>OX424574.1:90400953-91758453 GCA_949152435.1 Gastracanthus pulcherrimus | reverse complement strand
ACCCGGTAAGAAACCTTGCAACTCTCCTCCTCCCCGTGCCCTTAGCTGGACCCCCAAGCCCTTTAGTTCTTTCCAAATATCCTTCTTATTTTCTAGGGCTTCAAAAATTTTATTCTGCATGTAAGTCTCCCGCGCGATGTTCATGCGTTGTTCTGCTTCGGCTGCGAGAGATTGGTACTCCTGCCAGAGATTACCGTTTTTTGTACGTCTAAGTCGTCTGCGTACAGCTTCACGTTTTTTTATTATATGAGCCCGATCAGCGTCAACCCATGGAGGATTTGCTTTATTTTTTGGAGTAAATTGCTTCACAGAAATAAGCTCTTCTGTTGCCCCCATGAGATTGGCGCTCAGCTGTCCCAATAGACTGTCCATGTCGTTATTGTCCAAGCAATCAAACGCCGCCTAGTCACAGTTACTCAGGTAAGATAAAAGATCTTCCTGTTTTATTGACTTAAAATCTATCTCAACATCTATGAGTGTATGCTTACTAGCAAAGGGCGCCGCCTGATTGCTGGCATTCAGCACGACGTCGTTGCCATCTATCATAATGACATCAATCCATGTGTGAGACCCTTCAAGATGATGAGTCACACCATGCTCTATTATTTTAAGATTTAAATTATCGGGTTATCGCCTAATGAATTTTGCATCGGCCGACGTCTTCAACAGGTTCGCATTCAGATCAGACATAAAAATTTTGTGACTATAGTGACTATCCTGTGTGTATGTTGCTAGTTTGTCAATTACATCAAATTTTTGTAGGAATGGTACATGTGCCGGCCTGTAAATTAAAGCAACGAATACGGGGGGTGGGGCGGGGGGTAGGTAACCCTGTTGTATACTACACATAACATATTCCGGAATATTGGGTGTACCATCCTGCGTGGTACGTGAGCGGCTTATGATAGCCTTAAAAGAATTGTGTACATACAGAACTAACCCACCCCCAAATTTTTTCCTATCTAATCTTAAAATAGAATAACCCTTGATCCGAATGCGATTGTCGTCGATGTTGGGAGCAAGGTGCGTCTCAGCAATTCCTAAAAGGTGGTAGGAGGGACCAGATAGAAGATGTTGACGGAGTGTATCAATGTGACAATCTAAAGAGGTCACATTGATAAACCTACTCTCAGTCCCCTACAGCCCCCCCCCCAACAGTGTCCGTTGATAGTCAATCATTTGCGACAGCCTCCTTTTGATTTCTTGTCTGAAAGACAGACGTCTCTTTTCCACTTATATTTACATTTTCTGTTATTTTTTTAGTATTCGGTGCATGTAGGGAAGTTTCATACGATGCTAAAATTGATTGAAGGTCTGCCGTTGTTAAAAATTCGTAGGAGACATGGCCATGACGCCTCTTGACCAGCAAACGGCCACCTTTATGCCAAACATATTTAAATTTGAATCTCATCGCAAGGGCCTTAAGGCTTCTAAATTTATTAAATAATTCCCTTGATAAATGTTCGTTAATAAATATTTTGCCATTTATGATTGCATCACTAGTCTCCTGGTCAAGTGCCGAGATGTCAACGTCTTTAGTGTGAAAGCCTGTAATGAATTTTTTTTTCTCGCATAATTTTATCTTCTAACACACTGATGGAGAGGGTAACAAGCCACGGTGACCGTCTGCGCTCGCTGCTTACCTCGGCTGATGTCACAGAAATCGGCTCATCTGACCGTAGCAAGCGGGTATTTACTATATCTGATTTCTGTATTGATGGGAGGACATGACACACTATAGCGTGTATCACATCTACACGTTGGTTATATTACCTTCAAAAATATTAGAAATTATTAATTCTTTATTGCCACTTGTATTGTTGTAAATATGTGTTGTCCTTCGACCGACCATTTTCACCCGCGTGCTTCGTGCAGATGACGTGGAAGCCATATCTTACAGTGTATCATTGCTTTCATGATTAATATTATCAATATTATATATATTATTGTTATTATTTACATTATTATTAATTACGCTATTTTTCTTATCATTGCCATTTCTAATACTGTACGGTGAAAGAGTTGTGTTTTCCTTACTGTGGGAAGGTCAATTCGGTAATTTTCAATTTTACTTATAAATTTTTGATTTTAGAGAGAGAGAGAGAGAGAGAGAGAGAGAGAGAGAATTTTTGTTATTAAATGATATATACTCACTACACTATATACTCTATCTTCTCCTATATTACTCTTCAAATTATCTATCAAAGTTGAAATAGGTTTTGTTAATAAATCGAATCTAAGGTCACTTACATGAAAAAACGTAATTTAAAAAATCCACAATATAATCTATTTGTACTATTTGGCCTATAATTTTGGACTACATGAGAATTTTGTGTGCGTGTGTGTGTGCATGCGTGTGTACGTGCGTGTGTGCGTGTGTGTGTGTGTGTGCGTGTGAGAGTGAGTGTGTGTGTGTGTGTGTGTGTGTGTGTATGTGAAATAATAATGTCGAGTGTGAGCCTCGCAGGAAGAAAGTTATTTATCTCGAGGCGGCCGGAAAAGAGAGCGCCGGAGCTTACGCCAATTCGGTAATTTTCAGTTTTACTTATAAATTCTTGATTGTTTTCTTGAATAATTTCCATAGTTTTCTCAATTTTATTTATTGCAGTTTCATGGTTGTTGTTTATAGTCTCGCGTGCTATAATTTTTAATATTTCGGAGTTGTCGCTTTCAATTTTATTAATTTTTTCAGTTATTATTTTAAAGTCATGATCATATTTCTTTGTTTCACTATTCTTTTCGACTAAATTTTTCATTTCAAAATTAAACTGCTCTATATTATCTACTGTGTCTATTATTGCATTATAATTAACTTCTATCTTATGCAACAAATTGCTTGTTATATTGTGACATGTTTCGTGTAACTGTTTTTTTTTAATGTTTAAATCATCAATTTCTTGACAAAGCACTTGCTTTTCATTTATCATCTCCTCCAGCTGGGAGTGTTGTTTTAACATCTTATCCTCTATTTTCTGCATTTTGGACCCAATTAACAATGCTAAACGAATCTAGCCTTTTAACAATTGCATCCAATCTGCTTTTAAGAGAGGTCGAATGTCTAGTAAGTGCATTGTCAATGTTTCTTGATGTAGAATTGGCGTACTCCACGAGGCAGGAGACTGTCGTCCCTTTTTTAAAGGTAGTAGAATCTAACATACGTATAACCGACGCATTAAGATCATTTACGCTGCTGTAGTTACGTGATTGAAATGAGTGCGATGCGTCGTCACCGTGGGTGGTCTCGACGCTCCTGGCCATGACGTCGCTCGAGGATTCCTCGCTATGCTCAGCTCCCATATTGGATGTAGGCGGGCTCATCACGTCGCAGGAGACAGAGAGGCCACTCGGAGCTGGCTGCTGGATGGGGCAGGGCGTTGCCCTGGTAACGGAGAGAGTGAGGAGTTGGTGGGCGCGGCCTTGCTCGCTAGATTGGCTCGCGCGACTGTTGCTGCCCTCTTATTGGCTTAATAGCCTCGTTGTTACAGCTCGAGTCGGTAGGTGGCGCCTAGGTAAAGGTGGCGCTGCGTTGAAGTGTCCTGACAAGAGTGTCACTTCTGTGTTAAATTTGCTCCATGCTCAGTTCCCGCCGCTCTGAAATTCTCACTGCACCTAACCTCAAAACTGGCCAGGTGTTGTTACCACTTTGATGATGAAAAGCCGTGCAGGTTGGTCAGTAATAGCTGTAGTTTTTTGTTGCAGCGGTAACTTGCATATAGCAGTACACAAATGCTGCAACAAACCGGCAGACAGACACAGGAGGCGGCAGGGCGAGATCTAAAAGGCAAGAGCCAAAACCACGACCAGTTGAGCAGCGAGTCCCCACACACGCAGAGAGAGAGAGAGAGAGAGAGAGAGAGAGAGTAAGAGAGAGCGCTTTACGGCGAGTGTCACAGTACAACAGAATTATATGAAAAAATCGTAATCTGAAGGGAGCTAGTATCAATGTCGTGTGCTATATAGTACGGCGTCGCGACACACAATGTTTTGCGCAGTGAACATCGTGTCTCTATAGTCGAGACGGAACTAACGTATTTCAAAGGGCAGTACATATCTGTTGCCTTGCAAGAAAGTGTTGACAGTATGATAATCACACAGACACAAATACACAAGCCTATACATTAGGGTGCTCAAAAATTTCCCGAATCTCAAGATTTCTTCTTGTAACCCCTTCAAAATGTTGTAATTGGCAAAAAAATGAGGTATGTGTCCGCCAGTTGCCTGAAGTTAATATTAAGAAATTTCTACCATTGCAAACAGCTTTTAACATTTGATTTTGAGCACTTTTATTACATTAGGCTGACTAAAAATAATTGTATATTAATTTATATGTCTACCAATTTTTTTTACGTTTGTTATCAGTTTATTAACAACTTGACCGCATTAGGCAAGACAAAACAAATTAGACTCCTAAATAAAAGTCTAGTTTGCTCATTTCTCAATTATTAGAAAAATTAAGGGACAATAGGATATCTTGGGTTTTATATGCCAACCAATAATTTATTTATTATTTTCAATTTAGTTGGCCCCTCAATTCTATTTAAACGCACATATTTCAAGGGCCATTTTTATTTGAAATATTTTATATAATTATAATTATTTGTAATATAACTATAATTATTTATAATACGAGGGTAGTTCAATAAGTCTTTAGAATAAAGTATAAAAACAATTTTTTTTGGGTAAATTTTTTTTTATTTTTCAACATAATCTCCTTGGAGCTCTATACACTTGGTCAATCGCTTTTTAAGTTTTTTTAATCCTTCAGAAAAGTTCGTTTTCGGAAGTTCCTCAAAATAAGCACTTACAGAGGCAATGACGTCTTCGTTGTCCGTAAATCTCTGTCCACCGAGCCATTTTTTCAAGTTTGGAAATAAGAAAAAGTCACTGGGGGCTAAATCTGGTGAATACGGTGGGTGTTCGACCAATTCGAATTTTAGTTCTTCAATTTTAGCCATTGAAACGAAGCATGTGTGAACTCGGGCGTTGTCGTGATGAAAGAGAATTTTTTCTCGCCAAATGTGGTCGTTTTTTTTTAATTTCTTCTTTCAGCTGCTCTAATAATGATGCATAATACTCACCAGTAGTTGTTTTACCCTTTTCCAAGTAGTCAATAAGTATAATTCCACGTGCATCCCAAAAAACTGTAGCCATAACCTTACCAGCTGACTTTACGGTCTTTGCCTTCTTTGGAGCTGGTTCGCCTGTGGAAATCCACTGTTTGGATTGTTCCTTTGTCTCAGGAGTGTAGTGGTGTATCCATGTTTCATCCACAGTCACAAATCGACGAAAAAATTCCTCAGGATTCCGACGTATGCGCGCCAAAAGAGCCTCAGAGGCGATCACTCTATTGCGTTTATTCTCAGCTGAGAGCAAACGCGGCACCCATCTTGCCGATAGCTTTTTCATGCCTAATTTTTCATGTAGAATTGAAACAACTGCACCTATAGATATCCTTGTGGCCTCAGCTAACTCACGCACTTTTAATCTTCTATCCTTCAACACCATATCGTGGATTTTATTGATGATTTCGGGAGTAGTTGCTTCTACGGGCATTCCTGAACGTGGTTCGTCACTTATTGATGTACGACCACGCTTAAATTCATTTACCCAGTTATAAACCGTTGCTAAGGCAGGGGCAGATGTGCCATGAACTGAGTCCAATTCATTTTTTATCTCATATGGAGTTAAACCCTTTAAATGAAAATGTTTAATTACCGCTCTGAACTCGTTTTTTTCCATTTTTCTTAACAAGCAATTTTTTTTTTAATTGGTTATAAAAACACGTAAACTCAGAAGATGTGGACTGTGACTGCACCATATATCTAGTCGGGAGTGGTGCTGACTGAAAACAGATGATTTGGAGCGATTCGCGCGCCATCTGTTGGTCATTCTAAATACTTATTGAACTACCCTCGTATAATTATAATTATTTATAATATAATTATAATTATTTATAATATAATTATAATTATTTATAATATAATTATAATTATTTATAATATAATTATAATTATTTATAATATAATTATAATTATTTATAATATAATTATAATTATTTATAATATAATTATAATTATTTATAATATAATTATAATTATTTAAAATATAATTATAATTATATAAATATTTAAAATCAAGTTGGCCCCTGAAATATGTGCGTTTAAATAATATTGAGGGGCCGACTAAATAAAAAATAATAAATAAATAATTGGTTGGCATAATAAATCCAAGATATCCTATTGACCCTTAATTTTATATATATTATACTAACATAACAGCATTCACGCTTTTTCTTTACTTCATCGAGTTCCACAAAATTAACAAAATGCTGCCTTTCAAAGGACAAGTTAATTGTCTGTCTAACCTCTTTAGACAGTTGTGTACTAATTGCACATTCTTTTAAAACAATCGCTTTGTGTCTCGGACAGACCATGGTGCGGTCGCGTATTGTGAGTACATCGGTACTGATACCTAGCAAGTACCGCGTATCCATTCGAAAAGAACAACCAGTCAGTATTCTGCTGAGTTTCGCTGCGTCAGTCGTCGGTATTTCGCCGTGTTAAATTCGCGGATGTGCAGACGAGTAATAAAGACGATACTACCGCCATCCTGAATTTGGCTTTCTCGAATATCCTGTCGGGTCACGTCAGTCGACGTCGTATCTCTTCTCCGCAATGACCCGACTCTCCTGTTCTTTTACACTGGGGGTTTCTAAAATTATGTTCTTCTCTAACTAAAATTTGGGATATTAGTTTTCGATTGTCCAGAAATAAATGATAACAAAGTCTGAATTTACAACTCGCAATGTTTTAGTTGTACCTACAAAAAGTGTAATCCCGCGAGTTCTATCAAACTATAAATTTTCAGGATATCTGTTATCGATTGTAGAAAATTATATCATACAAATTTCTGAATGTATGATTGGTAAAGTGTTGTATTTAGCTACAAAAAAGTGTAATCCCGCGAATTGATTGGTCAATAAATTTTCGAGATAATGGTTATCGATTGTCAAAAAGTGAATGATGGTAAAAATGAAAATTTATAATTTGTATAGTTTTATAATTTGGCTTAGTTGTACCTACAAAATAGTTTAATCCAGCGAACTTATCAAACTATAAGTTTTTGAGATATTGGTTACCGATTATCAAAAGATAATTGATGGACAGAATCCTAATACGTTGGTGACAAAGGTATATATCTACCTACAAAAAATTATAAACCCGCGAATTGATGGGTCTATAAATTTTCGAGATTTCGGTAATCGATTGTTAAAAATAGACGATAGACAAAATTAGTAATCCTACATATCGAAATTTACGATTTTTAATCGCTTATCTGTAACAATTAGAAAGTGTAATCCCGATATCTAATCAAACAGTATATTTTTAAGATGACGAATATCGTTTGTAAAAAGTAGATAGTGAAAAAAATCTTAATTCTTTATTTGGAGCGACTTTGACTTAGTCTCGCACGGCGAAATAAGAACGGAAGATGCAATTTATAATAAATTGTAATGTAATTATAAAATTTTTAAATACCGATATAATACCTATATAATATAAGAAGAAAGCAAGGAGAATACTTAACCATATATTTCTTATCGACGCGATTCAATTTCACTACTCGAACTTAAGAAGAGCGGTCTTATTACTACACGTATATTATAATAAGAGGTGATTGTCGTTGAGTCTTTCACGACTACGCAAGAGAAGAAAATGCAGCTGCACGAATATTTCGTGGTAAAGAAAGAATGCCACGTTCAATTATTGCAAAGTCTATTTAGTGGGAAAGACTTTCGATGGCTGTAAAGGATGACTAATCTGAGGTAAGCCGATATCCTATGCAGTTGCAAAAAAGACTGCACATGTACTCTTGCCGATGAGTGCATCATATTTTAGAGTGTTATATGTGTACTGTGTGTATTAAAAAATTTACTGTAAGTACATCGTCAATATAATTTGGTTGCGCGCACAATTTTCGGCGAGATCTATGAGTGTTAAACGCGCGCGCGCGCGTGTGTGTGTGTGTGTGTGTGTGTGTGTGTGTGTGTGTGACACTGTGTACCGACTTTGCCCGATTGCACATGTCACATGGGAACTGTCTCTCAAGTGATTAAGATTGCTATATATACAAGGGCGCCGATTCTGCTGTGGATGGTATGGAGTACTCCATACCTACGATTTATGATGGTATGGAATTCCATACCTTGAAATCAGGATCAAAACATGGAAGGAAAAATAAATACATTATAAAACTATAAAAGATGGAAGGCAGTTATGTTCTAAACTAATAAACTTCAGGCAATTAAATGTGCTTCGTTGCTGATAAGAAAATAAATTATGTTAAATAAATATCCCGCGTCATTGTTAACCCTTTGAGTCATAGTGGGACGTATAAGTCCCACCTATTTTCTCCTCTTCTAATGCGGTTTATTCTTTCCGTAAAGCTTTTCTATAGTTGATTTTGCATTTATTATAGTTGTAATCGATCAAATTATCAAAACCCGTGAATTATTTATGGAATTAGTTTTCTTTTTTACCAATTATTTAATCTTTAATGTGAAATTTTTCAGTTTTTTCAATGAAAAATGTGTAACTCAAAGGGTTAAAGTGAAGATATACAATAATTATTCTACACACAGAATGTTGATATAAAATGAATAAATTCGTTTTAAAATAATAATAGTTTTATAATGTTGATAACATACATCACCCGACAGACAAATTATATGATTTAAACGTTTTGAATTTTTTAAAATCCTCTCGTGTGGTTATAAGCTAAAACGCGCATTCGATCGAATGAAATTACATTATTGTAAAAAATTCAAAATTTCAGAATCAGATACTTTGTCTGTCGAGTATACAATAAGCGAACATTGATTCTTAGCAAACATGTTTGAAGTTAACCTACAAAGTATATCTGTATATACAACATATATAGCGACATTTTGTAGGTTAAATTCAAACACGTTCGCTAAGAATCAATGTCTCCTGAGTGTACAATATTTTAAACACTAATAAATGTTGGAATCATTGAAATCACTACATCACAGTGAAAATTATAAAGCAACCATTGAATTTTTCGAAATATTAAGTACTAAACGTGATTCAGATCCCAGTCATTCAGCAAAGGTAGTAGGATTTTCACAAACCATGCTTTCGATTCAATTTAATTTTCTTCTTACAACCATCATATAAATTTTCGAGCAAGTTGAAACTTTGAATGCCGAGCTTCAAAAATCTGATTTATGTGTAAATCAATCCCATTGTAAAGTTCACATAATAACAGAAAACCTTAAGAAAATGCGAAACTAAAAATTTGATTCAGTTTGGTCAAAGGTCATCAGAAAGGTTTCCAAGCTACTAGAGAATTATTGAACCAGTCAAGCTTATGTTATTGAAACTCCGGAAGATTATCACCGGAAACAGTACTATGAAATTATTGATCAAACCGTAATGGCATTGACAGAACAATTTAATAAGTACACGATGAAAATTTTAAATAAATTTGAAAATTTTGTTATTGACAAGCCAGATATAAATGTTGCGGAAATTACAACATTTTTTAATATTACTAGCAAAGGAATAAACGTTATAAATGAAATAAATGGTGATATGTTATTGAAACAAAGAGATATTTTTATGGACAATGCTGTTTAAAAGATTAATGTTTAAAAGACAATGAGCCCCTCCGAAGTATTTTAGACGTATACTCAAAATTAATAAAACTTTTACTAACTATACCGGGATCATCGTGTTCGATTGAGCGATCATTCTCAGGCTTGCGACGTCTGAAACATTACTTGCGATCAACTATGCTGCAAACCTGACTGAATGACATGGCAAGAATACATGTGCATCAAAATTTGATAGAGGAACTTAATATAGAAGAATTAATTAATACTTTCATTAATTGCAATGCTAGGAGGCAATATACTTTCGCAATACTGTAAAACGAAACTGCATATAAGTATAGTAATATATAATATATTAGAGAAAAATATATTTTATTTATAGACATATAAATAATAAAAGTTGTTTGCGTCGAAAAGTTGACCATTTTTTGCTCCCGGGTAATCATTACCTCCGTACTCCATACCTTGAAAAATAGTGTTCCGGCACCCTTGTATGTGTGGTATTTCAGTGTTACTTATTGTTAGTGGGGGGCATATAGAACACATCGGGGCAAAATGAACCATGTTAAAAATGGATAAATTTGATCATATAATGTCATTTAACAGTGATTGGGGTAATAAGGAGTATGATTGGGCAAAACGATCCATGGTTAAAATCGACAGATTTGTGTACTTTTTTATTTTATTTATTTAAAAAACCAGAAAAATTTACAGAGTTATGGTATGTCCTGTAAAATACTGAAGAGATAAACACGTTATCTATGCACAGGCCTGGCATTACAAAAAAGAAACAATAAAGTAAATATAAAAAAAATTAGTAGAAAAGTACATAACGTTATATTTTAAAGATTGGGGTAATATGAGTCACTATAAGGTAATATAGGGACACGGTGAAGCAAAATGGAACATGGCTTAAATCAATAAAATTGTGTATATGACGTTATTTTATAGTGATTGGAATAATGTGGTATAGTCTTGGTGGTATGGGACATGTCTGGGCAATACGGATTATGACTGAAATTGATAAGTTCGTTCATATAATGCAATTTTACAGTGACTGGGTAACAAGGGAAATACTAGGACGCAAAATGGACTATAGTTGGAATTCATAAGTTTGTGTACATGAGATTATTTGGTGGGGTAAAATGGACCACAGCTGAAATCAATAAATTTGTGTACAAAACGTTTTTTTATAAATATTCGGATAATGTTAGACACTATATGTAATATGGGACATACTGGGGAAAAATGCATCATCATTGACATCGATAATTCTGCATATATTATGCTATTTTACAATAATTCTAATAATATTGGACACTATGGGGTAAAATACAGCACCATGGTGCGTCACCAAACTATCGGTCTCGTTCGGCGGTAACAGGTATCAGATGTTTCTGGGGTAATTTTATTCACCATGGGTATATCGGAATAGTGCCGTTGCGTAAGAAATGACAGCGTCGTGGTTTCATTCTCTTAGCTACATATATTATAATTGTGTATGATACTGACGCAAGCCGGTGCACATGAGGTTCCTCGAAAATTATAACTAGAATGATTAGGAGTGTGCAGTTCATCGGTAGCCTCATGTTTTGGGTGGTGGACTATCACCCAGTGTACCGAGTTCGATTCCCAATCTCCGCTATTTTCCCTCATTATTTACGATAACTCTAACCTTTAGTACAATATTATATATCTGTACAAATGTATGTATTATTATTATTTTGCTTTCGTATGGATCTCTCTCTCTCTCTCTCTCTCTCTCTCTCTCTCTCTCTCTCTCTCTCTCTCTCTCTCTCTGGTACACGGGTAAGTTCGTTAGACACGTCGCTCCGTCTTTACGACCTTTTTTCATCAGACATATTGCCTTGTACGAGGCGAGATTTTTTCCAGAGTGAACTTAAACACGCTGGCTTTCGCTTTATACAATTACAAGCGACGCCGACCTCACCACTGAGCCAGAGATTTGCATTTTTTGCACGCCAAAAACACGGACTTCGCCGTCTCTTCCGCCGCCATGCTGACCGGTCATCGTCGCTGCTGCTGACTATCGTCCTGACCGTCACCACCCAGCCATAGCCGCCTAAACAGCCTCGCAGAGCCAATTGCTACATTGCGCCTATCACCACACACACCTGTTCATCGCATCTGTTCTCGATCGGCGAGTGACGTGTTCAGTGACTGTGCAAGTACCAGCACACATAAACTGAGTACAAAACTGCGGCCCTAGCCATAAGTGTATGTGTGTGCGAAATTGTGCTAAATCCCTACATATTCGTACGCGCATTCATCTCCGTGCATACTAATTGCGTGTCATAGTGCATTGTTTATGCGTATTACAGTTGCAGCTAGAATCATTCGTGGTAAACCTGTCAATTGTCCAACGTGCGCATGCCCCGCGGCCATCGTGACTTGCGTTGCGTGGTGCGATCTCGCGCGAGTCGGTAATTAGAATTTCGCACGTGGTACTTTAAATTTGCACGAACAGGTGGCGTTATACTAATTACTTCTTATGTACCGACTCTTAGTGACGTATCGTAACTACGAGTCACAGATCTATTTCGTTCCGTGAGCGAGTTCATTGTGCCATTCTGCGCTAACAATGCGTGCCTACAATGAGCAGATCATGCAAAAATCCGCGTGCAGCAAGTGCAATGCGCCACTAAATCGCCGCGATATCGCGTTACAGTGCAGCTTCTGCAAGACACTCTACCACAAAGACTGCTGTGCTCTAGAGTGGTATACAGCCCCAAACATCATATTTTGTTGCGCGTCGGGCCGATCAGCTGTTTTTACTACACCTTTGCAACCACTACTCCCCCCGCAACCACTACTCCCCCTGCCTCTCTCTAATCCAGGTTCCCTCAAGCGCTCAGCCATCTCCCCTCCCTCGCCATCCAACACGTCGCGTAGCAAACAGCACCGCATTACGACTTTTCTCATGCCAGCTGCTTCAACAAAAATACTAACACCGCGTCGTTTGATTCAGCCACAGTCGTTCACAGTACCCACAAATATGTCCGATCCAGATGCTCCTGCATATTTTCGTACCTTTTTAAACGAATTCCGGAAAGCTAACTCCGAGAACAAGACAGCACTTGAAAACAATGCCGCTGAAATTAAAAATCTTGCGACCCGCGTCAGTGCCCTAGAGAGCAAATTTCAAGAAGTAGACGTTAAGCACACTACCGAACTCAATGTTTTAAGGTCCGAGATCGCCGCCGTTTCTCAGAAATGCACTCTGGAAGACCCGTGCGAAATACGAATTTCTGGTATCCCCGTTATTGCCGATGCCCAACCACCTCAACTAGCCGAAAAAGTACTCTCCGCAATTGGGTTCGCCAACCTCATGTTCCACTCACTCGAGATGCGACCGTGGCCCGGCAAGGCACATCTAGAGCAGCCCGGCAGTTCGGCTAACGATTTAGGCGGCGTTTCCGCGCCTCCTCCCGCTCAAGCCTTCGTAATTAAGTTTACGTCACCAACCATACGAGATGCAGTTCTAAAGAAAGCGAGCAGCTTAAAAAATACAGACGCGCAAACCATCTTCGGAGTCGGCGGCAAAGGCAAAGTTTACATAAGCCCTGTGTGGCCCAAGCCCGTATATATACTTTATAGTAAAGCGCTTACTGCGTCCAAGGCTCTCCGCTACGACCTACCAATCGTGAAAAACTTGGTCGTTTGCATGCGACAAACACGAAACTCACCTCTCATCCCTGTTTATGACGAGGCCGACCTCGCGGCGCTCGAGCCCTTGCCCGAGACCTTAGCCGCGCCCACAGCTGCATGACAGTCTCTAGCTCGGTCGGTGCCAGCACGAAATCGCGATTTCTTACGAATTGGCCACATTAATGCTAACAGACTGAACACTCCAGCCCACTTCGCCCTTATAGAGCAGCATTGTTCCGCTCGTGCGTACGACATTCTCGCCGTGACTGAAACCTTTTTGGTAGAAAATGAGCCGGATTCTCACCTAGCGATCGACAAGCTTAACCTCTTTAGAGTGGACCGCGATGGGAAAGCAGGTGGAGGCGTCGGACTATATGTGCATGATAATTACAAAGTAAAAATATTAGCGCAATCTAATCCTATATACGATAATACGCCCGAATTTCTTATATGTGAATTAATAAACACTTCTATAAAAATACTTGTAGCTGTTGTTTATCGGCGCCCCTCTGCAGCATATCCTATGCACTTCTTCAAATGCTTCTCCACCTACCTCCCACATTACACAAACGTTATCGTCACAGGCGACTTTAACATCAACATGGCCGTCCCAAAAGCCGCTTCCAACCACCTAAGCGCCCTTATAGAATCGCACTCCCTTTCTCTAGTCCCATCCGAACCCACCCATCACACCAATCGCTCCCACACATGGCTTGACCTATTCGTGGTCAAGGACCTCTCTTCAGTCCAATCACTGACCAAATCTGAGGCTCCTTTTATTGCAGGCCACGACTTCATCGAAATTGACATTTGCTGCACCAAACCTCCAACCTTCACTAAGGTTATACGCACGAGAAACGTAAAAAACATCTACCACGAAACACTAATTTCCTTACTACGTACCAACCTCGCGCGCGTCTCCCGCTCACCCCCCTTCGCTTCAAACACATTTCTCGCCACGTCACCCTCTTCCTGCCTCATCCTCGGACCCAAATCACATAACATCAACGAATCCGAGCGGAACCTAACTACCGCTCTCGTTGCAGCTTATGACGCCGTCGCACCACTTCGCTCGATAACAATTTCGTCGAAGCATAAACCATGGATCTCACCTACTATACGAGCTCGAATGAAACAACGCGACCGCGCCTATAAGATTTCTCGCACCACCGGCCAACAACCCGACCGCACAAGGTTCGAAACTTTACGTGCAGAGGTTAGTAACGCTCTCGACACCGCGAAAAATAAGTTCTTAGAAACGAAACTCGTCAACTCGCCTGACTCTAAATCGAAGTGGCGCGAGCTGCGACACATGGGAATGTCGGCGTCGAATTTGCCATCCCCATTCCTATACTTCGACCCCGCGACCTTAAACAGGCACTATGCCTCCACCGTGAGTCACTCTCTCCCCTTATCAGAGACCGATTATCAAAAGGTCAGGGACACTCTCTTTAATACTAACATTTCCACTCACTTCGACTTCTCTCCGGTTACACAAAATGAGGTTAAGAATGCGTTACTCAACTCATTATCTAAAGGCTCAGGCCTTGATGGAATGTCAGTGGAAATGCTAAAGGCTCTACTACCCGAATTACTGGGCCCCCTCACCGACCTTTGCAACTCGTCTCTCAACAGCGCCTCGTTTCCGTCTTTTTGGAAGAAGGCACTCTTAGTACCACTCTCCAAGACTAAAACCTCCAGCTCACCCTCTGACACACGGCCGATCGCTCAGCTGCCAGAACTTTCGAAAGTCCTAGAGCGCGTCGTGCACAAACAGCTTCTCGGGTACCTCGAGGTCAACAGACTTCTTGATCCACGGCAAGCAGGGTACAGGTCAGGTCATAGCACCCAGACAGCACTTCTAGGCGTACTTGATGACGTCAGACACGCGATAGACAAACGCATGCTCACTATACTAGTGCTATTCGACTTCTCCAAGGCATTCGATTTCATACCGCATGCCTTGCTTCTGGCTAAACTACGAGCATTAAACGCGTCGGATCGGGTCCTGCGATGGTTTTTTAACTACCTTGCCGATCGCCTTCAAGCAGTCATCGATGATGGCGGCTCCATCTCGGAATGGCTTAGTGCTGCTTCCGGCGTCCCGCAGGGCAGTGTACTTGGTGCGCTTCTTTTTGCGATATTTATAAATGATCTTTCAAGCGTCATTAGGCTCGCCAAGTACATGATTTTTGCAGACGACACGCAACTGTACCTTCACTGCTACCCGTCTGATCTCTTAGAAGCCCTTGGCTCTTTGAACTGCGATGCTCAAGCAGTGGCTCAGTGGGCGAGAGACAACGGTCTCAAACTTAACCTCGCCAAGACTAAGGTAATGATACTCGGCAGCCAAGCCTACATCAACACTATAAATTTAGCCCACATTCCTAAATTATCCGTGGACGGTCATTTGCTGGAATACGTGTCTCAAGCACGCAACCTCGGGGTCTGGATCACGCCCACCCTCGATTGGCAACTGCACGCTAGACACGTCACTAGGAAAGTCTATGGCGCTCTTTACGTGCTTAAATTTTACAGACGCGCCCTTTCAAAGCACATAAAAAAGCACCTTGTAGAAAGCCTGATTTTTCCGAGTTTTGACTACGCGTGCGTTGTCTACAGCGACCTTGACGCAACTCGCCGTCTCAAGTTGCAACGCACTCAGAACGCATGCGTCCGGTTCGTAGTAGGCAACATCCCTCGGCGAGCTCACGTCACCCCTTTTCAGCTCGAGCTAGGTTGGCTTTCGGCACAGCGCCGCCGTGAATACTTCAGGCTTCACGGCTCGCTCGCCTACTCGGTAATTTCTAACGAAAGACCTGAGTATCTGGCTACGCGTTTCACCCGACTGGACGTTGACCTCTCCCTCCGCCGCTCTGAGAGGAACCCACCGCAAGTACTCCTTTACCCTGCTCCACGTACTGAAGCTTTTAAGCAATCTTTCTGCATTCAAGCATCAGTCTTGCTAAATTCCCTCTCAGTGATTGTCTTTTCATCACACCTATTGGGTTCTTTCAGATCGTCGCTCAAGAATGCTCTCTTAGAGCGTGACGTCATGGACTGGGAAGAGCGTGTCCGCGCCGAAGGCCTGCCTTCCGCCCCCGAGCGACTCCGCACACGCGAACCAATATTATGCGCACGTCGTTAATTCTACATTGCTTAATTCTACACTGTGAATGTACATATAAGTTTAGTAGTCTAAGATAAGATAAGTTAACTAACAAGCCGCTGCGTAAATAAGAGAGCACCGTTATTTATGTACCTCTACCTATCAGCATTTTTATTAATAATTAAGCACTTCGATTGTAACTGTATAATTAACTGTAAAATATAAATCTGTAATTCAACTAGCACCAGACGGGGTTCTACCCCAAGGTGTCAAATAAAGTCAAATCAAATCAAATCTCTCTCTCTCTCTCTCTCTCTCTCTCTCTCTCTCTCTCTCTAGAGTAGAGTCTGTGCTCTCTATACGTGCACACACGCATCTGCATCCCTCTCGTATAAACTTTACACCGCCGCCGTACTTCGGGTATGCTATAGTCATTTTCATCGGGTGTGCTGTATTTATACAGCAATTTGTTTTTTCCACTGGTGTCTCAGGTTTGAGGTTAGCTATATTATAATCCTGCTGTCTCACCTCGAGCGCTAAAGTCTGCGCATGCCCGAATCTCAACATCGACAGGTACGTGCGGATTATATCATCGAGGCGTGAGAGTGTGCGTGTGTGTATCACGGTATGGAGGCCAGCATTAAATGCTGTGCTGAATGTGGTCTGCCTCCTAGTAGGGGTAAGACCTATAAGTACTGCTGCATTAAATGTAATAAGACAGGTCATGTTAGATGCATGATCCTGCAAACTAATGCGGCAGTAAAGCAGTATATGTGCAAAACATGCACAAAAGGTGTTGCCAATACATCTCGCAGCAGTAATAAAGCAGCGGCTGGACATAACGTGACGTCACGCCTAACAGCAAGTGTGTCTTCTGGTATAGTGCGTGCGAGCATACATTCAAAGCCGCAACGCTCGCTGTCTAGTGGGAAGGCCGCCCCCACCACGCCGAGAAGTTCCTCGCCGCTGCTCGCTGCCGGCACACCTCTATCATCGCAAACGACGCTGATGCGGCAGCCGCAGACCAGTGTGCTCTCTGCTCCCACTACACCGCGCTTGCCTCTGTCTCTCTCTAGCGCTGACGCAAGCCTAAGAGGCAGTACTACCGGGAGTCTCGCACCTGCGCTGCCTGCTGTACAGCGGGTTGCAGGCATGAAGGCGCTGAATCTTCACTCTTCATATACGGACAGTGTTTTTTCTTACACTTCGACGCCAGCTAAAGACGACATCGCTCTCCCCGGGGCAGTTTCGACGCCTTCGACATCTACCACGGACATAGAACTACCTCCTAGATGTAAATCCACGGTACAAACAAGTAATTTCAGCAGCGTAAATGATGTCAATGCGTCGGTAATACGTATGTTAGACTCTACTACCTTTAAAAAAGGGACGACAGTCTCCTGCTTGGTAGAGTACGCCAATTCGACGTCTAGAAACATAGACAATGCACTTACTAGACATTCGTCCTCTCTTGAAAACAGATTGGATGCAATTGTTAAAAGGCTAGACTCGTTACCAGCGATACATACTCTAGCACTGACAATTGGGTCCAAAGTGCAGAAAATAGAGGATAAGATGTTAAAACAACACTCCCAGCTGGAGGAGATATTAAATGAAAAGCAAGTGCTTTGTCATGAAATTAATGATTTAAAAATTCAAAACAAACAGCTACACGAAACGTGTCGAAATATAACAAATAATATGTTGAATAAGATCGAAGTTAATTACAATGCAATTATAGAAAGAGTAGATAACATTGAGCAGTCTAATTTTGAAGTGAAAAATCTAGTCAAAAATAATCGTGAGACAAAGAAATATGATAATGACCTTAAAATAATAATTGATAAAGTTAATAAAATTGAAAGTGACAACTCCGACATATTAAAGGCCATAAGAAAAATTATTGCACACGAGACCACAAGCAATAACAATCATGAAACTGCAATAAGTAATAATAATAATAATAATATAGAGAAAACTTTGCAAATTATTCAACATAAACAACAAGAATTTTTAAGTAAAATAGAAAATTACCAAATTGGCCTGCCTACCGTTAAGGCAAATACAACTTTTTCGCCGCATAATATTAGAAATAGAAATAGTAATGATAAGATAAATAGCGTACTTAGTAATAATGTAAATAATAATAATAATATATATAACATAGATAATAATTTGAATAACGAAAGCAACGATACACTGCAAGATACGGCGTCGACGTCATCTGCACGAAGCACGCGGGTTAAAATGGTAGGTGGGAGAACAATACAAACTAATAATAATACAATATGCAATAATGACTTAATAATTTGAATTATTTTTGACGGTACAGCACTAAGTGTGTTGATGTGGTTCATGCTATACTGCGTCGTGTCCTCCCATCGATACAGAAAACGGATATAGTACGGTCAGATGAGTCGCTTTCGGTGACATCAGCCGAGGTAACTAGCGAGCGCAGACGATCACCGTGGGTTGTTACCCTCTCCAGCAGTGAATTAGGAGATAAAATCATGCGACAAAAAAAGTTTATAACAGGTTTTCACACTAAAGATGTCGACATCTCGGCACTTGACCAGGAGACTAGTGATGCAATATTGAATAGTAAAATTTTTATAAATGAACATCTACCAAGGGAAATATTTAATAATTTTAGAAACCTTAAAGCCCTTGCGTTGAGGCTCAAATTTAAATATATCTGGCATAGGGGGGGCCGTTTCCTGGTCAAGATGCGGGATGGCGATGTCTCCCACGAATTTTTAACAGCGGCAGACCTCCAAGCAATTTCAGCCTCGTATGAAACTCCACAAATTGCATTAGATACACGTCAAAAAACAGGAAACGCAAATACAAATGAAAAAGATAAGTTGGACATTCAAACAAATAATCAAACGGAGGCTGTCGCAAATGAATGACTATCGTCGGACACTGCTGGGGGGGTGCACTGTAGGGGACTGAGAGCAGGATTTATCAATGTGACCTCTCTAGATTGTCATATTGGTACACTCCGTCAACACCTTCTATATGGTCCCTCCTACCACCTTTTTGGAATTGCTGAGACGCACCTTGCTCAAAACATTGACGACAGTCGCATTCAGATCAAGGGCTATTCAATTTTAAGATTAGATAGGAATAAATTTGGGGGTGGGTTAATCCTGTATGTACACAATAGTTTTAAGGCAACCATACTAAGCCGCTCACGTACCACCCAGGGCAACAGGGCGACCTTCCCCCCGTATTCGTTGCTCTAATTTATAGGCCACCGCATGTACCATTCCTGCAAAATTCTGACCTAATTGATAAGCTAGCTACATACACGCAGGACTATAGCCATAAAATCTTTATGGGTGATCTGAATGCGAACCTGTTGAAGACGTCGGCTGATGCAAGATTCGTTAGGCGATTAGCCAACGATTTAAATCTAAAATAATAGAGCATGGTGCGACTCATCACCTCGAGGGGTCTCACACGTGGATTGATGTCGTTATGACAGATGACAACGACGTGGTGCTGAATGCCAGCAATCAAGTGGCGCCATTTGCCAGCAATCGCACAATTATAGATGTTGAAATAGATTTTAAATTAAACAATAGCCCCATCAGATCTGGCTCACATAATAAAAAAACGTGACGCCGTACGCAGACGACTACATCGCACAAAAAACGGTAATCTTTGGCAGGAGTACCGGTCTCTCGCGGTCGAAGCAGAACAATGCATGAAAATCGCGCGCGAGACTTACATGCAGAATAAGATTTTTGAAGCCCTAGAAAATAAGAAGGATATTTGGAAAGAACTAAAGGGCTTGGGGCTCCTGCCAAGGGCACGGGGAGGGGGGTTGCAGGACTTCTCTCCGAGTGAGCTGAACTCGCACTTTGCGGGGGTATCGGTCTCCCAGAGTCAAGGTGACGTTGATTTGGGTAGCATCTTAGACTCGGCCAGTGACGACGGCTTTGTTTTCAAAGACGTGACAGTGACGGACGTAGTTTGTATCCTGGCTGATGCTCATTTCTCGTCGCAGGCTAGGGGTGAGGACGGTATTACCCAAAGCGTTGTAGCTAAGGCTCTCCCGTATATAAGTCATCATATAGCGAGGGTCTTCAACTCCTCTTTGTCTGGTGGTGACTTCCCAGGGGCTTGGAGGGGGGCTCACTTGGTGCCTGTAAAAAAGGTTTCAGTGCCATCTACTTTATCAAATTTTCGCCCAATAGCACTATTGAGTTTTCTCTCCAAGGTGCTGGAGAAGATAGTACACAACCAGATTACCGATTTCTTAAGATCCAAAAATATCTTGGATCCTCTGCAAACCGGTTTCAGACAGCATCACAGCACCCAGACAGCTCTACTAAAACTAACCGAGGACATACGAACTGGGATTAACAACAATAAGAAACTAATGACTATACTGTTACTGTTCGACTTTAGTAAGGCGTTTGACACTATATCACCATCTAAATTACTTCGCAAGCTGATACGCATGGGTTTTTCGAGGAATGTTCTTCTGTGGATTAAATCATACATTTTCGGTCGTAGGCAAAAAGTCATAACTGACAACAATGGGGAATCAGATTGGCTAACCACCAATCTAGGTGTGCCACAGGGTTCAGTCCTGGGGCCCTTGCTATTCAGTCTTTATATCAATGACTTACAAGACGTACTGACTGGTGGTGATGTTAAACACTTGCTATACGCGGACGACTTGCAAACTTACACTCAAGTGACATGGCGAGATCTTCATGTGGGTATCAGATGCATGTCGGCTGTTGCGCGGGCAGTGTCGGACTGGGCCGAAGCATCCGGACTGCGACTCAATGTCGGCAAAACAAAAGCGATCATTATTGGCTCCGAGCACAACATCAATCGGTTGCAGGATCTTGGTTTGCCCGGCATTGGGTTTCAGGAAGGTGTACATGTACCTTTCTCTGACTCGGTCACAAACCTTGGTGTTGTCATGGACTCTAAACTCACGTGGAAACTGCAGGTTGATGCAGTTGGAAAAAAGGTAAATCGTGCTCTTTACAGCCTACGATTTTTTAGTTCATGCACAACTCAGGCGTTGAGAAAGCAGCTTGCATGCGCGCTGGTAGTGCCACATTTAGATTATTGTTCCGTGGTTCACCTTGATGTGTTTGATGAGCTCGAGACGAAGTTGCAACGACTTCAAAATTCATGTGTGAGATACATATGTGGTGTTAGAAGGGATGAGCACATCACTCCTCATAGGAAATATCTTGGCTGGCTTACAGTAAAGGAAAGAAGAGCGTTCTTTGCGGGGTTATTATTGTATAGGGCAATAAATATGGGACAACTTCCGTACCTTGCGGCTCTCTTTGGTAAAAACAGAGCTAGGACTTCCAGTAGGAGCGGTGTGAAAGAGCTCTCGGTTCCGGGATCGCGGACTGATAAGGGTCTCTATTCGTTTAGAGCCCAAGGCTCGCGATTATGGAACTCCCTCCCCTGCAGTGTGAGGTATCTGCCGTCCTTATGTAAATTTAAAACGGCGTTAGGCAGGCACCTCAGCCAACTGCACGGTGATTAAGTTGACATTTTTTCATGATGACGGAAAATTCATATACATGGGTAGTTATTTATTTATTTATTGACTTATTTATTTGTTTATTTATTTAATTATTTATTTATTTATTTATTTATTTATTTATTTATTTATTTATCTATCTATTTATTTATTTATTTATTTGTTTGTTTGTTTGTTTGTTTGTTTGTTTGTTTGTTTGTTTGTTTGTTTGTTTGTTTGTTTGTTTGTTTGATTGTTTGTTTGTTTGTTTGTTTGTTTGTTTGTTTGTTTGTTTGTTTGTTTATTTATTTAATTATTTATTTGTTTGTTTGTTTGTTTGTTTGTTTGTTTGTTTGTTTGTTTGTTTGTTTGTTTGTTTGTTTGTTTGTTTGTTTGTTTGTCTGTCTGTCTGTCTGTCTGTCTGTCTGTCTGTCTGTCTGTCTGTCTGTCTGTCTGTCTGTCTGTCTGTCTGTCTGTCTGTCTGTCTGTCTGTCTGTCTGTCTGTCTGTCTGTCTGTCTGTCTGTCTGTCTGTTTGTTTGTTTGTTTGTTTGTTTGTTTGTTTGTTTGTTTGTTTGTCTGTCTGTCTGTCTGTCTGTCTGTCTGTCTGTCTGTTTGTTTGTTTGTTTGTTTATTTATTTATTTATTTATTTATTTATTGTATCTTTTTATTTTTTTATTTTAATTTATCCGTTCTCCCGTGTTTTGTATTCTTAGTCTTGAAATATGTTGTAATGTACAAAATATAAAGAGTATATTTTAATAAAGAGTCAATTTATCTGCCTGTGTGATGAGTGTATGTATCGGCTGAATTGTAATTGTTTTTAAATTGTGACGTGATGGATGTACGTGTATGCAAGAATGAGTAAACTTTCAGAAATTGTTATGGAACTGTGATATAAACAAACTGTGATATTAGATAATGACAAATTTGTGCAACAATTTTTTATATTTATACACTGACGAACTGTGATAGTGATCAAAAACTTAATGTAATGACAAAATAACAATTTTCATGCAATGTACTTTTGCCAAAATTGACAAATAAATCGTATATCTATCTCTTTCTCTCTCTCTCTCTCTCTCTCTCTCTCTCTCTCTCTCTCTCTCTCTCTCTCTCTCTCTCTCTCTCTCTCTCTCTCTCTCTCTCTCTCCCCAGCAGCTGCTCACCGCGTCTCCTACGACCTACCATAGCGTTTTGGCAATGTTTGTTCTTGCCAAAACGCTATGATAACTACTTTTATAATATGAGTTGAATATGAATATCGAATTCTCTATCTACCTATTATTATGGAAATTTTAATCGAATATTACAAGAAATTATCAAATTTGTGGGTTTTTGGGGTCGCTGTTAATTAATTTACTGTTAGAAATTAAAAATTAAAAATGCTGAAGTCAGTATGACGACTGCGAACAGGATTATTTTTGGCGGAGCCAATATGGATTTTCGTACCACAGATTCTTAGTTAGTGACCTCAAAATATAATGTTATTGCCCTTAATAATGGTGTAATTTATTACTAGACCACATAATTATTTCGGAAAAGATTGAGTGGGTGAAGCTGGTGCGCAAGGGGCTTAAGAATCTAGCATCCATTCACGAATTGAAAAATCTTATAGAATATAGCTCATACACATAAATATCAAAATCTATATAATAATTTGGTTCGTTGAGTTTACTATTTCTATCGTACTTAAGATAAAAATTTTAATTTTTATAGATACTCAAAATAGTTACTATTTTTGTTTAGCTCCTAGATACTTGCATGAGAAAGTGTGGACCATTATTTATTTCAGAAGTTGGAAAATTTCGCTTTTTAAATGAAATGATTAAACTGGTATCGCCAAAGTACCTTGGTAATAAAACACCAATATCTGTAAGAGATAAGGTACTAAGTCTACTTCAGCAATGGACACTAAATTATCCTCGTGAAGCAAAAATCAAAGAAGCCTATGAAATGCTTAAAAAGCAGGGTGTTGTTAAGGTTTCTTTCATTCTTTATTTCAAATACTTACAAGTTTACTAATTTTTAATTTATGTATATTAATAATTGTTATTGTAAATTAGAATATCTGCAGTTCTGATGACATTTCATTAGCTAATATGATTCAACCAATCAAAGTTAGAAATCCTATATTTGATGATGAGGAAAAGTCAAAACTTTTACAAACGCTATTGAAAAGTAAAAATCCTGATGATTTACATGCAGCAAATAAGTTAATCAAAACTATGGTTAAGGAAGTAAGTATTATCATTTTTTATCGTTTCATCGCATCTTACGAAGCGTAGTACTTTTTGAATTTCCTACAAAAGAAACTTTAAACAATTTCTGAGATAATCCACATTTTAACAATTTGTGACGAAAAGTATCATATTTCAACAATTCTAAACAAAAAATTTTATATATCGATAGACATATAAAACATTTCAGTAACTGACAACGAACAGTAGCACATGTCAATGACTCCTATCATTAGGGATTAGAGATAGGACTAGAAAAGCGATTACATGTGTTTAACAAATAACATTCTTATTTATATATTTTCTCAGATCTCAGCAAATATGTAGTATAACCAATAACGGATGGTTGCCACGTATTTTTCTACTGAGTACTATCATCACAAATGCCTTAGCATTAAAATCATTTTACATGTGGGCAAATCTCTAGAACTTGACAATATCTCCATGCAAATACTGACAAATGAAAAATTTCCGATTTTATATTATAAAGAAACTATTCTGAAAGAGATTTTCATGAGAAAAGTACCACTTTAATATATTATTTATAAAGTTATCAAGTTTTATCAGTCTAAAAGTACTTGGAAATAACGAAATGAGAAGGGTGATTTCAGAAAGTTAATACAATGTTTAGGCTATAACTTTTTCAGCATCTAATCAAACCCTTTAATATTTGGTCACATGGTAGTTTATACTTACGAGGAGAATGTCGAAGGTTTGGAATACGATATTTGCTGAAACTTTAATAGTATATTACTATCATATCAATTTTCAAGCTTGAGTAAAAAAGGAACAATTTTAAAATTTTCATTTAAGCTCGAAAAGTATTACGACCCAATTTATTTTTTATTCTTTTAGTTAATACGTGATGAAAATATGTGTCGATTAGAAATAAATTTTTGGTTTTTAATTTCAGACAAGAATTACGGGTTTTATCTTTCTCGACAATTCAAGAGTGCAGATTTTAAAGAACGTTGCGTTTTTGTTTACCACCAATGGTTCACAATGAAAAAATAAATAATTAAATCTTTTATACATACATTTATCTTGCATTTCTGCTACTTTACGTGAATCTTATTAGATTTTAAACGCTTTTATAATTATTATTTTTCTTAACGTGCCATTCATGTTCTCGTGGAATGTTGTTGGGTGGAATGTTGTGATTGGTTTTTTATCACTTTTTATACTCTAAAAATCTAAGAAATTGCATTCGGGCTTGTCTTTAATGACAATGCAATGTAGTGCATAAATATTACTGATTACAAATACTTCACTAAATACTAATATACTAAAATGAAAACAAGACTAAAAATTCTTATAAAAATTTTTTTAATCTACAATACACGCTTTTATTTAACAATAATTGGTAAATAAATGCACTAAAATGAAAATATGGTTTTCTCATCGTGTATAATAATTTGAAAATTACAATATATATACATAATAGGAGAGGTTCCCCTCTGCTCGCTCCTCTCGCCAACCCCCAATATACAGAGTGTATCTCACCTAACTCATTTGATACATACTACGTTATAGACGGAGCAAAGACGAATCGAAAACCTTAATGACAAAACGTTCGCAAATTGATAATAAAGTCACAATTAACAATTAAAGGTGCACCAATGACATGTCTAGAAATCAATAGTTCGGCCCTTGAAGGTGGAGTTTCAGCCGCGGGAGTAAGAAGATATGAAATTCTATGAGTGCAAGAAAGAGGCTTGCTTTGTGGAAAATCGCATAAGAGTGTCTCTCTTCCTCTACTTTGGTCCCTTTTTTTTGCATAGTCAAAGCCTTTAAATGGGCTCTGCGTATACGCATCCCCGTCTCCGTGCGCCGGACTGAGTAATAAATCTCGATAGTAGGTCAGTGGCTTGTTCTAAGAGTACCATGTTTTTATGAATAGAATATTCTTCACACTAATTTTTTGATAATGAAAATTAAGTGCAATACCATAATAGAAAATATGGCAAATAATTGTACGTACTTTATAATAAAATGACTTATTTGTCATTAAAATAATGATTATTTACACTTTCATAATAATAATAATTTTCATTTTAATAATTATTATTTTCACAACTTTTAATGTTACATTTAAAAGTTTGTTAAAACTACGTATTTTATACCTGTACGTAATGTTAAGAACTGAAAATAATAATCATTAAAATTAAAATTATCACTACTGATTAATGTGAAAATAATTTATACTTTTTTTATTGTAATTTTAGATTTAATTTATATTATTCAAGATTAGTGTAGGATAACTCACTAATTTTTCACTCAATTCACTCTAAATTTTTAATAATAAGTGTAATTTATAAATAACTTGATTTATTAAATATCTTTCATTTCTACACTTTGAACTCATAATTAATTTAATTAAATTACTATCTGGAAAAATACTTTTAACAAAAATTTTACATCGTAATTAAATTACTTTTTTATAACTGAACTTATAAATAATTCGAATTTATGTATTTTTATAACACTTCTGTAATAATTTTATAACACTATTTTAAAACACAGTTAATACACGGATAATTAAACACTTTTAAATAAAATCACAAAACTAAATTTTCAAGGTCTTGGTTTATGTTCGAAGTGACCACCTTCTGCTGCAATGCACATTTCTGCTCTTCTATTCACAGATTGCGTTGCTTTACGTATCATGTCTTTTGTGACGCTAGCAAAAGCAACTTCAAGCCTTACCAGCAACTCTTCTACCGTTCTTATTTTGGTTGTGTAGACTTGTTCTTTGATATAACCCCATAAGAAAAAGTCTAAAGGCGTAATATCCGGTGATCTCGCCGGCCATGCGATTGGCCCTCCCCGTCCAATCCACCTTCCTGGAAACGAGTTATGCAAATAACGGCGAACAACATCTATAAAATAAAAATATTTAAATACTATAAATATTTGTTTGATAATAAACACGTAATAATAATCATAATATCAATAAAAGAAAATAAAATAAATGTCATTCATTGTAGTTGATATACCTGCATAATGTGCTGGTGCTCCATCTAGTTGGAAAATTGTGTTTCGTCTTATAAACAAGGGTACCTCATCCTGATCGATATTACTTAACAATTCAGGCAAGTCATTTTGTAAAAGATTCAAATAGCTATGGCGATTTAGTATTGCAGACAAAATTATTGGACCAATCTGAAGATTAATAAGTGATAATATTACGAATTGAGACACTTTTATGCACTTTTTTATACACTTCTTTATACATTTTTTTACATTTTTTAACACTTTAATTACTTTCTTTACTACAATTTATTTTTATACTGTGGATCACTTTTTTACCATTTTCACACAGTCTTACATTTGAGAATTTTTTTTTACAAAAATCACCATCATGCTAATGAATTAGTATTTATTTCAAGTAAAAAAATTTAGTAAAAGTACGTACTAATTGATTGTCTAGTAATCCAGCCCATACATGAACTGAAAAACGATTTTGGAACGCAGTTTCCGTTGTCGCATTTGGGTTTTCATGTCCCCATATGTGACTGTTATGGAGGTTGAAAAATCCCCCTCTTGTAAAAATGCATTCATCAGACCACAAAATTCTTCTTAAAAACGTTGGATCAGCATTCCCTCGGTCAAGGATTGATCGGCAAAAGTTGACACGCCGTTCGTGATCACCTGGTTTTAATTCCTGTACTTTTGTCAAGTGGTATGGATGCTGCTTGTCACCTTTCAAAGTTCGATACACACTTGAATGCGATATTCCGAGCTGACGTGCGATAGATCTGCAGCTTGTTCACGCAGTGTCTGTGAGCTCGATGCATAATATAGAAATCTGTTGTTGTTTATAAATACATAAATATTACTTTTAAATAATAGATTAAGATTCAGTATTTAGAATGGATGAAAATTAATTTTGAACGGGAAAAATCAGACGATTTTCAGATTCTAAATTTATTAATAAAAAATAAGATTGAATTCGTTGGTTATTAAAAGTAATTTAAAAGCAACATTCCAATTTTTACTCTAATAATTTTTCTATAAAGCGGATGTAAGCTTTACCTACTTGTGTTATACTGCACTATTTTCATTCGTTTTAAATTTAAAAAGTGTACAAATTTTAATTAAATACCAAGCTATTTAGGAACATAAAATAGGATATCTTTTTTTGAAACTGATTTTATTATTTTGTGAGCGGCATTTCTTAAACATGTGGCAGTCGAAATGTAGGTATAGCGTGTTTTCCCTCTGAGGTGGCACGTTTTGGAAAAATACACCCGCCGACTGCGGCTGAATTTTTGGCAACTTATGTTCTACGACTTTATGTCTCAACCCGATGGTTCTTAGTTTTTCATACCTTTTACCCTTTCTCTTACCAATTTTCAAAAACAATAAAAGAAATGTTTTCCTCTTATTCGGACATGGCTTTCCGCGTCAGTCGTATTCGATCTTTCACACTGCAAAGTTGTCTAGCTCATATTTATACATTACATATTTCAAAACAAGAAATTTATATTAAATTGCAAATTTCGATTTTTGTTATAAGACGAAACACAATTTTCCAACAAGATGGAGCACCAGCACATTATGCAGGTATATCAACTACAATGAATGACATTTATTTTATTTTCTTTTATTGATATTATGATTATTATTACGTGTTATTATCAAACAAATATTTATAGTATTTAAATATTTTTATTTTATAGATGTTGTTCGCCGTTATTTGCATAACTCGTTTCCAGGAAGGTGGATTGGACGGGGAGGGCCAATCGCATGGCCGGCGAGATCACCGGATATTACGCCTTTAGACTTTTTCTTATGGGGTTATATCAAAGAACAAGTCTACACAACCAAAATAAGAACGGTAGAAGAGTTGCTGGTAAGGCTTGAAGTTGCTTTTGCTAGCGTCACAAAAGACATGATACGTAAAGCAACGCAATCTGTGAATAGAAGAGCAGAAATGTGTATTGCAGCAGAAGGTGGTCACTTCGAACATAAACCAAGACCTTGAAAATTTAGTTTTGTGATTTTATTTAAAAGTGTTTAATTATCCGTGTATTAACTGTGTTTTACAATAGTGTTATAAAATTATTACAGAAGTGTTATAAAGATACATAAATTCGAATTATTTATAAGTTCAGTTATAAAAAAGTAATTTAATTACGATGTAAAATTTTTGTTAAAATTATTTCTCCAGATAGTAAATTAATTAAATTAATTATGAGTTCAAAGTGTATAAATGAAAGATATTTAATAAATCAAGATATTTATAAATTATACTTATTATTAAAAATTTAGAGTGAATTGAGTGAAAAATTAGTGAGTTATCCTACACTAATCTTTAATAATAAAAATTAAATCTAAAATTACAATAAATAAAGGTAAAAATTATTTTCACATTAATCAGTAGTGATAATTTTAATTTTAATGATTATTATTTTCAGTTCTTAACATTACGTACAGGTATAAAATACGTAGTTTTAACAAACTTTTAAATGTAACATTAAAAGTTGTGAAAATAATAATTATTAAAATGAAAATTATTATTATTATGAAAGTGTAAATAATCATTATTTTAATGACAAATAAGTCATTTTATTATAAAGTACGTACAATTATTTGCCATATTTTCTATTATGGTATTGCACTTAATTTTCATTATCAAAAAATTAGTGTGAAGAATATTCTATTCATAAAAACATGGTACTCTTAGAACAAGCCACTGACCTACTATCGAGATTTATTACTCAGTCCGGCGCACGGAGACGGGGATGCGTATACGCAGAGCCCATTTAAAGGCTTTGACTATGCAAAAAAAAGGGACCAAAGTAGAGGAAGAGAGACACTCTTATGCGATTTTCCACAAAGCAAGCCTCTTTCTTGCACTCATAGAATTTCATATCTTCTTACTCCCGCGGCTGAAACTCCACCTTCAAGGGCCGAACTATTGATTTCTAGACATGTCATTGGTGCACCTTTAATTGTTAATTGTGACTTTATTATCAATTTGCGAACGTTTTGTCATTAAGGTTTTCGATTCGTCTTTGCTCCGTCTATAACGTAGTATGTATCAAATGAGTTAGGTGAGATACACCCTGTATAACGGAATAATTTATAAATATTATTTTCGATTATTCGATCTGAGATACTTTTTTCAACTCTTTTTTGCCGTTTGTTTTAAAGTATTTGAAATTTAAATGCTTGGAATTCTAGCCTTTATGCTTGTAAAGAATGAAAATAAATCATCTTTTATAACATATTTTTATTATGATTTTCTATTATAAATGTAAAGTTGAAATAATTTTTTTTTTTCATTTCCATTAAGGTGGACCTGCACCAGTTTTTTGTCAAAAAATCGAAATTTTTTATCACATTTCTGTAATACTTAACTTTTGAGAAACGTTTTGGGATCTGCTAAATGTTAAAATTCAATTATTCAACAGAGTTATAGCTTGTCAATTAAAACAATTAACATGTGAGAGCATGCAAAATTAATACTTCAAACACGTTTTTCTCGAAACTCAATTTTCTATTTTGATACGTTCCTTGTGCATTTAATTTTGATGAAATTTATTGAATTGATGATTTTATTGAATTTATTGAATTGATGATTTTATTGAATTTATTGAATTGATGATTTTATTGAATTTATTGAATTGATGATTTTATTGAAATTATCAGGAAATATTACCTCAAGTATGACGAAAAGCATTAGGGATTCGATTTTTGGAAATTTTATCTCCACACAAATAACGATTATTTAAATTTCCGGGTGGTTAGACTGTTACCAAAATGATTATGATTCTCAAACTCTTCTGATCACACGAGAAGGTTCGCCGAATCTTCGCTAAAATAAACTTACGAAACCTACGATGTGCCAATTTTTGACGTTATTTATGTAATATATATTATCTTGAAAACTCGCATGCAAAATCAATACTACGGGAAACTAACTACGGAATGATTCTATAATTTATGTATAAGTTGTAGTTTATTCACTAAATCCGAAGAGATAATACATTTCTTTTTACAATTTTAACTGGATATAACTGGATTTAACCATCAATTATATTAAGCTACGATTTTAATGATCACGAGTTTCGCAAAATACTTTAAGGAAGTTTACTTAAACGTAAAGTGAGTGTATATTAAGGAACTGCTGAATGTCTGTCGCCATCGCAAGCCCGATGACAGAGATGCTGAGACTATTGGAGAGTATGGCACACCTCCCAAGGACATGTTAATTTGCATTCCCTTGGGAATGCCCCTCGTGGAATGACCTGTGCCCACATTTATTAAAGGAGGTTACAGAATATATGTTGTTCAACCAAATTAATAGTGGTCCCTATTTTATTTATTGATAAATACCCTTCTGTATGTAGCATTGGTGGCAGATGAATTAGGTTTCTTTTGTTTTGCAGCGAACCAAGCGATCGTTCGATGCTGGAGGATTTCTGGGCGTGATTCCGTTTAAGTAAGAGTTCCATTGTCGTTTAAAGTAATTTAACCCTGAGATCCACTCCATTGGAGTGATCTCCAGTTTAGGAAGGGGGTATTTGTAATACGTACAATGCCACAAGATAAAATTGTCATGGCTAAACATATGGTAGAACGAGGGAGAGATAGAAAGAGATAGAAAGAGAGAGAAAGAGAGAGAGAGAGTAGTGTTAGGTTAGGTGCGATTAGGGTAGAATAGGAGTTTACAGGTTCATTTATTATTTAAGTTCATTTATTATTTATCAATCATATTTATTAATAATTATTCTTAATTGAGCGCGTGATTATGGCTTTATCAAATATAAAGCTTTGCAACGATGAACGATTTGTTTTAATCACGTGTGTGTGTGTACGTGTGCATGCGTGTGTGCGTGTGTGTGTGTGTGTGTTTTTGCGCGTGTGTGTGGGTGTGTGTGTGGGTATGTGTGTATGTGTGTGAGTGCGTGCGTATGTATGAAACCAAACTACGTCCACCATAACTCATCAAGGGAAGCACTTCACAACCTGAAATTTCGCAGATATATTAGGCAAGTCTGAACTTGAAACTGATTAGAGTTTGAAGGTCATTGGATAATAAAAAGTATATTTTTAAATAAAAATATTAATTTTAGAAATTTTGTAAAAATCGTAAAACTTTTTTTTGTTTCTTTATTAAATTTACATCTAATTGATATTCTAATAATTACTTCAAAGCTTTTTTTGTAATAAAAAAAAATATATAAATTTTAATAAATTTTAAAAATCGAAAAAGATGTTTTGTCATTTTGTACGTAAACTATGTTAAAAACATGTACATTTTCATAAACTTAATGTAATTTCCTTCTCATTTGTATATTTAACAATCATTTTTGAACTATTATTGTGAAAAAATATAAAAATAATAATTAAAAAGGAAAAATTCTAAATACCGCGAAAAATGTTTTGTTGCCTTCTTATATTGTCAAAAATGAGACGCAATTCTCTTCACAAACAAATATCTAACAGTCGTCACAGAGCTATTTTAGTGCAAGAAAAATAAAAATACAGTTTAGAGTACGGATTCAATCAAAATCAAGATTATTTCACATTTTCGTTTTTAGTTCATACATTTCTTAACAAAACCTATTTTCAAGTAGATAAATCATTTTATAAGGTATATTTATTCTACACAATACCAAAACACAATTTCTTTTTACATAAATGTCTATTATACATCTGAATGTATGTATATTACAGTAAATCTACTGTTTTTATTATTATTAAACTTATCAGATTTTCAAACGAAATTTACGTTTGTATTAATAAGATTTCTAGTTATGATAAATTAATAGACTATAATTATTAGATTAGTTCGATTTTCAATCGTTACCGACCGAACTTGAGTTCAGGTTAATTATCATAAACTTTGTGAACGTCTGCCTCACCGCCGTTAATAAACGTACGTTTTTGGAATGTATTTTGAATTACTATTTATTCGCATGCATTTTGCTATTAATTTAGGTGTTTGATGCCATTTCGTATAAAACTATCAACAATTATATTATTGTAAAGATATTTATTTTTCAGTGCGTAATAATAGTGTCCAATGTTAAATAAAAGTAAAAATAAAAGTCTTTAGTGGAAATAATATAAAAGTAAAATAAAATAAAGAGGCAAATAAAATAAAAGTGTAATAGTACATTGTGCAACCAGAGGGGAAAATCGTCTTCAGTACCCTCGACTCCTACATGTGCTCAAATCATCATCCGAGTCTGAAAAAGCCTTTTCCACCCGTGTTGCACATCGTATTTTTTTAAACAAGTGTGGGAATACGGCGTTATTCATTCATGCAATGGAACGGCGAACTGGGCATTACGAGTCATCCACTAAGAAATTCAGGAGCGGGACGTAATCAATATTACCTCCTGCTGCACCTCATGCAAACACGATTGGAATGATCAAATTTTCCATTCGCTTTGCAAGCATGGAAAAGGGCCTTTTTCATGCACTTGTTGAGAAAAATAATATAAAAGTGTGAATTAAAAAAAAGCGCGAAATAAAATAAAAGTGCTAAATAAAGTGGTGTTGTGAAAAATAAAAAAATAAAGTAGTTTTCGTAAAAATATATTTAGTGTAAATTTTTCGTGATTTCTTTGTAGTATACCTTTAGTTTTTAGAACGCATTTTAATTTATAGGAAGATAATGAAACCAGACTCAAGAAATAGAATACCAGGAACTTCTGCATCCAGGAAACTTAGATTTGGAAGAAAGTTTAAAAATGCCAAGATGGAAAGTTTTCATCATCATCAACATCTGATAAACCTACAAGTATAACTGCAACAACTACGACCTGAACACTTCCTTCAACGTCCAGCGCAGACAGACGAGACATAAGTTCACAGCCATCAACATCAGGTACATCAAGATCGCTGGACAAATCAAAAATTCCTTTGCCAATATAAAGATCCAGTCGGAAATTAAAATCAAAAACAGTGGATGCTAGTAATGTGAAAAATAGAATAGTTGACATCTGTATTCTATTCCCACAGTTAAAAGAGTTTTTCGTTTGTCGAGCTTGCCATGGGACTGTCAACTTTTCTGAAGTTGTTATTTGAGGCTTTGGTAGTAAAATATCGATAACATGCCCTGTTTGTCACACATCTACTTTTATTGATTCAGGTAAAAAACGGGGCTAAGGCTAATGCTTATAAAATTAATAGACGTAGTCTACTAGCAACAAAAACACTTGGACACGGATTGACTGGTTTTAAACCTTTTTGTGGCGTGATGGACTTACGTCAACCAGTTGTCCACAGTAATTTTTACGTCATTAATAAAGATATACAAACAGCGAGTAGGGAAATTCACTTTTTTGAAAAAGTGAATTTTTTTTCAAACTTCGAAAAAATTTGGAATTTGACAACTTCTTCGGTATTTTTTGAGTTCATATATAGAAAAGAAACTTATAAAAATTAAAAAAAAAATTGTCTCGACTGTTTCAGACGCACCGCACGACCTCCAACACCGGCACCGATTAGAAAGTGCAGACTCCAGGCGCTCCGGCAAAATGGTCATAACTTGAAAAAATTTTAATATTTGTTAATAACAAAAATTGTTTTTTAAAGCTAAAATATAGTACATTATGTTCTCAAAATTTCGTTTACCGCAATCATTTCCTCCCCTTTCAAAAAATCGCTGAAAAAACGCTTTTTTTCGGGACCTAAAGCAGCCTACCCCCTTAATTAGGTATGAAAATGGAAAAGTAACAGACGTTGCACCAAAACAAAGCTTCTTGCAATGCATGTGAACAACATCAAGAAGAAGATACTGAGTAGTATAGAGCATGGCTGATAAAGCATGAACGTGTTTGCTCAGCTAATCACCCAGGTAGTTCTGGAATAATGGAAGTAGATGGCATCGTTGAAATATTTAAAAAATCAGAACCAACTTACGGTGTTAAATACGAAAACTACATTGGTGATGGTAACTCCAAAGCATTTAAATCTATGTGTTATGCAAAGCCATATGGTCAAGATTTTTCTGTAAAACAGAAGGAGTGCGTAGGCCACGTTCAGAGGAGAATGGGAACACGTTTTAGAAAATTGAAAACAAGTTTGTCTGATAAGAAACTGTCTGATGGAAAGACTATTGGAGAATGAGATTGCTTGACTACTGAAGTTATAGATCAGCTGACTAAATATTATGCTAATGCGATCCGAGGCCACAGTAATTCAGCTGATGAAATGTCAAACGCTATATGGGCTACATTTTATCATAAAATGTCGACCGATGATCATCTTCAACACGATCTATGTCCTAATGGAGATAGTACTTGGTGCAAATGGCAAAAAGTAACAGCTACAGAACAGAACTTCAAGCACACTTACAGCATCCCACCTGCCGTAATGAAAACTATCAAACCCATCTACACAGACTTGACACAACAAGACTTTCTTGAGAAATGCGTTGGAAGTTTCACCCAAAACAGCAATGATAGTGTTAATCAGTCTGAATGGAAATTGGTTTCAAAAACATCCTTTAGTGGTTTTTAAAATCATGAAGAGTTTTGGCATGCAACCAGGAATTTCTGCAGTTCAATGGACCAAGACCAACGATGAGGAAAGAGGGTTTTACGCTCAGAGAAGAACAGTAGCAGCAACATTTGAAGCACGTCAAGCTAGGTGTAACATTGCTCAAGATTAGCCAGATCAGCTTACTACGAGTGTCAGAAGTTTGAAAATCGATATTTGCTAAAACTTTGAAAGGTGTTTTATGGCACCTTAAATTGAAGTGTAACACCTTCAGTTTTTTCCAATGGGTCCTTATTCTCGATATATTAACCAAGTGATCTCAATTCTTCACTTTTTTAGTAAAAATGGTGCCTCTAATTCTGATAATATCTCTTCAAGTTCTTATGCTAGAAAAATATTGCCAAACGTCACTAAGAGTAGACAAAATGCGCTATAATTTCATCTTGGTTTCGTAAAAAAATATTAATTTGGGTCAAGTTTATTAACTTTCCAAGTAAGTGAGGAAAATTACACTAAAAATGACTGCATTTAAACGAGTTAAAATCCTTGAATTTAGGAGTATTTTTATCACGTTTTTTGCAAGTTAATAACTTTGATCCAGATTAATATTCTTGTACGAAACAAAGCTGAACTAAAGTTCTTTTCGTCTACTTTTAGTTACGTTTGAGTATTATTTTCTAGCATAAATACTTGCAGAGTTATGGTCAGAAGTAAAGGCACCGTTTATTACAAAAATAACGCACCATTGAGATTAATTGGTTGATATGTTGAGAATAAGGAGATAATAATAATTGGAAAAACCTAGAGATGCTAAAGTTCATTTTCAAGTGTCAGAAAGCACCTCTCAAAGTTTCAACAAATATCGTTTTCCAAACCTCCGACACACTCTTAGTTAGATTTATAGCTTGTAGCAGCTATGTAGAGTCAACATACTGCTATACAGACTTCTGCTCAACTCCTCGAGCTAACAGCTTATCAGCTGACTGGTAGACTGGCTTATAGGTAGACCTATATAATTTGCATGTACCGCCTCTGGACAAATTTCTCTAACCACAATTTTCCACATTCTGTCCATTGACATCTGACAAAAGATCTGTGGTTAGTAACGATATGCAGAATTTATAGATAATTTATTTCAATTTGTATTATATATATATGTATATATGTATATATATGGATGATCCTCTGGGAAATCAATATAAAAAAAAATTATTTTTATTATTTCAGTAAAAATGTTCCTCTTAGTATGTAGAATGTATGTGTATTTTTTCAAATTTTTTGGAACACTTATGTTTAAAGTTGATCGAGGCTAAATATGAGCATGTAGTCATTTTTTACATTTTATAGCAAATTTAAACCTCCATTTACTCAACAAAATTAAATTTGTTTAAAAAATAGCAACATACAAATTTTTAGCAAATTTGCTGAACATTTTACAAAAAATGGTTTCAAAACCTTTTAATGTCCCTTTCGATTAATTAAATTGATTTTAAAACTTAAAATCCTTAACAAAGTGGGTTTGAACACTGGAACTATTACACCAAAAATCATGAAAATAGCGTTGTTCAGTACAGAAGTGACTGTCATAGTCTCAAAATGGCAGAAGTGCAATATTTATATAAACGAAATCAAAATAACATGAAATATTGTTAAAACAATTATTAAAATGCAGTTTTTGGCAAGAAAGTCATATTTAGCTTCAAACAACTTTAAATATATGTGCTTAAAAAAAGTGAAAAAATTCACGACCATTTTACATACCAAAAGGCACATTTTTGCCGAATAATTTTTGCCGATATGTGCGTGTGTGTATGTGCATTTGTCAGTAACGAAGAAAGAGTGCATCGACTACGTGCAGAAACGGATGAATACTCGCCTTCGAAATTTAAAAAAGAAAATTAAAGGTCTCGGAGGAAAGGACAAGCTTACTGATAAATTATTCGATGAATTGTCAATTTATTATGGTCTAGCAATACGTAGAAATTATGATTCTATAAAAAATATGCGCAATTAAATCTACGCAACGCTAGACCATAAATTATCGACGGACGACAAATCGAAGCACGAGAGATGCCCGAGTGGCGAAGATTCATGGTGCTCATGGCAGAGGGCCCAGGTCACTGGGGATTTGAATTATAAACACAAACCAGCAATGTCACAAGAGGTATTTGAAGCAATTTCTCCTATTTATGCTGAATTGAGCAGCGACGATCTGCTGACTCGTTGCCTCAGGGGATATAGGCAAAACAGCAACGAGAGTTTCAACTCAATCGTGTCGTGTATGGCTCCGAAATCAGTCTCCAGTGGCAAGCACGTTCTTGACACTGCAGTATATATTGCCGCAGGCATTTACAACGATGGTCTGTCAAGCATCATGAAGCTTATGCAAAAATTAGGCCTTAAAATAGGACCAAATTGTTTCAATTTCTGCATTCAAACTGATGAGCGGCGGATCAAGTTTTCCCAGCGGTCACTCACAGATGCAGCCAAGAAGGCCCGATTAGATTTAAAATCGATGAGAAAGGAGGAGGCAAATATAAAGTTGGATGGGCAAATGTATGGTGCAGGTATCGCAGATTAGAGGTACACAAAAGATATCGATGATTTAAGTGCATGTAAAACTTTAAACGCGTTTTTCTCGAAACCGGTTTTTTCAAACTGGGAGAACAGATTACTCGTAAACTATTGCATGGATTGGATTAAAATTTCTACTGTAGCTTCACAAATAGATTCTCTAAAGAAGTGCGTAGCCGTTTTTCGATTGAATGTAAATTTTTTATAAACAATTTACATCGTTTTTGTTTCGAGTAAAATCGACTTTTTTCAGAAGTGCGCCATTTCTACAAAAATTGAAATAAAGAAAAAACCCTACGTACTTCCAAAGTTAACGTTATATAGATTAAGAATTTCTTTGGTTTTTTGTTCCAGGTCTCATACTTTCTGAGAAAAGTGTTCTCCCGTTTGGAGGTTTGCGAAAAAGGCTTCTCACGAGATTCGCTGTATAGCCGCCATTTTGTATTTAAATGTAAAAAAAATATATTTGGTACCTCAATATATGTATAGTAAACCCTCAAAAAAGAAATTTGATCCCTTCTTTCCTACTCTTGTGAAAAATCGTACAAATTAGGCATTTTTTCGGGCCGCTAGAATGGTGTTACCCCTTAAAGTAAAAAATGCATTTTTTTTTTCATTTTTTGATCTTTTGACCACTTTTTTGACTTCTCACTAAAAAATTAGCCACTTTTGAGAAAAAAGTGGAACAACATTTATTGTGGGAAATGAGGCGAGAAATCTAAAGAAAAATTTATAAACCCCAGTGTGGCATTTTGTGAAAATTTTCATCGTGATGTATTGTGATATTCGGATTCCAGCCAATTGCCATTCAAATAAAAAAATCTTAAAATATTATAGCTTTCTGTATTACCTTTTGATCTAGACGTGGTACGAAGTAGTCTCAAGCTGAATATAATTTCTGCAGAATTTCTAAATAGTGCACTTTTTGTTGATATTTCTGTTATGTGACTATAATCACACGTTTAGTTCTATTTTTTCAAATGTGAATATTTTGTATGCGCTATAGATGGAATCATTGACTTGGAATGTAAATTTTAATGTGATGTAGCAGTATTTCAAAAGTGTATTTAAACGAAAAATTATATTCTGCGATGCGTAAGTAGATTTTTCAGAATGTTGATTTATACTATATTTTGCATTAAATTCCTTATTATTCATTTGTGCATTCAATTGAGCTTGAGACCACTTGGCATCAAGTTTAGAATAAATGATAATATAGAAAGCTAAATATTAAGATATTTTCATTGAAAAAATGTATGGCAATTAGTTGGAATCCAAATGTCAGAGACATCACAATGCGTGATTTAACAAAATATCACAATGGGGTCTATGACAAATCTCTTTAGATTTATTACCTCATTTACAACAAAAAATGTGGATACACTTTTTTCTCAAAAGTGGCTAGTTTTTTAGTTAAATGTCAAAGAAAGTTTGCAAAAACTCAAAAAGTGAAAAAAAAATGCAATTTTAATTTTAAATTGCCTTTGAAATATGACAGTTTAAGTTCTGAATTTTTTGTACAGATTCTGGGTATGAGTACCAACATTTTCTCAGAGTTTTGGACATTTTGAATTTTGGACATGCTCACTTGACGTGTCTCACCCATATATATAAACACACATACACACACGCACATATCGGCAAAAATTATTCGGCAAAAATGTGCCTTTGGGTATGTAAAATGGTCGTGAATTTTTTCACTTTTTTTAAGCACATATATTTAAAGTTGTTTGAAGCTAAATATGACTTTCTTGCCAAAAACTGCATTTTAATAATTGTTTTAACAATATTTCATGTTATTTTGATTTTGTTTATATAAATATTGCACTTCTGCCATTTTGAGACTATGACAGTCACTTCTGTACTGAACAACGCTATTTTCATGATTTTTGGTGTATTGGTTCGAGTGTTCAACCCCCTTTTTTAAGGATTTTAAGTTTTAAAATCAATTTAATTAATCGAAAGGGACATTAAAAGGTTTTGAAACCATTTGTTATCAAAAATTCAGTAAATTTGCTAAAAATTAATATGTTACTATTTTTTAAACAAATTCAATTTTGTTGAGTAAATGGAGGTTGAAATTTGCTATAAAATGTAAAAAATGACTACATGCTCATATTTAGTCTCAATCAACTTTAAACATAAGTGTTCCAAAAAATTTGAAAAAATACACATACATTCTACATACTAAGAGGAACATTTTTACCGAAGGAATGAAAATAATTTTTTTTATATTGATTTACCAGACAATCATCCATATATACACACACACATATATATATATATATATATATATATACACACACACATATATATATATATATATATATATATATATATATATATATATATATATATATATATTATTATATTATAATATAATATTAATATTATTATATTATATTATTATTATATATATATATATATATATATATATATATGGGTGATTCTCTGGGAAATCAATATAAAAAAAAAATTATATATATATATATATATATATATATATATATATATATATATATATATATATATATATATATATATATATATATATATATATTATTTATATATTATATTATATAAAAATTATTATATATATTTTTATATATATATTGTTATGGGTTGGGGTTTAATTAAGTAAAAACTCACACAACAAGGTTAAATTAGGCAATAGTTGAAATTTATTGCTCTTTAATAACCAACGCGAGGTGGGGGTAGTGGCGTGTGGCTTGATAGAGATCCGCGGAGCGACTGCCGAGACGCGAGACAAAACGGAGCAAAAGCGACGCTCTCCTAGTCGCGTGACATAATGCCTGAGCCTTGATTGGCTGATTGACGGCGGCAATAGAATTCGGAGCTAACGTATATATTTGAATAAACCCGGAGTATATAATACATAGGGTTAATAACATTCCACCCACCTCGTTTTCATATAAAACGATATAAAAATATTTTGACAATTGTACGTAAAATTATGCAGTTTCATTTAACAATATTTAACATCTTAATTGATCTATCAAAAGATCACAACTTCTACTTAGAATTTTACTTAGGTTTAATGCGTCAAACGCGTAACAATTCATTGATTTCGTTTTTTTTTTCTTTAGAAATTAAAAAAAGAATAAAAAAAATAAAAGAGCAAAAATACAGCATTAAGAATGCCACCTATTGACTCGAATTAAATCAATATTTCTTTGATCTTCTATTTTCAATCTTCATGGTCACCACCCTCCTGGGCTGCATCGACCTTTATCAGCTTGACTAGCTTGGTGATTGGCCGGCGAAGCGTGGTCGTCGCGGTACGTAGCGAGACCACGCGTACGCAGCCGTCCTTGCCTGGATGGGTCTGTGTTACTCTGGCTAGTGGCCACCTGGTGGGAGTAGTTGTCTCATGCTTTATCAGCATGATGTCGCCGACTTGGTAGAAGGGTTGGTCATGATGATCAAATGATGATAATAAGCAACGATTAGCTGAGCCAGGCGACTATCCGAGGATATTATGATTGGAAACTTCTCATCTATGCTGAGCATGGAATTTTTCAATCGACCGCCCACCCTGATCAACCCATCTATCAACATAGGGTTCAAACTTTTCAAAGTATGGGATTTAGCTAATTCTTGGTTTTTCTGAAGAACGTCTATTTCCGTTTGCCAATTTGGAAGTTGAGTGAGTCGGGCCCACATGAGCTTAGCCTGCTTTACCTCCTCTCCTCGGATAGCAACCGTATAACCTATTGGAAAGTCCCTTAAGATGGGGGCTATCCTTATAACTAATGAAGTTTTATGCAAAGCGTAATAATTCTAATTAACTTACTTAAGGAAGAATATTCATTAATCAATGGCCATAATTCATCCGTTTTTCTGACTGACATCACTGTCTGTACAGAGGATATCTCTAATTCTACATTACTACTCGACGGCGTCTTGGACGGAAGAGAATCAATATCGTGAGCACGATTCCAACTTAACGAGTGCTCAACTAGCCGTTTGTTACCCTTCCACCACAAATCATGGTTAACTAACTCGCTAGCTAGGCAGCCTCTCGAGACTATGTCCGCAGGATTGTCCGCCGAATCGATGTGATGCCAGTAGGCATCCGGAAGCAACGTCGATATGTCAGCTGATCTGTTAGCTATGGACACTGGCCATCTGGGTGGAATGTCCCCAAGCCAATAAAGCACGTCTTTGGAATCGGACCACAAATGTACCTCAAGTGGAGTTAAGCCTAATATATCTACAAATTTTCGCGCCAATTTAGCAACCAACTGTGCAGCACATAACTCCAATCTAGGGATCGACAAAGTCTTAATAGGAGCTACTTTGGTTTTAGCACCTAATAAATGAACTTGAGTACCCTCGCCCAACACCCAGAGATATAACACCCCTGCATATGCTCTTTTGGAAGCGTCAGCAAAACCGTGTAATTCAAAGGCATGAGCTGAAGGCAATATTCCGGACCAACGGGGAATGTTAATCGACGGAATACAAGACAGTGACCTATAACAACTTTTCCAATACTCAGTTTGCTCGTTCGGCAGCGTTCGGTCCCATTCTTTGGTCAAGGCCCACAGAGACTGCATAAATATTTTAAACAGAACAATGATCGGAGAGATCCAACCTACTGGATCGAACAACTTCGCCACCTTGGACAGTACCGTCCTTTTGGTAGTAGCACCGCTCAGCGACTCAAGAGAAATGTTATAATAAAAACAATCTCGTTCATGGTTCCAGGCAATACCTAAAACTGAGAAACCTCGTCCAACTTTCAGATTAGCTTCAGTAGCTACAAGATCTGAAGGCAACCAATCGACCAACGAAGAATTGTTGGATAGCCACTTCCGCAGATTGAAACCACCTTCATGAAGTATATTAATGATTTGCTCCTGCTTAGCCCTAGCTCCAGCTAGCGTGAAATCACCGGATACATCATCCATGTAAATCTCATTTTTAATTATCTCACCCGCCAAATGCCTCTCCCTCGTCCTGCGCCAGCTGATGAAATGTTCTGCTTGCCAGAAATGACGATAAAACAAATCCAAACGTCACCGTGGTGAGCAGGAATGTTGCTAACTTCGTCCTTCACATCCTCCCTCCAAACGATGGCTTGTAGATGCTGGTCCTGCTCCTGTACTTGGATTTGGAGATACATACGAGCGATGTCCGCCGCAAAAACGTACGGGTAGCGTCTCCAGCGTGAAATCAAATCGAACAGGTCCAGTAGAAGATTAGGACCTACAAGGAGAAAATCATTAAGTGAGATTCCATCTTTGGTTTTAGCTGATGCATTAAAGACCGTGCGTAGTTTCATCGTCGTGCTGCTTTCTTTCACCACGCCATGATGAGGCAAGAAAAAATACTTTTGTAGGTCAATTTTCTCAGCTGACACGCGTTTCATATAACCGGCTTCCTCGTATTCACGCATCGATTTTACGTATGCATCTCGAAGATCCGTATTTTTCTCGAAACGTTTTTCTAAATTGTGCATCATGCGGACCGCTTGATTATAGGAACCTCCCCAATCCACCGGAGTATTATTTTTTAAGGGTAGCCTTACCATATAGCGTCCGTCGACCTTACGTGTCACTGTTGCCTTATAGCTCTCTTCACACATTCGCTCCTCGTCAGTGAAAAACTTTTCTCTCGTCGGTAGTTCCTCAACCTCCCAGAATTTCCTGAGAAGTACGTTGAGATCGCTGTCCTGCGTCGATATGTGTGCGTTGAGTCTGAAGCGGGGGCTACTTCTTGCCGTGGTTGGCCCAGAGACGATCCATCCTAATAGGGTCTTCATTGCGATTGGAGACTGATCAACGTCACCCTTCCGCAGACCTTCTTCTATGATACGAGCATGTACCTTTGCACTCAACAGTATGTCGATGTGCCCAGACTTTTCGAACTGCGGGTCCGCTAGCGTCAGTCCCTCTAGATGCTTCCAGGTAGTAGATTGATATGAAAATGATTCATAAGCAGTGATCCGAGATAAAACATAAGCAGTAACGCTGTGAGCAAATGTGGACACGAAATGAGGTTTAATCGTGAACTCCACGCTGTTCTTACAATGAAAAATCTTATTATCCCCTACGCTACTGAATTTAATTCTAATAGGTTTTCTTTGGAGTTTAAAATTTTGACACAGCTCTTCCGTTATAAAGGAAGGCTGAGCTCCTTGATCTATTAATGCTCGAACTCGTCAATGCATGCCATTCTTAGCTTGCACCAGCAATCCTGACCTTCAACAGAATTAATACTGGAAATTGGTTGCGCTGCAGCTACCAAATTATTGGAAAAAGAACGAGTACCTGTTCTAGATGAACCAGCTGTGGGTACAGACTCCGAGGTTGTAATTGTCTGCGGCTTCTCATCCACCTTTATTTTGACTGCACAACTGTTTGAAAAGTGAAGCTTTGTATTTTGCTTTGCCGAACAGTGCTGACAACGTTTATCTACTTTACAATCTTGCACTGTGTGTTTAGCAAGACAGTTAAAGCATAAATGATTCCTTGCCGCCAACTGCTTTCTTACAAAAGGCATTTTCGCCTGGAATATGCTACATCTCATAATAAAATGATTGTCTTTGCATATGGGACAAGAAGAATTTTTAGTTTTGCTCTCTTGAGCTAGATTAATCGACTTAGTATACTTGTTTTTGGGGGCGGTGGTCCTTTCTTTAGACCAATCAAAACGAGAGTCCTTGCCTTTCGATACATCTCCCAAGGACGCTCCTTCTTTGGCACTCTCTAATTAAACCAATGCTAACCTTTTGGTTTCCAAAAACTCATCTAAGGTGCTAAAAGCGGATGGTTCCTGCGGATGTTCAGACCTAGCCACCGATTCCTCCCACTTTCTTTGAATGTGCGGAGACAATCTCCCAACTGTTAAGAAGACAGTAAAATGGTCTCAGTGTTGCACTGGACTGCCAAGAGCCTTTAACGCCTGTAATATATGCTTCGTCCCCGTTTGAACCCTGCAAATTTCCTGCGAAGTCTCGGCAGACATTGCTTTTTGAGCTAGTAGTTTGGCTAACAATTTGGTTGTTAACAACCTGGTATTATCAAAATGAGCCATTACTCCCTTCCAGGCATTACCAAAATTCTCCCCTCACAGAAGATCTTAAATAATTCATTTTATACACTGTTGGTATGGTTGCATCTTTAACAATCATTTCAACAAGTGAATCCTTAAACCCAATCCAATCTCGAATATCACCAGAGAATGTAGGAAGTTCGACAGGAGGAAGCTTGGCAGGATTTCTATTCGAGGCATTGGCTGGAATGCCAAGAGGCTGAGTGAGCTCGGTAGCCTTTAACTGTATGGAGTGTTCTCTCAGGAGCCCTAGATTGAGCGCATACTTTTCCTCTGCCTCTATATAAAGTTTCAACTTGAAATAATCCTCCTCGCTACTTACGTTCTCATCGTCCAATATCAGATCATGATTAATGTCGAATTTGGACCATAAGTCTTGAAGTAGCTCGATTCGGGCTGCACAGGCTCCTTGAGTCATTTTCTCATCACCTAATTTCATATAATTCTCGTATATTCGAGCTAATCTCTGGTATAACCTCATCTGCTTCTCTATCAAATCAATGGTGCCTGCTATTACCACTAAAGCAAACTTAGCACTCTAATACGACCAAACCCTCCTGTCAAAAAAATTGCAGGTTAAGACCGCTTGTCGGTCCTGCAGACTATAAAAGTTACAGCTATTAAGTGTCTATTTTGCTGGTGTAAATGCCTATTTCTAGCAATCACTGGTTTAATAAGTATTAAAAATTCCAGTATACAACTGAAACGTATTAGAAATACTACAAAACCTACGTCACTCTATCCTGGTACCTTCAATGACCGTCTGGAATAGAAGACCCGAACACCAGTCTACTATAATAACAGCTGACGCTGCAATAACAAAACTGTCTACTGATTGCAACTCTAACCTCATCTACTCTGTATCCAAATCAGCAACTTTCTGCTCTGTAATAGTAAGATGCGTACGCCAAAGCCAAGCACCCCACTATATCTACATAAAAATAATGCGTAGCTGTCACCTTCTGAATGGCTAAAAATATTGTAAATATATCATCAGCTGCTCTGCTTCTAAATCAGCAATATCCTGCTCTGCAATATTACGATCCGTACATCAAAACCACATACCCCGCTATAGCTACATAAAAATGAAATATGCGAAGCTGGATACTATTGGTCTACATGGAGCCTATCCGAATTTACTGCTTTGACTTACATAACATACAGCATGGCAGCATCCTTTCGTGCAAAAGATTAGCTTGCGAAGCCAATAAACCAGAATAAAACTATTACTACTGGTCACGATGCCTTATAGCATTATCGACGGGACACCAGACTCCTATTAAATGGGCAAAACAACAACAAAAATTAGCATTGGCGTAGCTGGATACCACTGGCCTATGAAGAACTTTAGCACCACCAACTACGTTGACATAAAAAATTTTCAACAGAGCAGAATGCTTCTATGTTTAAAAAAAAATAATAAAGCTAAACAAAATCAAAATTAAACTAAAACCTGATAGCTCTGTACTGACGTGTGTAGTCCCTGCCTTGGTATCAGCCTGATATCCAAGAAGGCTCGTTTTGTTTGCACCTGGACTGTAATATATAGGCTGTGAGCGAGGATATTCAGGTGTGATGGCTGTCAGTCGATGAAACAGGGCTCAGCCTGGTGCAGCAGCTTCCTTGACCGAAGACGCGTTATGCTGTTTGGTGTAGCTGTGATGATAAAATGCAGTTTCAATTGGTATGTTATTTATTATGCAATCCAGTCACCAAGCAAAGCAATCCACCATATTTATAAACAAAAAAAAAACTTCTACTCTACAAAAAGCTTCAGAAGTTTTGGATAAAGCGACTACAAGCAAGCTATAAAGCCGCTAAATTTGGCTTTCAGTGTTGCTGAATTTACAGAATACTGGAGAAATTACAACCCATATATTGAAGCTTCAGAATGCTAGAGACTAACCACTAAAATGCGAAAAATTAGCCTGACGCTATTTCAAGTTGGCGTTTTAAGTATTGAAATACGCCATAAAATATTCAAAACATTAGCTTTTTGAGTATTTGAGCAACAAAAGGCGAGAGAAGCCTTAAACTATTTCAATTCAGTGTTCAAGTATTGAAACACGTCACACAATATTCAAAGCAGTAGTTTTTTGAATATTTTAACAACAAAAGGCGAGAGAAGAGCCTTAAACTATTTGTGTTCAGTGTTTCAAGTATTGAAACACGCCAAACAATATTCAAAGCAGTAGCTTTTTGAATATTTTAACAACAAAAGGCGAGAAAAGAGCCTTAAACTATTTCAGTTCAGTGTTTCAAGTATTGAAACACGCCAAACAATATTCAAAGCAGTAGCTTTTTGAATATTTTAAATAAAACAAAAGGCGAGAGAAGAGCATTGAACTGTTTCCATTTATTGTTTCAAGTATTGAAACAACGCCAAAAAATATTCAAAGCTGTAGCTTATTGAATATGTAAACAACAAAGGCAAGATAAGAGCCTTAGACTATTCCAGCTTATTGTTTCAAGTATTGAAACAACGCCAAAAAAATATTCAAAGCTGTAGCTTATTGAATATGCAAGTATTAAAAGACGAAAGAGCAGTCTTGAAGCATTTTAACTAGATCTACGAAGTCGCATGGGAAATCTAGTTTCTTTAAAGCAAGCAGGAGCTATAGCATAGGATAAGAACGACTTCACCTGATATCCGTTGAATCATTGTTGTTGGTGCTTGCCAATCTGAGTGCCAGTAAGAACACCTGTGGCTCCTATGCTCTTCCTGGTTGAGTTGAGGTTAGGTGGCCTCGCCGCTATGGTCGAGGCCATGCACCTTGAACGCGGCCTCGTCTTTTTGGCCGTTGCGAGACAGCGGGCCTTCTTGAAATCCGATTGCGGCCTCTGGTAGCTGGCCACTGTGAACCCGCGGCCTCCCTGCACCCCGATCGCGGCCTCTTCTCCGTGGTTACCGCGACAGCTGCGATGAACTGTGTTGCAGGCAGCTCTCGGTTTTTGCCGTTCCGCCTCGACGAAACTTCTGAAAACTGGATGTCCGTGCCCACCCCTGCTCGGCACAATGGACTCGCCCGCAGTGAGTCGGAGCGCGAACCCTGCCCCCTCTCTGCTACAATGGACTCCTCCTCCGAACAATGCCGCCTTTGCCGCTCCTCTTGACGCGGATCGCTGATGCCCCGAGGTAGATGACCTTGCCGTTTTCTTCCTCTCGAAATGGTCGTTGACGGTCTAGCCCACACTGCAGTGCAATTTTAGCGATTGCTGCAGGGCTTAACTGGAGACGCTCCCGTGCTGGTCACTTCTCCTTTTTCTTCCCCACTTACGCGGCACTCGAAGAGAGAAAATAACAAAATATGCTCTCGCGAGGCGTGAGCTTGATGAGGCGACCGAAAAGTCGCCTTACGACTTTACGGTGTAATGCCTGTTGCCGCGTTCAAAATGGCTGCCGGCGCTCGCGATGTGCACGCTTCTCGCGTGGTGCTATTACCCGCGAAAATGATAATAATTACCAGCTCCTTGCTGGCTCTAAGGACCAATGTTACGGGTTGGGGTTTAATTAAGTAAAAACTCACACAACAAGGTTAAATTAGGCAATAGTTGAAATTTATTGCTCTTTAATAACCAACGCGAGGTGGGGGTAGTAGCGTGTGGCTTGATAGCGATCCGCGGAACGACGCTCTCCTAGTCGCGTGACATAATGCCTGAGCCCTGATTGGCTGATTGACGGCGGCAATAGAATTCGGAGCTAACGTATATATTTAAATAAACCCGGAGTATATAAATCATAGGGTTATATATATATATATATATATATATATATATATATATATATATATTACTTGAAAAACTTTAATATACAATAATTGTTATCTCTCGGTGTGTGGATATATATGTGTGTGTGTGTGTGTGGGTGGGTGTGCGTGTGTGTGTGGGTGTATGTGTGTGTGTGTTTGTGTGTTTCTACAAATTAATGTATGTCTAGGTATACATATTTTCATTTCTTAATAGAACAAGGCGGCAGTTGCACCATGTCGAAAAACGGACACATTTAGTTCCGCTCGATAGACACCAAAAAACGCGAAAACCAATACATGTGTCACAAAAAATACGGTGTGCAACATGGGCGAGAGTCTTTTTGCGCCCTTGTGTGTTTGCAGTACTCGGCTCCGATTCGCAAAACGTATTCGCCTACGGCTCGTACTTGCTCGCCTCCGACTCGGAAAAAAACTATTCTCGCCCTTGGTGCACAATATACTATTCTCGTGTATGTAAGCGAACGTTAGTCCGTCAATTTACTGAACATACCAAAAGACACGAAAAACTAAAACTCAAAAACTCAAAAGTCGTTAAAATTACAAAAACGAATACACAATAGAAAAAAATACATTCTAGAAATAGTATAATTTTATTTTATATATTCTAAAATATGTTTCTAACATGTTTTTTCGAAAATTAACAAATTTTGGAATTTTTTTTATTTGAAGTTTTTATTACAACGACGAAAAAATTAGTTTTACTTGGTCAAAATCGACAATGCCGTTGTCGAGATATTGGAAGTTTAAAGTTTCAATGCGACACTAGCAGACATCACGTGAATTACGTCAATGGCTGGTTAGGGTGTACATTTTACGTTAGATTTATATGGGAGATTTACTTCTAAATTAAATTAAGGGTGTTTTATTTGAAAATAAATGTTATTGCTGTAACTGGAGACTTTATGCTATTGAAGAAATATAAAAAAATCTTGCCGAAGTTTAGTAAAGTATCTTAATGTCATTATTTTTGGATTAATCAATGCGCAGTAAGGCCAACTTTTAAAATTCAGACGACCCGTCTATTATTTTTTGCTCAGAAATATAAATTACGATCTTTGAATACTCTGCTGAACCATCGTGCTGAACTTATGAGTTTTGATAATGTCTACAATTAAAGCGATAACTATTCTTTTAAGCGGAGAAACTTTTATTGTAAATAAAAATTTACGTTAAAAAAAAAGTAAATAGATGTTAATGTCTTTAAATCCGGATATTTTGTACACTTAACTTCATTTTCTTAATTTCATTTTTTTCTAATTTAATATTAAATAAATAATATAACTGAAAAAAACGATGTTGTGGAGAGTAGAACCCGGGACCTTTCACTCCAGAAGCGAACATCTTACCAGCTGTGCTACCGTGACCTATTTCTCGTGGTACTTCGAATCGTCCTCATAAGTTACACGAAGTTCTGCTTTTAAATTGTTTCTATAATGTGTATTATAATATATTTGATTGTTAAAATACTCTGTCAATAAAATACAATGATATAATTAACAAGTTATTGCATATCATCGAATTATAGTGTGTTTATTACTGCAAAAGATAAAATGAAGTTTTGAGGTTAGGTCACAATTTCAGGTTATCTAGTAAACTTTACAAGAATATTTAGCTTACATTGCTACATTTCCTGCTAAATATTATGATTTGCAATTTTTACTATACTTATTTACAGCAGATAATCTTACACTCGCTAGCACATATTTATAGACGAATAGCAATATCTGCTATTAGTGTGACATTCACTACTAAAATAAGAGTAATTATTACGATAGTGCAACTATGTCTCTCCATTACAACACAAAATAGTAATATTTACTACACCATTTCTCTCCGTGCATGTGTAAGTATAAAAATTTGGTATTAATTATTCTTCAATTTTTCTTTGGGTAAGTCTCCCGGAAATTATCCAATGAACAATGTGAGACCTTCTAAATTTAAATTTATCGAAGAATAGAAAATCGTCTTGTGTTTAAAATACAAAAATTCTTCTTTTTCATTAGCTAACAATGAAATATAACAAACTTTGTTAAAAAAATTTGTTTCGTCAGCTCTCCTGTCATATTTTCTCTTATATTAAAATATTTCAGTAAAGTGTTAAAAAAATGTTATATTGAATGAACATTTAGTGTGCTATATATTATGCATGAGCCACTGTTGGGACCGTTTGAATTCGGTGCGCACTTGCATACGCACATCTTTACTCGCTCCTCTGCGGGGTCATACATTTTACAAGGAGCACCCCCGCTCAAGCCCCACAATTACTGTCGCAGAATAAAACTCCTGCCCGCAACCTTCGGCGCTCTCTTTTCCGGCCGCCTCGAGATAAGTAACTTTCTTCCTGCGAGGTGCGCGTTCGACATTATTATTTCATACACACACATACACACTTGCTTGCACCCGCGCCTGCGCTCGACGACGCTGCCGTCTGCGTCTACTGAAATCACTGCAGTCGACGCAAGCTCTTGTATATCAAGGAGGTTCCTAACCTCAACCACTGTTGACACCTGTTGCTGCTGGAGAAGGTTTTACTGCTGGACACTACTTCCTGGACACCGCTAAGTATCACACATTTTTTACTATTGTCGCCAGAATGCTGATTCGCTATACTTGTTACCTTTGCTTGGTTTGCTGCTTTGCTTATTTTTCTTTAAAATGGCCAAGTCACCTGCAACTTTGATTGGAAATCAAAGGGCCACAGGAAATTGTTTTATGAAAATGATCTCGAACGTTGACAAGATATGTGCAAAGAATGTCACGATTGCAATCCTCCAGCAGAGATTGACACAACTGGAAAATTATTGGAAAACGTTCTACGACAAGCACCAGCAGATATATGAATATTATGAGGAGATCAAGGAAGATGCTTATGTAACTTGTGACTATTTTTCAGAGACTGAGGATGACTATATTGGTGCCAAGATTGAACTGTCCAGTAGATTCGAATCGAAGGAGTGTGGGCTGCAGGGAAATCTACACCTGGGAGCGACGCATGTGACGACAACATCTTCCGCACTGCCGAAGCTGAAGCTACCAAGGTTCAGTGGCAAACAGGAGGAGGACATTTCTGCTCTATGATAAAATACTCGCCCACACCTACATCAGTGCTGAATCTCCAGCACCTCTTATCGTGCCTCGACGGAGAGGCTGCCCGTCGCCTTATAACCTGCAGGTAATTGGCGCCAACTTCGAGGTTGCCTGGAGGGCCTTGAGAACCAGGTACGACAATAAGAGGCTGCGTCTCTTAGTGTAACTCAACAGACTGCTGGGCATGCCGGCAGCTGCATGCAAGTCAGTGACTGAAATCACTAGGCTGCTAGATACAACGAACGAGAGCATAAGAACCCTGCGCAGCTTTGGAAGACCAGTCGATCACTGGGATGATTGGTTTGTCCAGCTTGTAGTCTTCAACCTGGACCCAGACACACGCGAGGACTGGGAGAAGTCGCTGGAAGGAGTTAGTGCCTTCCCGACGTACAACGGGCTGACAAGATGTTTGGAAAACCGTATCAAGGCATTGGATACAGCTCACTGCAGCAGCTCACAAACATATAACCAGCCAAGGAATAAGTCAGCTAGCTTCAACACTACAAGTAAGCAACAATCTTACTCCGTAAAGGGTGTTTCAGCTCATCTGGCTAGTGTGCCAGCTTACAAGAAAGTTTTGTCAAAGCAATAGGGCTATGCAGTATGCAGAGTCGAGCATTACATTAGATATTGCCCCTTATTGCAGCAGACAAGCACCGCCAAGAGGCTGGAGCTCATTGGCAGATTGAGGTTATGTCACAACTGTATCCGCTCTGGACACTCTAGCACATCCTGCTCTTCAAGAAGCAGATGCAGGCAATGCAGTGGAGACTATTACACTATTTTGCACCAAGATTCCAACTTTGCTCAAATGTAACCCAAAGGAGAATTAGCTCCAGTTGGGACAAAGCCTTCGCATGCTAAGTTTTCTGGATCCACATCGACATCCCAACAAGGCTACACTGCCTCGGTTGGTAGAACTACGATGCTGAGTACTGCACGAGTCATTCTGCAGTCCAAATCTGGCGACTGCATGATCTTTCGAGCACTCATCGATATAGGTTCCAAAGGCTCCTTCGTAACTGAGTAGGTAGTGCAGGCTCTCTCGCTACATAAATTACCATGCCACATTAATATCACAGGAGCAGGCGGAGAGGTTTCAGCGACATCAACATTTATTAATACGCTCTCTCTTAAATCAAGATTGAATACTACAATCATTTTAAGTATTTCAGCTGCAGTTCTGCCATATCTCACAGGGCTTTGACCACGCAATCCGGTCAACGCTTCGGCACTAGAGTACATCCAAGAGATGGAAATGGCAAATCCAGGCTTCACGATGCCAGGTTCAGTTGATGTTATTTTGGGTGGGGAACTGTACGCATCCATCCTTTTAGAGGGTGTCCGATTGGGTACAACTGACGCCCCAGTTGCTCAGCAAAGCAAACTTGGCTGTATTTTGACTGGGCGTACAAAGGGCCTAACTTCTACTATGGCTTCTCACACGACTATACTGTTATGACTACAGAGGAAGAGTAGTGTGAGAGCCACTTCAAGCGCACGCACGCATATGACAGTCAAGAACGTTACATCGTCAGACTGCTCTTCAACACAGAGCTGCGAATGCCTGGCTCTCTGGAAATTGCCCAACTGTACGGGCTGCTGGGGCTGCTCGCCCCAGTCACAGTCCGGCCTAAGCTCCTGATGCAGCTTATGTGGATTGTTGGGAAAGACTGAGGCGCCCCAGTAGACGACAGCAGACGCCAACAGTGGGCAGTTTTCAGGGAACAACTGCCTACTCTCGAACAGCTGTGAGTGCCTCGCTGGCTGGGCACGACCAGCAGTATCAGCTGGACTCTCCACGGCTTCGCCGATGCCTCTGAATAGGCATATGCAGCAGCTGACTACCTCATCATCTATGACAAGAAAGCTGGTCTGCACTCTACCTTGATTGGTGGAAAAAGCAGGGTGGCTTCTCCGTAGGGTGCAGAACGATCTAGAGAATATGACGTCACTAGTCTTCTGCTGGACGGACTTATAGGTTGTATTGACTGTCTAAGCTCTGGAGAGCCTTCATCACCAATCGATTCATTGAGGCTCTGGCCTTGCAGCCAAAAGCTCGCTAGGGCCACATGCGCTCAGCGCTCAAACCAGCTGATCACACTACATGGAGCTTGACCCCAAGCCAGCTTCAGTCCAATGAATTCTGGCGGACAGGGCCACAGCAGCTCTTCAAGGACTTCAGAAAGTCGATAGAATAGCACGAATACGTGAAGGTGCTGAAAAAACGGACTGCAACCGCTACTTTCCATGCTGCATCTGAGGAGACACTGGAATCATGTATGGTTCGATTTTCTACTTACAAGAAGTTGGTACGTGTCTTGTCTTTTATGTACATGTGGCTGTCGAACATCCATTTATCGGCGGCCGAACGTTCCTCGTCGATTCTGCGAGTTGAGGAACTGAAATAGACTCGACTTCGCCTCGCTTTGGACTTTCACCAGGAAATCGCTCTGCTCCGGACAGGTAGAGCCCTGCATTTACCTAGCCCACTTTGTCGACTTCTGCCATTTTTAAACGACATTGACCTACTGAGAGTTTGGGGCCGACTGCAGTACTCGTTATTAACGAGGAACGAGAAACACCCGATAATCGTCCCCAGGAGCAGCTACCTGACTGAGCTGCTCTTCAGGGACGCACATCTTGCAGCTGTGCGCGTTACTCCAGCGCGCCGCTTTGAAATCACCGGACTGGACTACGCAGGCCCGTTCGCAATACGCACATGAAAGGGCCGAGGCCAACGCTCTTTCAAAGGCTACGTAGCTACGCAGCGTCCCACACTTTGGCGGTTTGTGGGAAGCTGCCGTCAGAATCTTCAAGCATCACCTGAAGAGAGTCATCGGGGATGTCAAGCTGACCTTGGAGGAGTTCTACATCTTGACTGCCCACTTTGAGGCCTGTCTAAATTCTAGGCCGATCAGCTCTTTAAGCGCTGACTTCACCGATATCGCTGCGTTGACGTCTGGCCATTTTTGGGTCGGTACAGCTCTGACAGCTGCACCACAAGCCCCGACGTCTGATTATAATGTTTCAGGTATTCCGAGATGGCAGATCGTCACACAGATGCACCAGGACTTCTGACGCAGATGGCACAAAGAGGTGCTACACCACCTGCAGCAACGCTCGCAGTGGCTCGAGCCTGACGGCAGACCTGCATAGAGAGACATCGTCCTGCTGACTAACGACTTGCTGCCGCCACTTAAATGGCCCTTAGCTCGAATTGAGGCCTTACACATGGGCCCAGACGGCTTGGCTAGAGTAGCCACGCTGCGCACCGCAACAACGACGCTGCAATGACCTCTAAAAAGGGTTATTCGACTTCCCATCAATGGGGCAACTGCTTCACACTTCTCGGCCTTGCGCGCCAATTCCAGTAACACGTAGCGCAAATTCTGATGGGGAGACGTTATGGCGGGCGGCAGCAACGCCTGCAATTCCAGCAATACACAGCAATACCTACACTCTTTCAGACTTCGAGTAATATACTAAACACATCTTCTCTCACATTCTAGCTGCCTATGACCGGTTTTCTTCCAAATCAAATATTTTTTATAATTTACTATTTTTTATTTTAATTATAGCTTACCGTGGTTCATTTTGTCGATTTTTCAGATCTATTTTATTCTATTTTTCTCGTGAACTTTATCACCTTTTCATTGACTAACTTCAACAAAGCGGGCGGCATGTTCAGACCATTTGAATTCGGCGCGCTTTTGCATACGCGCATCTGTACTCGCTCCTCCGCGGGGATCATCCATTTTACAAGAAGACCCCCCATTCAACGCCCACAATTACTGGTCGCAGAACAAAATTCCTGCGCGTAACCTCCGGCGCTCTCTTTTCCGGCCTTCTCGAGATAAATAACTTTCTTCCTGTGAGGCTCGCACTCGACATTATTATTTCACACACACACACACACACACTTACTCTCACACGCACACACACACACACACACACACGCACGTACGCATGCATGCACACTCACACGCACACAAAATTCTCATTTAGCCCAAAATTATAGGCCAAATAGTACAAACAGATTATATTGCGGATGTTTTAAATTACGTTTTTTCATGTAAGTGACCTTAGATTCGATTTATTAACAAAAAGTAATAGTGTAGTGAGTATATATCATTTAATAAAAAAAATTCTCTCTCTCTCTCTCTCTCTCTCTCTCTCTCTCTCTCTCTCTCTAAAATCAAGAATTTATAAGTAAAATTGAAAATTACCGAATTGGCCTTCCCCCAGTAAGGAAAACACAAAACACAACTCTTTCACCGCACAGTATTAGAAATGGCAATGATAAGAAAAATAGCGTAATTAATAATAATGTAAATAATAACAATAATATATATAATATTGATAATATTAATGATGAAAGCAATGATACACTGTAAGATACGGCTTCGACGTTATCTGCACGAAGCACGCGGGTGAAAATGGTCGGTGGGAGGACATCACATATTTACAACAATACAAGTGGCAATAAAGAATTAATAATTTCTAATATTTTTGAAGGTAATATCACCAAGCGTGTAGATGTGACACACGCTATACTGTGTCGTGTCCTCCCATCAATACAGAAATCAGATATAGTAAATACCCGCTTGCTACGGTCAGATGAGCCAATTTCTGTGACATCAGCCGAGGTAAGCAGCGAGCGCAGACGGTCACCGTGGGTTGTTACCCTCTCCAGCAGTGTGTTAGGAAATAAAATTATGCATGAAAAAAAAATTCATTACAGGCTTTCACACTAAAGACGTTGACATCTCGGCACTTGACCAGCAGACGAGTGATGCAATCATAAATGGCAAAATATTTATAAACGAACATTTATCAAGGGAATTATTTAATAAATTTAGAAGCCTTAAGGCCCTTGCGATGAGGCTCAAATTTAAATATGTTTGGCATAGAGGTTTCCTGGCCAAGAGGCGATTTTAGCATCGTATGAAACTTCACTACATGCACCCAATACTAAAAAAATAACAGAAAATGTAAATATAAGTGGAAAAGAGACGTCTGTCATTCAGACAAGAAATCAAAAGGAGGCTATCGTAAATGATTGACTATCAACGGACACTGCTGGGGGCGGGGGGTTCACTGTAGGAGACTGACAGCAGGATTTATCAATGTGACCTCTTTAGATTGTCACATTGATACACTCCATCAACACCTGCTATCTGGTCCCTCCTACCACCTTTTTGGAATTGCTGAGACGCACCTTGCACCCAACATCGACAACAATCGCATTTGGATCAAGGGTTATTCTATTTTAAGATTAGATAGGAATAAATTTGGGGGTGGGTTAGTTCTGTATGTACACGATTTTTTTAAGGCCACCATATTCAGCCGTTCACGTACCACGCAGGATGGTACACCAAATATTCCTGAATATATTATGTGTGCTGTGCAACAGGGCGATCTCGCCCCCCCCCCCGTATTCGTTGCTTTAATTTACAGGACTATAGTCACAAAATTTTGATGGGTGATCTGAATGCGAACCTGTTGAAGACGTCGGCCGATGCAAAATTCGTTAGGCGATTAGCAGATAATTTAAATCTAAAAATGAAAGAGCATGGTGCGACTTATCTCCTCGAGGGGTCTCACCGATGGATTGATGTCGTCGATTGATGAAAGCGTCCAATCTTCTCTCTGCACGTCCATTTACATAGAATCGTTCGACGTCCCTGCGTTATGTTGGGATGTTGGAGCGTCCCCCAGCGCTTCATTTATGCCTTCGTCGGTTGCCCTGACTAGGTACCGCTTCTTTTGTCGCAGGAACGTCTCGGCAAATTTTGTCGTGGCGGCCCACTTATTCTCGGCGAACAGCATTTCGCCCACGATGTTCTCAGGCGCGAAATGTCCAACCGAGCCGATAAGATCTGTTCTTCCTTCGTTCCAATTTTCACAGACGAAAAACGTGTGAACGTATCGTCGCAGTCAACGGAACAGAAGATGCAACTTGGGCTCTGAACCTTCCCCATACGACCGAGGTAGGAGCAGAAGTACCCATGATCACTCAGGAATTGGGTCAGGTAGTAATTCACCTCCCCATGATCTCTGTTAATCCAAGGGACTAGTTGGACTATCAGCCTTGCTGTCTATTTACCCTTGGTCATAGTTGTCCAGGACCTTTGCCACGTTTCGATGGTGCATTCCCGTTTCTCTCTATGGACTATTGTTCTGTCCTCTCCTGTTTTCTTCCGTCCGTAGATTCGCTTGCGCTCCGTCGCGTGTAGGTCGATCGGGATGTTTCCCGCAATAACAAGCACTGCGGATCCCGAGAACGTGCGATAGGCACTGGTGACTCTGAGAGTTCCTCTACGCTAAACGGAAGTGAGTCGAATCCGGTATGAGTCCTTCTCCATTGCATCGGCCCATATTTCAGAACCGTAAAATGAGATTGATGTAATGACTGACATGAGGAGTCGACGCTTGCTCGCTTTTGGTGCACTCGTGTTCACCATGGGACGGCACAATCGTGCCGTCTTTTCCACCGCTTTATCCGCTGCATACACTACGTGACGAAAGAAAGTAAGCTTAGTGTCTAGTTTGAGTCCTGGATACATAGCCTCCCTCGTTGTCGAAACCTCCGCATTTCCCACATACATGGAATCAGAATAGGAATGGATGATACTAAATCCAGAGTGATTGTGCTTTTCAATTTTTTTAAAGCATTTGACTACATCCCTCATCACATCCTCATTCATAAACTTTGTTCATTTAAAATAACTGATCATACTATAAACTGGTTCACTTCTTACCTCACCAACAGATGCCAGGCTGTCGTTGATGAAGGTGGCAACATATCATATTGGATACGCACCCTCGCGGGAGTACCCCAAGGCGCTGGTCCTCTGTTATTTGCCATCTTTGTCAACGATCTCCCAGCCATGCTTCGCTTCACCAGGTACATAATTTACGCTGATGATACGCAAATCTATAGGAGTTGCTATTGGTATTGGCTTGTTGACACCATTGCCAAAGTCTCAGATTATGCCATAGCTATTTATAATTGGGCAATTGCCGACAGTCTTACCCTTAATCTAGTCAAAACAAAAGCAATGCTCCAAGGTAGCACACTGAACCTGGCCACTGTCAATCTGGCTGATTTACCCTGCGTTATGGTAAATTGCTCTCCTATACCTTTCGTGTCGGAGGTAAAGAATCTAGGGGTCTTGCTAATGCCTGATCTCGGTTGGGAGAAACATGCCTCTCACATCTGTCAGTGAGTATTTCGCACGTTACGCCAACGAAGCTTGGGTAGTAACTACATAGACCTTAGTGAGAGTATACATAAGCTCCTTCCCATACTGTGCTGTGCTGTGCTGTCCAATTTTAGAACGAAGAAGTCTATCTACATCTATGATTATGGTGATGGTGTCGTTTTAGAAAACTGTACAGATATATGTCTTCTGATAGGACATAGCCGGGGGTTAATGGTTAATACCTGCAAAAGAAAAACAAATTTATGTTTCCATGTAATATGTGAAAGTATTTTTATTAAAGTATAAATCCAATAGAGTAATTTGTATTTGACATTATGAAACCAGAAAAACTACGAAATATTGTTAATTTGTTAAAGCTACAACAAATTTCATTAACTTTATTAGTGAATGTGGAGATTTTAAAACTAAAAAAGAAAGGACTTCGAAGGTGGTGGGTAAAGCCACATTTGTATCATCATATCATAAATTACATGGAAACATAAATTTGTTTTCCTTTCGAAGGTATTAACGATTAACCCCAGGCTATGTCCTAGCAGAAAACAGATATCTGTACAGTTTTGTAAAACGACACCATCACCAAAGATACAGATGTAGATATACTTCTCCGTTCTAAAATTGGATAGCACAGCACAGCACAGCTCAGTACGGGAAGGTGCTTATGCGGACTCTCACTTAGGGCTACTACTACCGCAACAGGAATCTGAGTTATTTTTTTATATTTTATTTTTTCCACACTTTGTGTGCGTGTGTGTGCGTGCGTGTGTTTGTGTATGTTTACGCGCGCGCGCGCGCGCGTGTGTGTGTGTGTGTGTTGCGAGCGTGTGTTTATGTATGTTTGCGCGCGCGTGTGTTTTTGTGTGCGTGTGTGACTGTGTGTTTGTATGTGTGTGTGTTTGTGTGTGTATGTGTAAGTGTGTGTATATGTATGCGTGTTTGTGCTTAACTGTGTGTATGTGGGTGTATTTGCGTTTGTGTATATGTGTGTGTATATGTGTGTGTGTTTGAGTGTATGTCAGTGTTTGTGTGTGTGTGTGACAAAATCAGTATAACCATTCCTAAGTAGCTAATTAGTGCAAAAATTGTAGATAAATTATTGACAAAAATATGTTTTTTTGTTTGTACTGGTCTTTACTGTACCAGTACTGACCCAAATTCCTATGGGGCAACCGCCGGCTGACCCTCTGTCAAATGTAAAAATAATTTTTTTAAATCATATTTAAACGAATAAGTAAGACACACTGGAACCATCGATGAATAAAATATGGTTTTTTGCTTGTACTGGCAGTGTACTGGCCCAGTATTTGTAGAAAGTCTTATGAGACCACCTCGGGGCGACTCTCAATCGAATGGAAAAAGAATTTTTAAAATCTGTCCAACCGGCATTGAGTAATTAATGAACCTACGTAAAAGAAAACATACGAGTCAAACACAGAACCTCCTTGTTTTTGTAGTCGTTTGAAAAATCGATTTTCTATGTGGTATGACAACTTGAGTAAAACGGCTTTATTCTTTTTGAAAATTTCCAGAAAGATAGCTTTTAATTATCTCTTGGCTGAGTTATTTGCCCAGATCCTGAGGATATTTATTTTTTAAGATATTTGACGTTATATTTATTTATTAAATAATTTTTTATTGCTTATTTCTTATATATTACACATTGATTTTTAACCAATGAACGCTTACTTTTTTTGTCTTTCTATGATTTGAACTAAATAAAAATTTGAGATTCATCGATTCGTATTTGTATAATATATAGATTTCTCGTATTCTTGGGTTTTACGCGGAAATTTTTGACTAATCAAATTAACTATTCGTTCTCTTTTTGATAAAGATCTGAAATTATAAAGAATTTTTAAGATTTATCGATTCATTTTTGTTTTATAGAATTTTGTCAATTTTTTCGTTTTTATTTATTTTTTTTTAATTCTGAGGTTATTTTTACACCAAAGAGAAGTATATTTGTAAATGAATAAGTAAAATATTATTTCAATGATGATTATAAAATATAAATAATAATTATTTTTGGGAAATAGCTATTTTCCTTACCAAAGTGTGCTTATCTATAAAAAAGTTTTCAATTTTGCTATAACCTACCTAAAGGGGGGATCCTACGTTAGAAGGCCTACAGAAGCTTTTTCTCGCGAATTTTTTTGAAAGCGAAGAAAAACAGCTTTGCCCAGTGAACTTTTCATGTGTTTTTGAACTTTACAAACACATTTTTTTAACATGGAACACTGAATTACAGCCGATCTATAAGCACATTCGTAGAGCGCCTCGACACTGAAGTCTCCAATTGGCGAGAAAGATGCAGCTCGTAATTCTTGTCTGAAACAGAAACATCAGAAAGAATTTTAATTTTCCTGCATTTTTCTTTTGGGTGATCTAAAAAAAGCTTTTTTACACACTTATTCGACGGAATGTATGACGAGCGAACTGGATCTCTTTACTTTTCCGGCAACTCAGACATCCATAGAAAGCAGTGCTTACTTGAATTACAAGCCTGTGTCATCACTCAGCGAGGAGGGAATGCACCCTTGGAATTTGTAGTCACTACTCAACTATTCTACCGCAGCTGAGGAGTCGCATTTGATGACTAGTATATGGTACGAGGAGACAGAATACGTTTTCGAAGCTGCGCCGAATGCTGCAGCTCCGTAATCCGTGAACAAAGGCGCTATAAATGGTCAATATTTTACACGTAATGGCCGCGTATGTGACATGCAATCCTTCTTGCATCTCGACCTGCTGAATCAAGATAAAATGTTAATTAATGGTGAAGAAATGATAATTTGCTTAGTAAGAAGCTAGGATGCGTTCTGCTTAATGGATGTTTCCGATGACGGTAAAGTCAAAGTGAATATAAAAGAAGCAACGCTCATTGTTCACAGAGTTAAAATCATCCGGGGTGTCTTACTCGGTCACGCCAATGCATTAGCAAAAACTACAGCCAAATATCGAATCACACGTGTAGATGTGAAATCGTTCCCACTTCACGCGGGAATTCTCGGCGATGTAATTGAAATCGTCATACTCGGGCAGTTACCGAAAAGAATAATCATTGGCTTTGTCGATAATAGACCATTTAATGGAAATCGAAGAGTTAATCCGTTTCATTTTCAAACTTTTTCTATTAATTATCTCTCTCTGTGTATATCGACGGTGTACACATTCCGAATAAACCTCTGCAGCCACGATTTACAGGACACTCAACTATATTCTTTTCAAACACTTTGTACCTGCACAGGGATACATTTTCTCAACGAAAGGGATCGAACTAATCGTCATAATTATTCAAGAGGTTTTTTTTTTTTTTTTTTTTTTTTAACGTCGCCATGTTTGTGCTTCCATGTGGTGCTAATCGACGACGGGGGTCTACGGTGTGTTTGTAAACAAAGCACATGTAATTTTTACAGAGGTGCTTGTATCAATCGGCAGAGACTAGGATTCGAACCCGGGTCACCGGCGTGGGAATCCGACACTCTACCGACTGAGCCGCAAGATAATTTTCCAAACGCATTTATATCATTATTGTTGCACCTATGCCCGTTCTATTGCTATCGACTTAAAATCTATTTACCTAATCTTTCTGGAGGAAAAAGATTCATTCTAAAAGATTAGTTCATTAGCGAAATATTGCGGGTTGAAATTTAGCTTGAAATATTTCTTTTCGTTCAGAGCGACCATCCTCTCCCGTGAAATTTTTTTGAAATCCGTGAGAACCGTTTTTTGTCCATCATTTTTAAATTTACAGCATTTAATGGAAGATATTTGATCATATGTGACATACTACTGGATCAAAAGGTATGCAGATGTGAACCGAAAGTATCTCAAAAATAAACTGGAAATGTTTTTTTACACATTGTAATTAGCTAACTTGAATTATTGGATGTCGGTTTCATTTGAAATCCGTGGGAACCAATTTTTATTGTTCATTTTTAATCTTACAGTATGAGATGAAAGATAATTGATGATATGTGACATAATAATGGACTAAAAGTTATGTGGGTGCGAACCTGAAGTTTATCAAATGTAAACCGGATGTGATATTTTATACGTTGAAATTAACTATATTTTACTATATATTTACTATATCTCTTTTTTAATATCTCTACTACATAGTTTTCTCTTATGCATTACACGTAGCATCCGTCGACTTTTTTCTGTATATACATTTTTTTAAGTGAAGAAAAGCATGTGCTTAAGTAAAAGGACTAAGCCGATATGAACTATCGGCATTAGTATTTTCCTGTACATCTGCTGACTAACATATTATTTACTATCCACAGTCATATTATTCATGAGTGTGGGGATGCCCTTTTTGTGTCTAGCCGATCCGAACTATGAACATTTGTATTTTCCTTGTACATGTGTCCCATCAATATTTGTATTTACCTTATACATTCATATATATATGTGTATATATATATATATATATATATATATATATATATATATATATATATATATATATATATATATATATATATTAGGGCGGGCCAATTTTTTAGCGCTAACTTTCGTGATTCGTAATAGTGCGGGAAATTTAGTATATATATCCAATAGATCGTACGCGAAATTTAGGCGCTGGGGCTCAAGTCCTTCCGCTTTGCAAATTGCCAAGAAGTTAATTTTTTTCTAATAAAATTGTCAAAATCGAATGAGGCACCGTACATTATTAAAACTACAACACGCTCATTTTGTGTCAATACTTTTCTGAAAATCATCATCCTGAACTGTTTTAACCTTTACCTATTGTACAGGGTGTCCCATTTCAAATTTGAGTTTGGAATAACCCCTCGATCTGGCCCGTATATAGATAATATTTTTAAATAAATGTTTTCTGATTTTACAGGGACCGTCAGATGGTCAGTCTGCATTTGACCTTGGGGGTCATGACCAAGGTTATTTCAATGCAAGTTCGATAATATTATATATTGTATATTTCATTTCGGGTTAGCATAACGTCCAAGGTCATGACAACGTTCCGAATATCAACAGCACATAAACTCCTATTTTTAGGCCATCCTGGTCGCTTCGAAGTCGTCCTTGGACGCGTGTTCAAGATAATGTCGGGTTTGAGTAAAAAACTGCGATATATTATAGCACTTTGCGGACCATATTCTAGCAATTTCCAACCTTAGATATTCTGAGTATGATCGAAGAGCAAGTCTATAAGTCTGAATGTAAAATGTTATACTTTGTCAACACATCTTTTATGCTATGCCTATTCTGTTCAAAATAAATACTTCACTTTTTTCGTAATTTAAGGTCAAATGCTGCGAATTTAACGTTTTTTATTTTAACAAATTCATTTTTCGAAGCTAATTAATAGGTCCTTTTCTTATATCCCAAATCAGAAAATAATCGATTTTTTAATAAGCGGGGCGCGATGGGGCTGTTTTTCGACTTGCTCGAACTAAACACAGAGTTATTCCATAAAATTATATAAATAATACTGGTATCAATATTTTATAAAGAAAATATAAAACCACATCGTAATAAACCGCGAGAAATAAATACAAATACATATTTTATTTTAGTCAAACATGTGTAGTGTAATAGTGTAATATATGGTTACCAAAGTTTAAAAATGTATGCGAATTGACGGGCGTATATATAAGCAAGCAATATATTTAAAGTATAATGCTAAAAAATTTCCGTTCCGTAACTTTGGGATTACGCAAAAGTTCGTCTGTGAGTCGTGCGCGTATGAACCGATTCCGCGGCTAGCGGATTAATTGATGCTCTTTTTCTGTACTTTGATCCTATATGTATGGATTTTCTATTTGGACCCCCGGACATTAAATATCTATAACAGTATTTGCTGTACGAATTTACCCTGGGGTTGGGGCTATATCGTAAAAACCGACTTTTTTTTCAATTGAGCACAGTTCAATGTTTTAGCCTACAAAAGCGTCCATATATATTTTTTAAAATCTGTTTTATCTATAAACGTGATGTTTGTAAAGTGGCATAAGTAATTACTGAAAGGAGGCAAATATATCCGTTCCGGAATAAAAACAAAATAGCCCCATCCTTCCCTATTATAGTACAATATTTTATATATAACATGTAATACAATATTTTTAAAAATTCTTTTAGAATTATTTTGATCAAATATTTATGAAACATTTTAAATATTTTTTCATTGTATTCTTATACCAAAAAAATATATTTTCAATAAATTTTTCTATACCATTTATAAAGTTTTTGTTGTAAATATTTTTGTGCAATATATTAATAATTTTAAAAGTATTTTATTAGTATATAATATACAAATGTTTTATTCATAGTTCGATAATATTTATAAAATATTTCACAAATATTTCAAAATAAATAAATTTTTTAAATATATTATGCTATTTGAAATATCATGTCGTTGTATGGAAACGAGTTTGTTGATGTTACTATAGAAACGAGTTCGTTGTTGTCAAACGTAGATTTATATAATTAATGGAATAAAAGTTTTCATTCATCAAATATTGATATTTTTACGCTAGCAAATTTTGATTTGATACAGTAAATTGAAAAGAAGAACATATAATTATTTGTTTACTAAGGTATTATGATAAAAAATAATAGTTTTATTTAAAAAAGTAAAAGAGATTGTCAGTTACATTGAAAAAAAGCATCAGCGAATGTTCGCAAATGTAGGTTCGTAAAAACATAGTATTTTTTGATAAAGTATGTAAGATTCTGGTAAAATTTCCTTACATTGCGCCGTCTGTTCTCTCCTGCAATAGGCATGATGTATAAAAATAAGAATTTAATATTTGTGTGCGATATGTAAAAAGTTGAAAATAATTAGATCTTTTTTTACCGACGTAAAAAAAGAGATCATACGTTCGACACGTATGTTCTTTATATCTTTCCATGCATAACTCACACGGTAGTCCTGGGCGATTTTTTATATTTAATGTATGAAACCCGCGTGAAAATTGAAATTCGTAATGAGATGTCAATGAGATCTATATGAGATTTTAATGAGATATATATGAGATCTCATTACAAATTTCAGATATTTGAGATCTCACGTAGATCTCATTCTGTCTCATGTAGATCTCATATGATATTTTCGAGTGGGAAAAAAACTATTTTTTGAGACTGCGATTTCGAACATTTGTTAGTAAAATTAATTTGATGATAAAATTTTAATTTATAGAATTTTTTAATTAAATAGTACTGCAAATTTAACAAATTTAAATTTATTAAATTAGAATTATCTATAATGAAGTTAATATACATGTATTAACAAGCATTTATTTATTTTAGTCAAAGTTTGATATATTTTGTACATCAAATATGTATAATTTTGTATTGTGCATACTTCATGTTTTATATCATACACAAATATATAATACTAGTGTATTAAATATGCATGTATTCCTGCTATTAATAGCAGAAATACATGCATATTTATTGCACATTTAATATTTATGTATTAAAATCTGTATAAAATAAAATTATTAAAAATGCATAATTCAAGATTGGGATGCCCTATTGAGGTGAGATCGGGGCAAAGTGAGCCTAAAAAAGTTTGAGCACGAATATAAAAATATATTTCTCTATCAATGATTTGAAATATATTAAAAAGATAATATAGACTTTATTTAATACAAATTGCAAGCACTAAAGCTGTAAAGTAATTGAATGTTTTTTAAAATTTACTTGCAAGAAAAAAAATGAGAAGGCCTGCTTTATCATGAGCTTGGAGTTAAGTGAGCCTTTGCACGGGCCAAATCAAGCTTCAATAAATATGCAAATAAAAGTTTTAATTACTATAAATTAATAAGTTTTATTTAACTTTTAAACTTAACTTAATCGATTAACTAACAAACATGTAAGTTTAAAGCTTTATAAAATGTATTTTATGCCCATCTCAACGAAAATGGGCACTTTCTTCCCTGAAAAGCGAGACCAAAGTAACACTTATTCCCCGAAAAAAGGATTAAGGGGAAAAAGTGATTTCACTAGAAACTACTCCAAACTCCTTTATTTCATCAAGTTCTACCAATAACCCTGATTCTCGATTGTCTTTTAACAATATAAGTTATGTTTTACCCAATAAAATTAAAACAGACATTTTATACAAGATTTATTAGAATATTCAATATTTAATACGAAAAACTATTACTTAGAGAGTAGAGCTGCGCCATCCACACCGGGTACCGATTACATTTTCAAACATTCAACGTCAGTCCATTAGTCCCGCTTTTCAAGTCAAAAAGTGGCCACAGTTGAGATGGGCATAAAGTACTATATGTAACTCGAGAAAAAAGTCGATTTTTCCCTCGGGTGATATTGCCCTCGCTTCGCTTCGCTCGTTCGGGTAGTAAACTCACCCGCGGAAAAAATATTTGACTTTTTGCCCTTGTTACATAATGTACTATATCAGACATAACAGTAGAGCCAGTTTGAGGTTACACTTTCTTTTTTACATTGTTTATATAAGCTCGCTTTACCCCGGTCAGTTTGCCCCGAATGCACGTGCGACGTAAGAATATCATTTAAGAGATTTACATATTGTTTTATTGTATTAAAAAAATATCTGTTTAAATTTTAGTGTACTAAGTATAAAACAAGTTTCTGTAATAAAATATATAATATAATATATATAATCAGTTATTTAGTAAAAAATTTAACAATGTATTTCTGAGCCATTCGATATGATAATTTTGCATGTTTTGGTTTTTATATAAAGATGAGTTGTGCATGCTTTTTTATTACAGAAACTTGTTTTATACTTAGTACACTAAAATTTAAACAGATATTTTTTTAATACAATAAAACAATATGTAAATCTCTTAAATGATATTCTTACGTCGCACGTGCATTCGGGACAAACTGACCGGGGTAAAGCGAGCTTTATATATATATATATATATATATATATATATATATATATATATATATATATATATATATATATATATATATGTATGTACCACGAAGCATTTAAAAATTATTGTTTACTTAGATTATTTTGTTGTATAAGTGAAATTAATATAAATGTTTTATTTATGTCGAAATATAGAGAAAGCTAATTTTACCCTGGTCTTCCCTAAATAGGGCATCCCACTCTTGAATATTGCGATTTTTAATAATTTAATATTGTACTAATATTTGGATTTACTCTTCACGTAATTGTTCGCGTGAGCAGTCGCATGAGTAGTCACGTAATTAGTCGCGTAATTAATCACGTGACTAGTCACTGCGATTACTCTCGAGATAAATTGCTTGATTATATAAGCACGTGAGTACTCAAGTGAGCGCTCACATGAGTAATTACGTCATTAATTGATCGATATACACACGTGACTACTCATGTGAGTATCCACGTTAGAAATCGCGCGAGTAATCACATGAGTGCTCACCTGAGTTTTGTAAGGGTGAAACGCCGCAAATGTACAAAGTTATCTTGTTATGCAGGGAACTTAAACTTATTTAATAGTGCGGTTCGCGTTTATTTTTCAGAATTTTCTTTAATTTAACGCACGTGGGATGCGCAGGCGTAAAAAAAAGTGAAAATGGTGCCTAAAAAAATTTCAAAATGTTAGGTTATGACCTATAAGGGTATAATTGCAAAACAAAACGACATCAGTCCGTTTATCAAATTCTTAAACAAATTCCCAGAGATGACACCGGCATACAAAAAGTCTTTTTTAGATTAGACTTATCTTGTTGTGCCGGAAAAAAAATCTTAAGAACGACTTTCGGACTTATTTTTTGGGTGTATCCTAGGTTTAGGGTAACGTTTTAGCAACTATCGGCATTTTTACATGGAAGAAGACTATTTGAAGATACGAAACCTACAGTTATACCGATTTTCACGAAAAATGGACTTATCTCCTTTTTCCGGGAAGCAACAAAATCCTGAGAAAACGTAATAACTTAATTAAATTTTATCAGAATCTCACCATTGGATGAATTTTGTCTGAGCTATTCATTTAATGGTTTTCAAATATTTTTCAGTTTAATTGTCCGTTCTTCATTTAATTGACACTTTTCTTATGGACTACAAAGCAAAGATCCAATGATCATGAAATTACTGTGGTGAGTTTGTTTCTAATGCTGTAATTCAACAAGTTGAGGTGACTATTAATGCAGACAATTTATTTTTTTTCTAGATCATGTACATTTCCCTGAAGTTGCTCTTTGGTACTTATTGAGAAAGAAGTATCTGTCGAAAAATATTCGTTTTGAACATTTGCGAAGAAGTTTTTCAAATATTCAGCCACGCGTTAAATAATTTTTTTTATAGAAATTTTACAACAAATTCTTTCTAACATGTCAATATTTGTCTGTCCTTTGTTTGATGAACCGAAAGAGTTTGAAGATGTACTTCTGACCTATGCAAATGTAATTATATTTTGTTTACTGCGTCGAAAAATCACTATGGAAGAAAAAAATTCTACTCAAGAACCATCTTTCAAAAACATTGCTGCTTATCCTATAGATAAAATTCAAAGTTTTTATGAACAACTACGCATTCCTCCAGTAACCCGAAATCGAGTTATTCAAATGAATCAAGATTATCACAAGAAGTATATGATAATCAAGGGGGATGTACGAAATACAACAAACAGTAAAGAAATTGATCAAAGAATCAAAAATTTCAAAGAATCTGCTGAAATTAAGCTTTTTGACATTTGTAAATCTAAATGTTCGAATTTCGTCAACTGCGATAAAAAAAATAAAGCATGACCTTTCGAGTGCTTCAAATGACACTGATAAAGTTGAAGGTTTGTATTTTGATGGTCGTCGCGATAAGACTCTTCATACAGAAGAATATAATAGAAAATTTTACACAACAGTTATCACTGAAGATCACTATTCATTAGTGCAAGAACCTGGATCACATTATATCGGACATATTACACTTCTTTCTGGAAATGCTGCAGGTATTAGTGAAACAATTTGTCACTGTATATCAACAAATATAAACATCGCACCATCACATCTTCAAGTTGTAGGATGCGATGGAACTGTTCTTAACACGGAAGTACAAAATGGTATCATAAGATGCTGGGAGAAAACAATAGCTCATCCACTACAGTGGGTTATTTGTTTACTTCATTTTAACGAGCTTCCATTCCGACATGTATTTGAAAGCTTAGATGGTCGAGCAAGTGGTCCGCAAGTGTATACGGTACCTATTGGTCGAATGTTTGAAGGTTGCAAAACGAGTTCAATTCAATCATTTTCAAAAATTCCAGTCGACATCTCATTACTCATCACAAACCCTAAAGATCTGAGTAAAGATCAAACATATTTGTATGACGCGTTTCATGCAGTAAAATCTAGAAAATGTTCACAAGAGTTGGCAAAACTTAATCCTGGGATCCTTAATCTATCTCGATGGCTCACAACAGCTAATCGAATCCTAAGACACTACATGGCAAATTACAAGCCTAATAGAAACTTGATCACCTACCTGATGAAAGTGTACATACCTTTTTGGTTTACAGTAAAAACTAACCCTTCCATTAAAGATGGCTCAAGACATTTATAGGAATTTATTAAATCAACAAGGTATCTCGACAAAAAATGTCTGGAAATAATATATCCAGTAATTCGTCGAAATGCATACTTTGCCCATGCAGGAAACATGCTATCAAGTATGTTTTCTGATGATAGCAAGCGCATCAAAGCACAGTGACATACAATGGTGATGATGTACGTTTATTTAGATTTCCTGAATTACAACTGGGACCTCAAAACTACTATGAGATGATAGATTGGAATGCAACTGCAGTCACACCGCCACCAATTCTGTCGAAGATTGTTTCGGAATATTTGTTAGCTGCTGCAAACAAATCAGACTTAGCCATTTACAGCTATCCAAATCACACACGGGCTGTCGAAAGAACGGTGAAATTGGTGACAGAAGCATCTGCAAACGTCTACGGAAGTACAGCCCGAGATGGATACATCAGGACCACCCTGACATCCAGAAATGCACTTCCAGATGTGGATACCAAGAAAGACTTTATCAAACTCGTCGAACCTTCAAATTGAAACAATGCAATATCAAACACTTCTTTGTGAAAAACGGAACGTTTGTACAAATGCAAATTAAATATTAGTTATTTTTTGGTTTGTAGAACTTCAACTTGGTTTGAATTTCAATCAACGCCTAATATGATACAATTTTCTAATTTTAAGTGTGTCTCTCATTTATACATTCCTCCCCACTCCCCAGCCTGACTAAAAATTGCTACCCGAATACTTTTCGATATATTCTTTTAGAATCTGGAAGTTGCAAAGCATGAAAAAATCACAGATTTTTACCGTTCGTGAAGAAAAGCAATATCTCTTTTCGACTTTAAACTTTTTTCTGTTACACATGCACTATTTCCACGATGACTTAAGCCTAAAAATAGGGAAAAAAGAGGCTGATTTCTGATCAACCATGCAGAAAAACACAAAATGCTGGTGAAAAGAAAGCCGGGGAAAAGAACGTTCTTCTCGCGTCTTATAGATTCTTTTCGCCCCTTATTTGCATCGCTACCTGAAAATGCGTTAATTAATTAGCCAACAGCCTTCTGACTCAGAGTATATCTGAGACGAAGGCTGATGTGCTGTTAATCAGCGAGCAGTACTTTCACTGGAACATACCTACCTGTTAGAAAGACACACTTGTCACAGTAACAATCTACATGGACCGACGAACCATTAGAGTGGACGAACTCGGGGCCGGAAGCGGTTTTGTGTAGGTGAGAAGCAGATACGTAACTTATATGAGCTGCTACTTTACCCCAAACGTCCGTATTGAGCAATTCAGGCGGAGTCTGGACGAGCTGAAAGACGCGATCCGCGAAATAAAAGTCGAGATCGTAGTCGCCGGCGACTTCAATACGCGAGCATTGGAGTTGGGCATGCCAGTGCCGGACAGCAGAGGAAAGTCCATTATAGAGATGGAATCTAGAATCGGCCTGATAGTTCTCAACATTGGGAACACGTCGACATTCAGACGGGTAGGGCATATTAGGACGATTCCGGACGTGTCTTTCGCATCCGAAAATCTAGCTTATAGAGCGTCGGATTGAAGAGTATTGGAGGATTACATATGAAGTGTTCACCAATACATCACGTTTTAGCTGCGCGATAAATCCCAATCTCAAAGACTCGCGACAAAGCCACCCCGGTGAAATCTGACCAGGCTGAACACGGAAAAACTAGTAGACGTACTGCTCGAAGGACAGGGAAAAACGACCAGCGACGAACGCCACCGAAGACAGGGACGGAGCGGAGGCCCTCGTGAGGGAGACTATGGGTCTCATTCACCGAGCCGGCAACACATCCATGCCGCGCACGTGATCGCGACCTGGAAAACGCCTTGCTTACTAGTGGTCGGATGAAATAGCGCAACTGAGAGCGGAACGCCTAAGAAGAAGGGCGCAAAGAACGAGAGACGAAACGGAAGCAGCACTGTTGTCGGTACAGCACAAAGTAGCGTTCAAGCGGCTCCGATCCGAGATCAACCGGAACCTGACGTAGGAAGTCAATCGGGACGTGTGGGGCTTCAGCTACAAGATCGTGACCAAGAAACTCTGCGCGCTCTCAAATTACCCTTTCGACGAGAACACTATGGCTCGAATTGTGGACACTCTGAACCCAACACATCCGCCAAGGCAAGACCAGGAGAAAGCCGCTAAAGTAGGTGAGATTCCCCTATTCTCCACCGAGAAGTTGCGGATCGCCGCCAAAATGATGCGAAGCGGAAAGTCGCCTGTACCCGACGAGATACCAGCTGATATATTGAAAATCATCGCGGTGATAGCACCTTCTCTATTGCTGAACATATACAACGCGTGTCTGAAGACGGGTGTCTTTGCCATTCCCTGGAAGGTTGTGCGCCTCCTGTTGATCAGCAAAGGTAAGGGAGGCGATCCCCGGCTTCCGTCTTCTAACAGGCCACTGTGCATGTTGGACCATGCAGGTAAGCTCTATAAGAGGTTGCTAAAACCACGGATACAGGAAGCTGTGTAGGCTGCCGGCCATTTAGCTGATAACTAGTATGGCTTCATGAAGCGGCGATCCACAGTGGACGCTATACGAGAGGTAGTTCGGCTGAGAAGGAGAGCATGGACAGGAAATCATTTGTCCAGTAACATCGCGCTTCTCGTTACGCTAGACGTTAAGAATACCTTCAACTCGGCCAGGTGGTCAGACATGTTGGACGCGTTGAACGAGTTCAGAGTTCCAGAGTATCTCATGCGGGTGATACGGGACTACCTAAAGGATCGTATCCACCGCTACGAAACAGAAGAAGGCCAACGTGAGAAATATCTCAACGCCGGCGTGGCACAGGGGTCAATCTTTGGCCCTGATTGTTGGAACATCCTGTACGATGCCCTGTTACGACTTGGGCTACCGGAAGGGGTGTACATGATAGTATATGCTGATGATGTCGCTTTAGTCATCATCGCGCGGGACTTTGAGAAAGCACAATATCTGCTGAACCAGGCGATGCGCAGGATCTCGCGCTGGATGGGGGAACACGGTCTCGACTTGGCAGCCGCTAAGACAGAGATCGTGCCCTTCACTGGCAAACGAATTGAGACCATCTTCCCCATGTATTTGGGAGATGCGGAAGTTTCGACAAGAAGGGAGGCTATGTATCTGGGGCTCAAACTAGACACTAAATTTACTTTCTTTCGTCGCCTAGTGTATACAGCGGATAAAGTGACGAAGAAGACTACACCGTTGTGCCGTGTCATGGCGAACGCGGGTGGACCGAAAGCGAGCAAGCGTCGACTCCTCATGTTAGTCATTACATCCATGTTATTGTACGGTTCTGAAATATTTGTTGTTTGTTCATTGGTTGTCGTTGTGCATTGTGTTATGAGGTACTGGTTATCTTGGTCTGTTATAATTTCTAAGTTTGTTGTGTCCACTTTGGTTCTTTTGGTGTCATCAATCATTGATTGGTTTGTTTTAGGGTCTATTTGTTCTTCTTTTTCTGGTTTCCCGGCGTTGAGGGTTTCTTTGGTCTTGTTGTTTCTTTAGGTACATTAAGGTTTGTTGTAATTCCTCTAATGTAGGCATGTTCTTGGGTTTAGAATTTGCGCTTGTATTTGGTCCTTGTTTGTCTGTGCTAAAGTAATCGCATTGAACCTGTTTTCTGCATGTCCTCTCATGCAAACGATAGAGGTCCTGTGGTATCATTTCCTTGCAGGATTCATGGAATTTGGTACTTAGTTCTTATGTATTGTATTTAGTACTTTATCTCGGTTCCGCGTAAGTCGCTTTGTAGTTGGAATCGCTTTCGAGAATTGCTTTTTCTGCATTTAGGGTACTGAAGTATTGTACGTATCCAAAGGATAGTCTTTGTTTCTTATTTCTTACGGTCTCATAATATACCATTTGTCAAAATTTCGCGAAATGTCTGAAAAAAGATTCATCTTTTTCTCTGTCGGTTCCGGTCCATGGTAAGGTGCAAAATAACCTTGTTTTTTGGGTCCTAGAATTGTCTGATTTATTAAGGTAAACTCGTGATCTTATGATTGTTTTATGGTCTTGTGGTTGAATAGTAACTAGATCGCAGTGGTTTTGGATTCTTGGTCGCTCGATTGTTCTCTTGGTAATTTTGGGTTCATGTATTTTTTTTATTATTGAGGTTGTTGGTAGTCCAATGAGCTTGGTTGCTTCTCTGGCTTCTTGTTCAGTCTTGAATTTTATTGTTATTTTGTTGATATTTTGGTCCAGGTTATTGTCTCTGACTTCTACCGTGGTCGGTGTTCCTAGCTTTTCGAAGGTGGCAATGATGTCAGATAGTAAAATGCTCTTGTCGAAGAACACGGTCACAGCTATTGGTCTGGGTTTCATGATTTTTCTTTGGTCCATCCTAAAAATGATTTTAATATGTTGATTGTTATGTTGTAGTATTTTGTTAAATGTGTTGGTTCTTTGTACATAGTGTATCTTAGTTAAATACTGTAACAAGGGATTTGAGACCGTTCGTTATAGTTTGATTTCTCGTTCATCTGACTTCATCCTTTTAGATGCTAGGAATAATAATGTTCGTTTCGGTGCTTTGGATTTGGTGGGTGCGTTATCGGTATCGTTACTTGTGTTAGGTTCTATTATTATGGCCCCGGGGTGTGTTTGAGGTTGTACGGTAGTGTGTGAGGGTAATGAGTATTCATGTTGCCTCTTTTTGATATTGTTGTTATTACGAGAATAAACGTGATTTGAAGTGTTAGTCCCCCGTACTTGCGGGTGCTAGTATGATTAGTTTCTCTTTTATGTTCTGCTATTTTGTCCATTTGATCCATTATTTGGTGTAATGATTGTCCTTTGTCTTTCCAGAATGTTACTTCGTTTGATTTGGTGTTTATGGAGAATTTCAAGATTCCTTTTGTTCCTTTTAATCTTAGGTAGATTTGATTTATTTCTAAATTTATTTCATGTTTGTAAATGTACTGTTGCTTAAATCTTTTGTTCTCTTCATTGACTATTGCCACTTCTTTGGTTCTTCCTACACAACTTGTAGCCAGTCTTACAATTCCTATGCCGTTTATTTTTACTGTTTGATCCGTTTCACCTAAACGTGTTATTCTTAGAGGTTCTTCTTTTACTGTTGAGTACAGCCATGATCCATCTACACTCAAATAGTTCCATTAGGCTGCAGGGTCGTATTTATACCGTACATTACATGTTTTTAGGTCTTCAATGCTTGGGTTTAACAACATGGTGACTTCACAGTCTTCTGCATTCAGAGTATCATGGTCAAGTTTCAAAAATTGCTTCTCATCAGCACTTAATGCTAAATATTCTTTTGATGGTTGTATATATGCCACACCAGCTGATTTGTTATTGTATTTTTGTGGTACAGCAAGTGGGTGTAACTTGTGTAAATGATACGGTATCCTTTCTACTAAAGGTAAATGTAACATGACAATGATCTTTCTATCATGGTGTATTGTGTCAACTTTTTAAATTTTGACTATTTCTTCAGCTCGTCTGTGTTCTAAGGGAATTGAGAAGTCTGGGTCTGCTGGTTATTTGATGGACGATTTCCGTTTTCAGCAATTCTGGGTGTATCTTGCCTTCCTTCAACAATCTTAGAATAGCCAAAAGCTTTTCGTTAATGCTAATCACATGGTTTAGTTTTAACTTGATATGATTCTACGCTTCTGAGGTAGCTAGCTTGTTCTAAAATATATTTTAATTCTTCACCTTCGTTTAGTAGAGTGGTCATTTTCTCTGTAAATACTTTTTCTACGTTATCAAGCACGCGTTGGTGCGCTCTAGTAATGTTGTAGAGCTCTTCAAACCGGTTGATATGATGTGATATTTTTGGTCTATTAATTGAATCATTTTGTTTTGGTCCTGGTAGAGCTTATCTATATTATGATTGATGTTTTCTACGTCATCTTCTGTTACGAGTCCAAATAGACTTTTGCTGATGCTGCCAATTGCTCCTAGAGGTGTCATTCTTTTGGTCCTGATGCTACGCGGAATTCTTGTTCCTGCGTATTCATAATGTCCGAGATTCTGTATGGTGTCATTTATTTGTGTCTGTAAGTGGGTCAGTGTTTGGAGTTTCAACTCGATGAAATCTGTCCCCAATGATAGCTTGCACCTGTGTTCGGGCAATTTTGTAATGCATTTGGAGTACACTTAGTTGAATAATTCGAGAGGTCCATGGGCTTGTAAAAATTCATTAACATTTACGTAAATGGCAATTTGCCAGTCGCTTCTTTTTAGTGTAATTGTTTGCATTCGCTCATAGTAGATTCTTGGGTTTGACTCTACTTTCTCTAAATCATAGTTGCTGCGGCAAGATACTACATTGACGAGGGTTGAAATTGTGAATATCAAGTTCATTTTGATACCTGTAATTTAAATAATGTTGTGAATTTGTCAAGTTAATTATTTTCGTCAGGAGGTACGGCATATTTTAGTTTGTTCATGTGTTTTCTTATTTGCTTGCCATTAGGCAATTCTAGATCTACATTGTTCCTGCCTAGAATTTCTACTATTTTTAAAGGTTTGTTGTAAAAGCTATCGCCCTTTCAGGTCCTAATTTCTTTTATGATTCGCGCATAGCCTCCCAACCTTACTTTGAATCTTCTAATTTTTGTATCGTACTGCTGTTTAGATTTATGTTTAGTTTTTATCTGATTTTGACCGGCTATGATTTTCATTTTGTTTAATCGTAGGATTAGATTGCGTAAATAAATGTTGTAGGTTCGTAAACTTTCGTCGGAGGGTATGTGTTTTGGAAAACGGGCTATGCTGCCTTACACTAATTCAAATGGGGTAAAATTGGTTGAGCTGTGTACACTTGTGTTGTATGAAAATGTGGCAAAAGGTGCCAAGTTGTCCCAATCATCAAATTCTTCCAAATAGGTTCTGATGAAATATATTAAGGGTGCATGACTCCGCTCAAGGGAGCCATTGGTTTGGGTTTGTATCCTGAAGTTGTTAGATGATCAATTTTAAATAGCCTTAGCATGGTTCCTACGATTTCTGACAAGAAACTAGTTTATCTGTCTGAAAGTATTGTCCTCGGTGCACCAAATTTGCAGATTAGATGTTTCGCTAGTGCTATTGAGGTGGCTTTGAGGTTTTTAATTGGTATTGCGATTAGGTATTTGGTCAGGTTATATTGTATGGTGAGTAGATGACCATTTCCACTTGGTGTCATTCTTAGTTTTAACGATATTCTGAAACTGTTTATGTTTCGTTTCAAGCAAACCTTTTTTAGTTTTGATAATGCAACGTTTAAGTTGCTTATGTTTGTTGGTTCAAAGTATCTGTCCTTCACTAGTAATGAAAAAATTTCATGATTTTTGTAGGGGTTTGTTAGGATTTGTCCCACTTTTGGTTTTTTATTTTTCATGTTTTGTAGATTAATGGCTCCTATTTCTACTGGAAGTATTATTATTGAGCTAGTGTTATCACAGTCTTTGGATATGAAATGTACCAAATTATCTCTTTTGTATATGAGACATTGGCGCACGGTTGTGACATTATTTCGTAACTCTAGTGAACTGGTGGTGCTTGTACTTGTTGAGTCATCACTCAAGGTGGTTTTGTTTTTCTCCTTAGGATCTTGATACTAGTTTATAGGTCCATCTGGTGGAGTTGCGGGTAGGAATATTGTTATTTTAACGTCCGGCGGTTTCGAATAATCGATAACTATTGGCGTGTTTTCTTCTTCCTCTGCTTCCATTAACTTTGGTATTCTTGTTACTTTCCTGGTTCCTGGCGTACTTTTGCGAATGGGTTCCCTTTGTGTTACTGTTGGTGTTTCAGATATTGCCCTTCGAGGTTGAGTGATTATCTTGCTCATCTCAAGTTCTTCATTCTCACTTCATGCTATGCTTTCATCATCTGCTGAATCCCCGCTAGTGCCATATATCTCTTCCTGGTGTGACGCAAGGGATGTATGTGTTTGGCTTAATAATTTTTCAACTCTCTGGGCTAGTATCTCGTTCATGTTGTCAGTTCCATAATTTGGATCTAGTGTATGTAGATGATACCGCATTTCATCTTCTACTTCGTCTCCATCAGAGAAATGGGATGTAATGAGTATTGGTTCTGATGTCACTTCCTAAGTTTTCTCTCTATGAATTCTTAGGCTTTCTTCTAATTTCCTCTTTGATTCCTCTAATTCTTGTCTACTCAGAGTGGTTTTTATTGAAAGATTTTTCACGGATGCATCTTCCGAACTTGATTCTGTGTCTGTAGTTTGCATTGGTATCACTCTGATCTCAATATTGGTTTTATTAGTTGAGTTGCTGGCTAATGATTAAATGTGACTGATCGTTTCGTCACTGAATAACTCGCCCTGGTACTGCTACGTCTCTTCTTGCCTTAAACCACTATATCTGTAATCTGGTATCGGTGGTTTTTCGGAGTTGGTGTCGCTGTTATCGATACATGTAGAGGACATTATCGATCGTCTCGGGGGTGAGAAATGAGGTATCATGGACGAGTTTGAGTCTAGATTTGCTTGTTTTTCTGTGGTTATTGACTGCATTTCCTGTTGATTCAGATTTTGGTCGTCTTTGCTGTTTTTGCATGTCTTTTCGCTAAGGTTTTCAGCACTTTTCTTTGCCGTGAATTTGGGTATTGCCCCCTGCCTTATATAGTCAGGAATCGGGCTGGATACTGCATTCTTGGCTCGGGTTCTTTGTGCTATCACACTGTGTTCTAGAGGAGGGGTAGTTTTTTTGTTTTTGACCCCGTTGGTCTCCCTAGTTTTTTGATTTGTACTCCCGTTGAGTGTACACTTGGTCTAAAACTTATTGGTATTCTTCCTTTCGATGTAGATGCTACACTACTGGTTTTGTTTTGATTTTTTCTTTCATTCTTTTGTTCCTGCACCATAACCGTTAATATCGGTATTTATTTGTTTATTTCTTCCTCTGAGAGTAGCTGTTCGGGTTGGTTTCTTGATAGCGCCTCTGCATTTTTGTTGAGTGTGCCTGGTTTGTACTTGAATGTGTACTTGTATCCCGAAAATTTGAAGATCCACTTATTAGTCGATGTCCTGGATCTTTTCTATTGTGCATCCAGTTCAAAGGCTCATGTTCAGCTACCAGGATAAATTTTCGACACAATAGGTATGGTCTGAATTGATGCAAAGCATATACTACTGCTAAACACTCTTTCTCCGTGGTGCTGTAGTGTATCTCTGCTTTGTTCAGTACTCTGTACAATTATTGGACTGGGTGGTCAAAATTCTCTATTTGTTGACTGAGTACAGCTCCAATCGCTACATTTGAAACGTCGAAGGTTAAAGTGAATACTTTTTCAAAATCAGGAAATTGTAGAATGGGTGCTTCACATAGGGGCTTCTTGAGTGCTTCGAAACTTTGTTCGTGTTCGTCTTGCCATTCGAATTCTTTTTCTTTTTTTAGTAGTTCACTTAAGAGTTTCGCTACTTTTACAGTCTTTGATGAACTTGCGATCATAGCCTGCCAGACCCAGGAATCCTCTTATATTTTTAGCATTTTTCAGTCTTGGAAAGTTCCTTACTGTGGATACCTTTTCCGGATCTGGTTCTAAACCTTTTGCACGTATTATGCGTTCTAGGAATCCTACTTCCTTGCGAAATAATTCTACCTTGTATGGTTGCAATACTAGGTTTACGTCTCTGAGTCTCTCCATTAATCTCATTATTCGATCATAGTTCTGTTTTAAATCTCATGAATACATGATAATATCATCTAAATAGACTATCATTTCAACATTTTGAAGTCTCCTTAGTATGTTGTCCATCAATCTCTGAAATATGGCGGTTGCCCTTTTTAATCCTTGAGGCATTCTTGTGTATTCAAAATGTCCATTTCTCGTTGTGAAGGCTGTTTTGTAGCAATCTTTAGGTTTCATACGAATTTGTTGGAACCATTTGCTAGATCAAAGACTGAGAAATACATTGCTCCGCCTAGTTGATCCATGATATCGGCTATGTTCGGTAATGGATAATCAACTCCTATGGTTTTCTTATTTAATTCTCTAAAATCTATCACCATGCGCCATCTTGGATTTCCCTTAGTATCGGGTTTCTTTGGGACTACCCATATTGACGAGTTAGATGGTTGTATTATTTTGTCCTTTAACTTCTTCTTAATGCTTTCTTCCACGACTCCCATGTGTGCGGGTGTAATTCTGTATTGTTTCGCATTGATAGGTAAGTCATTCTCCATAGGTATTGAATGCTGTACTTTATCTGTGCAGGGTAGCTTGTCTCCTGGTAATAAAAAGCGATCATAGTACTCTTCAACTGTCTTATCCACTATATCCGATTCTTCTTGATTCACGTATCCCCTTCTTATTAAGCTCTTCACTTTTTCTAGTCCTTTCATTTTATTGATAATAGTTTCACCATCAAATTCACTTTCCGTATCCGTTAGAAATGCACGATTCGCTTCAAATTCTAGTATTTCCTTCGGGTCCACTTCGATCGTCACATCTTGATGGTTGGTGTTTATGGCCATCACTTTACATGCATTGTGTTAATTGATTGCTACTCCTTCTCCTAAAAATACGTCCTTATTTCCAACGTCTATTCTTGGCAAGTATCCTTCCTTCAGATTGGTACTCATCAGGTTGATTTTTATTACTTGTCTTGTCCACTTTGGTATGGTGTATTTGACCCTTTGCGTTTTTCCTAGTTGATTCTCTTTGCTAACTTATAGTATTCTGTCCTGCATTTCAGCAGTTGTGGGATCCTTTCTGAAATTATTTGTTTCTTCGTGAACTTGTATTGGCACGTAACCTTCTTGTTTCAGTCCTTCTGAAGTCAGAAATGGTATGGGATTCATTACATCACCACTAATAATAATTGCATTATTATAATAGGAGATAACAGCTTCTTCTTGCTTGAAAAAGTTCCTTCCTAGCATACCACTACATGCTATCGGGAAATCATCTGCCACTACTTGGAATCGTACGTTTTTCCTCTTATGCTCATATACACTAACCCTAAGGTTTCCATGGTATCTGGGGTAATTCCTCCTAACAGACATGTTTGGTCACTATCTACCTCTCTATATGGGTCCAGGGCATCAATTTTTATTAGGTTGACTGTTGCTCCATTGTCCAGCATGAATGTTAGCCATGGTTTTCTTGCTCCCGGTACTTTTAGTCTGATGGCTGTCGGTTCATCATTCTCTTCATCTTCATTTCCATTTCTATGTCTCGAGTATCGCAATCCTGTAGACCTTTCCTGGTTCTTCGATATAGTCATCACCTTGTTCACTTTTTCCGTGTTGCGGTTTTGATACTGTGCCTTCTGATTGTGCCATATGGGTTGGTTGGTTCTGGTCGGTTCTTGATACTGATTCTGTCTGGGTCTCTGGATTTGATTTTCTTTTTGGTTGTGCTGATTGATCTGATTGTAATTTTAGCCTTGCCCTTGGTATTGTTGGGTCATTCTGAGCATGTCTTGATTTTCGTGTAGATTCGTATTCTGGCCTGCCATTTTCTGTTCCTGGCGATACCCATTGGAGTTTAAATTTCCCTCATTACTTGGGGGGGGGGGGGAAGTAGTAGCGCTGCTGCCTGCTATAATTCTCGTTGCTTCCATAATAATTATTTGTGAAATCACGTTTATCCGGTTGCTTGGGCTGATGATTTTGATATCTTCCGGTATGGTAATTGAATAGCCTTGGTTGGTAGTCATTTTGAGGCCACTGATTGTTAAGTCTAGGCGCATGATCATCATTTATTTGAAAATGTCCTTGATCAAATCGGGCTCACGGCCTATATTGTGGTCGATGCTCGTATTGATCCCTGTTGTGTCCATAATAACCTCTATTATCATCTTAATTTCGTGATTATAGTTTTTCCTGGGATCATAGTGTGTTCGCTCTGGTCCCCTGTCCATATATCCAACATAGAGTGGTTCTTGAGTGTCATTGTTTACATAATTATCATACTGTGTTTCACATTGTTCATAAGGCTCCTCGGTCTCTCGAGATTCATAGTCCATGTATCCAATATACATTGGCTCTCTAGGTTTTTCATAGTTATTGTAGTTATCCCTGAACCTAGGTTGACTGCCATGACTGTTAATTCGCTTGTGTTCCTGGTATCCCTGAGTTCTGTATGTCCGTTGGTTACTATTATGGCTCACGTCTGGGATAATGCTAACTTCCATTCTTGTTTCCAATCTAATTGCCTCCTCGTATGCCTCCTCCAAGTCCCTCGGGTGAGTCAGATCTACTCTTTTACATAGATTTCCTGGTAAACCTGTTATGAAAATATCCACAGCATTTTCTTCTTTTAAGGCGCAATTGACACTGCCTAAAAGCCTATTTATTTCATCATAAAAATCTCCGACGGTGTCTCCTTGCTTCGTGCGAGCATTGTGTATTTTGCTATCATAGTAGCTGAAAATCTTTGTTTGTCCAAACCTGTATTTCAGGTGTTTTTTGTCAGATCATCGACTGTGGTTATGGTTTTATTTCTCAGACTTCTTTTTGCCGCGCCTCTTAGTCTTTGAATGACATTCTTCAAGAATTGTTCTTTCACCGACACAGGTATATTTGAAGCTGCATGCCTAAGATCTTCGATGTAATCTTTCACTGGTATGTTACTTCCATCAAATATCGGAATACCATTGGTGGACTTGAGCAACGCGAAACTACTGACCATGGTGGTCACCAAGTCCGCTGAAGTGGCATTTGGAGCATTCTCATTGTTGCCTCCCCCACCTTGAGTGTCCGGCATCTTTTGGAGATTACGATTGGTGATAAGTCTTTAGCACTATTTCTCCTTCGCGATATTCTATCCAAATTAGCTACACTGATATTCCTTGGTAATTAGGGCTTGGTTTTGGCTAGGTGTGACTTGAATAAATTTTGAAAATATGTGCTTTTGTTTCGTTAAAAAGAGGAGGGAGTAGTATTACTTTCCTTTTTCGAAAAGTCAAAATATTCGAAAAGTATTGGCTCAAGATCTCGAATGAGCCCTTGAAACCATTCTGAAAAATCTTTAAAACCAATATCCTCTTCATGTTACGCGGTCTGGGGTTCCGTTTTCAAATTAGCTTTATATAAATTGCTTATATCACCCATCCGTAAAATTGTTCCAACTACCATTAAAATAAACCCGATTAAAAGTTAAAAAAAAAATTATTTTTAAGGACTAAAGCAAGTTATCTACATAAGTCAAATTCTTATCAATTTGTTATAGAAATATTATTATTAAATAAACTTAATTATTAAATCTTTTTTTATTTGTAAGGGTATTTTAAATAAGTGTGAAAAATGTTAAATAAGAAAGTTAAAAACTAAAAAGAAGGTTTATGAATATTGAACATCCCTAGAAATTGCATTAAGTGCTCAATTTTGCAAAATAAACAAAGAAAAATTATTCATGATTACTAGTTTTAAAAGTTAATATTACGAAAAAACTACAGAAAAATATGAAGGTATATTGTCGAAAAAAAAATTATTCAGAATGTATTACTAAGTTATAATACATTTAAACAAATGAATGTATTGATGTTGTTAAAAAAGAATATCATCAATATCACTAATAAATTAAAATATTATATTAATAATTGAATAACAAATAAAAAGAAAATGGAGTACTATTCGTAAAATGCTGTTAATATTGATTAATATTGTTAATTGATGAATAATATGGCTAATGCGTATTATTATTAAGTTCAAAGTCCCAAGTAAATAAATTTGTAGTAACCAGTAGATAAATAAGTTTAGCCATAACAAAAATTTGATTTTCCCGCCTGTTTATGGAATTAAGGGGGCATTCCAATGTGAACGCAGAAAAAAAGTATATTTTCAATAATTTTTTTCTCGGGAACTATTGCATATAATTGAACGAATATTTTTTCTCCTAAAAGTAAAATCAAGGAGAGTGGAAAAAAATGTTGTTTGATGGTAAAAATATTTATTTATTTATTTATAAAATAAAATTCATGAGTGCAAGAAAAAAGGGTTTTCTGCTGGCGCAGGTAATTTTGGCTGTCCTGGTGATCTGAAACAGAAAATCGCAATAGTTTATTAATATATGTCATCGCGCCTACTAGGCAAGCAAAGGCGCTGTTGGGAGACAACACACCGGAAGACTGGATAACAACTGTAAATGGCCTAGGCAGAACCAAGCTTAGGTCTATTATTGGCTGGCTGACTGGGCACTGGAAGGTGGGATATCATCTTCATAAGATGAAGCTCTGTGTGGTAGGCCAGTGCAGATGGTGCGGTTACAGAGAGGATTTAACTCTACACCTAATGTGTAAATGCCCCGCCTTTGTGGGGACTAGACAGAGGGCCTTGGGCGCCCCTTTTATATAACTGACCGCGCTAAGGTCAGTCAATCTGGAATCTATAGGCCAGGTAACACGGGCGATCGACAGAAGGCTAATATAACAGTAGGCTCCATTTTTCTAGGACAGGAGGAGAAGCACAATGGGCGTTGCCTGGGTGCTGGACCGGCATGTCCCGGAGCACGGGCCACCGCCGTCACCTTCACAACCACAACCACGGCTATGACTATGACTTAGATGTTACACCTCCCTTGTTAGAGAGTTCATCGTCCTCGATGAATTTAAGTGTCATATTACTTATTTTTCATTTTGCGCAGCCAATGTTTCTTATGAGCTAGAGATAAGTTGTTCCTGGAAGCGCATCTTCCATTACATGTGGATCACTGTGTTTAAGGCACTATTCGCGGCTCATTCAATATCATTCATTCTCCAGATATACATACACACATACATACTGCCTCAGCCATCCTTCTTTTTCCTTCTTTTATGCATACTGATGTTGTTGTGATTGTAGAGTGTATTTGGACGATAGAGGAAGAAGAGATCAGGGAGAATCTGGCAGAGTTGCGAGGTACCCTAGTCGCTCTTGACTTCCTAGTCGAATTCCATAGCCGACGTGGCGATTCTTGGTGGTCATATGCGTAAGTGGTGATGTAGGCGGGCGAATTCTTCTTCTGTTAATTTGCATCTTCTTAAGCTATATTGGCACTGGACTACCCGTACGAGACCGTTCTCGATAAGAGTTTAATGTTAAAAGAGGTCTGCTTTTGTTTGGGCGTTGGCATAGTGTACATTTTCGATTGTCTCTGGGAGTCTCCAAATAGCAGGGTTCCAGTGCGGGATTGCATACCAGATCCAGTAACAGGTAAACTTTGGTAACGGGATCCATTTGCTGAAACCAACGGTGATTGTGAAATATATATATATATATATATATATATATATATATATATATATATATATATATATATATATATATATATATATATATATATACTAGGGGGGCTGCGCCCCCTGCTCGCTCCGCTCACCAACCTCCGCATCTTACAACAATAGTTAAAATTATTTGTTTGCTTGACATTATTAATTCTTATAAGGAAATAATATAATTATTTTTTCTATTTTTTCCACACCACCTATGAGGAAAATAGAAAGGTGCGTTGATATTTTGTTTTGTTTAATTTACTAATAATCATATTTAATACTGTACTAATAAATAAATGTGATTTATTGACATGATAAACTCACATATATTTTTCATGATTATCATTTAATTATCAGAATCCCTTTCCCACCTCTATTGAAAAAGATTAACTTAAAAATCATTACGATAATCTGTATAATAATTAGCTCAGATAATTCTATATTATATTTATCATTCAAGTATTTGTTATAATTTTTAATTTATTCATTTGCAATAGAGATTACCCATCTATCTCCTTCCTATCTCCGGTGTGTATACCCAATAAAATAAAATTTTATAGAACACTATTTAAGTTTTAAAATACATCTATATATACCACTTGTGTATATTTAGATCTATTTATCAATTTAAAATTAATATGTTCTACTTAATTTTTTTCTAATGGGTATACAAAAGTAATCATATAAATATACTCTTAAGGCCAGCTTACTCCAAACAATTTTGAAAAAATCGAAATTTTTTTTTTTTTCATAAATTGCTACTGTATACTCGTAGAAATAGTATAGAATTAGTCCCGAAGGTCAGCAAGACCGAGAAGCAGGTATAAAAGAGTGGGGAGCGGTGCGCGCCAAGCGGTAAATCCGGCCGCTCGAACGCCTTCGGTAGCACGAATAAAAACTTTAAACTGATTTTTCTCCGAACCACGTTTTTTCGCATGGATGACACTCTCATTTCAAAACTATTGCACTTATCGACATGAACCAAACGGCATTTTACTCTTTAGATGTCTGGCTATATCCTCAAGCAGAACCAGAAATATTCATTATTATTTAAAAAAGTTATAAGCAATTAAAAGTGAAAAAAAGGGTAAAAAAATTCAAAAGTCCGCCATTTTGTTTTTTTTTTCATTGAAAATGTTTCATTCTGCTTGAGGCCATAGCCAATTCGATACAGAACATGAAACCGTTATGTTTTTTGCTTTCAGATAATTCGTTTCCAAGAAATTATGTCATCCATCTACTAATCAGACGAGTTTCAGCAGCCATTTTCAAAACCGCCATTTTGAACAAAATAAAAAAAAATTTTTTCAAGTAATTTAATATATGTGCTTTCATATGTAAAAAAATTGATTACTCAACATGTTTTGTACTATGAATAAAATTTATTGAAAAAAATCACGTTTTTTGGAGTAATCTGGCCTTAAAAGGAAAAAAACTTGTTGAATTGAAAAATATTACAATTACAAAAACATATAATAAAATTTTTTAATAAAATAAAATGAAATGCTTTCTTACCTAATGAGGTTGTGCTTATAAAATATTACTTCACCATGTCTTGAAATAATATTAAATAATCACGTTATTAATTATATGATTACTTTTATGATTGGCTAATGTGCTTTTAATATTTTATTAATTTTTCTTTATTTTAATAATTAGTTATAATATGTGAATATATGAAACATTAAAAATTTGAAGTGAAAATATGGCGTATTCGAAATAAATAAATGATTAACCAAATTTTATAACCCATACAATACACGCAATATTTGTAACGTATTTATAATACTTTTCCAAACTTTCTGAAAGATAATAATTTAAAATTGGATCATTGTTTTCTACCTTTAACATTAATTTTCAGAGACCTGCAACCGTATATAACATGGTACGTTTTCCCAATTTTTGAAAATTTCTAAATCACCATCTTTCCCAACAAAATTGTCTATTTCATTATTTAATTTAATGTAATATAAATTTTTATCTACAGAATGTAAATAATTTTCATATTCTTCTTCCTGTTCTAAATAGTCATCAATTTGTTCGTTTAAATCTTGTAAACTATGCAAATCTTCGGCATTTTGTAAATCCTCTAACTTAACGTAACAATTTTGAATTGGATCCCACTCCATACTATCGTCAATTTGTTCATCTAAAGCCTCTAAAGATTCTAAGTTTCGTAAATTTTCCATTCCTTCGTTATGATCTTGATTTAATTTCCGTTCCATGTTATCCATCTTTATAATTTTCGAATATATATTAAAAATGTAATGAGAACTGTTTTTCCAATAGTTTATTTTATTTTTATTTATTTATAGATATATTTTAATTATATTTTAAAAGCTGATGTTAATTTTCAAATATTTCTTGCCATACTACATTAGCAATTTCTGTTAAATTTTCAGACTCATTTTGAATACATACTTTTTCTGGGTCTTTACATCTAGATAAAAGAACATATAATTGGCCATGAGAAAACAAAGGTCTTTTTATAAATATTCCTATCTCATCAAAACTTTGACCTTGGGATTTATTTATAGTCATTGCGAATGCTAATACAATAGGAAATTGTTTTCTATAAAGAATAAACGGTAATGATGATGATTCTCCAGTATTTAAGGTTATTCGTGGAATGAATACCCTATATATATATATATATATATATATATATATATATATATATATATATATATATATATATATATATATATATAATAATAAGGTTATTCGTGGAATGAATACCCTATATATATATATATATATATATATATATATATATATATATATATATCACAATCACCGTTGGTATATATATATACGTATTTTTACTCTTCTTCCTATGTCCCATGCACTAGGGTAGAACTTTTTGTTCTGCTACATCAAACTACTTATTATTTCATGCAACTACGTAGGATGGATTTGAGAGTGGTACATGCATATGTTCATGTTGCCCTGCCCGTCATATTTTTCCTTTTTCTGAATACTCACAGACACACCACACTTGGATCCACTAAAAAGTCGTCATCTCCATTTTCTGTTGTAGATCTCGCAGGGTCATAATTTATTCCTACTGGAATTCTTTACATTTTCTATAGCAAATTGCGCATGCTAAGCAAAATGTAACTCACGTGAACAAAACTGCGCATGCCTCGTGATTTCTTGTTTTTGAAATTGGTCCTGTTTAATGGTCAGATTCCATCATTTTCTTTCTTCCAGGAATGTTTCTCAACTTTGATAATATTATCGTCATAATTAGATGTAACATTTTGGTTTTCTGGCTCAATATTTTGATTTAAAATTTCTTCTTGGAAAAACACTTTTGATGTTGAATTTTGCCAACCTTCATGTCCTTGTAAGTGCTGAATTCTTTTAGTTTTTAATGAACTACTTTCGACAATTTGACACTCTCTAGACTTTTGCTCAAGGGGTTCTTCATTGAATTTAGTAGACGTCGAGGATTCATAAGCATTTTCACTTTTTTGTGCCTCTGTCCCAAATATTGGTATCTGTTCCCTTTGATTATCCTCTATTTTCGAGGCAGAGTCTGACCTTAAAATATTGCATAGAGTGTTTTTTAATTCACTTCATCTTGTGGCTTCTCCATACCCTTAATTTCAGTTTTCTTATTTAGATTTTATAAATCTTTGCTATAATTTATAAAATTATTATGCGCTGGAGCGTTAGATATTATTTCTTCTAACGATATTTTGCTATTTGTTTTATAATTCACTGACCCCCTCCCTCCCCCCCCCCTTTCCTAATTTCTTGTATTGAAGTATTAGCATTTTCTCCTAAAGCAGCCTCTTTTATTGGTATTGACTTCATAGCAGATTCTTCTGAATATTGAATAATGTAATCTTGTAAAGGACAGTGATTAATATTTCGAGGTCCAATATCTGAAAATTTTCCATTTTGTATCTCTTCAGTTTCAATTGTACTTGATGATGTTAATTCTCTTTTTACCGGATATTTATCGTCTTCTTTTGACAAAAATTTCAAAAAATGTGATTGATCTTATATCTTTTTTCAAAAAATGAGATTGATCTTATATCTTTTACTTACATGCATAATACCGAATATTAATTGGAAAATGGTCTATTATTTTTAGTATTAAATCTTTTTCAGAATACGATTCAATGTCTTTAGCTAAGCTTAGCAATTTTGTAACATATTCTACTCTAGATAAATTTGAATTCTTTTCGTACAATCCAAAATCAAATTCTCATATTTTCAGTACTCATTTTGTCAAAATCCATTTTGTTGGAAGTCTCCATGATTTCTATTTTTTTCTGATTTACAATCATCTAATAGTATTTCATTAATTTAAATCAATTTTCTATCTTGATTTCTTAATCCCTCAAGAATTTGTTTTTTAATTCTCTTACTTATTTTGTTATTGTTAAGAACAAAATCAATACGTTTCCATCAAAATTTCTTATATTCAAATGCACATAGATATAAGGCACGTAATCATTTAAATATAACGTTTGATTCATAAAAGTGTGGTTGTAATTAATTATTTGAAAACATACATATTGTATCATTTTTCATAAAGTTTAATTGAATAACTTTAATTGTATGCATTTTATTAAATTTTCCAGACGATATTTCTATGCAAAGGATTTTGAGTTTTTAAATCATTTTAAATTTTGTATAATTACTTATTTATTTCTAATGAATAACTACCTCCCTGGGATTTACACTTATCCATAGAAAGATTTTGGTAACGGTTCTAGATCGTTTGTGTCATCTTTCAGTACACTTTCCTGCTCGACCTCGCTCCATTTGTTGATAATTTTATTGAAAACAATATATTTGATTGTTTCAAAGTAAAAATCCTAAAATTCATTTCAACTCAAAATTTGCTCTGCATGTAAAATCATTTTCCAATTCAAAATTAGCAAACAATTAAAGAATATTTATTCTTAATATTTTTCTTTATAATATTTTATTTATCAAAAATCATCCATTATGTTAACCACATAATCATTATCAATATTTCAATAGAAACCGATTTGAACTTTATTCTCGAAATAAAATGTATTATATTATACGCTTTGCTTATAATAATCTTTCAATTTATTTTAAATATTATTAAACATTAAATTTTAATTATTATTAAACTTTTTGTAGTTTTAGTTTTTAACATACTGTCGATTCATTGTTAAATTAATCAGCTCCTTGTTTTATTCTCCAATTTATTGTTGATTTATTATTTAATAAATATCTTTATTTATTCGTTCCTTTTCGAATTTGTTTATTTATGTAACTGAATTGTTTTATTTCACTTTTATTTATTTAAACCAGAAAGAATTACAAAGTATTGTCTACCCCGTAATTCCCTGCAGAGGTAAACAAAGTTACCTATGCACAGGTCCGGTATAAGTTTTGACGTGTATTTCACGTCCCAATAATATTAAATACGGGCAGTCAATCGCGACCCAGTGACCCGTCTCCAGAGCCGAGCATTCTCACATTTAATTACTATTGTTATTAATGGGGGGATTGTTATTTATTTGTTGAGGGAATGAGGATAAGGAGTCGCGACCGAGGAAGGCCACAGACCGGCACACATACGCACACACCCATGCCAGCGGCACCAGCTGATCGCCGCAGCGACGACTGCTCGGAGCGAGCAACGGCGACGAGCCTACACACATATGCACAGCACCAACATCACTGCACACTGTACGCGCAACCCTCTCTCTCTCGCTTGCTCTTTCTTCCTCGCCTCTCGAGGAGGATTAGCCGATGCCCGCGCACACACATACACACACGCGCGCGCGGCCGCCCTCTCTCCCGTTGCACGCAGACGCGGGAGGAGAGAGGATTCACAGCAGCAGCGGCGGCTTCCTCGAGGCACACCATCTCGGCTGTAGCCACGAGAGAGAGAGAGAGAAAGAGAGAGAGAGAAAGAGAGAGAGAGAGAGAGAGATATACCGACACGGCTGTCGGCAGAGGGGAGAGCTAGCAGCCGCCGCGCCGCGAGCCGCATGAAGCTGCCGGCCTCTCCTAGCGTAGGCCGACGCGCGCACGTCGCCGCTGCCAACTGTGTTGGTCCGGCAGCGATAAAACCGAAAGCGCCCGATATAGATATACACGCCGGGTTGCCGCGCGTGTATATCTAGAAATTCATAATTGCCCGCGCTACGTGGACAGGGCGGCATTCGCGGAGCGAGTCATTGAGAAGTAGCGACTCAAATCACCGCTGACTTGGCTTTGATTTTTGCATCTAGGGAAAATCAAGGCCAATCACCGTAAAGAAAAGGGCGGAAGCAACAAGTGTTTCAGCTGAAGTTGTGCGAGAAGAAAAGCCAAAATTTTGGAAGAGATTTCCGCCCTCTCCGATTTTGAGCATTGACTGCCCGGCCTTCAGCGACGATAGACGTAGCGAGAGTTTTGCCTGCCGTTCGAGCGTAGTAGACCGCGTGGAGAGATATCGCCCGGCCGCCCGTCGACGACGTAGACGTACTCACTGAGAGCTAGATATTGGGTGAACATTACCCGGCGACCTTGTGACCTCCGAGGAAGGACATCGCGAGACGCGCCCGATTAGCGACGGTGAGTGGACTGTAATTGTCGAGCTTCCCTCGGCACTTGCAAGTAAAATATATTAAACAATTGTCGTATATTGCCGTCATGTGCTCGGGGTTTTTTTAGGAGAATAAATCCGTGGTGGTGTGACACCGTTATGTAAGATCAGTGCGTGTCGGGCCGGGATGAAATTCAAGTATTAGTGTGGGGAAATTTATGCGACTCGGAAAACTCGGGAGACGTGGTGAGTTTGGTCGTCGCGAGGGACGCGTGAAAAGGCTAGCGTAGCCATGTTTGTATAGCGACAAATTCATTGTGTGAAATTGTAAATTGTGGCGACCGTGCGTTTTTATATTAGAAATAAAGCTTAAGTATAATTAAAGAGAAATTGGTGAGTGTTCGGTATAAATTTATTAATTCCTGATTTTTCCTCTTCACGGAACTTCCTCTGGGAAAGGGCTCGTGCCGAGTTAGCCGCGCTTTACCTGGCGTCCATTAATTTAGAAAATTTGATAAAGTGTCGAGATAATAAGAAACCATAGTAACCCACACGTACAAATGACGTACCACCGGGGGCTTAGTGACTCAGGAAATAACAGGAAAAATAGCGACAAAATAAATTAATTAAGAGAGTTCGGGAAAAATCAGAAAAATTTTTTTTACACAGTGCCGAGCCCGCGAAAGTGCAGCGACTAAAACGTTTTTTTGTGTCGTATGAAAATTTAAGTAAAGAGGAAAAATTATTTTTTTGTGTGTTTAAGGAATTTATAAGTAGGACTTAGAAAATTTTTCACTTGAGCTATTGGGTTATAAATGGGACTTTGAAATTTTTTCACTTCAGCTATTGGATTATAAATTGGACTTAGAAAATTTTCACTTGGGGTAATCGACTAATAAATTTTTCGATTTTGAGAATTTTCCGGAAAATTTTTTTGGATACTTATAAGAATTTTCCGAAATTATTTTTTGAAAATTTTTCGTATTTGAGAATTTTCCGGAAAATTTTTTTCGATATTTTTTTAAAGAATTTACCGAAAAAAAATTTTGAGAATTTTCCGAAATTATTTTTTGAAAATTTTTTGATTTGAGAATTTTCCGGAAAATTTTTTTGGATATTTTTGAGAATTTTCCGAAATTATTTTGTGGAAGAATTTTTTTTGGATATTTTGAGAATTTTCCAAAATTATTTTTTGAAAATTTTTTGATTTGCGGATTTTCCGGAAATTTTTTTTGGATATTTTAGAGAAGTTTCTCTTGGGGTAATCGACTAATAAATTTTTCGATTTTGAGAATTTTCCGGAAAATTTTTTTGGATACTTATAAGAATTTTCCGAAATTATTTTTTGAAAATTTTTCGTATTTGAGAATTTTCCGGAAAATTTTTTTCGATATTTTTTTAAAGAATTTACCGAAAAAAAATTTTGAGAATTTTCCGAAATTATTTTTTGAAAATTTTTTGATTTGAGAATTTTCCGGAAAATTTTTTTGGATATTTTTGAGAATTTTCCGAAATTATTTTTTGAAAATTTTTTGATTTTGAGAATTTTCCGGAAAATTTTTTTGGATATTTTTGAGAATTTTCCGAAATTATTTTTTGAAAATTTTTCGATATTGAGAATTTTCCGGAAAATTTTTTTGGATATTTTTGAGAATTTTCCGAAATTATTTTGTGGAAGAATTTTTTTTGGATATTTTGAGAATTTTCCAAAATTATTTTTTGAAAATTTTTTGATTTGCGGATTTTCCGGAAATTTTTTTTGGATATTTTAGAGAAGTTTCTCTTGGGGTAATCGACTAATAAATTTTTCGATTTTGAGAATTTTCCGGAAAATTTTTTTGGATACTTATAAGAATTTTCCGAAATTATTTTTTGAAAATTTTTCGTATTTGAGAATTTTCCGGAAAAATTTTTTGGATATTTTTTTTGAGAATTTTCCGAAAAAAATTTTTGAGAATTTTCCGAAATTATTTTTTGAAAATTATTTGATTTTGAGAATTTTCCGGAAAATTTTTTTGGATATTTTTGAGAATTTTCCGAAATTATTTTTTGAAAATTTTTCGATTTTGAGAATTTTCCGGAAAATTTTTTTGGATATTTTTGAGAATTTTTCGAAATTATTTATTGAAAATTTTTCGATATTGAGAATTTTCCGGAAAATTTTTTTGGATATTTTTTTTGAGAATTTTCCGAAAAAATTTTTTGAGAATTTTCCGAAATTATTTTTTGAAAATTTTTTGATTTTGAGAATTTTCCGGAAAATTTTTTTGGATATTTTTGAGAATTTTCCGAAATTATTTTTTGAAAATTTTTCGATTTTGAGAATTTTCCGGAAAATTTTTTTGGATATTTTTGAGAATTTTTCGAATATATTTTTTTAAAATTTTTCGATATTGAGAATTTTCCGGAAAATTTTTTTGGATATTTTTTTTGAGAATTTTCCGAAATTATTTTTCGGAAGAATTTTTTTTTGGATATTTTGAGAATTTTCCAAAATTATTTTTTGATTTGCGGATTTTCCGGAAATTTTTTTTGGATATTTTAGAGAAGTTTCCGAAATTATTTTTTTGAAGGAATTTTTCGATTTGGAAAATTTTTTGGGAAAATATATTTTTGGTTATTTTGGGAATATTCCGGAATTATTTTTTTGAAGTTTTTTTTATGTGAGGAATTTTCCAAAGGAAGGAAGAGTTTTTTTTGAGATTTTGAGAATTTGCAGAGATATTTTTTTTTAAGGGTTTTTGTTGAAAAAAATTTTTTTTGGATTTGAGTTTTTTTTTATATTCTTGAAAATTTTTTGAAAATTTCTGAGCGATTTATTGAGGGCTTTCACAGGTTGGGTGTGTAGTGAAGAAAATTTTCGTTTCAATTGAGACCTTTCGTAGGATTCTTTTGAGTATTGATAATTTTCTTCGGTTATTGGAGGAAGCTTGTAGCGATATATAAAGAAAATAGCGAATTACCAGTGTAAGCGGAAGGCTGCGGCGACGCACTGAATATAATAGCGATAAATAGAGAAGGTGGGGAAAATAGGAGACAAATTCAGAAAATCTTTGTTGGAGATTTAATGAAATTTGAGTAATGAGCTAGAGTGATAGATAAATTAATTTGAGTGTAATTTTCTGAATTCTGACCTATTTTTCAAGTCTCCTCAACGACTTTTAAAGTAGTAGAGTAGGAGTCACACTACCGTATAGGGAAAATTCATTTTGCGAACACCTCCACAAAATATTATTTGCTGTGCTACTACCCCCAAATCGATTAGTAAGAACGATTTATAATTTAGTTAAGAATAAAATTTTTTCTAACAACTACTGGAAATTGGGTATAAAAATACAACAACTAAAGTTATTGTATTTTATATTATAACTACTGTGTCAAAGGAAAAATTGATTATTACATATATATATATATATATATATATATATATATTTATTTAATTGTATGGGGAATTATTTACTGAAAATTGATTGCGACCAAGAAGAAACCTCAGATTATTACTCCAGATATAAACAAGAAGAGAAGACCAAGAACTACTGAACACTGAATAGCGACTTTATTAGATTCGCGTCAGGGTATTTCAGCAGCTACTCAAGAGCTAGGCAAACAAATTTCGAGTAGGCATTTTCAGCTAAAGGAACCGATAAAGAAGACCTCAAGAAAAGAAGCTATTTTCTTTGTTTATATCCTTTTGTCCCTTTAGCAAAAGTACATACGGTAATCTCCAGAGTAACATACATATATAAATATACATATTATTATTAGAAATCATTATAAAAATTGAAAATTAGTGACACAGTAGTTAGGCAGGAAAATTGTCCCGTAAAAGAGTTAAGACTGATTCCTTTATTAGCGACCTCTCCACTCACGTGCACCAGGTATTGCAAGTTAAATCCCCGTCTTTGAAAAGATTCCAAAGACTTGGGCGGGCCCTCCCAACATAGCGAATACTGCAGTAACTGTAGAGTGTAACTAGCAACCAAACCGCTGTTTTTGTTTTCTTCCCTTAGTGTACGAGTAGAGTACAAAATGAACACAAGACAAGCAGCAAAGAAGGATCCGCGCATACGCCAGCGAATGGCAGTATCAAGTAGAATAAATGGGATTGACCCGAGCGAACTAATAATAATTCTAGATCAGATGGGACTTAGCATATCTGGGACAACAGCCCAACTTAGAGACAGACTATTGTGGGCAAGTATTAGGACAGTGGAACCAGTTGCAGCAGTAAATTGGGATACAGTATGGGACGAGAGACCATGGGATCAAGTACCAGCAACATCGGCAGCCATAATGCGAGAGGAATCTTTTGAACAAATACCTCAAAAGAAGAAAAGAGGTAGGAAGCCTAAGAGAGCGACCAAAGAAGTAGAGTTGCAAAGCACAGAAACAGAGTATAGCCAAGTAGAGGGACAGACAATCACTGAGCAGATTCAAGAAGTCACAACACAACAACAAACGACCGATGTACCGGTAGTTACGCTAGAAACGATAAGCAAAACGACCACCACTATCACTACGACGACACCAGTTCGTACACGGGGACCAACAGATAGCTTCGCGATGCAGATGGTGTCTGCAAACACACGACCAAGAGTGCAAACAGGGTTTCCACCGCAACTCTTAGCGATGAGCAGTCATGCACAGTTGGCATATACTCCGGGACTAATGAAGATGATACCAACAGGGGATAAACCCGAACGACAGTATTCAATATATTAGACAAGTAAAACATAGAGACCCCATAGCCAGTAACCCAAGAAATGGGAACTCAACAGACAGTAGCGACATGAGCAACAAAGAAGATGAGAATCGAGAAGAAGATGCCATTCCACGAGGGGCAGGACCATACTAACGGCTACTGCAGGAGTTTGAACATCTGAAAATGGCACAACATAGACCAATTCTCCTCCGAGAACCGGTATACGCGCCACAACCTCCAGTAGTCCCACCTCCGGTAGCAAACCCACAGGATTACGTAGACACTCCGAGACCACCGAGGGGATCTCAAGAGAGAAGAGAGCGACCCAGGAATCACGAAGTGGCAGAGATTCGAAGTCCTAAGGTGAACACCGTTTGTAGGCCAACAGACCAGCAAACCGAAGCATCAAAACAGAGAAGAGGAGAACGAAAGCGACTGTCATCGAGTAGCTCGGAAAGTAGCGTACTAGACCGAAGATTAGTAAAGAAGAGAGATAGCCGTAAAGTGAAAAACCGTAGACATAGGAGTTCGAGTAATAGTACCACAAGTAGCGACGGTAATACAACGTCATCAGACTCAGATAGCGACCACAATAAAAGAAGTACAAAACACAGGAGAGGCCACAAACGGAACCAGTCGACATCGACTAGCGATTCGGAATATGAAGATAAGAAAATGAAACAAAAAAATAGGAAAAGTCATTCGAATGCAGAGATAGCGGGGAAGAATGTTAAAATATTGCAGAGCTGGAACCTAAAGTTCAGTGGGGAAGATAAGGAGCCAGAGGAAATTTTGGACCGGCTGCAGGATTGCAAAGCAAGCCTAGCCATGAGCGACAGGGAGCTGTTGAATACTTTACCATCGATCTTTTCGAAAAATGCTAGCAGATGGTATCGATCGAAGCGACCGGACCTAAAATCATGGAAAGACTTTAAAAAAGCGTTCAGAAGGCAGTATTTGGAGCACAGAGATGAAGAAGACACGATGACGGACTTACGGAACCGATCGATGGCAAAAGGAGAAAAGATTGCCAATTACATATCCTGCGTAGAATACATTGTCGACTACTTTAAGCGACCCCCATCCAGGAAAACAATAGTAAAACAGGCCTACAAGGGCTTGAGGAAAGACTATCGACACTTCATGGCGGGGAAAGAAATCAAGACGCTCAAGGATGTAGAGAAACTAGGAAGAATTTGGGAAAAGGAGAAAGAACTAGATGACCGGTTTGAAGAGCCTCCACCAAAGGAGAAGATGAGCATACCAGGTGCAGCATACTCTGGGACACCCTCAGTCCGTAAGGTAGCGGCAGCCTACGAGAAATTGAACCCAGAAAGCGACACTAGCGACAGCACATCAGCGACAACCAAACCGGCGAGAAAGAGAAATTGGAATAGCAAAGCGAAGAAAAAACAAAAACAAATAAATGCGGTAGCCGCTGCCAAGGAGAATCAAAGGCCTGAGGCCAACGTACAAGCGACCCCAGTACAGCCAGCCTCACACAACGCGACCGCAACGATGACGCACAGCACACCGCTGAATCCACTGCGACCGAGTTTTGTGCCCGCTTGACAATGGTCTCCTCCCCAGAATGTTAACTCGTTTCAGGGTAGAGGTGGTCAAGCCCAAGGATTCACCGGCCAAGGCGCCTATAATATGAGAGGAACTAGAGACCAAAATGGGCCTTCTGCCCAAAATATACCAGTATATGGTGCATGCTATACATGCCAGACGGTAGGGCACCGAGCAAGAGAATGTCCACAAAGGACATGCTACTTGTGTAGGGCTATGGGACACTATGCAAACGAATGTCCCAATAGACAGCCGGCATGGCAGTCTTCTCCAAATAATCAGGCCATGGGAAACGGGATGCAGGGGAGAAAGAAGAGTCCCATACCTCCTCAGCAACTGCAAACGGTACGAAACTAGCAACAATAAAGGGAAGCCAGCATAGCGCCCAACCGACCATACAGGAGAAGAGAATAACGACCCCAGAGAACGCGAAAATTAGCAGCGAACAAGAGAGAAGTGGATCGATGATAGTCGAGGCAGCTAAAAGTATTAAGTCCACATTGTCAGATGGGGAGACCCACCCAGTATGGATCAATACTTCAAACAGCGGAGGATTAAATGGGACCTCACCAATAGCGACCACAAAACCATTAATTAAAGAGAGTAGTGAGAGCAACACAATTCGAGAAGAGAGAGAGAATAGTGAGAGCAACACAATTCGAGAAGAGAGAAAAAAAGTAGAGAATAGAAAGAGTCGTGAGAGCAAAAGGGTGAACGAAAGAGTGACAACCTTACCGATCCTCGAAGGGTCCGACGTAACGGCGCTCAATCCAACAGCTGACGAGCAGAAGGATTTCGAGCACCTAGCCCTCGTACGAGAGGCGGTCGACCTTCTGGAAGGGTCACAGGTGTCCACTCCCTCGTTGGAGGGCCCCTCCACCTTTGTTACAGACCTAGATGTTGGGGTGCCCACATCTAGTCTAGGGGGGGGGGGGAGAGCAGCGTACTACGTACGCCGGAGGCCGACCAACTTGAGGTTCCGGAACCAGGCGAAGTCGAAGTCGCAGGTATGAGCGCAGAGAACCGCATCTTCACGAAGGTAATACTAGGTGGTAGACCGTACAGAGCCCTAATTGATGGAGGAGCCACGGTCTCCCTAGTAGGACCAGAGATAGCGGCTAAGTTCAATGACCGATTGCGGCCAGCGAACTCTGTTATAAGAAGTGTGTTAGGTGGAACAAAGAAAGTATTGGGGTATCTGGACATCAACATGGAATTGGATGGCAGGTCCAGGAAGCTGACGGTAAGAGCCGTAGATCCTTGCGACCACGACATTTTACTTAGACAGGACTTTACCACCCTATGGGACGTTGATGTAAGATATAGCAGACGGATGTGGAGGAATAACGAGGGTCCGTGGAAGCAATCTTGGGACGAAGAGGAAATCGTAGCGACCCCAGCATACGCCGAATGCGCCGGAATTACCGAGGCAGACGACGAGCAGCGAAAAGCCATAGAAGACCTAGTGACCAAGATATTACCTCCGCCATTGGAAAATTTAGGAACGACCACACTGACCGAACATCACATAGATGTACTCTCCGCCGCCGCCGTCAAACATCGGCCAAGGAGAATGTCACCCAAACTTCTGCAAGTAGTACACGAAGAGATAGAGAAGATGTTCAGGAGTGGAGTAATAGAGCGATCGGCAAGTGAATGGAGTAGCGCCCCGGTAATCATCAAGAAGCCAGACGGGAGCTATAGATTTTGTATAGATTATCGCGACCTCAACAAAGTGACCCGGAAGGATGCATATCCTATCAGGAGCATGGATTCCATATTGGACAAATTGCGTAAAGCCAAATATTTGACAAAAATTGACCTCAAGCAAGCCTATTTTCAAGTACCGATGGAGCAAAGCAGCAAGAAATTTACAGCATTTGCTGTTCCGGGGTCAGGGCTTTGGCAATTCGTAAAAATGCCTTTCGGATTAACGAATGCGCCCATGACCTTTCAACGTCTGATCGATGCTTTGTTTGGCGTCCAGTATGAACCATATGTGTTTGGATACTTGGACGACATCATTATAGCGACCGAGACCTTTGAGGAACATCTCCAATGGTTGGAGATGGTCCTCAAGAAGCTGGTCGAAGCAGGATTGGTAGTAAATTGGAAGAAGTGCGAATTCTGCTGCTCGAGAGTGACGTACTTAGGCTTCTTGCTTAATAAAGATGGATTGCGACCAGACCCAGAAAAGGTATCGCCAGTGACAGAATATCCAGCGCCGAAGACCGTTAAGCAGCTGAGACGATTTCTGGGTATGGTAGGATGGTACTCGCGATTCATCGAGAACGACTCAGAGATGAAAATTCCGTTAGTGAAGTTACTAAGAAAGGGGCAAGAATGGAAATGGGATAGCGACCAACAAGAGGCCTTTGAAGGTCTAAAGGAGGCGCTAACGGTAGCTCCGATCCTGGCAAGACCAGATTTTGGCAAAACCTTCACGGTCCAGAGTGATGCAAGCGGAGTGACGATTGGGGCGGTTTTGACACAGGAAGGGGATGATGGAAAGCACACCATCGTATATGTGAGTAGAGTACTCACGGCGGCTGAACGAAATTATACCACGTCCGAAAGAGAATGCTTGGCGTTATTATGGGCCATTAAGAAGTTGCGACCATACCTTGAAGGGTACAAATTCAAGGCCATCACCGACCATAGCGCCCTCCAATGGCTTCGTAATCTAAAAGACCCTACTGGACGACTAGTCCGTTGGGCACTTGAAATGCAGCAGTGGGACTTCGAAGTAATCCATCGGAAGGGCACTCTGCTGAAAGTGCCTGATGCGTTGTCCAGGATGTATGAGAATGGCGGGGAAATAGCTGGATTTGAAGAGATACAGGACGAGCGATACGTAACTAGGATGGAAGAAGTACAAAGACACCCACACCGATTCCCAGACTGGCGAATCGAAGATGGCATGTTGTACAAATTTCGTAGCGACCCCCTATTATACCCAGTGACATCTCGAGAAGAAGGATGGAGACTTGTCGTCCCAGTAGAGTACCGTGAGAGAGTGATGACGGAGAGCCACTCCATCACCTCCGCAAGACACCTGGGACTTGAGAAGACTTATGACCGAGTGGCCCGCGAGTACTACTGGCAAGGCATGTACTACGACGTGCGCCACTTCGTCCAGGGTTGTCTCGAATGCCATAAGCACAAGGCCTCTCAGACGGGACCCCTAGGGCTACTAGGCAAACAAATTGTAGAGCGCCCATGGGCCGTAGTGGCAGCAGATCTTATGGAATTTCCACCAAGTAAGAGTCAATTCAAATACTTCGTGGTATTCCAAGATCTCTTCACGCGGTGGATCGAGCTGAAGCCGCTGAGGAAGGCGGATGGCAAGTCGTACGTACTCACAGATAACGGGAAAGAGTTCATAAATAAGCACCTGACCGACACTCTGAAAGAGTATGGAGTGACCCATGTGACCACGCCACTGTACCATCCGCAAGCCAATCCAGTGGAGAGAAGCAATCGAACCCTAAAGACCATGATAGCGACCTTTGTAAAACAAGACTATCGGAATTGGGATGCCCATCTTCATGAGTTTAGGCATGCAGTCAATCAACACTGCCATGCAAGCGACCACCAAGGTATCACCAGCCTTCTTGAATTATGGACGACACCCAAGGCCGGTGAAGAGTTCACGAAGAGAAGTAGAGCCAAAGCGACCAATTATTAGTAGCGACCCTGAAGATTGGTTACAGAGAGTAAGAAGACTGGATGCCCTACGTGACCTAGTAATCAGGCATATCGATTCTGCAAAGAAGCGACAAGCCAAATACTACAATCGTGTCAGGAAGGAGGCGACATTCCAGGTAGGAGACTTAGTAATGAGGGCAAACCACCACTTGTCAAACAAAGACAAGCGTTTTTCGGCTAAGTTAGCTGGCCGGTTTGACGGCCCGTTTGCCATCAAAGAAGTTAAGGCTCCGCTGGTATGTGTGCTAAATATGGGTGAGGATAAAAGAATACCCGAGGTGCACGTGAGTGAATTGAAGAGATATATTCCCCCAAGGGGAAAAGCCCAGTAGTAGCGACCTCTTCCTTACAAGCGACCTCGAAGTTGTTATATTTTTTTTTGTCGTTTATGTTCACAGAGTAAAGAAGAGAACCATCGACCAGAATGTTCAGAGCTAGGGGAGTGCGCAGAGGCCGAACGAGCCGAGGAGATCACCACCCTTATCCCGAGTTCGAATACCCCGTTAGCTGTCGTATCCCGAATGACGATCGGGTACAGCAAGTGGGAGCTATGGCGACCCTTCGTAGCCCTCCACCTACGATTGAAGATAGCCCCATGACTGCCCCCGAATGGGAAACCGCGGTGCGGCAGGAGTGGGAGCAGCAGGAGAATAATCGGGCCTTCAACGCTCTGATGTCGACGACCCAAACCCAGGAGTTCCCACGGGGATTGCCCCCATCCTATCCTTCCGGAGTGGAACCCATGGGCCCTGTGGACATCGAGGTTGGAACCCACACTCCATCGGGACACGACGAAACCCAGGAACCCGGAGAGGATTGGAGGGTTCAGGAAGCTGGGGAAGGAATGACGGTCCACGAGTTAGCCCCTCACTCCGAGCCACGGGATATGTCGTTCGTAGCGACCCGGATCAGCGACCCCACCGGAGAAGAACCTTCAAGACACCAGATGGCGTCGATCGCCCCGAGCGACCCGAGACGAGTCACCTGGGCGGATGAGCAGGAGGAGGAGAAAGCCATTCGGGAGCGGATGAGGAACCGCCGAATCCACCCCACCCCTCAGCAAGTGGAAGTTGAACACCCTCCTCCACCCGTGAGGAGTTTGGTAGCGCGCTTGATGGCTGCTCGGGCTACGGGAGCGATATCTCGTCGTCTGGCCCAAGAGGTGGAGCAAATGGAGAGGCCGCCTCCAGAAGAACATCATGGTGTCGCCATTAGCCAACTGGAGATTCCAGAGGGGGAGGAATCGAGGGAACCTTGTCCGGAACCCGACATACCCCCGACGCACCCGACTCCTCCAACAATTCCCCTGGAAACAGGGCCGTCAGGGACCCCATTGGCCTGGGACCTGGACGCGGAATTGACCGTGAGTGGTGAGGTTGCCGGGTTGAGGGAAGTCCCCTACCCTCCCCCTATCTCAGCTCGGAGGCATCGGAATAACCCGCGGCGGCAGCTCCAATTAGATGATTACGAGTCGCCGATAGCGGAGAGGGTGGCAGCCATGCGCGCGCAGTCACCGCCTCCAGGACCGGCGCCTCTCGGCGGTCGGCGGCAGGTGTCCGTCGAGCCGGCGGAGACCCGCCGGGTGAAGCTCACGGGCATCATGTTTAGCCACGGACTAATCCCCATACCCTCTGACCCGACGCTTGACCCTCCTGAGGGGGCTTGCAACAACTGTTGGCAGAAGGGGCATATCTCGTCGAGATGTCCGAGGCCCCGCCAAAATACCTGGTGTCGCAACTGCGGCAGGCGGGGCGTAAAAGTGACGAGCTGCCCCAGATGCAGTGAGCCTCACCGGGAATGGGTCCGGTGGAAGTATGAGGGGGGATCGGCCCCGCTGGGCATGGGCCTACGAGACGAACCTCGCGATCCTCCGCCGGGGACGGGTACGGCGTCGTCGACAGCCGGGGAACCGGCTGCAGCGCGAGGGGTCTCGCAACAGTCGACGTTGCCCTCAGCGACGGTATTCCAGTCGGAGCGGAGTCATGGGAGCCCAGAGAGACCGACGCCGGCCCCGCGTCGTGTACTGCCCCCACCACCAGACCCACCAAGCGACCCATCTAGGGCTGCCGCCCCGCAGGAAGATATCATGGGGAGGATCCAGCGACTGGCGGAGAGCCTTGCGGACCTTCCGCCACCCGACCGAGCTGCCCTGCTACGCGCCACCTTGGAGGCCCATCGCCTCGAGAAGAGCCATCGAAGCGACCCATAGAAGGAGAGCAACCTGATGAATCTAGCGACCACCATGCTAATAGCAACCCATCCGAGACCCTAAGCATCGGCGACCAAAAGGGCATAACCTGAGAACTACTAGCGACGGAAACCTGGAGTGACGGAGGCATACCCATGCCCAGTAAGTTGTTAAAAGTCTTGTTATTTATTTATTTATTTGGAATTTTTTATTTAGGATATTATAATTTCCCCTATGGTCGCGCGATCTATGAGCGCCGTTACTCTGTGGTCGGATTGGGAGTAGTAAGGTGGAGGTATTAATAAATTTTATGTTTGTTTTCAGCTTGATTAGTTTTAAGTGTAGATATGTAGATATATTGTTTCTTGCAAAAGCTCTGGTGCCGAGGGTTGTTCGGGAATCGCGTTGATGGGATACAATGGCCCAATTAGAGTCTCGTTTGATTATTGGAATAACCAGTCCAGGGGGGGGGGGGAGAGTTTGTGACGTGTATTTCACGTCCCAATAATATTAAATACGGGCAGTCAATCGCGACCCAGTCACCCGTCACCAGAGCCGAGCATTCTCACATTTAATTAGTATTGTTATTAATGGGGGGATTGTTATTTATTTGTTGAGGGAATGAGGATAAGGAGTCGCGACCGAGGAAGGCCGCAGACCGGCACACACACGCACACACCCATGCCAGCGGCACCAGCTGATCGCCGCAGCGACGACTGCTCGGAGCGAGCAACGGCGACGAGCCTACACACATATGCACAGCACCAACATCACTGCACACTGTACGCGCAACCCTCTCTCTCTCGCTTGCTCTTTCTTCCTCGCCTCTCGAGGAGGATGAGCCGATGCCCGCGTACACACATACACACACGCGCGCGCGGCCGCCCTCTCTCCCGTTGCACGCAGACGCGGGAGGAGAGAGGATTCACAGCAGCAGCGGCGGCTTCCTCGAGGCACACCATCTCGGCTGTAGCCAGGAGAGAGAGAGAGAAAGAGAGAGAGAGAGAGAGATATATACCGACACGGCTGTCGGCAGAGGGGAGAGCTAGCAGCCGCCGCGCCGCGAGCCGCATGAAGCTGCCGGCCTCTCCTAGCGTAGGCCGACGCGCGCACGTCGCCGCTGCCAACTGTGTTGGTCCGGCAGCGACAAAACCGAAAGCGCCCGATATAGATATACACGCCGGGTTGCCGCGCGTGTATATCTAGCAATTCATAATTGCCCGCGCTGCGTGGACAGGGCGGCATTCGCGGAGCGAGCCATTGAGAAGTAGCGACTCAAATCACCGCTGACTTGGCTTTGATTTTTGCATCTAGGGAAAATCAAGGCCAATCACCGTAAAGAAAAGGGCGGAAGCAACAAGTGTTTCAGCTGAAGTTGTGCGAGAAGAAAAGCCAAAATTTTGGAAGAGATTTCCGCCCTCTCCGATTTTGAGCATTGACTGCCCGGCCTTCAGCGACGATAAACGTAGCGAGAGTTTTGCCTGCCGTTCGAGCGTAGTAGACTGCGTGGAGAGATATCGCCCGGCCGCCCGTCGACGACGTAGACGTACTCACTGAGAGCTAGATATTGGGTGAACATTACCCGGCGACCTTGTGACCTCCGAGGAAGGACATCGCGAGACGCGCCCGATTAGCGACGGTGAGTGGACTGTAATTGTCGAGCTTCCCTCGGCACTTGCAAGTAAAATATATTAAACAATTGTCATATCTTGCCGCCATGTGCTCGGGGTTTTTTAGGAGAATAAATCCGTGGTGATGTGACACCGTTATGTAAGATCAGTGCGTGTCGGGCCGGGATTAAATTCAAGTATTAGTGTGGGGAAATTTACGCGACTCAGAAAACTCTGGAGACATGGTGAGTTTGGTCGTCGCGAGGGACGCGTGAGAAGGCTAGCGTAGCCATGTTTGTATAGCGACAAATTCATTGTGTGAAATTGTAAATTGTGGCGACCGTGCGTATTTATATTAGAAATAAAGCTTAAGTATAATTAAGGAGAAATTGGTGAGTGTTCGGTATAAATTTATTAATTCCTGATTTTTCCTCTTCACGGAACTTCCTCTGGGAAAGGGCTCGTGCCGAGTTAGCCGCGCTTTACCTGGCGCCCATTAATTTAGAAAATTTGGTAAAGTGTCGAGATAATAAGAAACCATAGTAACCCCCACGTTACAAAGTACATCTAACTTAAGTACTACTTAAAACTATAATTCTAAACTTAAAACTAAATATTACAACTGTGACTTTATACATTTGTTTTAACTTAAATACTATTTCAACAGTGTTGTAAAATTTGTTATATAAAATTTAACATTAATTTAGGCGATTATTATATCTTTAACATATCATCAGTTCCTATAGTACTCTCCTTGAGTACGTTTCAATAATATAATTTCTATCGGATTTAATCCATTTCTTTAGTTTGTTTTTTTGGTATAAATTACTAATTTCTAGTTCTTTTAAATCATTTGTTACACTATTGTAACTTACTATTGCCTTCCTATAACTGTTTTTGTTACTGACTTTTTGGTATGGCTAAACTTTTATTTCTTGTTATACTGTTAGAATGTATGTACTTATCTTTAAGAGTGTTGTAATGAAATTTTAGAGATTCAAATGTAAATATTTGTTCTATATTCATTGGGTAATCTAAAGTTATAGGATAATTTTTATTCACAATTTTTAGAATTTTATTTTGTAACCTTTGTAGACACGTTATATGGGATTTGTAAGCTCCGCCCCAAACTATTACACCATTGCTAATTATACTATGAAAAAATGCATAGTATATCATTTTTAAAACTTCTTTAGGCATTGATTTGGAGATTTTATAAAATATATAAACTAGGTATTTCGTATTTTTAATAATGTATTGTATGTGTTTATTCCACTTTAGATTATAATCAAAAATAATGCCCAGATATTTACATTCTTCAACTCTACAAAGGTTTTTATTTTTTATCTTAATATTTATATATTCAGGAACACTATCCTTGTAGATACCGAAAGTCATGTATACTGTCTTTTCAATATTTAAGGACAATTTATTTAATGCTAGCCACTTTTCAATTTTATTCAAATAACTATTCATACTTTCTTGAGCCTCGCTCCAGGTATTTCCAGTTGCTGTAATTGTGGTGTTATCAGCATATGACGATATTGCTTCAGGCGGCATTTCTTTCAAAATATCATTGATATAGAGTATGAAAAGCAATGGGCCCAATAGTGTACCTTGGGGAACTCCCGTTATTATTACCCTGTAATTACTTAGATTGTCATCTATTTTCACTGCTTGATACCTATTATTTAGATAACTTGTAAGCAAATCCAACGCCTGTCCCCTAATTCCATAACAATATAATTTTGCTAATAGTATTTCATGATCGACAGTATCAAACGCTTTTGCTAAATCCAGGAATGTTATAATTGTAGGTTTGCTATGATCCAAGTTATTGTAAAGTATATTTGTCACATAATTCAAGGCATCTTTTGTACCAATTTTTTTCATAAATCCAAATTGATGTTGGGATATTATATTGCTTTTATTAATGAAGTCAAAAATTCTGTTATATAAAATTCTCTCAAAATTTTTAGCTACGTTAGAAATTAAAGAAATTGGTCTGTAGTTAGAAATACTATGTTTAACACCAGATTTGTATATCGGTATTACTTCAGCATTTTTTAATGCATCAGGCCAGGTTGCTTTTTCGATGCATAAATTAAATAAATATGTTAGAGGTATAGCTATATGATTACATAATACTTTTAATGTTTTGGCATGAATTTTGTCTACACCACCTTTCTTTAATTTTAAAGATTTAATTATTCTTGCAATTTCATATTCACTTGTTGGTTTGATAAAAATAGAATTATTATTCATATTCGGCATTTTTAAGGTAGTATCAGATGGTTTATCAATTTTTTCACTTAGTTTCAGTCCTATCTCGCAGAAGTACTTCTTTTTCATCAATTATTTTGTTATCATCTATTTTAATATGATTAATAGTATCATTCGATTTTGGCTTTTTTCCAATTTTTGAATTAATAATCTCCCATAATTTTCTGGGATTATTTGCGTTATTATCTATTAGACTCTTATCATATTAAACTTTAACATCTATTATTACTTTGTCTAGTATTTTAGCATAACTTTTGTACTGTGACTCAAGTTGTTTATTGCCTGGATTTAATTTCCATAAATCGTATAGCAATTGTTTTGTTTCACATGACTTAATAATAGCTTTAGTTATCCAATTTTTCCTGTACCTTTGTTCGTTACTTTTCTTTTTTATTTTTGACAGTTCTGCACATGTTTTAATTTCATTAATTAATAGATCAGTAGCTAAATTAGGATCTTGCATTGACAAAATTTCATACCAGTTCCTATTATTAGCAATATTTATTAGTTTTTTATAATTTATTATTGTTATAGACTCTTTATTTACTTTTTTAACCTTGTTTATGGCAATAAATAGAGGGTAATGGTCTGTTATGGAGCTTTTAAGTTTATAAGTTGTTGCATTTAAACATGTTGATTTAATAAAAATATTGTCAATACATGACCCTTTACTATTTCTAATAGGGGGTCTTGTGATTCCTACATAACCAGGAATATATCCTTTTTCTAAAAAGTTACAAATAAAATCTTGATTCAAAGTGTCTTGCTCTAGTAGATCTATATTAAAGTCACCTATAACCAGATGATTTTTAATATTCTTCTTTTTAATTAAGTATTTACTTATTTCTAGTATAAATTCAGTCTTGTTTATATCATGAGATCTATAAACAGCTGAGATTTCCATGATACGGTCAGAATCGTTTTTGTTGTTTAAAGAAATACGTGTGTTAATAATTTTGATCCTACCAACTTCTATAACATTTGTTTTTTGAGCTACGCTTGTATGTACAAAGATCATTACACCATCATTTTGGTTAATTTTGCTTTCATTGTAGTAACTCATATATTCATCAAGTTCATATAATTTGTAATTGACTTGTGTGAAAGTTTCTGTGGTAATGACAATACATGGTTTATTGATTAAACTTTCTAACAATACTTTTAATTTATCAAAATTAGCATTCATGCTTCTTATATTCATATGCATTATTAAATCTTTTTTATTGCTTATTGCTTTATTAAGTATATCAATATTTCCGCACAACTTTTCCTTTTTGACAGTATCTTTTTTTATAGTCTGTAATAATTCAAAATAATCCATATTATTCTATTATATATTACAAGTATTATGTAGTATTAATAGTATTTGTTGTATTTATTGTCGTCCGCTCTTTACTATGTACTACTATCCGTTGTCTGTGTTGGTAGAAATCTCTTGATGGTAAAACAGGTGCAACTGGATAATCCGTCGAGTCGATATACTTTTTTATTTTATGCCTAAGGATCTCACAAGATGTCGCGTCATATGCCATATGTTCAACATTGTATTTTGTTTCATATTTGCTGTTGCTATATACACAATTTACACATTTTCTTATTTCACTTGTGCACTCACTGGCTTTATGCTTACCCGAGGACTTTATGCATGCAGGACCATTCCTGCATTCTTTCTTATGTCATAATCTACCACATGCATCACAAGGTCTAATGTTTATATGGTCATACACTCTACAGTTTTGATAACTAATAAAAAGCCTATTTTTCCTCTCTCTTATTACTTTATACATTTCAGCTGGTACTTCCATCAATATTGTGCTTAAGTTGTTCCTGTTATTTTTATACATATGTAGGACTGTACCTTTCTCTGTGAAATTGTTGAAATTTCTTACTTTTATGTCCTCTTCTATATCTGCAATATCCATCTCGGTATCATTGTCAAAACCTACTATTTTTATTTTTGGATTAAAAAATTCTTCTTTTTTCACTTCACAAATAGATTGTAGCTTGTTCTTGATTATTTCTTCAGATATTTGAACACTTTCATTATCAACGCAGTTAATAGTCACTTCATTTTTCTTATTTATGTGTATACTCTTTGCCTGTATTCTTGTTTCGTTTGTTATCTGCTTTTTGATACGTTCATTCAGATTAATGTGTTCGTTTTCAGCTTTGTCTATTTTTTTAACAACGATTTTTGGAACACGTTTTAGCTGTGGTTTGAAATTGGTTACCGTTTCATCATAAGTCTTTTTTATTGAGTTTTGATTATGTTTATCTAACTGCTTTTGTTTATCTAGCAGTTCGCTTAACAGGTCAACTTTTTCTTGCAGTTCTTTAATCAGTACTTCTTGCAGAGAGACTTTTATTTGCATCAACTCAAAATCTCCTTCATTCTCAAAGTTAGAAGAATTTTGTAAGTCTTGAGGTTTGTTCGTAACTACTTCAAGAAGTTCTTTCCTAATTTCCTCTGAGTTTTTCATTTTAATCTGCGCAATGAGGAGCTTGGCAGATTCACTCAACGTATTTTCGGCATTTTTTGAGGTTATGTCGAGCTGCTTATGTTCTGGACATATTATAAGAAATTCACTTATACATTTACTTCCTTTTAATCTTTTATTACAACTCTGGTGAAACGCATTTTCGCATATAATGCAAATTTGTGTAGTACACTTTGATTTACCACAGCACTTAAAATTTATTTGACTGTTTTTATCAGGACCGTGTTTCTCATTTGCTGCCATCTTACTTATTTGTGTTTATTTAAATTTTATTTTTAGTGCTAACATTTCATTTTGCTTAATTTATTTTAATTAATTTTACTTATAAATTGCTTAATTTCTAATTTGTTTGCATTCCAATAAATTATCTCGTATATTAACATTATATTTTTTATTAACTCATCCTCTAAAATTTTAAACTTTTTTGTCCAACATGATTAATGTGGATATTCCCTTTTTGCTTTGATACTTTTAATAATAAGTAAAAAAATATCAAGACAAAATGCGAAATAAATACATGTTTTTCGCTCCCATATTTAAATGATAATTTATGTTATTTATTTTTATCATTATAACTTATCTGTTGTACTAGCCCTATATAATAAATTAGGGAACTAGCAAAAACAAATAATAAAATCTTCATCTTTAAAAGGAATATTCAAATTTTTGCACACTTTACATACATCATTTATTTTATTAACCCTGCATGTCAGGTTATCAATAAATTATTTTGATTTATCGTTATTTATAACAATAAATTATTGTATATAAACCACTAGAGTTGGTTCGAAAGGAGGGGAGCAAGGAAAGAGGACACCAAGACACGTTCAGCGTATCTTAGCCATGACAAGCCGACTCCAGCCTATGCGATGCTATATGGGATGTCAGTCTGTGCGTCTTCTTAAGCTGCTTCAGGGTGTCGAAGAGCTCTCTTGCTCTGTGTCATCCAGGGGTTGTGTTGTGGCAGTATCTAGTGTCTATAGTGAGTTAGATAGTGTTGTGGAGCGTGAATTAGATTAGAGTATAGTAGTAGAGGGTAGTATGTGAGGCTACGTAGAGTCTGTCTTCAATCTACGCTTTTTCTTCGGTGTTAGGTTTCCTAAATGTAAATTGTGTCGAGGATCGGACCTATACTGAGTAGCTCGTTTCGAATATGCCTACAGTCGGTTCGACCGACTGTTTAATATGTAACACACATAAAGTGTGGTGTTACAACTTTATATTTCCATATTTTATATCCATGTTTATATATTTTATATAATACTAGCACTAGTTTAAATATGGACTACATCCAAGTAAATAATTTACGTTAAATTGTAATGTACGTTTAATGTAGTTGTAAAACGCTTTTCTTATGAAAGCGCAAAAGTACTGGATTTTGGCTCCAAACACCTTTAAACACACTTACAACGTGTTTTTTTCGACGCCTACATTTTTTGGTATTACAAAGCTTTCTTTAACCCTTTGCGGCACGGTAGCTACTATAGAGACCACCGGAATGCACTTGAAATTTTGAGTTTTTTGAAAACTAATCCAATTTAAGTGGGAGTTGAAGAAGCATTTAACATCGCATTTAAGTCAATATATATTTAATATTTTGTTGTGTAAAGAATTAAACAAATAAAAATCGTGCTTTTTTTACGAAAAAAATGCAGTTGCAGGAAAATGGTTAATTGGATCGGCCTAAGAATGTGTCTACTGGGGTTGTCGGGGTCGCTGATTACGAATCTGAACTCAGATTTTGAAAATTCAAAATGGCGGATCCAGAATGGCGACAAAAAATTGAAATATTACTGGATTTTAAATTATTTACATGTTGTGTACAGTTTATTAATCAATAATTTTGAAGAACTTTAATTCTTCGCAAATGCAGGGTATAAATTTTAGCTTTTTGTAGTATGAAAAAATATTAATAGCAAAAAAAGTTAATAACTCGTCTGTGGTTATTGGTTTAGCTTTACTTTTCTTTTGTAGTGAAGAAAGGTTCGTTTGCTCAGCAATTAAATCTAATACATTATTAGAAAACAAACATAAAAATATATCCAAATTATCTCCGGTTTTTCCGCTCTTCGTCCACTTATCAATCTCAATAACCTACGTATACACTTTCGGAAACATCTTCAACATCAGAATGGCATAATTCATCAATAGATTCAGAGTCACTAGGAATATCAGCGATTTCATCCATACTTAAAAAATTTATTACAAGATTGTTTCTTTTGGATCAAGATATCAAAGAAAAGTGAATATTAGTCCTGAAAACTTTTTTATTTCTTCGTTTATTTATCTTACCTAGATCAATTACGGTTTAGGTGATCTGAAAAAGCTATCCGTAAACCAAACAGACCACACATCTACATCTTATTTTTTGGCTCCTGCCAAAGACCAGAGAGGATCTTCACGGTTTACATATGATGAGCTTAATACTCACTTTGCGGGGGTATCAATCAACCAGAGTGAATGCGAGAGCTATTTGAACGATGTCGTGGCGACGGCTTGTGATGAGGGATTCACTTTTAAGGAGGTCACTTTTGCAGCCGTTGTCCTCGCTGTCTCGCATTTCACCTCGCAAGCAACGGGTGAAGATGGCATTCCGCAGAGTGTGGTAGCTAAAGCTCTTCCGGTGATTGGCCCCCACCTCGTCAATATATACAATTCCTCTTTATCCAGTGAAATTTTCCCAGGTACTTGGAAAAAAGCTCATCTTGTGCCACTGAAAAAGACTAGCGTACCCTCCTCTGTATCCGACTTTAGACCAATAGCGCTACTAGCTTTCTCTCAAAAGTCCTGGAGAAAATTTTTCATGAACAAATTACAGAGTTCTTAACATCTAACAAGGTTCTTGATCCCTTCCAGACTGGTTTCAGACAATATCATAGCACCCAAACCACTTTACTTATACTGACTTAAGAGATTAGGAATGGAATCGACAGCAAGAAAAAACTCTTGACCATCTTGTTACTATTCGACTTTAGTAGAGCTTTCGATACCATCTCCCCAGCTAGACTTCTTAAGAGGCTGGTTAGTATGGGCTTCTCTCGTAGCGTAGTCCTGTGGGCTAAATCCTATATAACAGGGCGTGCTTAAAGAGTAACTACTAAATCCAATGGTCAGTCAATGATCTAGCTGGCGTCTTGGGTTGTGAATGTGTCAGACATCTTCTTTACGCGGACGACCTTCAAATTTACGTCCGCGTAAGTAGAGAAGAACTTTAAGAAGGCATCGCGTACTTGACGGCAGCGACGTGTGCAGTGTCCGATTGGGCGGCGGCTGCTGCTCTTCGTCTTAATGTTGGCAAAACTAAAACAATTATCTTCGGCTCGGTCAATAATATTAATTTTTTAAATGATCTTGATCTGCCAGGCATTGAGGTGGAGAACGGTGTGTACGTGCCTTTCTCTGACACTGTAACTAACCTGGGTGTTGTAATGAACTCAAAATTATCATGGAAACCTCACGTAGATTATGTTACTAAACGCGTAAATCGCGCCTTATATGGCCTTAGATTCTTCCGGTCCTGCACCACCGAAGTGTTACGTAAATAGCTGGCAAGTGCGCTGATTGTGCCTTATCTCGACTACTGCTCTCTGGTGTATATTGATGCATCAGAAGAACTACAGACATGACTGCAACGGTTACAAAATTCGTATGTGAGATATATCTGCGGCGTTAAAAGGGACGAGCACATCACACCCTATCGGAAGAAACTGGACTAGTCTAACATAAAAGCAAGAAAAAAATATTTTTTCGCGATTATAATGTACAAAATTATTCGAATAGGTGAGCCGTCATATCTTAACGCTTTATTTAATAATAACCAGGCTAGGAGTTCCAGTAGGGATGATGTTAAAGAACTCTTAATTCCAGGCTCGTGTACCGATACCGGCCTTTATTCTTTGACAGCCCAAGGTACGCGCCTCTGGAATTCCATCCCTAGCAGTTTCAGAAACATTTCATCAATGTTAAAACTTAATACTCTGATACTCTGAGTACATGCGAGATTAAACTGGCGGCTATGAAGCGCATAACTGTATTTATTTACTTGCTTGCTTGCTTGCTTGCTTGCTTGCTTGCTTGCTTGCTTGCTTACTTGCTTGCTTGTTTGTTTGCTTGCTTGCTTGCTTGCTTGCTTGCTTGCTTGCTCGCTCGCTTGCTTGCTTACTTACTGACTTACTTACTTACTTACTTACTTACTTACTTACTTGCTTACTTATTTATTTATTTATTTATTTATTTATTTATTTATTTATTTATTTATTTATTTTAATTTCATGTTATGGGAGTGATTGTATTTATTTGTGTATTTGATGTGCTGTTATTGATGCGTGTATGAAAATTTATGAGTATGCATATGTTTTTACTATAAACCATGACGTGATAGATAATACCAAAGCGAAATTATATATGTACCTGACAAACATAATTGTGATTATCTAGTATTGTAGTTGACGTTACTTTATTCTAATTGAATCCAAATGCGCTTTTATTTTACGAACTACTATGCTTTTACAAAACAAATTGATGTGATATTATTATAATATAATGTCGAAACGAAATGAAAATTATTATGACATTTAGTATAACTATGTAAATTTTTTTTAATTTACATATTCTTTTGTATATTCATGCAAATAAATAAATATCTATCTATATATCTATCTGATAAAATATCATTTATTGAAAATTATCCTAAAATACTGCAGGTGTTTTGGCGGTCCACTGCTAGGTGGCGACTGAATTTTAATGTCGATAATTAAATTATAAACTTTTAGAGTATATAGTTTACTGGGCATGATGCTCTACTTTGTGGGGTGATATTTATGTAATAATAACTTTTCCGTGTTAAAGATCACGTTTGAGTGGCGGGCTAATGGAATAGTAAATAGAAACTTTTTTCGATGATTCTTTGTGATAATCGTATAATTCTCCACCAGTCGCTTTCACGACTAATATTCACTTTTCATTTATGTCTCAATACAATAGAAACAATCTTGTAATACATTTTTCAAGTATAGATAAACTCGCAGAATACTCCTAGTGACTCTGAATCTATTAATGGGTTATATGATTCTGATGTTGAAGCTGATTCTGAAAGTGTGGAAGGTGATTCCGACTCGGAATGTTCTGATAAGAATGATTCTAGAGAGTTTAATGATATTGATAAGTGGACAAAGAGTGGAAAAACAAGAGATGATATTCCATTCACTGAACCTTTCGGTCCAAATATTCCGGACAATGTAACAACACATTTGGATGTATTTTTATGTTGGTTTCGTAATGATTTATTAGATTTAATTGTCGAGCAAACGAACCTTTATTCACTACAAAAGAAAAGTAAAGCTAAACCAATGACCGAAGACGAATTATTAACTTTTTTTGCTATTATTATACTATATTTTATTATTACTATATTTTTGCTATATTGAATGATTCGTACGTAAGCAAACGCATGGCGGCAAATGGGTTCGGATTTTTCCTGAACCATTTACACTTATCCGACAACAGTCAGGAACCGAAAAAAGGGAATAATAACTATGATAAATTATACAAACTGAGACAATTATTAGATAAACTAACGGAAACTTATAAAAACTGCTGGAACCCGAGTGAAAATCAATCTGTTGACAAATCTATGATAAAGTTGAAAGGCCGCAGTAGTATGAAACAATACATGCCAAACAAACCCATATAATGCAGATATAAAATTTTATGTGTCACTATGCATAAAAAAAAAACCAAATTATTTTTACAATTACCATACATAAATATAAATTATATTATGCAAATAAAATAGAATTTTTCAGAATAAGTTAGAAAAAAAACCAAAACCCTAAAATAAAATAAAAAAATTAAATAAAAAAAAAGATGGAGACAATGACTGTCACGCCCACGTGTGTGTCTCTAGAGTCAACTGAGTGAGCTTTATACTACAAAAAGCTAAAATTTATACTTTTTTAATTTTCGGCCGCCATCTTGGATCCGCCATTTTGAATTTTCAAAATCTGAGTTCAGATGCGTAATCAGCGACCCCGAAAACCTCTGAAAACGATTTTTTGGCGAAATACAGTTATATTACAATTTTTGGCCGCCATATTGGATCCGACATTTTGAATTGTCAAAATCTGAGTTCAGATTCGTAATCAGCGACCCCGAAAACCCCTGTATTCTAATTTTCATGAAAAGCCATTCATCTGCAAAAGGTGTGCCGCAAAGAGTTAATCTGAAACAAAATCTACCTTAGCCAAAAATTTCAAGTAAATTAAATTTCAATTTAAGATTTCCCTGCTAAAAGTCTGCGATTAAAAGAAATGGATCATTAGGATACGTGTAAATTATAGATAAAAAACTTGTAAAAGTTGAAACATTAAAAATGAGCTGAGTACTTGTCACTGTCTTACATAAATGTTTGTTTTTCGATTGCGATAGAATGTTTTTCTCCTTGTATTCGAATATTTTCTGGAGTGAGCCGCATAGAACACATAACGTCACTTTCACTTAATTAAAATGGCGATTTTTAAGTGTCCTCTACATTACTATAATAGTTTGTTTATTTCAATTTTAAAATTAAAGCTGCTGAAACTCTTAGATTAAAAAGTATTAACATTCTGGAAATTTATATTTTCAATGAATTTAACGTTTGTAAAATGATTATATTTTAGGAGAGAATTTAACAAAACAAAATAAATGACTCCAATAAAAAAGATACAAATTAAATGTTAGAAAAAAGTTTTTTGTGTTTTGTTTTTTATATACTTAATTTTAAACGCACTGGAAAATATTTTATTATTGATTATTTTGTTTAAGTTAACACGTTTAAAATTGATTAAAATTGCGCCATGTATCATTTAATCGATTCTAATCGATTCGAATCGTCTTAGTCTCAATAAGTTACTTTTGTGTGGAACGTAGAAATATTATAACATGCTAGCTGTCTGGATATTTTGTTATCATTATGAATTTTCTTTACAACATTTCAGTTTGTAGTTTTGGACATATAATTTTCTTTAATAACATTTTCATGTAAAGCAGTAACTGATGGATATCACAGAATTTCGATTAGGAAAAAATAGTACATTATGTAACAAGGGTAAAAAGTCTAATATTTTCCCCGCGGGTGAGTTTACTGCCCGCGCTTCACTTTGCTCGCTCGGGCAGTATCACCCTAGGGAAGAATCGACTTTTTTCTCGAGATACATATAGTACTCGTACTTTATGCCCATCTCAACTGTGGCCACTTTTTGACTTCGAAAGCGAAACTAATGGACTATTAAAAGACAATATTGTTAAAAGACAATAAAAAATCAGGGTTATTGGTAGAACTTGATGACATAAAGGAATGTGGACTAGTTTCTAGTGAAGTCACTTTTTTCCCAAATTTGCGGGACAGAAAGTAATTTGCGGGCAAAAAGTGTAATTTTGGTCTTGCGGTTCAGGGAAAAAAGTGGCCATTTTCGTTCAGATGGGCATAAAGGTAATTTTAAACTCTTCCAAATGCAATTACAAACAATCAGTATGTACTTTACACGATCATTTAAAAGTTTATAAGTAAATTAGAAGACCCCATGCACAGCCATTTTCACATGATCTAATGTTTAAATTAAAAGCAAAGTATAAGCAAAAAAATGTACACAATACAAATTCGAACAGACTTATATGAGCTACTTATAAATATTTTATCATGGATGTGCGTAGAGCTCTCCGTGCGACTAGGCTCCGGTGATCGAGCAGTTGCGCGCTAGATGTGCACTCAGCTCTACCCGTCGCTGTTCGAGCGTTCTAATGTTCAAGAGGTGCCGAGTTTGCACTTTTGCGCGCGGAACCGCTCGCCGCCGTGTACAGCGTCGGCAAAGAAACTTTCAGTCGGAGTGTACAGTGACGGTCTCGAAAGTGAGCGTACTATGAGAAACAAGCGGTATTCAAGTAATTGAAAAGTAGAAAATTTTAAGAAATTGGAAAATTCTTGAAAAATTGTGAAAATTTTGAGAAAACGTGAAAATTTTGAGAAAGTGTGAAAATTGTGATAAAGTTTAGAAATTTAGAAAAATTGTGATAAAGTTTAGAAATTTAGAAAAATTGTGAAAATTTTGAAAAATGAAAAATTTGGGGGCGGGGGCAATCAATGAAAAATGTAACGCCGCCGTCTCGAACTTCCTAGACATTATAAAGTTAGTGTGGAGGGGGGAGTGAGAACATGGCACTACTTGATAATTACACGGAGCTCAATCGCAATCGCGTGGTAACGTACGATAACTGCTGAGCGCACGTGGACCCGCCGGGCAAATATAAGCGTGCGGGAAGCCGCTGCAGGGAACGTCGTTCCACAAGCTCTCGAGTAAGCATGGAACAAATAAAATTAGCCAGAGAAGACATGCGCGATATGATAACGGAACTATGTAATAACATACTAAAAAGTGCACGAGCGGGCAAGAAAGGGCGTTGCGACAATCAAGCAGACTATAGCGACAGTGAGAATAGTACAAGCAGCGAAGACAGTGTTTCGCGAAACGTACACCGCAGACAATACTCCACGTCGCGTGACAGTGCGTTAATAAATACAAGACGCGGCTCGAGAGGAAAAACCGACGTACACAAACAAACGTGCAATTCAGTTCGGGGTGGTAACGCGCTATATAGAGGTGCGGAAGATCGATTCGTGCGATCACGAGCAACCAGTCCCACCCCGCACCAGCGAACACGTTTCGATACAGACACGCAGCTCTCGAGTCGATGCGACCGTACATCAGATTGGAGTCTCTAACGTCGCGGGAAAAACTCAAGGTGCTCCCTTCTACGTAGTAGACACAATGACCGCGCGCCCACAAAACGCAGAGAATGCGAATCTCCCGAACGAAACGATCGCGAACCACACAGCACGAGTTTTAGGCACAGTAGACGGTGCAGTAAAAAAATGACAGTAAATCAGGCGTTAAATATATTACCAAATTCCGATGGTATTCCCGACAGACTAAATTTATTCAGTTAGTCAATGTGAGCCGTACTAGATGACATCGATAAGAGTAAAGGATACCTATTAGTGATAGGCTTGTCGACTAAATTAACCGGTGAAGCCGCTGCCGGATACATGTCAAGATTAACCAACTACGGTTGCGCCGAGCAGCTGATAGATTTGACGATGCAGTATGTAAATATAGGCATTGCGGATGACATTATGGCACAGGTTAAAGTATTGAACCAAAATCCGGGCGACACTGCGGGCGACTACGCTGTGCATATGCAAAAGTTGCACAATCAATACCTAATAGTGATCGAGTCAGCGCCCAGTCTCTCAAGCTTTGATAGAAAGGCCAGATGGCGCCTTGCAAACGACGATGTGCTGCAGCAATTTTTGTTAGAAGCCCAGCTCGACCACCAGATTCGCGCGAGAGAAATATGAATTTGTAATTGCGAGCATGCTATAGCCTGGCGCATATATCTATAGCGATCGATTGGCTTTTGTCGCCGCAGAACCATCACAGTTGGCAGCGGCGACATGCCGCGCGCTGGCCTACTCTATGGTACACCGGCAGCTTCAGGCAGCTCGCGGCAAGGCGACTGCGAGAAAGAGAGAGAGAGAGAGAGAGAGAGAGAGAGAGAGAGAGAGAGAGAGACAAAGAGAGAAAGGGTTAGAGTCACTATGCATCATGCGGCGGCGGTAAGTGCCGTGATCGCTGGGTACGGCGCGAGCCTGTACGCTCTAAGCAGCTCCAGCCTGGGCGTCTTCATGCCTCTGCGGGAGCCGCGTATATCCTGTCGCGGTCTTTTCGGTCGTAGTGTGTGCATTTGTGTGTGTGTGTGTGTGTGCCGGAATTCTCTGTTGCTCACGACCAGCCAAGTCGCGTCTGCTGTACCGGTCAGCTGTGGCAGCTAGCTGTATGTGTGTGAGTGTCCGGGTTTTCCTCGGTAACGATTTCCTTCACCTCATTCTCTCCAACAAACAATATAATAAATCCCTCCGTTAATAACAATGTTAAATAAAGCTCCAATTGCTCAGCTCTGGTGACAGCGGTGGTTTAGTCGTAATCAACTTCCCCGTTTATTTAAATAATAATTTGACGCGACATACGCCTCAGAAACTCCCCCCCCCCCATTCAAAATAACGAAAAGAACGCTAATTGGGCCATTGCATCCCATCAAACGCGATTCCCGAACAACATTCGGCACCAGAGCTGTAAAAAAAAATATTACCTCCACCTTACTGCACCCAATCCGATCACAGAGCAATAACACTCATAGATCGCTTATCTAATAACCAATATAAAGACCATACTACAGAAAAAAATATAAATGTAACTTACTGGGGCATGGATATGCCTCCTTCGTCCCTACTATTGGTCGCTAATTGGGGTTTCAGGTAGGGCACATTATCGCCGTTGCTTCAGGTCTTTGAATGGGTCGGTATTCGGCTTTCTTGTACTCCACGGAGTCTCGTGGCTGGTTTAATTCGCCAACTTGTCGTGGTTGCTCGCCGATCGTCGCTACTGTGGTCCCTTCTTCGTCCTCTTCTGACCACCTCGATGTGCTCTCTCGAGGCGATGCCCCTCCAACGTGGCCCACAGCAGGATGCCCTGGGAGAGACTCCTGGTGAGACGGGCGGTGTAGGAAGAACGGGCTGTGTTGGTCTTTGTGTGCCACCGACAGCGAAGAGGTCCACCTCGGCAGAGGGTCACAGGTCTCACCAGGCTTACTATACCTGGGGCAGCTAGTCACCTTGACACCCCGCCTGCCGCAACTCCGGCACCAGGTGAACTGTCGAGGTCTCTGGCACTTGTGCCCTCTCTGTCAGCAGTTGTTGCAAGCACCATCTGGAGGATCGAGTAGCGGGTCCGATGGGATAGGGATCAGCCCATGACTGAACATGATCCCCGTCAGTTTCGTCCTGTGGTCCTCCTCCGATTCGGTTGCCCTTGGAGGTTGTCGACTGCATAGGGATGATGGTCCCGGAGACGAAGACAAGGCCGCGATTCTCTCCGCAACTGGAGATTCATAGTCATCTAGTTACAACTGACGTCGAGGATTGTACCGGTGGCTACGGTTCGAGAGGGGTGGAGTATGCGGCACCTCCCTCAATCCGGCTACCTCACCGGCCACCCATGACCGGCTCCTCGTCCATGTCCCAGGCCAACGGCTCTCTCTCTGTTGAGACCCGAGTCGTTGGGTATGGACCAAGGAGTCGGGTGGATGGGCGGCAGCTGGGGTTTCGGGTCCTGTTCGAACGCCTCCTGCCCTTCAGGGTCTTCCTGCCATCCGTAAAGTGGGACTGTCCGACTCGGTACCTCCTCCCGCCTTTGCTGAGGTTCGGCTTCGTGGACGTGACGACGCGGGACCGCTCCGGTGGCGGTATTTTATCGCTCCTGCTGACCAATTCAGGTGTAGTAGTACAGAGAAAATAATATACTGTGGTGTTACACCTACTCTACTTTCTTTAACAATTTCACAAAACGTTGAAAAATAAGGTTGCAATTTAGAATAATTAACAGACATCTCTATCAATAATTCGCAAATCAGAACAAAAAAAATTTATTCTTAATTTGTTTCTTATGTTTCAACTCACTTTGTTTTCTGTCGCTATTTTAAATCAGTGTGCCGCCGCAATATTTTTCGCTTATGATTCGTATTTTGCCATATAATCTCGTACACCAACTTTGTGTTTGAGTTGGCATATGTCCCGAAAATTATCGGACACAACTCAAATTTTTACCCACAGTCCTTGTTGGTTTGAAATGCGCGCGCTGGTTTGCGAGACAAACCGACAGATGGCGCCAGTAGCGCCGCGCTGCGCCGGCGCCACCGGAGAGGACGGCAGCTGCGGGCAGTGTAGCTCCGGCCTTCATGGCGTGAGGACGTGATCGAGAGCGGCTTCACCGACACTCCGTATTTGAATCACATTCAGTTTACGATTACTCATTTGATTGTATAATTACTCTGACATTACATTAATCAACTGTAACTTCATTGTTTTTTTTTGTACGACCCGAGCTGACTGGCTGGGCGAATTATCTTCCGGATCAATAAACTTGAATTAACATAATCACGCTTGACTTAATTATTACTTCACCTTTCAGTCTCCACCGCCTTCGGAACGAGCTTCAACAAATCGAGCGTTTGCATGAAGTGGGGTAACCTGTGATCACCCTAATTTCATTCATTTGGTCCTTGCAGAGCCGGATTCATCACGGTGCTTGCTAATCTACGAAGAACGCTGAACACAGGTTAGTCCAGTGTGCATAGTGCAGTGTAATGAAATTTCGTGAAGTGCGTCGCCACGTGACGGGTGCGACGGAAGTGCGCCAGCGTTCATCTTTTGTGCCGTGTCGCGTCGCCGGGTGGCCGCTCGGATCTAGTGCGGCACGCCGTTATCTCGCATCGAACAGCGCTCGTCATATCCTCACGAAATCATGCGGTCCGCGGCGGAAGTGCACTCGCGTCCATATCGATGTTGACGTGGCGCGTCGCCGCAGTGTCAGTTAAGTCGGTGACCGCTCCTATCCATCGCGCATGTACCGACGTTTCGCCCCAGGCTCGCAAGGTATTCGATAGTTCGTGGTGGCTTTGTGACGTAAGCGCGCCCGTGTCCGTTGGATGAAAGATATAGTTTCGTCTAGTGACCGGTCGGTAATCTCTCGAGTTGGGTTCGGCATGCTGCCGTTTGATACGGCAGATTCACGCAACATTATCGATCGGGTAGAGTTGCTCGAGATAGACGCGTGATAGCAGTCAACCTTATGTTGCTGCGCTCTGTTGCCGACCGCTCAAGTCCGACGCGCATGTGACGAGGTTTTAATCCTATACTTACCACGCGTTTGAAAGTGACAACTAAAGCAGTTCGAAGTTGATCTCGGTCTGCCGACGTGGCACGCAGCGGCGTCGCTCGCCGACTCATACGCATCATATGTTGCGCTCGGGAGGGGAGGCGTACCTTGATGAAGATTCTTCTCGCCATTAGTGCTGTCGCAAGCGCTCCGCCGCGCTGTGAGTAGCATTGGCTCGAGGTCGGTGCAACCACGTAAGCTGCCTTGCTATCTGTTCCTCACCCCAATGCTGCCACCGGGGGCTCGAGGATGGCGCTCGCTCGCCTGTCACTCTTCGGTTGCCTTTCAACTGGCATCTCGCCCCACTGCGGCGTCAGTGGGGCTCGAGGACGGCACTCGCTCGCCGCGCACACGCAGTTTGCCATTGAACCAATGTCTCGGTCTGCTGCGGCATCAGGGGAGGCTTGAGGACGCGCATACTCGCCTCTCGCATCAGCCACCCAGTCGGTGCGCATCTTGCCGCGCTGCTGCGTCAATGAAGGCTTGAGGTTGATTTAGTTAGTCCGCATAGATTATTGCATCCTCACGACCTTTGTGCTTGATTCGTTTTAACCCTCGCTCTATTACAATGTCGTTGGGACAGGGCTCGAGGGCCGCTCGGTTCTCACGCCTCTCGCTGGTCATGACGCTACCTCGCGGAGCCGCGCCTCCGCTCATGAAGAGCGTCGAGCTAAGCATGTTATTGTTTATAGGTGCAATGGCTGAACTGGTGGCCACCCAACATGCCCTCCTGGCAGTTATCAAGAACTTCGTAACAACGCTGCAGGCCACTCTCCCTGACGACTGGGCGGTAGGCATGGTGCAGGCACGAATGGAGGTACTGCAACGGTACTGGGCTGATTTCAAAAGCAACCATCTTGAGATGATTTCTGCCGCTGTCCCAGCAGCCGAATATGACCACGGAGGTGTCTATGCGGAAATTGACCAGGCATACATTTCCCGGCAATCAACACTCCTCGATACCCAACGGCGTTTAGATCCGGCACCAGCTGTCAATGCGATCACCAATCAAGGCGACCAGTTAGGGCAAGCCCGCTTGGCTCCTGGAACTGGGCTCTCTCGGCTGCCTCAGATCGATCTGCCCACCTTCTCTGGGCGTCGGGAGGATTGGGAGTCCTTTCAAGACTTGTTTCAAGCTCTCGTTCATGAGGATCCGCGCCTCAGTAACGTCGCTAGGTTCTTTTACTTGAAGACCCACGTCCATGGAGAGGCAAGGGCAGCTTTGGAGACTCTGAAACTCACCAGCAGCAATTATGCTTCGGCCTGGCGCCTCCTTGAGTCTCGCTACGAGCACCGCCGGCTGCTCGTCTAAGATCACCTGACGGCCCTTCGCAGTATTCGACCCTTGCGAGATGAGTCGTCGACCGGCCTTCAGACTCTCCATGACACACTCGACCGACACCGTGATCAGCTGCAGGCCCTCAATCGCCCAGTCGACCAGTGGGACGACTGGTTCATTTCCATCGCCGCTTCATGCATGGACCCCTTGATCCGCCGAGCCTGGGAGAATGACTTGGAGAAGATGAGCCCTAGTCCATTCGATGTGACACGTCCGGCAGCCGGATCCACTCAGGCGGACGATACCCTGGCCACTTTCTCCACTCTAGCCGAGTTTCTCCAGCGCAGGTGCCACATGATAAACTCAGTGGAGAGCTCAGGGTGTTCCCGTTCCGCCCCAGGGCGATCCCTCGGTGCTCACGGCAGCGGTCCATCTTCCAGCCGCAATTTCCGCAGCCTCGCCAACAGGGCAGTGGCTGCTTCGTGCTCCACCTGCCAGGGGGCTCACTACATTGGGCATTGCGAACGCTTCCTGGGCATGTCACCAGATGTGAGACGAGACACGGTGCTGCAGGCGCGTCTCTGCTTCAACTGCCTTCGGTCAGGTCATTCAGCGCGAGCTTGTCTCTCCAAGTCTGTCTGTCAAGTGTGCCAAGCTTTGCACCACACCCTGTTACATAACAGTGGTCGTAAACGCGCTGCGTCGGTTAGCGCCTCACCCATACCCTCAAAGAAGGCAAAACCGACGGCTCCCAATGTCGACCTTGTGACCTCAGATCCACCTGATCCGCTGACGTCCTGACTGGCCATATTGCCTACGGCGTCCCTCCGCATTGGCAGCGGCTGCGGTCGGACAATCATCGCCCGTACCTTACTAGATACCTGCTCAGAAATCTCGCTCGTTTCTCTCAGGCTCACTAATCGTCTCAACATTGACCCGGAGCAGAGTACAGTAAACATATCCGGCGTCGGGGGATCGACGTCTGACCGAGCTCGCCTGAAAGCTCGCCTTGTGATCTACACTCTGGAATCATCTGGCCTAACACCACTGGTCGAGTTTAAAGCTCACTGCCTCCAGCATCTCATGATTTCCACACCCTCGTCGCAGCTGGACGAAGAGTCAAAAGGAGCATGGCAGGGGCTCAGACTGTCCGACTCTCAGTTCGGTATTCCGGGGAAGGTTGAGCTGCTTCTGGGTGCGAATGTTCTCCCCGACATCATGAGACCAGGTTTTATTCAACGCGCCGGCCTCGTGGCACATCGCACGGCTGTTGGGTGGACAATCTCAGGACGTGCCCCGCAGCGCAAACCCATGTCGGCCAACTTTTCGTGCCTGGCGGCACAAAGCGAGACGGATCCACACTGGCATCAATAGTTGCTGCAGGCTGTGCAGCGATTCTGGGAATTGGAAGACATACCCCGCTCGGTGCGGATAGCCCCGGACGAGGAGGCGTGTGAGCGCATCTTCCACGCTCATAGACGAGACCAAGACGGTAGATACATTCTGCGACTACCTGTCAAGCCTGGTGCTTTAGCACTCCTCGGCGACGGCTTGTCAGGCGCTCAAGCTGCTTATCGATCCATGCATCGTCGCATGGCCCAGGACCCCATTCTGGCATCAGAATATCGACGGTTTATGAGCGACTATCTGAGCCTTGGTCACATGAGAGTGGTGCCCCATGACAAACAGCTGTTACCAGGGTCACAAGTACACTACATCGCTCATCATGCAATCTGGCAACGTGGTGATCAGAATCCCAAGGTGAGAGGCGTCTTCCAGGCCCACCCGCACTGGACGCAGCCTCAATGACACCCTTTACACCGGGCGAAAGCTCCAAACCTCGGTCTGGTGCGTGATTACTCGTTGGCGAAGACATCGAGTAGCATTTTGTGCTGACATGAAAATGATGTATCGTCAAATTTGGATCGATGAACGGGACGTTGATCTCCAACGCATCCTATGAGCCCCTGAAGAACGAGACCCCCCCTTGCACTTGCAATTGCTCACCGTCACATACGGAGAATCATGCGTTCCTTATGTGGCTTTACGTGTGATTGAGCAACTGTGTCACGACGAAGGTGGCCCTTACCCCGAAGCTGTCGAGACTATGCTCAAGGATCGGTACGTGGATGACATACTCACAGGCGCAGATGATGTAGAGTCAGCACTTCGACTGAGAGATCAGGTGATTCGGCTGCTGAAGGCGGGTGGTTTCCCACTTGGAAAATGGGTTGCCAATTCACAGGAACTCTTAAAGGACCTTCCGAGCGAGGAATGTGTCCGCCCCGAAGGACGACAGCTGAGAACCAATGGCCCTGTCACTGAACTTGGATTCCGCTGGAACCCTTCGGATGACAGCTTTCGCCTCGATTCTCCTTCAATTCAAGGCCGACAGCAAACCAAACGAGAGATTCTTGCGGTCATAGCTTCGCTGTTTGACCCCTGTGGATGGTTCGCCCCAGCTATATTGTTAGCTAAACTCCTGATCTTTGGAGAGCCCGACTCGAATGGGATGAGGATCTGCCCCCCTCATTTGCGCGTCGCTGGGAAGGAATCAAGGACGGTTTCCAGGTTGTGACGTGTATTTAACGTCCCAATAATATTAAATACGGGCAGTCAATCACGACCCAGTCACCCGTCACCAGAGCCGAGCATTTTCACATTTAATTAGTATTGTTATTAATGGGGGGATTGTTATTTATTTGTTGAGGGAATGAGGATAAGGAGTCGCGACCGAGGAAGGCCGCAGACCGGCACACACACGCACACACCCATACCAGCGGCACCAGCTGATCGCCGCAGCGACGACTGCTCGGAGCGAACAACGGCGACGAGCCTACACACATATGCACAGCACCAACATCACTGCACACTGTACGCGCGACCCTCTCTCTCTCGCTTGCTCTTTCTTCCTCGCCTCTCGAGGATGATGAGCCGCTGCCCGCGCACACACATACACACACGCGCGCGCGGCCGCCCTCTCTCCCGATGCACGCAGACGCGGGAGAAGAGAGGATTCACAGCGGCAGCGGCAGCTTCCTCGAGGCACACCATCTCGGCTGTAGCCACGAGAGAGAGAGAGATATACCGACACAGCTGTCGGCAGAGGAGAGAGCTAGCAGCCGCCGCGCCGCGAGCCGCATGAAGCTGCCGGCCTCTCCTATCGTAGGCCGACGCGCGCACGTCGCCGCTGCCAACAGTGTTGGTCCGGCAGCGACAAAACCGAAAGCGCCCGATATAGATATACACGCCGGGTTGCCCGCGCGTGTATATCTAGCAATTCATATTGCCCGCGCTGCGTGAACAGGGCGGCATTCGCGGAGCGAGCCAATGAGAATTAGCGACTCAAATCACCGATGACTTGGCCTTGATTTTTGCATCTAGGGAAAATCAAGGCCAATCACCGTAAAGAAAAGGGCGGAAGCAACAAGTGTTTGATCTGAAGTTGTGCGAGAAGAAAAGCCAAAATTTTGGAAGAGATTTCCGCCCTCTCCGATTTTGAGCATTGACTGCCCGGCCTTCAGCGACGACAGACGTAGCGAGAATTTTGCCTGCCGTTCGAGCGTAGTAGACCGCGTGGAGAGATATCGCCCGTCCGCCCGTCGACGACGTAGACGTACTCTCTGAGAGCTATATATCGGGTGAACATTACGCGGCGACTTTGCGACCTAGGAGGGAGGACATCGCGAGACGTGCCCGATTAGAGATGGTAAGTGGACTGTAATTGTCGAGCTTCCCTCGGCACTTGCAAGTAAAAATATATATTAAACAATTGTCGTACATTGCCGCCATGTGCTCTGGGATTTTAGTAGAATAAATCCGTGGTGGTGTGACACCGTTATGTAAGATCAGTGCGTGTCGGGCCAGGATTAAATTTCAAGTATTAGTGTGGGGAAAATTACGCAACTCGGAAAACTCGGGAGACGTGGTGAGTTTGGTCGTCGCGAGGGATGCGTGAGAAGGCTACCGTAGCCATGTTTGTATAGCGACAAATTCATTATAAGAATAATTGTAAACTGGCGACCGATAGTATTATCCGACGATTAGAAATAAAGCTTGAGTATATTTAAAGTGAAAATTGTGAGTGCTTATTATAAATTTATTAATTCCTGATTTTTCCTCTTCACGGAACTTCCTCTGGGAAAGGGCTCGTGCCGAGTTAGCCGCGCTTTACCTTGCGCCCATTAACTTAGAAAATTTGGTAAAGTGTCGAGATAATAAGCCATAGTAACCACCACGTTACAAGGTACTCCCCGACATCAAGCTCCAGCGCTGGGTGCAAACCGGGCCGAATAGGGATACTCAACTCCACGCTTTCTCAGATGCAAGTCGTCGAGCCATGGCAGCTGTCGTTTACATTAGAGTATCCAGTTGTGTTTCATCGGTTGCCGTCAAACTCCTAGTGGCCAAGACCAAGCTTACACCGATCCGGAGCTTGAAACCTGCCACACTACCCAAACCGCGGATGACCATCCCTCGCCTGGAGCTGCGAGCCGCCGTGATCGCTGCTCGATTGCTTCGATCCCTGTCAGAGGAGCTAGGAGTGCCATTGGATAGATGCTTTGGCTGGGGGGACTCGCAGATAGTCTTGAGCTGGCTCCGATCCTCCGAGCCTGTGAGAAACTCCCTCGTGGACAACTACGTGTGTCACATTCAGGAGCTACTTCCGTCCAGTATCTGGCATTACGTTCCCACTCAAGCCAATCCAGCAGACGTAGCCAGTCGTGGGTCTGACCCTGCCCAGCTTCATCGCTCTCGAGCTTGGTTTGATGGACCGTCATGGCTGGCCGACCCGCCCGCAACCTGGCCTCAAGACCATCCCCACCCATCGCCTGGTGAGTTTAGTCCGGCCATACCCGGTGCACTTACTTGCTTGACACGGAGTGCCCCCACTGATCCCACAACGCCATTCTCGAATCTCAACGTCAAGCTGCGATTTATGGTTCGACTGCGCCGGTGGGTCCGCCGGCATCTGGCTAGGATCCCAACGATCGACGTCGTGAGCCCCATCACCGCTCAAGAGCTAGACGACGCCTTTACTGCGTGTGTCCAAGTAAGTCAAAGACGGTCCTTTGCTAGGGAAATAGAGTTGCTACAAAAGAACTCACCGTTGCCCGTACGCGGCCCACTCCGTGGCCTCGACGTCTTCATCGGCCCCGACGGCCTCTTGAGAGTTGGCGGTCGACTCCGTCACTCCACCCTTCCGTTCAACTTGCGACACCCACCGATCGTTGACGGAGCCTCAGCTCTGGCCAATCTCGTCATCGATTGGGCCCACCATCGGTCGCTGCATGGTGGATTCCGGTCCACGTATGTCTTCGCAGTTCGAAGGGTCTGGCTAATCGGCGGCAAGCGCCGCATCCGTGCACACATTCACAAATGTGTCATCTGCGCACGGATCCGCGCTCGACCGATGGAGCAGAAAATGGCTTCGCTGCCCCCAGAGCGGGTGGTACCGACACGTGCCTTCACCCGTGTAGGATTGGACTACGAAGGGCCATTCCACGTGTTGGCTACCAAAGGACGAGGGGTCCGTACAACAAAGGCCTACGTCGCAGTATTTGTTTGCTTTGTCACTAAGCCAATACACCTGGAGTTGGTCGGAGATCTCGCTACTGACAGCCTCATGGGAGCGCTGACCCGTTTCTACGGACGACGAGGCCGTCCTGCAGAGATCTGGAGCAACAACGCAACTCACTTTCATCGCGCTGACCTAGACCTCCGCAAAACGCTGGCTGAGGCCAACCTTGACTGGCCTCGAGTTTCTGAGACACTTGCTGAAGACGGAATCTGCTGGAGATTCATCCCCCCGGCTGCTCCACATTTCGGCGGACTTTGGGAGGCCGGCGTTAAGTCCATCAATACTCATCTGAGACGTACTGTCGGACCTCGTCATCTAACCTTCGAAGAGTTCACCACTCTACTGGTCAGTATTTAGGCGATATTAAACTACCGGCCACTCACTCCACTCACGGGTGATCCCGAGGATTTGGATGTGCTCCAGCTCCAAGCCATCTCATGTGGACCATCTTGCCCGCTGGAAGCTCGTAGCGGGCTTGCGATCCCAGTTTTGGCATCGCTGGGGCCGAGAGTATCTAAACATCCTCCAGCAACGACACAAATGGACTCAGCAACGTCCAAACCTCCAAATACGCGATTTTGTGGCTGTCCTGGACGCCACCCTCCTCCGATCTAATGGCAAGTGGCCACTGGGCCGTGTCACCGACGTCCACCCTGGCCCTGATGGTCTCGTCAGGGCGGCGACTGTGAGAACGGCGGGCGCGGTGTACACTCGTCCTATCACTAAGCTGTCACGATTGCCCGTGACTGAGACAGCCTCAACAGATTCATCGCCGTTGCCCAACGATCGCACAGATCGGTCACGGCGGGCGGCATCGGATGATCGTTCAAAGAACGAGGCGGGCGGATTGTTGGTTTGAAATGCGCGCGCTGGTTTGCGAGACAAACCGACAGATGGCGCCAGTAGCGCCGCGCTGCGCCGGCGCCACCGGAGAGGACGGCAGCTGCGGGCAGTGTAGCTCCGGCCTTCATGGCGTGAGGACGTGATCGAGAGCGGCTTCACCGACACTCCGTATTTGAATCACATTCAGTTTACGATTACTCATTTGATTGTATAATTACTCTGACATTACATTAATCAACTGTAACTTCATTGTTTTTTTTTGTACAACCCGAGCTGACTGGCTGGGCGAATTATCTTCCGGATCAATAAACTTGAATTAACATATTCACGCTTGACTTAATTATTACTTCACCTTTCAGTATCCACCGCCTTCGGAACGAGCTTCAACAAATCGAGCGTTTGCATGAAGTGGGGTAACCTGTGATCACCCTAATTTCATTCAGTCCTAATATTAGAATATTCAAAAAAATTTTTTTTTAAAAACACTCAAACGTCGAAAACTTTCAAGATAAAATCTGGGAAATTTTTCAGAGTTGATAACTTTCAAAAAAGAAATTCCTTTACAAAATACACAAAAAAGTCAAAAACCATAAAAAAAAATTTAGGGAATTTTCAAAAAAAAGACGCTAAAATTTTCCAATAAAAATGTTGGTAAAATTTTAGAATGGTTAAAAATTTACAAATAAATTTCTTGGTATAACCTTGAAAAGAAAAAAAAATTTCATAAACAAATTATAGAAGACAACAAAAAATTTGAAAAATTCTCAAAAGTAAATTCTAGGAAAATTTTCAAAAAAATATCTTGAAAAAATTCCAAATATAGTTGAAAAACCAATTATGGAAGACAAAAAAATTTGAAAATACTCAAAATTAAATTCTTGGAAATTATCAGAAAAAGGACACTAAAATTTTCCAATAAAAATTTTGGTAATATTTCAAAATGGTTGAAAATTTACAAAATAAATTTCTTGGTAAAACTAATAAAAGAAAACAAGATTTCAAAAATAAATTATGGAATACAAAAAAAAATTTGAAAATTCTCAATAGAAAAATCTTGGAAATTTTCAAAAAAAATGATGCTAAAATTTTCCAATTAAAATTTTGGTAAAATTTTAAAATGGTTGAAAATTTACAGAATAAATTTCTTGGTAAAACCTAGAAAAGAAAAAAACTTTTACGAACAAATTATGGAAGACCACAAAAAATTTGAAATATCTCAAAAGTAAATTTTTGGAAATTTTCAGAACAAAGACGCAAAAACTTTCCAATAAAAATATTGGTAAAATTTTAAATTGGTTAAAAATTTACAAAATCAATTTCTTGGTAAAACCTACAAAAGGAAAAAAAATTTCAAAAACAAATTATGGAAGTCAACAAAAAATTTGAACATTCTCAAAAGAAAATTCTTGGAAATTTTTCAGAAAAAGACGCTAAAATTATCCAAAAAAATATATTGGTAAAATTTGAAAAAGATTAAAAATTTACAAAATAAATTTCTTGGTAAACCCTAGAATAGAAAAATGTATATTAAACCAAATTATGTATATAAACCAAATGGGCCTGCGGCGGCTCAGTCGGTAGAGTGTCGGATTCCCACGCCGGTGACCCGGGTTCGAATCCTAGTCTCTGCCGATTGATACAAGCACCTCTGTAAAAATTACATGTGCTTTGTTTACAAACACACCGCAGACCCCCGTCGTCGATTAGCACCACATGGAAGCACAAACATGGCGACGTTAAATAATAAAAAAAAAAAAAAAAAAAAACCAAATTATGGAAGACAAAAATAATTTGAAAATTCTCAAAATAAAATTTTTGGAAAATTATCAAAAAAAGGACGCTAAAATTATCAAAAAAAATGACGCTGAATTTTTCCAATAAAAATGTTGGTAAAGTTTTAAGATAGTTTAAAATTTACAAATAAATTTCTTGCTAAAACCTAGAAAAGAAAAAAAATTTCACAAACAAATTACGGAAGACCACAGAAAATTTGAAAAATCTCAAAATAAAATTATTGGAATTTTTCAAAAATAAGACTAAAATTTTCCAATAAAAATTTTGTTAAAATATCAAAATGGTTAAAAATTTACAATATAAATTTCTTGGAAAAACCTAGAAAAGAAAAAAAATATCAAAAAAAATTATGAAATAAAACAAAAGTTTGAAAATTCTCAAAAGAAAATTCTGTTGGAAAATTTTCAGAAAAAAGTCGCTATGATTATCCAAAGAAAAATTTTGGTAAAATTTCAAAATGGGTAAAATTTTACAACATAAATTTCTTGGTAAAACCAAAAAGAGAAAATAAAATTTCAAAAATTAATTATGGAAGGCAAAGAAACATTTGATAATTCACAAAAGAACATTCTTGGTAAATTTTCACAAAAAAGACGCCTAAATTTACAAAAAACAAATTTTTTTAAAGTTTCAAAAAAGTTAATAAATTACAAAACAAATTTCTTGGTAAAACCTAGAAAAGAAAAAAAATATCAAAAACAAATTACGGAAGATAACAAAAATTTGAAAATTCTCAAAAGAAAGTTCTTGGAAAATTTTCAGAAAAAAGACACTAAAATTTTCCAAAAAATAATATTCGTAAAATTTTAAAATGGGTAAAAATTTAGAAAATAAATTCCTTGTAATACCAAAAAAAGAAAAAAAAAATTAGAAAATATGTTATGGATAACAACAAAAAAATTGATAATTCGCAAAAGAGAATTCTTGGAAATTTTTCAGAAAAATATCTTGAAAAAAATCCACAAAATTTGAAAACTTTAAAAAAAAAAATTTTGGTTAATCTCAAAAAAGAGTTAAAAATTGAAAAACAAGAAATTCTAGAAAAACTTTAAAAAAATAGTTGAAATCTTTCGATAAATAATTTGGGAAAAATGTCAAAAAAGGGTTAAAAATAAAAAATAAATTTTGGAAAAATTACTAAAATACAGATGAAAATTTTTCAATCTGTATTTTGGAAAAACTCGAAAAAATTTTTGAAAATTTTCAATAAGATATTTTGGAAAAAATTCCAAAAATAGTTAAATTTTTAGAGAAAAAAATTTTGGAAAAACAATAAAAAATTGTAGATTTTTCCAAGTTTTATAACCTACTGTAACCATATAACCGAAGTAAAATTTGAGTCCGAACTATAATTTTTTTTTCACAGCGAAAAATAAGATTTTTTACTTTGAGTCGCTCGAATCTTCGTAGTGTGGAAAACAAAATAAATCAGACTTTACACGAAACCACTAATTGGTTTAAACTTCGGTGTTGACAAATTTTTTTTCAATAAATACTCGGTATTAATTTTTCTAACTCAATTCACCCTGAATTTTCTTCCTTAATAAGCCTCACTTTGTCACGTCATTTGTAACATAGCATTTAGTTACGCATATTTTATTTAGTTAACGATTACTACTATACCTTACCAAATTTATATTTGTCTACTATAATAATAGGGCGCCAGGTAAAGTGCGACTAGCTTCGCATGAATTCTGCCTGAGGAGGTTCCATTAGGTATACGAAATCAGGATTAATACGTATTATAAATAATGACACCTTAAGTTGTAGCATTTAAGTACCTCGGCTTTAATTACAATCTCGACGGTGGCTATATATATACACAATTATCGTAGTTCTACGGTCGCACGTCTATAGATGGCTACGCAAGCCCACGCGGGTCGCTTTGAACGGCCGAACCACAACGCGTGCGCGAGACAATTCCATAATAAATTATCGATATACAACTCCTTTAAATTTTCCACTTTCAACCGGTTTGTTTGCCTGCGTTATAGGCTACTATGTTCCCTAATACATGTCCCGATGTAATATCCGAATTATACCAAATTGACGCACACTGAATTTACTCATTAAGTGTCACACCACCATCTCTCAATTTACATTCCTATGACAGAATTAATAATAATGATAATACTAATAATACTTTATTATCAGTCTGTCGATATGCCGAAAGTCGTTCGATAATTCAGCAATCCACTCACCGTAGTTCCAATATGTTCACGTTGCGTGTGTTGAGTCGCTCGTTCCTTCCACGATCTCCCGCGTTTTACCTGGTCGCAAATCTTTAATAATGACTCTATCATCTTCTAACTATAACTAATACCCTCCCATTCAATAACCAAACAAAGCTAACAAATCTAACAACAGCAATAACTTTAACTATACCACTACTAAAATCTAAATTCCAACTTTCACAAACACGTGTTCTTTGATAGACGCTGGGGCAGTCAGTGGTGAATTTCCGGGAGACCGGAAATCTTCTCCAAAATTCAGCTTTTCCCCTCCTATATTCAGCATGCACATACTTATTACTCCTCTTCTTATCTCCATTTTGATTGGCCGTGATTTCCTTTCAATTGGGAAATCAAGGCTAGGTCTACTGCGGGATGAGTCGCTATATTTAATTGGTTCGCGCACCCTGCGTGTAGTGCGCGAAATATGAATTTGTAATTGCGAGCATGCTATAGCCCGACGCGTGTATCTATAGCGGCCGCTTGGCTTTTGTCGCCGCCGAACCATCACAGTTGGCAGCGGCGGCACGCGCGCTGGCCTACTCTATGGTAGACCGGCAGCTTCAGACGGCTCGCGGTGAGGTGGCTGCTAGCTCTCCCATCGACTGTCATGTCGTTGCGTCTGTCTCCCTCTCTAGTGCTGTGCCTCGGGGAAGCTGCTAGGGTTGGGCTGATCCTCTATCCTCTCGCGTACTAATGCATCGGGAGAGCATCGGGGGCCGTGTGTGTGTGTGTGTATGTGTGTGTGTGAGGTGTGTGTGAGGTAGAGTCGCTATGCATCATGCGGCGGCGGTAAGTTCCGTAATCACCGGGCACGGCGCGAGTCTGTCGCTCTTAGTAGCTCCAGCTTGGGCGTCTGCATGTCTCTACGGGAGCCGAGTATTTCGTGTCGCGGTCTCTTCGTCGTTGTCGTCATAGCGTGTACATTTGTGTATGTGTGTGTGTGTGTGCGGGACTTCTCTGCTGCTCGCGACCTGCCAAGTCGCGTCTGCCAACTCGGTCACGAGATTTCCTTCTCCTCATTCCCTCCAACAAACAATATAATAATTTCCCCGTTAATAACAATGTTAATTAAAGCTGCAATTGCTCAGCTCTGGTGACGGCGGTGGTTCGATCACGATCAACTGCCCCGTTTATTTAAATAATAATTTGACGCGAAATACGCGTCACAAACTTAAACTGAATATTGCAGAACAACGTCCCCGCCAGAGAAGATAGGGCCATCAAAATTACAGAATTGGTTAACTTAGAGGGCTGCAATGAAGAGGAGATTGGTTACATAAGGGAAATAGTGCAAGAGTACGCGGGAGTTTTTGGACTTGAGGGCGAGCCACTTCCCATGACCCACTTAATTCAATATACAATTGTCTTGAAGTCAAACAAGCCGATACGTAAACACAGGTTCAGATTTCCTCCAACCCTTAAGAAGCACCTGATAAGGGAACTCAACAAGCTACGGGTCCAAAAAATCGTGGTTCCTTCCAACTCGAACTACTCATCTTCACTCTGGATTGTATTAAAGAAGCTTGACGCCTAAGAAAACAAATTATTTAGATTAGTTACGGACTTTAGGGCACTAAAAGCATCGAGTAATAAAAGTTTTGCATCTGATTTTTAATTTTGTTTTCAAAAGTCTTAAGAAATGGGTTCATACACACATGCACAGTTCATACAACTCGCTACAACTCAACTTCTTGCCGCTAGACGGCGAGACACATGCGGCGTGTCTCCCTTTAACAGAACAGCGAGGCCTCGGGCATATAAGGAGGTTCACTTTTTCGCACCACTCGACAGTCAAAATTTAGTGTGAACTGTCTTCACGATATTTTCCGTGTTAGAAATTACGTTTGAGTGGCAGGTTAACGGATAAAGGATATACTTTCTCATTTACTCAATTTTTTATATATAATTACATTATATATAAAATTATATAATTTATAATTTATATTTTTTATATGTGATTACGTGAAACGTCCGATTTCCCTACTATCACGTAACCCCCTTTTTACTCCGTTATTTGCGCGTAATTTTTCGAGCTTGCCCTGCCACGCACTGATTCGAAGGTCGGCGTCACACCACCAACGCATTTACGCAGTCCCCTCCGAAGGTATAGCGACAGTATATATAAATTATTTCTAAATTATATTTACCGACTCTTGCAAATGCCGAAGGATGCCCGACAATTACAGTCCAACTCACCATCGTCTAACTGTCGTCGCCGCACCGGCAAATCTCGAAGTCGCTGCCTTGTGGTCGCTACTATCTCGCGAAACTCCCACGTGGCCCGATAAGTCCTTCCGAATTTCTTTAGCTCGCGTCTCGCAAACTCTCCCGCGTGGCTCAGGAAGTCCTTCCGAATTTCTTTAGCTTGCGTCTCGCAAATCTCTCGTGTGGCTCAGGAAGTCCTTTTGGTTCCTCTTAGAGCACCCCGTTTACTAACTATAACCACTCGACCCACTACAAACTTAAGGTAATAATCGGTCACAATTTTCACGGTCTATCAAATCTTAGTATGTGCGGTCGCGATGTTACGTCTGCAGACTACGACGGGCAGGCAGTCAATGCCCAGGATCGGAGAGGGCGGAAATCTCTTCCAAAATTCGGCTCTTCTTTTTGCTTATCTTCATCCCCCAATCTTAATCTCCCAATCCGACTACAAAGCAATGGCGCTCATAGATCGCGAGACGGTAAGGGGATTTATGAGATCCTAATACAAAAGAACAACAACAAATAAATAAATAAAAATAATTTTCACAACTTACTGGGCATGGGCATGCCTCTGTCATTCCACATTTCGGTCGCTATTTAGGGTTCTCAGGTCGTGCCCATGGTCGCAGATGCTTCGGGTCCCGGATGGGTCGCTATTCGTTGTAGTCGCTAGACCGTCTGAGAGACCTTGCGTTTCTGGCATTCAAGACAAGATTGGACGAAGTGACACACGTCAGAACATGCCTAGCCAGTAGTATTCGCGGGCCACTCGGTCATATGTCTTATCGAGTCCCAGGTGTCCTGCGGAGGTAAGGGAGTGGCTCTCAGTCATCACTCTCACGCGGTACTCCACTGGTACGACAAGTCTCCATCCTTCTTCTCGAGATGACACTGGGTCTAATAGGGGGTCGCTTCGATATTTGTACAAAATGCCATCTTCGATTCGCCAGTCTGGGAATTGACGTGGGTGTCTTTGTATTTCTTCCAAATATTGCTCGACCTGTATCTCTTCAAATCGAGCTATTTCACCTCCATCTTCATACATCCTGGATAACGCATCAGGCACTTTCAGCAGAGTGCCCTTTCGATGGATTATTTCGAAGTCCCACTGGTGCATTTCAAGTGCCCAACGGGCTAGTCGTCCAGTAGGGTCCTTTAAATTACGAAGCCATTGGAGGGTGCTATGGTCGGTGATGGCCTTGAATTTGTACCCTTCAAGGTATGGTCGCAACTTTTTAATGGCCCATAATAACGCCAAGCATTCTCTTTCGGCCGTGGTATAGTTTCGCTCCGCCACCGTGAGAACTCTATTCACATATACGATGGAGTGCTCTCCATCATCCTCTTCTTGTGCCAGAACCGCCCCAATAGCCACTCCGCGTGCATCACTCTGGACCGTGAATGTTTTGCTGAAATCTGGCCTTGCCAGGACCGGAGCTATCGTTAACGCCATCTTCAGACCTTCAAAGGCCTCTTGTTGGTCGCTATTCCATTTTCATTCTTGTCCCTTTCTTAGTAGCTTTCCTAAAGGGATTTTCATCTCTGAGTCGTTTTCAATGAATCGCGAGTACCATCCTACCATACCAAGAAATCGCCTCAGCTGCTTAACGGTCTTCGGCGCTGGATACTCTGTCACTGGCGATACCTTTTCTGGGTCTGGTCGCAATCCATCTTTATCCAGCAAGAAGCCAAGTACGTCACTCTAGAGCAGCAGAATTTGTACTTTTTCCGATTGACTACCAATCCTGCTTCCACCAGCTTCTTGAGGACCAGCTCCAACCGTTGGAGATGTTCCTCAAAGGTCTCGGTCGGTATGATGATGTCATCCAAGTATCCAAACACATGTAGTTTATACTGGACGCCAAATAAAGCATCGATCAGGCGTTGAAAGGTCATGGGCGCATTCGTTAATCCGAAGGGCATTTTTACGAATTGCCACAGCCCTGACTCCGGAACTGCAAATGCTGTATATTTATTGCTGCTATGCTCCATCGGTACTTGAAAATAAGCCTGCTTGAGGTCAATTTTGATCAGGTATTTGGCTTTATGTAGTTTGTCCACTAATGAATAATCTATACTCCTGATAGGATATCCGTCTTTCCGGGTCACTTTGTTGTGGTCGCGATAATCTATATAAGCCCCTTATAAGCAATAATCTACACAAAATATATAACTCCCATCTGGCTTCTTGATGATTACCGGAGCGCTACTCCATTCACTTGCCGATCGCTCTAGTACTCTACTCCTGACCATCTTCTCTATGGAAATTTATGTGATGTTCGGTCAACGTGGTCGTTCCTAAATTTTCCGATGGCGGAGGTAATATCTTGGTCACTAGCTCTTCTACGGCTTTCCGCTGCTCGTCGTCTGCCTCGGTAATGTCGGCGCATTCGGTGTACGCTGCGGTAGCTTCAATTTCCTCGTCGTCCCAAGATTGCTTCCACGGGCCCTCATTAGTCATATCTGCCATATCTTACATCAACGTCCCATGGGGTGGTAAAGCCCTACCCAAGTAACATGTCGTGGTTGCAAAGATCTATAGCTTTTACCGTTAGCTTCCTTGATCTGCCATCCAATTCAATGTTTATGTCCAGTTACTCCAGTACTTTCTATGTTCCACCTAACACGCGTCTAATAACAGAGTTCGCTGGTAGCAATCGGTCTTTAAACTCAATCGCTGGTTCTACTAGGCACGGTGGTCCTCGGCAAAATTCAACCGAAACGTGTTTGCGCTTTGGATTTTTCTTTTGCATATGATTTGAGGTCCTTTCAGGACCACATTTCAATAGAAACTAAAATCGAGCAATAAGCACTTTTTTTTAATTGAATTTTGAAAATTTTTTATAGGTAGTCAACGACGAAAATTTTTTTTCATGGGTAATCTAGAAAATTTATTTTTATTATAGTGTTTAACAATTGAATTATACATTAATTACATATTTACAGTACACTTTCTCGCAAATATGTACAGAAGTGTATGTTACATTATAAATATAAATTTAAAATAATGTTTTTTTTTCTGTTGAAAATATTATCGTGGTAAAAGTTAATATAAATCATATACTTTCAAAGTATTTTAAAAAATTAATTGAAACTGAATACTACTGGGCACTAATACATTGTATAAGTACCTTGTAAGGATGAAAGTGTGTATAGCAATATACCTTCAGTCAAGATCAAAACCATTTGTAAACAAAGCGTATATATGTGTCGCGTATATTCGTGAGTGTGTTGTCGAGCATGTGTTTGTATATCTGAAAATTCCAATGCTGTTATTGTACAATAATTCAGTCAGTCCTTTTGTAGCAGTCTATTTAACACCATTCCGTCAATTATTATAAAAAATCACGCGCGTACTCACGAGGAAAATCGCTCGGTTATTTGCTTACTTTGTTGGTATACAAGTAAACGGATTATTTACATAACATCAGCTTTGAGATATAAAATATGTAAACTGTTTAAAAGTTATGACGAAAAAGATGAGTGCCTTCCAAAACTAGTGTGTGCATCTTGCAAGTCCAATTTATACCGTAAAAATCTCGACGAAAAAAAGATCTCGCCAATAGATTTTTCGCAATATAGGTTGAAGAAAGATACAAGATCAAATGCAAGTGCAAAGTGTAATGGTTTTTTTTTGTGAACGAACAAGAAAGAATGGCAAGGACAAAATTATTCCCAATAATGTTTTTGGAACTCAACGTAAGTCTCAGCTGAATGAAGAAAAAAAAGAAAATCTCCAGTTATGAAATGCTGCTCAAAATGTTTTTCTAAAATACATGCAGGTAAAAGTCATATTTGTAGAAAAGCTACTGTAGTACGCAAAATTTCAAGCTGTGTTACTTTACTAGATTTTAAATCTAAAGAACAGATAGCTTCCAATTTGTTAAAAAAGGTTCTTAAGGAGAAAGGTGAGTCAAAGTCAGTGAAATTATCGCAACAGCAAGGGGGGCAGCATCTTCAAGTGACAATAGGAAAAGTAAAAAAGCCAAAAGAAACTTTATTTACTGTACAAGACTTTCAAAATATTAGAAATACATTTAATTTGAGTTACAAAGTTACTAGTGGCATTGCAACAGCTATTCGCGTTGCAGCGAACAATTCTAAAATTATTGAATCTGATCTAAAGAGAAAATTATTAGATAATAATCACATTTTGGATCACCTATTCGATCGTAAAACTTTTGATTTTACTCATGTAAAAAGGGTTGATGTTTCTAATAACTCGGAGCATGTAGTGTATTGTACTAATTTAAAAGAAATGATTGAATTTGTAACGGAGTCACGTGGTATTGAGGCAAAGCATTTAAAATTTGGTATTGATAGTGGAGGCGGTTTTTTAAAAGTTTGCTTGAGTATACAATCGACGCTTAATAGTTTACCACAAGAGAATGCAAAAAAAAGCACCATTATAGGTATAGCTCCATGCATTCAAGAAAATTATGAAAATGTCACACAACTATGGTCGGAATTAGGGATTAATGATTTTGAAAGAACCGTTGCTACAGATTTAAAACTCGCAAATATTATTGTCGGTATAATGTCTCACTCGAGTATGTATCAATGTTGTTGGTGGTATGCAAACAAAAATAGTCTCCACGTCATTGGCGAATACCGTACTGTAGGTAACGCGCTCAAATATTACATTGAATGGTGTGATGCAGGTAAACAGAGACATACTGCTAAAAACTTCAAAAATGTATACACCCACCCATTATCGAAACAAATAAGGATAGATTAATTTTAGATGTAATTCCTCCGCCAGAACTCCATTTGTTACTATGGGTTGTCAATACATTGTATTCACACATGTTTAAAGAATTTCAAAAGGAAGCCAATGATTGGACAGAGCACTGCAGTGTTCAGCGTGAAATGACTGACGGAAGTCCTTCTTTTAAAGGAAACAGTTGTAAGATATTGTTAAATAATATCGATTTCTTGCGATCCAACCGTAACCTGGGTTGATTGAAATATGTGGATGTATTTGAAAAGTTCAAAACCGTTGTTGACTCTTGCTTTACTGTTTCTTTAAATCCGAAATTTGTTAAATATATAGATGCGTTCAAAGATGCGTATCTATCTTTAGGTATATCTGTAACACATTCTTTTTCAAGTAAAAGAATTTAGTGTTGATGCATTATGATTTTTCCAAAACATGGGCTAAGTATAAAGTATCAAAAAAACATCCAGATTATGCAAATAAATTATTAAGAGCAGTCTGCGAATATAATTCACAACACATTTGAAATGTTCTTATACTTATTAATCTTATTATGCTTTCATTGCAGCATAAATTGTGATTATTTCTGTATATATTTGCGAGAAAGTGTACTGTACATATGTAATTAATGTATAATTCAATTGTTAAACACTATAATAAAAATAAATTTTCTAGATTACCCATGAAAAAAATTTTTCGTCATTGACTGCCCATAAAAAATTTTAAAAATTGAATTAAAAAAAAAGTGCTCATTCCTCGATTTTAGTTTTTATTGAAATGTGGTCCTGAAGGGGCCTCAAATCATATGCAAAAGGAAAATCCAAAGTGCAAACACGTTTCGGTTGAATTTTGCCGAGGACCACCGTGTAAGGAGACCGTGGCTCCTCTATCAATTAGGGCTCTGTATGGCCTACCACCTAGTATTACCTTTGTGAAGATGCGATTCTCTGCCCTCATACCTGCAACTTCGTCTTGGTCTGGTTCTGGAACCTCAAATTGGTCGGCCTCAGGTGTACGTAGTACGCTGCTCTCCCCCCCCCCCCCCTGGCGTAGGAGTTGCTGGATGCTCTGTTGAGAGTAGATTTGACCGCTTGATCCGATATCGCCACTCTGCTCTCTCATGGTCGCCAATTCGCTCTCGTTTCTTTCTACTTTTTCTCTGTTTCACTGAATTCTCTAAATTTCTCTATGTCGCTGTCATGAAACTCTCTATTCTCTACTTTTTCTCTCTCTTTTCGAATTTTTTCTATGTCGCTCTCGCTTTTACTTAATTTATTCACTTCCCTTTCTAATGGTCTTTTGGTCGCTAATGGTGGGGTCCTACTTACTCCTCCTCTGTTTCAAGTGTTACTCCATACTGGGTGAGTCTCCCCATCTAGCAATATGAAATTAATACTTTTAGTCTATCATCCATCCACGTAACTCTTGGTCGCTGCTAATTTTCGTTCTCTCTGGGGTCGATATCCTCTTCTTCTGTATGGTCGATTGGGTGCTATGCTGGCTTACCTTTATTTTTGCCAGATTTGTCCCGTTTGTGGTTGCTCGGGGTTATGGGACTCTTCTGCATCCCGTTTCCCATAGGCTGATTATTCGGAGCGGACTGCCATGCCGGCTGTATATTGGGGCATACATTTGCGTAGTATTTTGGGCAGAAGGGCCCCTTGGTATCTAGTTCCTCTCATATTATAGGCGCCTCGGTCGGTGAATCCTTGGGCCTGACCACCTCTACCCTGAAACGAGTTAACATTCTGGGGAGGAGACCATTGCCAAGCGGGCACAACATTCGGTCGCAGCGGGTTCAGTTGTGTGCTGTGCGTCATTGTTGCAGTCACGTTCTATGAGGCTGGCTTTCCTGGGGTCGCTTGTACGTTGGCCTCAAGCCTTTGATTCTCCATGGTGGCGGCTACGGCATTTGTTTGTATTTGTTTTTTCTTCGCTTTCCTATTCCTATTTCTCGTTTTCGCTGGTTTGGTTGTCGCTGATGTACTGTCGCTAGTGTCGCTTTCTGGTTCTCGTAGGCTGCCGCTACCTTACGGATTAAGTGTGTCCCAGAGTATGCTGCACCTGGAATGCTCATCTTCTCCTTTGGAGGAGGCTCTTCAAATCGGTCGTCTAATTCTTTCTCCTTTTCCCAAATTCTCCCTAGCTAATCTATATCCTTGAGCGTCTTGATTTCTTTCCCCGCCATGAAGTGTCGGATAGTCTTTCCTCAAGCCCATGTAGGCCTGCTTTACTATTGCTTTCCTGGATGGGGGTCTCTTAAAGTGGTCGACAATGTATTCTACGCAGGATATATAATTGGCAATCTTTTCTCCTTTTGCTATCGATCGGTTCCGTAGCTCCGCCATCGTGTCTTCTTCATCTCTATGACTCAAATACCGTCTTCTGACGCTTTTTTAAAGTCTTTCCATGATTTTAGATCCGATCGCTTCGATCGATACAATCTGCTAGCATTTTATGAAAAGATCGATGGTAGCGCATTCAACATCTCCCTGTCGCTCATGGCTAGGCTTGTTTTACAATCCTACAGCCGGTCAAAATTTCCTATGGGTCCTTATCCTCCCCATTGAACTTCAGGTTCCAGCTCTGTAGTATTTAAACATTCTTCCCGGCTATATCGGCATTCGAATGCCATCTCCTATTTTTCTGTTTCTTCTTCTTATCTTGATACTCTAAATCACTAGTCGATGTCGACTGGTTCCGATTGTGGCTTCTCCTGTGTTTTTTACTTTTTTATTGTGGTCGCTATCTGAGTCTGATGACGTTATATTACAGTCGCTACTTATGGTACTACTACTCGAACTTCTATCTCTATGATCTTTCTCTTTACGGCTATATCTCTTCTTTACTAATTTTCGGTCTATTACGCTACTTTCTGAACTACTAGATGACAGTCGCTTTCGTTCTTTTCTTCTCTGTTTTGATAATTCGGTTTTCTGGTTGGCTGGCCTACGAACAGTATTCGCCTTAGGACTCCGAATCTCTGCTACTTCGTGATTCCTGGGTCGCTTCCTTCTATCTTGAGATCCCCCGGTGGTCTCAGAGTGCTTACGTAATCGTGTGGGTTTGCTACCGGAGGTGGGACTACCGGAGGTTGTGGCGCGTATACCGGTTCCCGAAGGAGAGTTATTGGTCTTTGTTGTGCCATTTTCAATTGTTCAAACTCCTGCAGTATCTGTTCGTATGGTCCTGCCCCCCGTGGAATGGCATCTTCTTCACGATTCTGCTCATCTTCTTTGCTTCTTAAGTCGCTACTGTCTGTTGAGTTCCCATTTCCTGAGTTACTGGCTATGGGTTCGCTTGGTTTTAGTCGTCTGATGAATTGAATACTGTCGTTCTGGTTTATCACCTGCTGTGGCGTTTGGCGTTGCGATGCTGCTGTCGGATTGGTACCTCTTGCTAGGGGTTGTCCCATCTGACTAATTCCCGGACCAGCCCGACGTTAGTCGCTTGTACCGCTGCAGGAGGTCTTGTGACCGACAGCGCTACGGTGGTTGGCACCGAAGTAGGTAACGTTGGTTCCGAAGTCGTTGTCGCTGATCTAATCGATTGTATTGGTCTTGGGAGTATTGGTACCGCGGGAGTCCTCGTGCTGGAATCCGGCGACAGATGATTCTCTGTATATTGGAAAGGTGGCTCTGGCATCCTCCGTTGGTAGCCAATTGGTATCATCTTCATTAATCCCAGTGTATATGCCAAATGTGTATGACTGCTCATCGTTAAGAGTTGCGGTGGGAACCCTGTTTGTACTCTTGGTCGTGTATTTGCAGACACCATCTGCATCACGAAGCTATCCGTTGGTCCATTTGTAAGGACTGGTGTCGTCGTTGGTCGTCGTCGGTGAGAGAAGCTCGGAGGTAAGACGCGCCTGACGAAAAGTCTCATTAAAAAGCGAACGATCTATTGTGGCTTGGCAATTAGAAGAAATATTAATTCTGACCAAGAGATGAAAAAAGCTATAATAGCAACGTTACTGGTGTGAATGGCGCAAAGCTGAATTCATGAATCTTTTAAGCATCCTGCTCGATTCATTGAAGAAAAAGTTATGGAACGCATTCTTCCAATCTGAGGAACTATCGAATAATGAACTTTTAACCCGATGCTTAGGAGGTCACACGCAAAATTCCAACGAGTCGTTCAACTTGACAGTCTGGTGCATAAATCCGTTACATCTGCATTCTGGTCAAAAAGTCATTGAAATTGCCGTCTACATAGCTGCTGGTATGTTTGTGATGCGTATTCTGTAGTTTTGAGTACTATGCAGTTGCTGAATTTGAGTATTGGCCAGCAGCAAAATATTTCCTGATAACGCTGATGCGCAATGGCTCGAGAGGGAAAACAGGCATCACTTATTTTCCAGCAAGAAAGCTCGTTTGGCTCGTAGACTCAAGAAAATGCTTCAAAATGAGCTTTTTGAGGTATTCTGAAGGTCTATTATATGGACCAAGAATAGCTGATTAGCGGATTATTAGTGTAAGTAATCGAAAATTGATACGTTTACTTATCGAAAACTTTAAAGCGCGTCTTCTCCAGTTTTCATTTTTACAATTTCTGTACATTGGCGGGCGTGATTGCAAAAAAACTAAACAACCTATTGGAACGATTAAAAGCTTGTTATCTTCAGTATTATATTTTCGTCTTTTTGAACTGAAAATGTTGTTGAAAAAATCCTCTTAAACCACTTTTATAGCAAGTTGAAGTGATTTTTTTCTCAGAAAACACTTTTTTTAAACCGGGAAAAAGTAAGAATTTTATAATTTCTTCCGGTTTTTCTTAGTTTACCCGAAAGAAAAATACATGAAAATTAAAATTCTTTTTGATGTTTCTGTTTCAGACACGAATTACGAGCTGCATCTTTCCCGCCAATTGAAGACTTCAGTGACGAGGCGCTCTACGAATGTGCTTATAAATCGGCTGTTATCCAGTGTTTCATGTTAAAATAATTTATTGGTAAAGTTCAAATACACATGAAAACATCTCAAAAACTTCTCTGAGCTAAGTTGTTTTTTTCTCTTCTGAAAAAAATTCGCAATAAAGAGCTTCTTTAGGCCTTCTGAAGCAGGAGCCCCCCTTAGGGTACATTTTCTAAAAATAACTTATGTTTTTGTACGTTGAACTATATTGAAACTACAAATAAACTTTTTTAGTATTTACAAATTATAGTAGAAACGTCTTAGTAAGGTTTATAGATAAATACTCTTTATGCTGTTTTATTTAAGTTTACTCGTAACAAATATTTAATATTTAACTTTTTCAGAAACTTACCTTTATTGGTAGTGCATATTGTTGTTATAAGCAATATATTAATAAATAAACAAAAGTCAATCCAGAATTGATTCTTTTTAAAATTTATAAATTACGTTATTAAAACGTGATTATAATTAAAAAATAAAAATATTGAAAATGTTGATGTAGAAAATGTCTTTAAATTTTGACATAATTCTGAAATATTATTTTCAAAAAATTGTACATTACAAGAAAAAGTATTACATTACAATCTTTTTCTAACATGTTTTTAAACTAATTTTTAAATCTTTCAAGAAAAATGTAATATTTGTTAAAGAATTGCACATTATACCAGGTACAAAAATATACGTTCTATTTCTAAAAATTGCTATTTTCGAGTGTTTTGAAATTATGTTCTCCATTCTAAAACAATATTCAACGATATTATAAAAAATTTTTAAAAACATATTTCTAAGATGTTACAAAAATGTTAGAAAATTTTTTTAAAATATATATCGAAGGCGGCACAAAAGTGTTTTAAAAATATATTTCAAAAGACGTACAAAAATTTTTAAATATATATTTCAAAGCTGTTATAAAAATATTTCAAAAATATATTTCAAAAGAGGTACAAAAATTTTTGAGAAGTATATTTCAAAATATTTTAAAAATATATTTCAAAGATGTTACAAGAATATTTTAAAAATATATTTGAAATATGTTACAAAAATGTTTTAAAAAATATTTCAAAATTTTCTATAGAAATTCCAAAGAAAATATTTTAATAATATTTTATTAAATATTGTGTTAATGATGTATGATGTGTTAATTAATAAAAATTGGTACCAAATTTGAAAACGCTTTATTAAGATTTTTTAAAAGATCTTTTACAAAATGCTCTTTGAATCTTTTTGAAATATTAATTTGTTTCAAATATAAACGGAAATCGAAGGTAATAATCGAAGATAAATTAAGAAGGTAATAATCGAAGATAAATTAAGAAGGTAATAATCGAAGATAAATTAAGAAGGTAATAATCGAAGATAAATTAATATCAGTGTTAAGCAGAAAAGTCGAAAATCAACCTATAGGTTACTATAAAAAATGTTGAGCCATTAGTGTCTCATACAAAGGTATGAGAAATGTTTTAAATGGTTTTTTCAAAACATAAGACATAAAAACTTTAAAATTTTACAGCTTCCTTAGTAGAATATATTATTTTGATTTGAAAGTATCATGGCATGTCTAATTTACGCATCTATGAATGTTAGCAAAATATTTAGTCTTTCGAAAAAAGAAATATATTTTATTGCATTAATAGTAATATGAATGAAAATCTGTTTAAATCTTGTTACATTTGCAGTACAAATACCAAATCTGTAGATTAAATTTGATATTTAGTAAAAAAGGCTTGTTGCTTTTTTATCCAGCAGAGCTCTAACGTTAAGGGTTCTAAATGTTCTGGAAAGAAACGGAAAAGTTTTTTTTTCCAATCGTGTCCGATTTTACCCGAACTTTTACGAACTTATCCGAAATTTAAAATCCGCAACATTGCGAATCTTCCGTACTTTCCTAAATTCAGAATCTGAAAATGTAAACTTGCAATTTACGTACAAAGTAGCATTGCTTTCTTATGAAACGTGATAGAGAAATACATTTTTAATTGAGTTTCGGTTATTACCGTATTTTTTCCGGATCATTCCATACATACCGATCCCCTTCTGTTTTTAATAATTTCTTTTTTTCGTACAATAGAAGTTTCTTTTTTTAATTTTGTTCATAGTCAAATAGAAGATGAGAGTCAGAGTGCTAGGATAATCCAGTGAAGTATATGTCGAAATACCAATCAAAAATAATCAAAAGTGCTATCACTGAAGAAAATTGAATGATTCTTTTTTAATTTTTTTTTTATTTTGTATTTTAAGAAGCATATTAGCGCAGAAATCTAAAAGTCTGAAATAATGGATTTTGATCCGTACGATTCTAGATAAAAACAAAAAGGATCAGAAATATATAAATAACGTTTCAGGGGTGAGGTGAACCTGAGTTGAACTCGAAGAAAGAAATTCTTTTTATGCGTGGATAAAAATGTTTTCTTTGAAGGTGGTGTTGAACCCCCTGTTGTAGGTAAATGCCGGAAACTAATATTCGCATTTAATTTTTATGTTAAGAAAATATCTCTCTGGATAGTTATCATTTTTTATTAGGACAACAACGTTCCGTAGGGGTATTTACTAAAAATTGAAAATTAATTGAAAACAGTGGATCCTCGTAATTATAAACGACGGGTGAGTTTAGCATCACCATATCTGTAATATTACTGTTACAAAACCACAAAATCTTGATCATACTTGACATAAGATATTATCACTATATATTGTCATTATAGTAAGTCATAAATATAGTACTGACAATGGTAATATCTTGTGTCTCATAGGAGGAAAATTTTAATATATTACAACGTTAAAATTACAGATATAATCAAGTATTTATAATAATTTTTTTGGAATGGTTGTTTTTAAAGAGAAATTTGTATTGGTTCATGGAAGAAAGAATTCTTTTTCCAAGTTTAACTCAGGCTGGCCTCCTTCATAATTTTCATTAGATAATAAATAATATGCTATACCCAAATACCACATTATTTATTAGAAATAAACTTTGAGTTTTTGCGTAATGATCCAGAAAGTCTCGGTCAAAACTGGTTTCAAATCTCGCCCGATTTCGGAAAAGGTTTGGAAAAATGATTTTTATTCCGGATCTTTTCGGAGCTTCATATAGACTTTTATAGAACTTTATATAGAACTTTATATAAAAACGTGTGAGGGATAATTACACCTCCTCTCTCTTTCTCTCTCTCTCTCTCTCTCTCTGTATTTTTGCCAAAAATGACAAATAAATCGTATATCTATATCTATCTATCTCTCTCTCTCTCTCTCTCTCTCTCTCTCTCTCTCTCTCTCTCTCTCTCTCTCACACACACCCGCATATAAAACATGCATTAATTACTACAGCTGTTACAGGCACTATCAGCGGCAAACGGAGAGAGCAAGGAGACTAGTGGTAAGGAAAGAGAAAGAGAGAGAGAGAGAGAGAGAGAGATAGTATAGGTAGACCGGGGGGGGGGCGAAGCGCGACGTGCGAAGATTTTCGGCTAATCGAGAGAGACGCTTCAGCTTCCACGAGCCTAGTACGCAGCTGCAGAGCGAGCGTGAAATACTGTCCGTGTGTGAGTGAGCGTGGGAAACCGCGTCGAGTTTGCAAGGCCGAGACGTGACGACATAACGCAATGCCGCGCGACGTGTGTGCACATGTACTCTTTCCCTATTTATTTGAATATAACTATCTTCTATATTGAAAATTATTGAGTCACTCTTTAGTTCACATTTTCCCCCACGTATGCATGCTCTAATATAATATTAATATATCGCGGGTTTGCATAAGGTAAAAACCCGATATAATTGGCGCTCGCCGGCAAAACTCACTGACTCGTAGGGATTAGCGACTAACTAGCGGAAAAGTGCATAGTTCGGATCGCGTGTGCAATATATTGCAAGTGCACACGCCGATTATATATAACAGCAGACCTAGGCTAACGCACGCGCGGGCATTGTTTACGTTCGGTGTGCGAGAGAACTCGCAAAAGGAGCAACTGTGTGAAGTAAACCGGCCTTTGCTGGCCCTGGAATATTTCGAGTAAGGATCAGACTGAAGCGAAATAATATTTCGTCTTTTATAATGTTCGCGCGGACGTTTGATTTACTTGTCCGATATTTAATTCACGTAGGAGTAAATAATTTTCTCCGCTATATAGTATTCTAATAGGTACGGAAGTGTGTAAGAATAAAAGTTTTTTTTTGTAAAAAGCATCTCCCGCAAGTGAACGAACATGCTTATTAAAGTGATAATTTTTTCTATAATAAATACTAAAGTATTATCTGGTGATCAAATTTTTTTTATTTAACAGTAAATAATAAAGATTTTTTTAGTGATAGATGGTTGCTGTTTTTATAGAAATAAAGTATAAATTTTGGTAAAATCACTGGTGAGTATTTAAATGAATAAAATTTTATTTGCGTATTTAAATTGAAATTGCATAAATAATACCAACACTTTAATTCGTGACGAAAATAAATATAATGATTCTTGTTAAAAGTTTCCTTTATTATGAAGTGTTTGTAAATAAACTAACTATTGAAAATTTAATTCTATAAATTAAGTAATAGTGTTAATTACTCATAAACTATATTGTTCTAGTTTATCATTACATTTGTTTTCGACTGTTAAAATTAAATAGTTTTGTTGTCAGATTAATCACGTGTTTGCAAAATTAATTTATGTTTAAATAAATAATTTAGTAAACTATACAATACGTTTGACCACTTGCTCGTTTACTTGTGTTACAGTCGAATTAAGTTCTGTTAGCGAATATATTTAATTATAATTCATGATATTGTGTATGTTAATACCAAATTTATGTGGTCCGTTGATCGGGCTGTCGGTGGTGCTGTGGATCTGTTCCGATGCGACCTATTTCCTTAGGGGCACTGAAGGCTGCCGATCTTCTTTGCAATTTTTGCAGAAAAACGGCAACTTCCTTATGCAACTAATTTTGGTCCATCGCTTGTGGCATTTGCTTCACGGCATCCACATTGTTTCGGGATTGTCTTTTCTAAAATAACAGTTAGCGATACACTTATCACATTTGTCAAGAGGCAAAGTGAAGGTATTAAGCCATGTTATCTTGTTGTCGATGACTTTTTTTGTGGCTTCTTTCTTTATCTTTCTTCGACTTTCTGCTTGAGTGTATAGACGAGGATGGCATTTTTTCTTTTTAGCGATTGGGTGTACTTCGGGGAACTGTTGTTGCTGCATTATGGCATCGGGAATGGACTCGCTGGTCTCTGTGGTTTGTGTTGATCGATGTTCTTCGTCATCTTCCGAGCGAGTGGTGGTGGTTCTTCTGAATAACTCAACGTGTTGTTTACGATGTTTCTTCCGCCAAAGGGCAATTGTCATTTTCTGCAACTCACGTTTATCTTCTTCCGTCATTAGTCCGGGGTTGTGTTTTGTTGTGCGACGTTCTTTTTATGCTGTCGAATTTAATTTTACTACCCTTATATTTATAGGGGTTGTAAAATTGTTAAAAGTGATCGCTCCGGATTGCAAATTCGGTCTCAGTCGGGATTCGCACTCTGTTGATGGAGAGCTTGGGTCACTCGATTTCCGTAGAGCGCTGTAGCTGTCTCTGCTTATGTCTTCTCTCCGTACAAGATGGTATTCGGAGGGCACAGTAAGGTATGGTTATATGTAATATAGGGGGTGAAAAATGAGTGGTCTACAAGGGCATAGGATTTTCGGTCTTCAGTAATTAGAAGCTTAGAGAAACAGGGTCTGATGCTGAAGTAGCCGGTTTTATTAATGTAGATCGTGGCGAAAGTAGGGAGGGCGTGGAAATTATAATTGAATAGTCTGGTGTGATCTGTAAGGGGAATTTTAGGATGGTTGCTAGTCGGCCTTTTATAGCGACTAAGTGAGTTATTACGACGCTAAACAAAAACTCAGGGGTAATTTTAGTTTGTTCCCGCGGTAGTTTGTGTCAAGAATTGTGTGTATTGATTTGTAATAAGAGGTCTTTTAATTGTTCATGAGTTAAGGGGAGGGGATGAAGGTTTCCTCTAGCGGTGACTTCGATAGAGTGACGTCCAAATGACTACATTATAGCAAAGCTACTAAGCTTTATAACGCACCTTTATTTTTAGGCCTATGCTTTCGCACACTAGCCAAGGTTATTAATGTGATTGTACGTATTTAAGCCCGTATTGTCTTGAACTCCTCCCAGTCTCAGTATACATGTGTCATATAGCTGTGCTTACGAGGGTTCTCGAATATTATATTTTAATGAGAACAGATTAGTAAATGAAGTTCAAATGTTATGAGAAAGTATGTTGTGTATATGTATGTATTTTTATATATTTAACTAATACTGTACACTCCTAGATAGTAGGAATGAGGGGTATTTGTTAATATCTTAATATAATAAACACTGTACGCTCCTAGATAGTAGGGACGAGGTGCACTTGTTAATACGTTAATATTATAATGAACGCTGTACGCTCCTAGATAGTAGTGACGAGGTGCGGTTATTATATATTTGTATGTATATATGTGCATGTATGTTTTTATTTAGGTTTATAATAATTGAGAATATTTTTATTTATATTTTTTTGTTTATTCAAATAATTTGTTTATTCTAATTGTACATAAGAAATAGCTTTTAACTAAACGATACAATGTGAATTAAATATAATTACTTTTGATTATTTGATGTTTGCTTTATTGTAAGACAAATCGTTTACTTGGATAATTCGATTTTCAATCTTTGGCGTTTAACCTTAAGCTACTTTACCCGAAATATTTAAACGAATATATATATATATATATATATATATATATATATATATATATATATATATATATATATATATATATATATATATATATATATATATATATATATATATATAATATGCGTGGATCTTCGACTAAAACTGTCTACTCTGATATTGACCTATGTATTTGAAAGATTTGTCTATAAAACTTTTCTACAAAGAAGTTTCTTGTCTTGTCTATAAAACTTTTCTACAAAGATCTGTAGCAGGCCTTACTGTACTCAGTCAGTGTAAGTGATCGAGAGTTGCTCGGACAAGCTAAGTCTTTTTACTATGAGTCTGACGTAAGTTTAAGCTGTACTAGAATAGATAATGTTCCGGAGGTGCTTGTGGCAAAACGAGAGATTGTCCAATAGCACGAGCCTAGTTGTACTCAGCCAGTGTACGTGGTCGAGAGTTGCTTAAGCAAGTGAGAGTCAAACGCAAAGCTGTACTAGAGCAGATAGTACTCCGGAGATGCCTGTCTAGCGAATGCTCGTGAGCCATGTAGCTTTCCCGCGGTCGGGTGAGCCAATGCTAGTGATACCCCGTGGACCGGTGTCTTTTGAACAGTTTTCCGCCGTGTCTCGCCTATGCTGAATGGTCGAGCAAGCGGGGTGAGGATGAGAAAGAACGAATAGGAAAGAACGTTTCCTCCTTTTCCTTCCCCCACGCGCCTTTCTTCTTATTATGCTAAGTCTTAAGACAGAGAAAAAAAGGAGAGAGAGTGAGGGTAAAAAGGTCCTCATATAGGCGTCGCTAAAGAAGCGCGCGCAGCTAGTTTTCGGCGCTCAGGCCTTTTTTTGGTGGCGCGAGCTTTTTCTACAAGGGAGATTTTCTGTCTCGCTTGCTCTCTTGCTCCTTCTTTATCTTTCGCATTTTACATTTGATTTTCTTAATATTTAACCTAAAATATTAATGTTTATTATATTTTTATTTACTAAGTGATTTTAAAATATAGAAGTTATTCCATAAAAAAAACATTAATAATAGTATTGTGAAAATATTTACTTTATATATATATATATATATATATATATATATATATATATATATATATATATTTATCTTATATAGTTACGATATTTGTTAAAAATCATACGATAATTATAGTAATTTATTAAAGTGTACACATGGTTAAAATAGTATAAGATTAATTAATAATAATAATGAGAGTAAGTGATGAATGTAAAGTTAATATTAATTTATGTTTACTTAAATTTAAAGTTTGCATAAACAGGTTTCAGTCTAGTATAAAAATGTTTACATTCTAAAATGTAATTAGTGAAAAAACATTTATATTTCAGTACTTAAAACTATCGTATTATATGCAAATATTATTATTACAACAAAATATTTAAAACTACTTTTAGAATCAAGCTATCGACTTGATTCTTTCGCATAACATTTTTATTTGAATTATAAAACTATATTACGATGTTATACAGGTAAAAAGTTATAATCTTATACGCTACACTTTCTGCTTTCAAAATAATATTTCAGCCTGTATTTTTCCGCTCGGAAAATGCTGCGCTTAGCAGATAAAATTTCGAGGTCGAAAAAGAGGGTCGATATGGATCCTAAATACGTGTGCATCCGGTTACACTTGACTCGTGCGCCCTAGCTAAGATACACGAGTATAGACCTAAAGCCTCATTCATTACAGTTAGAGAATAAAAGTTTTAAAAACATGTGTTTTTTCCATGTATAAAATAATATTGAAATATAGTTATATACTTATTAAGTAGGATATAACACCCCTCGCCTTAAACGATTGCTAGGTTTGTTAAACACAAACTAGTAATCGTACGCTGTGTACTTAATATTAAATAAGGCAACGACGCATTCTAGGTGTCACCTATTTCTTTTCTGGTCTGTATCGTCTTCTTCTTACTTGCAAAAGTCATCTTGTAAAATTGTTGGGTTGATATCTTTTAACGTTCCTCGTTAAATCGTTTAAATAGGATAGTGCATTCTCGAGTGTTAATAAGTATAATTTTTAGAGTTAACTTACGGTACACCTTTTTGACTTATATTAAAAGAAATGTAACAAAAAAATGTCTTCGAGTTTAGTATAATTATGGTATAGTAAATAAAATCGCTTCAAAAAGATTCTTTGTCAAAGTTGTATTATTAGAAACATTGAATTTGAATGTTATAGTGAAACTTGTTTAAAAATAAAATGTATTTACAGATTTGCATCTGCACGTAACTGAGAACAATAGAACACATGTGTAATACAACATGATTGTTCGATTTATATTGATCTTATTGCCAATAATTTGCAGAATAATAAACTATCTGCTTATTAATTGTCATTAATTGACAATATTTTTTGTTCAGAACGAAACCATTTAACCATAATCATGGTTCACATTTTTTTGTGCCTACTCACTTGTATAGGCTTTAAAGTTGTAAATCTTTTTGTGTAACTGTCTTGAAGATTACAATTACTTGTAATCTGATTATTCTATTCCATTATTTCGACGATTCAATTCAACATAGCTAAAAATCAAACTTATAACTGAGAAGCCTTTATTGGCAAGATTTGAGATCATTTATTTTATAAATTCAACCTTGAATATATACTTTTTTAATTGTTAGATTTCTTTATATAATTATTTTATGTATATTGTTTTTAGTATCAATATTCTAGAATTGAATTGGTCTATGGTAAATCTTATTGCTACATAGATTGTGCTTATTTATAATATAATAATATACTTGCATGACATCATATCCTATTGTATGCCTAAATATCTTAATCGTAAACTAATGAAATCTTAATAAACGCATCGCTTTGTCTAATTTGCTAAAAATCCGCCTTTTTCTGTTAATAGTTCTTGCAAGTATGAAACGGATAATATAAATTGAATGCATAATGTTTAACACATCTATTCTTATTATAACGTATAGATATTACTAAATATATCGTTAGTGATGTACATATTATAGTACGTAACTATGTATATATTGCTACATTACTGTTAAATTTATAATAAGTAAGTACACGAAAAGACTATTAAAAAAATCCTACATATTTACATTCCATTCAATATTTCTTGCCGTATGTAACTGCTTAGCTTAGAATATGATTTAAATATAAATTATATACATTTGTATATGATATTTTAGATATATATTTATGCGTCTAATCTCATATAAAAGTTATGTTTTTAAATTAACACACTTGTCATTTATTTTCCTTAAATACCTTGAATGAAAGTTCCAGTATAAAGGATGTATTGTTTTTAATATAAATGCTATGTAGTTTGAATCTGCTTTTATGAAACTAAATGATGCAAAGGATTTCCAAAAAAAAAATGACTTTAGCGCCTACAAATATATACGTTTTTGAAATGGCATTATAAATCTTGAGACCTTGTATGAAAAGTAAAAAAAAAACATTTAAGTACGTGTATTGTTATATTCCATAATTTTTCATAAATTGCTCATTTTTTTAGTGTAATAATATTGATTGATTTTAAAAGAACTATTTTAGAAAATATTTTTTATCATAGCTGAATGCAACTAACAAGTGTATCTTATTGATATAATTTGAAAGTAAAACTTATTTCTATCACACAATTAAGAATTAAGATCATAAGTGTTCATATGAAACTATTAATATTTATTCGAGCTGTATATTCACTTAAAATAAGACTCTGCGAAGTTATTCTGAAATAATAATGCATATATTTTTGTTTATTAATTTAAAAAACATTTCTATTAAAGTACCTTTATTTGAAAACATAATTACATAATCTAAGCTATAATATTGAATTATTTATCAGGTGATTTTTTTTATTATATATATATATATATATATATATATATATATATATATATATATATATATATATATATATATATATATATATATATGTTAATCTGAATATAAAAATCAAAATTTGATTCAATTCATGGATTTAAAAAAAAGTTTATAATAACGGTTGATCGTTTCCGAAAATCATAGTTTCAATGACAATTGCTTTTTGCGTATATATTTTTTTAATAATTTTTCATTATTATTATACTTTGTTCTCCTAAATTGAAATATTTTTGTGTCTTATTCATTAAAAAAAACAATTGTTATGTTGAATAAATTATCATATATTACCTAGACATTCCCCTATTCATTTCCCCATTCCACAAGGGGCTGTAAGACCTTGTAGTGGGCCCCTCTGGGGCCGGTGGGAGGCTTAAACTGGTGTGGGCCAATGATCGGGGACCCCAGGCCCAGCTCACTCGTTTGAGTGAAGATCCCTATAAACGGGCACTCTGTTTGTTATGTGACATCCCCATAAACGGGCTCTGGGAGTGAATGGGTATCCCTATAAACGGACTCTACCAGTGAAAGGCCCCATAGCGGTTGTCTAGGTCGGTTCTCCACTCCTCCTCTCCCTACTTGTAGGGGATGAAGGTCAGCGGCTCGCACTGGTAACGAAGAAACAGCCCCCCGTTCAGTGGTACGGTACAGCTGAACGGGTCTCTTTAACACTTTACACGATTACATTTAACACGAACGCAAGCACAACACGACACTGGAACATACATCACACCACAATGCAAGGAGCACCTATTTTTGGAAACACCAGGGGACTGTCGGCTTCTTTCTTGTGCCTGCTCCTCGGGTTGCCTGAGGGTACAATGTACAAACTGGGTTAGCACTCCCAGGCCGCCGGATAGTACAGAGGCCCGGGGACGTCTAGCTAGCAGGACCCTGGCTGACCTCCGGTTAGCGACCGGACTAGGGCCATGCTATGTCGGGGGGGGGGGGGGCTACATCGAGAAATTCCCTATGACGGGCCTAATGATGGCTCAAACGGCAAATCCGCTGAAAATGGTAGTCGTAGAGACAGGCTACCCTGAAGTCGCCATAAAGTCTGAACAGCTGGAAGACTTTAGGGATGCTGTGGCCAATGAAATCGATAAGATTCCTCAAGCACAGTGGTCGAAAATCTCGACAACCTTTGTCAGAGGAGGCGCCATTATTATAATCCGTGGACCAGTCCGCAAAGGATTGGCTCAGTGGGGTAATCCCTGGATTCGCGCCATGGGAGGGTGCGAACCTCAAGGTAGGGTGAGTGGGGCGAGGGGGGGGGGGGGTTGATCCAGAAGACTGTCAAGGCCACGACATCGATACCTGGTAAATTCAGGAAGCCAGAAGTCGTCCTTGACAGACTTCAGGGATACAATCGCACCATCAACACCACGTGCTGGCTAATAGTGCGACATCGCAGCACGGGGAAAGAGAAAGAGGGGGAGGAGGGGAAATACGCAACTGGCGGAAGAAATCTGCTGGTCGTGCAGATCCCCGAATCTCAGGCGAGGGTGCTAGAGCACCTCAAAGATCGGCTCTTCTACGATCTCGGACAGGTCACCTTTAAAGTGACCAGACGGGATCCTGAAGAGACCGCAGACCACGAGTAAATATTTAAAGGGGATGTCACAATCACAACGGCTACCTCCCAAATCAAATGTATTCAGATTATCTTGCACCATAGCAAAGGCGCTTCTGCTGTTTTGCAAAAGAGCATGGCTGCGATGCATACAGGCATAGTACTAATCCAGGAACCCTGGATTGTCAAATACTGTATCAAAGGGCTAGGTAATATTGGTTTTTGTTACAGGGACACCAGTACGAGCAACCCAAGGGCATATGTGCTGGTAAGGGGAGTTTCAGCATTCCCACTGATAGATCTCCGCACGAGGGACCTGGCAGTGGTGTCAATAGAGGTCGGACTAGATCTCAAACTGGTTGTGGGATCGGCTTACTTACCTCATGATGCGCCGGGCTGTCCTACTCCGAAAGTGCGCAAACTTGTCAGCTTCTGTGAGGTAAGAGGTTTACCTCTATTGTTGGGATGTGATGCCAACTCGCACCATCAGGTGTTGGGCTGTGCGGATTCAAACATCAGGGGAGTGAACCCTCTGGAGTATCTTGTTAGTACCGAATTGGATATTCTGAATACACAGAGTCGGAACCAACGTTCCGCAATGCAATAAGGGAAACGGTGATAGACATTACACATTGCGCCAGGGACCTTATTGACAAAATTTTGAATTGGAGAGTTTTTAATGGACCATCTCTTTCAGATCATGCTCAATTGAGATTTGAGCTCTTGACTAACATTCCTACAGAAGAAAAATGGATCAGGGACTCAAAGAGGATTGACTAGGCGGGTTTCCGTACTGACACTGAGGCACAACTCGGTCGGCTACCGACGATGATCGAGTATGTGGCTGGGTTAGAGGAAACTGCGAAACAATTAAATAACATACTTACTACGGCCTACCATGAAAACTGCAGATCGCATCTTGTAAGGAATAATGGCAGGACCAGATGGTGGAACGACAATCTGCAATAAATGAGAGATAACACCAGAAGGCTCTACAGTAGAACAAGGAAATCTAAAAGGGCGAAAGACTGGGCCAATTACAACAAGTCCAGGGACGCTTATAGAGAAGCAGTGAGACTTGCACAACAAAAATCATGGGAGTCTTTCTGCGATAGTGTCACTAGTAATAATCAAGCAGCAAGGCTGGATAAACTGCTAGCGAAGAACCCGGAGGCTTTTCTGGGAACTGTTAAAATGCAGGATGGGAGTTACTCAGTCACAGATGAGGAGACTCTTGACTGCCTAATCAGGGCTAACTTCTCGGGCTTTACTAGGACTGAGGAGGAAGTCGGGGACACCTTGGAACCGAACGGTTCGGAGGCAGGAGGTTGGGTGGTCGGGTCACCTTCGGGAATCGACAGTCGCCTGACCTCTGAAGTCGTCACTTCAGTCAGGGTTAGGTGGGTCATTGGATCCTTCAGCCGGTCCTTTTACAAAGGGCAGGCGAACCCATTATTGGGCCATTAGTGGGACTTGTCAAGGCTAGTCTCGCCCTGAGACACATCCCATCCGCTTGGCGGGGAACCAGAGTAGTCCTCATACCCGAGACAGGCAAAAATGGCTACACATCGCCTAAGGACTTCAGGCCTATCAGTCTCACTTCTTTCCTTCTGAAACTAACGAAAAGATTAGTTAATAGGTTTATACGTGAAACGATGCTATCTCTGAACCTCTTCACAATGGACAGCATGCATACCGCGCTGGAAGATCTACAGAATCAGCTCTAAACGAAGCCGTCACTTGGATTGAAAGTCAACTTGAAGCCAAAGGATTTACCATAGGCATCTTTACGGACGTCGAAAGGGGCTTTCAATAATACCAAGACAGAGATTATCAGGGAAGCTCTTCGGAAAAGAGGAGTTCCAGATTTGCTTCATGCTGAAGAACAGATACATTACGGTTAGCAAAGGTGGCAAAACTATTATGGGCTCAGTCAGTGACGGATGCCTACAGGTGGGTGTACTTCCTCGCCTCCTCTGGTTCATAGTCGTTGACGAGCTTATAACTCGGATCACCGGAATAGGATGTAAAGCAGTCGGATACGCTGATGACGTACTAGCTATTACCAGGGGGCCCTTTCTGGAACCCCTAGTGAGCATCACACAATGGGTCCTAGATACTATTAATACTTGGTACCTTAAAACGGGTCTTTCAATTAATCCAGATAAGACTGAAGTAGTGGTGTTCACCAGAAATTATAAATGGTCACTGCCAATGGGCCTCAAGCTAGGAGGACACGAACTCAAGATTTCCGAGGAAGCAAAGTATCTAGGGGTTATTCTAGATAAGAAACTTAACTAGAACGCACAACTTGTGAGACAGTACAAAAAGCATACAGCAGCCATATGGCAATGTAGAAGGGCCATTGGCAGAAATTGGGGCTTGAAACCAGAGATGGCTATGTGGATTCATAATGCCCTTCTGAAACCAAGACTAACATATGCTACGGTAGTCTGGTGTAACAAATCAGAACAATTCACGGCAAAGAAGATAGTGGAAAGGGCCAGGAGCCTAATACTGAGATACATCACGAGAGCCATGAGCACAACTCCAACTGTGGCGATGGGCACCCTGGTGAATCTTGAACCTCTCAATCTAACTCTAAAAGCCGAGGTGGCCAAATCGGCGCTCCGAGTAAAAGATACAGTTGGATGGAATACTAATGTAAAGCGGGCAAAAATGCTTCAGGGACTCCTACAGGGAGATCTTTTAACAATGCCCACAGATAAGAATCTAACGAAGTATATCTTTGATAAGAAATACAAAATAAGCATACCCACTCGCTACGAGTGGTTGAATGGACCCTGCCCCATACCGGAGAATGGAGAGAACTGGTTCATCGATGGTTCCAAAGGTGAAGCGGGCGTGGGAGCAGGGGTATACAGGAGGATGGGCAGTAAGGGATTCACGGGTCCTATGGGAAACAATGCGACCATCCATCAGGCAGAGATACTTGGTATCATTCGGTGTGCACAGAAAGCCGCCGAGGATGAGGGTGGAAGGAATATCTTCATCTGCACAGACAGCAAATGTACTCTATCAGCATTAGCTAATTATACAATGAAATCCAAGTTGTCGGCAGAATGCCATGAGGCAATAAACAACTTGGCAAACTCAGGAAACACCGTTACACTGGTATGGACTCCTGGACACAGCAATATGCTCGGAAATGAGATAGCTGACAGGCTTGCTAAACTAGGCGCCAAAGAGAGATTCATCGGACCGGAACCAATGATTGGCATCAATGCTTAGAGGAGATCGGACGAGTTGAACAACTAGGTGACCAAAGAGCATGGGAAGTACTAGACCATGGCTAAAGATTGTCGTCAAGCCAAAGCCTTGCTTGGCACGGAGCTCAACGAGAGGAGGAGCAAAGACCTTCTGAAACTCAAGAGAGCGGATGCAAGAACCATTACTGGTATTCTTACTGGACATGGTTCCTTAAATTACCATAAATACAACATAGGGCTGGCAGAAAGTCCAATGTGCAGGTTTTGTATGGAAGAGGGGGAAACCTCATCGCATATTTTCTGCAAATGCCCAGCAATCAAGCGGAGAATGGTGACTGGGGAGTTTTTCTTCACTGAACAAGACATAGCTAACAGCAGTGTGGGGGAGACACTTTCCCTTTGGAAAGCAATCTGGAACCACCTGGAGTCAAAATAACCGAGGGAAGAAGCTAATACTGAATCTGGGCGTTGGGCGAGATTTTATATGAAATCGGTACCCGACGCCTAGAGGATCAGTAGGGTCGCAAAGGGATTACCCAAGCGACATGAGTCTGGCATAAGACTCAACCTAGAATTTTCTAATAATAATAATCTAGACATAAGGTTCAGTACTTGATTTATTTGTAAGTTTGATAAATCACTTAAAGAATTTTGCAAAATATCGGAAATACTGCAATTAAATAAATTGCATTTCCCATTTTCAAGAAGGTTGTGCTTTTTGAAACTCACATTAAATGATTTTCTGCGTAGATCTAAATTTCATACTTAATATCAAGTTGTTGAAAATTGAAGTTAAAGTTTTAATAACTCCGATCTTGCGTGCATCTGCCTTGCAGTTGATACTGAATTTTGATTTTAGATTCACAATATTTGAAACAATATTAGTCGCAGGGATGGTCGCTATGTTCTTTGCGCTAGACCTTAAATTTTTTGCAATGATATTTGTATTTACAGCTATTAATTTTTGTTTGTTGAAATTAATTTTGATAATTTGAATGGATTCCACGTTTGTGTTTTTAATTAAATCGATTTTCTTAACTTGAATCTGATTTGAAATTGCAAATGAATTATTGGTCACTTCTGCACAAATTTTCGAATATTCAACTTCTTGTAAACCTTGATTTATTTTTATTGGAATTAATGTTGATTCTTTGGCTTGTTTTGAGTTAAGACACAGTTACAGTTGACTATCTGTACATTTAACAATGTTGGACTGAGACAAAATTCAATTTGTATTGCGTGAAACAATTGGTTCCTTTGAATTGTAAATTGAATAATCGTTCATTTTAGCTGACATATTGTATGATTTTGATTTTAACGATAAATTATGATTTGATATAAAAGAAGGCTTCGATTCTATACTCTCAATTTCCTTTTCAGGAAGATTCGTACATTCTTCATTAATTTGAAATGTATATTCTTTTACAGCTAATATCGCTTAATTTAAATTTTCAAAGCTGGGTTGTAATTTTAATTTTATTTGAGTATTTTCTATACGGTTATTTAAACAAAACATACATTCAGTCAATAATTCTTTCTTTAAACAAATAAAATAGTCTGTATATTTATCAAGTATTTCGCAAGATGGGTTATTAATATATAGTTTCTTGAAAAGCTGCGTAATATATATCTGTGATAAACAGTTTTTAAATTGCTCAATTGTTTAAAAATTTTTATTATTCATCAAAATCTGGGCTTTACTAGTTATCTTGATTTTTAATAATTTTACTATTATTGGCTCTAGCTCCAAAAAATTATTCATGTCGGATAATTCGTCGCATTTTTTTATGAATCTTTTCAAACATGCATCACTGTCAAGGTTCGGAAATGAAAAAATATATTCATCAAGTAACTTTAATTCTGTAAAAGCAATGTTAAATTCTCTAATTACAAAGTTAGATATACTTTTTAACGATTTATATTCACTATAAGAAAATTTTGAATTTGATGGTTTAATGTTATAAAATTTTTTTAAATCCTTAACCTGAACAAATCTGGTATTATGTTTTTGGTTATCTGAACAATGATCACCCTCGTAACCAATTCTGTCACACAACTGACATTTAATTAATTTCACAAATGTAATAGTTCTGGCTTTTTCCAGCTGTTTTTTTATTTCAACAGCATTTCTTATTAACTCTAAAGCATTATTGGAATCGTATAATTTTCTTTTAATTTCGGATTTCAATCCTGTCTTAAAGCATTCAGCATTATTTCTTTTAATAAATAAAATTATTAAATCGTCAAAGTCATTCATAGTTGTTTTATAAATATCAACATATTTTCGTCCTACATCTGCTATTCTATGTGCAAAGTGAATTACGTCTTCGTAATCCATCTGTATTTGGTTATCAAGTTCAGAAAAGTAAGCATTTTTCCATGCATCGAATTGATTATTTGATTTTGTCATTTTGAAACAGTAAATAATTCAAGTTTATTAGTAAAATGAGTATATTATATTTTTGATATATTATTCGTCAATTTATTTTTATTCTTCTTATTATTTATTTAGCTACTAATTATTTTTTTACATTCCAAAGGTTAGTGCATTATTTATAGTTTTCAAATATATTAAATTTTATTCATTTTTATAAATGTTATTTTAGTTACTTATAAATGTATTCTATAAATTTTCTTCACGTAAAGTGTCAGATTTTTTTTTTATTATAAACTTTTCATAAATAGATCTGTATCTATTTGAATAATATATCTCCTAATTATGTATATATGGGTCAATCCATGCCAAAACGCACACGGCTCTGCCCTAAAATGGTAAAGACTTAGAAGAACTTGTATAGGGTCAAAATTTAGGGTTTTTTATGTAGAATCAATAGCTATGTGACGCTTTTCAAAATTTTCAAAATGGCGGTCCCAAAAACCCGATTTTCTGACCAGTTTTCCGAAAATTTTCCGATTAATCGTTCATAATAATATAGATAAAAGACGAAAATTGTGAGTAAAGGTCATTTTATATGTGTTCGGGTACGCTGAATCCGAATCCGCTGACCGTTTAACCTTATCACTCCAGGATTTGCTCTAACCTAAAAAAATACCTCAAAAACGCTCAAACAGGCATGATTATGGCTAGATAAAGGTTCGTGACGATGCATTTGTTCGTTTCAAGGGTCGCGTATTTCAAATCCAAGGTCCGTTCAGCTCGTTCAGTCCAAAATTTGCCCCTAGCCTCAAAATATTTTTCAAAAACGCTCCAATAGGCATGGTTACGGCCAGATTAAGGATCGTGACCATAAATTTATACGTTTTCGAGATCGCTGATTTTAAGTCTAAGGTCCGTTTAGCTCGACAAGCCCAAAATTTGTCGCTAACCTCAAAAAGTACTTCAAAAATGCTCAGCGGGCATGATGACGGCCAGATGAAGAGTCGTGACCATATATTTATACGTTTTTGGGGCCACTGATTTTTAAATCCGAAGTCCGTTTAGTTCCATCAGCTAAAAATTTGTTTTTAACCTCAAAAAATACCTGACAAACGCTCAAATGGGCAGGTTCATGGCCAGAAATTGACGGTTATACTTTAAATCTCTACAACAACTTCCTTTTTATCACTTGAAAATTTTCTGATAATAATACTCTTGTTTCGTAGTGGAATAAAACAGTGATTGCTTGAAATTTGTGGGACAGAGGGAGCCTCGTCAAATCGTCTTTTTAATCTTCTTTGAGTGTTGCTATGTGTTACTTTTGAATGATAAAAGAACTTTATATTTTTTATTGAATGGCATGCCCACTCATAAAGCTGCTTAGCTGTTAAAATGCTGTTGATTGCTGATGCTTGGAGGCTTGTATTCCTAGCTCCTTTTTTAAGAGTTGCACCAATGCCATCATGTGGGCGTTTTCCGTGAGCCGTCGCGCAAAAATGCCATTCTGCTTTGATACCAAAATCATTTTCATGATTACAAAAATTTTGGATATTAAATCGATTTTTAAAATGTTGTTTTGCTCCATCAGAAAAGTAGATAATCTTTGTAACTTTGTGTTGTTTCTTTAGGTAATCAATTATCATCGAATTACATACATACACCGCTGTAGAGTCATGAGTATTTGATTCATCTCGATAATAATAAACTACAGTATATACTGTGGCTTGATTATTATTATAGTGAAAAGCTTGAGCTGCTTTTTGAACAACGAAAGCAAAATTCTCTGAATAATCTGGTAGCACAAGAATTTCTCCTGGATTTAAGCTCCCCTTCAATTGCTTAAAATATTCTGATTGTTGTTTGTTAATATAATCATGAGGCTTTAATAATTTTAACCGATGACCAAGAAGTTCGAGGAAATTTTCAGTAGTTGTGTTTGATGTAATCATAGTTGTTCTATCTGTCGAATGCCTAGCTTTTTCCAAACCTGATTCAAGTTGGGATCTGAGCTTATCGTAATTAGAGCAGTTTTTGCATTCGTTAAGAAAACATTCTCTATTTGAGTTACGACATACCATGAGATTAAGACAATCGGTATAGTTTTTTAATGGAAATTCCGATTTAGCCATCAGGTCAGATAAATTGATGGCATCGAGCAAAAGCTTGACATTCTCATGAATCACACATACGCAAACAATATGAGTACCATTACTTCCGGGTAAAACACAATTTTGAGGTCGTAATTGGCAAAACTTTGAAAGACCTATAGTAGTATCTGGATACTCTCCACAGAATTTGAAATATAATTCTTTTAAGCTAAACAATGTCAGTCTCTTCTGTTTGAGGACTTTTTCTCCATCAATCTCAACAGATTTTTTATTTCTATATCCTGGGAGAATTCTGCTGTTAGAATCACATTTATAGAATTGTTTCACTCTATTAACCGTAGTTTGTGGCAGCGATTTACCTATTTTTGGGGGTGGTCTAGAAAAAGAGCCATTCGTGGCTTTTAATTCTTTAGCTTTTCTAATGGAGTAAGTCGTAGTATTGAATAGAGAAGAAATCTTCTCTATTGACCATTTTGATGAATCTCTGAAAATAATTGAAAATAATCTCTGGTAAAATTTTACGATCATCAATGCTATATTGAATATATTTATCCGTTAGCCCGCCACTCAAACGTGATCTCTGACACGGAAAATATGACAACCCAAAATGCAAGCAAACCACGAAGCAGTAAAAAACGCTACAAGCCGCTTCCTTTGAAAGATTCCTTGACAATTTACCAATTATCACTGCTTCACTGATTATATTTTTTCGTTAACCCACTCAAACGTGATTTCTGTCTGTCAATACTTATGACTCATCAGCGGTGAGTCATAAGGACAACATTTTCTGAATAATCTGGTGGCACAAATATTCCTCTAAGCTTTAAGCTTACCTTTAATTGCTTGAAATATTCTGATTGTTGTTCGTTAATATAATCTTGAGGTTTTAATGATTTTAACCGATGACCAAGAAGTTAAATAAAATTTTTAGTAGTTGTGTTCGATGTAATCATGGTTGTCCTATTCGTCAGATGGACAGTATACGACAGACAGAAATCACGTTTGAGTGGGATAACGAAAAAATATAATCAGTGAAGCAGTGATAATTGGTAAATTGTCAAGGAATCTTTCAAAGGAAGCGGCTTGTTGCGTTTTTTACTGCTTCGTGGTTTGCTTGCATTTTGGGTTGTCATATTTTCCGTGTTAGAGATCACGTTTGAGTGGCGGGCTAACGGATAAATATAATCAATATAGCATTGATGATCGTAAAATTTTACCAGAGATTATTTTGAAGGCTATAAATACGCACTCGTATATATAGACGTATAGTTCTCACACGCATATAAACACAGTATTTGCATTGACTTTGAGCTAGCTTTCCATGATCATGACTTCAAAAAAGAAAGAAGTCTTTTCGAACAGATCGCTGTTGCAATCCGTTCAAATTGGTAGCTCACATAGGCAAATCATTACGACCACTACCAGCTAGGCTTTGCAGATATTTCGGGCTTGCTTCTGCAGAGAATATGATTTGCAGTTGATGTAGGAAAATATCATATACTAGTAATGATACTCATAATGAAGACGTGAACCACAATTCCAACAATGATGATACTCATGATGAAAACCAGAATGACAATATGAACAATACTTCTGTATCTAACAGTGCAAATGAAAATATCCTAGAGAAGAATGTGCAATTAGATCTTGACAGTTCGACTTCTTCAAATGCTGAGTAAAACCTCCATGAAATCATCCAAGGTTTAAGAGAAAAATTTTCATCGTTGTCAGAGCACGATCCCGACAGGATAGCTATTCTAACCATACTGCCATCAAAATGGTCAATAGAGAAGATTTCTTCTCTACTCAATACTACGACTTACTCCATTAGAAAAGCTAAAGAATTAAAAGCCACGAATGGCTCTTTTTCTAGACCACCCCCAAAAATAGGTAAATCGCTGCCACAAACTACGGTTAATAGAGTGAAACAATTCTATGAATGTGATTCTAACAGCAGAATTCTCCCAGGATATAGAAATAAAAAATCTGTTGAGATTGATGCAGAAAAAGTCCTCAAACAGTAGAGACTGACATTGTTTAGCTTAAAAAAATTATATTTCAAATTCTGTGGAGAGCATCCAGATACTACTATAGGTCTTTCAAAGTTTTGCCAATTACGACCTCAAAATTGTGTTTTACCCGGAAATAATGGTACTCATATTGTTTGTGTATGTGTGATTCATGAGAATGTCAAGCTTTTGCTCGATGCCATCAATTTATCTGACCTGATGGCTAAATCGGAATTCCCATTAAAAAACTATACCGATTGTCTTAATCTCATGGTATGTCGTAACTCAAATAGAGAATGTTTTCTTAACGAATGCAAAAACTGCTCTAATTACGATAAGCTCAGATCCCAACTTGAATCAGGTTTGGAAAAAGCAGACGTAAAGGATATAACTTTTATCTCTTGGCATTCGACAGATAGAACAACTATGATTACATCAAACACAACTACTGAAAATTTCCTCGAACTTCTTGGTCATCGGTTACAATCATTAAAGCCTCGTGATTATATTAACAATCAACAATCAGAATATTTTAAGCAATTGAAGGGGAGCTTAAAGCCAGGAGAAATTCTTGTGCTACCAGATTATTCAGAGAATTTTGCTTTCGTTGTTCAAAAAGCAGCTCAAGCTTTTCAGTATAATAATAATCAAGCCACAGTATATACTGTAGTTTATTATTATCGAGATGAATCAAATACTCATGACTCTGCAGCGGTGTATGTGTGTAATTCGATGATAATTGATTACCTAAAGAAACAACACAAAGTTACAAAGATTATCTACTTTTCTGATGGAGCAAAACAACATTTTAAAAATCGATTTAATATCCAAAAGTTTTGTAATCATGAAAATGATTTTGGTATCAAAGTAGAATGGCATTTTTGCGCGACGGCTCACGGAAAACGCCCACATGATGGCATTTGTGCAACTCTTAAAATAGGAGCTAGGAATACAAGCCTCCAAGCATCAGCAATCAGCAGCATTTTAACAGCTAAGCAGCTTTATGAGTGGACATGCCATTCAATAAAAAATATAAAGTTCTTTTATTATTCAAAAGTAATACATAGCAACACTCAAAGAAGATTAAAAAGACGATTTGACGACTCCTTCTGTCCCACAAATTTCAAGCAATCACTGTTTTATTCCACTACGAAACAAGAGTATTATTATCAGAAAATTTTCAAGTGATAAAAAGGAAGTTGTTGTAGAGATTTAAAGTATAACCGTCCATTTCTGGCCATGAACCTACCCATTTGAGCGTTTGTCAGGTATTTTTTGAGGTTAAAAACAAATTTTTAGCTGATGGAACTAAACGGACTTCGGATTTGAAATCAGTGGCCCCAAAAACGTATAAATATATGGTCACGATCCTTAATCTGGCCGTAACCATGCCTATTGGAGCGTTTTTGAAAAATATTTTGAGGCTAGGGGCAAATTTTGGACTGAACGAGCTGAACGGACCTTGGATTTGAAATACGCGACCCTTGAAACGAACAAATGCATCGTCACGAACCTTTATCTAGCCATAATCATGCCTGTTTGAGCGTTTTTGAGGTATTTTTTTAGGTTAGAGCAAATCCTGGAGTGATAAGGTTAAACGGTCAGCGGATTCGGATTCAGCGTACCCGAACACATATAAAATGACCTTTACTCACAATTTTCGTCTTTTATCTATATTATTATGAACGATTAATCGGAAAATTTTCGGAAAACTGGTCAGAAAATCGGGTTTTTGGGACCGCCATTTTGAAAATTTTGAAAAGCGTCACATAGCTATTGATTCTACATAAAAAACCCTAAATTTTGACCCTATACAAGTTCTTCTAAGTCTTTACCATTTTTGGGCTGAGCCGTGTGCGTTTTGGCATGGATTGAGACATATACATATTTAAATTTAATGTTTTCGAAAAAATACAAAATCAGAAAATTTAAAATTTAACTCATGAAAAATATATATATGTTTTTTTTTATTTTATTTATTTGATGAAAAGCGAATGGTTACCCCTCGCCTAAGAATCCTACTATATTTGTTTTTTTTTTCAAAATGATGACAATAATAGTTATTTTTATTCTTTTTGTTAAATATCTCAGCCTCAGTGACGACATTACGTTTGTGCTGGACATGTGCTTGGCCTCAGGGATAAAACTGTGTCTATTTGTGCCTTCAAAATTAATAGTTCAGAGGCAGTTTCGCGTGATCATTCTTGTGATTCAGAGGCTTTGATGCTTAACTTATATAGATAATCATGAAATTTTTATTGTCATAAATTTATAAATTGAGTTATTCTTAAGATTCTTAGTTCTTCATACATCAAATTGAGTTAAAATATATATCTGATCCCTCGATTATTCACGATATAAATTGTATTTTTAAACAACTACTATTTTTTCATTTTTACTCTCTGCATGAGATTTATTTTGTATATTTAATGATTTATGTTTTATTTATTAACTATAATTATTTCATTGTGCAAATCGTTGCTTCTCGCAAACTATTTCTTGTATTTATAATTTATTTATTTGTTTATTCATTCAATTTTGATTTGTTCAAAATTTTCTTTTCGTAAGTGGGATTCTTTCCTGAAGATTGAGGTATGAAACTTATATACATACTTTTCTTTGCGTTAACCAAAATCCCGATCCCGGAGCCTCCATTTTTAAGCCTATGCTTTCGCACACTAGCTAAGGTTCATAATGTGATCGTACGTATTTAAGCCCGTATTGTCGTGAACTCCTCCAAGTCTCAGTATACATGTGTCATATAGCTGAGCTTACAACGATTCTCGACTATTATATTTTAATGAGAACAGATTAGCAAATGAAGTACAAATGTTATGAGAAAGTATTTTGTGTATATGTATGTATTTTTATATATTTAACTAATGCTTTACACTCCTAGATAGTAGGAATGAGGTGCATTTGTTAATACGTTAATATTATAATAAACACAGTACGTTCCTAGATAGTATGGATGAGGTGCGTTTATTATATATATGTACGTATATATATGTATGTATTTTTTTATATTTAACTAATGCTGTACACTCCTAGATAGTATGGACGAGGTGTATTTATTATATATTTATGTAATTAACTAATGCTGTACGCTCCTAGATAGTAGGGACGAGGTGCGGTTATTATATATTTGTATGTATATATGTGTATGTATGTTTTTATTTAGGTTTATAATAATTGAGAATATTTTTATTTATATTTTTCCGTTTATTCAAATAATTTGTTTATTCTAATCGTACATAAGAAATAGCTTTTAACTAAACGATACAATGTGAATTAAATATAATTACTTTTGATTATTTGATGATTGCTTTATTGTAAGACAAATCGTTTACTTAATTGTTCATGAGTTAAGGGGAGGGGATGAAGGTTTCCTCTAGCGGTGACTTCGATAGAGTGACGTCCAAATGACTACATTAGAGCAAAGCTACTAAGCTTTATAACGTACCTTTATTTTTAGGCCTATGCTTTCGCACACTAGCCAAGGTTATTAATGTGATTGTACGTATTTAAGTCCGTATTGTCTTGAACTCCTCCCAGTCTCAGTATACATGTGTCATATAGCTGAGCTTACGAGGGTTCTCGAATATTATATTTTAATGAGAACAGATTAGTAAATGAAGTTCGAATGTTATGAGAAAGTATGTTGTGTATATGTATGTATTTTTATATATTTAACTAATGCTGTACACTCCTAGATAGTAGGAATGAGGGGTATTTGTTAATATCTTAATATAATAAACACTGTACGCTCCTAGATAGTAGGGACGAGGTGCACTTGTTAATACGTTAATATTATAATGAACGCTGTACGCTTCTAGATAGTAGTGACGAGGTGCGGTTATTATATATTTGTATGTATATATGTGCATGTATGTTTTTATTTAGGTTTATAATAATTGAGAATATTTTTATTTATATTTTTTTGTTTATTCAAATAATTTGTTTATTGTAATTGTACATAAGAAGTAGCTTTTAACTAAACGATACAATGTGAATTAAATATAATTACTTTTGTTTATTTGATGATTGCTTTATTGTAAGACAAATCGTTTACTTGAATAATTCGATTTTCAATCTTTGGCGCTTAGCCTTAAGCTACTTTACCCGAAATATTTAAACGAATATATATATATATATATATATATATATATATATATATATATATATACAATATGCGTGGGTCTTCGACTAAAACTGTCTACCCTGATATTGACGTATGTATTTGAAAGATTTATCTATAAAACTTTTCTACAAAGAAGTTTCTTGTCTTGTCTATAAAACTTTTCTACAAAGATCTGTAGCAGGCCTTGCTGTACTCAGTCAGTGTAAGTGATCGAAAGTTGCTCGAACAAGCTGAGTCTTTTTACTAGGAGTCTGACGTAAGTTTAAGCTGTACTAGAATAGATAGTGTTCCGGAGGTGCTTGTGGCAAAACGAGAGATTGTCCAATAGCATGAGCCTAGTTGTACTCAGCCAGTGTAAGTGGTCGAAAGTTGCTTAAGCAAGTGAGAGTCAAACGCAAAGCTGTACTAGAGCAGATAGTGCTCCGGAGATAACTGTCTAGCGAATGCTCGTGCGCCATGTAGCTTGCCCGGGGTCGAGTGAGCTAATGCTAGTGATACCCCGTGGACCGGTGTCTTTTAAACAGTTTTCCGCCGTGTCTCGCCTATGCTGAAGGGTCGAGAAAGCGGGGTGAGGATGAGAAAAAACGAATAGGAGAGAACGTTTCCTCCCTTTCCTTCTCCCACGCGCCTTTCTTTTTATTATGCTAATGCTTAAGACGGAGAAAAAAAGGAGATAGGGTGAGGGAAAAAAGGTCCTAATGTGGACGTCGCTAAAGAAGCGCGCGCAGCTAGTTTTCGGCGCTCGGACCTTTGTTTGGTGGCGTGAGCTTTTTCTACAGAGAGAAGGGAGATCTTTTGTCTAGATTGCTCTTTTGCTCCTTCTCTATCTTTCGCATTTTACATTTGATTTTCATAATATTTAACCTAAAATATTAACGTTTATTATATTTTTATTTACTAAATGATCTTAAAATGTAGTAGTTATTTCATAAAAAACCATTAATGATAGTATTGTGAAAATATTTACTTTATAATATATTTATCTTATATAGTTACGATATTTGTTAAAAATCATACGATAATTATAGTAATTTATTAAAGTGTACACACGGTTAAAATAGTATAAGATTAATTATTAATAATAATGAGAATAAGTGATGAACGTAAAGTTAATATTAATTTATGTTTACTTAAATTTAAAGTTTGCATAAACAGGTTTCAGTCTAGTATAAAAATGTCTAGATTCTAAAATGTAATTAGTGAATAAACATTTATTTTTCAGTACTTAAAACTATCGTATTATATATAAATATTATTATTACAACACAATATTTAAAACTACTTTTAGAATCAAGCTATCGACTTGATTCTTTCGCACAACATTTTTATTTGAATTATGAAACTATATTACGATGTTATGCATGTAAAAAGTTATTATCTTATACGCTACGCTTTCTACTTTCAAAATAATATTCCAGTCTGTATTTTTCCGCTCGGAAAATGCTGCGCTTAGCAGATACATTTTGTGGTCGAAAAATAGGGTCGATATGGATCCTAAACACGTGTGCATCCGGTTACACTTGACTCGTGCGCCCTAGCTAAGATACACGAGCATAGGCCTAAAACCTCATTCACGACAGTTAGAGAATAAAAGTTTTAAAAACATGTGTTTGTTCCATGTATAAAATAATATTGAAATATTGTTATATACTTATTAACTAGGATATAACAATAGCATTGATGAGGACTTTAGTAATTTATCATATTATCTAGGGTTTGTTCGAATTCAACGGCCCACAGCGATATGGTTTGTGCAGCGGAAGTTTTGTTTGTTTTTATGGTATTATGTGCGTTTTCATTAAGCAATTTTAGGATTTTAGTACGCGTGAAGGTGTTTTGGGTTATTGTTATATTTATTATGCAAATCCTATAGGTTAGATTGAATAAGATGTATTTGTTCTGCTGCTAGTGCTGAAATATTTTGTTACCTATAATATGCATATCAATATCACAGTTTCATAACAATTTCTGGAGATTAACTCATTCTTGCATACCCGTACATCCATCACGTCACAATTTAAAAGGAATTATAATTAAGCATTTTATAGCAAATTTATACTCTTTATAATTTATACATTATTACGACATATTTCATGACTGAGATATAAAACACGGGAAAACGGATAAAAAAAAATAAAATAAATAAATAAATAAATAAATGAATGAATGAATGAATGAATGAATGAATGAATGAACGAACGAACGAACGAACGAACGATCGAACGAACGAACGAACGAACGAACGAATGAATGAATGAATGAAAGAAAGAAAGAATGAATGAATGAATGAAGGAAGGAAGGAAGGAAGGAATGAACAAACAAACAACCAAAAAAACAAACAAACGAACTAACGTAAATAAATAAATAAATAAATAAAAATAAATACCCATGTATTCCTCTGTCGTAAAAAATATCAGATTAATCACCGTGCGATCGCCTGAGGTGCCTGACTAACGCCGTTTTAAATTTACATAAGGACGGCAGTTACCTCACACTGCAGGGGAGGGAGTTCTAGAATCGCGAGCCTTGGGATCTAAACGAATAGAGACCCTTATTAGTTCGCGATCCCGGAACCGAGAGCTCTTTCACACCACTCATACTGGAAGTCCTGGCTGTGTTTTTACCAAAGTTTGCAGGGGATCCAGGATCTTTTTGGATCTTAGGAAATAGGTAATCTGGTCGTGTACTATCTTCCCCGCTGTGCTCTGCTCCCATGTTGGATGTAGGCGGGCTCAGTGACGTCATAGGAGACAGAGAGGCCACTCGGAGCTGGCTGCTGGTGGGGGCGGGGCGTTGCCCTTGCAACAGAGAGAGTGACGAGTTGGAAGGCGCGGCCTTGCTCGCTAGATTGGCTCGCGCAACTGTTGCTGTCCTCTTATTGGCTGGAGTGGAAGCGGCTAACTCTTTCTCTATTACAGTCATGCTAATATTCGTCGCACGCGGAGCTGCCGACTCGAGCAACGACTTATTCGACTGTATACAGTCCTGGCACGCTACAGCTTTGGATTGGAGCTGTAGCTTACTTCGGTGTGCGCGTGTAAGTACTGCAAGAGGCTTGCACGCTGGATGACATGTGATATTGCAGATGCAGCACTTACGTAGTGAGTTGCTGCTCCTGGGGACCTCCCCGCAGATGGCGCAACTGTCGGCCATGGTGGCGGTGGCGACATAGATATTCGTTCTGCGAGGGAAAAGTGTCGTTATTTGGAGAGAGAGAGAGAGAGACAGAGAGAGAGAGAAAGAGAGAGAGATTGATTGGTTGATTGATACCATTTATTTGGCAGGGTCTATTGACCGTATGGCACTTGTGAATTTTACATTAATAACAATATACAGTTTTAATAATATATTTAATAACAGTTTGTAAAATATGTTCGCAAAAGTAACAATTTTGTATATTTTCAGTTTATATCTACATCATTTATATTAAACGGAGGTATTTATAATAATATAATATTTTACAGAAATTTAATAGTTATAGTAGATAATACCAATAATAGTTATAATAAACAATTATTTTTATAATTTTTATAATTTACGGGCGAATTCCACTTAAATCAGATAGACTCGCCTTGTAGTAACATAGAGTAAAGGGATGATTTCAACGCCGTAAATGATGACGCTGACTTTACCTCATTTGGTAACTTTTCCCAGAATATCAACGTGGTAATTTGGAATGAATTTTTAAAAGTTATAGTATCCCATTGTGGAATTTTAAATATCGAGGAATCTAATCGTTCAGATCGTCTTGTTCCTTCATCTAGATCTTCGAAAAGTTTCCGAAGGTAATATGTCGAGGAGGTATCGAGTAATTTATACATTGTACATCCTAGGAAATATTTTCGTCTAGTTTCGGGTGTTAGCAAATGTAGTTCTTTGTAGAAAGGCTTTAAAGCGACGTCTGGTTTTAGCCTATAAATAAAGCGAATAATACTATTTAAAATTCGCAAGAGTTTTATATTTAGATATCCGGCTGCATCATTATATACTAGACAGGCATAGTCGAAATGTAGAATTATAAGGGATGAAATTAACAGCTTTCTAAATGGAATGGTTAATGAATTTGCCCTATGTCTAAGTCTATGTAATATACCATGAACTTTACTAGATATATGAGATATGTGCTGATTCCAGGATAGATCTTCATTAAAATATACGTCTAGGTTGTTTACAAACTTATCAATTTTTATAGTAATGTTGTCAACAATAATAGGATCTAGTGAAGATTTATTTAAGCGCATATGATTTTGAACAGAGCCAAAAATAATGGCTTTTGTCTTGGAGGTGTTTAAGAGCAAACCGTGTTCGTTTGCCCAATTTACAACTGCAGATGCATCACGATTTATTTTTTCAATAGCTACATTTATTTCACTTAGCTTGCACCGGATATAAATTTGCATATCATCAGCAAATAACATACCTAGACAATGTTTTAATACTTTCCGAAGTGAATTTATAAAGACTAAGAAGATGGTTGGTCCTGGAATCGAGCCCTGTGGTACTCCTGCTGTATTTGGTAAAAATTCTGAAGTCCATCCGTCGAGATTTATCATCGCTTGAGATCTATTCGTTAGATAAGAGTGAAGCCACTTTATTGATTCATTACTGAAATTTAACCCTTTAAGAATTTGAAGTAATTTTGTATGGTTTATACAGTCAAAAGCTGTTTTGCAATCAAAAAGTAACATTAAGGTAAACTCTCCCTGATTTATTCCCTGGCAAATATCGTCTGAAATTTTTAGTAATGCTGATTGGGTACTATAGTTTTTACGGAATCCAGATTGAAAAGGTGATAAGTGAGCATTTGATTCTAGATGGTCTTTTAGTTGTTCATTTATAAGGGTGTCGAATATCTTGCTTAAGTGACATAAATTTGCAACAGGTCTAGTTTCCGATGGGGAACTGGGGTGAGGAACTTTGCTTAACGGAACTATTAATGACTTTTTACAAATTTCGGGGTAAGTTGAGGTATTTATTGAAAGATTAAACAGTGTTGTTAGAAAAGGTATAAGAATGTTTGTGAAATTTTTAAAATAACTGAGTAAGAGACCATCGTAACTACGACGCTTTATTTATGCACGATAGTATTGCTCGATGATCTTGAGTGTTATCAATTTGATGAAAATTGAACTGAGGTATATTCGATTCATTATAAGTATCCAATATCGATTTTAGTTCTGCGTCTAAGCAGAGTGAATGGCGGCAAGTCACAGAAGAGTAGTAGCTTATTAACTCTGCAAATGAAAAAATATTCAATGAAGAATTTTTCCTGTCTCTAACTAACCCTGATTTATGTAAAATTGACCAGATTTCATTCTTATCCTTAAGGTTTCTTAGTGTCCCTAAGTAGTAAGATTCTCTGGCAGATTTTATTTCAGTCTTGATCTCACGCCGCATTTGCTTATACTCTAACATTAGTCTTCGGTTTTGATTTCTTTTTGCCCTTTTATATATTTGATCACGCAGTTTACATCTACTTTTGAGATCTTTAGATACCCACAGTGCTAATTATTTGGTTATAACTCGTGTGCGAAATGGAGCATATTTATTTAATATGTCGATCGTAGAATTTCGAAATGAACTTAGCATAGTATCTACGTCGTTGCACGCAGAATCCGAGAGTAGGAGATTTGTAATACTACGAGTTATATCTTTTTCTAGAAGATTGAAGGGGCAATTTCTAAAATCTCGGGATGTGATTTCTTTATTTCCTGGCTGAATTGAGCTAGTTGCATAGTCGATGATTAGTGAGTCATGACAGTTTATGAATGAATCTCGTGATTTACTGTATGCAAGTACTTTGTCCGCACTGACAGTTAGAATTATATCAAGCCACGTATTTGTATTTTCTTTATGGTAAGTTGCACCGAATGGAGGTAGAAAGAAGAATTTTCTATAATAAAATTTTTTAAATGTTTAGAGTAGAATGATCACTTAATAGGTCGGAGTTTAAATCACCTGATATTATAATATTCGAATAGAGTGGTGCATACTTTAAAAGATCATCATATAAATTTGACAAAACTCGACCGCTTGGAGGGCGATGTACTGAAGCTAATAAGATACACGAGTTTTTATTAGGTCTAATTTCTAATCAGAGGCACTCTAGTGTATTTATGGTAGATATTTTTGGAGCATTTAATATTTTATACGTAAACGTATCTCGAATATAACAAGCAACACCTCCACCCTGTACATATTGCAGGCGACCGCCTTTTGAGGAAAGACCTCTGTCATTACGTAATAATAAGTAATTTTGGAGCTTACAGAATTTATCAGAGCCGGAGGGGATCAGCCATGATTCAGAAATGGATAGGATATCTACTTGTTCATTTTTAAGAAAAATTTAAATTTCTCCAATATGGCCCTTCAATGAATTTGCATTTATTTGTGCTACTCTTACATAAGATTTACTTTTCATTTGGTTAGATATAATATTCGATTGTGATTGTCAAACTATTTTTGCTAAGTCAGCTTCTGTAAGCATAAGCACGTGCTCAGAATTTTTGTCTTTCCGAACAAATATACACCCATTTCGGATAACAACTTGAGAAAAATTTTTAGAATTTGTTACCCGTGACTGCGCTTGACGCTTAAGTTTGTACACATAAGATGATAATAATTCGTGTAAAAAGACTTTAGTGTTTTTGTAAATAGTAATGTCACATTCGGAAAACACAATTAAAGTTTTAATATCGCCCATTTTTGCTTTAGTCTCCAGAATATACTCTTTAATTTGTACCGCTTTAAATTTGATTATAAAAGAAAATGTGACCGATTTATCGTTTAAATTTTGAGCACTTTGAGAGCCAGAAGTCGTATTTGACGTATTTTTGGCTGGTGCAAATGGTCTACAATGAAGTATGTCCTGGGTTAAGTGAAGCATATTTAAATGGGTTAAAATACGCTTAACTAATTCGGTATATGGCATATCCGAAAGGGTATTCGGAATCCCACTAACTAGTATTTCAGCGGAGGGAGCACCAAAAGCATGAATACTTTTTATATTCTGAATTTAGCTATAAATATAATTATCATTAGCCTGAAGATTTTTAATCTGTCCAGAAAGAGTTTCGATGTTTGTTGAGTGCTGTGATAGTAGTTCGGCATGTTTCTCCACATCCAAAGATAATTTTCTAACTGTGAATTTATCGTGGATAATTTCTGCGCATTGGATAAGATATGAGCCATCATTTTTGACATTTGTACAGACGGACTAAGATTATTCCAATCTGGTGGTAAGAGGTCAGATACATTTTGGTTTATTGATTCGGACTGCTTATTTTTTATCTTTGTCTGAATGCTAAGCACTATCCGACCATTGTGAAAAATTTCCAGGTAGAAAATTTAACTGAGATGACATATTTTCCGACAAATTTGATATTGAATTTACAGGAGAAGGAAGATTAGACATATTCATTTCAACGGAATTCGAAGCGTTTTCACCAGAGCCACTCATGAAAAATTTGTCGCTGTTTGGTAAAGAGGGTGAAAAAGTTATATTTCCTACACAGCAGAGTCGTGCAGATTTCAATTTTAAATAGTCGCGTGCACAACCTGTGTGAAAATATCTTTTGCAAATTAAGCAAGAAACTAAAGCTTTAGATATATTTCTTTTACATTTTGCACACTTGACCATTTAAGTAAGACTATAGTGCTGTAATAAGCTTAAACTAATAAGTACATTAAAATAGTCTAATTTCTAACTGAAAAAAAAAATAACGGAATAACTAAAATTTACATAAAAATCGAAAAATATCCAAGAAGATGCTCTTCTACTTTTAAAGTCATCTAAAAGTCATCTAAATGTTATCATATTATCTAGGTTAACTGGACTAAAGTTATCTTAAAGTTAAGTTGAAGACAACCACATGTTAACTGGGTTGCGACTTTCCGATGCTAACTAGGGTTTGACGTACGTGGATGAGGTACAATAAAACTGTTACCCCGACACACGCAAAACGGCACTAACAAGTATTACCCGATCGAGATGAAAACTTTCCTCGAAAATGGTCTAGCATTGCACCGGCGCGCGAGAATAATCGATATTAAAACGCACAATTTGCATGATAGCACATTTAATTATAGTCACCCTAGCACAAAACAGTCACTCAACGTATTTGATGAGTAGATGTGACGCGCTGAGACAATCTGCTATACGAAGAGCCCTGCTGCCTCTGATGTGTAGTGCGGGAAGGACGGCGGTGTGTGCCGTTTGTGGAGCGATGTCGCGATGAAAAGGATGGTCAGACAGACGGTCAGCTCCATCTTCACTGCTACATGAAGATGGACTTCGACCGCTAGATAACCTCAAACGTTTACGTAGCAAACAAATTCGGGCATCCCTGGCTCAAATTAACAAGCCGTGCCAATATGCTCGTAGTGCGCAAGAGCCAGCGAGATCCCGACTTGCCTGCAATAAGAATTTACACTCGGGGGAGTGTAAAAATATGTTATAAATCGGGTTCGAAAGTAAGCGTAACGGCTAAACGTTCGATTTATATGAACTCACCAGAGAGAGAGAAAGAGAGAGAGAGACAGAGAGAGAGAGAGAGAGAGAGAAAGAAAGAGAGAGTGAAAGAGAGAGAGAGAGAGAGAGAGACAGAGAGAGATAGCATTTTATTATTGCTTTAAAACAAAAATAGTATACATATGTACAATTCATTTTACATTATAGTTACATGTCAGTCAGTATTATTATATAAGATATCACATATTGATCGTCAGCCTTATAATAAAAAATTTTTGCACAATATTTAATATCTGCACATCGCTTTCTTAAATTTGCAGAGTGATGGCAGGTGCTTGATACTGCGGAGGATGGAGTTCCAAAGGCGCGATCCTCAAGCTCTCAGGTAGTACAAGCCCACATCAGTACGCGACCCTGGAACTGAGATATCTATAATTTTTTCACCCCTGCAGAAGGTTCTGGCCTGGTTCTTATCAAAAAGTTTCCTGAGATAGGGAGGTTGGCCTATTCTTATAATTTTATACATAAGGAAGGCGACAAAATATGCTCGTCTCTGATCAATATTTCACCAGCCCAGGTCCAATCTGCAAGGGGTGATGCGTTCATCCCTCCTGACGCCGCAAATATATCTTACACACGAATTCTGCAGACGTTGTAGTTTATTCGGCAGTTCCTCGGACACATCAAGATAAACGATTGAGCAGTAGTGGAGATAAGGGACAATCAGTGCACTTACGAGCTGCTTACGTAGAGCTTCGGTGGTGCAAGTTCTAAAGAATTTTAACCCATAAAGAGCGCGATTAACGCGCTTTGTGACGTAATCTATGTGCTGTTTCCATGTCAGCTTTGAATCCATTACAACACCGAGGTTAGTCACTGAGTCAACGAAGGGCAGGCATACGCCATTCTCCACCTCAATGCCTGGAAAATGTAATTCACTTAAGGAGATGATATTGTAAACAGAGCAATAAATAATAGCCTTCGTTTTATTGACATTGAGGTTTAGACCCCCAGACGACGCCCATGCCGACACAGCCCATGCTGCAACTGTTAAGCGCACGATGCCCTCATTTAAATCCGTCAGTTTGACTTGCGTATAAATCTGTAAGTCGTCAGCGTATAGTAAGTGTGTGATGTGTGTAGAGTCAAAAATTTCAGCTAAGTCATTAATATATAGACTGAAAAGAAGGGGTCCCAGGACCGAGCCCTGTAGAACTCCAAGATTGGTTATGAGACAATGTGACTCGCCGCTAGTTCTAGTGACAACTTTTTGTTGTCAGCCTGTAATGTAAGATTTGATACACAGGACTAATTTCCTGGAGAACCCCATTCTGATAAGCTGGCGAAGAGAGAAGAGAGAGAGAGAGAGAGAGAGAGAAAGAGAGAGAGAGAGAGAGAAAGAGAGAGAGAGAGAGAGAATAAAAGAAATTGGCTTATTTTACCAAAGTTAGACTCTTATGGGATTTAACATGTAAATCTGGTTCTAATTTTTTTCAACAAATTGCTTGTAGCGCTTAGCTTAAAATTTCATCGGTGTCTTAGCAGAAATTTGACCAGTCAAAATTATCAAATTTGGTGATGCAAAAAATACTATCTTATTCTGCATCAAATTCTCTTTCCAAAACACACGGACTAAAGTACTTTATCTTTTATAGTTCTCGAGATATAGATACATACATTTTGAGAAAAATTAAAATAATGCAAATAATCAGGATTTTCAGCGTGGCATAAATTCTGTACCAATAGAGGTAAGGTTTGATATTTTTTACATACTTTGTGTATGAAATACATCATTTTCTTAAAGTTTCAGAGTATTGAAATTTGTTACTTGCTCACTTGACGCGGAATCACCCATATATATATGGGTGATTCCGCGTCAAGTATATATATATATATACACTCCGCAACAAAATTAACTCAACACCTAATTCCGACTAAAAAATGGCGAAAATTCGAAGATCGATATCTCAGGTAAAAAATATCGTAAGGGGGTCAATTTTATTTTAATTAAAGGTTGAAGTCTCTATTTTAAGATGGTGGAACTCGATTTTCAATTTGACGCAACCCCTACTTACGTGACCTTGAAATTCAAGGTCATTTTTTAAAGCTTAAAAATCGTAAACTGTCGCAGTGCGCCCGCGCGTGGGTGGTTTAGTTTCGATAATTGTGAGCATTGCATCTTAAAGTACAACTCTTTCACTTTAATTTAAAAAAAAAAATTCGATCCACCCTACGATTGAATCAGCGGTGTAGAATGACTCGACTTCCTAGATCTCAGGTTGAAAATACCATATGCACGGGTTCGAATGGTATTTCTTGGTTGATTCTGATCAAATCGAAATGGAAAACTCGTATCCGAGCGAAACGAATATTACCGTCGACTTTAGCGTTACCCAATAAGCACCACGAGGAGGTAGTCGATCGGGTTTAGCTTATAATATGTGTGCGTATTTGTATGTGTGCGTGTGTGTGTATTTGTGTGTGTGCGTGTGCGTGTGTGTGTGGGGGGGGGGGGGGGGTTAAAAGGGCCGATTACTAATTGTACAGAAAGCCCTTAATATCTTGTGTTGCCGCCTCGGCGTCGAATAACCTCAGCTAATCTTGCAGGCATATTAATGCAAGCTCTTATCATGTCTTGAGGTATCTCGTGCCATATCTCATTTAGAGCTAGCCCCAGTTCCTTAAGATTCCTTGGTTGTCTATGCCTACTGCGCAATCGTCTACCCATCATGTCCCATACATGTTCAATTGGATTAAGATCCGGACTATTCGATGGATGCGGCAGTATCTCCAAGTGGTGTTCTCGGATGTAAGCCTGAGTAATTCTTGCGGAATGGGGAGGTGCATTATCTTGCATGAAAATGAAATTTGGACCTATGCTGCGACTCATTGGAAGCACGTGAGACTCCAAAATTTCATCGATGTAGCGTCTAGCTGTTAACCCGGGAGGTGGAACCAGAATAAGATCAGTGCGATCATTTAAAGAGATTTCTCCCCATACCATGACGGATCCACCGGAAAAAATCCTGGTCGGTTGAATATGGTTTGGCTCAAAACGCTCCCTCCTACGGCGCCAAATTCGTATTCGAGCATCATTACCATACAGGCAAAATCGTGATTCGTCTGTGAACAAGACGTTTCTCCACTGTCTAACCGTCCATTGTCCATAAGTTCTAGCATAGTGTAGACGAGATCTACGATGTCTTGCTGTGAGAAAGGGTACTCTAGCACGAATTCGCGATCTTAAACCTGCTTCGTGAAGACGTCTCCTTACTGTTTGCAAACTGATTTGCCTGTGTGGCAAGGCATCGCTATGAATTTGTTGCGCATTTCTTACCGGTTCACGTTGCTCGTATTAGACGACGGTCCTCGCGAGCATTTGTTACGCGTCTCCTACCTTGCCCCGTCCTTCTGGGGTAAGCACCTGTTTCATTGAATCGAGACAGAACTCGAGAAACAGTCGAAAAATGAACCCCCATTCGTCTTGCGTCGACTAAGTCCAGCTTCAGAAAGTGTAACAATTTGCGCGGATTGAATTTCATTCAACGGAGGTATTTTTATTTTGCCAATAAATCGATTTGAACCGATTGAAAAGACTACCGTAAGAATCAAAACCCGTAGCCCTTAAATGAAAAAATTTTACAATTTCGCCAAACGGTATTTTTTAAAGAATGGTAGATTTGTAAAAGAACTGTATTCGTTAAAATTTGGACACGGTCAGAGATGGACTTGAAAATTTTTTTGTTACATTACTGATTTCAGGAAATAATATGCAACGGATGACAAATTTGATAAATTTGTACACTTTTTAAGAGATATACGATGTAAGATAAAAGTTATAAAATAATAACGTTTACAAATTTGAAGAATTTGTTTTTTACATTTAGCTTGAGTTAAATCTGATCGACTATCTCCTGGTGGTGCTTATTGGATAACGCTAAAGTCGACGGCAATATTTGTTTCGCTTGGATACGAGTTTTCCATTTCGATTTGATCAGAATCAACCAAGAAATAACATTCGAACCCATGCATATGGCATTTTCAACCTAAGATATCGATCTACGAAGTCGAGTCATTCTACACCGCTGATTCAATCGTAGGGTGGATCGAAATTATCAAATTTTTCACGAAAAAGCGCGTTTTTTTAATACAATTTCTAAAGCGCTGTAAAATCGTCAAAAAATTGTAGTGGGTCAATTTTTTTATAAATTAAAGGGAAAGAGTTGTACTTTAAGATGCAATAATCAGAATTATTGAAAAAAGTTTCCGATTTTTGAGCTTTAAAAAATGACCTTGAATTTCAAGGTCACGTAAGTAGGGGTTGCGTCAAATCGAAAATCGAGTTCCACCGTCTTAAAGTAGAAACTTCAGCCTTTAATTTAAAAAAAAATTGTTTCCCTTACGACATTTTTTACCTGAGATATAGATCTTTGAATTTTCGCCATTTTTTAGTCGGAATTAGGTGTTGCGTTAATTTTGTTGCGGAGTGTATATATATATATATTATTAGGTTAGAGTGCATAATCAAAAGTGAATAAATCAAAATGCTTGACCCTTCAACTGTTAGTAATCGATGTCAACATAACGAAATTGAATTTTTTTTTTTGATTTTCAGAAGTTTTCATGATGTCACCACGGTTCTGAATTTTAGAAGAATAACTTTCCAATTATCATTAAAATTACGGGTAATTCAATTGAATTTAATTTTAGCTAGGTATATCTTCAATCCCAAGCCCGTATATCTTCTATGGCGTAAGGCACTTGCTGCCTATAAGAGTCTTAATTACGCACGCCCGGTTATAAAAAACCTCGTTGTGTGCATGCGAGAAACTCGAGATGCACCCCTTATTCCTATCCACTCAGCGGAGGACCTCACTGCCCTTCAGCTTAGACAGACCGCGGATTGACTATCATCGTCTCGGAGTCTCACCTCGAAGCGCGTAGACTCTCTTGTTATTGGCTACATAAACGTAAATAGACTTGCATCGCATCAGCATTTTACTTCGATCGAGGAACGTTGCACAGGTCAATACTCTGACATTTTAGCTGTTACCGAAACTTTTTTTGCACCCAATGAGCCCGATGCGCCGTTAACCATTGAGGGTTACTCGTTTTTGAGAGTTGATACAGAGGGTAAGGAGGGCGGTGGTGTTGGCATTTATGTTCGCGATGTTTTTGCTGTAAAAATTTTAGCGCAATCAAAGCCGTTATTTGATAATACTCCGAAATTTTTGATAATTAAAGTAATAAATGCATCTATTAAAACTTTATTTGCTGTTGTTTATCGCCGAACCTCTGCAGCATATCCTACTCATTTTTTTAACTGTTTGGCACCTTATCTTCCTCATTACTCGAACGTCATTATAACTGGCGATTTTAACATTAACATGTGTATTTTTAATGCAGCTTCTACTCGCCTACGTGAACTTATTGAATCCCATTTGCTCCATCTGGTGCCTTCCGAGCCTACGCACCATACTCTTTGGCGTGATCCGCCTTCTCATACTTGGCTCGACCTCATCATTGTGAAGGATAGTGCGTCTGTGCTTACATACAGTAAGTCTGATGCTCCTTTTATTGCGGGACACGACCTGATTGAAGCTAAACTTCGCTACGCAATATTGCCACCACGGAAGAAAACAATTATCACGCGCAGCTTAAACAAAATTGACCCCGAGCTACTTGCGAACAGCATCAAGAGCAACTTTGCTTATCTCTCACTTCCATTAAATCTTCCTCCTTCAGGCTCGTTCATTGCTACTACACCCAATTCGGGCTTGGTACTTGGCCCTTGTTTACCCATAGTTGAAGAATCGGAAAATCGAATAACAAAGGCTCTTATCGCTGCATATGATACGGCCGCGCCGCTTCGGACCATTATACTATCGTCTAAAAGAAAACCGTGGAATTCACCTGCGCTACGTGCTCTAATGAAACAGCGTGATTCTGCTTATAAGACTGCACGTTCCTCGAATCTCACGTCGGACTATGTTCGCTTTAAATCCCTTAGGTCTCTAGTCAGCAATTCGCTCGATACAGCAATAAATGAGTTTTTGACTAACCGACTTAACGAAGCTCCAGATGTGAAGTCCAAATGGCGTCAACTTCGTGGCATGCACGTCACAGGTTCCAATCTGCCCTCTCCTCTCCTTTATTTCACCGCTGACACACTCAACGCGCACTACGCAGCAACTGTAAATCACTCACAGCCGCTCGCTGAAGACGACTTTCAAGTTGCACGTGATCTGCCCTTCAACTCTACACTTTCGACGTCATTTGATTTCCGCCCAGTTTCACAAAGTGAAGTCCTTCAAATGCTGACATCTTCAAATTCGAAAGGCTCTGGCGTCGATGGCCTGTCAGTGCCGATGATTAAAGCTGCCCTGCCTGATATTTTGGGCCTTCTTACTGATCTAATGAACTCTTCGCTCTTGAATGCATATTACCCCTCAGCATGGAACAACGCTCTGTTAGTCCCTCTTTCTAAAGTTAAAGCTCCATCTACACCATCGGACACGCGATCAATAGCCCAACTCTCCGAGATATCCAAGATACTTGGGCGGCTAGTTCATCATCAACTGCTAGGGTATCTCGAGGTTCATAACCTTCTAAATCCTAGGCAAGCTGGTTTTCGTCGTGGCCATAGCACTCAGACCGGTCTACTAGGTGTACTTGGTGATATCAGTCCTGAAGTATGCTAATTTCATGATATTTGCCGATGACACCCAGATCTATCATCACTGCTATCCATCTGATCTCCTTCAAGGTATAGCTGAAATCACGAGAGATGCTCAAGCTGTCGCCACTTGGGCAGGTGCAAATGGTCTGGATCTAAACTTAGCTGAAACAAAAATCATGATTCTTGGAAGTCTTGCTTACATTTCGCAAATCGACATAGCCTTCCTGAAGTTATAATTCATGGCCATGCGCTTCCATATGTTTCCGAAGTCCGTAACCTTGGTGTGTGGCTCACCCCTACTCTCGAGTGGCAGCTACATACTAAGCATGTAGCACGAAAAGCCTATGGCACCTTATTTGTTTTAAAACTCTACAGACATGCCCTAACGTTGAAACTAAGGAAAAACTTGGTGGAAAGTCTTATATTTCCACAGCTTGATTATGCTTCAACGTGCCCAAAATGCGTGCGTTCGATTTGTTTTTGCCAATATTCCCTTTCGTGCTCATGTTACACCTTTTAGGCTGGAATTAGGCTGGTTGTCAGCAGCACGTAGGCGTGAATATTTTACTGCCGCACTAGCCTATGTTGTCATTGTCCACGGACGTCCTTCTTATCTTGCCAGTTGTTTTTCAAGACTCAATATTGATGCAACTATGCGTCGGTGAGCTAGGAATCCCCCTCAAGTTCTTCTTTATCCTGCCCCTCGTACGGAATCCCTCAATCAGGCATTTCATATAAGAGCGTCCGCGTTGCTGAATTCGTTATGTGTTGTAGATTTTTCTACATCGGCCCTTGGAACTTTCAAAACCTTCCTGGAAGATGCTCTCTTTACGCGTGATCGTATAGACTGGGAAACAAGGATTCAAAATTAGGGCTTATCTGTTTAGTTAGTTATTATATTATATTATATTTTATTACATATGTTGCGTTAGCTGTACAACTTAGAACTTAGAATTTAGTTAGAGTCTATTCATTCGATACTATTAATTCTTGAATTGTAATTAATATTAGGCGAATTTACACTTGCAATTAAAATTAAACTTACATGTTAATTTCTTTGTACATTTATGCTATGTAAATTTAATTAAATTATAACTTTGTATTTTCTTTGCGTCAGACGGGGTTCTACCCCAAGGCGGAATAAAGATCAATCAATCAATCAATATCCCTCTCTCTCTCTACCTCTCTCTCTCTACCTCTCTCTCTCTCTCTCTCTCTCTCTCTCTCTCTCTCTCTTTCTCTCTTCCCTTACCATTCGAGTCTCCTTGCTCTCTCCGTACGCCGCTGGTAGTGCATGTAACAGCTGAAGTAATTAATACATGTTTTATATGTATGAGAGAGAGAGAGAGTATGTAACGAGGTGTAATTACCCTTCACACATCCCTTCACAAGACGCTGCTAACTGGAGGTGTGTCAGTTCGACTTCACCTCTCTCTCTCTCTCTCTAAAACCAGGCCAGGACTTCAAGTAGGGGTGGGGCGAAGGAGCTCTCGGTTCCGGGGTTGCGCACCGATAAGGGCCTATTCTCATTTAGAGTTCAAGGCGCGCACCTCTGGAATTCGCTGCCAAGCAGTGTGAGATGCCTGCCAACTTTTTGTAAATTTAAAACGGCGTTAGGCAGGCACCTTAAACAATAACATGGTGACGGGAATACACAGAAGTGAACTTTTCGAAAATCGGTTTATAAATTATTTTGTTCATTTCTTTGCAGTCCTAATCTGACTCAGACATTTATTTAGGTTATTTATTTATTTAAATTATTTATTTATTTAAATTTATTTATTTATTTAAATTTATTTATTTATTTAAATTTATTTATTTATTTAAATTTATTTATTTATTTAAATTTATTTATTTATTTAAATTTATTTATTTATTTAAATTTATTTATTTATTTAAATTTATTTATTTATTTAAATTTATTTATTTATTTAAATTTATTTATTTATTTAAATTTATTTATCTATTTCAATTTATTTATTTATTATATTTATTTTATTTATTAATTTATTTATTAAAATTTATTTATTTATTTATTAAAATTTGTTTATTTATTTATTTAAAATTATTTATTTATTTATTTAAATTTATTTATTTATTTATTTAAATTTATTTATTTATTTAAATTTATTTAATTATTTAAATTTATTTATTTATTTAAATTTATTTATTTATTTGAATTTATTTATTGATTTAAATTTATTTATTTATTTAAATTTATTTATTTATTTAAATTTATTTATATATTTAAATTTATTTATTTATTTAAATTTATTTATATATTTAAATTTACTTATTTATTTAAATTTATTTATTTTAATTTATTTATTTATTTAAATTTATTTATTTTAATTTATTTATTTATTTAAATTTATTTATTTAAATTTATTTATTTATTTAAATTAATTTATTTAAATTTATTTATTTATTTAAATTTATTTATTTATTTAAATTTATTTATTTATTTAAATTTATTTATTTATTCAAATTTATTTATTTATTTATTTAAATTTATTTATTTATTTATTTAAATTTATTTATTTAAATTTATTTATTTATTTATTTAAATTTATTTATTTATTTATTTAAATTTATTTATTTATTTATTTAAATTTATTTATTTATTTATTTAAATTTATTTATTTATTTATTTAAATTTATTTATTTATTTAAATTTATTTATTTATTTAAATTTATTTATTTATTTAAATTTATTTATTTATTTAAATTTATTTATTTATTTAAATTTATTTATTTATTTAAATTTATTTATTTATTTAAATTTATTTATGTATTTATTTATTTATTTATAAAATTTATTTATTTATTTATTAAAATTTGTTTATTTATTTATTTAAAATTATTTATTTATTTATTTAAATTTATTTATTTATTTATTTAAATTTATTTATTTATTTATTTATTTATTTAAATTTATTTATTTATTTAAATTTATTTATGTATTTAAATTTATTTATTTATTTAAATTTATTTATTTAAATTTATTTATTTATTTAAATTTATTTATTTAAATTTATTTATTTATTTAAATTTATTTATTTATTTAAATTTATTTATTTAAATTTATTTATTTATTTAAATTTATTTATTTAAATTTATTTATTTATTTAAATTTATTTATTTATTCAAATTTATTTATTTATTCAAATTTGTTTATTTATTTATTTAAATTTATTTATTTATTTATTTAAATTTATTTATTTATTTATTTAAATTTATTTATTTATTTATTTAAATTTATTTATTTATTTAAATTTATTTATTTATTTAAATTTATTTATTTAAATTTATTTATTTATTTAAATTTATTTATTTATTTAAATTTATTTATTTATTTAAATTTATTTATTTAAATTTATTTATGTATTTATTTATTTATTTATTTAAATTTATTTATTTAAATTTATTTATTTATTTAAATTTATTTATTCAAATTTGTTTATTTATTTATTTAAATTTATTTATTTATTTATTTAAATTTATTTATTTATTTATTTAAATTTATTTATTTATTTATTTAAATTTATTTATTTATTTAAATTTATTTATTTATTTAAATTTATTTATTTAAATTTATTTATTTATTTAAATTTATTTATTTAAATTTATTTATTTATTTAAATTTATTTATTTATTTAAATTTATTTATTTAAATTTATTTATTTATTTAAATTTATTTATTTAAATTTATTTATTTATTTAAATTTATTTATTTAAATTTATTTATTTATTTAAATTTATTTATTTAAATTTATTTATTTATTTAAATTTATTTATTTAAATTTATTTATTTAAATTTATTTATTTATTTAAATTTATTTATTTAAATTTATTTATTTAAATTTATTTATTTATTTAAATTTATTTATTTAAATTTATTTATTTATTTAAATTTATTTATTTAAATTTATTTATTTATTTAAATTTATTCATTTAAATTTATTTATTTATTTAAATTTATTTATTTAAATTTATTTATTTATTTAAATTTATTTATTTAAATTTATTTATTTATTTATTAAAATTTGTTTATTTATTTATTTAAAATTATTTATTTATTTATTTAAATTTATTTATTTATTTATTTAAATTTATTTATTTATTTATTTATTTATTTAAATTTATTTATTTATTTATTTATTTATTTAAATTTATTTATTTATTTAAATTTATTTATGTATTTAAATTTATTTATTTATTTAAATTTATTTATTCATTTATATTTATTTATTTATTTAAATTTATTTATTTATTTAAATTTATTTATGTATTTATTTATTTATTTATTTAAATTTATTTATTTAAATTTATTTATTTATTAAAATTTATTTATTTATTTATTAAAATTTGTTTATTTATTTATTTAAAATTATTTATTTATTTATTTAAATTTATTTATTTATTTATTTAAATTTATTTATTTATTTAAATTTATTTAATTATTTAAATTTATTTATTTATTTAAATTTATTTATTTAAATTTATTTATTTATTTAAATTTATTTATTTAAATTTATTTATTTATTTAAATTTATTTATTTAAATTTATTTATTTATTTAAATTTATTTATTTAAATTTATTTATTTATTTAAATTTATTTATTTAAATTTATTTATTTATTTATTAAAATTTGTTTATTTATTTATTTAAAATTATTTATTTATTTATTTAAATTTATTTATTTATTTTAATTTATTTATTTATTTATTTAAATTTATTTATTTATTTAAATTTATTTATTTAAATTTATTTATTTATTTATTAAAATTTGTTTATTTATTTATTTAAAATTATTTATTTATTTATTTAAATTTATTTATTTATTTATTTAAATTTATTTATTTATTTATTTAAATTTATTTATTTATTTATTTATTTATTTAAATTTATTTATTTATTTAAATTTATCTATGTATTTAAATTTATTTATTATTTAAATTTATTTATTTATTTTTATTTATTTATTTATTTATTTTAATTTATTTATTTATTTATTTAAATTTATTTATTTATTTTAATTTATTTATTTATTTATTTAAATTTATTTATTTATTTATTTAAATTTATTTATTTATTTATTTAAATTTATTTATTTATTTATTTAAATTTATTTATTTATTTAAATTTATTTATTTATTTAAATTTATTTATTTAAATTTATTTATTTATTTAAATTTATTTATTTAAATTTATTTATTTATTTAAATTTATTTATTTAAATTTATTTATTTATTTAAATTTATTTATTTAAATTTATTTATTTATTTAAATTTATTTATTTAAATTTATTTATTTATTTAAATTTATTTATTTAAATTTATTTATTTATTTAAATTTATTTATTTAAATTTATTTATTTATTTAAATTTATTTATTTAAATTTATTTATTTATTTAAATTTATTTATTTAAATTTATTTATTTATTTATTAAAATTTGTTTATTTATTTATTTAAAATTATTTATTTATTTATTTAAATTTATTTATTTATTTATTTAAATTTATTTATTTATTTATTTAAATTTATTTATTTATTTAAATTTATTTATTTATTTATTTAAATTTATTTATTTATTTAATTAAATTTATTTATTTATTTATTTAAATTTATTTATTTATTTATTTAAATTTATTTATTTATTTAAATTTATTTATTTATTTAAATTTATGTATTTATTTAAATTTATTTATTTATTTAAATTAATTTATTTATTTAAATTTATTTATTTATTTAAATTTATTTATTTATTTAAATTTATTTATTTATTTAAATTTATTTATTTAAATTTATTTATTTATTTAAATTTATTTATTTATTCAAATTTATTTATTTATTCAAATTTATTTATTTATTTATTTAAATTTATTTATTTATTTATTTAAATTTATTTATTTATTTAAATTTATTTATTTAAATTTATTTATTTATTTAAATTTATTTATTTATTTAAATTTATTTATTTAAATTTATTTATTTATTTATTAAAATTTGTTTATTTATTTATTTAAAATTATTTATTTATTTATTTAAATTTATTTATTTATTTATTTAAATTTATTTATTTATTTATTTATTTATTTAAATTTATTTATTTATTTAAATTTATTTATGTATTTAAATTTATTTATTTATTTAAATTTATTTATTCATTTATATTTATTTATTTATTTAAATTTATTTATTTATTTAAATTTATTTATGTATTTATTTATTTATTTATTTAAATTTATTTATTTATTTAAATTTATTTATTTAAATTTATTTATTTATTTAAATTTATTTATTTAAATTTATTTATTTATTTAAATTTATTTATTTATTCAAATTTATTTATTTATTCAAATTTATTTATTTAAATTTATTTATTTATTTAAATTTATTTATTTAAATTTATTTATTTATTTAAATTTATTTATTTATTCAAATTTATTTATTTATTCAAATTTATTTATTTATTTATTTAAATTTATTTATTTATTTATTTAAATTTATTTATTTATTTATTTAAATTTATTTATTTATTTATTTAAATTTATTTATTTATTTATTTAAATTTATTTATTTATTTAAATTTATTTATTTATTTATTTAAATTTATTTATTTATTTAATTAAATTTATTTATTTATTTATTTAAATTTATTTATTTATTTATTTAAATTTATTTATTTATTTAAATTTATTTATTTATTTAAATTTATTTATTTATTTAAATTTATGTATTTATTTAAATTTATTTATTTATTTAAATTAATTTATTTATTTAAATTTATTTATTTATTTAAATTTATTTATTTATTTAAATTTATTTATTTATTTAAATTTATTTATTTATTTAAATTTATTTATTTATTTAGATTTATTTATTTATTCAAATTTATTTATTTATTCAAATTTATTTATTTATTTATTTAAATTTATTTATTTATTTATTTAAATTTATTTATTTATTTATTTAAATTTATTTATTTAAATTTATTTAAATTTATTTATTTATTTATTTAAATTTATTTATTTATTTAAATTTATTTATTTATTTAAATTTATTTATTTATTTAAATTTATTTATTTATTTAAATTTATTTATTTATTTATTTATTTAAATTTATTTATTTATTTATTTATTTAAATTTATTTATTTATTTATTTATTTAAATTTATTTATTTATTTATTTATTTAAATTTATTTATTTATTTATTTATTTAAATTTATTTATTTATTTATTTATTTAAATTTATTTATTTATTTATTTATTTAAATTTATTTATTTATTTATTTATTTAAATTTATTTATTTATTTATTTATTTAAATTTATTTGTGTTGAACTATTCATACTTCCTTCTTACTTTTTTTTTATCTTTCTTTTATCTTCTCATTTCGTAACGTCTCTACGAAATAAACATTTTCCTTCTTGACTTTTACATAGAATCCTACAGAAATTTAATATAGATATTAGGACAAATAACTCAATCGAGCTCTATTCGGAATAATTTAGCACCTGTGTTTGATTATCCCAAATAGAATTGGAACGAGTTAATACCGATCTCGGAATATTCCATTTCTTATGGTAAACTCGGTTGGCTGTTAGTCACCCGATGTTGCTATGACGAAAGTAATATTCTACCTAGGGCTAGAGTAATATCTATTGTTTACACAGGTGTGCATTTTCCGGGTGGACCCGCAATAAAAGCAGCCTCTTTCTTAAACTCGAGGCCAGAAGTCGCCCGTCAGCCGAGACGAAGTCGCTATACCAAAGCGCATAAATTTAAGTAGTGAAGTAAGAAGGAGCCCTCAGCTCATGTAAATCTGCCTGCGAGTAGATCATTCTTGCCGTGCAAGTCACCGAGTGTAGATCGTCGCTACTCCTGTAAACCGCGTGTTAAAATCAAGTTCGGGCAACGTGCTCAAAATCGACGTGCAAGTAAAGCACCAGCGACGCGCCCACGTGTATCCACGAACGACGAGCGCAATTGGAGAAATTGTATTGGGACCTCTTTACTTCAATAAAAATCACCGATAAGGTAAATAATAAAACATTATTTAAACCCTACAACAGACTCTCGAGTCTGATCACTAAACCGCCTCCTCTCCAAGCCTCCCTTTCCGGCCTTAGCCACGCAAACAATCTCTCGCGTGCAAACCGCTCGGCGCGACACGAGAAACGCCGTAACGTTCGGGCTTTATTTATTAATAATAAAAGCCAGTACGTCACAGCTAACAAATTGGTGCCCGGCGGTGGGATTAGTGTTTTGTAGCATCTTTATTTTGTTTAAATATTTTTACTTTTTTTTATATATAACATATATATATATATATATATCTGATATAGAATTTGAAAGAAACTAAAATATTAAAAGAAAAATATTAAATACAAATTATATCTCAAAGAAAGGCACAAATCCTTCATCTTCCTCTGCATGCGCTTGCTTAGCTTAACATTAACAATTATTTAGTATATATATACATCTAGACATAAGGGTGTTATTAGAGGATTGAGAACGGCCCTGGAGTTTTTGGTCGTTAACGTAGGCTTTTAGTAACACTTTTCCGATTGGAAAAGTGGGTCGCTGCCTATCATCGTTAAAGACTGGGAACACCAGGAAGTCCCCCATTCAATATATCGTCTATACGACAAACTGTTTTGCAATTAGGACGCGCGCAAAACAGGCCCACTAGTTAAAATAGGGACATCAAATACACAGAGAAAAATAACGCATGTTTCTTTTTACTAACACCTTCCTATTTTTCTACCAAAAATTTTCCTTCTTTTACATACACATTTGAGCGAGCACATGGTCACCCCATACTCGATCTACATAGAGCAAACACGTGGTCGCTCCACGCTAGCACTCTACACAATACGAACTCCTTTCCCTACCACGTTTTCTTTTCACCTAAGACGCCAAACCAATAAACTCTTTTCACACACACACCATTAATCTTTATACTAATTGAGACATTAACTCTTAGTATTTATTTATTTCTCTCTTCATTTACACATCTGGAAATTTACATATTCCAATCTTATATACACCAAGCATATAGTATCTTTCTTAATACAAGCACTCGCATACAAAATAACACACACTCTTGAATAAATTCTTTACGCTCCACTAAAACACTTTATATACAAATTAATCTATTCAAACAAAAAATGATGAGATAATACACACATATATCACATATTAAGACACAACATACTGTTTCCACTTTTGACGCAAAACAAATATACACATTCTTTTAAAACAGCTCTATTATAATTTTGATAATCATACATCCAATAAAATATACACTAAATACATTATCTAGCTGCTACACTATTTATCACAGTTTTTCCTTCTTTTTTTCATACAACTCTTACTCGAACCGTCTTTTTCTCAACACATAAAAATATTAAAAGAAAATTTACACTTAAACAAATTGCATTTCGTTAAGTGAACCATTTAAAAAAAAAGTTTTAACACAAACATAACTCTTTTTCACAAACTTCATTATAAAAATCCGGAATTTCCTATCGCCTCGCATACAAATTTTAGCATATTTTCACAATAAATAAACCTAAAATACAACTATTTACAACATTTTAGCACTCCCTATTATACAAACGTCACAAAAACTCTTAGCGTCGCACAACAAGTTACACTATTTTGTAAAAATAAACATTCTCTATTGAAATTCTTCTTGCTCGAACACATCACATATAAAGCACCCGTAAATATTTTTGTCTTGAATAAATATTTTCTAAAAAACAAAGCCAAACATTCCTGTATGGTGAAGAAATCCATTAAGCAACTTCTAAAACCCACTTAATAAACAGCTCCAATAAACCTAACCTCCAGTAAACAATACTTGTGTATACGGGGGGTATTACACTGCGCGTCGACTGCAGGCCGCGTTAAACGCGTGCCTCGTTCCTCTCGCGCGCATCGTTCCGCATGCGTATACCTTGTTCCCCTGCCGCGAGCATGGACCTAGTACAATAGGAAGAACAGAACTTTCCATTAGAATAAAGGCTCGTATGCTCTAATGTAAACCCACGCGCTCTAACGGAAACAACTGTGTAATACCATACACGTATTGTGTGTAATAAGCAATAGCCACCGCTTATTACATATAATCATTATCAATCAATACTAAAAATAATCATATAATTATACAAATAAATAAATAATACAAATAAATATATACAAATAAATAAATAAATATATACAAATAAATAAATAAATACATACAAATAAATAAATAAATATAAACAAATAACTAATAAATAAATAAGTATACAATAAATAAAAATGAAATATTATGAATAAATAAAATATAAATGAATAATTAAAAAAGATTATAAATAATTATTAATATTTTACAATTATTATAATTTTGTAATAACTTTTAGCATTTATTATTTTTACTTCTGTTTTTTTTCATTAATTGTTATTATTTATTTACACCTTTGATTGCAACCATTACCAAAAACAATGTCCTACCAATAAACCATACTTTTCCATTGGTAAGTGTTGTTACCTGCTTGAGTAAGGAGAGGCACGTGCTTAACCAGTGTTTCGTAGTCTCTCCTTTTCTGATAAGGATCGTGTCCTCGCAGCCCTAGGGGCACCGCAGTGACCTTTCCCTCTACGTCAGCTCAGTAAGGGACAAAGGCTGCCGAACGTTTGGATAAGGACCTACCAGAGGACCTATCCTTACGACCCGCGTTCGACTAGGTAAGCGGCATTCGACGCTGCGGACCCTACCGAACCAGACTTTCCAAGCTGGACTAACGCTCGTATTGAGACGAGTAAACCTGTCAAAGCTTTTCCTTGTAAAACTCTATCCTGTTACAAGTAACAAGTTGCAACTAGGGGAATAATAAATAATAAATAATAAATGAATATAATCATATGAATATAACAAATCTATATAATATCCTTATATAAACAAGATACATATAAATAAATATAAATAATAATAAATAAGAATCACATATCTATATATATATATATATATATATATATATATATATATATATATATATATATATATATATAACTAGGGGAATAATAAATAATAAATAATAAATAAATAAAAATAATCATATAAATATACATATCTATATATACATAAGATACATATAAATAAATATAAATAATAATAAATAAAAATCACACAGATATATATATATATATATATATATATATATATATATATATATATATATATATATATATATATATATATATATAAATAAATAAATAATAAATAATAAATAAATAAAAATAATCATATAAATATACATATCTATATATACATAAGATACATATAAATAAATATAAATAATAATAAATAAAAATAATTACATAAAACACATATCTATATACCCTTATATAATCATAATATAATAAGTTACAAGGTTCGAAAGTCAAACTTAATGAATAAAAGACCTAATAATCCAATTGAACCTTCAAATAAAAAAAGGCCAAAACTTTCAAAAGAACCCGATCTAACCCAAGTAAATAAAGACAAACGAAGAAGGATAAGAAACCGTATCGCCAAAACCTTAGACTGCCTGCCTAGCGAAGTATACCGGAAACCATTTCTCGGATCGATTAACCAGGAAAAAGAAGAAGAACAGAAGCTAGTTCGCTTACTGGAACCACGTCGTAGGGTACCAATAGAAAAAGTCTGGGTAGTACAGGGTAAACAAAAAACCCCAGAGGTAATTACCCCCGAAGCCGAAGACAACCCGGTAGCCTTACAAAACCTTGCGCAACCACGGAAATTGGTATACGAGTTGCCCTATTTCGTGCACAACAAACTCGCTGACCAGAATATTCAACTCAGCGTAATTTTCCACGACGACGTATTACCAGAATACGAAGAGGTCGAATCACCTCAACCGGAGGAGATCGCGATCGCACGAGCACAACCGGCCGAACCCGCTGCACCAGCCGAACCCGCGGCAACCCAACCATTGCCCAATGACTACGACGATGATGTCGTAATCATTGAATAAATTGACATATAAACTTATATCAATTTACCCAATGATCCCTAGTATTGTTGACTCCCCTTTCCACGAAGTTTCGAGAATAGAATTCGAAGAACTTTGCTACGATGTTTTGTACCTAGAAGAAACGGATAAACAAACGTGGTCATACGTTAGCGCCTTAGAAGCAAAAGTCAATAGGTTAACTCGCAATCAGGCAATATTGAAGCAAATATTAATTCAACTAGTCACAGCGAGTCTAGAACTGAGCATAGCTTTTAACGTTAGAAATAATCCACAGGTACAAATCAATGAGTCAATGATAGAAGAACTGAATTCCGCTTTTAATAGGTTAACTATTAATGATTCCCAATAATCAGTAGTTTTTGTTACAGAAATACAAATAATATTTACACTCATAGTCCTACCATAAACCCCACTTATACTATACCCTCGTATACTTATATATTACATTATCATAGATATACCCATTTGCCTTATATACATTTTTAAATGCATATATTTATATCTATTATTAATTCATGTTACAATTAATAACTAGTTAAGAAATTATATTTATCCTATGCTAAAATTACACCTATTATTAAGAATAATTTTATTGATTAACAATAATTATGATTATCATTATTATTAACTATTGATAAATATTATAATTACTGATATGATAAATTGTTATTAGAAGTGATCATATTATTATACATAATTACCATTTGATACCGTAAGCCTAGTCGAGGACTTAAATGATTGGTCAGACACACCCAGATAGACTAACAAAACTAAGAGATTTACACAAGTATGTGCCAAACCTGTAAGGAACGGAAGAGGATTAATCTTGGAACCATCGAATTAAAAGAAATAGGAGAAAAGCAAATACGCTTAACAGAAATTAAAAACTTGGAAACTCAAAGCTTAGTTTTCCGAACTGCAAGTTACAACTACATCACGTCTCAACTAGGAAAACTAAAGGTTTTCTCTTACATCGACATTCTTTTATAATTAAATTAACAGGTCTAAGTTCCTATCCACCTATAAGTAAGAACCTATTGAACTAGAAATTATTTCAGCCCTTACAATTACTCGCGTACTTATTTTTCGTTTTTTTTCTTAAAACCATTATTATTAGTGTTATTATTTTAATATTATTCGTTTTCTTTTATTATTATGATATTGCAAGTATTCTTTTTGTTAAGTTTAAAAGCTTTAATCTTAAACAATTTTGTCATAATCATATTCATATTTTACGTTATCATATTGTTCTTTCTATTACTGATAATTCTTAAACATTGCTATTCATCAGAACAAGAATAGTTAAGATAGGTAGCTAGTCGACTACATTAATTAGCTACGTTTTATTATTTTCTTTTTTATTATTAGTTTTTTTTTTCTCCTTCTCTTATTTATATATAAAATTTGGTTAATATTTAAATTCAAATATTAAATAATAAAACTAAATAATAATATTGGTTTAAACAATAATATTAAATAATATTTTTTTTTTAACATGTGTATAACCCTAGTAGTAATTACCATATTATTATCACTATTTTTAATTCTCGTAAAATTTTATTGTTTTCTTTTTACAACGTTCGAAAGCTTGAATTAATTATTATTACTATTTTTTCTTTTTTTTATGGTACTACACATATACATTTACCCCCTATTAGATTGAAATAATTATTTTTGAATAGTATGACAATAATATCCGAAATTCAAAGATTAATATCAATTGAATTTAGATTAAGAATCCTAGAGGATAGCGCAAGGTCAAGTAAAGACTTAAAATTATTATCAGAAAAAAAATCGAAGATTCCTCTATCGCTAATTGAATTGGCTAAAAGAGTAACGCACAAAACCCATTGTGAGGCAGTGATTTCACTGGCAAAGAGACTACCTTTTATTGAACTCCATTTCTCTCACAAAAAAGGATTAGCACAAGGAAGGTTGATAACACTTAAGGGTAGGATTAGAGTATTAGTACTACCAGACGGAAGCTACACAGCACCGACGTTCTACCAAACACCACAAACCCTTTCAAATGACCTTGACGTTACGGCCCACGAAATAAATACTGACCCGGACAACCCAATTCTTTTTTATAAAACTGAGAAGGGTTATACCGTCGACAGGATCACCATAAATTACACGAAGGAATTCAAACACTACGAATACGGCCCCTACACGAAGCTACGGTATAGAGCAGAGAAAAGCTCTCCCGTAGGAAAGTGGACCTATATACTAGAAAAACAACTGGAAAAATTAACACCTAAATTACTTGGAGCCAATTTCAATAGACCTAGCTAAAAATATAACCTTATGGGAAGAACAATAGACAATTGGAAATTTATCATCAAAAAGCGAAAACGCTTTATCAAAAGCGTCCAAAGAGCTTTGGCAACCCTTGCAATCAAGAACTTACAGGAAACTCATTCTTGCCAAAACCATTTTGTCGATTCCAACCAAGAAGTAGATATCCTCAACCAGGATACCCAACCCCAATCAACAAATACACCAGTACTGGATTCTCCAATAGAGATCAACTGGGACGAATATTTAACGATTGACGAATATAATTGCGAAGTTACACCAATTATAAAATCAGAACCTTTTCTGAGTTTCTGTCAATCCCCTAACATCAAATGTGAAGAAGACGAAATCACATACACACAAAATTTTATCGATCCTCGTCACCACCATCCAATAGTGTTACTTGAAGATTGTAGGTATTATTTAAATACACTTAGAAAACACGTAGATGAGGAATAATTCGAACTTACGAAATAACTCTTCATCGACACAAGAAAAACCATACACCTCAAAACCGAGGAAGGTCAAGAACTCCAATTTCATCCAGAGTACAAGGAGGAGAAAACTTGACGACAGTACTATAATAGCAGAATTTGTCATTCATTGTCTACTAAACGACGTTGAAGCCATCAAATACACATTTGACAACCAATTCTTCACCGAATTAGTCGATCAGATTCAACGATAAGATGGCGGACGAGAACGCTATTGCCAACCTTACGCACCATCAAACCATCACTGATGCATTGCTTAGCACGATGGGTGAATGTATGGCAGTGCAACAATCATTGTTACACATACCTAATTACGATGGGAAAAATATGCCTTTAAAGACGTTCTTACAAGACGTCGAAAATGGCCTTAGCATCTGTCCCGCTGGGATACGAAATGCCTTTTTTAAGGGTGTTATCGCGAAGCTCCGTGATACGGCTCGTGATGCTGTAGGAGATACGCAAATAAACACGTTAGAAAACCTTAAAGATGCTCTTAAAGTCTATTTCACACCTAAGAAAAATTACTCCCATTATTGCGCGGAACTACAGGCCATCAGAATGCGAAGAGGAGAAACTGTAATGGAATATTACAGCCGCATAAAGAAGATCATGGAAAGCGCTAAGGCATCATTACATGAGAAATTCGCACGCGAAGAAGTCCCGCACATGATCACAATGCTCGAAGGGATAGCACTTGAGTCCTTCAAACGAGGACTCTCGGATGATCTACTATATGCTGTAAGTGTGCAGGAACCAGCAACTCTAGCCAACGCACTTCAAATAGCGCAAAGGATAGAAAGGGATATGCTTCACTCGAACGACAGGAAGGGACTCATAAATACAGCATGGATGACTTCACCAGAAAGACACGTGCAATTTAAGGATGATCAACTTTTTAACCGTGCACCATGGAGGAGCCAATCACCCGCAGAACGCTACACTGACCATCGACCCAGACAAAATTTTAACCAAGGTCCACGTTACGATCAAGGAAACAAGAACTACCAATCAAATTACAGACCTTTATACAATCACCAGTCTAGAAGCCCAACCCGTTCGTATCAAAATGAACAGCGATACCAGAACAAAAACCACACATACTATCCTCAAGAACCACGCTATGCGTTTGGAGCACCCCCAATGTTGAATCCTCCAATGCATTATATACCATTTGGATTCCAACCACCAATAACGGGACCCCCAAATTGGAACTATCCTTATAATCCAGGATACCCAATGGTCCGAAGAAAATCTGAAGAGAATTTAAACTCCCAAGTAGCCCGCCGAACGGACGCATCGACGAGCGAACAAACCCCAGAGCGTCCCCCATCAGTAAAATTTATCTCAGCCGAACAACTGCAGAAGGATCAAGTGGACACGCAGCAGCCCCATTAGTCAATCTAAAGGCCCCAGAATTAAAGCAGCTTATCGAATTCTTAATAGACACAGGCGCCGAAATCAATCTGATTCACGTAAATGCTCTAAACCCTAGAACAATTATAGCTGGCCACAACGCCACGACAATAACTGGAATAACTAAGGACTCATTAACCACGGCAGGTTCAACAGAAATAATATTCTTTGAAAAACCTATAACTTTCCAAGTAATAACCGAGGATCTACCCATCCCAGTATTAGGCATTTTAGGAGTGGATTTCCTGAAAAATGAGTCAGCAGAGATATCATTCCACCATAATGCACTAATTACTAGTTCCAGGCCAATTCATCCTGTAAGATTTACAAACTATGAATATAGGAAACCTAAATCTACAAGATATATCTTGCAAGCTAGGACAAGGACCCCAATAATCATAAACCTACATCCAACTGACCTTAAAACGGGATATCTGCCAAAACTCGAGACTGCGAAAGATATCTACATTGGACAAGCAGTCGTTACAAATAATGACCAAAAGTGTCATATAATGGCTATCAACACATCGAAAAAGAGGTAGAAATCGAAATACCTCCTCAAGAGATAGAACCTTATGAAAGTTTGGAATCTGAAGATTTCTTCCAAACGGATGGTAGCGACCAAGAAGTCATACCAGAGGAAGAACGACTCCATCGAATAATAAACTCACTACGCCTGGACAAACTTAATGCTGAAGAAAGGAAAAGCATTATAGACCTAATCAAGGAATTCCCACAAATATTTCACCTGCCTGGAGATAAATTACCAGCAACTGATGTACTAGAGCACCTAATAATTACAAAAGACGAAGCACCCGTTTTCGTCAAACAATATCGATACCCACCAGTACACAAGGATGAAATCAAAAACCAAGTAACTAAATTACTTGCTGATGGAATAATCGAACACTCCACATCCCCTTACAATTCCCCTTTGTGGATAGTCCCAAAGAAGGCAGATTCTAAGGGAAATAAAAGATGGAGAATGGTAATCGACTACAGAGCTCTTAACGAGAAAACAATCGGAGACGCTCTTCCATCCATCTCAGAGATCCTACATAAACTGGGTGGCGCCAAATATTTTTCAATATTTGATTTAGCCAGTGGATTTCACCAAATCAAAATGCACCCAAGGGACCGGCATAAAACAGCCTTTAGTACCTCGAATGGTCATTATCACTACGTAAGAATGCCTTTTGGTCTCAAAAACGCACCAGCAACGTTCCAACGTTTAATGAACCTCGTTCTACTAGGTCTCCTAGATATAGAACTTCTAGTATACCTAGATGATGTAATAATATACGCCTGTAGTCTAGAGGAACACACTGTAAAAACTAGAAGATTCTTTAAACGACTGCTGGACGTAAAATTATCACTCCAACCAGATAAATGCGAATTTCTTGCAACGGAAGTCGAATACCTAGGCCACGTCATCAGCGAAGATGGTGTTTGACCCGACCCAAAAAAGACAGACGCAGTCAAAAATTTTCCGCGTCCCCAAAATCAGACTAATATCCGCCAATTCTTAGGATTAGCAGGATACTATAGAAGGTTTATAGAAGGCTTCTCTAAACGAGCAAGACCTCTATCTGAACTTCTGAAAAAAACAGTACCTTTCGAATGGAAGGATGAGCACGAAAAAAGTTTTGAGGATTTGAAAAGTGCATTGTGCGTAACACCAGTTCTTCAATTCCCAGACTTTTCAAAACCTTTCATACTCACTACAGATTCATCAAACTATGCTGTAGGAGCTGTCCTAAGCCAGGGAAAAATTGGAGAAGATCGCCCAATAGCCTACATGTCTCATATCATGAAACCGGCAGAAATTAACTACGGTACAACGGAAAAAGAATGCTTAGCAGTTATATACGCTATATTGTATTTCCGCCCTTACCTATACGGACGAGAATTCACCCTTGTAAGCGATCACGAACCCCTAAAATGGATTGACTCAGTGAAACCACCGGTCCACCGACTCATAAGATGGCGTACTCGCTTACGAGAGTATCAATATACATTTCTATATAAACCAGGAAGGCTGAATGTCAACGCAGATGCATTGTCCAGGAATCCTGTACCACCAAAGGCAGTTGCTCTTCCGACATCCTCATCTGCCGGACCTTCTAAGAAGACAAATCCCGAACCTATGAAAAAACCAGGTAGACCAGTTGGTTCTAAAAACAAGAACTTAGATCCACCGTTACCCAACTCAGAAATTGGAGGAACAACGATAGCTGAACGATTGCGTTCACGCAGACTTAATGCTCCCAACGTACAAGGAGCGATACCTAAACAGCCACCTCCAAGTAGCAAAACCCAAAAGAAAGCGACAATTCCACCAAAACACGTCGCATCAACCAGTGGAACGAATAAAGCAATCAGACCTACGAAATATACAAAAAGGGTAACTTTTAGTTCAGAAGAAGAATCAAATACACCCTTAGAGCCACCCCCAACACAAAGGAAAAGATTGAGTGGCTTTCCAAGCCTTATATCACATAGACCACCAATAAGGAGAATACCCGTATCCTCGGATAACGAATCAGGTAACGAAGTTCAGGAACCAATGTCAAACAAAAACATTAGAGAAATCAGACCAGCCAACATATCTGCATCTGATGATCAAGATTCATTAGATGAATATTGGTGGGACAGCAGTCAACATGGACCTCGAAACCAAATAACACCACGCCCCATGGCACGTTCAACACCAATCGAGGATGATCTACTGGAAGAATCAGACGTTGATCAACAAGATCAACCACGCTTCACATTACCACCCGTGGCCGAAGAAACAACCGATGAATCCTCGAATGAGATCAATGAAATTATAGGAAATAGTGATCACCTACCAAAACCTTCAGAGACCATTCCACCAGGAATATTCTACCCTAACTTTTCGTCAGCAGATTGCGAATTTACAACACCCGTATCTAAACTCTTGCTTGATTTAGGAAGGATAGATAAAAATGACATAAAAGGTATCAAGCCGAAGAAGGGACAAATTATTGTAACCCCGAAACCTAGAACAAAAATATTTAGTGCAATTCTAACAAAAGGTCATATAGACAACTTCGGAATCCAAGACCTAAAAGAGGTTCTACAAAGTCTCGCTGATTCTCTAACGAAATACAGCATAAAAAGTCTAAGAATTTCCAAACAAAACGATATGACTGACAAAATAACGTTTTCGACCTTCCTAGATTTGTTAAGGGAAATCTTAGGTAGATGTGAATGCACACTGTTCGTTTGCTATGGAAGTACAACAATACCACCTGAAGATGTACGTAGTCAAATTATAAAAGAAAATCACTACAGTCTGATCGGAGGACACAGAGGAGTAACTAAAACATATCGCCGCATTCGAGAGAAATTCTACTGGTCCGGTATGAAATCCGACATCACCGAGTACGTCAGACATTGTGAAAAATGCCAGGAATTTAAACTCGTTAGAATCAAAAATCGAGAACCATTGATCATCACTGACACACATATCGAACCTTTCGACAAAATTTCTATAGATACCGTAGGTCCACTCCCCTTAACCCCTAATGGAAATAAACATATCCTAACTATACAGGATAATCTTACAAAATACTGCGTCGCTGTCGCTGTCCCAGACACTAAAGCTGAAACAATAGCCGACGCATTAGCACGACACGTGATAACGCTATACGGTTCACCTCGTATAATATTGTCAGACAGGGCGCCCGCCCTAATAGGAAAGGTGATGCAACAGCTCTCACGTATTTTTAAAATTAAACAAGTCACAACATCAGGATACCACCCCCAATCTAATGGTAGTTTGGAAAGAAGCCATCTCGCACTCATAGAATACATTCGTCAATACATCAACGAGTACGACGACTGGGATAAAATTTTACCATTCGCTATTTTTTCATATAACACCAGCGTCCATCAATCAACGAATTTTACACCCTTTGAGTTAATCTTTGGAAAACCTGCTCGCACCCCCACTTCATTTTCAAACGACACCGAAACATACACAGCATACATAACTGATTTAGTTAACAGACTACGCGACACTAGGGAAATAGCAACAAAAACCCTGATAGAGTCAAAACATAAAACCAAACATTACTACGACAGAAAGGCTAAAGATCACCCATATTCCCCTGGAGACAAAGTATATGTACTTAAGGAACCTAGAATTAATAAACTAGATAAAACCTATAAAGGCCCATATAACATAACAGAAATACTAGAGCAACATAACGTTGTTCTAGAAGACGAACAAGGACACAGATTCCTTAAACACATAGATAAAATAAAGCCTGCTTACCAACAATATGGATAAATCTGTTCCAGATGTGGAACCTGTGGCAATACCTCATCCTGATAATCCTGTCGTCTCAAAGACACACTGAGAAAACTTATTCCATCCAGGAAATAAGTGAGAACCCAGGTATTTACTATGAAAGGCTGCAAGACATCCGTTATACACAAGCGGACTGGAAAATCATCGTATTTATCGATATCACGCCTCTACATTTCAATTCAACAGAAATGAACAATACTGTAAGATTGGTAAGAAACTCGTGCTATGCACACCCCTATTTTTGCACCATCTTAACTAAAAGACTAGACTTTATACAAGACCGAATCAAAAGAGTAAAGATCACACATGACGATCTTGTCGATGCCATGCAAGAAGTCGAAGCCAAAGACCCAACGGATTCACCAACAGCAACCACCATCAAAAAGAGAAGTGCGCCATTTGGATTCATAGGGAGTATAAGTAAAACCTTATTTGGAACCCTTTCTGAATCTGATGGCGAACACATTTCCGAACAAATAGAACAACTGTTTAAGGGTCAAACAAAACTCGCTCGACTCGCAAAGGAAGACACACACTTAATACAACATACGAGGGTAGTTCAATAAGTCTTTAGAATGACCAACAGATGTCGCGCGAATCGCTCCAAATCATCTGTTTTCAGTCAGCACCACTCCCGACTAGATATATGGTGCAGTCACAGTCCACATCTTCTGAGTTTACGTGTTTTTATAACCAATTGAAAAAAAAAATTGCTTGTTAAGAAAAATGGAAAAAAACGAGTTCAGAGCGGTAATTAAACATTTTCATTTAAAGGGTTTAACTCCATATGAGATAAAAAATGAATTGGACTCAGTTCATGGCACATCTGCCCCTGCTTTAGCAACGGTTTATAACTGGGTAAATGAATTTAAGCGTGGTCGTACATCAATAAGTGACAAACCACGTTCAGGAAGGCCCGTAGAAGCAACTACTCCCGAAATCATCAATAAAATCCACGATATGGTGTTGAAGGATAGAAGATTAAAAGTACGTGAGTTAGCTGAGGCCACAAGGATATCTATAGGTGCAGTTGTTTCAATTCTACATGAAAAATTAGGCATGAAAAAGCTATCGGCAAGATGGGTGCCGCGTTTGCTCTCAGCTGAGAATAAACGCAATAGAGTGGTCGCCTCTGTGGCTCTTTTGGCGCGCATAAGTCGGAATCCTGAGGAATTTTTTCGTCGATTTGTGACTGTGGATGAAACATGGATACACCACTACACTTCTGAGACAAAGGAACAATCCAAACAGTGGATTTCCACAGGCGAACCAGCTCCAAAGAAGGCAAAGACCGTAAAGTCAGCTGATAAGGTTATGGCTACAGTTTTTTGGGATGCACGTGGAATTATACTTATTGACTACTTGGAAAAGGGTAAAACAATTACTGGTGAGTATTATGCATCATTATTAGAGCAGCTGAAAGAAGAAATTAAAAAAAAACGACCACATTTGGCGAGAAAAAGAATTCTCTTTCATCACGACAACGCCCGAGTTCACACATGCTTCGTTTCAATGGCTAAAATTGAAGAACTAAAATTCGAATTGGTCGAACACCCACCGTATTCACCAGATTTAGCCCCCAGTGACTTTTTCTTATTTCCAAACTTGAAAAAATGGCTCGGTGGACAGAGATTTACGGACAACGAAGACGTCATTGCCTCTGTAAGTGCTTATTTTGAGGAACTTCCGAAAACGCACTTTTCTGAAGGATTAAAAAAACTTAAAAAGCGATTGACCAAGTGTATAGAGCTCCAAGGAGATTATGTTGAAAAATAAAAAAAAATTTACCCAAAAAAAATTGTTTTTATACTTTATTCTAAAGACTTATTGAACTACCCTCGTAAATTGGGTTACGTAGAAAGTGAATTAAATAACACGAAAATAGCAATCAACCTCAGTATTGGAAAATTATTCGAAGCTACAGAAACAATGCACGACCTAGCTAACTTATGGGAACGATATAACGTTACACGAGAAATCACAGCCACCATCAATGAAATAGAAACAGCTTTAAACTTATACCAAGATACCTTCCAAACCATGTTCGATGCAGTTCATAAAGCCAGGAGGGGTATACTCCATCCATCACTCATATCAACAAATAAACTACAACAAATTATACGCCAAATAGTAGATCTACATCCCGAGTATGAATTCCCGATTCCGATAGAACATGCAAGAACCGATAAATTGACCGATATAGCCCCAGTCAGACTAGCATTTAGACGTAACAAATTCATAGTACAAATATCAATCCCAATGCTAAATAAATTTGCAACTGAACTTTACCGAATGCACCCGATCCCAATACCTCAAACTTACCAAGGTCATACTGCATCTGCTTTTATAAAAACTCAAGCCAAATACATCGCACTAAGCCACGATAAAAGAGCTTATAGTTTCCTATCAGAAGGAAGCCTAAGGAAATGCAAACACACAATTAATCATAGAGTATGTACACATTCCGAACCCATTTACGAAGCAGATGGCGATATGGCATGCGAATACTTGCTCTTGAATCAACCTAGCACAGAAAGTTTATCAAAATGCAACATCAACTATATACCGTACTATACACAACATTGGATCCATCTTGATTCAGTAGACGCATGGCTATATTCCCTGTCACAGACCACAACTCTACAAATACTTTGTCCCGGACAGCAGCACGAACTCGTTAAAATACACGGAATCGGGCTGTTACAAATGAAACCCCGCTGTTCCACCAGACAAGGTCACACGACCCTCGTAGGAATGAAGACGATAGATACAACCACCGAATTCTTATACCTACCGAAAATCAGCTTAAATATCAGCAGTCTAGATAACTTAATCTTTCATAAAATAAAAACAGTTAATGATTCCCTACCATATCTCGAATTTATTCCAAAGTACCAATCATCTAAATTAGAAGCAGGAATAACCCTCAAAAGCATTCAAGATAAATATGATAACTCCTTAACAGAGCAAGACAATAAAGCATTACACACCTACTTTTCTTACGGATCCATTGGCTCCAACTCCTTCATATTCTTATTTTTAATCATACTAATTATCATTTTCTGCATCAAATGCCCTATGAAACACAACAAACCAAAACTACCAGACACCCGTAGCCAAAGCTTTGATTGCGAATTACATCCTATTAATGCAATTTTCCAACCACAATCCAAACTGCCGTCTAACAGAGCATCATGCCTATCTATGTTCGGCCCCACCTCTAACGACAACGCCTCAGAAGATGAGGAAAATAACTAACATAAAAAAATGGATCGATTAACCAGGAAAAAGAAGAAGAACAGAAGCTAGTTCGCTTACTGGAACCACGTCGTAGGGTACCAATAGAAAAAGTCTGGGTAGTACAGGGTAAACAAAAAACCCCAGAGGTAATTACCCCCGAAGCCGAAGACAACCCGGTAGCCTTACAAAACCTTGCGCAACCACGGAAATTGGTATACGAGTTGCCCTATTTCGTGCACAACAAACTCGCTGACCAGAATATTCAACTCAGCGTAATTTTCCACGACGACGTATTACCAGAATACGAAGAGGTCGAATCACCTCAACCGGAGGAGATCGCGATCGCACGAGCACAACCGGCCGAACCCGCTGCACCAGCCGAACCCGCGGCAACCCAACCATTGCCCAATGACTACGACGATGATGTCGTAATCATTGAATAAATTGACATATAAACTTATATCAATTTACCCAATGATCCCTAGTATTGTTGACTCCCCTTTCCACGAAGTTTCGAGAATAGAATTCGAAGAACTTTGCTACGATGTTTTGTACCTAGAAGAAACGGATAAACAAACGTGGTCATACGTTAGCGCCTTAGAAGCAAAAGTCAATAGGTTAACTCGCAATCAGGCAATATTGAAGCAAATATTAATTCAACTAGTCACAGCGAGTCTAGAACTGAGCATAGCTTTTAACGTTAGAAATAATCCACAGGTACAAATCAATGAGTCAATGATAGAAGAACTGAATTCCGCTTTTAATAGGTTAACTATTAATGATTCCCAATAATCAGTAGTTTTTGTTACAGAAATACAAATAATATTTACACTCATAGTCCTACCATAAACCCCACTTATACTATACCCTCGTATACTTATATATTACATTATCATAGATATACCCATTTGCCTTATATACATTTTTAAATGCATATATTTATATCTATTATTAATTCATGTTACAATTAATAACTAGTTAAGAAATTATATTTATCCTATGCTAAAATTACACCTATTATTAAGAATAATTTTATTGATTAACAATAATTATGATTATCATTATTATTAACTATTGATAAATATTATAATTACTGATATGATAAATTGTTATTAGAAGTGATCATATTATTATACATAATTACCATTTGATACCGTAAGCCTAGTCGAGGACTTAAATGATTGGTCAGACACACCCAGATAGACTAACAAAACTAAGAGATTTACACAAGTATGTGCCAAACCTGTAAGGAACGGAAGAGGATTAATCTTGGAACCATCGAATTAAAAGAAATAGGAGAAAAGCAAATACGCTTAACAGAAATTAAAAACTTGGAAACTCAAAGCTTAGTTTTCCGAACTGCAAGTTACAACTACATCACGTCTCAACTAGGAAAACTAAAGGTTTTCTCTTACATCGACATTCTTTTATAATTAAATTAACAGGTCTAAGTTCCTATCCACCTATAAGTAAGAACCTATTGAACTAGAAATTATTTCAGCCCTTACAATTACTCGCGTACTTATTTTTCGTTTTTTTTCTTAAAACCATTATTATTAGTGTTATTATTTTAATATTATTCGTTTTCTTTTATTATTATGATATTGCAAGTATTCTTTTTGTTAAGTTTAAAAGCTTTAATCTTAAACAATTTTGTCATAATCATATTCATATTTTACGTTATCATATTGTTCTTTCTATTACTGATAATTCTTAAACATTGCTATTCATCAGAACAAGAATAGTTAAGATAGGTAGCTAGTCGACTACATTAATTAGCTACGTTTTATTATTTTCTTTTTTATTATTAGTTTTTTTTTTCTCCTTCTCTTATTTATATATAAAATTTGGTTAATATTTAAATTCAAATATTAAATAATAAAACTAAATAATAATATTGGTTTAAACAATAATATTAAATAATATTTTTTTTTTAACATGTGTATAACCCTAGTAGTAATTACCATATTATTATCACTATTTTTAATTCTCGTAAAATTTTATTGTTTTCTTTTTACAACGTTCGAAAGCTTGAATTAATTATTATTACTATTTTTTCTTTTTTTTATGGTACTACACATATACATTTACCCCCTATTAGATTGAAATAATTATTTTTGAATAGTATGACAATAATATCCGAAATTCAAAGATTAATATCAATTGAATTTAGATTAAGAATCCTAGAGGATAGCGCAAGGTCAAGTAAAGACTTAAAATTATTATCAGAAAAAAAATCGAAGATTCCTCTATCGCTAATTGAATTGGCTAAAAGAGTAACGCACAAAACCCATTGTGAGGCAGTGATTTCACTGGCAAAGAGACTACCTTTTATTGAACTCCATTTCTCTCACAAAAAAGGATTAGCACAAGGAAGGTTGATAACACTTAAGGGTAGGATTAGAGTATTAGTACTACCAGACGGAAGCTACACAGCACCGACGTTCTACCAAACACCACAAACCCTTTCAAATGACCTTGACGTTACGGCCCACGAAATAAATACTGACCCGGACAACCCAATTCTTTTTTATAAAACTGAGAAGGGTTATACCGTCGACAGGATCACCATAAATTACACGAAGGAATTCAAACACTACGAATACGGCCCCTACACGAAGCTACGGTATAGAGCAGAGAAAAGCTCTCCCGTAGGAAAGTGGACCTATATACTAGAAAAACAACTGGAAAAATTAACACCTAAATTACTTGGAGCCAATTTCAATAGACCTAGCTAAAAATATAACCTTATGGGAAGAACAATAGACAATTGGAAATTTATCATCAAAAAGCGAAAACGCTTTATCAAAAGCGTCCAAAGAGCTTTGGCAACCCTTGCAATCAAGAACTTACAGGAAACTCATTCTTGCCAAAACCATTTTGTCGATTCCAACCAAGAAGTAGATATCCTCAACCAGGATACCCAACCCCAATCAACAAATACACCAGTACTGGATTCTCCAATAGAGATCAACTGGGACGAATATTTAACGATTGACGAATATAATTGCGAAGTTACACCAATTATAAAATCAGAACCTTTTCTGAGTTTCTGTCAATCCCCTAACATCAAATGTGAAGAAGACGAAATCACATACACACAAAATTTTATCGATCCTCGTCACCACCATCCAATAGTGTTACTTGAAGATTGTAGGTATTATTTAAATACACTTAGAAAACACGTAGATGAGGAATAATTCGAACTTACGAAATAACTCTTCATCGACACAAGAAAAACCATACACCTCAAAACCGAGGAAGGTCAAGAACTCCAATTTCATCCAGAGTACAAGGAGGAGAAAACTTGACGACAGTACTATAATAGCAGAATTTGTCATTCATTGTCTACTAAACGACGTTGAAGCCATCAAATACACATTTGACAACCAATTCTTCACCGAATTAGTCGATCAGATTCAACGATAAGATGGCGGACGAGAACGCTATTGCCAACCTTACGCACCATCAAACCATCACTGATGCATTGCTTAGCACGATGGGTGAATGTATGGCAGTGCAACAATCATTGTTACACATACCTAATTACGATGGGAAAAATATGCCTTTAAAGACGTTCTTACAAGACGTCGAAAATGGCCTTAGCATCTGTCCCGCTGGGATACGAAATGCCTTTTTTAAGGGTGTTATCGCGAAGCTCCGTGATACGGCTCGTGATGCTGTAGGAGATACGCAAATAAACACGTTAGAAAACCTTAAAGATGCTCTTAAAGTCTATTTCACACCTAAGAAAAATTACTCCCATTATTGCGCGGAACTACAGGCCATCAGAATGCGAAGAGGAGAAACTGTAATGGAATATTACAGCCGCATAAAGAAGATCATGGAAAGCGCTAAGGCATCATTACATGAGAAATTCGCACGCGAAGAAGTCCCGCACATGATCACAATGCTCGAAGGGATAGCACTTGAGTCCTTCAAACGAGGACTCTCGGATGATCTACTATATGCTGTAAGTGTGCAGGAACCAGCAACTCTAGCCAACGCACTTCAAATAGCGCAAAGGATAGAAAGGGATATGCTTCACTCGAACGACAGGAAGGGACTCATAAATACAGCATGGATGACTTCACCAGAAAGACACGTGCAATTTAAGGATGATCAACTTTTTAACCGTGCACCATGGAGGAGCCAATCACCCGCAGAACGCTACACTGACCATCGACCCAGACAAAATTTTAACCAAGGTCCACGTTACGATCAAGGAAACAAGAACTACCAATCAAATTACAGACCTTTATACAATCACCAGTCTAGAAGCCCAACCCGTTCGTATCAAAATGAACAGCGATACCAGAACAAAAACCACACATACTATCCTCAAGAACCACGCTATGCGTTTGGAGCACCCCCAATGTTGAATCCTCCAATGCATTATATACCATTTGGATTCCAACCACCAATAACGGGACCCCCAAATTGGAACTATCCTTATAATCCAGGATACCCAATGGTCCGAAGAAAATCTGAAGAGAATTTAAACTCCCAAGTAGCCCGCCGAACGGACGCATCGACGAGCGAACAAACCCCAGAGCGTCCCCCATCAGTAAAATTTATCTCAGCCGAACAACTGCAGAAGGATCAAGTGGACACGCAGCAGCCCCATTAGTCAATCTAAAGGCCCCAGAATTAAAGCAGCTTATCGAATTCTTAATAGACACAGGCGCCGAAATCAATCTGATTCACGTAAATGCTCTAAACCCTAGAACAATTATAGCTGGCCACAACGCCACGACAATAACTGGAATAACTAAGGACTCATTAACCACGGCAGGTTCAACAGAAATAATATTCTTTGAAAAACCTATAACTTTCCAAGTAATAACCGAGGATCTACCCATCCCAGTATTAGGCATTTTAGGAGTGGATTTCCTGAAAAATGAGTCAGCAGAGATATCATTCCACCATAATGCACTAATTACTAGTTCCAGGCCAATTCATCCTGTAAGATTTACAAACTATGAATATAGGAAACCTAAATCTACAAGATATATCTTGCAAGCTAGGACAAGGACCCCAATAATCATAAACCTACATCCAACTGACCTTAAAACGGGATATCTGCCAAAACTCGAGACTGCGAAAGATATCTACATTGGACAAGCAGTCGTTACAAATAATGACCAAAAGTGTCATATAATGGCTATCAACACATCGAAAAAGAGGTAGAAATCGAAATACCTCCTCAAGAGATAGAACCTTATGAAAGTTTGGAATCTGAAGATTTCTTCCAAACGGATGGTAGCGACCAAGAAGTCATACCAGAGGAAGAACGACTCCATCGAATAATAAACTCACTACGCCTGGACAAACTTAATGCTGAAGAAAGGAAAAGCATTATAGACCTAATCAAGGAATTCCCACAAATATTTCACCTGCCTGGAGATAAATTACCAGCAACTGATGTACTAGAGCACCTAATAATTACAAAAGACGAAGCACCCGTTTTCGTCAAACAATATCGATACCCACCAGTACACAAGGATGAAATCAAAAACCAAGTAACTAAATTACTTGCTGATGGAATAATCGAACACTCCACATCCCCTTACAATTCCCCTTTGTGGATAGTCCCAAAGAAGGCAGATTCTAAGGGAAATAAAAGATGGAGAATGGTAATCGACTACAGAGCTCTTAACGAGAAAACAATCGGAGACGCTCTTCCATCCATCTCAGAGATCCTACATAAACTGGGTGGCGCCAAATATTTTTCAATATTTGATTTAGCCAGTGGATTTCACCAAATCAAAATGCACCCAAGGGACCGGCATAAAACAGCCTTTAGTACCTCGAATGGTCATTATCACTACGTAAGAATGCCTTTTGGTCTCAAAAACGCACCAGCAACGTTCCAACGTTTAATGAACCTCGTTCTACTAGGTCTCCTAGATATAGAACTTCTAGTATACCTAGATGATGTAATAATATACGCCTGTAGTCTAGAGGAACACACTGTAAAAACTAGAAGATTCTTTAAACGACTGCTGGACGTAAAATTATCACTCCAACCAGATAAATGCGAATTTCTTGCAACGGAAGTCGAATACCTAGGCCACGTCATCAGCGAAGATGGTGTTTGACCCGACCCAAAAAAGACAGACGCAGTCAAAAATTTTCCGCGTCCCCAAAATCAGACTAATATCCGCCAATTCTTAGGATTAGCAGGATACTATAGAAGGTTTATAGAAGGCTTCTCTAAACGAGCAAGACCTCTATCTGAACTTCTGAAAAAAACAGTACCTTTCGAATGGAAGGATGAGCACGAAAAAAGTTTTGAGGATTTGAAAAGTGCATTGTGCGTAACACCAGTTCTTCAATTCCCAGACTTTTCAAAACCTTTCATACTCACTACAGATTCATCAAACTATGCTGTAGGAGCTGTCCTAAGCCAGGGAAAAATTGGAGAAGATCGCCCAATAGCCTACATGTCTCATATCATGAAACCGGCAGAAATTAACTACGGTACAACGGAAAAAGAATGCTTAGCAGTTATATACGCTATATTGTATTTCCGCCCTTACCTATACGGACGAGAATTCACCCTTGTAAGCGATCACGAACCCCTAAAATGGATTGACTCAGTGAAACCACCGGTCCACCGACTCATAAGATGGCGTACTCGCTTACGAGAGTATCAATATACATTTCTATATAAACCAGGAAGGCTGAATGTCAACGCAGATGCATTGTCCAGGAATCCTGTACCACCAAAGGCAGTTGCTCTTCCGACATCCTCATCTGCCGGACCTTCTAAGAAGACAAATCCCGAACCTATGAAAAAACCAGGTAGACCAGTTGGTTCTAAAAACAAGAACTTAGATCCACCGTTACCCAACTCAGAAATTGGAGGAACAACGATAGCTGAACGATTGCGTTCACGCAGACTTAATGCTCCCAACGTACAAGGAGCGATACCTAAACAGCCACCTCCAAGTAGCAAAACCCAAAAGAAAGCGACAATTCCACCAAAACACGTCGCATCAACCAGTGGAACGAATAAAGCAATCAGACCTACGAAATATACAAAAAGGGTAACTTTTAGTTCAGAAGAAGAATCAAATACACCCTTAGAGCCACCCCCAACACAAAGGAAAAGATTGAGTGGCTTTCCAAGCCTTATATCACATAGACCACCAATAAGGAGAATACCCGTATCCTCGGATAACGAATCAGGTAACGAAGTTCAGGAACCAATGTCAAACAAAAACATTAGAGAAATCAGACCAGCCAACATATCTGCATCTGATGATCAAGATTCATTAGATGAATATTGGTGGGACAGCAGTCAACATGGACCTCGAAACCAAATAACACCACGCCCCATGGCACGTTCAACACCAATCGAGGATGATCTACTGGAAGAATCAGACGTTGATCAACAAGATCAACCACGCTTCACATTACCACCCGTGGCCGAAGAAACAACCGATGAATCCTCGAATGAGATCAATGAAATTATAGGAAATAGTGATCACCTACCAAAACCTTCAGAGACCATTCCACCAGGAATATTCTACCCTAACTTTTCGTCAGCAGATTGCGAATTTACAACACCCGTATCTAAACTCTTGCTTGATTTAGGAAGGATAGATAAAAATGACATAAAAGGTATCAAGCCGAAGAAGGGACAAATTATTGTAACCCCGAAACCTAGAACAAAAATATTTAGTGCAATTCTAACAAAAGGTCATATAGACAACTTCGGAATCCAAGACCTAAAAGAGGTTCTACAAAGTCTCGCTGATTCTCTAACGAAATACAGCATAAAAAGTCTAAGAATTTCCAAACAAAACGATATGACTGACAAAATAACGTTTTCGACCTTCCTAGATTTGTTAAGGGAAATCTTAGGTAGATGTGAATGCACACTGTTCGTTTGCTATGGAAGTACAACAATACCACCTGAAGATGTACGTAGTCAAATTATAAAAGAAAATCACTACAGTCTGATCGGAGGACACAGAGGAGTAACTAAAACATATCGCCGCATTCGAGAGAAATTCTACTGGTCCGGTATGAAATCCGACATCACCGAGTACGTCAGACATTGTGAAAAATGCCAGGAATTTAAACTCGTTAGAATCAAAAATCGAGAACCATTGATCATCACTGACACACATATCGAACCTTTCGACAAAATTTCTATAGATACCGTAGGTCCACTCCCCTTAACCCCTAATGGAAATAAACATATCCTAACTATACAGGATAATCTTACAAAATACTGCGTCGCTGTCGCTGTCCCAGACACTAAAGCTGAAACAATAGCCGACGCATTAGCACGACACGTGATAACGCTATACGGTTCACCTCGTATAATATTGTCAGACAGGGCGCCCGCCCTAATAGGAAAGGTGATGCAACAGCTCTCACGTATTTTTAAAATTAAACAAGTCACAACATCAGGATACCACCCCCAATCTAATGGTAGTTTGGAAAGAAGCCATCTCGCACTCATAGAATACATTCGTCAATACATCAACGAGTACGACGACTGGGATAAAATTTTACCATTCGCTATTTTTTCATATAACACCAGCGTCCATCAATCAACGAATTTTACACCCTTTGAGTTAATCTTTGGAAAACCTGCTCGCACCCCCACTTCATTTTCAAACGACACCGAAACATACACAGCATACATAACTGATTTAGTTAACAGACTACGCGACACTAGGGAAATAGCAACAAAAACCCTGATAGAGTCAAAACATAAAACCAAACATTACTACGACAGAAAGGCTAAAGATCACCCATATTCCCCTGGAGACAAAGTATATGTACTTAAGGAACCTAGAATTAATAAACTAGATAAAACCTATAAAGGCCCATATAACATAACAGAAATACTAGAGCAACATAACGTTGTTCTAGAAGACGAACAAGGACACAGATTCCTTAAACACATAGATAAAATAAAGCCTGCTTACCAACAATATGGATAAATCTGTTCCAGATGTGGAACCTGTGGCAATACCTCATCCTGATAATCCTGTCGTCTCAAAGACACACTGAGAAAACTTATTCCATCCAGGAAATAAGTGAGAACCCAGGTATTTACTATGAAAGGCTGCAAGACATCCGTTATACACAAGCGGACTGGAAAATCATCGTATTTATCGATATCACGCCTCTACATTTCAATTCAACAGAAATGAACAATACTGTAAGATTGGTAAGAAACTCGTGCTATGCACACCCCTATTTTTGCACCATCTTAACTAAAAGACTAGACTTTATACAAGACCGAATCAAAAGAGTAAAGATCACACATGACGATCTTGTCGATGCCATGCAAGAAGTCGAAGCCAAAGACCCAACGGATTCACCAACAGCAACCACCATCAAAAAGAGAAGTGCGCCATTTGGATTCATAGGGAGTATAAGTAAAACCTTATTTGGAACCCTTTCTGAATCTGATGGCGAACACATTTCCGAACAAATAGAACAACTGTTTAAGGGTCAAACAAAACTCGCTCGACTCGCAAAGGAAGACACACACTTAATACAACATACGAGGGTAGTTCAATAAGTCTTTAGAATGACCAACAGATGTCGCGCGAATCGCTCCAAATCATCTGTTTTCAGTCAGCACCACTCCCGACTAGATATATGGTGCAGTCACAGTCCACATCTTCTGAGTTTACGTGTTTTTATAACCAATTGAAAAAAAAAATTGCTTGTTAAGAAAAATGGAAAAAAACGAGTTCAGAGCGGTAATTAAACATTTTCATTTAAAGGGTTTAACTCCATATGAGATAAAAAATGAATTGGACTCAGTTCATGGCACATCTGCCCCTGCTTTAGCAACGGTTTATAACTGGGTAAATGAATTTAAGCGTGGTCGTACATCAATAAGTGACAAACCACGTTCAGGAAGGCCCGTAGAAGCAACTACTCCCGAAATCATCAATAAAATCCACGATATGGTGTTGAAGGATAGAAGATTAAAAGTACGTGAGTTAGCTGAGGCCACAAGGATATCTATAGGTGCAGTTGTTTCAATTCTACATGAAAAATTAGGCATGAAAAAGCTATCGGCAAGATGGGTGCCGCGTTTGCTCTCAGCTGAGAATAAACGCAATAGAGTGGTCGCCTCTGTGGCTCTTTTGGCGCGCATAAGTCGGAATCCTGAGGAATTTTTTCGTCGATTTGTGACTGTGGATGAAACATGGATACACCACTACACTTCTGAGACAAAGGAACAATCCAAACAGTGGATTTCCACAGGCGAACCAGCTCCAAAGAAGGCAAAGACCGTAAAGTCAGCTGATAAGGTTATGGCTACAGTTTTTTGGGATGCACGTGGAATTATACTTATTGACTACTTGGAAAAGGGTAAAACAATTACTGGTGAGTATTATGCATCATTATTAGAGCAGCTGAAAGAAGAAATTAAAAAAAAACGACCACATTTGGCGAGAAAAAGAATTCTCTTTCATCACGACAACGCCCGAGTTCACACATGCTTCGTTTCAATGGCTAAAATTGAAGAACTAAAATTCGAATTGGTCGAACACCCACCGTATTCACCAGATTTAGCCCCCAGTGACTTTTTCTTATTTCCAAACTTGAAAAAATGGCTCGGTGGACAGAGATTTACGGACAACGAAGACGTCATTGCCTCTGTAAGTGCTTATTTTGAGGAACTTCCGAAAACGCACTTTTCTGAAGGATTAAAAAAACTTAAAAAGCGATTGACCAAGTGTATAGAGCTCCAAGGAGATTATGTTGAAAAATAAAAAAAAATTTACCCAAAAAAAATTGTTTTTATACTTTATTCTAAAGACTTATTGAACTACCCTCGTAAATTGGGTTACGTAGAAAGTGAATTAAATAACACGAAAATAGCAATCAACCTCAGTATTGGAAAATTATTCGAAGCTACAGAAACAATGCACGACCTAGCTAACTTATGGGAACGATATAACGTTACACGAGAAATCACAGCCACCATCAATGAAATAGAAACAGCTTTAAACTTATACCAAGATACCTTCCAAACCATGTTCGATGCAGTTCATAAAGCCAGGAGGGGTATACTCCATCCATCACTCATATCAACAAATAAACTACAACAAATTATACGCCAAATAGTAGATCTACATCCCGAGTATGAATTCCCGATTCCGATAGAACATGCAAGAACCGATAAATTGACCGATATAGCCCCAGTCAGACTAGCATTTAGACGTAACAAATTCATAGTACAAATATCAATCCCAATGCTAAATAAATTTGCAACTGAACTTTACCGAATGCACCCGATCCCAATACCTCAAACTTACCAAGGTCATACTGCATCTGCTTTTATAAAAACTCAAGCCAAATACATCGCACTAAGCCACGATAAAAGAGCTTATAGTTTCCTATCAGAAGGAAGCCTAAGGAAATGCAAACACACAATTAATCATAGAGTATGTACACATTCCGAACCCATTTACGAAGCAGATGGCGATATGGCATGCGAATACTTGCTCTTGAATCAACCTAGCACAGAAAGTTTATCAAAATGCAACATCAACTATATACCGTACTATACACAACATTGGATCCATCTTGATTCAGTAGACGCATGGCTATATTCCCTGTCACAGACCACAACTCTACAAATACTTTGTCCCGGACAGCAGCACGAACTCGTTAAAATACACGGAATCGGGCTGTTACAAATGAAACCCCGCTGTTCCACCAGACAAGGTCACACGACCCTCGTAGGAATGAAGACGATAGATACAACCACCGAATTCTTATACCTACCGAAAATCAGCTTAAATATCAGCAGTCTAGATAACTTAATCTTTCATAAAATAAAAACAGTTAATGATTCCCTACCATATCTCGAATTTATTCCAAAGTACCAATCATCTAAATTAGAAGCAGGAATAACCCTCAAAAGCATTCAAGATAAATATGATAACTCCTTAACAGAGCAAGACAATAAAGCATTACACACCTACTTTTCTTACGGATCCATTGGCTCCAACTCCTTCATATTCTTATTTTTAATCATACTAATTATCATTTTCTGCATCAAATGCCCTATGAAACACAACAAACCAAAACTACCAGACACCCGTAGCCAAAGCTTTGATTGCGAATTACATCCTATTAATGCAATTTTCCAACCACAATCCAAACTGCCGTCTAACAGAGCATCATGCCTATCTATGTTCGGCCCCACCTCTAACGACAACGCCTCAGAAGATGAGGAAAATAACTAACATAAAAAAATGGATCGATTAACCAGGAAAAAGAAGAAGAACAGAAGCTAGTTCGCTTACTGGAACCACGTCGTAGGGTACCAATAGAAAAAGTCTGGGTAGTACAGGGTAAACAAAAAACCCCAGAGGTAATTACCCCCGAAGCCGAAGACAACCCGGTAGCCTTACAAAACCTTGCGCAACCACGGAAATTGGTATACGAGTTGCCCTATTTCGTGCACAACAAACTCGCTGACCAGAATATTCAACTCAGCGTAATTTTCCACGACGACGTATTACCAGAATACGAAGAGGTCGAATCACCTCAACCGGAGGAGATCGCGATCGCACGAGCACAACCGGCCGAACCCGCTGCACCAGCCGAACCCGCGGCAACCCAACCATTGCCCAATGACTACGACGATGATGTCGTAATCATTGAATAAATTGACATATAAACTTATATCAATTTACCCAATGATCCCTAGTATTGTTGACTCCCCTTTCCACGAAGTTTCGAGAATAGAATTCGAAGAACTTTGCTACGATGTTTTGTACCTAGAAGAAACGGATAAACAAACGTGGTCATACGTTAGCGCCTTAGAAGCAAAAGTCAATAGGTTAACTCGCAATCAGGCAATATTGAAGCAAATATTAATTCAACTAGTCACAGCGAGTCTAGAACTGAGCATAGCTTTTAACGTTAGAAATAATCCACAGGTACAAATCAATGAGTCAATGATAGAAGAACTGAATTCCGCTTTTAATAGGTTAACTATTAATGATTCCCAATAATCAGTAGTTTTTGTTACAGAAATACAAATAATATTTACACTCATAGTCCTACCATAAACCCCACTTATACTATACCCTCGTATACTTATATATTACATTATCATAGATATACCCATTTGCCTTATATACATTTTTAAATGCATATATTTATATCTATTATTAATTCATGTTACAATTAATAACTAGTTAAGAAATTATATTTATCCTATGCTAAAATTACACCTATTATTAAGAATAATTTTATTGATTAACAATAATTATGATTATCATTATTATTAACTATTGATAAATATTATAATTACTGATATGATAAATTGTTATTAGAAGTGATCATATTATTATACATAATTACCATTTGATACCGTAAGCCTAGTCGAGGACTTAAATGATTGGTCAGACACACCCAGATAGACTAACAAAACTAAGAGATTTACACAAGTATGTGCCAAACCTGTAAGGAACGGAAGAGGATTAATCTTGGAACCATCGAATTAAAAGAAATAGGAGAAAAGCAAATACGCTTAACAGAAATTAAAAACTTGGAAACTCAAAGCTTAGTTTTCCGAACTGCAAGTTACAACTACATCACGTCTCAACTAGGAAAACTAAAGGTTTTCTCTTACATCGACATTCTTTTATAATTAAATTAACAGGTCTAAGTTCCTATCCACCTATAAGTAAGAACCTATTGAACTAGAAATTATTTCAGCCCTTACAATTACTCGCGTACTTATTTTTCGTTTTTTTTCTTAAAACCATTATTATTAGTGTTATTATTTTAATATTATTCGTTTTCTTTTATTATTATGATATTGCAAGTATTCTTTTTGTTAAGTTTAAAAGCTTTAATCTTAAACAATTTTGTCATAATCATATTCATATTTTACGTTATCATATTGTTCTTTCTATTACTGATAATTCTTAAACATTGCTATTCATCAGAACAAGAATAGTTAAGATAGGTAGCTAGTCGACTACATTAATTAGCTACGTTTTATTATTTTCTTTTTTATTATTAGTTTTTTTTTTCTCCTTCTCTTATTTATATATAAAATTTGGTTAATATTTAAATTCAAATATTAAATAATAAAACTAAATAATAATATTGGTTTAAACAATAATATTAAATAATATTTTTTTTTTAACATGTGTATAACCCTAGTAGTAATTACCATATTATTATCACTATTTTTAATTCTCGTAAAATTTTATTGTTTTCTTTTTACAACGTTCGAAAGCTTGAATTAATTATTATTACTATTTTTTCTTTTTTTTATGGTACTACACATATACATTTACCCCCTATTAGATTGAAATAATTATTTTTGAATAGTATGACAATAATATCCGAAATTCAAAGATTAATATCAATTGAATTTAGATTAAGAATCCTAGAGGATAGCGCAAGGTCAAGTAAAGACTTAAAATTATTATCAGAAAAAAAATCGAAGATTCCTCTATCGCTAATTGAATTGGCTAAAAGAGTAACGCACAAAACCCATTGTGAGGCAGTGATTTCACTGGCAAAGAGACTACCTTTTATTGAACTCCATTTCTCTCACAAAAAAGGATTAGCACAAGGAAGGTTGATAACACTTAAGGGTAGGATTAGAGTATTAGTACTACCAGACGGAAGCTACACAGCACCGACGTTCTACCAAACACCACAAACCCTTTCAAATGACCTTGACGTTACGGCCCACGAAATAAATACTGACCCGGACAACCCAATTCTTTTTTATAAAACTGAGAAGGGTTATACCGTCGACAGGATCACCATAAATTACACGAAGGAATTCAAACACTACGAATACGGCCCCTACACGAAGCTACGGTATAGAGCAGAGAAAAGCTCTCCCGTAGGAAAGTGGACCTATATACTAGAAAAACAACTGGAAAAATTAACACCTAAATTACTTGGAGCCAATTTCAATAGACCTAGCTAAAAATATAACCTTATGGGAAGAACAATAGACAATTGGAAATTTATCATCAAAAAGCGAAAACGCTTTATCAAAAGCGTCCAAAGAGCTTTGGCAACCCTTGCAATCAAGAACTTACAGGAAACTCATTCTTGCCAAAACCATTTTGTCGATTCCAACCAAGAAGTAGATATCCTCAACCAGGATACCCAACCCCAATCAACAAATACACCAGTACTGGATTCTCCAATAGAGATCAACTGGGACGAATATTTAACGATTGACGAATATAATTGCGAAGTTACACCAATTATAAAATCAGAACCTTTTCTGAGTTTCTGTCAATCCCCTAACATCAAATGTGAAGAAGACGAAATCACATACACACAAAATTTTATCGATCCTCGTCACCACCATCCAATAGTGTTACTTGAAGATTGTAGGTATTATTTAAATACACTTAGAAAACACGTAGATGAGGAATAATTCGAACTTACGAAATAACTCTTCATCGACACAAGAAAAACCATACACCTCAAAACCGAGGAAGGTCAAGAACTCCAATTTCATCCAGAGTACAAGGAGGAGAAAACTTGACGACAGTACTATAATAGCAGAATTTGTCATTCATTGTCTACTAAACGACGTTGAAGCCATCAAATACACATTTGACAACCAATTCTTCACCGAATTAGTCGATCAGATTCAACGATAAGATGGCGGACGAGAACGCTATTGCCAACCTTACGCACCATCAAACCATCACTGATGCATTGCTTAGCACGATGGGTGAATGTATGGCAGTGCAACAATCATTGTTACACATACCTAATTACGATGGGAAAAATATGCCTTTAAAGACGTTCTTACAAGACGTCGAAAATGGCCTTAGCATCTGTCCCGCTGGGATACGAAATGCCTTTTTTAAGGGTGTTATCGCGAAGCTCCGTGATACGGCTCGTGATGCTGTAGGAGATACGCAAATAAACACGTTAGAAAACCTTAAAGATGCTCTTAAAGTCTATTTCACACCTAAGAAAAATTACTCCCATTATTGCGCGGAACTACAGGCCATCAGAATGCGAAGAGGAGAAACTGTAATGGAATATTACAGCCGCATAAAGAAGATCATGGAAAGCGCTAAGGCATCATTACATGAGAAATTCGCACGCGAAGAAGTCCCGCACATGATCACAATGCTCGAAGGGATAGCACTTGAGTCCTTCAAACGAGGACTCTCGGATGATCTACTATATGCTGTAAGTGTGCAGGAACCAGCAACTCTAGCCAACGCACTTCAAATAGCGCAAAGGATAGAAAGGGATATGCTTCACTCGAACGACAGGAAGGGACTCATAAATACAGCATGGATGACTTCACCAGAAAGACACGTGCAATTTAAGGATGATCAACTTTTTAACCGTGCACCATGGAGGAGCCAATCACCCGCAGAACGCTACACTGACCATCGACCCAGACAAAATTTTAACCAAGGTCCACGTTACGATCAAGGAAACAAGAACTACCAATCAAATTACAGACCTTTATACAATCACCAGTCTAGAAGCCCAACCCGTTCGTATCAAAATGAACAGCGATACCAGAACAAAAACCACACATACTATCCTCAAGAACCACGCTATGCGTTTGGAGCACCCCCAATGTTGAATCCTCCAATGCATTATATACCATTTGGATTCCAACCACCAATAACGGGACCCCCAAATTGGAACTATCCTTATAATCCAGGATACCCAATGGTCCGAAGAAAATCTGAAGAGAATTTAAACTCCCAAGTAGCCCGCCGAACGGACGCATCGACGAGCGAACAAACCCCAGAGCGTCCCCCATCAGTAAAATTTATCTCAGCCGAACAACTGCAGAAGGATCAAGTGGACACGCAGCAGCCCCATTAGTCAATCTAAAGGCCCCAGAATTAAAGCAGCTTATCGAATTCTTAATAGACACAGGCGCCGAAATCAATCTGATTCACGTAAATGCTCTAAACCCTAGAACAATTATAGCTGGCCACAACGCCACGACAATAACTGGAATAACTAAGGACTCATTAACCACGGCAGGTTCAACAGAAATAATATTCTTTGAAAAACCTATAACTTTCCAAGTAATAACCGAGGATCTACCCATCCCAGTATTAGGCATTTTAGGAGTGGATTTCCTGAAAAATGAGTCAGCAGAGATATCATTCCACCATAATGCACTAATTACTAGTTCCAGGCCAATTCATCCTGTAAGATTTACAAACTATGAATATAGGAAACCTAAATCTACAAGATATATCTTGCAAGCTAGGACAAGGACCCCAATAATCATAAACCTACATCCAACTGACCTTAAAACGGGATATCTGCCAAAACTCGAGACTGCGAAAGATATCTACATTGGACAAGCAGTCGTTACAAATAATGACCAAAAGTGTCATATAATGGCTATCAACACATCGAAAAAGAGGTAGAAATCGAAATACCTCCTCAAGAGATAGAACCTTATGAAAGTTTGGAATCTGAAGATTTCTTCCAAACGGATGGTAGCGACCAAGAAGTCATACCAGAGGAAGAACGACTCCATCGAATAATAAACTCACTACGCCTGGACAAACTTAATGCTGAAGAAAGGAAAAGCATTATAGACCTAATCAAGGAATTCCCACAAATATTTCACCTGCCTGGAGATAAATTACCAGCAACTGATGTACTAGAGCACCTAATAATTACAAAAGACGAAGCACCCGTTTTCGTCAAACAATATCGATACCCACCAGTACACAAGGATGAAATCAAAAACCAAGTAACTAAATTACTTGCTGATGGAATAATCGAACACTCCACATCCCCTTACAATTCCCCTTTGTGGATAGTCCCAAAGAAGGCAGATTCTAAGGGAAATAAAAGATGGAGAATGGTAATCGACTACAGAGCTCTTAACGAGAAAACAATCGGAGACGCTCTTCCATCCATCTCAGAGATCCTACATAAACTGGGTGGCGCCAAATATTTTTCAATATTTGATTTAGCCAGTGGATTTCACCAAATCAAAATGCACCCAAGGGACCGGCATAAAACAGCCTTTAGTACCTCGAATGGTCATTATCACTACGTAAGAATGCCTTTTGGTCTCAAAAACGCACCAGCAACGTTCCAACGTTTAATGAACCTCGTTCTACTAGGTCTCCTAGATATAGAACTTCTAGTATACCTAGATGATGTAATAATATACGCCTGTAGTCTAGAGGAACACACTGTAAAAACTAGAAGATTCTTTAAACGACTGCTGGACGTAAAATTATCACTCCAACCAGATAAATGCGAATTTCTTGCAACGGAAGTCGAATACCTAGGCCACGTCATCAGCGAAGATGGTGTTTGACCCGACCCAAAAAAGACAGACGCAGTCAAAAATTTTCCGCGTCCCCAAAATCAGACTAATATCCGCCAATTCTTAGGATTAGCAGGATACTATAGAAGGTTTATAGAAGGCTTCTCTAAACGAGCAAGACCTCTATCTGAACTTCTGAAAAAAACAGTACCTTTCGAATGGAAGGATGAGCACGAAAAAAGTTTTGAGGATTTGAAAAGTGCATTGTGCGTAACACCAGTTCTTCAATTCCCAGACTTTTCAAAACCTTTCATACTCACTACAGATTCATCAAACTATGCTGTAGGAGCTGTCCTAAGCCAGGGAAAAATTGGAGAAGATCGCCCAATAGCCTACATGTCTCATATCATGAAACCGGCAGAAATTAACTACGGTACAACGGAAAAAGAATGCTTAGCAGTTATATACGCTATATTGTATTTCCGCCCTTACCTATACGGACGAGAATTCACCCTTGTAAGCGATCACGAACCCCTAAAATGGATTGACTCAGTGAAACCACCGGTCCACCGACTCATAAGATGGCGTACTCGCTTACGAGAGTATCAATATACATTTCTATATAAACCAGGAAGGCTGAATGTCAACGCAGATGCATTGTCCAGGAATCCTGTACCACCAAAGGCAGTTGCTCTTCCGACATCCTCATCTGCCGGACCTTCTAAGAAGACAAATCCCGAACCTATGAAAAAACCAGGTAGACCAGTTGGTTCTAAAAACAAGAACTTAGATCCACCGTTACCCAACTCAGAAATTGGAGGAACAACGATAGCTGAACGATTGCGTTCACGCAGACTTAATGCTCCCAACGTACAAGGAGCGATACCTAAACAGCCACCTCCAAGTAGCAAAACCCAAAAGAAAGCGACAATTCCACCAAAACACGTCGCATCAACCAGTGGAACGAATAAAGCAATCAGACCTACGAAATATACAAAAAGGGTAACTTTTAGTTCAGAAGAAGAATCAAATACACCCTTAGAGCCACCCCCAACACAAAGGAAAAGATTGAGTGGCTTTCCAAGCCTTATATCACATAGACCACCAATAAGGAGAATACCCGTATCCTCGGATAACGAATCAGGTAACGAAGTTCAGGAACCAATGTCAAACAAAAACATTAGAGAAATCAGACCAGCCAACATATCTGCATCTGATGATCAAGATTCATTAGATGAATATTGGTGGGACAGCAGTCAACATGGACCTCGAAACCAAATAACACCACGCCCCATGGCACGTTCAACACCAATCGAGGATGATCTACTGGAAGAATCAGACGTTGATCAACAAGATCAACCACGCTTCACATTACCACCCGTGGCCGAAGAAACAACCGATGAATCCTCGAATGAGATCAATGAAATTATAGGAAATAGTGATCACCTACCAAAACCTTCAGAGACCATTCCACCAGGAATATTCTACCCTAACTTTTCGTCAGCAGATTGCGAATTTACAACACCCGTATCTAAACTCTTGCTTGATTTAGGAAGGATAGATAAAAATGACATAAAAGGTATCAAGCCGAAGAAGGGACAAATTATTGTAACCCCGAAACCTAGAACAAAAATATTTAGTGCAATTCTAACAAAAGGTCATATAGACAACTTCGGAATCCAAGACCTAAAAGAGGTTCTACAAAGTCTCGCTGATTCTCTAACGAAATACAGCATAAAAAGTCTAAGAATTTCCAAACAAAACGATATGACTGACAAAATAACGTTTTCGACCTTCCTAGATTTGTTAAGGGAAATCTTAGGTAGATGTGAATGCACACTGTTCGTTTGCTATGGAAGTACAACAATACCACCTGAAGATGTACGTAGTCAAATTATAAAAGAAAATCACTACAGTCTGATCGGAGGACACAGAGGAGTAACTAAAACATATCGCCGCATTCGAGAGAAATTCTACTGGTCCGGTATGAAATCCGACATCACCGAGTACGTCAGACATTGTGAAAAATGCCAGGAATTTAAACTCGTTAGAATCAAAAATCGAGAACCATTGATCATCACTGACACACATATCGAACCTTTCGACAAAATTTCTATAGATACCGTAGGTCCACTCCCCTTAACCCCTAATGGAAATAAACATATCCTAACTATACAGGATAATCTTACAAAATACTGCGTCGCTGTCGCTGTCCCAGACACTAAAGCTGAAACAATAGCCGACGCATTAGCACGACACGTGATAACGCTATACGGTTCACCTCGTATAATATTGTCAGACAGGGCGCCCGCCCTAATAGGAAAGGTGATGCAACAGCTCTCACGTATTTTTAAAATTAAACAAGTCACAACATCAGGATACCACCCCCAATCTAATGGTAGTTTGGAAAGAAGCCATCTCGCACTCATAGAATACATTCGTCAATACATCAACGAGTACGACGACTGGGATAAAATTTTACCATTCGCTATTTTTTCATATAACACCAGCGTCCATCAATCAACGAATTTTACACCCTTTGAGTTAATCTTTGGAAAACCTGCTCGCACCCCCACTTCATTTTCAAACGACACCGAAACATACACAGCATACATAACTGATTTAGTTAACAGACTACGCGACACTAGGGAAATAGCAACAAAAACCCTGATAGAGTCAAAACATAAAACCAAACATTACTACGACAGAAAGGCTAAAGATCACCCATATTCCCCTGGAGACAAAGTATATGTACTTAAGGAACCTAGAATTAATAAACTAGATAAAACCTATAAAGGCCCATATAACATAACAGAAATACTAGAGCAACATAACGTTGTTCTAGAAGACGAACAAGGACACAGATTCCTTAAACACATAGATAAAATAAAGCCTGCTTACCAACAATATGGATAAATCTGTTCCAGATGTGGAACCTGTGGCAATACCTCATCCTGATAATCCTGTCGTCTCAAAGACACACTGAGAAAACTTATTCCATCCAGGAAATAAGTGAGAACCCAGGTATTTACTATGAAAGGCTGCAAGACATCCGTTATACACAAGCGGACTGGAAAATCATCGTATTTATCGATATCACGCCTCTACATTTCAATTCAACAGAAATGAACAATACTGTAAGATTGGTAAGAAACTCGTGCTATGCACACCCCTATTTTTGCACCATCTTAACTAAAAGACTAGACTTTATACAAGACCGAATCAAAAGAGTAAAGATCACACATGACGATCTTGTCGATGCCATGCAAGAAGTCGAAGCCAAAGACCCAACGGATTCACCAACAGCAACCACCATCAAAAAGAGAAGTGCGCCATTTGGATTCATAGGGAGTATAAGTAAAACCTTATTTGGAACCCTTTCTGAATCTGATGGCGAACACATTTCCGAACAAATAGAACAACTGTTTAAGGGTCAAACAAAACTCGCTTGACTCGCAAAGGAAGACACACACTTAATACAACATACGAGGGTAGTTCAATAAGTCTTTAGAATGACCAACAGATGTCGCGCGAATCGCTCCAAATCATCTGTTTTCAGTCAGCACCACTCCCGACTAGATATATGGTGCAGTCACAGTCCACATCTTCTGAGTTTACGTGTTTTTATAACCAATTGAAAAAAAAAATTGCTTGTTAAGAAAAATGGAAAAAAACGAGTTCAGAGCGGTAATTAAACATTTTCATTTAAAGGGTTTAACTCCATATGAGATAAAAAATGAATTGGACTCAGTTCATGGCACATCTGCCCCTGCTTTAGCAACGGTTTATAACTGGGTAAATGAATTTAAGCGTGGTCGTACATCAATAAGTGACAAACCACGTTCAGGAAGGCCCGTAGAAGCAACTACTCCCGAAATCATCAATAAAATCCACGATATGGTGTTGAAGGATAGAAGATTAAAAGTACGTGAGTTAGCTGAGGCCACAAGGATATCTATAGGTGCAGTTGTTTCAATTCTACATGAAAAATTAGGCATGAAAAAGCTATCGGCAAGATGGGTGCCGCGTTTGCTCTCAGCTGAGAATAAACGCAATAGAGTGGTCGCCTCTGTGGCTCTTTTGGCGCGCATAAGTCGGAATCCTGAGGAATTTTTTCGTCGATTTGTGACTGTGGATGAAACATGGATACACCACTACACTTCTGAGACAAAGGAACAATCCAAACAGTGGATTTCCACAGGCGAACCAGCTCCAAAGAAGGCAAAGACCGTAAAGTCAGCTGATAAGGTTATGGCTACAGTTTTTTGGGATGCACGTGGAATTATACTTATTGACTACTTGGAAAAGGGTAAAACAATTACTGGTGAGTATTATGCATCATTATTAGAGCAGCTGAAAGAAGAAATTAAAAAAAAACGACCACATTTGGCGAGAAAAAGAATTCTCTTTCATCACGACAACGCCCGAGTTCACACATGCTTCGTTTCAATGGCTAAAATTGAAGAACTAAAATTCGAATTGGTCGAACACCCACCGTATTCACCAGATTTAGCCCCCAGTGACTTTTTCTTATTTCCAAACTTGAAAAAATGGCTCGGTGGACAGAGATTTACGGACAACGAAGACGTCATTGCCTCTGTAAGTGCTTATTTTGAGGAACTTCCGAAAACGCACTTTTCTGAAGGATTAAAAAAACTTAAAAAGCGATTGACCAAGTGTATAGAGCTCCAAGGAGATTATGTTGAAAAATAAAAAAAAATTTACCCAAAAAAAATTGTTTTTATACTTTATTCTAAAGACTTATTGAACTACCCTCGTAAATTGGGTTACGTAGAAAGTGAATTAAATAACACGAAAATAGCAATCAACCTCAGTATTGGAAAATTATTCGAAGCTACAGAAACAATGCACGACCTAGCTAACTTATGGGAACGATATAACGTTACACGAGAAATCACAGCCACCATCAATGAAATAGAAACAGCTTTAAACTTATACCAAGATACCTTCCAAACCATGTTCGATGCAGTTCATAAAGCCAGGAGGGGTATACTCCATCCATCACTCATATCAACAAATAAACTACAACAAATTATACGCCAAATAGTAGATCTACATCCCGAGTATGAATTCCCGATTCCGATAGAACATGCAAGAACCGATAAATTGACCGATATAGCCCCAGTCAGACTAGCATTTAGACGTAACAAATTCATAGTACAAATATCAATCCCAATGCTAAATAAATTTGCAACTGAACTTTACCGAATGCACCCGATCCCAATACCTCAAACTTACCAAGGTCATACTGCATCTGCTTTTATAAAAACTCAAGCCAAATACATCGCACTAAGCCACGATAAAAGAGCTTATAGTTTCCTATCAGAAGGAAGCCTAAGGAAATGCAAACACACAATTAATCATAGAGTATGTACACATTCCGAACCCATTTACGAAGCAGATGGCGATATGGCATGCGAATACTTGCTCTTGAATCAACCTAGCACAGAAAGTTTATCAAAATGCAACATCAACTATATACCGTACTATACACAACATTGGATCCATCTTGATTCAGTAGACGCATGGCTATATTCCCTGTCACAGACCACAACTCTACAAATACTTTGTCCCGGACAGCAGCACGAACTCGTTAAAATACACGGAATCGGGCTGTTACAAATGAAACCCCGCTGTTCCACCAGACAAGGTCACACGACCCTCGTAGGAATGAAGACGATAGATACAACCACCGAATTCTTATACCTACCGAAAATCAGCTTAAATATCAGCAGTCTAGATAACTTAATCTTTCATAAAATAAAAACAGTTAATGATTCCCTACCATATCTCGAATTTATTCCAAAGTACCAATCATCTAAATTAGAAGCAGGAATAACCCTCAAAAGCATTCAAGATAAATATGATAACTCCTTAACAGAGCAAGACAATAAAGCATTACACACCTACTTTTCTTACGGATCCATTGGCTCCAACTCCTTCATATTCTTATTTTTAATCATACTAATTATCATTTTCTGCATCAAATGCCCTATGAAACACAACAAACCAAAACTACCAGACACCCGTAGCCAAAGCTTTGATTGCGAATTACATCCTATTAATGCAATTTTCCAACCACAATCCAAACTGCCGTCTAACAGAGCATCATGCCTATCTATGTTCGGCCCCACCTCTAACGACAACGCCTCAGAAGATGAGGAAAATAACTAACATAAAAAAAAAAATAAAAAAAAATTAAAAAAAGTTTGATGATGTTTGCGCATGTGCATGCCCAATCATTATCTTTCCTAGCTTACTATCGCACAACTTATTGGGCAAATAACTACATTTTTCTTTAAATTAATAAACCAATTCTTTGTCCACAGAAAATGCACGCAGTAATAATTTTTATAACCGTAGCAGTAGCACCTATTTCCATGTCTAACCCATACAATATTTCCTACCTTTCCAACAATCCTGGACTGTACTTCGAATACATAGGAGATATGTACAACGAAGTGAACAACCATAAGGCAATTGCAGAAATAGACATCAACGCAGTCAGCCATGATAACAACGATCTCCACAAACAGATCAAGAATATTCTGTCAGAATGTCCCGGAATACCCACCGAATGCCAACTTTATATATCCAGAACAAACTTCCTATTAGAAAAACTAACGACGGCCAATAACCTCAAGGAACTTCTAAACAATTTAACACTAACCTTATCAACAACTTCAAGTCAGTCTATACCCAACCTTTACAATTTCGAGATCACCTATATTACTAAAGAAGATAAAACAGAGCAAGATTGGTACACCGCACCAACCCTAATCGTCAACGGAATCACCAGACAACAAAAAAAATTAGAAGAATTAAAGAAACGCACCAGTATACACCACAACACAACCATACAAGAAGCAAGAATTTTCTACCAAAACGTCACGCAATTTTTCAGCTTTGCTCAGTCATGGCTGATCACACTGGAATCATCACTAGACCACCACATCAATATATACAACGAAATAATAGAAATTATCCGCTATGTTCAAGAAGGAAGAACCAGCCCTCTGTTACTACCATCAGATCTCCTAGACAACATCAAACGACACATACAAAATAGGAAGCCAAATACTAACTTACCAAACATAGATTTCTACTCACCAGACGCAAGAAAAATTTTACAAGTTGACGTCCGAAGAAAAGGAACAACAATAATAATAGGAACCACATTCCCTTTATTCCAAATAGTTGCCCACGAATTGTACATAATACACTCCATCCTAGCACCTCAACTCAATGGACCATCCGTCTACATCCTACCAAAAGGACGTTATATCACTAGGACCAAAGGAAGCACACAACACTCATTCTTCAACGAAGAGGATTTCGAAAAATGCCTACAAATCAGTAAAACCACATATTGCAATTACCAGACCATCATTCACAGAGTAACCTCCTGCGAACTCCAACTACTGACAAACTCATCAGTAATCATTTGGGAAGACTGCAACATTCATACAAAGGAACAAACATCAACGGAATGGACACACCTGCCCGAAACGAACGAATGGATCTTTTCAGCACCTGACGTTGAAAGACTTCGACTTCAATGCAACAACGTCAGTATAATGGAAATTCAAATACAAGGACTTGGAATTTTCCATTCAGATGTTACGTGCCAGATTACAACCAAAAATATATAACTGCCATCAATTACATCTAACCCTACAACACTCGTCTACTACAAATCCGGCCACCAACTACAACTTTCAGAGAAACTCAACACCGAATTAGAAGATTTACAACAAAAACTAAAATACCTAGAAATAGCTATCTATATCATAATTAGCGCCATCGCCGTTATTACTATATATATAAGCTGTATTTCAACCTATCACTACGTGCATCCATTTCAACATTCATCACCATGCTTTAACACTTACACATTAGCAGAACACGTAGACGACGCCACCAGACTAACGACCAAACACGATAATCCGACATCAACCTCTACCACACAGACTGATGATCCACCAATTACCGAGTCCTACCCCGTCCCTAAATCGACAACCTATCGTTCCTCCCCAAGTTTTAGATACCATGCCTCTCCGCCTACCATCTTACTTTCCACCCCTCTGCTTTCTAAATCCCTCTCCTTCAAACTTAGTAATGAATCTCTCAAGCAGAAAAATCCATACACCCTTTCCAACCCTCTGTTTAAACCTCTCGGTCCAGATGACAACAGCTTGCCTGGACCTTCAACTCCAACCACTGTAGATCTCTCGTAGAGCATGCATCGTAGAAACTAACATCAAGTAGCATACCACAATATTCAACTTTCACTGAATATAATAAACAGATATCTCCACAGAAATGCCGTCGATCATCAAGGCCATCAACCTTCTGAAAGGAATGGGTTTCGAGCCAGGCTATATCAAATGCCATATCCAGAGCTCGATGAAACCTGGAAATTGCACGAAATGCAACTTGCCATATTCGACCTGGGCCAGGTTCACTTTCTCACCTCATATAAGCCGCAACCCGGTCCCAATAACAACCTGGGACGAAAATCAGCTGTTCGATGAACTCGACACCCATCTTCTACGACAATTGATAAATTGTTACTATATTCACGATCCAGACTACGAGGAGGACGAGATCAACAAAGAAGATTTCCTTCCCTTTCCTTACCCTTACCTTTTCCCTTCCAAACAATAAGAAAGCAAAATTTTACTGTCCACTCGCCACTGACGACTACCACACTCACCTTCAGAAAATTCAACTCATTATAACCGAATTTTTAACCCTAAAGAATAGAATAAATTAGGAAAATTTCTTTTTAGAATACAAATACTACCACATTAATAGATTTTTTTTATATAGCTAGTTAACGACAAATGATTCCGTGCAATATTCGCTATTTCTCATTCTCCTAACATAGATTTTATGATTTTCACATGTAATTTTAAGGAAGCTTATAATTGTAAATGCGACCAAATATTCCCGTTTAGTCTATAAGACCGTAGATTAAGTCGTGAATTACTTACACAATCATTAACCAATGCGATGAAAATTTTTATTTCATAGAGACATCACTATAAATTCATCGAGGACGATGAACTCTCTGAGTTGGGAGGTGTGATGAACTATTTCATACTTCCTTCTTACTTTTTTTTATCTTTCTTTTTCAGCTCAAATTATAGTATATTATTCTACTCGGAAAATAAGCGTATACGTATTTTTTGATTTTTCGATAGCATCAAAATTGCATGTGTTATGCTTTTTTCAAAAATGACTCCTCAAATTTCGTTTCTCAAAAATCGAAAACTTTTTTCTTTTTAAATCGTTCTAATTCGTCTTTTTATGGATATTTGAAAATAATTCTGTACATATTCGATGCTGTTGGTAATACTCTTTCGATCTGCCAAGTTCAAAAATATTTTAACAAAAAATCAAGGATGATATGGCATTTTTTATAAACAATGAAAAATGCTTTTTTCTCAAAAAAGCCATCTTTTTTTTACTCAATTTTTTTTTATAGATAGCTAGTCTCAATACCTATATGGTCATATACATGACATTTGGAATATTTTTGTTTTTTAAGAGATATAAACGAAATAAGAAAAAAATTTTATGTTCCCCCATAGCACTGTCGTGCAAGAAAAAATCCTATGTATTTTTCCCTTTTTTATGATTTTTAGACATTTTATTGCTTTTTCTAACTTTCCTGCTAACACGATTCTTTGAGTTGATTTTCTTCTTCTTCTGTTTCTCTTTATTTAACAATTTTGTTAAAGAATGAAGAGCAGTTCGAAAATATCAACCTAAGTTTGTTTGGATTAGAGACAACTAATGAACATGAGGAGATTGTTTTTGCTATGTGGGAAAATGGCCATCTTGTGAAGAAAAGATTAACAATCTCCAATTCTTTTAGCGATCTTTCTTCTTGGACAGTCAAAACAAGCGTTCATTTAAATATTAAAAATATACAAAGAAAAGCTATAAATGAAGAGAAAGAAATAGCTGCAGCTAACTCAGGTCATTTAGTACTGCATGGTGATTTTGCTGAAAATTGGGCAGTGATTCACAGTAACCCTATTCAAGGTACTCACTGGGTTAATCAACAGGTCTCTATTTTCACAGCAGTTTGTTATCAAGGAAAACTAACAAAAACTTTTGCTGTCATCAGTGATGATAGAAAACACGATTCTGCCCATGCCTTGTTAGCAATGGAAAAAATAATTGATTCGATGAAAAATGATTCAACCGATTTAATAGATCAAATATCGATTATAACAGATGGAGCAGCAAGCCACTTTAATAATCGATTTCAATTGTATGAAATGAAAAATGCTTCCATCAATAAAAAATGGTTGTTTTCAGCTACAGGTCACGGGAAAAGTGCATGTGATGGTGTTGGCGGACTAGTCAAACACTACGCAACTAGACATAATCTTCAGAACAGTCATATTGAATCAATACAAGATGCCAATGCTTTTGTAACAAAAGTTCAATCTTATACTAATAATATTAAACTAATCTTACTACCAAAAGAAGATATTGAAGTTTTTAGACAAAATAAAATAAAAGAGTGGCTTAAGGCTCCTAAATATAACGGCATTCAGAAAACCCATGTATGGAAAGTAAATGTAGGTAAAAAGAAAAAATCTTATACAGGTCGAACTGCTCTTCATTCTTTAACAAAATTGTTAAATAAAGAGAAACAGAAGAAGAAGAAAATCAACTCAAAGAATCGTGTTAGCAGGAAAGTTAGAAAAAGCAATAAAATGTCTAAAAATCATAAAAAAGGGAAAAATACATAGGATTTTTCTTGCACGACAGTGCTATGGGGGAACATAAAATTTTTTTCTTATTTCGTTTATATCTCTTAAAAAACAAAAATATTCCAAATGTCATGTATATGACCATATAGGTATTGAGACTAGCTATCTATAAAAAAAAATTGAGTAAAAAAAATGGCTTTTTTGAGAAAAAAGCATTTTTTATTGTTTATAAAAAATGCCATATCATCCTTGATTTTTTGTAAAAAAAATTTTGAATGGCAGATCGAAAGAGTATCACCAACAGCATCGAATATGTACAGAATTATTTTCAAATATCCATAAAAAGACGAATTAGAACGATTTAAAAAGAAAAAAGTTTTCGATTTTTGAGAAACGAAATTTGAGGAGTCATTTTTGAAAAAAGCATAACACATGCAATTTTGATGCTATCGAAAAATCAAAAAATACGTATACGCTTATTTTCCGAGTAGAATAATATACTATAATTTGAGCTGATTCGGAGAGATAGGTGCTGTCGGCCTGCATGATTTGAGATGAAATCGGTCATAAAATTAAATTTTGAATATTTTATAATATTGCATATAGCGTTTTTACGTGTAATCGTCTCTCTTTTACATTTTCGACGATATTGTTTATAAATTATTAGTAATAAATTCAATGTTTAAATAAATACAATACAATTTTGCATATTTTGAAAAATCTTATCAAGCGCTTTACTACTTGCAATTGGTCTACTTTTCATTTTCAATGATATTGTTTATAAGTTATTAATAATAATTCGAATGTTTAATTAAATAAAATCACATTTTGAATATTTTGAGATATTATATACAGCCTATTGATATTTGCGATTAGCCTACTTTTTCATTTTCAACGATATTATTTATATGAGCAAAGTGAGGCTTAAACGATCTCCACGAACAAATTATAACAGAATATTATTAACAACATACCTATACAAAAAATTTAACAAGTGTCTTATGGAGACTAGCGTGACAATCAAACATACTGACAATAAATGGTACCCTTAAAAATACCAAAATAAAATTAGAAACACTAAAAACCAACAAGGTAATAAAACAAAATTTATGAATAAAACTAATATAACAACTCACTACGAAGATAAATAGCACTTTGCGGAGACATAGCTCCGGAGGCCGACAAGCATCAAAGATCGTGTGGAAACGCATGATATTAATTGTCGGCATGTCCATACTCTACTATTGTTCGAATTTCCGCGAACCTGTCCATCTCCCGAAAACTCCAAAAATTATTTGGAGTCCGGATGTAGGCTCCCAGAGCGCAGAAACATAGCAGATCATCGTGTCCGCTTGGAAGTGGCACAGAGAGCGCGAGGCTCCTCGAACCCAAGGGGAATCCCATGGGTCGTGAAGCAAATGGCCGACCGCGCCACTTGCACATACATCATGCTCTCCTGATACATTCTACGCTCAAAGAGCCTCTGATGGGAGATAGAAAGGCTCGCCGAGAAAGGCACAAGGAAGGTGAGAATACCTCCTAGTAGATATAGTAGCTGGATAAGAACCGTATGAACTGCGAATCGTTCTACGAGAGATAACGAAGGAGTAGACGCAAAAAACAAGAAAAGATATAAAACAATATATACAAAATTCTGTGACAATATATAAGAATTAAAGGGCTAGTCTAGTTTCTCGATCGAAAAATGGAGGTGATTTTTCGGGACTCATAAAAAAACCATGCGGTCAAATATTTTAAAATTTTGAGGATATATTCAGATACTTTTGACAAGTTAATACACAAAATTTCATGAAAAAATATCGACTGTAAGACGAGTTATACGCTCCGACGTCGAGTCATCCAAAAATGAAGTTGTAAATCGGCTGCAGTTGTAGAGCTCCTTTTTTTGTTTCACGTTAAACTAGATGACATTCCCCGTACCATGAACTAGGATCTTTTAAAAATATTAAACAAATGGCAGCGTTTTGAAAAAAAAATTCAATTTTTCACAAAAAAAACGCTAGTTTTTTGCTCGGCAAATTTGTATTTTTTAAAATATCAAAAAGATACTAATTCACGGTATGTAAAAACATGTTACGAATATTCGTGCAAAATTTCAAATCGATTCGTTAATTTTTCTTTGAGCTAGAGCTGCAGCCGTTTTTGAAAATGTAGTTTTGAGAAAAACGCGTTTAAAGTTTTGACAACAGCCGCGCGCCGACGGTCAGCTCCGACTAAATCACCTCCCATTTCAAAAATATTTATGATACAATTATAAAACTTTGGGAACTTGTTCTCCGAATAGTATACTATCGAATTAGGCAAAAAAATCGACTTTTTGAAAGTGAGAAACTAGACTAGCCTCTTAAGTAACATTGCACGGAACTATTTAATTAGAATGTTGTTTCTAATAAATTTACTGAATTTTGATAAATATTCTTGAGGAAATTTGTATCTTCTATTTTATTGATATTGTTTTTATGAACAAAAATATTTAGCATTTCAGAAAACGCGGGTTTACTCCGACTTTTCTCTCGATCAAGAACTTTGATATTCTCAAAATCAATACCATGTTTGGTATCTTTCACATGATTCGCAAATGCAGAAGTAATATTCTTATTCTTAACATCATTATTATGTTCCAATTTACGTTTTATTAATCGTCTTTTTTGTCATTTCAATATACGTGGCAGGACACTGCTGATAGTCAATTTTAGAAGCTACATTACAATTGTCTAGCTTATCCAATTTGTCCTTCCCTAGTCTTATCATACTGTTAGATTTATGTATCGCTTCATTGATTGGAATAACAGTGAATTTGTGGAGAACTTTGTTAATTTTCGGAGTTCATTTTTTACAAAGGGAAGGACAATTTTAGGTTTTCTAAGGATTACTCGCTTTTAGGTATTAATTAAACTATGGTTAACATTAAATTTTGAATCAATAAATTGTAATCTCTTTTCTATGTGCTTATGAATAAAATTAACGGGATAATTGTTGTTCAGGAGATATATTGTTGCTATAGCTAAATTATCATTATGGAAATAAGGTTCCGATAAGTTCATGCATTTATCAACAAGGTACTCGTATATACTATGGCAATTTTTTGTAAAAGAGGATGGTGTGAAAAAAAGTTAATATATCGACGCGAAGCTGTAGGTTTCGTAAACCAATTAGTAATAGCATTTCCATTATCCTTCCTTGTTACTTCGAGGTCTAAAAAACTAATCTTTTACCACTTCTACTGTAAATTGAAGCTGTTTATTACGAGTATAATTATTAAAAGTGCCTAAGATTTTATCGGTATCTGAACATTTGTTGATTAAGAAATAATCATCAATATACCTCCTGAACAACAATATACTAATTTTCAATTTATTTAAACTATTTACCTCAAGGACTTCCAATGTAATTTCTGCGAATCATGGGCTCGTACAAAAACCCATAGGAGCATCTAAAATCTGTTTATAAAATTTTTGGTTAAACTAAGAAAAGGTGGAATATAACAGAAGATTTACCCCTTCAAAAAACTCACGTTTTGATAAAGGAGTGATCGGTTTTAAGTATTTCCATTTGTTTCCCAGCGCTTGTACAATTAATTATTGTGGTAAATTAGAAAATAAGGACACAACATCTAAGGAAGTGAATTAAAAATTCTCAGATATGGAAATATTACTAAGAATCTCTTTAAGTTCATCGCCGTTTTTTAAGTTAGAAACTGGTTTTGGAATATATTTATTCAAGAATATAGATAAACACTTATCAGAATTATACGAAGGGTTTCCTACTGCAGACACAACAATGCGAGCAGGGATATCCGGCTTGTGTATCTTGAGTAGGGCTCCGAGATATAGTGCAATTATCCAAATTATAATTTATGCCCGCAAATGAGTCATCGAAATCAAATACTCCTCTTTTTCCCAACTTTTTATAAGTAGAAAATTCTTCCTTCATTTTTGGAAGCGGAGAATTCTTTAAAAGTTTATGATACTTAGTGTCGCTTAAGGCCATTTCAACCTTGTCTATATAACAGTCATTTTCAATCATCATAGTCACATTCCCTTTGTCGGTCTTGGTAAACATAAGGTTTTTGTTTTGTTTAATAAAATTTTCAGTTTTTGCTATTTACATTCAAGACAGAGTCATTATACGATATATGTTTTGTACTTTTTATAAAACTATTGAGAGTTTTGAGCAATTCATCCCTGATTTTCTTATCAATATCGTCATTATATTTTAAAATATTTTTGATATCTTTGAAATATTCAATGAAGGTATTTTTGTCTAAATTGCAATTAAAATTACATTTTTCACGAAGGCTGAGGCTGTTATGACGAAGGGAGCAAGAGAAGTATTTGAAAGATTTATCAACCATTTGTCTTTTATATTCTCAGTATAGTTACTCACTGAACAAAATGAACCACCATTAATATTATTGAAATTGTTATTGTTAGAAGAAACTAAAGAGCTCTTGTTATTATAGTCAAAATTTGTAGAAATATTGAGATTATCAGAATTGTAAGGTAAGGGAATTAGATTATTGCAAGAATCCAGCAACTTATGAAATTTATTGTTATGTTTATTAATGTTTGTATGTTTTAAATTAGCTAAAATTTGTTTGTAGTACTCAGTGAATTTATTAACAATTTCAATAGAAGTTAATCTTATATTATTATAGGCGTGAATCTATTGTTCCAAGGTAAATAAATAAATTATATAAATCCCTCGATCACGCAGAACAATCATTTATTGGTTTAATAAATAGTATGCGACGTTTCGGGGATGAGGGGAGTATTTTGTAAAAACTCCCGGTTTAATAAAAAGTATGCGACGTTTCGGGAGATTTTTCAAAATACTCCCCTGGTCCCCGAAACGTCGCATACTTTTTATTAAACTAATAAAGGATTGTTCTGCGTGATCTATGGAGTCATATAATTTAAAAGTTAATCTTGTTACTACAGAAACAACATTATCAATGCTTTTCCTTAAGGGGGGTGGGGGGGGGGGGGTTGTTAAATTTCAGCATAGTGAAAGAAAAATCGTCCGGGGCTGAAATTATTTTCATAACATAATTTTGCACGCTGAATGAGAAGGTGAACTATTACGCTGACAGAAATTCTGAACTATTCTGAAAATCCATGCTTGTCTGGTCTAATTTTTTCAGCTTTGAGAGCATAATGTAACTCACGCGGTGGGTTTAGCTGTTTCAAGAATTCTGATACCGTTCTCGTACATCCTAAATTATATTGGCTAATATAATAGCTATTGAAGCTGCCATTTTGACTCTCTTTTCAGATACGAATATCTCTTTTGGACACTTATTCCAAATGATGCTGTGAGCAATGAATCATCAGTCAGCCTCTCATACAATGGGAGGATTTTCTCTAGACACAGTTCATTAATAGGGGTATTTATACTATCCTCATGAGGACCTGGATCCTTTCTTTTTGCTTTGGCTGTTAGGTAAAAGCTTCAAGATCATGGTCCTTCTGGATAATAATCGTGCTGAGGTATGTCGTTAGTAGAGGCGCCGTGATAAATTGATGCCAATATTGCCTTTTTCAGTTTCTATTGATATAAAACACTTGTTACATACAACTAATAAGAAAGATGAGAATATTTGGAGTATATACATACCTGAATATTACCTTTATTCCTGTATATAGCTTTTTTATAATATTCTGAAAGCATTTTTATCGTGGTTCTTTTTCAAAGCTTCATTACCCTTATCACTTAAAGTAACTTTGCGATTCTTTTGCTCTTTCACAATATTTGTTATTCCTGTACATAGTCTGTAAGTGACAGAAAATAACAATGTATGAAAATATGTGAATAGTATTGCAAATGTCTTTTTATAGTAATTTCAAAAACGCAGTTCACCTTTATGACACGTGACTTATATATTCAATGTTGCTAAGTGATTGAATGTTTTGGTGTTCCCGTCTGAGATCATATCGGAATTCCTTATTTTTCTGAACGTTTCCCTATTTGTTCAGCAACTGTGATCTCCATAGCCCCAGAAGATCCACTATGACCAATTGAATATTGATCAACATGTCCTTGGAACCAAAAATTAAATTCAGGGGAGTCTTCGCCTGACTCTGCAGCTGCTAAAGCACATGTATGACAAAATTTTTATACAACATCGAAGTCTAACACATATTCAGTCGCCAAATCAATTACCCTACCAAATCCGCTTTTAGATTTATAACCGCGGGTGGGCCAGGAACCATCGTAGCTTCCACTCAGATTCAAAGATTCATTCGCAGTTTTCTTCGATTTAACTGTTATCTTTTCATTTTCCTTATATCTCTCTCCAATATTGATTTGATTATCAATATTTTCAAAGAAAAATTCTTTGTAAGCTAGCTTTACTAAACTTTGACATTCATTTAATATAATTTCTGTTGATTTTTCAAAAAGCTTTTTGAACTACGTTCATATATTCATCAAAAACTAATTTTGAATGCGGATGCATGTTCATTATTGCGAAAAACTGTTCTATTTCAGCGTATCCCTTTCCTACATATAAGAATGTGAGAGTCGAACGGATAGGATACCTGGAAGCAGCGTGCAGAGCTGAAGAATTCGTCGAGACTATCGGTAAAGTACATAGTAAATCACAGCATTCAAGACGAAAGTACATCATCGGACGCGAACGATGTTTATGCGCAATACGATTTCTTCCCATTAAAAACATGTAATTCTAATTATTTAGATGTGAATGCGGAACCTTTGTTTCTAAAATTGTTTATTAACGGAATAGTACTACCAATGGAAATGGATTCGGGTACGTTTTTTACAGTAGTTTCTGAAAAAAATAAAAATGATTTTTTTAAAGATCTAAAAGAAAATAAAACGCAAATAATTCTTCGCGGTTACGATAGTAAGCTATTTTTTCCCTACCGAGAAATTAGAAGGGTTGTCGGTCGTACATAATAATGAAATTGCCTTATACTACCAGGCTCCGGTCCACCGCTCGTGGGATGCCAATGGCTAACGGAATTCTGGCTTTGGGATCCTCGAGCGCTCGACAAAAACAATGCCGTGTCATATTTTGATATTCTAAAGCTTGATATGAAAATGTACGTAAATATATTCTTACATAATTCGAGGAACTGTTCAAACCGGGAGTTGGATAATATAATAAAAGCGAAGTCGTAATCAACATTGAAAGTAATGTTAAACCCGTATATATGAAAACGAGACAAGCGCCTTATGCGTTAAAAGAAAAAATTGAAAATGAGATAGCACGATTACCACGCTTATTGTGCCTGTCATTAAAAATAACGGCGAAATTAGGATTTATTATCATATTATATTGAGTAAACACCCCCTTCCCCGCATCGAGGACATTTTTAGAGTTTTGCAAAGGGAAGAAGAAATTTCGGAATTAGACTTGACCTTTCTCTGGAATTGGAACTGGAACTGGAATTTCGCCGAGTTCGAGAAATTGCGACTCACTTAGTATTATATCGTTACCGAAACATAGCGGAAGGGATAGCGTGCGGCCCTGAAGAATTTCAAAAATAATGGAAGAATGTCTTCAAGGGATTCGTAATGCGGTACGATACTTGAATAACATTTATGTAACCGGCAAAACGAGGGAAGAACATGTAAAAAAATTTAGAATTAGTATGTAAGTGACTTCAGGAATGCAGCCTACGTCTCAATAAAGATAAATGTAAATTTTTGAAATCTCGCATCGAAGTATTGGGTTTTGTAATCCATAAAGAGGGTTTACACAAGGCGAAATCAAAAGTTAAGGCTATGATAGAGACACCGAGACCAATCAATAATAAGCAATTATCTTCATTCCTTGGTTTCATTAATTCTTGCGTAAGATTTTTACAAAATCGATCAGATAATATAATATAATAATTTATGATTGCGCGAAAGCTAATGAATTTAATAGGACAGACGAGTGCGGAAACGCATTTAATTGGGTAAAAGCCAAGTTAGTTTCACCAAGAGTACTATTGTACTACGATCCAAATGAGGATATATTTTTGGTGCAATGGTTTGAGTCATTAAACTCACTTTTTTCAGAATTTTAAGTTTTTAAATGAGTTTAATTAATCGTAAGGGGCATTAAAAGGTTTTAGAACCATTTTTTATGAAAAATTCCGAAAATTTGCTAAAACTTACATTGTTGCTATTTTTTTTAAAGATATTTAATTTTGTTAAATAAATGGATGTTGAAATTTGCTAAAAGATGTAGAAAATTACTACATGCTCATATTTAGCCTTGATCAACGTTGAACCAAAGAGTTTAAAAAAATTTTAAAAAAGTCACATACATTTTACATACCAAGAGAAACAATTTTACCGAAGAAATAAAGAAATTCTTTTTGTAGTCGATCTCACAGACATGTAATTTTTTTCAATGTTCACACCAGGATACTTTATTTTCAAATAGCGTATCTTAAAATTTCCTTATAGTTTGTTCATGTTAAAGAATTGCGATTTATAATTTTTAAAATTTGTAAATATTTGAAGAAAAAAATATTTTTGTCATTCTATACGCTTGACATATTAAATATATATATATATATATATATATATATATATATATATATATATATATATATATATATATACTTGTAAAGCTTCTGTAATTTACTTTTGATTTGTAAACAAAACACGATTTTAAGTTTTGAATATGAAGCTTATATGACCACATTTTGAAGTCGTCAGAAATAACATTTAGCTGAAATAACTTACAAGGACACCTAACGAGGAGAGTGCACACCCTCCGGGAAACGAAATTCGGTCAGACTTTGGGAAATGTTTTCTGGTATCCAAAAATGAAGCATAGTACCCGTAATTTATTCTAATGGGCCCTTGTTATCGAGTTATGAGGTAATTTACTCGAAATATTCCTTATTTTAATAAAAATAGATACCTCTTCTTCTAATCAAAGCTCTACAAGTTTATATTATGGATAAATGACTCAAAATATAATTAAAAGTACGAGAAAATACCTTCAGTTTAATCTCTGTTACGTAGAAAAATATTGATCTGATCAAAAGTTATTTACAATTGAAAATGGTAACCGAATTTACATTAATATTCAAAGAAATTTAACTCTCTTAAATTTGTTGATTTTCCATTTATTTTCAGTGACTATCTTCAATTGTTAATAACTTTGATCAGACTAATATTGTTGTACATAACAGAATTTAAATAAAAGTTCTTTTCACCTACCTTTAATTATCTTTTTGGTTATTTATCCATAATAAAAACTTGTAAAGTTACAGGTGGAAGACGAGGTACCTTGTTTATTAAAATAACGCATACTTCGAGTAAATTATATCATATCTCGATAACAAGGGCCCATTAGAATGAATTACGGGTGCTAGGCTTCATTTTTGGGCACCGGGAACCTCCTTCCGAACGCTGATAAAAATTCGTTTCCCGGAGGGTGTGCACTCCCCTTGTTAGCCCAGAACTGATTAAATTTCTGAACCAAGAATGCACTATTTTAACTTATGTGTATATCATTGTCCATAACCTTCTATATAACATTCTCAATTATTCCTAAAATAACTTTTATTAATGTAAAAATTCACGATGTATCTAATTATAGATCCATAACTATTCTAAGCGCTTTCACCAAACTATTTGATTATATGATATCTATTAAGTTTTATGAAAAGATTCTGCCATACATAAACACTGAGCAATACGGATTTATTCCGGAGAAATCAAGTCGACGCGTTTTATAGTGACTGCTTGCGTGTATTCGATTGTATTAACCATAAACTACTGATATTTAAACTTCATAAGTACGGAATTAGTGGTCAGTTGCTTTCATGGCTTGAATCTTATTTATCGAATAGGACACAACAAGTTAAGATAAGAAGTCCCTGTGCTGACCCATTTCATGCCCCTTCTGGATTTCTGCCAGGATCACATCTAGGACCACGTTTTTAATTGTATTCTTAAACGATTTATCTACTTGTATCAAACATTCGAAATTCATTATTTATGCTGATGGGATACAATTCTACATTAACATACAATCGCAATTTAATGCTTGTAAACTTCAGATGCACCTTCAATCTTTCCTCCACTGGAGTAAATCTAATGGTCTAGTATTAAATGTAAACAAATGCAATAATATCTTTTTTTATAAAACTCGAGAATTTTTTCGATTTTTTTACACTTTAGACAATCACGTATTCCAAAGAGTAACATTTATTAAAGGGAGTTATAAGTGATCAAGGTCTTAGCCAGGGTTGGAAAAAATCATGATTTTTTTAAAAAATCAAAAAAATCGGATTTTTTTTAATTTAAATCTGATTTTTTTGATTTAAATCCGATTTCTTTATTTAAATAAGATTTTTTTTTATTTAAATCAGATTTTTCTATTCAAATCAGATTTAGTTTAAAAAATAAACAATTTTTTAAGGGTAAACCCAAGTGAAATTTCAGCCTAGTGATAGTTAATCAGTGAGTAGATCAATGCAATGGTTTTATACGTAATTTTTTTACAAAAATTTCAATAATGCACTGAAAAAAATAAAAAAAATTTCCATGATTTTGAAAAAAAATGTTTAGATACTGATTTTTAATTTTTGGCCAATAGCACCTCAAGCTTAATCAATTAATGAGAAAACTTAAAAGCTGTGGCATTAGTTTAATTTTGACTGCGGCACTATTTGGCGCGGCCGCGGTGTCGCATATGGGCGGCGTGGACGTAGAGGCTCGCCGACTTATCTAGTCGGCCGAGCGGCCGCGCCAAGTGGGGCCGGAATCAAAATTCAACTAGTCCCACAGCTTTTAATCTTTCGGGCTAAAAATTTTTTTACATGTTCCTGAGATAATTTTTAACAACTTTACGCGTGGATTAAGCTGGAGATGCTGTTGGTCAAAAATTAAAAATCAGAAACCAAACAATTTTTTTCAAAATCAAAGAAAATTTTTATTTGGTTCTTTCAGTGCAGTATTGAATTTCTTGTAAAAAATTATGTATAAAACCATTGCATTGATCCCCTCAATGATAAACTATGACTAGGCTGAAACTTCGCGTGGGTCTCCCTTTGATCAATCAATTTTTTATTTTTAACAAAATTTTGAATAATCAACTACATAATCTTCTTTTTATAATTAATATTTGTAATTATTATAGAAGAGCAATCATTACTTTCATTTGTTTTTAAAAACACTCAGTTGTCAAAAATTTTATATTTTTTATTAATTTACATTTAATTTCTATATGAATATACTCTATATGGCTTCACTTTCTGATTTTTAGTTTTTCATAAACTTCAAAAGGTTGTAATTTTGAATTTTACTTTTGGAAATACGTCAATAATAATTTCACTTTGTTATTTAAAATTTATCAGTGGTTCTACTCTCAAAATCACTGAAGAAGTCGATTTTTTAGTGGGTTATATTATAGTTTATAATCAAAGGAATATTTTAAGACCTCATAGATATCATAACTCTAAAACTATATAAAGTTATAATAATTTTAATAAAGTAATTATAATTATGTAACATAGAAAATAAAAACTTTAAATGCATTTTCCTCGATATACATATTTTTATATTTACGATGATCGATGCGCAACCTGTTTATTTTTTTTTGATAAAATAGTTCGTTAATATTTATTACATTTACATTTGAAAACTTTTGTATTTTTACTTTTTAAAAATTGTGCTTTTGAAAAATAATGTTATGTGATTTATGTAATAAATGACAGGAATATTTGCCTTTTTTTGAGTTCTTTTATACTAATTGATTAATGAATTTTCATTTAAATAAAAAAAAATTATAAAATAAAAGTGAAAAATACAAAATTTTCATTCGGTAGATAGCATTGTATACAAAAATTTTAAAAGCTGAGTAGCCTCGTGAATAGCAAAGTTTGTTGCTCATGGAGCATTTGATAGTTTACCTATTTTTGATGATTTTTTAATAAAAATTACATTATTTAAAAAAATTTTAATATAGACTGAATCTTACCAAAATTTATTTTCTACTTTTCTTATGTCAAATCTAACATAAAAATTATTTTTAAAATTTATATATTTTTTAACCGAGAATTTAATCTATCCAGTGTAGACTTCCCATAAACATAAGCAATGTCAATATGAATACCATAAATCAAATTTTATATAAGATATCATATGTATGTACACCCGCGATTCAATAATTCGTTAAATGAGATTTGAATTTCGCTCGCACTGATTGGTTGAAAGCTAAGTTTAAGTATTGGTGCATTTATAAAGCGCGCGAAATGAATTAATACACGTTGTGTGTACATACAGTAAAATGTAAACAAAGAATAGAGGATTCTTTTTTAGAATATTCAATATAACGAACTCTGTTTCCACGAAAAAATACGTGCTGCGCGAAAAGTGGCGCGCCACTAGAGAAGATGTAAACAAACATTCTTCGCGCCGCCGCGGTTTCTTCACGCGCGATCGGTTGCAGTTGTCAGTTGCTCATCGGTTGCAGTTGTCAGTGGCTCATCGGCTGCACAGTTTGTATCATAGTTATACACTTCATTAGTATTTATTCATCATTAGTTCATGTACTCGTACTTATTATATTGCGATGTGAGTTTCAAATATATTACTAGATTGGTGTTTGTGTATCAAGAAGTTGAGTGAAGTAAGACTGTGATACTACGTAAAAATGGCAGGTCGAAAAAAGGATCCCATTTGGAATTATTTCAAAGAGAAAGCGGGAGAGAAAAGTCTCAGAGCTGTGTGTAAAAACTGTAGCAAATAAATGCAAGGTTTGGTTGCTCGTATGAAAAAGCATTATGATGATTGCCAAACTTCCAAAGATATTGTACACGAGGAAAATATTCAAGAGATATCTCGTAAATATAATCGTATTTATAATTTGTGATAATATTATTTATAAATAATAAAAAACAATATGATTTGAAAAGCCCTGGTAGAAGTCTTCCCGGGTTTTCGAGTAGAAACGAGTGATATTTTCTACTAAAAAACAATATTTTGTGAATAAAATATTATATATAAAGTAAATTAAAGTCATGCTTATGCAATTCTATGAAAATGACCATTTTTAAGATAATAATCATAGTTGAAAAAAATTAAATACTGTCAATAATTAAATATTATTAAATAATGCTCCCATTTGATTAACACGTTAACGATAAATTATCGGCGAATTTCTACCAGGAAGATATTAAAGTTATATTAATAAGTTCATATTTCAATGAGAATCTTTCGCTCAGGGCCGAAAATTTATGCTGCCCAAGAGAACCCCAAAAGTTAATTCGTATATTTCAAGTCTTTCGATAAAAGTACAAAAATTTATAAAAACACAATTATGGAGTTTTTGCAAAATATTCGTTTAAATTTCAATAATAAAACTATTTTCAATAGATTTGTAGTAAATTCTTTTTTCCAGGCATTGCGGTTTTACTTATTATTTTTACGTTTTATTTTTACGTTTGATTTCTCATTGTGTTAAATCTATTGTTTCAAAACGTATTTGTATCTTTGCAAAAGTGTATATAGCAGCACCACTGCAATTCGGGCGCTCGGTGCGCTCACAAAGTCGTGCGGTGCGTTGGACGCCCTGCGCATCCGTATCCGAGAAGCGCGCGTTGCGGGCGCGCAGCTCGGCGCGTAGCAGCACGCCCAGAACAAACGCGCGGCTGCCTCAAGTGCAGTCGCTGCCCGTGTGCTAAATGTAGGTGCCACACCAGTTGGTGCCCCCGCGTTCCCGTGTATAGGGTTTTTTTTCGTGTATTTATTCAACGAAAAATATTGTATTGGGTAAATCTATAAATACAACTTACATAATATTATATTCGTTGACGAATCTTAAAACTTTTCATGCTTGATGGTACTAATATTATGTATAATATACTTCAATTATATGTAAAATATTGCTTTTCATTTTGCGAAAGACTCTCATTTATTATACTTATAAACTGATTATTTTTGAAATTTTTGAATTGTCATAAATTGGATATTAATAATATGTAAATATGTTTATTTTTTAGAAATGGAAAAAAACTTATCAAAACCATCTTCATCAACAAAATCAACAGCAAATGTTAAACTTTGTTTAAAAAATAAAACTACAGCAAATATTGGCGAATTCGTTTGTAAAACATCAGCCTCAGAAAAATAAATTATTGATCTTCAACTTGCAAGATACTTTTATGCGACTAATGCTTCATTTAGATCTGTAGAACACGCCGAATTCAAAAAATTATTACAACTTCTCAGACCTAGTTATAAGCCTCCGAACAGAAAAAATGTTGCTGAAGAATTGCTCGATACTGTTTATGATTTAGAGTTGAAAAATGTAGCGACGAAGCTAGAAGGTAAAATTGTAGCATTATCTATGGATGGTTGGTCGAATGTACATAATGAACCAATTATATCTGCTTGTGTAACTACGGATAAGGGCGAAGTATATCTTGTAGATAGTATTGATACATCTGGTGAGCAACACACTGCTGAATATTTGTCAAAGTTAACTTTAGGCACAATTAAAAAAGTTGAAACTAATTTCCATTGTATTGTCGGGAGCATTGTCACAGACAATGCAGCTAATATGAAGTTAATGCGTACAATAATTTCTGAAGCGGTGGATGCTGAAGGTGAAAATTTCATTCTAACTTATGGTTGCTCAGCACATATATTGAATTTACTAGCGCACGATTTAGAAATATCAGGAGTAACCGGGCATATTGTGAAAATAGTTAAATATTTTAGGAATAATCACTTTGCGAGAGCTAAATTTAATGAATTAAATTCTGGTAAAAGTCTTGTACTTCCACAAGAAGTAAGGCGGAATACAATGAGCAATTGTCTTGAAAATTATATTGAAAGTTGGGTGATTTTACTAAAAATATGTGAAGATTTCAAAGAAAATATTGATAATGAAATTCGAAAACTTGTATCCAACATACGACTTAAACGAAATGCTGAAGACCTGCTATCAATTTTAAAACCAATTGCTATCTGTTTAGATACTATTCAAGGTAATCAATGTCATATTGCAGATGCGGTAGACATTTGGAAAAAACTTGAAGTTAAATTACATAACATTTTAGATAAAAAAAAGAAAAATATTTTTAAAGAAAGATACAATATGGCCTTAACACCTGCGCATTTTCTCGCTTACATGATTACACCAAAATATGCATTTCAATCGTCTCCAAGTATCCTTTTATCTTCAAAAGAAAAGGAAAGTGCACTAAATTTTCTGTCAAAATATTTTGGTCATAGTGGACAGTCACTTATTTCAATAATATTAAAATTGGAAATTCGAGCTGAACCTTTTGAAGGGCTAATGGTGAATGAAGCGACTATTAACAATTTAAATGCAACAGAATGGTGGAAAAGTTTTAATCAAATAAAACAATGTTTTTCAGAATCAGAATTAAAAATAATTCTACAATTTGTAAGTGCTGTAACTTCTTCAGCTGGTATTGAAAGAATTTTTTCCACTTATGGTTTTATTCACTCAGATGTGCGAAATCAACTAAAAACTGAAAAGGCACCTAAACTAGTATTTTTATATAAATTATTGAACATTTAAATATGTAACTAATAGATATATGAATAGTTGTCCATATAAAATATGTGAAATTTATGAGTTTAATTAATAAATAAATGTTTTTGTATCAACATAACTTTGTACTTTAAGTTGATTTTAATCATGATTAAAATTAAAAAAATCATTTGATTTAAATCGCGATTAAAATCGCTGATTTAAATCACTTGATTTAAATCATGCCAACCCTGATCTTAGCTTTCAGGACCATCTCGATTATATCTGCACAAAATCTTTTAGAACAGTGATATTTTTGTTTCGTAATACGTCAGACTTTATGAATCCACATACCTTATTATATTTGTATAAAACCCTTCTAATACTTGTACTTATATACACATCCCCAATATGGTCAACGTATACTGCTTGCGATACGCAAAAAATTGAAGCCGTTAAACACACGTTATTAAGAATTCTTGCATTCAGATCTGGAAATCCAATTCATCGTTTCGATCACTACTATACACAAATATCTCTAAAGTTTAACACACCTACTTTACAATCTTTGCGTAACATCGCAGATGTTAATTTTGTATTTAATATCTTAACTAATAACTTACCGTGTAAGGAATTATATGGCCGATTTAACTTTAATCATAGAAGCTTATACTATGATTTCTATAGAAACTTTAACCATAGAAGGTTATACTATGATAAAACGTATTTCTTAGTTTAAAACGAGAACGAAGCAACATTTCATTAGTTATAACTAAGCATTAAATAATGTATTATATAATTTAATTTCGTTTGAATATTTAAGCTTATGTATATATTTCGTAGCCTGCACCGGCAGCTACAGCGATTGATTACTAAAATTTATATTTCAAACTTTATAATTTGGGTCTTGTACCAGTAACAACCCCTAAATAAATAAATAAATAAATAAATGATTGTACATTAAATCTCCTTGAAAAAGTATTATGCTGAAGCAGTTTGCAGCGGGTTTTGTTTTGTTCTAAGTCCATAATCAAGAAACATTTGTTTTATCGAAAAAAAATTGTTTTTGGGGTTGCGTTTTCTGGGCATTTCAGACGATTGTGAATCGATCTAGATAATCGCCAGGAGTACCCTTAAAAAAAATGTTTGTAAATTTTCTAAGTCCAAGATCCAGAAAATTTTACTTTTATCGAAATAAATTGGTTTTTAGGGTTGCGTTTTCTGTGCGCTTCAAACGATTGTGAATCGATCTAGATAATCGCCAGGTGTACTTTTATAAAAAAAAATGTTTGAAAATTTTCTAAGTCCAAGATCAAGAAAATTTTAGTATTATCAAAAAAATGTTGTTTTTCGAGTTGCGTTTTCTGGGCGTTTCAAACGATTATGAATCGATCTAAATAATCGCCAGGAGTACCTTTAAAAAAAATGTTTGTAAATTTTGAAAGTCCTAGATCATGAAACATTTTAAAGTTTTATCTAAAAAACAATTTTTTTAGGGTTGTGTTTTCTGGGCATTTTAAACGATTGTGAATCCAAGGTCAAGTTAATTTTCATATCAGCGGTCATTTTACTAATAGCAGTCTTACTTGTATGCGATGTTCGTTATATTTCAGTAGTCGATGTTATAATAAGTATGGTATACTTTCAAAAACCAGTGCTCCGTTGCGTATAGTTGACAATGAGCGACGATAATTCATGATAATAAATTCAACTAAATTTTTGACATAATATTACAATAAATAAGTTAATAATACCCTTATACTTGGATTTTTTATAAAAATAAAAAATTTATTTCTTTTAATATATACATCGAAATATACGCAATAAATTCAGCCGTAAGCTATTATTCAATAATGTATTAAATTAGGCATAGGACATATGTACATCACATTTACATTCATGCATACACAAATTCTGTCTATGCTGTTTGTCGGTACTATTACGATTTCCGTGTCAATTCTTTCGATTACTTGAAAAACTTTGTAAGCTGTTGAAAAATTGTCTCTAGTATGTAAATAGTTGCAAATTGTCATTTCGACAGCATCGACGCTGGATGATATAAAGGTAATAATGCGTATGAATTTCCCATCTTTTAATAAAGCGAAAGAGTTATTTAATCGATTTTTCGATATTAAGTATGATTCGTATAGATAACGATCTTTTACCATTTTATGGAAGAACTCCGTTGAATCTTCTGATAATTGTAGTTGATTAAATACTTCATGATCAGCTTCAATACAACAGAAATATAATATTCCATTAGATATTCGAATATTTTTAACTTTTGATAAAAGAATATCATTACAATATCGTACTACGTCATTGTTAGCTTGATTAGCTACACGTTCTTCTAGTACTAACAGACTATGATTGATATTTACGAATTTCACAACTTGCTGTGTTACACCTTTGGCATATTTTATCGCTTTCAATAAATATTGATTCGCAGATTCAAAACTGAATGTCGAGTTAGTCCATAGAGGTCCTCAATTTAAAACACTCTTGCATACATGTAACAATAGATGGACATTATATGTCATCGCTTTTACGTTATACTTTTCTTCCACTTCAGCTACAAACTTGGTTAACAATTCGTCCGCCTTATTCAATTCGTCAATACGAATATCATCTTGCAACAATATATACAGAGCTTCAACAAAAAGTAACCAGTGCTGCATTAATGCATGGCTTAACAATGATGGAAAAATGATGATACTGTAATACAAAACGAAATTTTCCCATTCTCTAGCCTTCCAATCTTTTCGGCAACTTACTCTTCTACAGTAACGACGAGCTTGCTGTGGAGCAGTTATCATATCCATTTTGTTATCAAGTACCTTAATCTCATCATTATTTAAAATATCCAGATGGTAATTTGTAAATTGTTTAGCAACACCTTCTAGTGCCATATGCATGTAATCAGGAATAAAACCTTCAATGACATCAAAGTTGGAAAAATTAATAAGAGGTGACGGGTATTCGATCCCAAATATAGGATTTTCTGGATCCACTTCAAGCATCCGAGCGACAGTGTCTTCGTGTTTACGAAGTTCTATCAGTTTATTCAATAATGGATATTTCATAATTCCATGATATTCTCCGGGATGTAAGCACCAATTACATCCAAAACTACCATTATATTGCATTATTCCTTGAACTGGAGCTCGGGCTACGGCATCTACGCAACATGAAAGTACTTATAGCTTAAGAAACCGCTGTTCATTGTTCATATTGAAAGGAATGCTGCAACCATTGATAACATGTACAAATTTATCCAGAAAGACAATCATATCCAGTTTTTCTTTAGTAAACATTAATCCGCAAACTACCAGTTTACTTGTTCGAATGTGTTTTGGCAATTCGTTAATCATTAAATACAGCGGCCAAATTGAATTTTTGAATGCGCTGACGTAATTACGTCTATCTTCCCGTGGTAATGATTTAACAAATTCACGGTATTTTTTTCCATCGTATACATCACTAATATCCTTGCCTGTGAATTTTTTCGTTGGTTACGAAATTATAATGATCCTTGTGATTTTCCAATAGATCAGCAATTTGTTCTGATGGATCTATCAAAGCAAAAAAGCTGGAGTCGCTACAATTATCTACATTTATTCTATTCTATTTCTCCGAATTTGCCTAAATATACCGAACAGTTCTGACAAATAGCATGAAATTGTACGTTTTCTTTTGGATTAAGCAATTTATCAACGATATGACGTGAATCTGGCAAGATTGGTGTTTTAAATATCGTATTTATAAGTTTGAATAAATTTGTTACACCAGTGATGGATAATCCATTCAAAACACTACACTTTAAAAGCATAAAAAAAATTTCTCCTCTATTTTTATCTACTGGCGTTGTAATTGTTTCAAAAAATTCTTTACTTTCAATAAATTCTTTTAAATTTTTTGGCATTTTGCCTACGTTACTCAAATTACAATCCAGCATCATTTTTTCAATTTCGTTCATCCAATAAAATACTGTTTGGTCGTCTAATTCATCTGTATGATAATTAGCATCCTAAAAAAATTGTTAATTAATATCTTAATTCCTCTAGAAATATATGTAGCAAACTCAATTTTAAAAACTTCTAATTCAATATATGTTACAAATGTTGGAAATGAACTAAATTGAAGCATGAGTTCAAAACTAAAATTTAAAGTTTTTAAGGAGGTTGTAAACCGCCATACAAGTTATGCAAGAAAGAACCGTTGACATGTTCAGTGACATTTTGTTTAACTTGCCAATATATTCAGTGGTATATAAATAGAGTAATTTAAAAATTGTATAACATTTTCAAGGTGGATAATTACCTACGAAGTGGCTATCAGATTTTTGAAATTGAAAACGGCAGATCCAGTATGGTGAACTAGAAACTTTAAAGCTTATAATATTCTACAAAAATCTATATATTTATGGTTTTTGAGTCACTCGTTATAGATCCATGCTCAGTTTTTCAAAATTCAATTCGGCAGATCCAATATAACCGACCTAAGAAAAAATCATCAAAATTATTTAAAAATATACATCTTAATATTTTTAAAATCTCATTAATTTGTCAACTTTCTGGTACGCCATATTGGATCTGTCATGATGAATTTGAAAAATGTAACAACGAATTGTAATCAGCGACCCAAAAAATATAAATATACATTTTATAAATATTCCGTTGCATGCTTTGGTATTAAATTTCTCCAAAAATGATTCTATTTAGTAAACTAATAGTCATTTCTCTATTTTATTTGTTCGTATATGGACCATGAAATGATTTATTTGCATGATTCAAAACTACATTTTAAGAGACGTAAAACGATGCAAAAAAAGCTGTCAGAATTTATAGAACTCTTATAACTTGAAATATTTTTACATGAAGTTGTTTAAAAAATAGTTTACTTCTGTGCATCAAAAAACACTTACCTCTCCAAAAGCTGTTGGTTGTGATCCATCAGTAACATTTGCCTGTTCCACCTCCATAACATGAAGATGGCCATCTTGCCGATTCTGCATCTATTGAATACAATAGATTACGATATATCTTTTATGTTTGAATAAATAAATTTTAAGTATTTAAGTATATATATTAATGCAACTTAAATATTTCTTGTGTGTGTCTGTGCGTGTGTACGTGCGTGCGTGGGTGAGTGTGTATGTGTGTGTGTGTATGTGTGTGTGTCTGTACTACTATAGTTGTATATTTTAAAATGCATTTTTTTCGAGAGTTAATAATGAAAGCTTTTGAAAATTTAACTGAAGGTTCCTGGTAAGAATACAGAGGGCATAGTATGCCGTTTCTTAAAAAATATTTATTTATAGCAGAGAAAAAAATATAAATGTAATACCGGTAAGGTAGGGATTTTTAGTTCACTTTAACCCTTTGTGGCTTAGTGGCTATGATAATAGCCACCTCTTTCGTCTAAGATTTTTATGTATAAAAATTTTATTTATATAAATGATTTTACATTCTTCTATTAGCTAAGAGGTTTCTATATAATACTAATTAACAAAAATTCAAATTCGTAATCAGCGACCCCAAAAACCCCCGAGTAACAATTTTTAGCTTAAAATATTGAACACAAAAATGTGGGCCACAAAGGGTTAAAAGCAATTTTAAGACAGAGAAATGCATCCTTCAAAGGTAGAAAAAAGATTTAATTGATAGGTAAGTATTATTTAACGTTAGATTTGAATTTTGCAATATAATTTATATAAATATTTTAACTACCCTGGTAGAAATAATTTATGTGGACAAATGCGTAAAAGTGTGAGAAAGTGTGAGAAAATGTGAGAAAATGTGCATGAGTGACTGATTTCGATCCGTAGTGGCACGTTTTGGCACATTTTTACACATTTTTACACATTTATGCACATATTCTCACGTTTTTTCATATTTAAAGGAGAAAATATATGAAAATATACCTTTCACACTAATAGATTTTGTGCAAAAATATGAATAAATGTGAAAAAGGTGAATAAATGTGAATAAATGTTAGAAAATGTGAATAAATGTGAGAAAATGTGAGAAAATGTGAATAAATGTAAGAAAATGTGAGAATATGTGGATAAATGTAAGAAAATGTGAATAAATATGCACACTGAACCTATTCTGTACAATTTTTTTTCTACCTCTATGAGAAAACGTGATAAAACGTGGAAAGATATGCCAAACATGAGAAAATGTACATAAACGTGCAAAAACACATATACATATACACACGTATATATGTATATATATATATATATATATATATATATATATATATATATATATATATATATATATATAGATACATATCTCCGTTATTTTACGTTAAATAACGCTATTTTTACGTGATTCCACGTGGTTTCACGTGATTTTATGGTATTTTTTCGTGATTTAACCTGATTTTACGTTAGTTTGCGGTAGTTTTACGTTATTTTACATGATTTAACCTGACTTCACGTTATTTTCTGTTATTTTAGAATAAATTACGTTATTCTTACGTACTTGTGGTAGTTTTATGTGATATTTTGTTATTCTTAACTTATTACATTATTTTACGTAATTTGACGGTATTCTTACGTTATTTAACGTTATTTTCACGTTATTTCCGTTATTTTATATTATTTTTACGTTAACCTTCTAGCACCTATAGTGCATTTGGGGATTACTCACTTTTTTATAACAAAAAAACTATGCATATGGGAAAAGTCTATAGCATGCGTATGACGTTGCTGATTTTCTATAAAAATACAAAAAAAATATACTTTTTTCTGTGGATTTTGCGTCAGGACTCTTAAACTAACAATTTACCATATTAGTTAAATTAACTAATTTAAGACTAGGAAGACCTTAAGTCATTTTTAAAGGGTACTAATATAACTCATTTTAAGGACAACTAAATACAAAAGAAGTTCTCACTTTTAAAAAGTGGTTAATTTAAGTTATTTTGCGTTATGTGTATTTCATTCAATTTTTATATGGCCGTTTGAAATTGGCAAAAAAATCAAAGTATCAAATCTGTGAATGGGTGCATGAAGACTTTTATGGATCACAACTTCGTTAGCTCTTATTTAGGTATCTGAGGTCCAGTCGATTTTTGCAAAAAAACAAATTGAAGGTTTTTATTTTAGCTTCTGTGCACCTTTTAGAGCCCGACTATGCCTGGTGCATCTCCAGAAATAAGCATGATTAAAACTTTGACAATTTAAGATATAAAAATGTTTTTCATATTCTAGAGCAATTTTTCCATTAATTTTGTACTATAAGTATATATAATATACTTATAGTACAATACTTAGTTATTTTGTATTATAAGTATATATAATATACTTATAGTAAAATACTTAGTTATATATTTAATTTCAACAGTGTAAAATCTTAAAATCTCGAATTTACACGTCACAATTAATCAATATTGTCATTTTCATAGTTATTATCAGGACTGCATCGTGCATGATTCTATTGACAAAATAAACGAAATTTTATTTTTTACTCTCTATTGACTACTCTTGACATGTTCTAATAATTAAGGCAAATACTTTTCGTTAAAATTAATTTTTATAAATTTGTTAAACCAAGTTAAAAGAAATTATTAATACAAATTTTCTTAGAATTTACTCGGATCTCTGAAAAAAAAATCAATGAAATGCCGCAATGATCTCTTTGTTCGTAAATTCTTCATTCAAAGATTTATACAAAATAATTAAACGTCGTTTTAGTGTTTTGTCAATGAAATTTATTGTATACAATTAAACATTGATTTTCATAGAATATACAGAATAATATTTAATTACTTGTTTTCAGTTTTTTAATTATTGTCTTCTTGTTCGCATCAGGGAATTCTTTTCTGAATTCTTCAACGACTTGGATTAAATGATTTTTTTGAACTTTATCGTTTGTTAAAACATTGATGTACTCTTGAGTTAAGTGCACAGCTCTCTCAGCGCAATCATTGACTACTCTAATATTTACAACTTTCTTTCGGCTTTCAATAAAAGATTTATTCGTACTCCACGTACTGCAGTCTTGAGCTAAAAATGATATGTTTAACCCAAACCTCTCAAAGAAATAAGAACTTTGGCTATTAATAAAATAATCAAGTTCTTTGTTAAGCAATCCCTTCATGCCAATTGCAGAAACATTAAATTTTTTAGGAGTATCAATGTCATTTTCAATGTGCTTAGTTTGCAATGCTTCAACCATTTTTTGTTGTACGCTAACTGGTACTCTTTCATCGAAAAATGAAAGAGCACATATTTCAGGAGATAAATACCATAGATGATTTTCAAGTTTATTTAAAGCAGCTTTTGAAATATTAGCATCGATTGACTCATACTCAATTAAATTTTTTAATAATCTCAGATCATTATTGGGTGCTGCAACTGCCAAAGGTGATGTAAACCATGGTTCGATATACACAAAAACAACAAATTTACATATGCTGTAAAAGTTGTTTTCTTCGTGCTTTTTTAATTTGAATGCCTTTCTCAGTAAAAATATTTTTAGAGAGTAAATGACTTTTGCCATCCAACGAGCGTGATGGCATGCTCCAGGCTTACGAATCTGTATATCATCCGTATGTACTCTTTTATGAAACTGACTATGTGAGGGATTTTATTTTGTAATAATGGTTCTAATTTACCCAGTCCGTTTTCACAGTTTGCCGATTTAATGGTAGACCATTCCTTTTTAAATTTTTGGAAAATTGGTACATTTGGTCCATTCATATCAGGCACTTTTACTCCAAAAGCTGCAGCTAATAAAATTTCGAGCATATGATGACGGCACGCGAAATATAACAAATCTCTGTCAATCAATTGCTCTAAAATTACTGCTGCATCAGATCTGCGTCCAAAATTCGCCGGGGTTGTATCGCAGCACACACCTTGCGTTAAATGTGTCAGCCCCCAGTCATCCAATGCTTGATAAACAGCGTTACCTATCGTTGATCCTTTTTGGTCTTCTAATCCAGGCACATTAATAATTTTCTCAATGTTTCCACTGCACATCAGGATGGGTAAACAATCAATTTGTTTACATGTTATCGTGTCTGGAATAAGTTTCCCGTCCCAGTGCACGATCAGATGTGGTATAGATTTATCCATCAGCAATTCTTTTACTTTCTCAGCTTTCTTTTTTCGAATTTCAGCCCGCGATCTGTTGAAGGATGATTTGTTGAGTATTACAGTTTCTATATCGACACCTAATGCAATTGCAACTGTGCCTATTATAAAGACTGAATTTCTGTAAGAAATCTTGCATTTATCAAAAGCTGCTACTACTTCTGGTGTCATCACATCTATGGACCCTCTAACAGATTGGTTTACATATGATCGTCCATGCGGTACAGAATATACAGACCCAGAACTAGGCAGATGAGGTGAAGAATCTGTTACTTCACTTGACTGTGATTGAGATCCTATACTCAATGGTTCTTGGGTTGATTTCTGATGTTCCCCTGAAAAAATGGATAAATCATATTTTCAATCCCTGGTGGAAGTATTTTTAAATTGCAGGAAATAATAAAAAATAACAACAAATAATGAAAGATATTAATAAACAGCAAGCGATAATGAATAATAAAATCAAATAAAAATAAATAACGATAGATAATAGCAAATAATAAAAAATAATAGCAAGTAGTGGTAGTTACTGGTAGTCCAGATTGGGACATATTTATTTGTCATTATTTATCATAATTTGATTTTTTTCAATATTCTTTAAATAATTTTTTTTGTTATAATTTATCAAATATTATTCAACATTATTCATTTATATCTTTATAGGTTCTAGCAGCACCATGTAGACGAAATTTTTTTTTTATTTTATATCATGAAAAACAACGTTTCGGGTGTCTCAGACACCCTTCTTCAGGTACAAAAAAAAAATAAAAACCAAGTTTACTTATAACTAGGTACTTATCGATAGAAGGCTCGCTTTCCCATGTGCCACACTGTTAAACAACCCTTCTAGATAGAATTCAGATCTCTCTAGACGGATTCTCGGTGTCATGTTGTTGGGGCACAATTTTGCGGAGCACTTATTTATAATATTATTTATATACACTAACACTTATATATATATTAATCTCAATATAACACACACTTTTTAAACACTACTATTTTTGCACTTATTTGGGAGCATTCACTATCTACAGCAATATAGTTTGTTAGATAAAAAGCAAAGCCAAGTATTATGGTAATGTAGGATAATTAGTTAGAGAGATCTGAATTCTATCTAGAAGGGTTTTTTAACGGTGTGGTACATGGGAAAGCGAGCCTTCTATCGATAAGTACCTAGTTATAAGTAAACTTGGTTTTTAATTTTTTTTGTACCTGAAGAAGGGTGTATGAGACACCCGAAACGTTGTTTTTCATGATATAAAATAAAAAAAATTTTTCGTCTACATGGTGCTGCTAGAGCCTATAAAGATATATTTATATAGTAGACGCTCGAGCCAATTTTCTTCATGAACATATTTATATATTCATAAAAAAATTATTCATTTTTAATTTTTTTGTTACGTGTGGACACGTCACGGGTGTCTAATTACTATAAGAGAGTGATTGGAAATGTGCATCGTCGGTGGCGGCCGTGGCTCAAGCGGTAGAGTGTCAGACTTGCAAGTCGGAGATTCGAGGTTCAAGCCCGGGTCTCGCCACTTTTTAGAAGAATAAAAACCGTAACAATTTGTAATTATATTTTAAATTTTTTTTCTAACAAACTCATTTTTTTTATTTTTGTGTATTTAAAAAAAATCGTTGAGCCCTGGGCTTGAACCCAAGACCTTCAGATTGGAAGACTTACGATCTGACCACTTAGTCATTCATTACTTTTGTATATATGTGAATCTAATGTAACATATGTGGTACAGCATATATATGCGCAATTAATGTTACATTTTTTAAATTATTATTTTAATATTCAAATATCACCATAATTAATAATGAAGGATTGAATACAAAGCTTTCTTTTCAAATAAAAAAGAATTCTTAGAGTTTTTATGTGAAAATATGCTATATTTTTGAATATTAAGATGATAATTTAGATACTTTATGATGTTTAATGCATATTTAGCGCAATTTATATAACATTATTAAGCGCATAAACATTCTGCTCTACATATGTTATAGTCGATATTAATCGATATTTGATAATATAGATAAATAATGATAAATATTAAAAAATAATGACAAATAATGACAAATAATAATGAATAATAACTAATAAAAATTTCCGAATTCCAACAGCTAATATCCCATATTATTTGTCATTATTTGTCATTATTTATCAGTATTTATCAATATTCGTAAGTATTTTTTAATATTTTTTTTTACTTTTGCTAGAAATATGTTACCACAAGGAGTGATGAAAGTGATATTTTCATTTAAAAAGTTGATAAGTAGTACAATCAATTATAGAGTCATCAAAATCCAGTCAAGCTGTACTTGCAAGTTATCAAAAATAGAATAATCCCCTTGAACAATTTATAAAAAAATATTAAAATGTTAACATTCATTTTATATGTATTACTTTATACTACATATCTGTTCCGTTATTTATTATTATAACTCTTTTTGTTATTAAATTTACTTGGTCCCAGTGCAATCACATTAAGCGAGGTGGGGGGGGGGGGGGGAGTACTGTACCTGTTATTACTGTGACCTTATTGATTGATGAACTAGGTTGGGATACATCTGATTCTGGTTCGCCAAGTTCCAGAGATTCAGTTCTATCAAGTATTTCAGCATCCTCCTCAGCAGTGAATATTTCTTTGTGTACGTCTAAATAGGTAAAATTATTAGTATATTGTCGAACTAGCGGGGGAAAGTGGACTATTTCAAGCAAGGGTAAAGTGATTTTTCATGAGATGGAGTTGGACTGCCAAATCATCATCCGAGCTTGGATTTGCCCTCCCCCTTTGTTTCACTCTGTACATTTTTTAATCAGTGCATGTATAGGCCCTTTTTTATGAATGTACGGTGGATGGGAGGTTGCAAATTTTGCTGCAATATGGTTTGAGAGATTGTATAAATATATTATTTCAAGGTAATTGAGAATTATTTTTCTTATTTCATGGTCTTATTTTGTTGGTTAACGGATATCAACTATATGACTAGAACAATGACCATGTTATATGATAAAATGTATAATGATAATAGCAAGCGCATGTTTAAATCAATTATAAAACTTCCATAAAATACCTTTCTAAAAGGTAAAATGTTGGCGATTAAAGGTTCTTTACAAAAGTAGTGAAATCCCCAAAATATAACAGTCAAGTAATTGTATTTCATCTTTTGGGTACACGCATGTGGATATATTATTTTAGAAAATATAGCTTTTCACTTGAATCTTAGTTGATACAACAGATTCCATATATTTAACAATAATAAACTCATTATGCACCAGTCAGACTATTACAATTGACTTGCGAATTACTTTATATCAAAATATCAAAATTTCCCATTTGTCGGTCCCAGGTGAAATATGATCTCAGCTAATTCTAATTATGCAAGGATGGGTCTAATTCTGAATTGCTCATCAACTTTTGTCATTTTCAAAAACATATTATATCATATACTTTTAATGCATAGTCCAGAATTTATTGAAAAAATTCAAACTAAAAAATATTGGAAACTGCGGTTCAAAACTTAATGTTTTTTTCAAGTTGTCAAATAGCTTCTGGATTATGCATTAAAAGTATATGATATAATATGTTTTTGGAAATGCCAAAAGTTGATGAGCAATTTAGAATTATACTCATTCTTTCATAATTAGAATTAGCTGAGATCATTTTTTACCTGGGACCGACAAAAGGAAAATTTTGAAATTTTGATATAATGTTATTGGCAAGTCAATTTTAATGGTCTGACTGGTGCATAGTGAGTTTATTATTGTTAAATATATAGAAACTGTTGTATCAACTAAGATTCGAGTAGAAAGTTTTATTTTCTGAAATAATATATCCACATGAGTGTACCCAAAAGATGAAATATAATTACTTGACTGTAATATTTTGGGGATTTCACTACTTTTGTAAAAAATGCTCAATTTTTCATTCACTTTACAGTCATGGAACAGGTCATATTGCATACACTTATTAAAAAAAAAGAATATTATCAAATTATTTACAAATATTATTAATTGTTATGTATTACCTGGTAATTCATGATGCTTAATGCGTATTAGGTTACGCTTTATGTCATCGACTGGTTGAGAAAGTAACGTTTTTTTTTCTGACTCACTTATTGATTCACATAAACTATTATGAGAGATGTCAAAAACATCATTCAATTGATGAACAAACCTATCTTTATTTTTATTTGTTCTACCTTTCAATTTTTGGAAAGAACGAAACTCTTGTTGCAGTTTCTTTAATTTTTCAAAGCAATGGTCATCTCTCCTAATATTAACTAAAGCTATATCCCAAAAAGTTTTGACTTCTCTGATAACTAATTTAACAGCATCATTCACTTCAACATTTTCATTTTTAGTTTTATTTAATAAAAGTCGAAGAACTTGCGATTTGCTAGGTAGCTTATCTCTTGTTATTTCAGAGATTGTTTTATTTGATATATCTGAGAATACTGAATCATGTGTTTGCAAACTCATTTTATCGTTTCATTGTTTGTTGTCCAAAAAATATTTCCCTTAAAAAACCTTGAAAAAATACCATTAAATTTTATATAAAATTTATATATATTAAAGTTTATATAAACTGAGTTTTTATAAAAAATTATTAATTATTCTGACTAAATAATTATTGCTACAACGTAATATTCACTAAAGTAATTAAATTTTATTAAAAAGTGTAGATATTTATAACTTTCAGAAAATTTAATTTTTGAGATAATAATAATTCAATGTTACTTTAAGCCAACAAAATTATCTTCTTATCTTAATATCTTCTAAATATTCTTTCTTTAAGTATCACGCTTTGGTAAATTTTACACTGTTACATATTTTTTAAAATATTTTTAGTTTACTACATCCGCATACTTAAATAAAATACGTACTTACCTCTAATGTAGGAAGAAAATAGTCTGTTGTATGATTATTCGTCGTAGAATCTGTTATGCTAGCTTTGCTTGTATTTATTGTATGATCAAACAGTAAATAAGAATAAAAGAAGTACCCTTAAGTATAAACATTTAAAGAGAAAATATTGTGTTTTTTTTTCTTAAGGATTATCAGCGCCAGCCTATGAATGTACCCAAAATATTGTGGTTTTGTACAAAAACCTTCGTAGTTCGTAGGTTAAACAGAGAATATATAAATAGTGCCTCCTCAGATAGAAGACCAACCAGAGCCATAAGCCTGTACTCGGAGCAAGCACGTTAGTTTTGCTCCCCATAAAGCAGGTGGCGCTTTGAACAACTTATTTAAGGTGCATTCCACGCGCCACCTGCCTTATGAGGGATAGAACTATCGTTCTTGCTTCTCGCGTTTTTGGCTTCCCGAAACTCTGGGATCTGGCCTTCTATCTAATGGTCTGTCTTCACGGTGCTATGTGCATCACGCGACGAGCATCGTACAACGGCAGTCCGCCTATTCCATCGCGTTTCGATTTTTTCTTATGGTATAAGTGAACTGAAAAAAAGACTTGGCAACCGCACATTTCCACTATATTACTGTACAAGTATTTTAAAGCGATGGACCGACTGAATAGTGCAGATGCGCGGTTGCCAAGTCTTCTTTTCAGTTCACTTATACCATAAGAATGAATCGGAACGCGATGGAATAGGCGGACTGCCGTTGCACGATGATCGTCGCACGATGCACATAGCACCGTGAAGACAGACCCTAAGGCATTATTTTTATATAGTGTATACTCCGGGATAAACATTACTCAATATTATTTCAAAAATGAAATAAAATAAAATAAATTACTCAATATTATGTATTTATTGCAATTTAAAACTCGATTTCACTTATATTAGTTGTTATATACTATTTTTAGTATACGTCTCATTAAAAAAATTGTGCATTTCAATTACGTTAGTGCTCATGGTATTTTTGTTTAGAGAGGTGTTTACCTACAAGAATTATTTACTTAAAATCGTTAGATCACATAAAGCATTAATTTCAAACTTCATAGTTAATACGCAACGTATAATAATTATCCTTTTGCGCGAGACACTTGCGCTATCTTACGGATTCTTTTGTAATTAAGGAATATCATGGGTAGAATTTCACCGTATACCCAGCGGAAAGTCATGATTTTCGAACGTTACAGGGTCGCTGGAAGCTAGCTACAAAGGGTCGCATATAAGCGGGATTTTTGATCGAAATTGATCAAAATTCATTAAATAAACCTTAAAGGTTATGTGACACTTGGGGAGGGAGCGCTTGCTTCCGACCGGGAGCAATCGAAGATCATCACCTTCTGCTGGGTGTACATACGTAAATAAATGAGAAATGTGTATTTTAATACGTTTCTAAATTGTCTAGTAGGGTTACTTTCACGAAAAAAAAAACATTTTCATTGTGTATGTCTTAAATTGTCCAAGTTTTATTCATGCTTATTTTTGGAGATGCCCCAGGCATAGTCGGACTCTAAAGGGTGCACAGAAGCTAAAATTAAAACCTTCAATTTGTTTTTTTGCAAAAGTCGACTGGACCTCAGATACCTAAATAAGAGCTAACAAAGTTGTGATCCATAAAAGTCTTCATGCACCCATTCACAGATTTGATACTTTGATTTTTTGGCCAATTTCAAACGGCCATATCTTCGGTTCTAGAGGGGATAGAAAATCGTCCAAAAAACGAAATTGTCGGTTTTGAACTCTACTTTCAGAATATGAGAGTCTGATAACTCAATGTAAAGCCGATTATGATTAAAAACGCATAAAGGTGAAAAAAAATCTGCTTTTATCGGTATTTTTTTAGGTTTTGGACGCTATATTTGGCTCAAATTTTATTTTCCCGGCTCTAGAAAATTACTGAACATACTTTATACATTTTACAAACATGTTACATGATATTTATGCACATTTCATATATTTAGGAGCCCGGAAAAATTTGTTACATAGCAAAAACGCGTATAAATGCGGAAAAACCGTTTTTTGAAAAGTGGCAGGGTCTAGACCCTTTTTTGGGGGGCTTTCTCGGTGTATTTCCTAGTTTTCGGTCATAACCAATACATCTGGGGGGTGGGAGCCGACCTAGCGGCAATTTGGGAACTAAGGGACACCCTAATATATATATTATATAAATTACAAGTTTCTTTTTCATAAATATTATAAACTCAAAATAGCGCATGGCAATTACTTATGCTTCTAAACTTTGTTGCAAGGTGACACTACTTTTGCGCACCGAGTAGGGTAAATGTGTATATTCCTGCAGGGTTTTCATGAGGGCCAAATTTGAAGGACTGTACAAGCCCAAAATTCTAAAATCTATTTTGGTCTTACATGTACAATTGAAAATTTTAGTATAAAATATTAAAACAAGATTATTATCCACCATATTTTAAAAGAAATAAGTAATTACTAAATTATTGAGCAATAGTTTTTTAACCAAAAACATATGAAAACTGACCAACTTCAAAATACTTGTTGCATATGAGGATGTAATCTAATTTTATTTGAGGACTTATTGAGACACAATACCAAAATGTGTGTATATTTGTGTAAATTTGTGTATTCCCTTTTATGAAACATACATTTTGACACATTTCATATGATCTATAATTTAAACAGATCTACAATGAAAAGTATTTCACATAGTACAAGTTTAAAACTATTCAGCAATGGATGCTTTCAAAACCCTGATTTTTAGTAAAAGTAGTTCTCTGCATACAATATTGATGTAACATATTAAAAGTAAATTTAAAGATTCATCCTAATATTATTCAAAATTAAATTAGTTTTTAATTGTTTATACATTTAAAAAAAGTATTTCACATGATACAAGTTCTATACAGTTCTATGACGAAAAGTATTTCACATAGTACGAGTTTCCAACTATTCAGCAATGGATGCTTTCGAAACCCTGATTTTGAGAAAAAGTGGTTCTCCGCATACAATATTGATGAAACTTTTAAGATTAACCTTTGAACCCACTTTGAATAAGATTCATCAAAATTGTACGCAAAGAACAACATTTACTAAAATTCAAGGTTTAGAAATGATGCATCAATGAAAATTTTGGAATTTGTACTATATTAAATACTTTTCAAGGTTTGTACTTATAAAATTTTATGCACTTCAAATTCAAATCCGAAAAGCAAACACAAGTTAGAACAAACATTAAGAAACATTACAAGAAAGCGTAAGTTTGTGCAGTTATTAATTAATAATTTGAAATAGATTACTATCAGTTATTATCCAATACTCATGATTGATAAAGGTTAAAGTAATTTTAGAATTTATTTTCATGAGATTATGGCATGTTGCAGGAGAATAGCAAAATATTCTATTTATAATATTCTTTTTGAAAAATATATACATTTGCTCACCTGTGGTTCATTCAGTGTTATATCCTGGTCAAGTTTATGTCGTCGTGCTGTACTTTTTGTGATAGCCACATCTCCATCCTCCAAATATCTTTTATAACTCGTACTGCCTGAGCGTGCTCTCGTTGCTCGTTCCAATGCTGTCTTTCAGGATTTTCGGCAGCGGCGTCATGGGCGTGACGTTGAATAGAATGAATGCAAAAGCATTTGGTACCTTGGAAAACAGCTCAGTGTGTGTGTGTCTCTACAGGGCATTCACGTATGCACACTCGCGCGCTAGAGAGAGAGAGAGAGAGAGAAGTCGTCGCCGACGACGCTTCGACCGCCCCTCGGAAAATGGAGGTTAGAGCGCCTCCACCTTTGCTGTACACACAGAAAACGCAGGAAAACGCGCACTTTGAATAACTTTAACACGGTCTCTCTCTCTCTTTCTCTCTCTCTCTCTCTCTCTCTCTCTCTCTCTCTCTCTCTCTCTTTCTCCCTCTCTCTCTCTCTCTCTCCTACAAGTTGTACACTGTAAATAATTTAAATTTCGTGTGTATTTACTGTGGACTGAACGATTGTTGGTGTGGATGAGTCGGGGCGGTTAAAACAAAACACAAGCAGACAGTCGAGAGTGTCCACAAGAAAGCGCATGAACAGCGAGCACGTGTTTTAGGGACATTCCACATTATGCTCTTGGGCTGAGCATGCGCCATGTTCCGTGCGTCTAGTCTGCTGCCCGAGACATACAATAGGTCGAATGTGAAGAAATAAGTCAATGGTAGCTCTCGTGCAGCGGGAATGACCCACGGAATACGGCTCAAGCCTAACCCAAGACCGTAATGTGGAATGTCCCTTATGATTGACGTGATCGCGACAGGGGACAACTAGTCCAGTCAAATTAGTTTTTGAGGTATCAATAATCTCAATGACATCGGTTAAGGGCTTAAATTGTTCGGAAGAGTGTCTAGAATGATAATCTGAAGACGTGAACAATGGATCCCGTAAGCTTTATAAACAATTAACAATTAAAGTTGAATTTCTGCACTTTTTTTCTTATTTCGCTCTGTATCTTGGAAAGTATTGATTTTAGAGGAAAAAGTTATTAAAAAAAGTTGTTCGTTATTAAATTTTCTATAAAAAAGTTACAGAGGGCACATTTCTATCTATTATAGTTTCTTTGCAAATTGCAAAAGAACGCTAAATTCGTGAAAATTGAAAATTGTTTATAACTTTTGAGAAAACTAATATTTTTCAATCATATTTCAGAAAAATATAGTACTCAAGTAATAGAAATAGCTTGCAAAATTTCAAGTCTCTATTCATTATAGTTTTTTCTAAAATAATAGCTATATTTCGAAATTTTTTTTTTTCACGGTACTGGCAAATGTTAAAAAATCAGTCAGTTTAGTCGCCCTTGTTCATACGCAATCTAGAAGAGTTATATTTTAATAAACTTTTTCGAGAACTGCAAAATTTTAATTAGGTGCTCTCTGGGATGTAAATGTTTATAAAACGCTTAATTAACTTTTTATGTAGGAGACAATATTTTAGTCCGATTTTAATCAAACAAAATTCATTGCAAAGCGGCGATTTTTATCTTAATTTTCAAAAAAAATCGTTTTTCTACGAGCATTAGGAGCCAAGATACATTTTTTTATAATAAGCCATTGCTCAGTACACAAATGAGATATTGCAAATTTTCAAATTTGCTGCTACAGTTGAAAACTTGTACCTTTAGGATAACTGCCACTCGTAACTCTAAAATCAATTTTTAACTACAAATTCAATGTCGGAAAGATGCTTGCTCTTTTTTTTTTAATTTGGGGTAGCGCGAGTAAAAAATAACATTGGTGTCATTACTTTTAGTCAGTTAATTTATTTAAACCTTTAAAATGTAATAAATTTCATTTTATCATTTTTTCCTGCATCAGAATCGCTTTTTACATTACATTAAGAAAGTTTCGTTACTATTTACACATTCTTTTAATTATATTATTCATTTACTTTTGAAGATTCGTATTTCAAGTAGCGACGGAATAAATTCAAATATATAAAGGGTCAGGAGTATCCATTAAATAAGATTGATGTCATCAAAGTATCGTTATCATTTATTTTTACAAACATTTTTCATATTTTACATTAATAGTATATTATGACACTGTTGTGGGAGATGGTTTTCTACCTTGCTCGAGGGTTTTCGCACGAGCGAAGCGAGTGAGAAAGTCGAGCAAGGTAGAAAAACACCTCCCACAACAGTCTCATACGATATTTTATAGCACAACAACCTCAAAATCGACAATAAAGTTGGCATTTTGAGGTTAGTGTGCTATAAAAATAATAATCGTACATTAAAAATAATTACAGTAAATAAAAGAATCAATCTAATCGCTGTCTTTTGTTCTCTTGCGTAGATTCATTTTCGTTTTCTTCATTTTCATCATTAATATCGTTGCTTACTGTTTCATCTTCTATCTCTACATTTACTTCCTCTATGTTGAAGCAAGATTGTCCATGACAATTGTGGCAAATATCAGAGCAAGGAAGACCATGTTTTCTACAACTACAAGTCATGCTCTTACAGCCCGTTTCGCACTTGCATGATATATATTCCAATAAATTTGTAGGAATCAGACTTGCAGTTGTATATGTAGGCCTTAATCCTCCAGTAGTAACTTTCCAGCCCCACTTTAACGGATTTTTCGAATTACCAAGCCACTGCTGGATTTGTAAGTGCGTTCTATTGGAATGTTCGGCACTTGCCCCTTCAGTTGGAGGTAAAGTGTTAAGCTTAAAAGACGATTTGATCGATGATTTCTTAAACAGTAAATATCGCAACGCATTCAAAGACATGTCTTTATTTTGATTTGAATATAATCGTTTGATTATTGTATTACCAGCCTCAGCAATGCTAGCATGATCGGCATTAAAATCATAAAATTTTTGCGCAATTTTTACAAGTTCGTCGCTTTTGTCAAGTAATTTAGTCAATTTATTTTTACCTAGCCTGTAGAAAGACGATGTGATATCACAGCCACTAAATGCATGTAAAAACGCAACTATATTTTTTAGTTTTGAATATTTAAAACTATTGTTGCTATAAAGCTTTTCGTGAATTTGACCTTTTCCAGGTTTTAACAAATAAATTGATTTATTATCAGGAGCCAACTGAGTTAAAATAACAAGTAGATCTACGTCTTCGCCAACTATCACAGAATTTGTAACGCTATTACACACTTCAAGTGCCGTTTGTACAATTAACGTATCAGCATCTTCTTCCGCTTGTAAAGTACGATATCCCGCTGCAGATAAATCTTCTTGTAGCATAGTGACTAATCTATTTTTATTTTTTTCATTTGACAATAAAGTCTCTTGCGAAGTTGTTATGTTCATTGAACGTTCGAACGCGATCTCTCTACCAACTTGACGTGTCATTCTACGAGCTCGTTCTGCGCTTTTGGTGTGTAAATTTGCTGATATATCGGGGTATCCATCAAAAACTACTACACTATCCTTAAAACATTTTTGTATGTAAGTTACGTACTGATTTAAGATTGAATTGACGCTTTGATTTTGTCGCCACACTACACGATGTAATAAAAATCCACCATCGATAATATATACAACATTTTGCAAGGATAATCGTACAGATTCTTCTAAAGGTACAAAATTTTCATAAAATACAGCTTTTTGCGTTTTACGCATGCCACCTCCGTTAAAAAGAGAGAGAGGGAATGGCGCAAGTTCATATTGCAAAATCTCCTGCATGTCTTCTTTTTTTTCTATATGAACAGATATTCTTTGGAAAAGTAAAGTCGGATCAATCGGGATAATGCTATTGTCGACTTTAACTGAAGAATTGACCGCTCTAATAGGTAAAACTCTATTTTTTCTTTGGAACTTATTGTCGCCAAAACTTTTAGTAATTTAATACGGTCACAATTGTCTCTATTTATGCGAGAACATCTTAAATCTACGTGTTGTTCAGATGTACTTGAATGAATATTACAAAAAGACTCCATAGCGTCAGAAACTTCTACAAGTACAAGCATAGACAAAATCCACTTTGCTAACACACTTTGAGTAATCACTCGACCATGTGTTAATCCACCAACAATTTTCATGGATCTCATGAGCACTTGCTCAATTGTCATGTCAGACCAAATTTCTGACCAATATTTTTCTGACCTTCGAATTGTAAAAAAACCTAATTCAGTGAATGTTTTATATTCATGGATATCCATAATAGATTCAAGATTAAGCATGTCTTGTAAATATAAATGAGCACTTTTCGTATATAAAAAGTGACCTCTAGCGTGAAAAATCGGTAGCATTTGTTGTAAGCTATTTAAGTGCAATTTCCAATTCCCGCTCCTTTCAGCTTCGATAAATTGTTTTAAAATAGTAATCATCTCTATATACTGTATCCACAATTGAGCTGTAGGGCCATTATTTTTTAAAATATCAACGTGAGATACAAATTTTTCAACAATATTTTTAAGATCATCGGTTACTTTTGACATAAAACTTTCACTTTTATCGTAATACTCAGATAATAAATTATTTAAACAATTTATCTCTTCTGAAGAAAAATTAATTGATGACAAAATGATTTCGATCAATGCCGACTGTACAAGAAGATGACCCCTAACAGCTCTCGAATATGCGTGTCCAGATAAGATTTTCTGTACAAATGCCTCCGCATATATTTCTGAAAATAATTCGGCTAAACCGCTACCTTGCATGATATACCCTATGGCGCCGATATAAGACATTACAGTGTGAAAGCCACCTAATCTAACAATAACAGAACTCAAATTATAATCTACATCATTTGTATTTCGACAAGCTAATATTTCGCGCGCTTTGAAGTACAGTGGCTGATCAAATGTAACGAAACAATTTTTTTGCCCTTTAGATTTACATTCACAATCAGCTTCTAATAATACTGTGAAAACTGTATCGAACTGGCTTGGCGGATTATTAACAAAGCGCAGTGGTACGACTTTTGATGTAGCGAAATTTCCATTCTTTGCTGTACACTGTTCCATAAATCCACTCCAGCTCGGAATAATACTTGATTTTACTTTTTTTACCATAACACCGAATTAAATCCGTCGGCGTCATTTTGATTGTACTCGAGATAATGTTTTTTAACTTCAAATCCTCTATCAGAATACTTTTCTGTCCAACTGAGCTTCCCCGATCGAATGTTTGAACTTCAACAAATCCAAAGCGCCCTACGTAATCTGATGATGGAATTTTTTTCAATCGTTCAATTTTTTTACTACTAGTAACAGAAGATCCTGGTGTAACGCACATAATACCACCCATCGAATGAAAAGTATTGACGTATGAATTTTCGTATTTACAAACTTGTGGATCGTTTAAAATGGAAGCTTCCAATAATAACGTTTCATTGTACGACGAACACAAGCCTAAATATGACAAAGAGTCAATAAGATCTTTACTCGCGTATTTTTTATGCAGCATTGATGATAATCCTAGTAAAAGCGGTGATATAAAAGATCGCGGCCTGACAGTTGCAATAATAGCATGACTATAAAAATTGACTCGGTTGTTCCATTTCTCATTGTCTGAGTTAGTCATACACTTTTTTTCTTCAGAATGACATCTAAAAACAATTGCAACGTTTTAGGAATATGTTTTTCAACGTTTTCTAAAAAATAATTCGGCGCGGGATAATGAGTTGTGTCATAAACTTCAGAACGAATATCATTTAATACAATAAGAGCCGCAGTTTTGATAATTCTTTCGCGTTCTTCGTCTTCATTAGCGAAACGATTGCTGTACCAGTGATCAGACAGTATTTTACCTCCAATATCTCGAAAACTAATAATTGTATCCTTTCTAGAATTATGAATAAGTATATCATCTTCAAAATACTCCTGTAAATGTTTAAGTACATATCTTTTCTCCGGAATTTCGCCCTCGTAATCGTCTAATATATCAGAAAGTAAAAATTGACATTCGCTTCTATGATTCAGTAGATAATCTATAACAAATTGCACAGCATTATACTGTTGGCTATCTACTGGACGTCCCGCAGGACGATCGTGCGTAGAAAAATTCATAAATTTCGTATAACAATCAGTATGGTAACGAGCGCTTAATTCAACAATATTATCTACACCAATAAGTCGCTCATGAAGATCATTACTAAAAGCGTCGCTTCTTGACTCTGCAATTTTGATAAGATTACATCGCAAATCTGATTTAATCACATAACTAACGGACTTTCGATACTTTATAGCTTTCTTTTTTTGTTGTTCTATAAACTTTTCTGATGCATCTTCGCCGCAAAAGAAACAGCATTTAGAAAAATCAAATTCTTTTTGACCTGATAACCGTCGTGATTTTAAAGTCGATGCAGATGCATTTTTGGCTTTATTTATGCTGCTTTCACGATTGTATACAACATAACAAGTGTCGTGTACTACTATTGAAGTCAAGTCTTTCATCCTTCGATGCTTCCCATCTTTTCTGCGTAAACTAGATTGTATCAAAGTACTAATGCCACCTGCTTTAAACGTTTTTGATCATTGGCCCTCCAATATATTTTCATCACAAAGTAAGCACGTAGAGGTGGACATGATGATGCAACGTAATCTGAAATAATACAAACAATTACATTGCAATAAAAAATGTAAATGAAAAATTACATGTATTATTCAACTATTTTAAAATTAGAAAAATAATGCACTTTAAAATAACTAAAATGATTAAAACAACTTTAAATGTACCATGATATTTAATTTATAAATATCAAAGCTACTGTTTAAAATTACTGTATTATCCCTGGTAGAAATCTTATCGTGGCGCCCACATTCGCTATAATGGCCTGTAAAGGCAAACTAGATAGTACTAGACTGTACAAAACTCGATAAATCCACACAGATCTACATAGTTTTCTCAATAATAATATGTACGTATAAAATCTGTGAGGTTATATATTATTTATTGAACAGAACTTTTATTATAAAAATTAATGTTAAAGAAAGTTTAACATGCAAGTTTTTAATTATAATATTAAGATCTACAGTTCTATTCATACTATTTACATATAAAAGTAGTCAGAAAGCATATGTAACCTAAAAAATGAAATTTTAGAAATAATTTTCCTTGCATATGAAAATCAGTGATTACAAAATAACGTTATTGATTGATGTAGTTATTTCTTGAAAAGTAATATATAAATAATAATATCATATGTACAAATATGTACTTTATGAGATGCTTTATTTAAATACTAGAATTTTAATTTCAGAATTGCAAATAATTTTGTATCCGTATGTGAGTTTTTTATAATACATAAACTGCTCATCCGTGACAACATTTTCAATGACAAACACATTAGTCGAACACATGTAGACGATAATTTTCTTTATAAGTAACAAATTACTATGTTTTAACTGGCCATAGATGTCAAATGAAAGTGTTTGATTATAAATTAATCACAGTAGGAAATACAAAAATAGAACATATATATAATAACTCAAATACATTATTTCCTTTTAAAAATAGAAAATTAATCAGTTGATAATAAATGTATGTGAAAATAATTTTCCTTACATAAACCATACAGGTTTTGAAACCAAGCATGTATTTAGGATGGAACATAATCAAATATAAGGAAATCAATTTTACATAAAGAAAATAAATATATGCACTAACACTTCATATAGTTATTTAGATATTCAGATTATTTTCTTATTTTGATTGTTTAATATATATGTGTAACATAATATTGTTATTGAGTTCTTAAATACAAAAACTCGATGCATCTAAAATTTGATAACCTTACACTTTAGAGGTTATTTACATTTACTTACATTGGTAATAGGTGAACAATAACATGTAAATACCTTTAAATCAAAATAATACATAATAAGTTCAATAGATTATGCGTCTGTTTCTTAAAACATAACCTTTAAGTGGTTGTTATTGTCATAATTTTGCTTATCTAGTTTTATCGGGGCAAATAATATGGGAAACTAGAAGGGACGACCGTTACACTCCTTTATAGTAGCTATCTAGTTTGCCTACATAGATTTACACAGCGCGAGATTATTCTACATAGATCTATAAAGTGGACGGGATAAATTTCTACCAGGGATATTTTACTATTAATAGTTAACATCACTTCAATCCATTACTATTCTCTCAATTCGCAAAAATTTATTTGAATAAACGTAATGCCAACTATTCATTAAAATATAAAATATAATTTATTATTTAATAATTAAGAGTACTTCAAATCATTAACACTTACCTAACACGTAGAAAATACTAATAATACTGATGCATTAGAAACAACAGTTTGCAATAGATTCACAATAATCAGAAAATATTCACATCCAAAAATTCACCGTATTCACAAATATTCAAAAATCACTCACAAGCAAAAATTCGCTGTGCTCTGCACCAATGCTACTTCGCAACTGCCAAATCTTACTGTTTGAGGCTTTGTATCCTAACGGTCGAATTTCTACCTGCCGTCCCTTTTACCCCCACCATAGCAACTGTTTTATTCGTAGAAATCACCTTTCAGGTACGTACGTAGTACTACGGCGACGGGCTCCACCTATAAATACCCCCATACTACTATAGGGAAATTTATGGGTGGAGCCCGCCAGCGCGTCGCCTAGACTAATTATTTCGAAGTTTCCAGATTTTAGGAGACATAATAAAATTTTATCACGTCTACGTTGTCCCACACAGTTATATTGTTGTCGAGATCATCAATGCTTCTGAACCTTTAAATTTGAATTGTCACCGTCGCTACTTGAAATACGATTGAGTTGAATTTTTTCCAGAGAATAAAAGTAAAAATAGGAATCTTCAAAAGCAAATGAATAATATAATTAAAAGAATGTGTAAATAGTAACGAAACTTTCTTAATGTAATGTAAAAAGCGATTCTGATGCAGGAAAAAATGATAAAATGAAATTTATTACATTTTAAAGGTTTAAATAAATTAACTGACTAAAAGTAATGACACCAATGTTATTTTTTACTCGCGCTACCCCAAATTAAAAAAAAAAGAGCAAGCATCTTTCCGACATTGAATTTGTAGTTAAAAATTGATTTTAGAGTTACGAGTGGCAGTTATCCTAAAGGTACAAGTTTTCAACTGTAGCAGCAAATTTGAAAATTTGCAATATCTCATTTGTGTACTGAGCAATGGCTTATTATAAAAAAATGTATCTTGGCTCCTAATGCTCGTAGAAAAACGATTTTTTTTGAAAATTAAGATAAAAATCGCCGCTTTGCAATGAATTTTGTTTGATTAAAATCGGACTAAAATATTGTCTCCTACATAAAAAGTTAATTAAGCGTCTTATAAACATTTACATCCCAGAGAGCCCCTAATTAAAATTTTGCAGTTCTCGAAAAAGTTTATTAAAATATAACTCTTCTAGATTGCGTATGAACAAGGGCGACTAAACTGACTGATTTTTTTAACATTTGCCAGTACCTTGAAAAAAAAAAATTTGGAAATATAGCTATTATTTTAGAAAAAACTATAATGAATAGAGACTTGAAATTTTGCATGCTATTTCCATTACTTGAGTACTATATTTTTCTGAAATATGATTAAAAAATATTAATTTTCTCAAAAGTTATAAACAATTTTCAATTTTCACGAATTTAGCGTTCTTTTGCAATTTGCAAAGAAATTATAATAGTTAGAAATGTGCCCTCCCTGACTTTTTTATAGAAAATTTAATAACGAACAATTTTTTTTAATAACTTTTTCCTCTAAAATCAATACTTTCCAAGATACAGAGCGAAATAAGAAAAAAAGTGCAGAAATACAACTTTAATTGTTAATTGTTTATAAAGCTTACGGGATCCATTGTTCACGTCTTCAGATTATCATTCTAGACACTCTTCCGAACAATTTAAGCCCTTAACCGATGTCATTGAGATTATTGATAAAAATTTATCGTTTTGAGTCTAATTTGACTGTACTAAATAGGAGCTTTGCAAGGCCAAAAGTACGATTCAAAATTTCTAACCAAATAAAGCGGAAATAAACGAGAGACAGCAGACAAGTCGAGAGATCCATTTTATCAGCATAATGAGCAATAAAAATATAACGTTCGCATGCCTTATAACCACGGATGAGAAAAATAAAAGGTATTGTAAATCCATTCATGATATATTTAAAAAAAAAGTGACAAACAACACATCCAACCAAAACATCCAAATGACTATGATGAAAATGAACTTCACTACGTGTACTGGAGATCATGTCAAAAAATGTGCAGAAAAGATGATAAATGCTGATCATTTTATAAGGCAAATATCATAAGCCTTGGAGGTTAGTATAGTAAAGTGTTGAATTCTTATGCATAATTCTTTGTTTTTATTTACAGCATTAATTTTTATATTATATTACAGAATCAGAATCTCAAGCAATGGAAGCAGCAGACAGAAAAAAAAAGATTTAGATTTAAAAAAAAAGAACTGTCAACGACGATGAGTGATTCTAATGATCATGAAGGAAGTACAAATAAAGAGGACATAAAATCGTCTGTAAGTATAGAAAATTAAAACAAAATATAATAACTTACCTTTCCGTGGTAGAAATTTATCTCGCTCCCTTTATAGATCTATCTAGAATAGTGAGATATCTTTTTTTATTCTTTTTTGGCGTAGAATCAGCTAGTATTTTTTCTATTGCTGTATCTCTTTTAATTGAAAAGTTGAAAATTTTAACCAATCGACCGAATGAGGACAAATCATATCAAGAGACATATAGAAATAAGAAAAAATACTGGCTGATTCTACATCAAAATAGAATGAAAAAATATATTTATACATATTTTTGTAAATCTAATAGTTTTTGAGTAAAAAATATAAATAAAATTGACTTTTGTAATCTTTAACTATTTTTTTCTCAGAAACTATTATGTTTACAGAAATATGTATAGATATCTTTTTTTATTTTTTTTATATATAATCAGCCAGTATTTTTTATTTCTGTATCTCTTTTAATTATAAAGTTTAAACATGATTCTAAGCAACAAATAAATATTACGGGTGCTACGACGTTTTGATTTGAAAGTTGACGATCTGACTTAACTTTAATAATAGACAAACATATAGATATTTTTTAAGTAGTACCATAATTGGCCACCTAACGCTTTTCGATTGTAAAAGTTGTTTCAATGTTTCAATAACATACCTAAAACAGACTTTTTGATTTATTAGATATAAAAAAAATTAATCTTTATAAATTATATTATAAATTTGATTTCTTACAAGTAAATACACTATTTTAACACATTTCACCAGAAAATAGTACCATTATCGATGAAATATGTGATAAGTAACCAGTATTCATTTTTTTCGTACACGCAGTCTTCAGACAACCCATGTGCATGATATTAGGTCTACCAGAGCTTAAAATACTTTAAATACATACCACTATGGGATAAAGCTATTTCAATTTTGTTATTCTCACTTGCACATTTTTCTGAATTTATTTACTATATTTAAAACAAGAAAAAGTTGAAAATTCACATATTTTTCTATTGATCGATCAATACTTACATGTTAATCATAATTTGATGTATTCTAATTAGCATCATTCACTAGCTGGATGAATTTTGAATGAATTAGGCCCTGGAATAATATTTTGCATGCTTTTGGCTGATCGAAGTCCGGATCCAGTCTAGATCTAAGTCGCGGTCTAAATCGCTGTCAAAGTCTACGTCTAAGTCTCGATCTAAATCACGGTCAAAGTTCAGCTTTGAATCACGCTCAAAGTCACGTTCTAAGTCTAGGTCTAAGTCTCGATCTACGTCACGGTCAAAGTCTAGGTCTACGTCTCGATCTAAGTCTCGATCTAAGTCTCGATCTAAGTCACAGTCAAAGTCTAGCTTTGAATCAGGCTCGAAGTCACGTTATAAGTGTAGGTCTAAGTCTCGATCTAAGTCACGGTCAAAGTCTAGCTTTGAATCAGGCTCGAAGTCACGTTAAAAATCTAGGTCTAAGTCTCGATGTACGTCACGGTCAAAGTCTAGGTCTAAGTCTCGATCTAAGTCTCGATCTAAGTCACGGTCAAAGTTTAGCTTTCAATCACGCTCAAAGTCACCTTCTAAGTCTCGATCTACGTCACGGTCAAAGTCTAGGTCTAAGTCTCGATCTAAGTCTCGATCTAAGTCTCGATCTAAGTCACAGTCAAAGTCTAGCTTTGAATCAGGCTCGAAGTCACGTTATAAGTGTAGGTCTAAGTCTCGATCTAAGTCTCGATCTAAGTCACGCTCAAAGTCTAGCTTTCAATCACTCTCGAAGTCATGTTCTAAGTTTCGGTCTCGATCTAAGTCTCGATCTATGTCACGGTCAAAGTCTAGCTTTGAATCACGCTCGAAGTCACGGTCAAAATTAAGGCCTAAGTCAAGCTCTTAGTCTAAGTCTAAGTATCCATCTGTCCAGGTCAAAGTCCAGCTTTGAATCACGCTCAAAGTAGCGTTCTAAGTCTAGGTCTAAGTCTCCATCTACGGTACGGTCAAAGTCTAGCTTTGAATCACGCTCAAAGTCACGGTCACAGTCTCGGTGTAAGTCTCGGTATAAGGCTCGGTCTAAGTCTCGATCTAAGTCACGGTCCAAGTCTAGCTTTGAATCACGCACGAAGTCACGTTCTAAGTCTAGGCCTAAGTCTTTATCTAAATCTCGATCTAAGTCACGGTCAAAGTCTAGCTTTGAATCACGCTCAAAGTCACGGTCGCAGTCTCGGTCTAAGTCTCGGTATAAGGCTTGGTCTAAGTCTCGATCTAAGTCGCGGCCAAAGTCTAGGTTTGAATGACGCTCGAAATCACGGTCAAAGTGAAGGTCTAAGTGTAGGTCTAAGTCTCGGTCTGAGTCTCGGTCTAAGTCTCGATCTAAGTCAGGTCAAAGTCTAGCTTTGAATCACGATCGAAGTCACGATCTCGTCTAGATCTAAGTCGCGGTCTAAATCGCTGTCAAAGTCTACGTCTAAGTCTCGATCTAAATCACGGTCAAAGTCCAGCTTTGAATCACGCTCAAAGTCACGTTCTAAGTCTAGGTCTAAGTCTCGATCTACGTCACGGTCAAATTCTAGGTCTAAGTCTCGATCTAAGTCACGGTCAACGTCCAGCTTTGAATCACGCTCAAAGTCACCTTCTAAGTCTCGATCTACGTCACGGTCAAAGTCTAGATCAAAGTCACGTTCTAAGTCTCGATCTAAATCTCGATCTAAGTCACGGTCAAAGTCTAGCTTTGAATCAGGCTCGAAGTCACGTTATAAGTCTAGGTCTAAGTGTCGATGTACGTCACGGTCAATGTCTAGGTCTAAGTCTCGATCTAAGTCTCGATCTAAGTCACGGTCAAAGTTTAGATTTCAATCACGCTCAAAGTCACCTTCTAAGTCTCGATCTACGTCACGGTCAAAGTCTAGGTCTAAGTCTCGATCTAAGTCTCGATCTAAGTCGCGGTCAAAGTTTAGCTTTCAATCACGCTCAAAGTCACCTTCTAAGTCTCGATGTACGTCACGGTCAAAGACTAGGTCTAAGTCTCGATCTAAGTTTCAATCTAAGTCACGGTCGAAGTCTAGCTTTGAATCACGCACGAAGTCACGTTCTAAGTCTAGGCCTAAGTCACCATCTAAATCTAGATCTAAGTTACGGTCAAAGTCCAGCTTTGAATCACGCTCAAAGTCTCGATCTACGTCACGGTCAAAGTCTAGGTCTAAGTCTCGATCTAAGTCTCGATCTAAGTCATGGTCAAAGTCTAGCTTTGAATCAGGCTCGAAGTCACGTTATAAGTCTAGGTCTAAGTGTCGATGTACGTCACGGTCAATGTCTAGGTCTAAGTCTCGATCTAAGTCTCGATCTAAGTCACGGTCAAAGTTTAGATTTCAATCACGCTCAAAGTCACCTTCTAAGTCTCGATCTACGTCACGGTCAAAGTCTAGGTCTAAGTCTCGATCTAAGTCTCGATCTAAGTCACGGTCAAAGTTTAGCTTTCAATCACGCTCAAAGTCACCTTCTAAGTCTCGATCTACGTCATGGTCAAAGTCTAGGTCTAAGTCTCGATCTGAGTCTCGATCTAAGTCTCGATCTACGTCACGGTCAAATTCTAGGTCTAAGTCTCGATCTAAGTCACGGTCAACGTCCAGCTTTGAATCACGCTCAAAGTCACCTTCTAAGTCTCGATCTACGTCACGGTAAAAGTCTAGATCAAAGTCACGTTCTAAGTCTCGATCTAAATCTCGATCTAAGTCACGGTCAAAGTCTAGCTTTGAATCAGGCTCGAAGTCACGTTATAAGTCTAGGTCTAAGTGTCGATGTACGTCACGGTCAATGTCTAGGTCTAAGTCTCGATCTAAGTCTCGATCTAAGTCACGGTCAAAGTTTAGATTTCAATCACGCTCAAAGTCACCTTCTAAGTCTCGATGTACGTCACGGTCAAAGACTAGGTCTAAGTCTCGATCTAAGTTTCAATCTAAGTCACGGTCGAAGTCTAGCTTTGAATCACGCACGAAGTCACGTTCTAAGTCTAGGCCTAAGTCACCATCTAAATCTAGATCTAAGTTACGGTCAAAGTCCAGCTTTGAATCACGCTCAAAGTCTCGATCTACGTCACGGTCAAAGTCTAGGTCTAAGTCTCGATCTAAGTCTCGATCTAAGTCATGGTCAAAGTCTAGTTTTGAATCAGGCTCGAAGTCACGTTATAAGTCTAGGTCTAAGTCTCGATGTACGTCACGGTCAAAGTCTAGGTCTAAGTCTCGATCTAAGTCTCGATCTAAGTCACGGTCAAAGTTTAGCTTTCAATCACGCTCAAAGTCACCTTCTAAGTCTCGATCTACGTCATGGTCAAAGTCTAGGTCTAAGTCTCGATCTGAGTCTCGATCTAAGTCTTGATCTAAGTCACGGTCAAAGTCTAGCTTTGAATCAGGCTCGTAGTCACGTTATAAGTCTAGGTCTAAGTGTCGATGTACGTCACGGTCAATGTCTAGGTCTAAGTCTCGATCTAAGTCTCGATCTAAGTCACGGTCAAAGTTTAGATTTCAATCACGCTCAAAGTCACCTTCTAAGTCTCGATGTACGTCACGGTCAAAGACTAGGTCTAAGTCTCGATCTAAGTTTCAATCTAAGTCACGGTCGAAGTTTAGCTTTCAATCACGCTCAAAGTCACCTTCTAAGTCTCGATCTACGTCATGGTCAAAGTCTAGGTCTAAGTCTCGATCTGAGTCTCGATCTAAGTCTTGATCTAAGTCACGGTCAAAGTCTAGCTTTGAATCAGGCTCGTAGTCACGTTATAAGTCTAGGTCTAAGTCTCGATGAACGTCACGGTTGACGACTAGGTCTAAGTCTCGATCTAAGTCTCGATCTAAGTCACGGTCAAAGTCTAGCTTTCAATCAGTCTCGAAGTCATGTTCTAAGTTTCGGTCTAAGTCTCGATCTAAGTCTCGATCTATGTCACGGCCAAAGTCTAGCTTTGAATCACGCTCGAAGTCACGGTCAAAGTTAAGGCCTAAGTCACACTCTAAGTCTAAGTCTAAGTCTCAATCTGTCACGGTCAAAGTCCAGCTTTGAATCACGCTCAAAGTCCAGCTTTGAATCACGCTCAAAGTCCAGCTTTGAATCACGCTCAAAGTCACGTTCTAAGGCTAGGTCTAAGTTTCGATCTACGGTAGGTCAAAGTCTAGCTCTAAGTCATGTTCCAAGTCTCGGTCTAGGTCACTCTCTATATATCCGCTTATGACACGCATCGGATCCCCTTCTCTATCTCGCCCTAGTTCTAGTTCTTCTGGGGATAGATCACGTTCTCATTCTCCAACAAGGGGTCGCAGTTCTTCACCTTTCCAACCTCGCTCTAGTTTCAGTTATTCTCGATCTAGATCACGTTCTCGATCTCCCCCAAGGGGTCGCAGATTTTCACCTTCCCCATCTCGCTCTAGATCCCGTACTCCTCCCATCAGAAGACACTACCGAGCAGTTTCTCGACAGCCGCAACCAGTATTTGAAAGAAATTCGAGCGGTAATTTAGTTTCATTGGTCTTAATGAATACATACATATATTCATATATACATATATACTGTACGTTACCGTAGGTTCTGATATTGCTGAGGAAGGTGCAGATGAACCCTTTCATATGTTGCTAACATATAAGCCAAGACTATATAAATATTATATGAAATATAACATGCTCATACCTACAGGTAAATAGTATTTTTTTGTAATTTTAACGTGATTCCAACTTGCTACTTGTAGATGATCTTTTGAATGTTGTATTATTCAGAATATTATGCTGAAATATTGCATATAAATCAAAACCGTTGATAACTGGCAGAATGTGTGCTTAAGGTGGCTCGAGCGTTAGGTGCCGTATCAAGCGAGGGCACCGTAAGGAGCATTGCATTAGCAAGCTATTTAATAGTCATAATTTCAGAAAAAACATTGATTCGGAGGGAAGTGGGTGAGGGAGACAGTCCAAGATCACCCAAGATACTCTGGTACTTCTATTTTATTGTAAGAGTCGCAAGATACAGCGGGCTGACAACAGAGATGCGTCCGCTTGCTTGGAGGGCTCGAGACTCTCTCGCCTGCCGCTACGCTCGTTGCTCAGCAGTCGGCGCTCGGAGGGGGCAATAGAGCGCGTGCGGCTAGTGCCACCTGACGGTGGCGACTGGGAGTTGGGCCTCACAGAAAATTGCCCACACAAACCGCCAGCCTCGTTCCGAGAATGATAATCCGAGTTGGAGCAGTCCGGTGTACCGCCCGCCGTCACGGGGAGGTTGGAGTGGCTGGCGCTAGTCCCTCGGGTGCGGCATCCGTTGAGGCGTCAATAGGGAGACGAACTAGCTTGGTGATTGGTCAGATCATCTCGCCCGGGATGGACCTCAGTGACGTGAGCAAGGGGCCACTTGCCGCTCGATCGAAGGAGGGGGGGATCGATGATCACGAGAGATCTCCGATGGCCAAGTTCTTTCGAGGTCTGGTCCATTTCGCTCGTTGCTGAATGGTGTTGAGGTACTCTCGGCTCCAGCGTGACCAAAAGCTGTCTCGAAGTCCTCGGATCAATTGCCAGTGCGTCAATCTCGGGAGATCGGCTTCGGCGACGCTCGGCTGCGGGATGGAGTTCAGCGGACCCCCAATGAGGAAATGGGCGGGTGTGAGGACCTCCAGGTCGTCCACATCACCTGAAAACGGGGAGATCGGGCGACAATTCAATACCATCTCGACCTCAGCGAGCAGGGTTGCAAATTCCTCGTAGGTCATCTTCTTTGGGCCTGAGACTCGCCTGCGGTGCGTCTTCGCCGATTTCACGCCGGCTTCCCAAATGCCTCCAAAATGGGGAGCGGATGGGGGGATGAAGCGCCAGGTGATTCCCTCGTTAGCCAGGGCCCCAGCCGCCATCTGCCAGTCGAGTGCGGCTGCGTGGAGCAGGCGTCGGAGCTCCGCATCGGCACCGCGGAAGTTAGTGGCATTATCGCTCCAGATCTCCGAAGGTCGGCCTCGCCGTCCGATAAAGCGTGTCAGCGCTCCGAGAAAGCTTTCGGTAGTGAGGTCCCCTGACAGCTCCAAGTGCACAGCCTTAGTTGCGAGGCAGACGAACACCGCAACGTAGCCTTTCGACGAGGTCACGCCCCGTCCTTTGGACCGTAGGATGGTAAACGGTCCAGCATAGTCGACACCGCAGCGGCTAAATGGTCTCGATGGTGTTACTCGAGCGGCGGGTAGGGAGGCCATAGCCTGTGTCAAAGGTCGGTCGGTGCATCTGGCATACACCACACATGAGCGAACCTGGGCCTTGACCTTGCTCTTCCCTCTGACGATCCACGCACGCCGGATGGTATGAGCGTAGATCAGCTGAAATCCGGCGTGGAGCGCTCGATGATGGGCCCAATTGATGACGAGTAGAGCCAAATGACAACCACCGCTCAGAATCACCGGATGACGCTCCTCGTAGGGGAGCTGGGATTGCTGTAGCCGCCCGCCGACTCGGAGTACACGGTCGTTATCAAGGAACGGGTTCAGACGTCTCAGTGGGCTGTCGGTTCGAACCGATCGACCCTGCTCCAGATCCGTGATTTCTGATGAATAGTCCCGATGTTGAGCCAATCGCGAGCAGATGGAGAACGCTTGTTGGAGTTCGAGAGCTGTCAGAGGAGCCAGAGGGCTGGGGTGCTGAGGGTCCCTGCGGTGCTGAAACAGTCGTCGGCATCGAGCGGTGACTCTTAGGAGACGGGTGAGCCATGAAAATCGCTCAGAGTACGCTAGGTCAATCAGATCAATGGTCGTGGTAGTGAGACAACTGATTGGAGTGGCCTCCATTTCAAGGTCAAGGGTACTCTCAGGGGGTGAGTCGCCGGGCCAGAGGCTTGTTGGCGACGTTAACCATGTCGGGCCGTTCCACCATAGCTCATGACGGGCAAGGACCGCTGACTCTATCCCGCGAGTGGCCACATCGGCAGGATTGTCTGCAGTGGACACGTAACGACACACAACACCGGGGAGAATCTCCTGAATATGACCCACGTAGTTGTCCACGAGATGATTGCCGATCGGGTCGTCGGTGCGAAGCCAGTGGAGGATCACCTGCGAGTCGCTCCATGCATAGCAGCTGGCGAGGGGGATGTCTAGACTCTCAATCCCGGACTGGAGCAGGCGGGCAGCGAGCAATGCAGCGCGGAGCTCCAGCCGTGGGATGGTTGATCTGGGGGTGGGTTTCGCAGTGGGGACCAAACCCTTGATCGGAGTCAGCTTAGTTCTGGCCGAGAGTAGACTGATCCGTGCGGGTCCAGTCGAGGGGATGACCCTGATATAGACCGCTGCGGCGAGGGCACGACGACTGGCATCAGCAAACGCGTGCAATTGGACTTCGCTCGACGAATGACATTGAATCCAACGAGGCAGCCTGATCCCCGATAGGTCGCTGAGGCTCCTTTTGAAGGTGGTCCATCGATGAGATGTCGGTGCGGGAAGCTCGTCGTCCCAGTCGACATTCACACGCCAAAGGTCCTGCAAAAAGACCTTGGCGGTTACGATGATTGGGCTCAACCATCCAACTGGATCGAAGAGTCGAGCGATGTCCCCTGAGACTCGACGTTTCGTAGCGGGCGCCGTGTCATCAAACGTCGGAGCGGCGAAGCGGAAACTGTCGCCTACTGGGACCCAGGCAAGACCCAATTCGGTAACCGGTCCCTCGGTGGCGAAGTGCATCCAGTCGGGACGGAGTCGATCCTCGACCGGAATGTCTTCGAGCAGGTTCGAATTATTGGTGACCCACTTCTTCAATTGGAAGCCGCCCGCCCCGAGCATCCGGATGAGCTGATTTCGGCCGCTCAGCGCGGATTCGACGTCATCGGCGCCACTCAGAAAATCGTCGATGTATAATTCCTTCTTGACAGCCTCCACAGCTCGGGGGTAGGGGGCGCCCTCGTCTTTACATAACTGCTGGAGGGTTCGAAGGGCTAAGTAGGGCGCGCAGGCCTCTCCATAGGTGACGGTTCGCAAGACGTAGTGGATGACAGGAGCGACCTCTGAAGGACTCCAAATGACCCATTGCAGATGTATGTCCTCAGGAAAGATGAGGATTTGCCGAAATATCATCCTAATGTCCGCGCAGAACGCGATCTCGTGTCGTCGCCAGCGGGTGATGACCGCCGCAAGCTGGTTTTGGAGTTTCGGACCGGGGAACAGTGCGTCGTTCAGGCACTTCCCGGAATTCGTACGTCGAGAGGCGTTGAACACGATCCGGAGCTTATCCCCATCATCGCTGCGCTGCCAGATCGCGTGATGAGGGAGGTAGTGTGCGGCCAGTTCATCGTTGTTGAGCTCGTCTGGATAAAGAGGCCGCATATGGCCTAGCTGTAGGTAGGTTTCCATAAAGTTTGTGTACTCCCTCTTTAAACGGCTATCTCGACGCATTCTATGGTGAACGGAGGTGAGGGCCCGGCGCGCGTTCTTGAAGCTGTCTGCAAGGCTCGACCGAACGTCAGGTTTCTTCAAGAGTGGAACGACATACCTCCCGGTGGCGTCTCGGGTATGCTTGGTCGTGAAAATTCGTTCGCAGTCGATGTCTTGCCGAGAGCGTCGCGTTATTTGGGGCACCTCTTCCACAGCCCAGAATTTTTGCAGCAGACTCATCAGCTGCTCCTGTGATGGCGCGGGCGTGGATACCGGGGTAGTGACGCAGGACACTTTGAGTTCAGGCGTGTGATCGTTGGGCTGTGCCCCGGTGATGGTCTAACCGAATATGGTCTGTTGAGCAAGAAACGAGCCTCGGTGAATGGTGCTAGACAACATCAGTTGGTGGTAGACATTAGCTCCTAATACCGCGTCGACCCGGCTGGGGATGCAGAACGCCGGATCTGCCAACTTGATGCCGTTGAACAATTCTCGGAGGCTGTGGTCTACCCGACTGGAGGGGGTGGATAGACGGAGGTCTCGCAGGCTGTAGGCTTCGAATCGGAGAGGTTCGGGAAGCTTATCATTGTATAAATGAAGATGAGACCGGGCTCGAGTGAAGTCCATGGGTCGTCCGTTGACGCCTGCGACTCCGACTTCGATCCGTTCCAGCACATCGCCAAACTTTCGCACCAACTGGAGTGCGATGAGGGTGACTTCGGAGCAGGGATCCAAGAGTGCTCGGACTTCGACTCGTCGCCCCTTCTGGTCCCCCAGGCAGATCCGGGCGGTCGGCAGTAGAGTGGGTCATGCTGATGTTGAGTTTCCTACTCGTCGGGATTTAGTCGGAATGCCTGAGTCGATGGAGAGCCCTGATCTTTTGCCTGCGCCGACATGCAGGAGGGTATGGTGGTGCTCACCGCAATCCCTGTAAGTTCCTGTGGATGGGCAATTCCGAGCCGAGTGATATTTCTGAAGGCAATTGTAGCACAATCCTTCTCGGGTGACGAGATCCCGGCGCTCTCCCGGTGTCATACCCTTGAAATCATCACAATGTCCGGTGTAATGAGGACCGCGGCATGTGCTGCAGGTGGCTCGTTGGGCGTTGGTAGCAGCCGCGACCTTGAAACGTTGCGGTGGGAGTGCAGAATCACTCGACTTCGATGGCGGTCCGCACATCGATTTGGTTGTGCGTTCGGGAACGAGCGACTTGAGCGTCCTGCATCTTTTCTGCAGGAATCTGGATAGCTGATCGAAGGTTGGGTGGCTCGCTTGGCGGACATCAGCCGCGATGTCCTTTTCCTCCAATTCCTCCTCCCAGTCACGACGCGTGACTGGATCCATGGCGTCTGTCGCGAAGGACAAGAACCAGTCGTCCCAATGTTCGACGGGTCGGTCAAGAAACTGTAGCTGCATTTTGTGCCGCTCGAGGGTATCCGCAAGGGATTGCAGACCCATAGCCTACTCTTCACTGAGAGGACGGATGCGTTTGATGGCCTGCAAGCGGTCTCGGACAACAAGACGTCTGTGATCGTATCGAGACTCGAGGATGGCCCAAGCGATAGAGTAGTTGTCGCCGGTTACTTGAAGAGTGTCCAAAGCGAGTTTGGCCTCCCCGTCGATGTGCGTCTTGAGGTAGTAGTATTTATCAACGTTCTCCAAGCTAGCATCCGCGTGGACGCGAGAGCGGAACATGTCCTTGAATGATTCCCAGTCTTCCCTATTCCCGGAGAACCGGGGCAGAGTAATCCTCGGAAGACGGCTGTGACCATAGGAGGACGTCGGTTGAGCGTTGGCGCCCGATCCATGGCCCGGGTTGAGACGAGCTCGGACGTCGTAGAGTGGACCTCGTGCTGTGAGATAATCGGCTTCCACGATGTAGTATTCTTCTCCTTCATTGTTTGCGTTGTCGGCCGTACCGTCGCGTTGCAGCAGTGTCACGTGGTTGGCCTGGTAGTCGCTCCAGTAACTTTCAAGCTGTTCGAGGCGGCTTTGGACGAGACCCTCGGTCCACTCAACCTGAGGTGCGGTCCTGATTGTCTGAGCTGTGCGTGCCACCACGCCACGTAGCGCCCTCTGAGCCGCCGCGATGTCCATCTTGCAACATTAAGAAGAGATTAGACCGTCGCATGAGCCGCAAGGAGCAGATCCGCCGCATTAGATGCGAGGTGGAGTCTCTCCAGGGGCGGACCGATCCTTCGAGTGCCGTGGGAGGCGAGACCGAAGCCGAACCTGTGTTCAGGCACGTCAAGCCGCGGTGGCGGTGTGCCTAGTCGTAAGGGTTGAGCCGACTGATTCAGTCCCCCGAGCAGTGGGACATTCTCAGGGCGACGAGTTTATCACGTGAGATGCGAGAACGATCTGAGGTCAGAGACCGTGCCGATGTGAGCCAACCTGTCGAGCTGAAAGCGATTCAGTCGTTGGCGGTCCGGGGGGGGAAAAGGGGGGGGGGGCACGGCGAGCGACCGACTGATTCAGTTCCCCGCGCAGTGGGACGTCTTCAGGGCAACGAGTTCATCACGTGAGATGCGAGAACGATCTGAGGTCAGAGACCGTGCCGATGTGAGCCAACCTGTCGAGCTGAAAGCGATTCAGTCGTTGGCGGTCCGGGGGTGAAAAAGGGGGGGGGGGGCACGGCGAGAGACCGACTGATTCAGTTCCCCGCGCAGTGGGACGTCCTCAGGGCAACGAGTTCATCACGTGAGATGCGAGAACGATCTGAGGTCAGAGACCGTGCCGATGTGAGCCAACCTGTCGAGCTGAAAGCGATTCAGTCGTTGGCGGTCCGGGAGGAAATGAAAAGGAAGGGGGGATACTGCGAGAGGCCGCCGCGCGGGCAGACACAGCGCCGCGCGTGAGAACGGCACAGAACCCAATACTTTTTTCGGACACGAGCGAGTATCAGAGAAGGCGACGCGCACTGTCGGCAATGGCGGGAAGCGCCAGCTCACGCATCGCTGCAATGATCATACCGCGGCGCCGGGACACGCGCCCGGCACCACGGAGCAGCGAGACCCATCACCGAGGGAGAGATATAGCGGGCAAGATGCATAGACAGCAACATAGCTGGCGCGCCAAGTGGAGGATCTGCGAGGTGCGAGCACAGTCCGATATGTTTGCAACTCGCACCGCCCAGCTATTAGAGAACCGCCATATCGCTGCACCGGCCGCGCGAGGGGAACGAGAGAGAGAGAGAGAGGAGGAGGGAGAGGGACGCGCAGACGGCAACACGTTCACCCAAGATACTCTGGTACTTCTATTTTATTGTAAGAGTCGCAAGATACAGCGGGCTGACAACAGAGATGCGTCCGCTTGCTTGGAGGGCTCGAGACTCTCTCGCCTGCCGCTACGCTCGTTGCTCAGCGGTCGGCGCTCGGAGGGGGCAATAGAGCGCGTGCGGCTAGTGCCACCTGACGGTGGCGACTGGGAGTTGGGCCTCACAGAAAATTGCCCACACAAACATAAATTACTACTTCCTAGTATATTAATGTAAAAACTATGACATAAATGAGTAAACAAACTCGATTTTTTTTACTTTTTCTTTTATCTGTGTATAATTACAAATTTACGAGTTTTATTTATTAAAACATTTTTAAAAAGTTATTATGTAAAATATCACTTTGACAAAAATGTTATGTAAAAAGCCAGTGTCAAAAAGATGCTACGTCAATATATTCATATATAAATACATGTTTTTGATTGAATTTGTACATAGTCTTTTTTTACATCTGTTTTTATATAACATCTTTTGAAAAGAAAATCTGATACGATCAAATGAATTTAATGTATTTTTAGAAGTCTTTTTATATCGAGCTTAAAATTTAAGTATGATAAATCATGCGATTAATTATAAATTTATAAATGTATGAAAAGTGTTTTAATTGAGGAGTGGTAGAACAAAACCGGATAATTCAAGTTTCAGTAATACTTGTATTTATCTATTATAATTTACTGTTGTCTTTATATATTTTACATTATTGGATACTTAAACTTAATATTTTACCATAAAAACAACGCTTTAAGATGCACTTACTCCATAATAAACAATATTAAGTAGATTGACATTTAAAATTGCAATTATCCGATTTTATTCCGACACTCCACAATTATAAAATAACAAAATGTACTTATATGATTTTTACACTGATTTTCTTGTTTATTACAAGTTTCTTTTACTTCTAAATAAATAATGTGTTCTGAATAGTATTAATAAAGTAGTCACAAATAAAATAAAAGTCATACAATTTAAAGTTTAGTCAGTTTAAATTTCCCGCCATTTCATGTTCATTTTGAAATGCGATGTTGCCGCTTGTAATAGACATGCGAAGAAAGTACTACAGAGTGTAGTAAATCGTTAGTTTATACACTTTCATCATTATTATTTCTCTATTTTGATCGACTACTCACAATTATTTTTATGCCATTGTAATCCTCGTTAACCAGTGTATAACCACCCGTTTTTTTGTTATGATTTAGTATTTTACAATATTACTACAGAACAATTACTCACAGATAATGACAGAAACGTCACAAGCTACGTGTTGTACAGACTCATTTTACAACTCTTTTTTCTTTATAATTTAGTCGATGAGCTTATGATTTTTGGAAAGCAATAAAAAGTTTAACATTTAAAGTATATTTCCCGCATATTTTTAATGTGATTTAGTATTTTTGAAAAGTCGCTCGAGCCATCTTAAAGAAAGTTTTTTATAATCCAATCAGAAAATGTTCTAATAGAGTTCTTTGCAAATTTGTATTTAAAGAAAGTATACTTTATTTGATATAGCGTTTTTCTCAGAAGAGTTGTTTCAAAATAGATTTACAAGTGTGTGTATATATATATATATATATATATATATATATATATATATATATATATATATATATATATATATATATTCTGAAACAACTAGAAAAACGCTATATCAAATAAAGTATACTTTCTTCTCATAAAAATTTGCAAAGCACTCTATTAGATCATTTTCTGATTGGATTTTTAAAAGACTTTCTTTGAGTAATCATTCTGCCAGTTATCAACGGTTTTGATTTATAGGCAATATTTCAGTTCTAATTATATATACCCTCCGCTCGCTCCGCTTACCAACCCCCATTTCAGGATTTAATTATAATATAACAATAAAAATGTATTACTGTGTCTGTGTGTTAAAGGTAAAAGTATGTTTGTAAATGGTATATTTTACGGAGAAAATTAAGTGGAGGGGGTGTGGAGGGGGTGGTGGAGGGGCATATGTATTATGAAATAACGTAAATTTTGAACGAATGTCACGTTATTTAGTGGAGGGGCTGAGGAGGGGCCGAGGAGGGGTAGTGGAGGGGCTGGGTACCCAAAATCACGGTAACAACTATATTATATATATATATATATATATATATATATATATATATATATATATATATATATATATATATATATATATATATATATATATATATATATATATATATATATATATATATATATATATATATATATATATATATATCTTACTATATTATACGGTCGTAAGCGTTGTCAAGCCGATCAACCCCCCTCCACTCTCCTCCACCCCCGCTCCACGCTCTCCACCACCTCCACATAATAACGTAAAATCGCTTCAAATTCTACGTTATTTTTTTACTCATTTGCCCCTCCACCCCCCTCCACATCATCTCCACATTATAACCTACAATCGTTTCAAATTCTACGTTACTTTTGTCACTCATTTTCCCCCTCCACCCCCCCCCCACTCCCCTCCACATCCCCTCCACATAATAACGTCAAATCGTTTCAATTTCTACGTTATTTTTTACTCATTTGCCCCTCCACCCCCTCCACTTCCCCTCCATATTCCCTCCACATCCCCTACATCCCCCTCCACTCGAGTTCAAAATCAATATTTTATTAATTAAATTAACTTCCTCCATTCAAAATCAATATTTTATTAATGGAAACCCAAGCGTACTTTTAGAATATACAAATACTTTTTTTTATAATCAGTATAAGGACCAAATAAAATTATCATTTTTTTCTTGTCTAGAGACACCGGATGCCTTTCAGCGGTATCATGTTGATGAAGACGGAAAAGTGTGATTTAAATTATTTACACTTTGAATTTCATAGAAAATAGTTTATTTAAATTATTATATTCTATGTTAAGATATATTTAGGCCGAGAGATCAAAGTTGGTAAAAAATCATGGAGTATGATAAATAGAAAAGCATTCTCGACCTTTTGTACTGAGTTGGCGACACTTATATAAAGCTAAAAGAATGCAACAAAAGCAGCGTTAAGGTTGTCTCCCCTATCAAATTAGAATTATTTTTATGTAAGAAAAATTCTTTTTTGCGTATAATTTAAAGATTCTATACTCAAGAAATTAAATTCTGACTAATTTTCATTATTTCTTTGTCTGTACAGCCTTAGTAAATGATTTGCTCAACGAGGATGATCGGTACCAACAGATGAGTGACGAAACCAAAACTGTCTTTTTAAAAAATAGTACACAAAGGGTGAGGTACAAAATAAGAGACGAGACATCGGCAAAAAAAAAACAAAATAGGAGAATGAGAGTTTAAAAGCATCTTTTAATGTTAAATAAAGGTTTCCATGAAAAATTATTTTTTTATGTAATATTTTTTTATTTAATTTTATTTATTTCGAGCAACGGGCCATTAGCCTTTTTATAATGCTAATAATCTGCTAAGAAATAATAATAATAATTTAATTAATTGTTAATTTTTTTGGCATCCTTCTGGCAGGATCGTAATGGTAAAAAAAGGGTTTTAAAGAAACGTGTTATAAATATATTTTGAGGTCTATGGAATCAAAATATATATATATATATATATTATAAAAAGATTTCGCCACTGTCGGCGCTGCCACCGCTGCCGCTGTGTTGGAGATTTCCTCTATCTCCGTCATTCTACGTTATTCTCACGTAATTTTACGTGATTTTACGTCATTTTATGGTATTTTTACGTGATTTTACATGATTTTACGTTAGTTTGCGGTAGTTTTACGTAATTTCACGTGATTTTACGTAATTTTATGGTATTTTTATGTGATTATACGTTAATTTGCGGTAGTTTCACGTCAATTTGCGTGATTTTACGTTATTCTATGTTATTTTACGTTATATCTACATGATTTTACGTGTTTGTATGGTATTTTTACGTGATTTTACATGATTTTATGTTACTTTGCGGAAGTTTTACGTCATTTTACGTTATTTTTCACTTATTTTGTTAGTTCACGACTTAGAAAATTTACAAGCATTTTTTTTAAGGTACTCCTAGCGATTATCTAGATCGATTCACAATCGTTTGAAACCCCCAGAAAATTCAACCCGAAAACAAATTTTTTTTGATAAAACTAACAGTTTCTTGATCTTGGACTTAAAAAATTTTCAACCATTTTTTTTTTAAATTACACCTGGCGACTATCTAGATTGATTCACAATCGTTTAAAATGCCCAGAAAACACAACCCTAAAAAAATAATTTTTTTGATAAAACTAAAATTTTTTTGATATTGGGCTTCGAAAATTTACAAACATTTCATTTTTAAAGGTACTCCTGGCGATTATCTAGATCCATTCATAATCGTTTAAAATGCCCAGAAAACACAACCCTAAAAAAAATTATTTTTCGATAAAACAAATTTTCCTGATCTTGGTCTAGGAAAATTAACAAACATTTCTTTTTTAAAAGTACACCTGGCGACTATCTAGATCGATTCATAATCGTTTAAAATGCCAAGAAAACACAACCCTAAAAAAAATTATTTTTCGATAAAACAAATTTTCCTGATCTTCGACTTGGAAAATTTACAAACATTTCATTTTTAAACGTACTCCTGGCGATTATCTAGATCGATTCACAATCGTTTGAAATGCCCAGAAAACGGTACCCTAAGAACAAATTTTTTTTGATAAAACTAAAATTTTTTTGATATTGATATTGGGCTTCGAAAATTTACAAACATTTCATTTTTAAAGGTACTCCTGGCGATTATCTAGGTGCATTCACAATCGTTTAAAATGCCCAAGAAAACACAACCCTAAAAAAAATTATTTTTCGATAAAACAAATTTTCCTGATCTTCGACTTGGAAAATTTACAAACAATTCTTTTGTAAGGTAGTAGTCTCGTAGTTTACACGTTTTTTAATGTATTTTTTTGGAATTTTTTTTTTATGGAAAAATAAAACTCGATCGATTTGATTTTTTGATGTTACTATTAAAGTTAATAACTACATACAAAAATTTTTTTTTTTAATTTTACAGTATGTTTTTATACTTTTTTAGCGTTAAAGTGAACGTCCCAAAAAAAAGATAGATGGCTGGCCCGAGTGATTGCGGCACTTCAAAACATCTGAAACAAAAAAATCAAATGGATTATTGTTCTGTAGGGTTGTCATTCTGGCACCCTCTAGGATTAAACAATTTTATCAAAAAATAACAAAATGGCGGACTTTAAACAAAAAATTATGTTTTTTCTGGTAGAAATCAGGCTGTAAAGTGGAAAGTTAGGGATGAAAAAAAAAGCTCCTAGAGGGTGCCATAGCTATTGATGTGTAGAATAACGTGTCAAAATTTCAAATCAATCGATTCACTAGAAAATTTGTTATCACCCGGGCCGACCGTAAAAACGTGATTTTGAGTAAAATGCGTTTAAAGTTTTGACAACACATTTTTTAAAAAAAAGTTATACTTACACAATTAGTCAATGCCTGGTGCATACAGTAAGCCTTCAGTTAATAATCTCAATATATTTTATTTTCGGAATAACTTATAAAAAAAAAATCGATTTTATCAACCCAAGTTACGAGACTACTACCTTAAAGGTACTTCTGGCGATTATCTAGATCCATTCACAATCATTTGAAACGCCCAGAAAACGCAACCCTAGAAACAAAATGTTTTTCGATAAGTCAAATTTTCTTGATCTTGATGAGATGGCGACCCTTCCTAGTAAACATAACATCATTGATGTCACAAATGACATTAGATATCAAGATCTCTATTTGCTCTCAACAACTTCTCTTATACGGACTTTAAATCAATTAGACAAGAGGAGCTTCTGCACCTCCTTGATGTTTGTGACTGGTCGTCAATCAGTTTCCCGGACATGGAGGTCGATAGTAAATTAGAATATCTTAGCCAGAACATCATGGCAGATATCGATGAACTTGCCCCTTTAAAACATTTCAAGCCCAAACAGAAAGGTCTTCCGCCATGATTCGATGCTGAGTTTAAACACCTATATAATCAGCGTGATGCGGTTAGGCAGCGATACAAGCATACCCGCGACAATGGGTTGTGGCAGCAGTTCTAGTCACTTACGGCTCAAGCAGAATAACGCACAGTTGATGCGCGAGAGGTATTTATTCAGAACAGAATTTTTGAATCTCTGGAAAACAACAAGTATATCTGGAAGGAACCGCGGAATCTTGGGCTCCTATCAAAGGCCAAATAAATCTTAAACTATTATCTATATAATTGTTTAACTGGTACATTGTTGTGAGCACGTTAAAATGTGAATATTTTTGTCCTCACATGTGCTCTCCGTCATAACCACTTGTTTTTTCTTCTCAATGTAGTCGTCTATTTGTTCCACGTTTTCGGTCAATTATTTACGCTTGAGCATAGCTTGAGCCATGGTCGACATTCAAAATGGCACAGGTGCATGAAAACTCTGAGAAATTTGTGAAGCGAGCTTGAGTTTATCGCACACTGCAACGGTCGTAAAAATGTTTAAAGAGTCTGGACACTTTAATCACCGTGCGACACTCGGTGTATTTATAGCGGGGTGGCAACATGTTGCCGGATGGAGGATCCCTAGTCGACTGGTGTCGGGTAGCTGCAAAGAGAAGCTATCGTGTTCTTCTGAATGGGTGCGTGGGTGGATAGTAGCGTGTGTTTTAAAAATAGATGTTGGTGCCTTTTCGGGTCTTTTAAATACGTGCGCGTCTTTTAAACGCCTGTGTGTCTTTTAAATGCCTCATTTAACAGATAAAAATGTCAAAGCGAATGAAATGCAACGGAAGTCGCGATACTTATTGCGATCTACGGAAGCGAGCTCGCAGATGAGTTTTTTGAGAGGGTTTCTGAGAAATTTTGAGATAATCTTAATTTCACACGCTTGCTTTGAGGGAGAGTCGGAAAAGTCGGAAGATGTAAATAAGTGGGGAGTGCAGTGTTAAGATTATAAAAGCAAAAGGAGCCCTTAATAGGAAAACAGTCAATTTTAATATCTCGTGTCTTCGTGTTACTCTCTTCTCGCTTACGAAATTGGCATCAATCACTCATTAGTCTATGCTCAACGATTTGCGTGTCGTTCTTTTGCGCTGTGTGTCGCAGTTATACATTCAATATGAGTCTGTGAGTAACCTGTATAACGGCACGTGATTTGCTTTGTTGTGGGGAATGGAGCAGTAAGAATTGGTAGCAAATTTGCGAAGCTTGTTCAGTAAAGTGAATTTTGTAGAGGTCTCTTTGTTATACAATATGTATTTGAAAGATAATGAGGAAGCGATTTTAGCGGCTGGGCATGCCCTTCTTTGTCATTATTAATAAGAATGTCTCAAACCGTTTTTCAAGCATTATTCCGAATTATATAAGTAATATAAAAAAGTAATTGATTTAATTTCATTTTATAACACAGCTTTGTTTATATCAATTTTTAAACTTTTAGTTCCGAAATTATTCGAGTCAGACATCGCGGGGGTGACGGATGTTGACAGGAAGCAAGGGAGCCTAGACGCCGAGAGTAATGTAACGAGTCCTGTGGAAGCAGATTCGGATGATGAGTGGGCTCTTATGCGGTATCGTAAACGCAGATTACCATCTGTGAAAAATACCTTGTGCTTAAAATACCACACGCGAGTCTGAAATAGCTCTTCTCCCCGTATAACATACCGTATTTCTTTCGACAAAGGCATGATGGGTCCTTTTTTATGCATGAAAGTTGGGTAGATGATCGCGTATTTCGAATCGTGCACACGTAGTTGAAAATTGCTATATTTTTAATTTTCATTTTTAATCGTAAAGTTCCAATATTTAACAAACAAAATAAAAGTTGCAAATAAAAATGTAAATAATATATAAAATGAAATAAACACTATATTAATGGAATACCACTGCTGTAAAAACTTTCTGTTAAGATTATTTTTTTATGTTATAATTTCTGAAAAATTAATTTTATCACCTTCCGGCCTTTCTCTATACATTCATCTTCCATCCTCCCCTTTTTAAAATGTTTCATCTGCATTTATCTTATACTACACATTATAATATTAGCGGGCAATCCTCTAACGTATGTACGTATGTACGAATACTTTCAAGAAATTTTACATCATATACGGCGTGACTCAGATATATTGGATGCTGAAATGATTTTTACAGATATTGCTATTTTTTTAGTGCGATATGTACACGTATGCAAGATGATATATCAGGCATGGTCCAGATGGCCTGGATCCTGCGAATAAATTCGCACTGTTATCGATATTTTTTCAACTATTGATAATTCTTTTCTGAAGTTCTACGTGCACGTGTGCGAAAGGATCATCTCGGATGTGGTCCAGATGTTCCGGATGCTGCATATCATTTTTCACTATTATCGATACTTATTGCTACTATCGATAACTTTACAGCGGGAGTACCTGCACGTATGCGGCATGATCATATAGACGGTGGTCCAGATGACTCGGAGGCTGCGTATGATTTTTCAGTATTATTCATAATTTTTACTACTATTGATTATCATACAGTGGATATACGTACACGTATGCGAAAGGATCATCTCCGATGTGGTACAGATGCACCAGATGCTGCGGATTATTATTAAGTATTATCGATATTTTTCACTATCATAAATAATTTTACAGTGAGTGTACGCGCACGTGTGCGAGATAATCATCTCGGGTGTGATCCAGATGTCTGGGTGTCAGCGTATGATTTTTCAGTAATATCGATACTTCTTACTACAATCAATAATTTTACAGCGGGTGCACGCGCACGAGTGCAAGGGGATCGTCAAGAGTGTGGTCCAGATGTCCTGGATGGTTCATATCAATATTCACTATTATCGATACTTTTTACTATAATCGATAATATTACAGCGGGAATAACTGCATGTGTGCGACATGATCATCTAGAACGTGGTCCAGATGCCCCGAAGACTGCGTATGATTTTTCGGTATTAGTGATAATTTTTACTATAATCGATAATTTTACAGTGAGTGCACAAGTGCGGTAGGATCATCTCGGGTATGGTCCAGTGTCCCGAAATCTATGTATGATTTTGCACTATTGTCGATATTTTTTACCACTATCAATAACTTTACAGTGGGTGTTCATGCACGTGTGCGAGATAATCATATCGGATGTTGACCAGATGTCTGGGAGGCTGCGAAACAATTCGCGCTGTTATCGATATTTTTCAACTATGGATAACTCTTTTCAGTGGGTATACATGCACGTATGCGAAATGATCATCTCCAGTGTGGTCTAAATGTATTGGATGCTGCGGATGATTTTTCACTATTTTATGAGTACTGTATATAATTTCTTATGGTGGGTGTAAGTACACGTGGGTGTGCAAGATGATCATCTCGGGTGTGGTTTAGATGTCCCGGAGTCTGTATATCATTTTTCACTATTATCGATAACTTTTACTACTATCGATAATTTTACAGCTGGAGTTCCTGCACGTGTGCGAGACGATCATCTAGAATGTGGTCCAGATGCCCCGAGGCTGCGTATGATTTTTCACTATTTTCGATATTTTTTACAACGGTTGATAATTTCTTATGGTGGGTGTACGTACATGTGTGCGAGGTGATCATCTCAGACATGGTCCAGATGTTCCGGAGGCTGCGTATGATTTTTCACTATTATCAATATTTTTTTCTACTATCGATAATTCTTTTCAATGGGTATACGTGCACGTACATGAGATATTCATCTCGGGTGTGGTCGAGATGTCACGGAGGCTGCGTATGGTTTTAGTAATTTCGGTACTTCTTACTAAAATCGATAATATTATAGTGTGTGCACGCGCACTTGTGCGAGATGATCATCTCGGGTGCAGTCCAGATGTCCTTGATGCTGAATATGATTTTTCACTATGATTGATATTTTTTACTATGTTCAATAATTTCTTATATTTGGTGTATGCGGACATGTGCGAGATGAATTTCTCAAGCGTGGTCCAGATGTCTGGGAGGCTACGTATGATTTTTCAGTATTATCGATACTTTTTACTACTATCGATAATTTAACAGTGGGTACACGTGTACGTATGAGAAAAGGATCATCTCGGGTGTGATCCAAATGCCCCGGATGCTGCGTATGATTTTTCACTATTATCGATATTTTTTACTACGGTGAATAATTTCTTATAGTGGGTGTACGTGGATGTGTGCGAGATGATCATCTGAAGTGTGGTCCAGATGTCTGGGAGGTGCCTATGATTCATCACTACTATCGAAATTTTTTACTACTATTCATAATTTTACAGGAAGTGTACGAGCATGTATGCAAGATGATCATCTCGTGTGTGGTCCAGTTATCCAGCATGCTGGGTATGTTTTTCTTTATTATCGATATTATTTACTGCTATCGAAGATTCTTCATTATGGGTGTACGTGCACTTATACGAGATGGTCATCTCGGGTGCAGTCCAGATGTACCGGATGCTGCGTATGATTTTTCTTTAATATTGATATTTGTACTACTAGATTCTTTATAGTGTGTGTATGTGCACGTGTACGAGATTATCATCTCATTTATCTTCTATATCTATCTATATTATATTAATGGAATACCAATGGTGTAGGAGAAATCCTGTTGTAAGTATCATTTTATGTTATAATTTCTGAAAATATTTTTTTATTACCTTTCGGATTTATTCTATACATTTATTTTCTCTTTTCCCTCTCTTAAAATATTCATCTACATTTATCTACTATCTATGCATTATAATTGCTGATCCTCTATCGTACGTCGGTACATTCGTACGTGTGCGAAATAATCATCTCAGTTGTTAAATATTCAAAAGTGATCAAATGTTAAAAAGAAAGATTTATAGAGTGGCTCTTGTTGTTTAGGTAAAGAAATTATACATGCCGGGCGAGGACAAGAATATGTTTTAACAGAGGGGCACCGAGTCGACGGGTAGCTGACGAATGAAAAAAAGAAGGATGAGAAAGGTACAGTTTCTCAACTTCATGGATGTTACTGTCACGGTTGCTCGCGATGTAAAGGTCAGGAACATATGAATACGCTAGCAATCGGAACAATTTACAATGAACGGTACGAAAATATGTTAATAATATCGGCAAAAAATAAATCGTACGATTATAAGCTGATCGAAATGTGGGAATGTCATTTTACTCTGGATTTAAAAAATAGTAACTCTAAATTTCGAGTTTATTAAAAACAATCCTTTAGCCAAAAATGTCATTTTAAATCCTCGTGAAGCTATCTATAGCGGTTGTACCGGGAATATTGTAACATATAGTATGATGTCGGGCAACGAGCGTGTAAAATATTTACTGTTTTATGTAAATATTCTGCTTTATGTAAATATTCAATGTATTTCAGCAAACACGAACACTATGTATACTACGTGGAAGTATATAAACGAAGCCGTGATGTCTTTGTCTGGTACAAACGTAGTATTTGCTGCATAGCACAGGCGCCATTTAAACTACTATATTAGTTGCTCTAATTAGATAAACGTGTTCTTCATTATTTCACTGATTCAAATATTTATAAAAGTAAAAACAATAACAACGAAGAATACCAACTTGACTGTTCCTTTATTGGGCCATCTTACAGATGAGTTAGAGGGATACAGTGTAGGGTCATTTATAAACACGTTCGTCTCGAGTGGTTCGAAATTTTACGCGTACCGCTTACGCGCAACCACGGGGGAGACTTACGATATGTGTATAATTAAGGGAATACATAAAAGAAGGATGTTTTAAACCCTACCCCATATAATTAACTGCCTGGACCGTCATTTATAATTATTAAACAATTAATAAAACACAAATTTTCTATAATCTTTCTGCGCAACAATTTTTTTTGAAAAGCAAAAAACTAGTAACATTTAATATATTATAACGGTATTAAAAAATGTACAGGGAGATCATTTTTCTTTTCAATTTATATTTATTATTACTGATATTAATGATTTATTAAACAATATTTGCAGTAAATTAGCTTATATTTTAGTTAGAATTGTGATATATTAACCTTTATATATTTGTTTTAGTAAAATATCTCTCTGTAGTTTTGTTCAAAATGTGTCAAAATAGACGTGTAAATAATTGTCATACCGATTCGTTAAAAATTGATGCGCAGAAACTATTTTGAAGTTTCAAATTTGTAGTTTTTAGTAAAATGCATTTTAAAATTTAGTAATAACGAATATAAGAATTTACGTTTTTCTTGATATAAATTATTTTAAGAAGGTGTGACATCCCCTTGTCAGCATATATTATAAAATTAAATAAGAATATTAACAAAGGCGTATATACGTACATCTATAGGCACTTGTATACATATACGTATATACGATTTTACATGCTTAAGCGGGCGAATACCGAATTATGTCGAAATATTCGCCAATGCCTCGCAAGAGATATTGTGCGAGGACGAGGCGTGGGCTCAGCACTCTCCCCTTCTCGGCCAGGTCAGAGACACCGAAATTTGTCGAGCTCTCGTTGCACGAGAGGTACTGACATATACCACCTTCACGTTCGATACGCTAGGTTATAAATACCTCGCGCACCAATTTTTAGAGGTCTTTTATTGACTGGAACTGTGAAGGTGGCTGTCAGCCCCTCTTGACTGAATGGCTGACCCCCCCCGACCACCAGTGACCGTATTCCACAAGACCGACCCATTTGTAAGGTGTGTTTGAATTTAGATCCTATAGAAACTTAGACCTAAATGGATAATATTTATGATGTTTTTGGATAAAATAATTTTTTTATCGTTAAAAAGAAACAAAAATTTCTTGTTATATTTTATTGAACATATATAAAAGATAGATAGAAATTCTTAAAGTGCGCGTAATTTCCCTTCGATCTATCTACTTTTAAACTGCTCTTAATCTATTTATAAGAAATAACCTTGAATTTCTGTAACTTGGATCGAAATAGATAATATTTGGGACGTTTTCTCGTAAAATAATTTTTTTAATAGTAAAAAAGAAAAAAATATAGTGTTATATTTTATTGAACATATATAAATCATAAATAAAAATTCTTAGACTGCGCGTAACTTCCATTCGATTTATCTATTTTAAAACTATTCTTAAGCTATTTAGAAGAAATAAACGTAAATTTAAGATGTGAAACCAAAATTTGTGTCCACTGTAACTCTGACAGGGAAGCATGTTACGGGCTGAAATTTTGCAGACATATTCGGTACATTTCAAATTAGATCTGATAGAAACTTGGACCGAAATAGATAATATTTATGATGTTTTTGGATAAAATAATTTTTTTAACGTTAAAAAGAAACAATAATTTTTTGATATATTTTATTGAACATATATAAAATATAGATAGAAATTCTTAAAGTGTGCGTAATTTCCTTACGCTTTATCTATTTTTAAACTGTTCTTAATCTATTTATAAGAAATAACCTTGAATTTATGTATGCGCACGTGTGTATATGTGAACCTAAAATTTGTGTCCACCATAACTCTACCAGGGAAGCATGTTACTAGGAATAGTATTGCAGATATATTAGATACGTCTGAACTTAGATCCGATAGAAATTTGGATCTAAATGGATAATCTTTAGGACGTTTTTTGGTAAGATAATTTTTTTAAAAACGGTAAAAAAGAAAGAAAAATAGTGTTATGTTACGTCCAGCATATCGACTCACGCTCACCGTCTCGTCGTCAAGCTATACGTATCTTACCATACTGTATCCTACTTATCGACGTACGCTATATAACTAGTATCTTACCTTACCAACCTCGTACCCCAGAATATCACACTCATCCACCCCAATTTAACCTAACTCCCCTCCGCGACCACTCACCTCTGTCGCTCCCTTTCTACGACGCATAATTAATTCCTTATGTAGGCTAAGCATGCGACCCCCGCGTGGGTATATAAGACACGGGCCCTCCAGGGCGCGGGAGCCTTCTGCATTCGAACTTTGAGCCGTAAGCACGTACGCACCAGTTTGTTATTTGACTTCTCAGTTGTAAAAGGGACACGCCCTTATATTTAACTTTGTACTTCTAATATAATAAATCTGCTCTTAAACTTATTTGCTCGCGCTTATTTATTCGCTGGACCTGCAGTCCTATTCATATATCCCCCCACCATCTCGAGTACGACACCGCCCGCAGCGCAACGCAGCTCAACCGGCCCGTTTACGAGGAACAAAGGCCTACACACGCACACAACGTAAGCCCCAAAATACCTTGCTAAGCCTTTGTAATCCTATTGTAAACTCACACTTCCTATTTCACTACTATCATATTGAATATCATCTTCGCTATCTTGCTTTTGCTAAAGCCTCGACTCCCAGGTAAATTACGAAAGTATTGACCAAAACCTGAGGCGAACGCGATTTAATTTCATATTAACTTCGCGCCATTTATTGCTTACGTGCGACGTAACAATTGGGGGCCCACTCTCCGGGATATTCTAATAGCAATTAGCGCGGATAGCAAATTTTTTTTTCGAAATTCAAACATGGCCAACGTAGAATCGGAAAAGAAATTAAGGAATGAAGAGGCCACCGACATTATAAAAAATATGTAACGGAAACTGACCCAAATTTTGCAGCGGGCAATCGCGAAACAAATTTAGGAGAATTATAAGCATTTTCCGGAACGCGCGGACGACGTAAGTAAAATTTGCGAATTTTTACAAGATAGCATTGACATATCAAAAGTGCACGACGCGTGTCAGGATGAATTAATGATAGACATACTTCTAGACTTAATTCACAACAATATTAGTTCCAAAGAAATTATAGAAACTATTAGAGATAGTAAGTCAATTAAGAAATTTGACCACAAAATACACACACTGTTAAACAAAAACGCCGAAATTACGGAAGTAACTGCCTATCAATCTATTATTAACTCAACAAATACGACAAACACACCCAGAACAGATCCTAAATTTCCACTACAAAATAATGACAACACCCAAAAAATTGACATTACAAAAACATCTCCACTTTTTGCTACTTCAAATATATACAGCACACCGTATCATACACACACTGCAAATATTTATCGTAGACAACCTTACAACACCTTACAATCTTTTCAAAACAACACTCTAACTCCGGTTCGCAATTTATCAATTAAAGATGCAGTGGAAATGATTCCAAAATTTAACGGCTGTAATATCCCACTTAGAATTTTTTTGGACGGATGTAGAGAAGCGAGAAGTATGATACCACCGTGTAACGAGCCTGATTTAGCAAGATTGATAAAAATGCGCTTGTCCGGAAAAGCATTAAAAACTGCACAACAAAGAATTTTTCTTAATATGGAGGAGATTATAATGTATTTTGATCGCACATACGGGTCCGCAAAACGTTTTCACGAATTACTGGGCGAATTAGCAGTAATGAAACAAAGATACGACGAAAACGTCATTTCGTTTTCGAATAGATTAAAATCTGCCGCACAAGATGCATACGGGGCCGCGTTGCGTGAAAAGAGGCACAGACCAGATCTTAAATCCGAATTAGAAAATGATAATGTAGCATATTTCATTCGCGGTTTGCAATGGGTCATAAAAGGGCGAATGAGCAAACACGAATCTCTAGACGCCGCGATCGACCAAGCAATCGGCATAGAGCGCGATTATGCATGCCAAAACACGGATGAACAAATCAAAATACCACAGCCTCCTACACAACCAAAAATTAACGAAAAAGAATCGGCACATAGTTATTTAGTCGATAGCAAAAGCGTAGAAGCGTGTCAAATATGTCACAAATCGGGCCACACAGCGCCTAATTGCCGGTACCGTAGCAATGGCGCCGACGCTCCGAAGACGTCGGCCACTCCCCAAAAAAGCACCTGGGCCACGCCCGATCGTGAAAAATCAATACCTTCTAACTCACAGGGGCGGCCGCAACGTGTCACGCAATCGTGGAAAACACCCGAAAATAAAAATCAATACTCCAACTACGTTCTCGCTACCAATTTACATCAGACAAACCAAGCACAAAATGATATCACTAAAGCATGTAATTATTGCAAAAAGGCCGGTCATTGGAAGAGCGAATGCAGAACACTTGCATATAATAACAAAATGCGAGAAATGCGTCAGGGAAACGAAAACGGGTTCCCGGAGAACGACACAACCAGGGAAATCCCACAACCCCAGCGTCAAAATTATACGAGAAAGAATCAACAATACAATTAATAAAAAAGATTGTTCTACTAAGCATTAATAATTGTTCACCAACTATTATGCTAAAAATAAATTGCTGCCCGCAACCGCTCTCACTAATGCTAGACACCGGCGCTGGGCCAGCATTTTTGAAAATTTAAAAAAAACCGCGTAATGTTCGAGTCGATACTAACGAAATTTTAGAACTAACCGGTATAACAAAAGGTAGCATAAATACTTATGGCAAAATTCCAATGCAATTTCATGATTTAACATTTTATTTTCACTTAGTACCAGATGATTTTTCTATTGAGGAAGACGGTCTGCTTGGCAGTGAAATATTTATTAATTATGATGCAGACATCAATTATAGAGAATAATATTTTATAATTGATAATTATAATTTGCCTCTAAAATTACCGTCAATTAAAAATAAAAAAGTACATAAGTTTTTAACCGCTACTTTTACCGAAAACGCAGAACAGCGCATGCAATCAAAACCCGAACATTTGCCAAATTCAAGCTTAGAACATCGAAATTCTCAAAATCAAATATCATATACGCAAAACACTTCCAATACGAAATCCGAAATCCGATATCCGAAAAACGAAAATTTTACTTCTAAAACCGACATTCGAAGTCCCGAAAATCGAGATCCAAAATTCGAAAATAGTAAATTAAACGCACAAAATCGAAATTATAATAATTCGAAATTAGAAAACGAATCGAACCCCGAAATTCGCGAACCGAAATCGTGGCAGAAGCAGGAACAGGTAATTTCTAGCAAACTACCACAAAAATCTACCAAAATTCGCATGCCGAAAGTAGAAAATAAAAGAACAAAAAATAATATTTTTAGCTGTTGTTTCAGAAAAACAAAAACAGCGCTGTTAGAAATCAATGAAAAATCGCTTCAAAAAACTGATACAACATCACTGTTAGAAGCAAACAAAAAATCGAATTCAGAAACTAATGACAACGTATTTTTGGAAGAAAATAAACTTGCGTATGATGAAATTAAAAATTGCGATAGAAGTGAGCTTGAAAACGAACTTTTAGAAAAATTGAATTACTTATTGAAAGTTATTGAAGAAAGTCAACAAATAAACAAATTCTTACCAGAACAATTCGAGAATATTCATATCATTTGTAAACATATACTAGTGATACTAAATATGCTAAAATATGAGAAAATTAATGAAATCCACAAATTAATTATGCAGCTAAAAAAAACTAGTTATATATACAGTACACGCAAGGTCTAAAAATAACAGCTGCGATTACTCATTTTTGCTTTTAAGCAATACAATTAACGCAGCCAAAAGTCACATAAAAGGAAAGAAAATCATAAAAAATGCAAATGAAATTAAGAAAAGTAAGATAATGACCATTTCCGATAAGAATGAGAAGGGTAACGACAGCAGAGCACACAAGGTAAAAGCACTCTTGCGCCTCGACCATCTAACCGGCAAACAGAGAGCTTCGGTAGAGCGGTTAATAGACCAATATGCAGATAGATTTTCTCTAACTGGAGATAAGTTGCCGGCAACAACTCTCGATCAGCTCTTACTCAGCACCAGTATTTTGCGTTGATAAAAAGCCCGATTCAAAAGGCAATAAACGTTATAGAATGGTGGTATTCAGAAGACTTAATGCAGATGGTAGATTTCAGAAAACTTAATGCAATTATACCTGATTACAATTATCCGGTACCCAATATAACTGATATTTTAGACAAATTGGGGCGCGCAAAATATTTTTCGGTATTCGATTTAGCTTCCGGTTACCATCAAAATTTTATAAAAAAAGAAGATAGACACAAAACAGCCTTTCATTGTAATTTAGGCGTTTTTCATTTCCGCAGGAGCCCGTTTGGACTAAAAACAAGTGCATCAGTTTTTCTCGCTCTTATCACGGCGCTAATCGCAGGTATGAAAGGTGTAGTAGCATTTTTTTATGATATTTGTATTTTTTCTGAAACCATCGAAGAACATTGGGAAATAGTAGCTGAGCTATTAAAAAGATTAATAAAAGCTAACCTGACATTGCAACCTGACAAATGCGAATTTTGAAAGGAAGAAATTGATTACCTTGGGCATATTATAAGCTGTAATGGCTTAAAGCCCGATCCAAAAAAAAATAGAAGCAGTAAAAAAATTTCCAGTGCCCAAAACAGCAAAAAATATTAAACAATTTCTGGGAATCGCCAATTACTATAGACGTTTTATACCTGGTTTTGCAAAAATAGCCAGACCCTTGAACCTTCTACTAAAGAAAAATCAACCATTTATCTGGGAGAAAAATTCTCAAGAAGCTTTCGAAAATTTGAGAGATCGATTATGTGAACCGCCAATCTTAATACATCCTAATTTTGATAAAGAATTTACTGTTACGACCGATGCCAGCGGGTACGCTATCGGTGGAGTGATTTCGCAACAAGAACTCCCCATAGCTTTTGTGTCACGAGGCCTCACCCCAGCTGAAGTAAATTATTGCACTTTTTCGAAAGAAGCTTTAGCTATAGTATTTTGTATAACTCAATTCAGACCATACTTATATGACAGAAAATTCACTCTTATTACAGACGATAGACCATTAGTCTGGCTAAATTCGCACAAAGATCCAAGCTCTAGAGTAACTAAATGGAGCTTAAAATTGGCAGATTACAACTTCGAAATTAAATATTGTAATATAAGATATTTAAAAATTCCGAATATAAAAGAGAGAGACTGAGAAATATCATATGTGAGAAAAGAGGAGTGGGGATAACAGAGCAAAGCTCTGGAAAAGTTAGGCAAAAGCCGAGGAGAGTAGATACAATTTAGCCGCTGGCCAGACCAGTTGGTTAACCCCCTCTACCTTACTCTCTCTTTCGTCCGGCGACGACTGAACGTCGACTACGGAATAAGCTTTTTGATTTTCACTTGGATCAGGAAATATCCAGACGAGCCTAACACTCCTGTTCCTTGGGTATCTACCCAGGTACCGGCTACAAGAAATAAGCATCAAGGGAACGGCCGTTCAGCTACTGCAAACTAAGCAAGCATCGAGGGACTTCGAGAACCACCATATATCTAAAGTACGTGTATGAATAGGCGAGTGCGAAAGTGAACGAGTATGAAAGTGTATTATCATATGAATAGGTTAGATAGGCGAACCCACGCCCATACTCACATTTAATGAAAAAATAAAATATATTCTTATTTTTTTTATATTTATCATATATTACTTATTTTTGTATATCCTCCGAAATAAATATATTATAATATAAACCTGGCATAATAAATACTAATGCCGATGCACATTCACGAAATCCAGTAGAATCACAAATATTAACCATTAACGATACCACGAATAGCAATTTGTTAGCAAGTGAGTATGAGCAAGCTAATAACCAGAGTGAGCTAGACACAGAAATGAATAATCAAGCATCGGAAAGGCAGGCAAGACCAAACGCCGCCGATCCATCCGGCATGATGACCCGCTTACGTGCAGGCAAATAGCCAAGCACACGATACGCGGCAGTCATCCAAGCCCTCGCACCACGCAAGAGAACGGCCGGAGGTCGTAAAATGTTTGACGAAGAGAGGCCGGTGACATATGACACGGCCACTGAAGCTATAGAGATAGTAGAAACGGCCTCACTCACAGCCGCGCCGCGCGGAAATTTTCAAGGGGGGGACGGTGAAATCACGCACCCTGAAGAAAGGCAGGAAAGTCGCGCACGCAGCCCGGTCACTACAGCTGCCGATAACACTGCGGAATTTGATATAGATCTTAATGTAACTACTCACCTAAATGAAAATTCAAGCGAGTCTAATGAACTACTCAATTCGGAGCTCACACATAGTGACTCAAACACAAACGAACTCCCTAGTAGAAATATCATTCATTGCAGAGAAAAATTATTTATGCGAAAAGACAACTACTTATATTTCGTCAATTCCATAGGCCAACCACTTGATGAAGGAGCAAAGCAATTATATGATACCAATAAGCTACCACGACTTGATAATTTAATTGTTGGTGAACCTAAATTAATCAAAGTCAATACTAGATTCCATATAGGAATGCCACTTAGAAGCGAACAACGATACAGTTTAATAAATATCACGAATATTTTGCAAATTTTACTTAATAAATTGAGTTTCATCTTAATTGAAAAGGATATTAATACTTTTAGCGTAGCAAAAAGTAAAAATATTGAAAACGTTAAATTCAATTTAATATTAAACAGTATTAAAAGAGAATTATATTCAACAAACATCAAAATCATTATATGTCTTGGCCATATACAACACCCTCCCTTGTCTGCACGTGCAAAAATTATCGAAGAAATGCATTGTTCTACGATTGGCGGACATAAAGGCGTCAATAAAACCTACAATAGGATTAGACATAAATATAATTGGGAAAATCTTAAGCAGGAAGTACAACAATTCATTCAAGAATGCAAGCAATGTCAATTAAAAAAATTAGTTAGAGTCAAAACCAAGCAAAAGTTAATTATTACTGATTATCCAGCAATACCGTTTGCTAAAGAAGCTCTTGATATAGTCGGACCACTGCCTAAAACTAAAATGGGTAATGAATACATACTTAGCATGCAAGATCAATTTTCGAAATTCATAATTTTTGTTCCCCTTCCCGACCAGACAGCCATCTCAGTAGCTGATGCATTTATTAAAAGGTTAATTTGTATTTTCGGAGCTCCTCAAGCTATATTAATGGATCAAGGGATAAATTTTCTAAGTAAATTAATGACGCGCGTCGCCAAGAGATTCAAAATCAAGCAAATAAAAACTACTGCATTTCACCCACAATCGAACGGCTCTCTCCAGCGAGCGCACGCGCCGTTAAGTGAATTTCTCAAGATGTTTATTTCTAAAGAAGCCGAATGGGACGAATGGGTCGAATTAGCAATGCTTAACCACAATTCCAGGCGAAATGAATCGACCATTTTCACACCTTACGAGCTCGTGTTTGGGCGTCTAGCATCCTCCCGCCGCCGACGACCTTTTACCTGCGTACGCCGACTACATGCAAGATCTTATCTCCCGCCTAAGCGCCTTAAGTGAAATAGCTGCCGAAAGAATCTCCCTAGCTAAGGAGAGAGCGAAACGATATTACGATTTAAAGGCTAATCACGTAGAAATCAAAGTAGGTGATTACGTTTGGTTGCAAAAGGAACCCAAGTCGCATAAATTCGATGACCCGTATACTGGCCCTTATTTAGTATTACACATTTGGGAAAATGGAAACGTAAAGATACAATTAAGAGAAAATCAAACGATAGTAGTGCACATGATCCTCTTACGCTTCTCGTATATTAAACCGCAATGATAAAACATATATACATATACGAAAAACTTGATTATTAGTAGTAAATATGAACAAATGAAGGATAATCCGAAACATTTGTAGCTGCTCATTTCACTTATGGATATTCGAGCTCGATTCTGACTATCAACATTATTAATAGCAAGTAAATAAATAAACAATAATTCGAATCATTTCTAATCTCTTTCTTTGTCTATTGATGTACAAGTCGATGTTATTTGAAATAATAATTACGCTTCCTCAATGTCATCTTTTGTTAATAAATTTCAAGCTTTGTTGTGTAAATGTTGTGCAAAATAATATAACCTACCTGATTCCAGATGAAGCTCATGCTACCACTCTTATTGGCAGCAATCGACTTCGCGTTCGTCGGGGCTCTGATTGGATACGATTGCGCGCAAAAATTCACTAATTTTACTACCTTCTCGCTTGTAGACATCGGGGAATGTGACATCCCTGATCCTATAATTAATAACACTCGAGCTCATGTGTCGCTGTTACAAATCAACGAGTTCGCGAGTACTCAAGTTCGATACTGTAAAATCGAAATTAAAAGAACCGTGCCATATTGTGGGATGTGGTCCCACACGGCTTCCGTAAGAAACGGCGAAGTCCGTTACTTAAGGGAAATTTCACGAGAGGAATGCTATAAAATGCATTTGCATCGTTCAATATCAATTTCAACTGATATTATTCAGAATTTGAGAATTAATGATACTACAACGCATCCTATCACCTTCGCGGGCACACTCAAAGGTGACGGGACTAGCCAAAACGCCGGTTATTACGCGCACCCTTACGGTGAATTCTATGACGTAATAGTATCCGGATACATAACAATACATTTAGAAGAGAGGTATAATTCAATAAATTTGAATAATAATAAAATCAAATTAGAGAGTGGCACCACGTGCACTTTCTCGGAAGACAACTGCATTAACGCAGATTTCGGATATGCGTTTTGGGACGTAATGCCTTTGCACGCGTGTCAATCCAACAGGTATACGAACCTCTATACCGGGCCGGTGGCTAAGATCTGAGGGACTCTCATTCGCTGTTAAAGACATGGGAAGCGTGCCTGTGTGTTCTTTCCAATTAATTAGGACCGAGCATCCGAAATTATTCATATTAGAAAATCCCGATCAAGAAAAATTCGAAGTCTCTCAAAGTAAAGATGTAAACAACATTGACATTTTTGCGTATGTGAATTCTAAATTTGTTTATACCGAAAAACACATAAAAGGCCAAATGACTAAACTTTACCAAGATGTGCTTATACAACAATGTCAATTGGAGCGAAAAATTATTGCTAATGCGTTAAGTCTAGCAACTATAGCTCCCGATTTACTCGTGTATCAGTTAATGTCCGGACCGGGTTATATTAGTTTGTTAGCCAGGGAGGTCGTGCATATATTGAAATGCGTACAAGTCGAGGTGCGGACGCGCGAAACCAAAGAATGCTTCCAAGAATTACCCGTTTTTCGAGATAATCAAGCTCTATTTCTATCCCCTCGCACGCATATTTTGCGCGAGTACGGAACGCGTACGATCTGCGATACAGTTATTCCGGTTATGTATGTTTTTGGAAGTCAATGGTACAAAGCTCTACCCAAAATCACGACTCAAGACGCGCCGCAAATATTGAGACCACAAACAAAACAATCTTGGAAATATAAAAAGTCCTTTAGATTTAGCTAATAGTGGCATTTACACGTACGGAGACATGGAAAAATTAAAAACTTTCATAACATTTCCTAACGAGCGAACTGCAGTTTTGAATCAATTAACACTAGGTTTCTCCGGAAACGGGAAAACCTCGGGGGACGTATCGATTGCGCGTTTACTCGACGAGAACGCATTATCGCAAATCGCCGATTCCGCTTGGAATAAAATTTGGGGAAAGTTCATAACCTTCGGGTCAGCAGGCGTCATACACGGGTATGCATTACATTCGCTGTATGGGTTTTCTATTATGCTGTTTGGAGCGTTATGGAGTTCACTTACACATTTACTTTTACTTTTAGCTAGATCGCCAAAAAGCGAAAACAATAAGGACGTCGAGCGGAATCAAACGCGAGGTACTACGCCCGCACCCCCCGTTCCGCCGCAACCACATGCGCAACAGGTACCGACAGCGCCGAACTCGGACAGCCCCAGCAAGAGCCAAGGGCGGAAGACGTTCGACGTCGAATGTCACTACGTAAACGAAGGAAACGGGGCAGTAAATCTACAGTTAGTCGAGAACCGCCTTTATCCTGTTTTAGAGGAACCCCGCATACCGTCGTTTCCGCCTAGAAAGAAGAGATTTAGGGACGAGAATTAGATTGAGATTATCACGCTCCACCCTTTGCAGAAACTCGCTTACCTTGGGCGCCGGCCAGAAATATGAATAATCAACGAAAACGCATTTTACTAAATGATTTGCTAAAGGTCAGACAGAGATTATCGTGGGTTGCTCAGAAAAAGGAGGAAAAGGTGTACGAATATAGTGACAGAGTAACTAGATTGTTACACGAATTTAACAATATCGGGAAATTAGCTCAAATAGAAATCACTGAAATAAATATGGACGCTGGTCAAAGAGAAAAACTCGCAATTTACACCTGTTTACGCGGATTTCACCCCGAAATTAAGAGATACATTTGCAAATCTGAAGTTTATCACGACCTACATCACGCGCGCACTCATGCCGAGCAAATTCATGTTCATCTATTGGACTTACAGAATCTGACACACCGCTCCGTAATTCAAGACATCACACGCGTTGATAAAAATCACTTCTCGTAGAATGAATCCCACTCCGCAACAAAAATCCTCCAATTTAAAAAAAAAAATATTTGAAAATTCCGTTATATTTTAATTTTTTGACACGCATTAAATCATTTTTTTAGCGTCCATGGCAGTAGCTGATGGGCTAAGGGAGCTTGCTATTTTGCAGCTAGGCGACCGGTTATGTTATAGCCGCTTTCCTAAATATAGTCTCGTTTACGTCGACGAAAAGAACACTTCGATATTTTGCAAAAAATGCTTCGACACTTATGTTCACGATCCATTTAGTTTATTAGAATTTTATTACAACTTTCACATACTTATCCAGCCTCAATACGTATTTCCGACTAATTGTAAAACCTGTAAAAAACGACTTCTGTTCCCATCTGCGAGTAAAAATTGTGAAATCTGCATAAAAGCTTATGCTGAATTTGGCCCGGCCATTTTAAAGGCACCCTTAGCACACATCGACTACATTTAACTTATTGTCACTCCGAAATAATTAACTTAATCAATCAAAGTGTTAAGCAAAACCTTCAGCATTACCAATAATCGACATTCATTTTTATGTAACATTGCGATATTCTAGAGCAAATTAAAACCAAAATCGAGCGAAATGGAGATTATTCGTAACGCTGAAAGATTGCATTACCAATTCGCTCTGTACGACATTTGCGAAGTATGTTACCGCCAACATCTTAGTCCATGTATGCGCAATTTTTATTCGGTAGTAATAACCAGAACTAGTAATCCCATAATAGGAATCGCTTCAAAATTGTGTTGTAGCATGTGCAAAAACGAAATTGTTTACAAAGTTAGAAATATTACGCAAATTGGGACTAGCACCGGTGGCACTAAAATAATGTTGGAAAACTCAGCAATGATGACCCGCGTAGCATTTTATTAACTTAGCAGAAAGTTCAATTGTAGAAAGAATAAATAATCAACTTCTTGCGGCGAGCTGAAATTCACTATTAAAAAACTTAAGTAACCAAACAGCCCCGAAAAAGAATACGAGCGATTCGGAAAATAATTCGGAAAACAGCGTGGACTTTTCTCTTAGCTCGTCACAAGAAGTTAATGAATTAATACAGACCATCACAAAAGAAATGCACTATGAACAACTGAATTCTATGGACGAAGTAATCTATAATTACTTAAAAACATTAGAAAAGGGAGAGGAATAATTACAAAAGATGCTACTAGAATTAACATATAATAACAGCACGTAGTCTAGTTATAAACAATTCCGTATATACCGAATTTTGTCAAACGTAATAACAGCACTTCTAGTGTAACTAAATTATATAACTTAACATAATATCTTATTGTATCGTTTAATCTTAAGGTATCATGGGCGCGCTACTTATGTCAGTAATACTTGCATTGCTGCAATTAGCGTCTACAACAGGCAAAGAAACTAAATTTCGAAGCATCCGCGGAAATCCAGGAATTGCATACGCCACAGTCAAAGACATTAGTATAACAAGAGAAAATTGGTATATCATAACTTCCATCGACGTGGAGGAAATCCACCGAAAAAGAGAAATGGTATATGAAGCATCGGGCAACGTCAAGTCCGCTATGCACGACATGAGGAACTTCGATATACACGCAGTGAGCACATCTTTCCTCATCATCGAAAACATGCAGAAAGCTAGCATTTCAGCAGAACTGACAGATTCTCTCGCTGCCGCATACGAATGGCATAACTCTCAAAATTCGCAATACGAATTCAACGGCAAACAAAGCCTCATACACGCAGATTATAGTAAAGTTTTTCAAGCCTTGGACAGTTTACGACAACAAAACTTTGACGAAATTTATTGCCAAGAATCAAACGTTTGTTTTATTCGTAACGATATTTCCACATCTCTGACACAATTATCCGTAGAACAATTTAATTTAGAGAAAACTTTATTATCAATTTCAAATAAAGATCATTCTCAAAGAGAAGATAAAATCTCAGCTACAAAAATAGCCTTAAGCCTTATTAAGAGAATTTCCGTGCAATTAACTAATATTTACAAACAGATAAATGAAATCTTGAATCACAAAAAATACATATTGCGAACCAGCGTGATAAAGCGGGTGCTTAACGATATCGTCGAAAAATCTGGTTTGAGATTACCTTTGGATATACAAAAATTAAATTCAGCTACTTTAGCCGAAATATCCGACTTTTACATTGTATCAATGAACGGCGTAATTGTAATCGAAATTATTCTCCCGCTAATCGACTCCGAAACTTACTCCGCATACAAGCTTATACGTTTTCCAGCATTTCAGAAGTCAGCTACGCACCCACACGTAGCTGCATATATTAATACGCGAAGCGATTATATTGCGACATCCGGTAACAATAACACGCATTTTTATGTGAGCGAATTGAAACTTCAAAATTGCAAAGAATTAAACGATAAATATCTATGCACGAATGATATAGAGTTCATCACACAAGCGACGTGCGAATACACTTTATTGAATACACCTACATACAAAGCGTTGCAAGGTTGCGATATCGGGTTACATTAGAAAAACAAAATTATATCATAAAAACAAACAACCCATCCACTTGGCTCTTCTCAACAAACAACAATAACACGATTTTCGGCAAATGTGAAAACTCAATTGTTTATGCACCGTTTAATGGATCAGGAATAATTGAGTTACCACCCACATGTACAATTAACGTTCAAAACGAATATTATCTAGGAGCCAAAGGGTTCGTAAAGAAACTCTCACCAATAATCCCACCATTACAATTATCTATACACAAAGTTGATACGATATTGCAAGCCGAGAAAAACCATCAGAATAACGGCTCTAGTCAAACACATATAACACATAATGTACCACATAATCCGATTTACTTCCGCGAGCATTTAGAAAACTATGTGCAAATCACATTATACGTAGGTTCCATGATTACAATAATAATCATAATATTAATACTTTCCACTACAACATTACTGTACTGTACCAAGCGACAGGTACAAACAGTTGATACTAACAATACGTACATACCAATGACGCCTTTAGATAAAAATATAAGATTAAGCTTCACCGGTTTTTCTTTATACGCGTCTCCGAAGCACTTCCCATCAAAAAGAGTATACGATTATGTAGATATACCGGAAAATAATACACAAACCTTGTGAAACAAATGTGCAATGTGAACGACTAACTGTTATAAATAAACCTCCTACCTCACTAATAGTATGTACTATTAGCAATTGTTATAAATTACCTTAATCATATAATCGTTATTACTCTTTCACCTTTTAATAAATATTGTTACAAGCTAAAAGACCAAAAATTGTTATAATCGATAAACATTTATTCACATATGAAACAAGAACGCTAAAATAATAAGAATTTTGACCAGCGGAACCACCAAGGCGCCACGAGAGGAGCGGAGAGAAAACAAAAAAAAACACTTAAGCTACTACGTTCCCTTACCTTTTACTTCCCCTTACCTCAAAGAAAACCGAAAATTTTTCCAGCGACGCTGCAGAGACACACGGCAGAGCATTCGACCGCAGACCCTCACAGCCTCAACATCGGCAGGAACCACTCCTCGACGACATACTATTGGAAGTTAAGCTACAATGCCGCTAAATAAGTTTGTCAGGGAAGCGATGGCCATACTTGCCGCACAACGGGAAGGCCGGGAATTGTCCCGGCGAGGACAAATCAGTTTCATAACGTATATCGCTTATTACTGCAGCGTTTTTATCAGGGAGGCAGCGGCATCGGTGCTCGAAGCAATCCAACTTAGTCGCAGGATACTTAGAAGCGCAAACGACCTCAACCAGCATCCAGACTTCAGCGAGACGACCTGCGACTCAGTCGAAGAAGACGACCACATGTACGAGGAACCTTTTGAAGAAGAACCTTTTGGAGGAAATCTTGCGCCAGTACCGCCTGGCTCAACTACGAGAGCAAGGTAGAAGAGTACGCAATGCCATATATGCAGCAGAACTCAGAGAAGCCGAGAACGAGAGCAGGGGAGTCACCTACGGTCACCTCTTGCAATCACAGCAATTCGGAGGCGAGGGCTTCTAACAAAGCCACATACGGCGTATGCGAAATATGTAGAGATGAACTTCCTGTCAGGATGTTCAGAGTGCGCGATGAAATTTTTTAGGCACAGGGGTCGTGACATCTTCACTACAGCTATGGAATGCACCAATACTCAACATCAACGAGAATTGCAAATAAATTTATGTCCATTATGCGATGGCCCAGCGGAAGCTAGGGTGATGTTTCTTTGAATTCTAGCACACAATGCCACTATGCAGCATTGCACTACATTTTCATCGAATATCTCGCGTCGCACTATATGTACCTATGTATAAATAATAAATAAATAAATATCATCACACCACACGAACACTTAATCTCGAAACAAAAAGAGTCACATACTAATAAACTAACACCAAAACAAGATAAAAACAAAAAAAAAACAATCAAACTTCATTTTTCGAGCATCACGTATGCAAAAAGGAGGGAGACTCTTGCCAGCTGCTCATCGGTACTAAAAGTATCAGGAGAACATCAGAAGTAAAGAGCATATCTACCCTTCTGATCTCTCACGGGGCCGTCTCGCCCCACGTTCATGCGGCCCAAAATAGTAGCAGGGGCACAGGAAGACGAAGGAAGCCATTAAACCACGAGCTCTACGAATGCTTTCCCTAAGCGTAAAAGAGGAGGAGCACAAGCCACGCAAGAAACACCCCCGAAGTTTTCACCCTAAGCAGATTCAAAGACGAAGAAAACAGACAGAACTACGACCAAGAAACTAGCCCTAATGAAGAGGTGACACCACGTTTCTTAAAATATATATATTAAGACCTGTCTAAAACATCGGAAAATTGGAAATTACTTGTAACTTAGCTAACCTCTTTTACACACATTTCAACAACGATCTGTAAGCACTTATGTCGTCAAAAATTACGCACTAAATAATTACACATAACGGCACATAAGGTCCACATATAAAAACAAGGGGGATTATCCGAACTTCTCAAGCAACATTTCGAGTAACCTAGTAAACAAAAATTATAAAAACACACTAACATAGGGTAAAGCCAAGATTATTAAAATTGTCATCCAACCTCGAGTATTCTTTATTAACAAATATATTTAAGCTTATTAAAATTTACTTACACTCATCTCTACTTCTACTTCACAGGCATCACAATTCAAAATAATTTTTTCTTTCTCTCTCTGCCTGACGTACCCAATTAGACTACAATTTCGAACTTATAGCCATTCCTATATGTAATGTACTAACGGAGTTGAATCAAACATCAAAGAATGGTTATGTCAAGTTAAATAATCACTCCCTTAGTGCAAATAAGGCTATAAATGTACCAACAGCTACAAACCATCGTGTGAATTAACAAACTGGGTTTACACACATTACACGCATTACAACAGTTGTAACTACTATGACCCTGAATTTAACAAGAGCATGTTTAATATATAACTCCCCATGTCCTTGACACCACTCCTTAACCTTCCTAAAAAAAAAAAGAAAAAAAAAAAATACGCCCATCAAAGCAACGACTACATGTCCACTACATACGAACCGTGTTGTAGCTTATACACGTCCATAAGAAAACATATATGAATCTGCATAAAAGCAACTGACTTGTAATGGCAAATAAACAAAGAAGGCCATATTACCTCATATATGTAACAATTACGAATTATATTTTCGACCAAATATTATAAAACCTTGCCCTACACCAGGAAGACGGGTTTCTCAACATTGCAGCGCAGAAAACCAACACGCCAACCAATCATCAGCAAGACGATCCTAGTAAAAAGCAGAAATTCGAACTCAGGACCACTTGCAGGGGCAAGCAAACTATACCTCAAATTGCATCGCACCGGCGACGCGAGTCTGCAGGGGCGGGCCTGTTACGTCCAGCATATCGACTCACGATCACCGTCTCGTCGTCAAGCTATACGTATCTTACCATACTGTATCCTACTTATCGACGTACGTTATACAACTAGTATCCTACCTTACCAACCTCGTACCCCAGAATATCACACTCATCCACCCCAATTTTACCTAACTCCCCTCCGCGACAACTCACCTCAGTCGCTTCCCTTCTATGACGCATAATTAATTCCTTATTTAGGCTAAGCATGTGACCCCCGCGTGGATATATATGACACGGGCCCTCCAGGGCGCGGGAGCCTTCTGCATTCGAACTTTGAGCCGTAAGCACTTACGCACCAGTTTGTTATTTGACTTCTCAGTTGTAAAAGGGACACGCCCTTATATTTAACTTTGTACTGCTAATATAATAAATCTGCTCTTAAACTTATTTGCTCGCGCTTATTTATTCGCTGGACCTGCAGTCCTATTCATATCTCCCGCCACCATCTCGAGTACGACACCGCCCGCAGCGCAACGCAGCTCAACCGGCCCGACTACGAGGAACCAAGGCCTACACACGCACACAACGTAAGCCCCAAAATACCTGGCTAAGCCTTTGTAATCCTATTGTAAACTCGCACTTCCTATTTTCACTACTATCATATCGAATATCATCTTCGCTATACTGCTTTTGCTAAAGCCTCGACTCCCAGGTAAATTACGAAAGTATTGACCAAAACCAGAGGCGAACGCGATTTAATTTCATATTAACTTCGCGCCATTTATTGCTTACGTACGACGTAACAGTTAGATTTTGTTGAACATATATGAATCCTAGGTAGAAATTCTTAGACTACGCCTAATTTACATTCGATTTATGTATTTTAAAACTATTCTTAAGCTATTTATAAGAAATAAACGTAAATTTATGAACATGAGAAACCAAAATTTGTGTCCACTATAACTCTAACAGGGAAGCATGTTACGGGCTGAAATTTTGCAGACATATTAGGTACATTTCAACTTAGATCTGATAGAAACTTGGACCGAAATAGATAATATTTATGATGTTTTTGGATAAAATAATTTATTTAACGTTAAAACGGAACAATAATTTTTTGTTATATTTTATTGAACATATATAAAATATAGATAGAGATTCTTAAAGTGCGCGTAATTTCCTTACGCTTTATCTATTTTCAAACTGTTCTTAATCTATTTATAAGAAATAACATGGAATTTATGTATTCGCAAGTATGTATATATGAACCTAAAATTTGTGTCCACCATAACTCTTGCAGGGAAGCATGTTACTAGATGCAGTATTGCAGATATATTAGGTACGTCTGAACTTAGATCCGATAGAAATTTGGATCTAAATGGATAATCTTTATGACGATTTTTGGTCAAATAATTTTTTTAAAAACGGTAAAAAAGAAAGAAAAATAGTGTTAGATTTTATTGAACATATATGAATCCTAGGTCGAAATTCTTAGACTACGCCGTATTTCCATTCGATTCATGTATTTTAAAACTATTCTTAAGCTATTTATAAGAAATAAACGTAAATTTACGATGCGAAACTAAAATTTGTGTCCACTATAACTCTGACAGGGAAGCATGTCACGGGCTGAAATTTTGCAGACATATTAGGTACATTTCAACCTAGATCTGATAGATACTTGGACCGAAATAGATAATATTTATGATGTTATTGGATAAAATAATTTATTTAACGTTAAAACGGAACAATAATTTTTTGTTATATTTTATTGAACATATATAAAATATAGATAGAGATTCTTAAAGTGCGCGTAATTTCCTTACGCTTTATCTATTTTCAAACTGTTCTTAATCTATTTATAAGAAATAACATGGAATTTATGTATTCGCAAGTGTGTATATGTGAACCTAAAATTTGTGTCCACCATAACTCTTGCAGGGAAGCATGTTACTAGATGCAGCATTGCAGATATATTAGGTACGTCTGAACTTAGATCCGATAGAAATTTGGATCTAAATGGATAATCTTTATGACGACTTTTGGTCAAATAATTTTTTTAAAAACGGTAAAAAAGAAAGAAAAATTGTGTTAGATTTTATTGAACATATATGAATTCTAGTTCGAAATTCTTAGACTACGCCGTATTTCCATTCGATTCATGTATTTTAAAACTATTCTTAAGCTATTTATAAGAAATAATCGTAAATTTATGAACATTTGAATCCGAAATTTGTGTCCACTATAACTCTGGCAGGGAAGCATATTAGTAGCTGTAGTATTACTGACATATTTGGTACGATTGAATTTAGATCCTTTAGAAAATCGGACATAAATGGATAATATTTAGGATGTTTTTAGATAAAATAATTTTTCTCAACGTGAAGAAACAAACAGAAATTTTTTGTTATATTTTAATAAGCATATATAAAAGATAGATAGAAATTATTAAAGTGCGACTAATGTCCTTTTCATCTATCTACTTTTAAACTGTTCTTAATCTATTTATAAGAAATAACCTTGAATTTATGTAACTTGGACCGAAATAGATAATATTTGGGATGTTTTCTCGTAAAATAATTTTTTTAAGGCTAAAAAAGAAAAAAATTAGTGTTATATTTTATTGAACATATATAAATCATAAATAAAAATTCTTAGACTGCGCGTAACTTGCATTCGATTTGTCTATTATAAAACTATTCTTAAGCTATTTAGAAGAAATAAACGTAAATTTAAGATGTTAAACCAAAATTTGTGTCCACTATAACTCTGACAGGGAAGCATGGTAGTTGCTGTAGTATTGCAGACATATTAGGTACGTTTGAATTTAGATCGGACAGAAACTTGGACCTAAATGCATAATATTGAGGATGTTTGAAGATAAAATAATTTTTTTTACGTTAAAAAAGAAACAAAAATTTGTTGTTATATTTTATTGAATATATAATAAAATATAGATAGAAATTCTTAAAAGAAGCGTATATTTTCCATACGATTTATCGATTTTTAAACTGTTCTTAATCTATTTATAAGAAATAACCTTGAATTTATTTTTTCGCACTTGTGTATATGTGAAACCAAAATTTGTGTCCACCATAGCTCTAGCAGAGAAGCATGTTACTAGGTGTAGTATTGCAGACATATTAGGTACGTTTAAACTTAGATCCGATAGAAACTTGGACCGAAATAGATAATATTTCGGACGTTTTTTCGTAAAATAATTTTTTTTTAATTGTAAAAATAAATTACTGCCCGACACTGTTCCAGCGTTCTCACGCGCAAAAGTGCAGTGCTTGCACCTTTTGCCCGCGGGACGTTTCGCCACGGTCGCGACGTGACCGCGAGCGGGCTAACAGATACCTGGCGATATTCGCGGCGCGAGGTGCTCGTCACAAATTAAGCTAGACTTGAGTAAAAGCCCTGAGAGAGGTGCTCGCCACAAATAAAGCTAGACTTGAGTAAAAGCCCTGTGTCCTTGATTCCTGCGCGCCTCTCTGGCGGCACAGGAGAGTCCACATCAACCATCCGTCACATTTGGCATCCCTTGTTAGCCTGTGTGGAATCGAGGACCTTTTCTTCCCCGACTTTTAAATTTTATAATAAAAGAATAAAAAATCGGGTGAGCGCGTGTGCGGTGCAGTGCGACAGTGCAACTCTCCAACAGCCAAGTACCACACTTCAAGGCTTTACACACCTGTGGCTGAAATTGAACACCGTTGCATCTTTAACAGGCCCCAACACGTCTCACAACCAGCCATCGCAGAGCATTATAAAAAAAAAGTAACTCGCCACCCGTCATCGAAAGCGCAGTGGTTCCGGAGAGCAAACCGGCCATCGAGCCACAAGCAAGCAGCGATCAGCGCGGACCACTGGCAATAAGTCGCAAGCCTATACTAGGCTAACTAAGCCCATCGGGTCCACTGAAGCCCATCGAGGCCACCTAAGCCCACCTGGACTAACGAGACTAGTCCAGTAGACACCACGCGCAGTTCAGTCGTCGGTGCGGACCAGCCACCGACGCACGCGAGACAGCCGACAACCACAGAGCAGTCGCAGCAGCAGGTAGCAGCCGTCTTTGCACGTCATCACCAGCAACACCGACGATGCGCAACCACATCGTATTCTTCGCTGCAATTGTGTAAGTCGACTTTTTGTCCTAGCGCGCAGCTTCGCGAAAATTTTTAACTTAATATGTTATCCGACCGAACGATTTGAAAATGCCCTTCGGTACATTCGATTTATTGTCCGATGCGACGGATCCTGCTGCGCAATCTGAGAGAGGAGCAATGAACCGAGCTCCACGTGAGTCCAAGGCGTCGCGCGCGATGACCGCGCAATAGAAAAAATTTTAAAACGCCTAAGTAAATTCGACCTTGCATCGCGTAGCCTACTAATTAAAGGCAAATGGTTGCGCGAATTACATACATCGGGAGACCCAGCAAGCAATAGGAAGATATTCAAGTGCACCGGGAAAGTGCTAAATCAGTTAGGCAATCTCAACCCCGAGGCATGCAGGGCGCTATTGCGCAGCGAGATCGACCTTGTATCTCGTACCTCGGGCGGTTCAAGCCACAGCGAGAATGCGTGAACAAAATCGCACGAAAGCAGAGAGGAGCGCATCGTCGGCGACCGCGATCAAGCCGCGGAGAAAGCTGTGAGGGCGGACCAGCATCCACCAGCAATCGATGCATTGATAGATTTAAATTCAACAGGTGCCATTGGGAACAATGTCGAGATAGAACCGTCTGACATTGATCGCCAGCTAGAGGAAAGGCTAGCGAGGCTTCGCGACATTGTGAGATCCTCGTCGGAAAGATGCTCCGCCGACTCCAACTCGTCCGAAAGCGAGCGCGGCAGCGACGTCGAAAATTCGGTATATGATGACCTAGAGGTCCCAGAACGCTGGGCCATAACCGATAAGTGCAACGACGGAGTAATGAATTTACTCGGAATAAAAAATATAGTTTGGAAAAACGGAGATTCCGAAGTAACACCATGACACGGGCGATAATAGGAAACTTTGGCGAAACCGCAAACAGTAATCGTAAAAATCGAAGCGCGCAGCGCGAGCTTAAACCAGGAGAGCGGAGCGTGCAGAGCGCACGGAGCGCAAGCGGTGCACGCAGCGGGAAAAATACAGAGCAGTCCAGGAAAATAGATGGCTCGACAATTCTCTGCGAGCAGGAGCAGGTAAGTGCCGCATTGCTCGCGTCTGTCAAGGCGGCAGTCAAGCAAGCGTTGGATAGCCATCAAAGTCGCCACAAGTACCGACAACCACACAGGAGCGACAGCTCCGCAAGCGCCAGCGAGCCTGAATCACTCGCGGAAGAGCGACAAATAGTTCAGGAAGTTCGCGCAAAACTAGGGCATAAGCAGTATCCGATTTCGCTGTCCCCGATCCATAAAAGCATTCACGGACGCAGCGGTTCAGATAGCGAGGACGATCGCGCATCGGTTCGTACCCGGAAGGCGCTTAAAAATCGAAAGGCATCGAGATGCGCACGAGTGAACGAATCGCACAGATTTACGAGAAAAGCGGGCGCGAATACAGGGAGCCACGGGGAGCGCACAATACACCCACATAGCCGCACTGCGCGCCTCGAGAGCGGTGCAACAGGAGCACGCAGCGGTACAGCGCGCGATTTCAGCCGCGCGCTAGGTGCATGCAGGCGCTCAGCACGGCCCGAGCCGCGAGAGCAGCGGCATAGCGAGTGACTTTACAGCCGCGGGCGCGAAACCCTCGTCAGTGATAACTGTGATGGTAGAAGCGACCGGTACGTTAAACGCGAAAAAGAGCAATTCCATCCCAATCGCGAGCCGCCGTACAGCAGCAGTAGCGACCGCAGCAGACATCGGAATCACAAGCACAGAAAGGGACGGCGCGGATCCGAGCGAAAATCATCCTCGTATCATGTCGATTCAAGCAACGACAACGAAAGCGACTCGGCGCGTAGCGACAGGCACCGCCGGCGACAAGGATTCGGCGGAAAAGTCTCGTTCACTCAAGCGGTAAATCTATTGCCAACGTTCGACGACAACCCGGATAAATTCAATTTATTTTGCCAGTCCATCCAACAGTTACGTGACTCGTTCGGCCCCGAATTAGAGAAGTTGTTAATAATAGTCTTGGCCAACAAATTATCTGGAAAAGCAGCTGACGGCTATCAAGCCAGACTAACCAGTTATAAGTCGGTAAGGTACCTTTTGCCCGACCTCACAATGCAGTACGGCAATATAGGAATTGCCGATGAGGTGCAGGCCCAGATAAAGATGCTGCAGCAGGAACATAGTGATCCAGTCGGCGACTATGGCTTAAGAATGCAGAAACTCCACAACCGATTGCTGACGATAGTCGAATCGGCACCGGACCTGTCGAAGCATGACAAGGAAACACGACAGTGTTACCATCAATTGCGTATTCAAGGGCCAAGGTCACTGAACGAGGCGATAAGATTCGCGCTACAATTCGAAGGGAAACAAAGCGCGCGCCGATCAGGACTAGGCCAACTATCAGGGGGCGCGACGACGCCGCCCCCCCCCCCCCCCGTCACGAGAAGCTACGCAGCCAAGCAATAGGAAGGCAGCCGATACAGTGCAAGTGTGCCGAGCAATGGCTGATAACACTTGCAACTGCAATCCGGCACCAAGGTCAAGCACATCGGATAACTTACGCACGCAAGCAAATCGTCCGAGTGCTACCGCGTATTGCGACTATTGTGAGCAACCGACGCATTACACCAGCGACTGCTGGAAACTGCAAAAGGCAACGAAGATCACAATTTTAACAATTCAAGAAACCGAACCAACTATAAGGGCAGCAATAATAACAGAAGTAATAATCGACATTTTGGCAGTAGCCCTCAGCGTAGTGACGAGAAAGTCGACACTGTTAGTACCGGTAGCAGCAGCGGCAATAAGGAGCCGCCGAGCGTCGAGCCGATGCCCAGCAGAAGCGACACGCTGGCCAAGCAGCTTAATAAGCAGCGTTTAAACTAGCTGCACGCTCGATGCGATCCTCGAACGCCGAGCGTGAAGAACAAGCAAAACCAAAAAGCAAAATAGTAAAAGAAGCAGTAAAAATCAAGTTCGTGACTGCGGGTCGTCATCCGCCAATAGTAAACATCGATTACCTCCAATTGAAGCAGAGACAGGGCAGCTTTTATGCTGATTCAGGAGCCGACATTTCTGTCGTCAATATTGGGCATTTAGAGCCCAACAACCCAATGGACAGGCAGAAAATTATAGAAATAAAAGGAGTCACTCCGAGAGTCTATTATACCTTGGATCAGGTCGAAGTAGCATTACAAAGTCATATGTGCACAGTGCACGTACTATCCAACGATTCCCCATAGATATTGCGGGAATAATCGGATTAGATACAATAGACCACTACAAAGGCTGCGTAGATGCAGCCACAAAAAGCCTTAGACTCAGCAGTTCGTCCATACAGTTTGAGACGAATGAGAGACTAACTGTGCCTCCAAAAGTAAAGATGATAATAAGCGCCAGGGTTGTAAATAACGACGTAAAAATAGGTTGGGTTCCACTCATGAATTTGCATAAAGATTTACTATTTGGAAAAATTATTGCCGAAGTTAGGAATGGCAGAGTCTATGCAGAATGCATAAATATTGGCGACGAGGAGATCTCGATTGACGCACCGACAGTTAGGTTACAAGAATGCGAAACGAGCGGACGGCACAGCTGATAAGGCAGCTAATTTTTCGGCATGCTTGAGACGTTTGTACGAGGCAGATCAGCAAAGAGAAAAGTATAAAGAAGTAAGGGACATAAACGCCAAGCTGCTGCACAATAGTAACCTGCGCAAAGAGAGGGAAATCTTAGAGCTGGCAGATTTAGAAGGATGCAACGAAGAAGAGATAGGCTACATCACGGAAATCGTCGACGAGTACGCAGGAGTATTTGGCCTCGAGGGAGTGCCCCTTCCTGCGACTCACTTGCTCCAGCACAAAATCGAGCTTAAATCGAACAAGGTAATTCGATCAAATAGATTCCGTTTTCCACCAGCCCTAAGGGAGAATATGATTAGAGTTAAACAAATTGCGGGAGCAAAATATAGTTGTACCATCAAGGTCAAACCATTCTTCAGCGCTCTGGACCCTGCCAAAAAAGCCAGATGTGCATGGCAATAGGAAGTTTAGATTGGTCACGGATTTCAGAGCCTTAAACGAGGAAACAGAAGGCAGCTGCCACCCCTTACCATTCACAAGCGACACATTGGAACACCTAACGTCAGCGAATCATATAACAGTAATGGGCCTGAAGCAGGGCTATCACCAGATCGAGATGCATCCCGATTCAGATCATCTTACGGCTTTCCATGCTCCCGATGGTGAGCACGGACAACAGCTGCTCGAATTCCGAAGAATGGCAATGGGGCTTAAGGAGGCCACTTTGACCTTCGTCAAGGCCATGTCCTAGTTATAGCAGTCCTGCAAGGAGAAGAGGTCGAAATCTATGTCGACGATTTTATGGTTTTCGGCGAGACGCTAAAACAGCATAACACCAGATTGAGCCATGTGCTGAAAAAATTATTGGAGGCCAACCTGACAGTGGGGCCAAAAAAGTGCCAGTTTTTAAAGAAAGAAGCGAAGAAGCAAAGAATCGTGCTGGGTCATACAGTGGGCGGCGGGCTGATAAAAACAGACCCCAATAAAATAGCCGCTATGGACCAATACCCAGTACCGACTGACGAAAAGAAAGTAAAACAAGCGCATAGTCTATTCAGCTAGTACAGGCGCTTTATTAAAAATTTTGCTAAAATAGCCCGACCAATGTTTAAACTTCTGCAGAAAGGAGTGGAGTTTGAGTGGGGTCCAGAACAGCAAGAGGCGCATAGTCTATTCAGCTAGTACAGGCGCTTTATTAAAAATTTTGCTAAAATAGCCCCACCAATGTTTAAACTTCTGCAGAAAGGAGTGGAGTTTGAGTGGGGTCCAGAACAGCAAGAGGCGTTTGACACACTCAAAGCCATGACGTGCCGCGAGCCAGTGCTGAGAACACCAGATTTATCGAAACCATTTATAGTGTTGACCGATAGTAGCGACTGGGCTCTTGGAGCCGTACTTTCGCAGGGCGAGCTGGGCCAGGACCAGCCCTGTGCCTATGCATCGCGCTGTCTAAAAGGCAGCTAGCTCTGCTATCCCACTTACGACAAGAAGTTATTGGCCGTAGGCTTTGCCAAAGAACAGTTCCGCTACTATCTATTTGACCTAAAATTCAGTATTGTAACAGACCACGAACCGTTAAAGCATTTTCACACAACCAAGCAGCCCGACCTGCGTTTTAACAGGCTGAAGGCGACCCTCATTGGCTACGACTTTGAAATAATTTATCGGCCAGCGCAAGACGCGATCACAAAATATATAATTTTAACACTAACAAAACACGCAATGGCGGAGGAGGTAGCACGAGCCTTGACAGAAAAAATACTCTGCATATTCGGTCCACCTGCAGCGATCCTTACGAACCAGGGGACCCATTTTCAGAACCGCTTGTTGGAAGAATTTGGTAAGATATTCGGCATCGAAAAATTTTGCACGACAGCCTACCACCCCCAATCAAATGACTCAATAGAAATGATAGATAATACGCTGACAGAATATCTCAGAAAATATATAGAAGACGTAACTGACTGGGACAATTGGACAGCAATATTTCAGCACGCTTACAACTGAACACCATCAAGCTTCCCAACAAAAGAGTTAGCGCTGTCCTATAACGGTTACATAGTGGACATGCTGTCCCACCTTACAGTCCTACAGACGATAGCAGCCATGAACTTAGTGCAAGCGAAATATCGTACGAAGTATTATTACGACAGGAATTTGAATACGAAGCACTTCCGAGAAGGAAAACCGGTCTACGACCTCAAGGAGCCAAAAAATGGGATAATTCGCATAAGAATACACTGGTCCGTTCGAAATAATAAAATAAACCGCAAGACAAACAACGTCACTAACACGGTACGTAACGCCAACGTGTCGAAAACCGTCCATGTTAACAAACTCAAAAGGCCAGGCGAGTTAGCCACACAATCGGATAAACAAGTATAGGACAGTTGTTTTTTTATTGTTTTTTTACGCGACCCCGGACGAGCCGCGCCGCGAAATAAATACAAGTCTAAGCGAGTAATAATACGGTTCGGTAGGTAAACTAGGCAAGCTGCGCGCGATAGTTAAAGATCCATATCCAACAGCTAACAGAAACTTCTGTTTATTTTAGGGCGAGTGTCGCCGTGGCGCGAGCCACGGGGAGATAACGGGGATGCCCCAGCGATTCCTCAGACAGCTCGACGGCAATCCCGGCTTGATTACGGAAAAAGTAGCGCCCTTGACTACTTCCAGCACAGGCTGAAGATAGTACAAAAAGTTAATTTAAAACCATACTATGACGCAGGTAAAATCCTCGCAAGCCAGGGCGAGATCTTAAGAGTCGAGGGCGGGGCAAGGCCCGAAATTATTTAACCTACGATCCCGAGTAGACGAAGAAATTTTACAGGCTGAAAGAGTTGCGAGCCTGTTTTTAACACACACGGTAGGTAGCAATGCGAACCGAGAGCAACGTTCGGTTCTCCCGTTCGTCGGCCAAATCAGTAAAATTCTGTTCGGCACGATGGATGAGGAAAGCGTGGCCGAGCTACGATCCGTGATATCAGCCGTCGGGAAAGACACGCGTGTAACAGCCGCACTGCTCGCCAATCAAACAGAGATAGTCGAGCAAAGATTAATCGAGCTTGCAAAGGAAAATCGAGACACTCTGCAATGCAGTAGGTACCATAGAGAATAATACACATCGAAGCCTTAATCGAGAATGGTACCAGGATGATCCATCCCCAAATAATGCCACCGGAGATAATAAAATCCTCAGCATAGACGGTAGCCAACACCGTAGCAAACGCGCGTTTTCCGTCGCTCGACGGCGAGATTGTAACAATACCGATTATGGAAGTATCTAAATTCACTGTGCTGTTTTTCGACATGCACTTGATATACGATTTAACAGTCTCACTGCTAGACGTACAAGAGTTCGATTGGTTCAGAGCACTGCCACTACCAACACTGCAGAACGGAGTGAATGCGTCCACCATGGCCGCCTACATTTGGCCAGAGGCGCAGTACTTCGCGGTGAGCGAATCAAGGAAAACCTATATGCTAGTGTCAGCCGAAAAAGTCGGCGAATTAAAAAAATTGGGCAGTACTTTAATCTGTACAAGCCCGGAGCCGGTGAGAGAAATACGCGAAAACGTGGCTTGCGAGATCAAACTAGCAGCGGGTCTCGATCACGGCAACTTGGAGCGCTGTGATGTACGCTTCAAGATGCTGACTGACACGTTTTGGTTGAGGCTCCATGAAGTTAACTCATGGATACACTCAACAGCGACTAAGGAAAATCCATACATACACCATGTACATTTATAAAAGTACAAAAAATCTATTGAAAGTTTAAAAATGGAGAAATTTGAAAAGTTTAAAAATGCAAAAGTTTTTGAACGTTTAAAAATGCAAAAGTTTTTGAACGTTTAAAAATGCAAAAGTTTTTGAACGTTTAAAAATGTAAAAATTTAGAAAATTTAAAATTAAGAAATTTTTTAAATCTATAAAATTTTAATTCTATAAAATTTTAAAATTCAGAAAAAAATGATATTAAGAAAAAATTAAAATTCAGAATATTTTAAAATTTAGAAAATCTTAAAATGCAGAAAATTTTGAACTTTAGAAATATTTAAAATCTAGAGAATTTTAAAATTCAGAAAATTTTAAAATTCAGAAAAGTATAAAGTTGGAAAATTGTAGAATTCGGAAAAATTTTAAATTTTGAATATTTAGAAAATTAAAATTTAGGAAATTTTAATATTCGGCAAATATTAAAATTTAAAAAACTTTTTAAAAAATTAAAATTCTTAAATTATTAAAATTCAGAAAAATTTAAAATTGGAAAATTTTAAAATCGGAAAATTATAAAATTGTGATCGCGCGCTAACCGGCTGAACTTTATTTAAATCTATCAGGCGCGGTATTAGCGTTGAGCGGGTGCAGCAAGACACCAATTTCCGCTGGTGAATTTGCGTACGTAAGGAAGCGGGAGAGTGAGGCGAGTGAATGTTTAGAATGCACTGATTTTATATACAAAACAATTAAATAACATTTATTGCCTGTCTTAATTATAAATTTAACAATAAAAACTTAACAGTGACTCGATGTATGTGTGTAAAAGTGTGGTGTTGAATGTCCTCTAGGCGACACGCGGTGGCAATTTTAGCGTTGCTTACGCGGTCGTAGAATTGCTCAAGGTAGAGCCGCGGGTAGAGCGGGAGAGAGCGAAATCGCGGCGGCCAAGGAGTTTTGTTCTCCTTGCTCCGCCTGAAAAGTGGAGGAAAGTATTAAGCGGAAGGGAGAAGTCGTGCTCGTCGCAATTCACCCTGCGGCTAGGCTTCCCGCAGTTGTCACGAACTGGTCACGCATAGGACGAGTGACCAGAGACGCGCTCCAAGAGTCGTTTGGCGCGAGGATTTAAACCTCGGCCTCAACAAATTGGAAAATTTTAAAATTGGAAAATTGGCCTCAACAAATTGGAAAATTTTAAAATTGGAAAATTTTAAAATTTTAAAATTGGAAAATTTTAAAATTGGAAAATTTTAAAATTGGAAAATTTTAAAATTGGAAAATTTTAAAATTGGAAAATTTTAAAAATCAAAAAATTTTAAAATTTAAAAAATTAAAAAAAAATTAAAATTCAGAAAATTTTGAAATTCAGAAAATTTTAAAATTCAGAAAATTTTAAAATTCAGAAAATTTTAAAATTCAGAAGATTTTAAAATTCAGAAAATTTTAAAATTTTAAAAATTTTAAAATCTAATAAATTTTGAAATTTAGATAATTTTAAAATTAGGAAATTTAAACATTTAGAAATTTTTAAAAATTCTAATCAGAAAAGAATTTTTACATTTAACTTATAAAATTGGTGAAGAGTTTTACGTACAAGAAAATGTAGCCACTAGGGACTACACTAATTGCCGTGGCGGAATTTGGTTTCAAACATATTTTAAAGATAAAGAAGAAAATAATAACAAATTTTTTAGGAATTAAGCTGGATATATTCTATAAAATTTTACAATTATAGCAACAAAAAAAGTAGTATTAGTACGTATCATGAATTGGTCACTCCACCACGCGGCATATGATCAGAATGAATACACCGTGACACGGACACGCCATCCCCCACATCACGGTGTCCCCGACCTCCGCCAGGTTGAAGCGCAGGGATGTAACGTACGGTGCGCCCTGGGACAACGACCGCAGCAGCGGCCGAGATACGCACGGCGCCCGAGAGCGTCCACGATAGGAGATGAGGTTTACGGGCTGAAATAAGCATTCGTAAGGAATACGAGATAAGTAACGAGAAAGCGAAAATAGAGAAAAGGAAGATAGTTAATAAAACTAACCAAGCCGCCGGGGCAATCATAAGCGTGAGCCTGGAATACCCGATCTTTCCAGTGCAGCACATAGCTGGCCGCGTCTTGGCCAGGCTCAGCTGCAGCGGCCGGAACAATATTTTTGACTACACGAAAGCCCAGCTAAAATGGAAAATGGGAAACGCGTCAGTACATTGTGGTATCACGCGAAGCAAACGCACGTATAAAGTCAGCGCGCGCATCAGCTGCAATCTGACAGACAACAAAATTCGAGGGAACACACATTCACACACGAAAATAATTCAACATCAGGCGCAAGTAGTATCCCTAAAACGTTAATAAAGCATGCAAAATCTTAAAACTGCGAAATTTTGTATAAATTAGTAATTTTCGAAATCGATTAAAAGTATACGCACAACGTAACAAGCCTTAAGCAATTAATAATCAAAACTTCACTTGAAAAATGGTATAATTTTATAGATATAATAATAAATAGAAAACATGTATCGATCGGGCAGCGCCTATCTTCTAGACGAACTACCCTAGTCACAATCGCGGCACAAACTTAAGTTAAACCTGAATAAAATTTAAAAAAAAGCGTTGTCATATAATTATGTACTTATGCGACCATGCGTGGGGCACACCACCGGCACGCGAAACTCGGACCCGGGGGCACGAAGAATCTTCCTGCGCCTAAGGGCGGCAACCCCCAGTGCCTGTCCAGTGCAACCGTCGCTGCATAATGGTGCACAATCAGCTAGAAGCACAATAGAACGATAAATGACTTAAAAAAAATTCAACTGCGTTAACACACTAAAAGTACTGCACGCACCGTCGGGCAATGGACACACATAAGACAATCGTCCACCGCAGCGAGAAACTCCACACCGGCCCGCGTATTGACCGAGCAGTTGTAAAGGTCGCACTCCCGTGCACTTAAGGGCATGGTTAGCCCACGCAAGCGAGCCGCATAAACGGTAACTCGATCCATCGCGAGGGTTGAGAACGTGCTGAAGCCGTAAGAAACCGCGAGCCAGCAGCAGCCGCACTCCCACACTGGTCCAAGAGTTACCCTATCACCACACAAACACACTTACGCACAACACCACGTTTAGAATCACACTCACACCACAGCGCGATCAAAATCGCGCTTACGCAGTTAAAAGTACACAAGAGAATCTATCACGCGAGAGCAAATAAGCAATCGAACCAGAAACCGTCCACGCTCGCATTAGCCCTACTTTACACCTTATCTCCAACAGACATAACATCCTGCAGGCAATGAGGCGACAGGATCAAGTTGCATCAAGCGCACCACAGTGCGATCATAATTGCGCTTACGCAGTTGAAAACATAAAAGGTACAAATCGTGCATAAAAGTCACTCGAGAACTTATGGGTTAATATGAACCCAAGCCACTAGCGAGTAATAAGAAAAAATTTTTGGTAGCAAGACGCGAAAAACCGCATTAAGCATGTTACAAAACAATGTAGATAGTAAGATATAGAAATTAAGTACAAGATGTAGAGCACCTCTCAAATCACATTTTGTAAAGCAGCAGCGGCTGCATTTTTAGGAAGTAATCGCTTACAAAACGAAAAAGATTATTGCATGTGCAGGTGCTAGTGCGTTCGCATTTGCACACGCTTATACACCCACGCTAGAGCAGTACATCCGTTATCGATGTTCATTGTTTTCTTTTGTCCGAGCGACGCGGACGTCGCCCAACGTGGCCCAGCACGTCTCAAGGACGAGCTTATGGCTCTCCGTGGTAGCTCCTTATCGCAGAGCGGATACGCGCCAGAAGCGCTCTCAGCTCTGCCCGACACTGCTCCAGCGTTCTTACGCGCAAAAGTGCAGAGCTTGCACCTTTTGCGCGCGAGACCGCTCGATACGGTCGCAATGGGACCGCGAGCGGGCCAACAGATACCCGGCGATATTCACGGCGAGAGGTGCTTGCCACAAATAAAGCTAGACTTGAGTACAAGCCCTGTGTCTTTGATTCCTGCGCGCCTCTCTCTCACGGCACAGGAGAGTCCACACCAACCATCCGTCACATAAGATAAAATAATTTTTTTCAACGTTAAAAAGAAACAATAATTTTTTGTTATATTTTATTGAACATATATAAATCATACATAAAAATTCTTAGACTGCGCGTAATTTCCATTCGATTTATGTATTTTAAAACTATTCTTAAGCTATTTAGAAGAAATAAACGTAAATTTAAGAACATGAGAAACCGAAATTTGTGTCCACTATAACTCTGGCAGGGAAGCATATTAGTATGTGACAGCCGGAATAGATACTGTAATATGTAAGAAAAAATAAAAATAATATTAATAGCTCAGCCAAAACATAAAACAAAAGCATAGTGTAATTACGCGGGACGCACAAATATGCAAAAAGTCTGGCGGTGCGTGCAGAAACGCGCGAATCTTGAGCAGAATAGAGGGGAGAGAAGAAGGATAGATAGATAGATATACTATTTATTCATCAATGACGAAATTCTTACAATTGCATGTACATGTATAGTTAAAATAATTAAAATATCAGTCAGTTTATACATTTGTTATCTCACATTTAACATTCAATTATTGCGTTTCTTATATAAAAAATAACATTATTCGCTGTAACAGTTCGTCAGTTTATAAAATCTAAATATAATGAACTAGTCATAGTCAAATGGCACATCACAGAATACGCTTCGTCAATACATAATAAAATAAATATCATAAAGATAAAAAAAACGATAAAAATAAAAGGAATACATACACACACTTTACGAAAAATTGTACGTAAATCTATCACGTCAAAAAAATAAAAACAGACTCACTCATATGACACTCTTACAATTCACGCTAATAAATACCTTCATACTTAACACTTAACACGTAAAATAAATTAAATAAATAAATTTAGCAAATAAATAAATTAAATAAATACATTTAGTAAATAAATAAATTAAATAAATAACTAAATCAAATAAATAAATTAAATAAATAAATTTAGTAAATAAATAAATTAAATAAATAACTAAATCAAATAAATAAATAAGTTAGATAAATAAATAAATTAAATAAATAAATAAATTTAAATAAATAAATAAATTTAAATAAATAAATAAATTTAAATAAATAAATAAATTAAATAAATAAATAAATTAAATAAATAAATAAATTAAATAAATAAATTTAAATAAATAAATAAATTCAATAAATACATAATTTAAATAAATAAATAACCTAAATAAATACTAGAGATAGATTAAGACTACACAGAAATGAACAAAATAATTTATTAATCAATATTCGAAAAGTTCACTTCTGTGTATTCCCGTCACCATGTAATTGTTTAAGGTGCCTGCCTAATGCCGTTTTAAATTTACAAAAAGATGGCAGGCACCTCACACTGCTTGGGAGCGAATTCCAGAGGTGCGCACCTTGAACTCTAAACGAGAAAAGGCCCTTATCGGTGCGCGACTCTGGAACCGAGAGCTCCTTCGTATCACCCCTACCTGAAGTCCTGGCCTGGTTTTTATTCAAAAAGGACAGTAAGATATGGTGGCTGCCGCATGACAACCGCTTTGTAAAGCAACAGCCCCATAAAATACTCCCTCCTCACCTTCAGATCCAGCCAGTCCAATCTTTCCCTGTAGGAGGTAATATCCTCATCACACCTAACACCACATATGTATCTCACACATGAATTCTGTAAACGTTCTAGTCGTGTCTGAAGCTCCCTGACACGTCAAGAAGAATCACTGAGCAGTAATCTAAGTGAGGTAGTACCAGTGCACATGCCAGCTGCTTCCGTAGTATCTCCGTGGTGCAAGAACGGAATAATTTCAAACTATACAAAGCTCTATTAACTTTCTTACTGACCTCATTCAATTGCGGCTTCCATGTTAACCTTCCGTCCATCACCACGCCGAGGTTGGTAACTGTATCGACAAAGGGAACGTATACACCGGTCAAGGCTCTGAACCTGTTTGATGTTGTGATCAGATCCAAAGATAATCGCCTTTGTCTTGCCGACATTGAAGCGCAGGCCAGCTGACAAAACCTAATTCGACACTGCTCGTGCTACAGCCGACATGCGACCGATACCGTCACAAAGACCATCCAGGGTCACTTGAGTGTAGGTTTGCAGGTCGTCAGCGTCTAGTATGTGTTCTACACCATCTAAGTCTAGTGCGTCTTGTAAGTCGTTTATGTAAAGGCTGAAAAGCAAGGGTCCTAGGACTGAGCCCTGTGGAATGCCAAGATTGGTGTTTAGCCAACCTGAATCCCCTTTTGTATTAGTGACAACTTTCTGTCGTCTCCCCATTATATATGACTTAAGCCACAGGAGAACACTCCTGGAGAAACCCATGCGCATCAGCTTACGCAGTAGTTTAGTGTGTGAGATGGTGTCGAATGCTTTACTAAAATCAAACATCAACAAAATAGTCAATAGTTTTTTGTTGTTGTTAATGCCTGATCTTATGTCTTCCGTCAGTTTTAATAGTGCTGTCTATGTACTGTGATGCTGTCGGAAACCAGTCTGCATCGGGTCTAAAGTGTTGTATTCCCGTAAAAAGTCAGTTATTTGGTCGTGTACTATTTTTTCCAGGACCTTGGAAAGAAAACTCAGTAGAGCAATTGGTCGAAAATCTGACACTGTAGATTGGACAGACTTCTTCTTGAGAGGCACCAATTGAGCTCCCTTCCAAGTTCCCGAAAAAATACAACTGGACAGAGAAGAGTTAAAGATTTTAACAATATGATCTCCCACAAACGGAAGAGCCTTAACCACTATACTTTGGGTGATGCCGTCTTCTCCTCTAGCCTGCGACGAGAAATGGGCAACAGCTAGGACCACGTCCGAGAAGCTGACTTCTCGGAAAACAAAGCCGTCATCACTGGCAGTGGTCAAGACGTTGTCAAGTTCTTCATCACTTTCACTTTGTGAGATGGAGACCCCTGCGAAGTGGGCATTGAGCTCTTCCGACGAGAAACCATGAAGCTCCTCTCTTGTCTTTGGCAGAAGGCCCAGAGCCTTGAGCTCTTTCCAGATGTCTTTCTTATTATCAATTGCTTAAAAAATTCTATTTTGCAAAAAACTTTCTCTTGTTTCCTTAGTTCGTAATTCAGCTTCTGCTGCAAGGCTCTGATACTCCCGCCACAGTTTGTCGTCTTTGGTCCGCACATAGCGTCTTCGTACAGAGTCACGTTTATTGTATAAATGTGTCAGTTCAGCATCAACCCATGGTGGATTCATTTTCTTTTTCGGTGTAAATTCTTTTAACGGCGCAATTTTATCTATCACAGCCATGAGGTTGACACTGAGGCACTCTAATTGACTTTCTACACCCGCCGCAGGACCACCAATCGGCGACCAATCACAGTCAGCTAGGTGAGACAGGAGATCGTCTTGCTGGATCGATTTAAAATCCCTGTAGCTGAAAGATTCAGCCTCATGAGATGCAGGAGTTTCGACCCCAATCTCGACCTCTATGATGTTATGATGACTGGGAAAAGGCGCCGGCTGATTGTCGCTGCTCAGTACAACGTCATTGTTATCTGTCAAGATTACATCAATCCATGTGTGAGAGTCTATGAGATGATGAGTCGCACCATGATCAACTATTTGAAGGTTGAGATCATCAGCCAACCGCTTGACAAATTTTGCATCGGCTGATGTTCCGAGTAGGTTCGCATTCAGATCTCCCATAATAATTTTATGACTAAAGTCTTGCGTATGTGTTGTTAGTTTGTCTGTTAAGTCGGAGTCCTGTAAAAACGGTTCGTGTGGTGGTCTGTATACCAAAGCAACAAAGACGGGGGGAAGGCTGCCCTGCTGAACACTGCACATTATGTATTCAGGTATAAATGGCCTGCCCTCCTGTGTGGTTGGAGAGCTGCATATTAAATTGGCCTTGAATGAGTTATGAATGTACAGGACCAGCCCGCCCCCTAGTTTGTTGCGATCTAATCTAATTAGTGAATAGTCGTCAATCTGAATTCGATCACTCCCAACAGCAGGGTCAAGGTGCGACTCAGCAACTCCAAAGAGATGGTAGGTAGGACCAGCTGAAAGATGTTGCTTAATCATGCCAATGTGCCCCATAAGAGAGGTAACATTGACAAAACCTGCTCTCAGTCCCTAACAGCGAACTCCCCAGCAGTGTCTGCAGACAGTCAATTTTTTGCGACAGTTTCTTTTTGAACTGTTGACGAAATAACAGTCTTGTCAATTGCGCTCACATTTTCAACATTTTTTGTTGTCTTAATTTTCGCATAATTTTCTCACCTAATGCACTGCTGGACAGGGTAACTGACCATAGTGACCGTCTGCGTTCGCTGTTTACATCTGCTGATGATGCTGCAGCTATCGGTTCCTCTGACCGAAGCAGGTATGTGCTTATTATTTCAGATTTCTGTGTTGATGGGAGGACACGGCACAGTATTGCGTGTGCAACGTCTACACACTTGGAGATATCACCGTCAAATATATTGTAAATTATTAACTCCGTGTTACCGTTTTTACTGTTTTTACTGTGCAACCGCATACTTCGTGCAGGTGATGCTGCAGCACCATCATTGTCAATATTATTATTATTTATTTGACTAGATAATTTCTTTTTGTTATTTACAACTATGTTGAAACCGTCATTATAGTTGTTACAATTGTCATTTGTATCGCCTATATTGCTATATTTGTCACTTAAATTACTATTGATTATAAACTTATTATTATTTTTATATTTGTTTGTACTAGTCTGAGAAACGGTAGTGTTTTGTATACTGGGGAGCACTGCAATTCGATGGTTTTCAATTTTGTTTAGTATAAGTTGGTGATTTTTTTGAATAGTTTCTACGTTACTCTCAATTTTATTAATAGTAGTTGCATATGTAGTGGTAAAGTTTTCTTTTGTTATTAGTTTTGTATATTCTTTATTATTTCTGTATTGTCACTTTCAATTGTATTAATTTTCTTAGTTAAAGTTTGGAAATCAGTTTCAAATGTATTTATTATAAAATTATCAATTTTGGTTTGTGACTCAAGGTTACTCTGCTCTAAATTATATATTTTTTCTAGTAACGTATTGTAATCTACATCGATTTTGTTCAACAAATTGTTTGTTGTGACGTTAATGTCATGTAATAATTTATTATTAATTTTTAAATTGTCTATTTCTTGGCAAAGCACTCGCTTTTCTTTTTTCATCTCCTCCAGCTGGGAGTGTTGTTTCGACAGTTTTTTCTCAATTTGTTGCAGCTTGGATTCAATTGAGAGTGCTAAAGTATGTACTGCTGGTAACGCATTTACCCTATTATCAATTGCTTCCAATCTGCCTTCGATAGAGGTGCAATGTCTAGCAAGTGCATTGTCAATGTTGTGCTATCTAACATTCGTATAACGGACACATTCACGTCATTAACGCTGCTGTTGTTTCTAGTGAATGATTGCGATGTATCGTTTGCACGGTTTGATTCTATACTCTATATAAGGAGAGAGTAATGGAAACGGAGAGCTACGTCACAGACGCGCAGCGCGGGTATAAAGGGAGACGCGAGCTGCGGGCAAAGGATGATTCTCTTCTCGGAACTCAAGGCACGCTGGGCTATCTAGACCGGTACTCCCTCGGGTAAGAGAGAGTGGTACTCTCTCCCTCTTCCTCTAACAATATGTAATAAATAACACTAGAATAAATTATTAATCAATCGTTAAACTTTCATTTAGATGTTCGTTTTCCAACTTGGAAGCGCCTCATCCTCCTTGGTATCCATCGAGGGGGCCCACGCGCTGACAAGTCCCATTAAGAAAGTGCGGACTCTAGAGCAGTCAGCGCACCGCTCGAGTGTGTACTTTTTGGGGTTTTTCCCGTAATAAATCCATAAGTATTTTTTACGGGATTTTGCCTCTAGATTCGCAGGAGAGCTAGCTAGCGCTTTTGACGGACCGAGATAATAAATCAATACATAGAAAACTGCATTTATGGAACTCCTAACTAGGCGGCTCCGGGAACGCAGTGAGGAATAGTAAGAGAAAATTATAGGGAGGTTTTAATAGCTGTTTTTTTTTCAGTCACTTGTCTCGGGTCAGCACGCGAACCGCGTTCACACAAGTATAAAAGCATTTTCTTTATTTATAAACGGCTGATACCGTCACAAGTAGCTGTAGTATTGCAGACATATTTGGTACGTTTGAACTTAGATCCGATAGAAACCTGGACCTAAATAGATAACTTTTAGGACGTTTTTTGGTAAAATAATTTTTTTTTAATGGAAAAAAAAAATATAGTGTTATATTTTATTGAACATATATAAATCATACATAAAAATTCTTAGACTGCGCGTCATTTCCATTCGATTTATGTATTTTAAAACTATTCTTAAGCTAGTTATAAGAAATAAATGGAAATTTATGAACATGTGAAACCGAAATTGGTGTCCACTATAACTCTGGCAGGGAAGTATGTTAGTAGCTGTAGTATTTCAGACATATTAGGTACGTTTGCATTTAGATCCGACAGAAACCTTGACCTAAATGTATAATATTTAGGATGTTTTAAGATAAAATAATTTTTTTCAACGTTAAAAAAGAAACAATAATGTTTTGTTATATATTATTGAACATATATAAAATATAGATAAAAATTTTTAAAGTGCGCTTAGTTTCCTTACGTTGTATCTATTTTTAAACTGTTCTTAATCTATTTATAAGAAATAACCTTGAATTTATGTATGTGCATGTGTGTATATGTGAAACCGAAATTTGTGTCCACTATAACTCTTGCAGGGAAGCATGTTAATAAGTACTAATAAGTAGCTGTAGTATTGCAGACATATTTATATTATTTTTATTATTAAAAAGGACCGGGGTACTTAGTAACTCAGGAACACTTAGTTTTCACCTTTGTATCCCTATCCCCCCGGGTTAGACCTAAGGAGGCTCCAGGAAACCCACAGCTTTGCAATAAGCTAGTAGGTTCTTCATGTTTACCTCCTTGAAAGCCTCGGGATCCAAGATCCCATTCCCAAGCTACCTCTGTCGATGTCCGGCTAGGCTGGAACATTTGCAGAGGAAATGGCTGGGAAATGGCTCTCCGTTTCTTTGTTGCACCATCTACACAGGTTGCTTGTTCTCTATGTTTTGTATAAATAGCACCGCAGGTCGCAGTGTCCAGTTAACAGAAGCCCAGTACGATGCGTGCCCGCCGTTTATCCAATCTGATGATTTCTTTTCCCCACTCGGTGATGTGCTCCTCCAATAGTTCTTTGGACCATCTACATCCTATGGAGTTTTTCCATATACTCCATCCTTATTTTACTAATTTTTTCTTGATCGCGTCACAGCCTTCCTGGTATAGTACTCCTAACTCCCTTTCTGGCTTTCCGTTCTTATTTGCTGCATGTCTTGCAAGCTGATCTGCTCTTTCGTTCCATTTATTATTTAGTATCCAGGAATCCAGGTGATGCAGACCTCATTTACTCTGGCCAGTTCGTTTAGGATGTTTTTCGTGTCTCTGACCAAGACTGACGTGGTGCTAGGTTTCCCCAGAGCTAAGATAGTTGCTTGGCTATCGGTGCAGATTTGGATGTCTCTGCTTTCGACCCATTTTTGCACCAAGTTTCTCGCACAGGTCTCTATGGCTGTTAGTTTCGGTTGTAGGACTGTGTTGTGTATTCCCAGGCTGTGGGCTGTATCTTCCCGTCGCTTGGGACCACAGATTCCAAATCCCGTACCTTTTTCCGATCTGGATCCGTCTGTGAACCAGATGTCTCCACGCCCAAAGTGTTGGTTGTTCCACTCCTCTCTATTCGGTATTTTCCTTTTGAAACGTTGCCCGAATTGGAAGATTTTATTAATTTTATCCTGAAGCTTTCCAAAGATTGATTCGCCCGGCATTTCTCTTCGGATTGTAGTATGTCCGTTTCCTTTCTCTGACCACCCTCCGCTGCACATCAGTCTGTATGCCGTCCTGGCGGCCGCCTCCTTAATATTTAGGTCAAGGCCATCCATGCCCAGCACCATCCTGACAGCGGTTGTGGGGGTACTTCTTCGCAATCCGAAAATTCCCCTCGATATGACCGCATGTACATGGTCCAGGCTTCTCTTTGTGGTTTTATTTTCCGTTGCTTTCCACCATATTATTGCAGCGTCCTCATTCTGTGCCAATAGCCGCTCTACATTACATAAATATGTTTAGCACCTTTCCGCATTGCTGTTTAACATGCTGCTTCCAGGTTAGTTTCTTATCTAGATATACCCCTAGGTGTTTAACCCCCTTCTGCATATGGTATTTCTTTCCCGTAGAAGTTAACCTTTCTGTTGATTTTAGTTTTACATTTAGTGGTGAAGACTATAATGTCTGTTATTTTCTGGATTTACCCCCAGAGATACCGCCTGACACCACTCCCTGACCTTGCTCAGTGCTCTTTGAGCGAGATCCGGTAAAGTTTCCTCATACTTACCCCTGAGGAGTATGGCTAAGATTGCAAAGATTCCTTCCCTGTCAAGTATGCGTAGGAGTTCGTCAGCTACGAATGACCACAAGAGTGGTGATATTACTCCCTCCTACGGACATCCCTCGTTGACCCTCCTCTTTACTGTTTTCCCCTTACAATCACAATAAATGTCCCTACCGCTCAGCATTGACAGGGCTGTGTCAATGGTTTTTCTAGTAATGCTGTTAAAAGCTCCTTCTATGTCCACAAAAGCGCCAAGTTTCCTTGGCGCTTTTTGCCTTTTCAATATATCCTACAACAGAGTGTAAAGTCGTTTCCGTGGATTTACCTGTCTTATATACCTGTCCACCAGCCTCTCCATCGTTTTCAGCATGAAGGAGGTAAGGCTAATAATACCTATTAGACCTCTAAAGTCCTTCACAGATGTGTAACTCTTCTTTCCGGGTTTCGGTATTAACGAAACCCGTGTACGTTTTCAGCGTCCCGGAATATATCCAATGGTCATACTCCCCTTAAAGATCCCCGTGACCAGTCTCAGTACAGCATCACACCCTTTTTGCAAAAGTTTGGGGAAAATGCCGTCCTGTCCCGGTGTTTTGTACGGTTCGAAGGTGTTGATCGCCCATTTGACTCTTTCTGGTGTGACGATCTGTGCCACCAACGCCCAATCCGCATTTCCTCATGTCCTGTTCTCCCAGGTGTACGTATCTGTCCCTCCCCGTTTATTTTTAGTGAAGTCCGGGAAATTCGCTCTCAGAAGTAGTTCCATTGTTTCCTCTTCTGTTTCCGTTTAGCATCGGGACCTGTGTTTAAGGCTTTGTAAACGAATACTGTTATCCTTGGTTAGAAGTCTGGCTAGTTTAGCCATTTCTGTTAAGCCTTCTGTACTTGAATAGAAATTCTGCCATTTCTCCTTTTTGGCTTTATCTAGTTCCCTTTTGAAGTCATTTAGTGTATCCTTATACATCTTCCATCCTTCTGGGTTCCTTGTTTTCTTTGCTCTGTTAAAGGTCTTTCGGGCCTTCCTTTTCAGCGCCTCTAGGTGTTTGTTCCACCTGGGGGCACCGTTTGGTTGTCCCTTTGGCTTTAACGGGCAGTTGTTCTCATATGCTCTGGTAATGCCTATCTGGACCTGTTCCTTTACGGTGTATTAAACGTTCGTTTAGCTCTTCTTTATAGCTTTCCCGGGCTGTATTCTTGGGAATTCTCTTGTGCTAACTCCATATTTTCTGGATCTTCATCCAAAATGAAATGGTCCTATGATTCGACATAGATATTTCATCCTCCACTCTCCATTCATGTATATGGTTTCTAATGTTCATACTGACTAAGGTGAGGTCTAGAACCTCTCTTTTGTTACTGGTAACAAAAGTCGGCTCATCACCCTGATTCATTATGTCTATTTGTGTACTAGTAATATATTCCAGCAGAGTTTCACCGCTCTCGTTGATATCTGTACTGCCCCATTCTGCATGGTAAGCATTGGCGTCGCAGCCGATGATCAAGTCGAGTTTTTTTTATCTCTGCAGTATCCTATTACTTTCCCCATACCTGTTGTTGGTATTTCCTCGTCGTGAGGAAGGTATGCTGAAGTGATAACGATTGTTCTCCCTCGGCCTTCCTAGTCCTTGATATCCACTCTGACGGTCATGCAATCCCTAGAGCTCAGTTCCTGTAACGTAAAAGCGTTAATACCCTTGATGCAGATGCACGTGCGTGCATTTCCATCATTTGTTCCTACAAACAGTTCTCCGCTTGTATTTAGCCCCCTAATGCATCCCCTCCATACCCAAGGTTCCTGTATTAATGTTATTAGGGCTGTGTTTGTATGCACCTTTGCCATGCTCCTTGCTAAAACTGCAGAGGTGCTTTTGCTATGGTGCAAGTTAATCTGAGAAAAGCGTATCTTGGTGGCCGCCATTATTGCTCTATCACCTGAGGCTGTGCTTCCTCTTGAGACGTCATCACTTTCCCGTCGGCGGTACTCTCGCGGTTCAGTGGCTTGAAGGTTACTGAACCGTCGCCCGCCGTGAGTCTGTAACTCCGACTCTTCAGTGTAGCGTCCGATGGTTCATCTAGGCCCAGAATCAGATACCCTTCCGGCGTCTGCTTCAGGACCGTCTATCTGGACGTATCCACTCCCCCATTTTGCTGCCGGACCAGCTTCAGGAAGTCCGTTGTATTTTTAACCCCCTCTGGGAGTTGAGTCAGCACCTTAGTGATCCTAAGCTCCTCCGCCTTTTCCACTCTGGCCTTCAGGTTCGGGTCCCCTAGGTCCTAGAGTGGGTGGGTGTGTACGTGTGTGTGTGTGTGGGTGTGTGTATGTGTGTGCGCGTTACAAGCTGAAATTTTTGAGACACATTAGTTACGTTTGATCTGATAGAAACTTGGAATAGAAACTTTTTCATCATTATATAAATTCATACTGGAAGGCATCATTTTTATACCGCTATGCCAATAAATATTGTAAGATTGAACAATTTTGTCTAAAATATTAATGTACTGCCTGGTGTATTCTGATTAAACGTTCAGCGACTGCAGCTTTTACATCAGGGTCACGTACTACACAATAGATAATATTTTTCTTTATTAAAAACTGTTGCATTTAATGACCAATAATTTCTTTACCCGTGTCACTCTGGAAATATAAACGAGTTTTGCCATCACATCGAGATAATATACGGTCGAAAGCTGTGCAAACAGCTTTAGATGTCTTGTCGTACAATAGCTCGACCCACTTCTGCTAATACTCTATCTGCTTTAGTGTGATTTTCCTTTCTTTTGTAAACTAAATCATGTTCAAGACATGCATTAATTAGAGGGTTAATGTCCCTTTCGCCCCTATTTAATCTTTATGCGAGATGCATACCAGGTCCTAAAAATTGGTATCCTGGTAGATATATTTCAAAAGGAATGCGCTCAATTAATCTGTCTACCGTGCTTCTATAAGAGGTTAAATCTCTTCCAGACGATTGGCCAATTGTTCTCATCTAAGTAGTTTTAATTTCGATGATTTAAGACACAACTTTTCATTAATAATTGAAGATATCTGTTATTCTTCTTCTTGGTGGTATGATCTCGGTCTTTTTTAAACCCTCTTTTATAATTTAAATAACTCAAATCGTTTAAATTATTATCGGGTTCTTCTTCTTCTTCTTATGACGGTTCCTTAGGGTTGTCTTCTAAACCGTACTGTAATACATCCAAAGTAGTGTCTGATGATGATGCTGGATCGGTTGGTGTATTTATATCTTTCCAAAGACGTCTGTTCCCGACAAATTCACGTGGCACTGATGTCACTCGAAGAGCGCGGGCAACCTGAGGACACCCAATGGGGTAGTCTATTTCTATACCTTACTGCCTCGTTTATTAAATCAATCACATTACCACCACGAATTGCAGCGCCATCTACTGTGATGGCACCGCTCTCGTCCCATATTATATTGCCAGGAACGTTCCAGGATCTTCTTAGCATTAGTTCGAAATTTTTGTGGTACAGCTTGAACAATGTCGTGATTATTTTCTTCCTCCTGCGTACGTTAAACCGTTCCATCCGTGTTTCTTTCTTCGGTAAATTTTATTTCTGGAGTATTCATCACCGTATTTCCATCGTCTTTAAAGTGTAAGTACCGCTGCCAGACTTGTTGATACATAAAAAATTCTTCACGATCACCTATCGATGAGGAATTTAGAATTTTAATCATTTCATTATCCAAACGCGTAGTTACAGACCCAGGGGTTTGTACGGACTGGTTTATAGGTAGATGTCGCTGTACATCATCTACACTTTCTTCAGGGATTAGAATCATTTTTCTTTCATGCTCCATAGTGATATTACAGATTTCACAATCAATGGTATAATATTTTCGTTTTTAATTATTAATTGTTTCTTAGTTATTATTTCTTTATGGTCAATAATAAATTTTCGCAAATTTGGTGCCTGTTTATGTAATTTACTTTTATAACACTTACTTAGCGATATGTTACCACGTAAAATATTCGTCTCCCCACCGGGAAGTTGTGTGGCTACACATGCGCACCTCAAGGATCTCAATGGCGCATGTGCGGACAAGCTCATCACCGACGTATTGAGAAGTTCTATCACACAAGTGTGAGAATATTCCTCAATGGCGCATCAAGAGTCTTGATCGCTCACGCGCGAGAGAGCAAAGTGAACGAGTTTTTGATAATTTGGACATATTATTCAGGTAAATTTACATACTAATAATATATCTTCACCTTATACCCATACAGATAACTTTTGTGCAAAGCGATAAATCGGCTCTTTTCGTAAACAGGTTCACATACTTTCGTTTCCGGTCGCATTACAACAGCACGAACTTAGGTACGTCTTATAGCATCATAACTTACAAACAGTGATGGTGTTTCGCCTGTAATGAGTTTGCGCATAGAGTCATAATTTATTTTTTCTGACGCCGAATGATTTAACCTTATTCCTTTTATTTTACAAACGCAAAATTCTTTACCATCCGGTGTTAAATATTTATAAGCATACAATTTCCACCAATATACCACCCAATATAAACGAGGTTATGTAAGTCCCGAGACCATAACCTGCTAACTCATCAGTCAGATTACCTAAAAATGGACCAATGGGAGGCTCGTATTCATTAGAATCATCTCTACGTTTGTAACAATGGAATCTGAATCATAATAAAGTACGCGATCCTCCAAAGATTTTAATTCACTATAAAGTTTCAAACGTGCTAGAGCAGTTGTGTATGCAGCAACAACTATATTTATCATAGATGATGGTTCAAGAGCTTCGTTTTTATAGTACCAATTCACATACATTATATAATCATTAATCGGTAAAGCAGAGTTAACCTCTCTTTCAGGACTCGTGAGTAATTCTACTCATTTTTCAGCATCGTTCACAATTTCTGTTTTCGCCATATTTTCTCTTTGTTTAAATATACTTCACAAACTATTCAGACATAATTTAGCCACCGATCTTAAACCAGCATTGAACCTTATACGATCTTTATCGAGTTTGATATCTTTTTCGCGCTCAAACTCTTCGGCATGGCGAGTTTTTGCATCATCGTCAACACATTCCAAAGGATAACTTGAAGCGTATGTTTTTTTCAGCTAAAAATTTATCAACGTATTGATGAAACAAACCACCCTGGTCATTGACCTGATTATATTGCGTAATTTGATATGACCAGATTTCATAAACTTGCTTTATTACATAACCAATTTCTACAGCTTTTCAAACTTCATTGGCTATCCACGTCCTCACAAAACTCGCTCGCTCGGATTTTCATAACTGCATTCTTCTTGTGACTGTGTCTCGACACATGTACAACAAAGGGGAAATAATAATTTATCATGCATTTTTACCTGTAATACCGGGTGGTACAAATTTTGTGGCGGTAATGCTTCACACATAATCAAACATTCCACTTTACTTACATCATTGTTATCTCCAACGAGGTTGCAACATTCCTCTTCTCCAACATACAACTTTGGGTGGCCGACTGGGTAAAGCTCATACTTACAAATGAAGGGGTAAAGAGAGCAGACATCCACATACTTGATTTTCTCTCCTTAATTTGCATCGTACACTTTGACATCTCTGGGGTTCAATGGAGGGTGTAAATTTTTTGTTTTTACTTGAATATACCTCATCATAACTTCGTTGCGAGTACATGTGTTTTTTTAAGTCTCTATTTATTCTGTTACATCTGGTTGTTGGATCGGACGATTTAAAACTTTTTCCATCCAGTAAAACCATTGTAAAGCCTTTAAAGATTGTTTATCAGCCTGTCTATAACCTCCTTGCGGTATTATTCCTATCGTCTCCTTTTGCAAAGAATTCTTTCGATACATACGCATAGACGATGATGCAATAGTAGCACACTCTAGAAAAGGATCCATAAATCCGCACCCCAAAATCGTTTTTCGAAAAGCAAGACAAGCCAACCTAATATCTGGACATCAAGGTAACAGTAGCGTATAATTTTTTGTCTAAGGTCGAAAAAATAGCCTTGTTCTACTTGCTCGTTGTACCATTTTAAAATTGCCGATCTCTCTTTAGCGCCTATTGAGTATGGTGAATATGCAGATGTAGGTGACATTACACCTTCGTATTCACTATTCTTTGGTATATTAAACAAATGAGGGAATGTTCCTTTCTGAATGTTGGTAAGTCCGTAGGTTTTTCGTAATGCACTTAAACTCATATGAAGGTAATTCAAACTATCAACAAATTTGACGTGTAAACTTTCCATTGATATTATTTTTGATCCATTTAATATCACCGATGATTTTTCACGTATATCTTTTCTCTCAGCAAGATATTTCAAAATAAATTGTGCATCAAACCCTTGAGCGTTATGTGCAATACAGATTGTTTGTTTAATTTTTTCTTTACGTGTTGAAGCTAAATCCACAAATTCTGTTACTGGATTCTTTTGAAATACATAGTCACGTGTTCCACATTGTCTACAATCTTTTGATACGAGAGGGATCAGCGTCGTTATTATTTAAAGAAAAACTACAAACTTGTTGTACAACACATAAATTTGGTACGTGCACCTTTATTTTGTTATATTCTGAAACAGTTTCCACTTGTTGAGTCTAGAAATCTTAAAACAAATATAAAACTTTATTTTCTATATTGTTACATTTGATTTGTTGTATATAATACAAATATCCTATAGATTGTCGTTTATTACAAATTTTACAATTCATAGCATTACAATCACGCGCTTGTGCATTGGTTACGCGAACGGTCTTGCAACATTTTTTTCAGTATATTATACCCTCACAAACCGAATTTTTTTATAAAAAGACATAGGTTTTAAGTGGTTGTTGAAGTATGTATTACCGAAAGAATCTTTATTACATTACCAATATTTTATTTTTAAATTATCTGTCTCGCACGGAGGTATTTGCATGTATTTGTAACACTTTTTCGAGCATCTGTGATCTTTCATATAACTTATATTACACGGTATACAATACCCCCTACTACCGGCAACACCGATTAAATTAATGATAGGTTGATAGTGGTTTGAGTTTTCGTAATGCATTATTCGCAGTAAATTTCTTTCATACCATAGCCTGTTTCGGGTATGATTATATTGGCTGTAAAGGCAATGTTTTTAGCACAATCGGTTTGAAGTTTTCCGCCGTTATTCCTAATTTTTTCCCAATATTGGTGCAATGAACCAAGATTGTCATCATTTCTAATCGTCAAAATTGAACGTTTAAATACTGATTCATGTGTGAGCCGAACACGCCCAAGCCCTGCAGGTACTAACACTGTATTCACAGTGACTCCTAATCGATCGCCTATTTCTAAATTGTCGTTACACTGCGCAACACTCAATAACATATCTAGTAAATATACAGCACGAAAATCGCCCACTAACCTGAAAGAAAGCTAAACTGGACCATAACGAAACTTATCCGAATTTATTGAAAGACTTATAAAATCAGTAGGTGGCGCTCTTCCGCATATATTGCTATGGAATTGTTATATAGCCTCTGGTAGCCACGACTGAATATCTGTGTTTGGTGGTTGATGAATCATAACCTGTAGCTCCCTTCCTTGAAATAAAACCGTCGATAAAATCGTGAAGATTCATCAAGAACTGTAATGTATTGACGTTCTTCTGCCAGATTTTCATTGACTGTGCTAACTTGGCTGTGCTTTTCATTGACCCTGCTTCGTGCTGTAAGCCCATATCTATAATTTACTTTGATTGTAAAATCTTTATCATTTAAAACATAATTAATGTTAAGAAACCACACCGTATTCTTGTAAAGCTGGTTGGTCACAACTGTCCGTTGTAGAACACGTATTGGAATCTGTAACGAAATCACTGTCGGAGTCACTGTCAGAATTACTGTCAGAAACACTGTCAGAATCGCTGTTGGGGGTGCTAGAATCGGTGGAAACATTGGTCCGCTCTCTTTTGACTTTAGTAGAATCTAGAAGTTTAATTTTTATATTTTACCAGTTATAATTAAAATTGCGTTCAAATATTTTCAGCCGCCATATACCTTCTACTTTACCTCGTTGTTGTATAGAAAGTACTCCTTCGCACGCAGATGTTTTTTTGAATAATGTCATTGGTGGAAAATTTTTTATGTATCTCTTCGCTTCTCTCCCCAAAAAATTGATCATCATAGCGTTCATTCATCAGTTTATCAACTGTCTCTACAGTTATTTCATTAATGACGCCTTCATCCCGCTCTATAATGATTTGACCAATACCGTCTTCGTCTATCCTCTCAACATTCATTTTGATAGTAGCGACACCTTCTCTTAACTGGTCTTCGACTACAGTCCGTTCATTTACCTTCGTCAATGGTTCTGGATTCTGCTCCCCCTCTCCTAAAAGTTGACCAATACCATCTTCTTCTGTTACTTTCTGTATCATTTTACTTGTAACACCATCTTCTTTTGGTTGATATACTTCTTTATGTATAATATCTTCAGATATTTGGCTCCTCATTTTGTAATCGACCGTATCTTGCACAACATCATGTATCTGATTATTAAAAGTATTATAACCTTCCGCTACATCAACAACAGTTTCATCAACCTCCGTTTAACGTCTGTAGTAAAATTTATTTGTTTTATAATAAGATGATCGACAGTTTTTGATATACGAATTCCCTTCTTCATCTTTCAACATTTCTTGAAGAGCTATAACCGTATAAACATATTTAGCTCGTAGTATAATAAACAAAATAGATTTTACGCTTACCGGAAATTCTACGGTATTGTACCATTAAACAATTCGCTATCGGGGTATTCTGCTGACGGCGTTGTCTTATTATTTGTCCAACAATTAAAAATATTTTTTTTTTCGTCTTTAAAAACATCGTTCTTTAACACGTATACAATGGTTGGCAATCCATAATGTCCGAAAATAAATTTCAACTTTTTTAATAAAGTTGATACACTAATAATATGTAAATTTTTAGGCCATATTATGTCACAAAGCAGTCTTACTGCAGGTTCACGTGTAATAGCTATATTCAGAACCGATTTAACGATGTTAAGTACTGTGATTTTAGATAACTCCATTTAATTCGTAGCTGATACTTTAGACAACCAGTAGACTACTGACAAATATTCTACTTCTACTCTCCTCTTTGTACTCTCAAAATTTAAAAAATGGGGGCTATTAATTATTCGAAAAATAAAATTGCAGACTATTCAAATATTTCTTGAAATGAAGTTCAAATTTCGGCATCACAGCATATTAAGCTTAAATTTTACGAACACAGCAAATTATAATTTTAAATTCTCTGTATGTCAAATACTTGATACAGATCTAATTAATATTTTGTTTGATCTTGTTTGGTATATATATATATATATATATATATATATATATATATATATATATATATATATGTGTGTGTGTGTGTGTGTGTGTTTAATTAAACAGACAAAGTATTGCTCCAATAAGCTCGCGGGATTATGCTTTTTTTTGTACATTTTGACCAACCCTACAAAAAAGTATAATCCCGCAAATTCGTCAAGTTAATACTTTAAAAGATAATATTTTTTACCGAAAGACCACCCATCCCCTACTTTATGATATTCGCCTGATATATTTTTATGACGGTGATCCTAATATAGTTATAAATATTTTTCTTACTTTCGATTGTACTTATTGTATTTAATTAGAATTATATAATACATTGGGACTTATAAAGTACATTGGGACCTTTGTACATTTTTACGTATAAATTAAAGGAAACCTTGATATTTTTGCTGACTAGGCATGGCACGTGTCAAACAATTAATATTCCGAATATAACCGATATTTTTTAAGATGGGAGCGTATGCAATCTTGAAAATTTTAGGGGAGAAGGTCTAACTGTGTCTTACTCTCGATCAGTTTTTCTCTCGACCTCAAGGAGACATTAAACAGGAGGTTGTCTCCGATATTGATATCGGGGCTGTCGATAACTTTAGCGAGTACTCGACTGATTAACGGAGATATGGGATTAGATCTTCGTTTACCAAAAATACCAGTGTGGTGCGCACCCCCAGTTAGTGTCGCGGTTTACGATAATACATTCTGTACGTCAACAAGTGGCATTAATACACGAAAGAGAAAATGTATACCTTGTGTCGAATAAGAAGAAGAAAAGAAAGAGGAGGAGGATGGGTTCGGTGATGACGAAGTGAAAGACGCCTCGTATATACCGGATGAGGTGGAGGACGAGGAGGGCGAGACTGAATGCTTTCAACAGGAGGAGGACGAGGGAGAGGATGAAGATGTTGTAAAAGAAGGTCAGGAGGGTGAGCAGACGGGGAGTCGTATTATTTTCCTAAAAAAAAAAGTCGTGTGCAGCTCCAAGTAAATACCAATGTAGAACCTCAGTACATTGACGAACATCTAAGTAATGATAATAATCAAAGAGGAGGAGAAGAACAAGAAGGACCTGTCAGAACTAATGAAACAGAGCCTAATGTTATAGAAGAACGAGGAAATATTACGACTGTGCCTCATAATTAGACTAAAAAAACGTTCTGGCGATTATTCAAACTTCACATAAGAAAAATATTAAGTAACCACATAAAAGCTGACTTGAAAGACGAAGAGAAGTGTTTAAAACGACGTATAAAAGAGTTAACGAGTGTACGTAAACGTCATCAGGTGGTAGCAAGACAGCAACCCAGTCTATTCGGGCGTACTCGGGAAGACGATAGCAGCAGAGACGTCGTCGAGGAAAGAAATAGACACCAAGAAGAAAATTAGATAGCTGTGTTAATTGTAGCAGACTATTTTACCTCCAAAGAGATAAGAAATGGGTGATTTGCAACAAATGCAATTTATGGACTTGCACAGTGTGCAAAACACTATAAAGGTAAGGAATAATTTACATACTTCATGCGTGTGTGTGCGTTTGTATATGTGTGTGTAAACGTGTGGGCGTATGTGTTTATATGCGTGAGCGTGTGTGTATGCGCGTACGTGCGTGTGTGCGTGCGTACGTGTGTGTGCGTATGCGCGTATGTGCGTTTGTGTGTGTGTGTGTGCTTGTGTGTGCGTGGATGTGCGTTAATCGTTTACTTGTCAATTTAGCCTTATTATTAAAAATTATTTTACATTTCAGAGACAAGGAGAGATGGTATAAGTAAGGAAGTAGGAGAAACGTAAGAGCAGGAGAGGAGAAGGAAGCCAGTAGGGGTATCGGTGCGGTGAGGAGCGCCATTGTAAGGTGGTTGTGTATCTGTAGTTGCGAACTACAGTCAGCCATACACAACCATCGGTGTAGTGGGAAATCTCATCCTAAGATAGCCGTGTGTCAGTAGTTGCAAGCTACAGTCAGTCACACTCAGCAGAATTTACGTCTCTCACCCAAGATTTTTTCAATTTTTGTAATCCTATAAGACATGATTTTTATAATACTGATATATATATATATATATATATATTTATTAAAAATCTGATAGTCTTAGAATAAAATTGTATCGTGTGAAATATAATATAATACAATATAATATTATACGCTGGATGTAGTACATAAATACTTAATATTACAGTCTATAATAATAATAATAATAATAACAATAATAATAATTTTTTTTCCTTATTTTTAGGGGGGTAGGAAATGCCATCTAAAGCACATCCGACTGGGTCTGCACAGCCGAATAGTGTGGGGCTGGTTGGGGATGCATAGGCCGTGTATATACAATAGGACGAAAAATAAAATAAACAAAATCGCGGAAAACTACACTGCCGTTGCATCGCAAATCGACCCACTAACACCTATCTCCCTTTAGTCTTCTGGCGGAACATAAACATGGATACAAATTCCTAAAGTGTGCATAATTTTCTTTCTTTTTATGTCTTGTAAACCTGTTCTTAAGTTATTTTTAAGTAATAAACGTGAATTTAAAGACTTTTCAAAAACTAGCTATTTTATATAATAAAAAATAATTTGTTCCGGAAATTTGTATTAAAGATTTTAGGAGATAAACATAAATTCTTAAAATTCGTCAGTTTACTCTTTTAATAATGTCTTTTAAAATTATTTTTTAGCTATTTTTAAGAAAAAACTAAAATTTAATTTACTTTAAAAAAGTAGGTTTAAAAAATGTTAAAAAAGTAAATTTTTTTTAGTAGTTTCTATTGAAGATATATAAAATAAAAAGATAATATAATATACATAAATTCTTAAAGCGCGTAAAATTTCATTTGTATTTGTGTATTTTAAACTGTTCTTAAGCCATTTTTAAGAATATACTAGAATTTAAAGAATTTTTGGAAAGTAGCTATTTTAACAAATCAAAAATAACTTTTAACCTAGTTTGTATTGAAGATATATAAAAGTTAGACATAAATTTTTGTAACGCGAATTTGGAAAATGTATCCATTTTCTCTAAAATAGATGTTTTAGCAATTGAAATTAATTTTTTAGCACTACTTACTGAAAGATATAAAATATATGTAAAGTTTTATTCGAACTAATTCTTTTGAGGATATTCTGAATTCTGAAATCATAAATTCATATGAATATTAATTTATTTAATGTGAATTTACATTATACGATCGTATAAGTCGATTAATTAAGACCTCTCTTTGAGAAAGCACTCTGATAAAGCAGTTAGCGGAGATATTCCTTTAAGGACGGCGGCTCAAAATTTTTTTTGTTTTTCGATGGGCTTTTATTTTTTAGCTGGTTTTCAATTTTTAGTTTTAGTTTTTTGCGTTTATTGATACCATAGAAATAATATCATCGATTGAGTGATAATCGAATAATTTGAAAGAGCATAAAATTATCTATCTTTTCCTACCTGATGCTTTGAATGATCTATTTCCCATGTTTGAATTGAGATGATTTAGAATATAGATAAGACTATTCTATAAAATGTGTAAGGCTTTACCTTTTTGTTTTGAAGGGAACAAAGCTTCGTGTAAAAAAATCTATTTTTATTCAGCTGCGAATACTGAAATATATAGATAGCATTTGATCTGAAACTTTCCAAAACGATAGCTCTTTACTATCTCTTGAATGAATTGTTTGCCCAGATCACGACGACCTTTATTTTTTTTTAGATATTTGAGGTTATGTATTTTTTTAAGATTCTTTTTTGATCGCTTATATCTCGAGAATGGCATAGTCATTTATTTTGGTATGTATTATGTAATGTAATATTATGATCAATATAGTGTAAATGCATTAAACAGAGCATAAAATTACCTACATTCTACAACTGCAAATTTTAGATAGGCTAGTTCTCTTCTTTTGTTATACATGAAAAAAGTTATATTAGTTTAAACGGTTATATCTCGGAAATCTATGATGGAAAATCGTTCACTAAATTTTAGATTATTAGGAATTCAGTAAATCTACCTACTAACATCTTTCTTTTCCATATTCCTAAGCATTTCAAATTTTCTCAAAAACTTTTCGTCATATGTTTCCGAGATATTACCATTTAAACAAAAAATGACGTTTTCGCGTGTAACAAAAGAACGGAATGACAAACTCAAAAATCGTAAAACTGCTAAAAAACAAAAAGCAGAGGAAAACAAAAAGAATTATTTTTGAGTGCCTTCCTTGAAGACGAGCAAAAGAAATGAACCCTGAAACATTAATTTTATCGTGGATTGCTCGAGAATATACATCCATACAACAAACACACACACACACGCACGCACGCAAGCACACACATGCACAAACGCGCATATGCACCCGCACATAAACGCACACACACACGCACACGCACAAATTTCAGAATATTCAAACAAAAATTGTGGTCGCTAATTGCAAATCCGAGGTCAAAATAAGAAAATTGCAGTTGTATTAATTTGTTTAAGCCATTTAGGCATCATTGGGTCATTATCATTTTACATACCGATTTACCAACTATGAAATTATGAGCCCACAGCCCGCATTGATACGTAAAAGAAGTTAAGATTGCCTTCTATCAGATACATATAGTAGCAACATATGTATATATAAATAAATTGTGTATTTACATTAAAATCTCTTTTAAGCGAATAGTTACGTTTTAAATTGAACTAAGGAGGAATGACAGTGGTTGGGTTACAAAAATTAAATTTTTTATCTTTTGGCTTTATCATCGTAGAAACAAGATATATATTGTAACGTTCATACTGGTGTTACCTCGCACGTAAGCAATAAATGACGCGACGTTAATATGAAATTAAATCTCGTTTGCCTCTAGTTTTGGTCAATAGTTATGTAATTTACCTGGGAGTCGAGACATTAGCAAAAGCAGGATAGCGAAAAGGACATTTAATATGATAGTCGTAAAATAGGAAGTGCGAGTTTACGATAGGATCAGAAAGACTAGCGAAGTATTTAGGGACTTACGTTGTGTGTGTGTGTATGTAGACCTTGGTTCCTTGTAGTCGGCTCGGCGGAGCGCTGCGGAAGGTGTCATGTTCGAGATGGTGGTGGGAGATATGAATAGGAGCGCAGGTGTAGCGAATAAATAAGCGCGAGCAAATAAGTTTAAGAGCAAGTTTATTGTATAAGAAGTACAAAGTTAAGTATAAAGGCGTGTCCCTTTTACAAGTGAGAAGTCAAATAACAAACTGGTGCGTACGTGATTACGGCTCAACGTTCGAATGGAGAAGGCTGTCGCGCCCTGGAGGGCCCTGGCTTATATACTCACGCGGGGGTCGCATGCTTAGCTTAAATTAGGAATTAAGTATGCGTCATAGAAGGAGGACGACTGAGGTGTGTGGTCGCGGAGGGAAGCTGGGTAAAAATTGGGGAGGATGAATATGATACGAGGTTGGCAAGGTAGGATACTAGTTGTATAGCGCAGGTCGACAAGTAGGATTTAGCATGGTAAGATACGTATAGCTTGACGACGAGACGATGAACATGAGTCGATATGCTGGACGTAACAGGCCCGCTCCTACAGACTCGCGTCACAGGTGCGATGAAATTTGAGATATAGCCCACTTGCCCCAGCAAGCGGTCATGATGTCGATTTTCTGTTTTGTACTAGGAGTGTCTTGCTGGTGATTGTTCGGCGTGAGAAGCGTGCTCGGATGTTGAGGGTTTTTTTTGGTACTTCTGTTTCTGTGCAGCAAATATCTGTTGAGAACCCCGTTTTCTTGGCTCTAGGCAAGGTTTCATAAACTTTGGTCCAAAATGTATTTTGAAATTGTTACATATATGTGGTAATATGACCTTCTCTGTTTATTTACCATTACAAGTAAGTTTGCATTTATGCAGATTTTTCATACGTTTTCTTATGAATTTATATAAGATGCAGCACTGGTCGTATGTAGTGGATATGTAGTAGTTACTTTACTGAGAGGGATTTTTATTTCGTGGAAAAGGTTGGGAGTGGTGTGAAGGACATGTGGAAATATAGGTTAAACATGCTCTTAATAAATTACGGATAACAATCGTTACAAATGCTTCTTGTATGTAAACCCAGTTTGTTATGTCACACGACGGATTTGTAGGTATTGATACATTGATAACACTATTTGCACTAAGGGAGTGATTATTTAGTTGATATAGGTTTGATTCAACGCCATTAGTACATTAGACATAGATTGAATATAAGTTCGAAATTTTAATCAAACCAAGTACGTCAAAAAAAATATTTTGAATTTTGTTGCCTGTGAAGTATAAATATATGTGACTATAAGTAAATTTTTATAAGCTAATAAGTCGAGTGCTCTCAGCTGATTTTTAATTAAATATGTTTGTTAATAAAGCAAACTCGAAATTGGAGTACAATTTTAATAATCTTGGCTTTGCCCATCTGTTAGTGTGATTTATAATTTTTATTTAATAGTGTACTTGAAATATTACTTGTGAAGCTAGGATATTTCCTCCTTTTATTTTTATATGTGTACATTACGTGTCATTGTTTGCAATTATTTATGGTAGAGGTACGCAAATTTTAGAAGACATAAGTATTTAGAGATCGTTGTTTGATGTATGTAAGAAATGTTAGTTAATCTACAAGTAATTTCTAATTTTTCGTGTTTTAGATAGGTCTTAATATATACTTTAAGAAAATTTTGTGTCACCTCTTTGTTAGGGCTAGTTTCTTGGTGATAGTTTTGTCCATTCTCTTATTCCGTGGATCTGCTTAGAAAAATGACTTTGAGGTTGTTCCTTGCGTGGCTTGTGCTCCTCCCCCTTCTACTTCTAAGAACAGCATTAGTTGAGCTCGTGGTTTATTGTTGCCTTTATGGCGAGCAAGGTGTTGTTGGTTGGTTTTCGGGCGAATAGATCCATTGATGGCTTCCTTCGTCTTCCGGCGCCCCTGATACCATTTTGGGTCTCATGAACGTGGACGAGATAGTCCCTTGTAAGATCAGAAGGGCAGATAAAAAGAGCTCTTTACTTCTGACTTTCTCTTGCTACTTTCGTACCAATCAGCAGCTGGCAAGAGTCGCCTTGTTTGCATGCGTTATGCATGAATAATGAAATTTGATTGTTGTTGTTTGTTGTTGATTTTTTGTTTATTTTGTTTGTTTTGTTGTTTTTCTTTTTGTGTTTTGGTGATTGTTGTTAGTGTTGATGACTCTTCTTTTTTGTTTCGAGATTAAATGTTCGTGTGATGCTAGATTATTTATTTATTTATTTATTCATAGATACATATGGTGCGTCGATAGATATTCAATATTAATATAGTGAAATTGCCGTATAATGGCATTGTTTGCTGGAATTCAAAAAAGCATCACAAAGTTATTTGTAGTTCCGTAGCTGTAATAAAGATGTCGTGACCTCTGTGTTATGTCATTCGTATGTGGCAGAGAGAGAATCTGTCAGTTCAGCTAAAATGCTAGCTTTCTGCATGTTTTCGATAATGCGGTAAGATGTACTCACTGCGTGTATATCGAAGTTCCTCATGTCGTGCATGGCGGACGTGACGTTGCCCGATGCTTCGTATACCATTTTTCTTTTTCGGCGGATTTCTTCTACGTCGATGGAAGTTATGATATGCCAATTTTCTCTCGTTATACTAATGTCTTCGACTATGGCATATGCAATTCCTTTCCTGCTGTCGATGCTAATTGCAGCAATGCAAGTACTACTGACGCAAGTAGTGCGACCATGATACCTCAAAATAAAACGTTATAATGAGATATTATGTTAAGTTATATAATTTAGTTACACTAAAAGTGCTGTTACTATGTTTTGACAAAAAAAATCTAAAACCCGTATATCATAAATCTCATATAAATCATAGAAACCACAAAAATCATAAACCCCATAAAAATCATAAACCCCATCAAATCATAAACCTCCATAAAAATTTTAAACCTTATACAAATCATAATACTAATAAAAATCATAAAAATTATAAAAAGCATAAAACCTATTAGTAGTTACGCTAGAAATAATAATCAAAGTGACCACCACTCTCACTACGACGACCAGTCCGTACAATTGGACCAACGGATAGCTTCGCGATGCAGATGGTGTCTGCAAATATACGACCAAGAGTGCAAACAGGGTTACCACCGCAACTTTTAACGATGAGCAGTCATACACATTTGGTATATGCTCCGGGATTACCAATGGGCTACCAATGAAGGATGCCAGAGTCACCTTTTCAATATACAGGGAATCATCCGTTACCGGATTCCAGCACGAGGACTCCCACGGTACCAATAATCCCAAGACCAATACAATTGATTACACCGGCGTCAACGGCTTCGGAACCAACGTTACCTTCGATGCCAACCACCGCAGCGCCGTTGTTATAACATAAACGGTCACCTAGCTGCAAAATAGCAAGCTCTCTTAGTTCGTCAGCGACTGCCATGGACACTAAAAAAAATGATTTAATACGCGTTAAAAAAAATTTTAAACCTAACAGGAATTTTCAATTATTAATTGAGGGATTTTACTGACGAGTAGGATTCATTCTACAGGAAGAGTTTTTATGGACGCGTGTGATTTCTTGAATTACGGAGCGGCGTGTAAGATTCTGTAAGTCCAATAGATGTACATAAATATGCTCGGCATGAGTGCGCGCGTGATCTAAGTCGTGATAAAATATCGTGATAAACTTCAGGTTTGCAAATATATAACTTAATTTCGGGGTGCAATCCGCGTAAATAGGTGTAAATTGCGAGTTTTTCTCTTTGCCCGGCGTCCATACTTATCTCAGTGATTTCTATTTGATCTAATTTCCCGACATTATTAAATTCATGTAACAATCTAGTTACTCATCACTATATTCGTACATCTTTTCCTCGTTTTTTTGAGCAACCCACGATAATCTCTGTCTGATCTTGGGCAAATCATTTATTAAAATGCGTTTTTGTTGATTATTCATATTGTTGGCCGGCGCCCGAAGGTAAGCGAATATCTGTAAAAGGAGACGCGTGCTAATCTCAATGTAATTATCGTCCCTAAATCTTTTCTTTCTAGGCGGAAGCGACGGTATTCGTGGTTCCTCTAAAACAGGATAAAGACGGTTCTCGACTAACTGTAGATTGACCGCCCCGTTTCCTTCGTTTACGTAATGGCATTCGACGTCGAACGTCTTTCGCCCCTGGCTCTTTCTGGGACTGTCCGAGCTTGGCGCTGTCGGTACCTGTTGCGCAGGTGGTTGCGGTACGGGGCGTGCGGGCGAGTACCTCGCGTTTAATGGCGATCTAGCTAAAAGTAAAAGTAAATGTGTAATTGAACTCCACAACGCTCCAACAGCATGATAGAAAACCCATTCAGCGAATGCAATACATATCCGTGTATGATGGTATCAAGAACGAATTTAATTAATCTAAAAATCATTAATATCGTAATAAGAGCTGCGCTTGCTGATCCGAAGGTTATGAACTTCCCCCAAATTTTATTCCAAGCTGAATCGGCAATTTGTGATAATGCGTTTTCGTCGAGCAAACGCACAATCGATACGCCCCCCGAGGCTTTCCCTTTTCCGACGAAACCTAGTGCTAATTGATTCAAAACTGCAGTTCGCTCGTTAGGTAATGTTATGATCGTTTTTAATTTTTCCATGTCTTTGTACGTGTAAATGCCACCATTAGCCAAATCTAACGGGCTTTTATATTTCCAAGATTGTTTTGTTTGCGGCCTCAAGATTTGCGGTGCATCTTGAGTGGTGATTTTTGGCAGAGCTTTGTACCATTGACTTCCAAAAACATACATAACCGGAATAACTGTATCGCAGATCGTACGCGTTCCGTACTCACGCAAAATATGCGTGCGAGGGGATAAAAATAGAGTTTGACCTCGGCTTGTACACATTTCAATATATGCACGACCTCCCTGGCTAACAAGCTAATATAACCCGGTGGACATTAATTGATACGCTAGTAAATCAGGAGCTATAGTTGCTAGACTTAACGCATTAGCAATAATTTTTCGCTCCAATTGACATTGTTGTATAAGAACATCTTGATAAAGTTTAGTCATTTGACCCTTTATGTGTTTTTCGGTATAAACGAATTTAGAATTCACATACGCAAAAATGTCAATATTGTTTACATCTTTACTTTGAGAAGCTTCGAATCTTTCCTTGTCGGGATTTTGTAATCTGAATAATTTGGGATGCTCGGTCCTGATTAATTGAAAAGAATACACAGGCACGGTTCCCATATCCTTAAAAGCGAACGAGAGTCCCTCGGCTTCTAATAGATAAAGCGGCCGCCGCTCGTTATCTCTCTCTCTGTGGTATTAGCCGCCGGCCCGGTATATAGGTTCGTATACCTGTTGGACTGACACGCGTGCAGAGGCATTACGTCCCAAAACGCATATCTGAAATCAGCGTCAATGCAGTTATCTTCCGAGAATGAATTGTTATATATCCGGATACTATCACGTCATAGAATTCATCGTAAGGATCCGCGTAATAACCGGCGTTTTGGCAATTTCCGTCACTTTTGAGCGTACCCGCGAAGGCCATAGGGTGCGTTGAAGTATCATTAATTCTTAAATTCTGAAAAATATCAGTTGAAATTGATATAGAACGATGTAAGTGCATTTTATAGCATTCCTCTCGTGAAATTTGTCTTAAATAACGGACCTCGCCGTTTCTTATGGCGGCTGTGTGGGACCACATCCCACAATATTGCACGGTTCTTTTAACTTCGATTTTACAGTATCGAACTTTAGTGCTCGCGAATTCGTTAATTTGTCGTATTATTAATTATAGGATCAGAGATGTCACACTCTCCGATTTCTACAAGTGAGAAGGTAGTAAAATTAGTGAATTTTTGCGCGCAATCGTATCCAATAAGAGCCTTGACGAGTGCGAAGTCGATTGCTGCGAATAAGAGTGGTAGCATGGGCTTCATCTGCAATCAGCAAGGTTATATTATTTTGCACAACATTTAGACAACAAAGCTGTGGAATTTATTAATAAAAGTTGACATGGAGGTAGCGTAACGATTATTTCAAATAACATCGAGCTTGTACATTTATAAACAAAGAAAGAGATTAGAAATAATTCAAATTATCGTTTATTTACTTACTTTGTTATTAATAATGTTGATAGAATAAAATCGAGTTTGAGTATCCATATGTGGAGGAAACAGACACAAATAATTCGAATTATCCTTTATTTATTCATATTTGTTACTAATAATTAAGTTTTTTGTATATGTATATATGTTTTGTTATTGCGTTATTTGTTACTACCTTCGTTTGATTTTCTCTTAATTGTATCTTTACGTTTTTATTTTCCCAAATATGTAACATTAAATAAGTACCAGTATAGGGATCATCTAATTTATGCGGCTTGGGCCCCTTCCGCAACCAAACGTAATCACCTACTATTATTTCTACGTGATTAGCCTTTAAGTCGTAATGTCGCTTCGTTCTCCCCTCAGCTAAGCAGATTCTTTCGGCAGCTATTTCACTTAAGGGGGGAGTCTGCTTTTCCGGCTTCAACAAATTGATTTTATTTTTGTCTTAAATCTATTCCAAAACTATCCAAGAATATGTCTTCAAAATTTCAGAGGCCAATTCGACATATTACCGAAGCTAGAGCAGTTTTAGTGGCCGAGAATCGAGCAGGTGCGCATGCTCGGGCAAACCCGAGCGCGCGCGCTCCGCCCCTCGATGTATTCTATTATTCGACTATACTTGTATATACCTGAAAAGGTCCAACCGTCCTTTGAAACATTATTTGAAGTTTCTAGAAGGTCTGTGTTGAGTAGTAGTAGGGAGAACGGTATAGAATATAACGGTATACTATAGCTCTCGGCATCGGCTTCTACACTGCTGTTCGTAGCGTCAGCTTTCAGTTCCACTTTTGATTTTGCCGAGTACAAATCGAAATGTCAAGCTACCCGAAAGGTGATCGATCTAAAAGACAGCGTACTGCGGAACGGCGAAAGCGGAAATTTCACGGCAATCGTTTTACAAGTGTTTTATCGGACGACGGAGACTTACACACGAGCCGCAGTGAGCAGAAGTTAACGACAGCAAGCAGCGATGATGTCATTATTCATTCTGTGCACTGCTACCGCATTATTGAATTTATGTCTGTGTCTCGCCATTTCGGAAATCGCAATTTGGACACGTGCAAAAGCGTATGGGTACTCGTTTACGCAATAAAAGAAAAACCGAGAAACTCGGAGGAAAGACGCGGCTAACGGTGAGTGTAATCAAGAAATTGACGATATACTACGATCTGACAATTCGTCGAAATATTGATTCAGTGAAAGGTATGAAGAAAGCTATTATAGTAACATTAGACCACTACTGTTCCACGGATGAAAATCGTCGGCATGAAAATTGTCCAGAAGCTGACGAGAGTTGGTGCGAATGCCGCAAGGCTCAAGCGGCGAATAATCTTGCATCTTACAAACATCCGGCGAGATTAATCGATGAAACCGTGGAGAAGCACATTCCTCCAATTTATGAAGAGCTCTCTAATGGCGATTTAATGAGGCGGTGCTTAAGTCCGAAACATTTGAATTCCGGCTATAAAATCGTCGAAATTGCAGCATATATGGCTGCAGGCATTTTTAACGAGGGCTAATCTGCTGTACTTTCCACCATGCAGCTCCTCAATATCATCATCGGGCAGCAGTTCAAAAATTTTGCTGACGCCGTCGATGCTGAGCGCATAACGCGGGAGAACCGGCGCGCATCATTTTCTAGCAAGAATGCTCGTACAGCCCGAAGATTGGAAACCCTCAGCCAAAACGAGTTTATTGAAGAAGAGGAAGGACTAATGTATGACCCAGTGATAGCTGATTAACCTCTAATTACTATAAGTACCCAAAAACTTAAATTTTTTTGGACCGAAAACTTTAAAGTGCGTTTTCTCGAGTCTTCATTTTTACGATTTTTAGAGAACGTTGCCGGTGATAGCAAAAAGAATATACGTCCGATCAAAAAAATCAATGTGATCTAGCTTCAGTATTAAATGATCTTCTATTTGAACTAAAAAAGTTGGACAAAAGTATTATTTAAACTACTTTTTTTGCAACTTAAAGTGAATTTTTTTTCAAACTTCGAAAAAAATTGGAATTTGACAACTTCTTCGGTATTTTTTGAGTTCATATAGAACATAAACTTATAAAAATAAAAAAAAAATTATCTCGACTGTTTTAGACGCACCGCACGACCTCCATCACCGGCACCGATTAGAAAGTGCAGACTCCAGTCGCTCCGGAAAAATGGTCATAACTTGAAGAAATTTTAATGTTTTTTAATAACAAAAATTGCTTTTTAAAGCTAAAATATAGTATATTATGTTCTCAAAAATTCGTTTACCCCAATCATTTCCTTCCCTTTCAAAAAAATCGCTGATAAAACGCTTTTTTACGGGACCTAAAGCAGACTACCCCCTTAAGGCGCTCAGGCGTCAGATAAGATCTTGCATGTAGTAAGGTGTGAAAATGGTCGATTCATTTCGTCCAGAATTATGGTTAAGCATTGCTAATTCGACACATTCACCCCATTCGGCATCTTTAGAAATAAACATCTTGAGAAGTTCATTTAACGGCGCGTGCGCTCGCTCGAGAGAGCCGTTCGACTGCAGGTGAAATGCGTTAGTTTTAATTTGCTTGATTTTGAATCTCTTGGCTACGCGCGTCATTAATTTACTTAGAAAATGTGTCCCTTGATCTGTTAATATAGCTTGAGAAGCTCCAAAAATATAAACTAATCTTTTTATAAATCCGTCAGCTACTGAGATTGCTGTTGGATCGGGAAGGGTAACAAAAATCATGAATTTCGAAAATTGATCTTTTATGCTAAATATGTATTCATTACTCATTTTAGTTTTAGGCAATGGTCCGACTATATCAAGAGCTACTTTAGTAAACGGTATTGCTGGATAATCAGTAATAATTATATTTTGCTCGTTTTTGACTCTAACTAATTTTTTTAATTGACATTGCTTGCATTTTTGAATGAACTTTTCTACTTCCTACTTAAGATTTTCTCAATTATATTTATGTCTAATTCTATTATAAGTTTTATTGACACCTTTGTTTCCACCAATCATAGAACAATGCATTTCTTCGATAACTTTTGCACGTGCAGAAAATGGATGGTGTTGTATTTGACCGAGACATATAATAATTTTGATGTTTGTTGAATATAATTCTTTTTTAATACTGTTTAATATTAAATTGAATTCAACGTTTTCAATATTATTACTTTTTGCTACGCTAAATGTATTAATCTCTTTTTCAATCAAAATGTCACTCAATTTATTAAGTAAAATTTGCAAAATATTCATGATATTTATTAAATTCGCGTTGCTCGTTTCTAAGTGGCATTACTATATGGAATCTAGTATTCACTTTAATTAATTTAGGTTCACCAACAGTTAAATTATCAAGACGTGGTAGCTTATTGGTTTCATATAATTGCTTTGCTCCTTCATCAAGCCGTTGGCCTATGGAATTGACGAAATATAAGTAGTTGTCTTTTCGCATAAATAATTTTTCTCTGCAATGAATGATATTTCTACTAGGGAGTTCGTTTGTGTTTGAGTCACTATGTGTGAGCTCCGAATTGAGTAGTTCATTAGACTCGCTTGAATTTTCATTTAGGTGAGTAGTTACATTAAGATCTATATCAAATTCCGCAGTGTTATCGGCAGCTGTCGTGACGGGGCTGCGTGTGCGACTTTCCTGCCTTTCCTCAGGGTGTGTGCTTTCACCGTCCCCCCCCCTGAAAATTTCCGGCTGCGAGTGAGCGCATTTCTACTGTCTCTGTACCGGCCTCTCTTCGTCAAACATTTTACGACCTCCAGCTGTTCTCTTACGTGGTGCGAGGGCTTGGATAGCTGCCGCATGCCGTGTGCTTGGCTGTCTGCTTGCGCGTAGGCGCGTCATCATGCCGGGTGGCTCAGTGGCGGCGGGCTCTACCTGCCTTTCTAACGCTTGATTATTCATTTCTCTGTCTAGCTTACTCTGGTTGTTAGTTTGCTCATGCTCACTTGCTAACAAATTGCTATTTGTGGTATCGTTAATGATTAATATTTGTGACTCTACTGGATTTCGCGAAAGTGCGTTGACATTAGTATTTATTACGCCCGGCTTATATTTAATTTTAAAATTGTAATCTGCCAATTTTAATCTTCATCTCGTTACTCTAGATCTTGGATCTTTGTGCTAATTTAGCCAGACTAATGGCCTATGGTCTGTAATAAGAGTGAATTTTCTGTCGTATAAGTATAATCTGAATTGAGTTATACAAAATACTATAGCTAAAGCTTCTTTCGAAAAAGTGCAATAATTTACTTCAGTTGGGTGAGACCTCGTGATACAAAAACTATTTTCGAAAGATTTCTCAGAATTTTTTTCCCAGATAAATGGTTGATCTTTCTTTAGTAAAAGTTTAAAGGTCTGGCTATTTTTGCAAAACCAGGTTAAAACGTCTATAATAATTGGCCAGTCCCAGAAATTGTTTAATATTTTTTGCTGTTTTGGGAACTGGAAATTTTTTTACTGCTTCTATTTTTTTTGGATCGGGCTTCAAGCTATTACTGCTTATAATTTGCCCAGGGTAATTAATTTCTTCCTTTAAAAATTCGCATTTGTCAGGTTGCAATGTCAGGTTAACTTTTATTAATCTTTTTAATAGCTCAGCTATTATTTCCCAATGTTCTTCGGCGATAGTTTCAGAAAAAATACAAATATCATCAAACAATGCTACTATACCTTTCATTCCTGTGATTAATGCCGTGATAAGAGCGAGAAAAACGGATGCACTTGTTTTAAGTCCAAACGGGCTCCTGCGGAAATGAAAAACGCCTAAATTACAATGAGAGGCTGTTTTGCGTTTATCTTCTTTTTTTATAAAAATTTTATGGCAACCAAAAGCTAAATCGAATATCGAAAAAAAATTTGCGCGCTCCAATTTGTCTAAAATATCTGTTATATTGGGTACCGGATGATTATAATCAGGTATAATTGCATTAAGCTTTCTGACGTGTACCACCATTGTATAACGTTTATTGCCTTTTGAATCGGGCTTTTTATCGAGGGCTCTATTATATCGTTGTCTAGCAATTCTTGTACTTTCCTATTGATTTCCTCTTTTAGTACAGGAGGGTGGCGGAATTGTTTAATACGAATGGGTACATTACTACTGAGGGGGATTCCGTGCTCGAGCACAGTTGTTGCCGGCAACTTATCTCCCGTTAGATAAAATCTATCTGCATATTGGTCTATGAGCCGCTTTACCGAAACTCTCTGTTCGCCGGTCAGATAGTCGGGGCGCAAGAGCGCTTTCACCCTGTGTGCTCCGCTGTCGTTACCCTTCGCATTCTTATCAGAAATGGTCATTATCTTCTTTTTTAATTTCGATTGCATTTTTTATGATTTTCTTTCCTTTTATGTGACGTTTAGCTGCGTTAATTGTATTGCCTAAAAGGAGAAATGAGTAATCACAGCTGTTATTTTTAGACTTTGCGTGTACTGTAAACTTAACTAGTTTTTTCAGCTGCATCATTAATTTGTGGATTTCATAAATTTTCTCATATTTTAACATATTTGCTATTACTAGTATATGCTTATAAATGATTTGAATAGTCTCAAATTGTCTCAGGTAAGAATTTATTTATTTGTTGACTTTTTTTAATAACTTTCAATAAAAAATTCAATTTTTCTAAAAGTTTATTTTCAAGCTCACTCTTATGGCAATTTTTAATTTTATCATATGCAAATTTACTTCCTTCCAAAAATACGTTGTCATTAATTTCTGTATTCGATTTTTTATTTGCATTATCATTCTGCCATGATTTCGGTTTTCGAATTTCGGAATTCGATTGATTTTCTAACTTTGAGTTATTCTGATTTCGATTTTGTGCTCTGAATTTACTATTTTCAAATTTCAGATCTCGATTTTCGGGGTTTCGAATCTCGGTTTTATAATTAAAATTTTCGTTTTTCGGATATCGGATTTCGGATTTCGTATTGGAAGTGATTTCCGTATATGATTTTTGACTTTGCGAATATCGATGTTCTAAGCTTGAACTGTGCAAATGTTCGGATTTTGATTTGTACGCGCTGTTCTACGTTTTCGGTAAAAGTAGCGGTTCATGGCAATTTTAGAGGCAATTTATAATTATCAATTATAAAATATTGTTCTCTATAATTAATTTCTGCATCATAATTAATAAATATTTCACTGCCGAGCAGACGGTCTTCCTCAATAGGGAAATCATCTGGTACTAAGTGAAAATAAAATGTTAAATCATGAAATTGCATTGGATTTTTGTCATAAGTGTTTATGCTACTTTTTGTTATACCGGTTAGTTCTAAAATTTCGTTAGCATCGACTCGAACATTATGCGGTTTTTTTGAAATTTTCAAAAGTGCTGGCCCACCGCCGGTGTCTAGCATTAGTGACAACGGTTACAGGCAGCAATTTGAGGTGAACTCTCTCTCCGCTTGCCGCTTCATCGGCGTCTCATATTTGTACATATAATTTCCGCGCAGTTTTTCTCTCTCCTCAACTGCCGCAGGATATTATATACATATATATGCATATATTTATATTTATTTATTGATTTGATAGTATTCTTACTTGATGCGTCAATCCCTGGTACCAATTTTATTTCCTTTTTTTCTCTTTTATTTTGCTATTTATAACTATATAAATTGTTATTTTTTTTATATATTTAACAAGCTATTACGATATTGCATTTATTGACATGCGGAGCACTGCTGATATCAAATCTATTCTTCAACTGGATCAGCATTACTTGTTTATCAATAAAGACTCCACATCCCCTCCACACCCCTCCACGTATCCCTCCACATCTCGTTCACAGCCCCTCCGCACCCCCTCCACATCCCCTCCACATAATAACGTTAAATTGTTTAAAAAAACTACGTTATTCTTTTTACTTATTTGCCCCTACACCCTCTCTACCCTTTCCACCACCTCCACGCCCCTCAACTTACTTGCCCCCACCCCCTCCACCCTCCCCAACATCCCCTCCAGAGTCCCTCTAAAAAATAATAATATATATTAAGTAAAAATTATAGAGTTCTGGTTCATGCACATTATAATTGTGCACAATTTAGCATTGGTCGAATATAGATATGCTAATCAATGTTAAAGTGTACATAATTAAAATGTGCGATTCTAATATTAAATATTACAACAGGCACTGAGTTCTGCAAGGGTATATACTACCCTTCCTGGTATATATATATTTATCGGACGTTTTACGTCTACGGGTATAGTGGGCTGCCCAGAATAAAAAGTTATCAATATTAATGTTCGACGTGTCAAAGTCTTCATATTTAAAAACGCTATCGAGAACCGTCTGGAGATTTAAAAAGAACATCATGGCGGTTGCAATATTGCGGCCGCAATCATGGACAATTCTGTTTGATGATTAATATTGATAGATTAGAAACATAAAATGACTGTTTTGTAGACTGAATCACCGTATATATACGTTCTTGGCGTTAAGGGGTTATATCCACTTATGCTCTAAAAAACAAGGCTTTGTTAATTATTTTTTTTAAAGGACATCTGAGATTAAAGGTATACAAATAATATAACATTGGATTAAACATCTTTTTCGTATATCGGCCTCCAGAGCTTCCCATACGTTAGGTGTGCTCTATCGTCGTAGTGAGTCTCAAAAAAATATTGTTTAATTTTTTTTTTAATTTGTCATCTATAATTATTTAAAATAAATTTTTGTTATTTCTTATGGGTGCCATTTTGTTTTTGATTGTTATTGCGTACGTCTCTATGAGACACTAATCTTATTTATGTCATAGGTATGTTAAATATTATTTGATATTAGTGTTTGTATCTGCGGTGTTTATTGTTTAAATTATTGTTTAATGTAATTATGTTTATATACCTATTGAAGAGGGGAGTATTGAAAGACTTCCGAAACGTCGGCAACTGACTGTAATAAATAAAGGATAGTTCGTGGATATCGATTTAGCATCTTCATTCCATTACGTACACCTACGAACGATAGAGTCACTTCCATATATAACAGATGGAAATGGAATTTGAATTTAAATCGTATTACTGTCCGATACATAATATGTCAAACCGACCAAAGAATGCGCATTCGATTCACTTCACCTCAATGAAATCTTGAAGGTAGAGAGATCGGGATTCAGATACATAGGATATTATAAAAGGAAGCTTACTAATTGTCGATAAAAAGATATAAACCTTATCAAGCTAATTTCGGAGGAGGAGGAACGAGAACAAGAACAGGAAACTTGGATACAAGTATACGAAGCTGCTTATACAACGCGATTTGCCATGAAATTACTCATGTTTTTTTTACTTCTTTATGGAAAGCATAAGACTAAAATTCCACTGAATCTGCAAAAATTTGAAGACTTTGTGCTCGTACTCATGGCACGAGCTTTTAATCAGCAGTCTAAACTTCGAACGCCAACTCGTTCAATCTTAATCAAATGTCAACGTTTCTCGTGCTTTGTTTTTATTTTTTTATATTTTAATAAGAATTTTATAAATGAAGTTGTTCATCGTTTCCTCAATGAATATTTGTCAATAATGGTAGATATTTTAAAGCTTAATGTATATTTCAAAAAAAGGTTGGAAATTTTATTTTCTCTGTTTCGTTATATCAAAAAAAATAATGCAGAAACATTTCTAAAATATTACAAAAGAAAAATTAAAAAGATATCTTTGAGAAAGCAGGGTGTCAAATCAGTTTACAGCTTTTTTTAACAAAATAATGAAAATAATTATATAGGTCCCGTAATGCTAAATTAAACATGTTATTACTTTAACATAGTGCCAAGAGGGTCAGTGTAGAGATGATGGATGGGTGGGGTAGTATAAGAAGAGAACATTAAGATATGTAAGAAAAGAGTGGGAGATTATGGGTGACGTGGAGGGGGTACTTTTCTTAAGGGGTTATATCCCCCTTATGCTCTAAAAAACAAGGCTTTGTTAATTATTTTTTTTAAAGGACATTTGAGATTAAAGGTATACAAATAATACAACATTGGATTAAGCAACTCTTGAAGATGAGAAAAATTTTTTTTATTGATATTTTTTTTACAAAATGGCGGCTGTGCAGTGATTACCGTGAATCGCTTTTTCAAAAAGGTCTTCCTCGGCGAGCAGTACAAGCCTCGTCCAACTCCACCTATAAAAAAAAAATGTTCTATTATCTACATGAGTTTTGCTAGTGTAGTACACATGATTATATTTTTAGAATTTTTTTTCGCGAAATGGCGATTGTTTTAACAAAAAATCGTGTTTTTGACAAAAAAAATCGACTTAAATTGTTTATAACTTTTTTTCTTGTTAATTAATCGCTAAAATCGTGTGTACTACACTAGATAATCAAACAATGAAGCTACTGTTAAAATTTTAAGTCAATCGGATGTAAAGTTTTTGAGTTCTACTGCTTGCCGATTTTGAAAACATGGTTTCGAGACAAACGCGTTTGAAGTTTCCAAATGCTATAAATCTTAAGAATCGCAAAAATATAGTCCATAATAATTTATTTACCTTCAGTCTGCTATCCCTGCACCATATAATTGTCCTTCCAAGGCCTTCATTTCCTCTTCTTCTTTCTTTTTGCCTGATGTAATGCTGCGCCTGGCCTCTTTCGCGATATCGGACATACGATGCTCAGCGGTTTTGACGCGATTGGCGTCCGTTTCCAAGCAAAACTCGTACATGTTTGGTCCAACAGTCAACCCAAGAGCATCGTAAACGGCAAACAGACCCGAGAAGCCGTAATTGAAGATAATAACGGCTACGTCAGTCGCAATGTCAACTATAGTCTTACAATAGACTAGGAGCAATTGACTACACTACAGCATTAAACGACTCGTTATTGTTCTGAGTATACGCACCCAAGCAGCGTGACAGAAGGTTGTCGGAGATGAGTTCATTATAAATGGGTTTTATTGCGTTAAAAACATCCTCATGCATTGGACTCTTGTGCTCGTACGTTGCAAGTGTACCAAGCGCTGTACTGCGCTGCCAAGAACACCAAGAGTCTACTCCGATGGGACACTTCTCGTGCTGTGTATTCTCCTTCGTCGACATTTTATGAAGTAACGTTGCCCAAATTACATTCCGCATTTTTTCGACTGAATCGTAATAGCAAGTCCGTAATAAATAGAAAGTTCATCAATTAACTTTCCGGTCAACTTTCCTCGGCCGCCAAGACCTTTCGTTGTTTTTTTCAAATTGCGCATACGCGTTCCCATGCGCTTATGAACGTGTCCGACACATTCTTTTTTTTCGACGATGAAATCTTTATAAGGTTTTGAGTCGACTATACCTTTATATGTTTTTGAATCGCCGTCGCCGATATATTTCAAATATTTGATATTACGAGGGTAGTTCAATAAGTCTTTAGAATAAAGTATAAAAACAATTTTTTTTGGGTAAATTTTTTTTATTTTTCAACATAATCTCCTTGGAGCTCTATACACTTGGTCAATCGCTTTTTAAGTTTTTTTAATCCTTCAGAAAAGTGCGTTTTCGGAAGTTCCTCAAAATAAGCACTTACAGAGGCAATGACGTCTTCGTTGTCCGTAAATCTCTGTCCACCGAGCCATTTTTTCAAGTTTGGAAATAAGAAAAAGTCACTGGGGGCTAAATCTGGTGAATACGGTGGGTGTTCGACCAATTCGAATTTTAGTTCTTCAATTTTAGCCATTGAAACTAAGCATGTGTGAACTCGGGCGTTGTCGTGATGAAAGAGAATTTTTTTTCTCGCCAAATGTGGTCGTTTTTTTTTAATTTCTTCTTTCAGCTGCTCTAATAATGACGCATAATACTCACCAGTAATTGTTTTACCCTTTTCCAAGTAGTCAATAAGTATAATTCCACGTGCATCCCAAAAAACTGTAGCCATAACCTTACCAGCTGACTTTACGGTCTTTGCCTTCTTTGGAGCTGGTTCGCCTGTGGAAATCCACTGTTTGGATTGTTCCTTTGTCTCAGGAGTGTAGTGGTGTATCCATGTTTCATCCACAGTCACAAATCGACGAAAAAATTCCTCAGGATTCCGACTTATGCGCGCCAAAAGAGCCTCAGAGGCGACCACTCTATTGCGTTTATTCTCAGCTGAGAGCAAACGCGGCACCCATCTTGCCGATAGCTTTTTCATGCCTAATTTTTCATGTAGAATTGAAACAACTGCACCTATAGATATCCTTGTGGCCTCAGCTAACTCACGCACTTTTAATCTTGTATCCTTCAACACCATATCGTGGATTTTATTGATGATTTCGGGAGTAGTTGCTTCTACGGGTCTTCCTGAACGTGGTTCGTCACTTATTGATGTACGACCACGCTTAAATTCAGTTACCCAGTTATAAACCATTGCTAAGGCAGGGGCAGATGTGCCATGAACTGAGTCCAATTCATTTTTTATCTCATATGGAGTTAAATCCTTTAAATGAAAATGTTTAATTACCGCTCTGAACTCGTTTTTTTCCATTTTTCTTAACAAGCAATTTTTTTTTTCAATTGGTTATAAAAACACGTAAACTCAGAAGATGTGGACTATGACTGCACCATATATCTAGTCGGGAGTGGTGCTGACTGAAAACAGATGATTTGGAGCGATTCGCGCGCCATCTGTTGGTCATTCTAAAGACTTATTGAACTACCCTCGTATGAAGTTTTTCGGAGCGTTTGAACATTTCTATAACTGCGTCGATCTCCATTTTCCCGGCACTACCTTCATGGTTGGCATCACAGTTCTGTTTGTGTGATGGGTATACCTCTTCGTATTCAGCAGTACCTTCTTTTTTTTGCCAATATTCACACACTTTACAGTACTTAGATTTTACACACACAACCAATACTTTGCCAGTGTACCAACCAATCAAAGTCACCAATCCGAACAAAGACGTAAACCCTCTCTTTCGCCAAGATCCATCGCCTGACACCGTGAGATCTTCTTTTTCACCTCGTTTGATAGAAATTTCTTTTTCTTTAATCGCTGATTTTTTCATAGATATAATTCGAATAGATGAAGTAGCAGTGGCGATATTAGATATGATCTTACTGTAAGTTGTTTGAAAAACAGGCTTTGCGAGATCCATCTTAGAGCAGAACTTTTTTATACCGTTGATGCCTATGCCTATGATGCGCATAGCTAAAATAATACGGCAGTTGATCTCATAAGCACGACCATTTATTACAGGACAGCTGTTAATATCAGCATCACCACAGTTCGAACAAGACACAATAATTTTGAAGCCTTGTCTACGCTTGTTCGACTCTAAAAACCGCACGTCACCATAACATTTGTTGCATACTACTAATTCAGAAAGAGTAGTAAATACAGCGAATAAATTGATGAAACAGTAGCCGAAATTATTATCAACATCGCGGTCACGGTCTAAATCAGTAGTTTTCAATTTCTTAGCCGAGGTTCTAACGTGCTCCGAATCGCCTTCGAACAAATGGCGGTTAGGCGGGCGTCGATTACTAATTTTACTCCGTTTTATACTTGTACTTCTTGTATTACTGCCTTTGCAGCCACTGTACACCTTTTCATTCATAATTAAGTACTTGTAAATATAATTCACAGTTAAAAAGTAAAGCAAAACTCAAAATAACAACGTAAACAATGAGAACGGCTGATCGACTAAACACAGGGCAAGTGTGAGTAAACACGTGCTGTAAAGACACTGTAACCGTCGTAATGTCATGTAGCGACCTCTATAATTCAATTTTAAAACACGATATCGATCGTAGGTAACTTCTACTAATTTCCAAAGCCGCGAAATTCAAAAAAGCCAGCATCGCTAAAATAAGCGAAAATTGTTATTTTGGAGCATCAAAGCTGTTTGGAAAAAATTGATTTAAATAATTTTGAGTTTAAATCGGTGCTTGGGCGTTGTAGATTTTGATTCTAGGATTGTTTTGGCAAGATTTAAGCCAATAAAAAAAATGGAAAAAAAACAAAAAAGGGGGATATAACCTCTTAACATATTAATGAAAATAATGATATCGGCACACATACGCACACATCGTAACGTTAAATTAAACGTGTTATTACTATAACACAATGCTAGGAGGGTCAATGTAGAGATGATGAAAATGTGTAGTATCATAAGAAGATAAAATTAGGATAGTAAAAGTGGAGGGGGTATGAGGGACGTGGAGGGATTATTTTTCTTAAACAGAATAATGAGAATAATGATATAAGCACTTAATACTAAATAAAACGTGTTATTACCACGAATAGTGCTGGAAGGAGTGTGTAGGACGATGGTGGACGTAGAGGGGATTGGAATAGAAATCATTGTAAAATTAATTATTGTAAAATGAACGTATGAACGTAGAAGGAGAAGAGGGAGGGGAAGGGGGTTATGGGATCATGGAGGAAGTATAAGGCGGCCGGGAGAAAATGAAAGCGCGTGGAATGACATATATCCTGGCGTATTAATTAAAGAGAATGGAATGAAATGGTTGTGAGTAGAGAAACGAAGAGAGGACTCAAGCGTGCCCATGTGCACATCCGCATGCGCAGTTGTGTACACATGCACATAAATATGTGCAGTTATGTACACGTGTAGTTAAGTATGCGCAGCTGTGTACACGTACAGTTCAGTATGCGCAGTTGTGTTCACGTGCACTTTAGTATATTTGGGTTGAATCCACGTGCAATTACGTATGCACAGTAATGACTATATGCAGACAAGCATGCATAGTAGTGACTACGTGCAGACAGGCATGCGCGATAGTTACTATGCATACACAAACATGCGCAGTAGTAACTACGTGAATACAGGCATGTATCGTAGCAACTACGTGTACACAGGCATGCACAGTAGTGACTACGTGCCTACGGGTATGCACAATTCTGAAGTAAAAAAGTAATCCATTTTAAAAAAGAATGTTTGTAATCGTTTGTCGTAAAGCCAATGCTAAAATACGCGTATATTTACTACAACATAATGTTTGAAGGATCAATATGAAAGTGGTGGGAGGTGCGGAAGCAGAAAAGGAAGAAAAGAAATGAGGTGGAAAAATATTAGGAGTAATGAAAGGACGCGAGAGGGGTGTTTTAAAAATAAAATCATGATATATACAACATGCTAAGACCGTCACGCTGAAATATGTGCCAGTTTACTTATACAACAAGCTTGGAGGGTCTATTGGGAGAGATTGATTTTTTGGAGGGGTATTGAGGAAAGTGAGGGAAGGGTTCATAGGGATCTAGGAGGAAAAAGGGAAACAAATGGCTGCTAAGTGAGGAAGCGAGCAAGTGAGTGAGTGAAGTAGTGGGTATATTTGCTAGTAGTGAGTAAGTGACCGATTGCGTGAGTACGCGCGTTAGCAAGTGACTAATTGTGAATGTGAACAAGTGAGCGAGTAAGTGAGCGAGAGAGTGCTGACGTGAGTAATTATGTGCGCAAGAGAGTGAGTCAGTAAATGCATGGGTGATTAAGTGCGTAAGTGAACGAGTGCATGAGTTATTATTAGAGCGAGTGACAAGCGAGTGTGAGCGAGTGAGTGGCTATGCGTGACTGAGTTACTTAGTAAGTGAGTGAATGTGTCTGTAAGTACATGACAGAATTAGTGAGCAAGTGCATATGCAAGTAAGTGAGTCAACACGTGAGTAAGTGAGCAAGTGAGTGTAAGAATGGCTGAGTGAGAGAGTGTGAGAATATGTACGAAGGTGAGAGTGTGAGTGACCGAATTAAATAATGAGTTCTGAGTGAGTACGTGAGTAAGTGAGTTTGCCAGCTTGTACATTAGCGAGTGAATAAATTCATGCGAAAATGAGTGCATTAGAGCGTTAATGAGTAACTAAGTGAATAAGTGAGTACGTGAGAAAGCGCGAGAGCATGTAAACGAGCAAGTAAGCAAGGAAATGAAAAAATGTGTGTGAGTAAGGGAGTGAAGAAATGCGAATGAATATGTAAGTGAAAAAGTGCGTGTCAGTACGTGAGTGATTAAAAAAATGAGACTGAAATATAAAATTAAAGAGAGTAACAGTATGGAAATGGAGCACGATAAATATTTTGTTCTTATATATACACACTAACCGTGGTACCAAGCACCCCAATATCGTAATTCAGTAACCATAGACATAGAAGATCGAGATATTTCTGATTTAATATGATGTAACTTTTATAGATTTTCGGTATACTATGTATAAATATTACTTTTAATAGATTAACGCATAATATGTTCTTTTATTAAAAATACTTCAGATAAAAAAACAAGCAAGGAAATACATTAAATTCCCAGACGATCTTTCACCTCATCCTTCACTCACAAATTCCTTGATTTACATATTCTGTCATGAAAACATCATTACATCATTTTTAGATAAAACTATCGTTTAATACTTAAATTTAAACTATATAATAACTTTAACAATCGTTTTCTGTGTCATTGAAAATGAAAAAACGTCATAAAACAAAAACAATCTGAAGAATCTTAAAAATTAATTTTGATTTAAAATCTTCATCAAAAGACCAAAGAAATAAACGTTCATTGGTAAAAAATTACCATGTAATACCTGAGAAATAAGCATAAAAATTAAAAAAAAAAAAAAATATAGCCCTAACTACGAGTATCTCGAAAAATAAAAATCCTCGTGAACTGGGTAAAGACCTTAAACAAGAGATAATAAAAAGCTATATTTTTAGAAAATTTCAGAGGGAATAATGCCGTTTTACTCAAGTTATCGTTTGCCATAGAAAATCGATTATCTTCACAATAATATTTTTTTCTCTAGTATAGAAAAATAAAATGACTCAAAAATTTTACACCATAATCTTCTCCATTACCCTAATTACCTCAATTTTAAATACAAAAACTGATCGGAAAAACTAATAAAATTATTATTCTGCCCCCTTCATTTAAAGAAAAACAAACAAAATGATCCGTGAAAGATTAAATTTGACAGTGGATTACTCGAAATATATTTATGCCCGCACATACATCTTCGTACACTATTCCCAAACGTAATAATGAGCTATCATTGATCGAAAATTATCGCGTAATCCGCAAGAAATCAGCATAAAATAATTTTTCGAAAAATAAAATATCATATAAAATGATAAACCGTTCTAAAACAAAAACGATTCTATGATTCCTGAAAATTCTATTTGATTTTAATTATTGATCAATAGATGGAAAAAGTAAGCGTTTATTGTTTAAAGATTACCATGTGATACCCCAGAAATCAACAATCAAAATTAAAAAAATATAACCTCGAATATCTTAAAAAATAAATGTCCTCATGATATGGGCAAAGAATTTAGCCAAGAGATAGTAAAAAGCTACCTTTTTGGAAATTTTCAGAATGATTTTTTTCTCAAGTATAAAAAAATAAAATGACTCAAAAATTTTCCATCATATATTTCAGAGAAATCACCGTTCAAACGAAAAATTACGTTTCTGTGTATAACAAAACAAAGGAAATACCTTATACAGAATTTTGGGTGGTAAAATAAAGGAAATTTTATGCTATTTTTAAAAATGCATTTACACTGGGTCGATGATATTATTTATGGCGCACCAAAAAACCTGAAAAACTAAAACGAAAAAATCGAAAAACCGCTAAAAAATAAAAACTAATTCGAAAAACTAAAACAATTATGATGACGCTCCATTCGTGTAAAAAAGAAAACAAAATGAGCCCTGGAATATCAAATTTTACCGTGGATTACTTGAGATATCAATCCACACACACACACACACACAAACACACGCGCATTCACACAGTCACACACACACACACACACACACACATACACACACTCACTCACTCACATACATACAGACACGTATTATATTTAAATTAAATGTAATCAGATCTTAGTACGTAGATACACTGAATTTCTAATCTTCTAAAATTTTGTGAACGATTTATCATCATATATTCCCGAGATATAACCGTTTATACTAAATATTACTTTTTTCGTGTATAACAAGAGAAGGAAAAGAGCCTATCTAAAATTTGTGGCTGTAAAATATAGGTAATTTTATGCTCTTTTATTATTAATATTTCTTACATACCAAAAGACTCGAAAAAATGCAACTCAAACATCCAAAAAACCGAAAATTGTTATAAAGAAAATACGAGTCGATGAATCTTTAAATTTCATTTTAATTTCGAATCTTCATTAAAAAACAAAAAAACGGAGCCCTGTCTGGTAAAAAATGACTGTGCCATTTTCGAGATATACTGAATCAAACAAAAAGGTTAAAAAACACATAACCTCAAATATCTTGTAATATGAAGGTCCTTGTGAGCTGGTCTTAGAAGTCGTTCATTGATATTAAAGAGCTATCGTTTTGAAAAGTTTTAGATCAAATACTGCCGATTTACACCAGAATTCCCTACTGAATAAAAATCGATTTTTTTTTACAAAAAGATTTTTCTCTCTTTAAAAGAAAAACATAAAGTCTCAAAAATCTTACAGAATATTTTTCTCCATATACCTAATCATCTCAATTTAATTCAAAAGTTTTCCTTGTTTTATTTCACAGATATAACCATTTGTAAAAAAATGACGATTTGGTGAATAACAAAACAAGTGAAATAGTTTATTCAAAGTTTCGGAGGCGGAAATATAGGTAATTTTATTTTCTTTCAAATGCATTATTACTCAAACGATGATATTATGTCTGCAATATAAAAAAATACAAAAAACTAAAACTCAAAGATCTATAAACCGCTAAAAACGAAAACGCGGATTTAAAAAAAACGGCAGCGTGTAAGAAGCCGATAAATGGATTTGCCGCCATTAACTAATTCGAGGATGATACTGAGTCGATTCGTGTGAATACAGCACGCGCGCGCGCGCACGAAAGCACACAAACACATACACACACACACACATATGCACACATACACACACACACACATCCGCACACATAAACACACACACATATACATACACATGCACGCGCCCACACACGCACACTCACACGCGCACACACATACACACACACACACGTACACACACACACACACACATACACACACACACACACACACGCACGCACAGATCTTAGCAAACATTTTTAGCAAAACTTTTATTTTACCATCACAAAGCTTCCTCCATGAGGAAGGAATACTTTTTTTCTATAAACATTTTAAAGTTTTTAGAATGTTATGATTTATCAGATAGAAATGTTCCGTTAATCAGAATAATTCACGTTCAACTATCAAAATTGTGTTAATTGCAAATTTCGTGGCAGGCGTAATTAACGATTTATCAACGATGTATCGACGAGAGTTTATGATAGTTCGTGTTAAATCAAAATATATCTTATTTAATCAATTACATCACCCTACGCATTGTTTTGCCATATAGCGTACACTAAAGGGTAGTAAGTTCAGTAAAATACATGTTATTGTGACATGAACAAATTGTAATTTTATCAGCATGTATATTAATGATTTAGAACTTTTAAGCACAAGTAATATTGCAAAAAAGATGTGTATAGTGATGTCATTGATTGTATAGATTATATTTTGATTCTTACAAAAGCTGTCGTATACTCTTAATCGTTGATAAATCGTTAATTTCATGTGTAACGAAAATTACAACTAAATTAAATGCGCTACCGAAACTAAAATTTTGACAGTAAAACGTGATTTATTCTAATTGACGAAACATGTCAACTTTGGAAACGAAAGAAAAATCTTCTATATGAGGAGTTGTAACATTATAAAAACTTTTAAAAAATGTTTTATGTTCTAAGGTATATGTAAAATCATACGACACATGAAATTCGACTTTTTTGACATTTGTAGAAAGTCGATATATTGTACTAAATAAACGTTAGTGAGAGTTTGAATGTACTACTTTTATGTTTCGTGGGAAACTCGCAAAACGCTTTACTTCTCTTGAAATAATTGCTAGGTATGCTATTTTTTTAGGAATTTCGAAAGATACGAAAATCTCAAAACAGTTCTATTTTTCGTGGTCGAGTTCTGAAATGTACTTTTATTCGTCGCAAATTTCTAAAATATGTTATTCTTTGTAGTAAATTTGTTAAGTGTGCTAATTTTCATAGCAGAGTTTTAAATGTATTACTCTTTGCGGAACCACTAAATGAAAAAAGGCTAGTCTTTGTACAGAGCGATGAATTATAAAATTTTTAACACGTACGTTAGCGAGAATATTATATAATTTTAATTGGATTATGTATTTTTTTTAATAAAGGATGAAAAACGTGCTCAGCAAGACTCACGTCGGGTGATGGAGTTAGAATCTGCCCACAATAATGTAAAATTATTGTCTGATATGTTGGATTCTTATACACCGATACAAACTAAAACAGAGGATATTGAACTGATGAAAGATATATATGAAGCCTGTGAGCGTTTACAGCCAACTATGGAAAGACTTGCTCAAGAATTACAAGATAATGAAGATATGTTAGGTAAGCTATTAGGCTATTAATACAGAGAAAAATAAATTAAATTTGCCTTCGCGAAATCGGACATTTTGAGTATTTTTTCTCGATTTGTATTACAAAAATTTAATTTTTAAGAATTCTTTTTATTCCCCTTCTCATTATGAGCTAGTCTTAAAAATGTGTTTTATAGTCTTTTATTTCTTTCTCTGACTGTTCAGAGTCATTTTGCCTAAAACTACAAGGGTAGCTTCACTTTTTATCACAAAATTCTAGAAAATTATTCTAAGATATCTTAATCGGCAAACATAACCTCAAAATTGTATTTTAAACTTTCAACTTTAATTTTTCGTACTAAAGGTTTTACTATACCTACACTATATCTATTACTAACAGAAATTTTAATTAGTATGTTATAAATATATGCTACTTTGAACTAATTAAATAAACATTATAAGTAGAACCAATTAAGATTGGGTTTATACCGTTATAGTATATTTTAACCAATATCAGAGCTATAAATAGCTGCAAATATGTGCTTTTTAGGTTAGGAAAGCAGTTTTTCTGACTTTGTATTTAGATATAGGCTAATAAAGTGAAGTAAAACATGAATAATGCGAAAAACATATAAACCGATTGTATGGCCCATTTTAAGTGTGAAAAATAGCGAAAAAATGAGGAAAAATAGTTTCTCGGGTTTTTGAATACCGCATACCTTTTCAATAATTCTAAAAAATTTCACGTTAGTAAAAAAGCAAATAAGGAACACAAAAAAAATTTTATTTTAAATTTTTTAACACACTTAAATAGTAACAAAACAATTTCTTCAATTTTCGTAATAATAAGCGAACAACCAGAGAAAGAAATATAAGAGGGAAAAGCACATTTTTAAGACTAGCTCTTAAGAGCAGGGGGGAGGCGGTGAGGAGCAAAAAATAATCTTAAAAATTACATTTTTATAATACAATCGAGAAAAAATACTCAAAAAGTCCGATACCGTGAAGCCAAGTTTAACATTGTTAATCGGCTAGAGTCTTAACGTGAAAGATTCAAATTAGTATTCTTATTCCAGCGGAAGTAGTTAGAGCAAGTGAGGATGTAGAAAAAGTGCGTAATAAATATGCTCGAGTACTGCTGCTTAATCAACCTTCAATTTCATCATCACAAAGTAAAGAAACTCAACACATATTATTAGATCTCAATAGCTCAAATTTAGCAATTTTCTGCAATAATGACTCTTCTAATATTCATGATAAAGATGCTAACTTAATGACAAATTCTCAATCCGACATGGAACTTTTAAGAGATATTTTCGGATCCGTAAGTGATGCAGCAGAGTCACTCTATTCTTCTGATCAGCAATCTTCATTATCAAATGCTTCAATTATGCAACCAATGAACATTATAGGTACACAAGAAAAAGGTAATTAAAGAGTAAATTATTATCTATTATATACGATATAATAATTGTGCATAAAATGATAAATTTATAAAAATAGGCGACAAAAAGAAAGCCCTAGATGATTTAAACCAATTTGGAGAATATCTTTTGAAAAAGAACTTATCAGATCGTACGATTCAAAGCCATTTTTTCAAATCAAGGTAAGAATTATATCATACTAATGTCCGTGTAGCAATTGTAACGATTTTATAAATCATGTACAGTAGATGTACCAATTCTGGTAAATGTTCCATTGCTGGCCACTTAACATAATTCTAATCATTTTAAAAGTCTTAACTGTCGAATCCCATACAACCATGACATTTACATGACTTTATTTTTTTATTACTTTAGCCCTTATCCCTTACCGTATAGTAATAAAAGTACAATTAACCTAACATATTTAACATCTTAATATTATTCTTCACATTAAGAAAGAACTACACAGGTTGTTACGGGTATAAATATAATGTGCTAAAGAAGCATGAAGTATGTACGAAGCGCGCGTATAAAATGTAATTTATACGTATGATTTATTGAATTAAGAGCATGTCGGTGGTTCCTCCGCGGCTTGTCTCTCGACTCGCGTAAATCTGCATGTGCGATTCGTTGGCTTCAGGCTCTTAGTTAGGGGCGACTTTGTGGTCGCCCTGAGACTATCATCAACCTCATAGGGAGCTTGTCTTCGCAGTGAAGGTCACTTCAGTATAGGAAAGCCTAAAGGTTGACCTGTGGCTGTCAGGCTATAGAGATAGAAGCCATAGGCGGCATCGCGCAGCATGTTTATGCTCATGTCTATGCTTTTCGTATTATTTGGAAGTGAGGCGCGCGTCGGGTTACTTCATACTTCTTCGACAGCCGTCGGTAGGGCCATGTGCGTTGCAGCGCCGATTGCAGCGGCGGGCTGAGAGGGGGCGGCGATCGACACGGGGGTGCCGCCGAGAGAGCGACTGGGAGAGTAACACTTCATTTCAATCTAGCCCTCCGCTATAGTAGCTTCACATTTGTTTATATTACGCGATAGTTTTAGCTACTAATTATAAGATTTTGTTTATATACTTTCATATTTTATATTTTAATTATAATTCAAATTGTTTGTGTTAATTTTATTTAATATAAACCCATTCTACTTTATCCCAGAATTAACAATTGGTACCGAAACCCGGGACTTAATAACGGGTTAAGGCCAGGTTACTCCAAAAAACGTGATTTTTTTCAATAAATTTTATTCATAGTACAAAACATGTTGAGTAATCAATTTTTTTTACATATAAAAGCACATATATTAAATTACTTGAAAAATTTTATTTTTTTTTGTTCAAAATGGCGATTATGAAAATGGCTGCTGAAACTCGTCTGATTAGTAGATGAATGACATCATTTCTTAGAAACGAATTATCTGAAAGCAAAAAACAAAACGGTTTCATGTTCTGTATCGAATTGGCTATGGCCTCAAGCAGAATGAAACATTTTCAATGAAAAAAAACAAAATGGCGAACTTTTGAAAAAATTAAAAAATTCAAAAGTCCGCCATTTTGTTTTTTTTCATTGAAAATGTTTCATTCTGCTTGAGGCCATAGTCAATTCGATACAGAACATGAAACCGTTTTGTTTTTTGCTTTCAGATAATTCGTTTCTAAGAAATGATGTCATTCATCTACTAATCAGACGAGTTTCAGCAGCCATTTTCATAATCGCCATTTTGAACAAAAAAAAATAAAATTTTTCAAGTAATTTAATATATGTGCTTTTATATGTAAAAAAAATTGATTACTCAACATGTTTTGTACTATGAATAAAATTTATTGAAAAAAATCACGTTTTTTGGAGTAACCTGGCCTTAAGGGATAAAGTAGCGTGTACAATAAAAAAGTGTGTTTTGTACTTATTGTTTGTGTGGTGTTGTGAGTGAAAACAGTGCCGCCGACAAGAATTACAAGAGCGGCCAAGAAGGCAAACCAAGTGGATGCGGAGCTTGATTACCAGCCGCAACAAATGCAGGCGCGAAAGGACAACGTGAACAACAGAAAGACTGCTCCCCAGAACGTAATCGGCGGCAATAAGAAAATAAATGTAAAGAAAACCGAAATAGCGAAGGTACCGTCACCGCCGCCGCCGCTGTCACCCATAATTATCGTTCAAAATGAAAATGACCAACGGAACAACACGTCGACGAGAGGCTGTCAAACAGATATGTATGAAGATATGGAGAACGAGTTATTTCTGAGGGAGGAGGAGGACACGATCAGCGAGGCTCACGAACGTTCGAGAACACCACCACTGGCGGTACCTGCTAAAAAAGAGACTTGGGTAAATAGCACTAGGGTCCCACGTATTATAAGTGTAACGGATTACAGATCACCCGCGAACAATCCGATAGCGCGCCTGGCGGGGGCAATAGAATCGACTCTTAGTATCATCCGCGAATCGTCAATGAGTGAGGGTAACTGGCGGCTCGTCAATCGATTGACATCGGCAAAGACGTTACCTGCGTTTTCAGGTAACCCACTCGCGAAGCAGTAGGCGCTTTATTCGCGACTAATCGCGACGTGTCGACTGTTATGAAAACTTTGGAAATGCATTTCGGAAACAAAAAAGTAATTGCTAACAAAATTGTTAAAGAATTGAAAGATTTGCGAGCATTAGAGTCCGGAAAAATTAAATTAACGCAGTTTGCAACAAAATTACACGATTCCGTTTTAGCTTTTAAATCGCTTAAGTTAAATGGTCATTTGTATAGCCCGGAATTAGTACAAAATATCACGAGAAAAATGCCGTCGGCATTAAAGTAGGCATATATCAAACATGCCTCGGAAGTCGACGAGGATGAGGCTGAGTTGGAAAAACTGGCTAAGTTTTTGTTACGCCAAGTTGAATTGGCTATAGCAGGCGAGATTTTTGAGGTGGATATTAAGTTCATTGACGAGTCCGCGGATTTAAAAAAGAAAACGGCAGCGTGTAAGAAGTTGATAAATGCATTTGCCGCCATTAACCAATTCGAGGATGATGCTGAGTCGATTCATGTGAATACAGCAAGCGTGCTGTACAATTCTTGCGTTATTTGTAACAGAAATAATCATAAGACGGCAAAACGTGTAGTTTGGGAAATAGGAGTAAGAGGGACGCGTGTACTTTTAGTGTAGAAGGGGATTAACGATTTCGAAGCGGTATATACGCGTTGTGAAAAAATGTCGTTTCACATAGCTGGCGAGTTCGAAAAACACCAGATTTTAAACGCCGTTACCGTGACGGATTTATGCCTTCCTGCACAAACGTTGAGCGGAGACATCGTGCGACACGTGGTGAGAACAGAGAGGTTATTCATACAGCCATGCGAAAAAGCCAGGCCCGAAATTCTAATCGGCCAAACAACTGGCCTTTAATTGCCTCTCGAGAATGCGTGTGGTCCGAGGGAGCCTGTTGGCACTTACGCTCACGCAGTTAGGGTGGGCGGTGCACGGCATAACCCGACTCTGCCCGGGAAACACGGAGCTTTATTGCGGGGAGACCGACGATGAGGCGACCGGTACGAATAACCGACTTGAAAGGCTAATAAAGGATTACCTTTCTCTCGATCATTTCGACGTGCGAGAAATAATCCGGCCAATTGTGTAGCACACGCACGCATTCGAGATTTTGAATAAAACGATTAGGCGCGTAGGCGACGTGTGGGAAATCGGATTATTGTGGAAAAATAACGTCGATACGCAGATAGATAGTAAGCAATCCGCAACAATGAGACTTTTGTCATTAGAGAAAAAATTAGATCGTGATTGTGAGTACGCTGCATTATATTATAAAGAAATGCAACGTCTTCTCGATAATTGTTACGCGAGAAAAGTCGACGATAGCAACATAATGCGATCTCGTAGTTGGTATTTGCCGCATTTCGATGTGACCAACGCAAATAAGCCGAGAAAGATAAGAATAGTATTTATAAGAATAAATTTGAACGATCAATTACATTCGGGGCCGGATCTTTTGCAGCCTTTACCAGGTGTATTATTACGTTATAGATTAGAAGCATTTGTGGTAATAGCGGATATCACCGATTTGTACATGCAGGTGAATGTAATAGAGCGCGATCGCGGAGCACAACAAACAGTTTCTTTGGCGCGGCAAAGATCGAAAACACGAAGCCGAAATATACGAAATGGCGTGTCTGCTTTTTGGGGCAAAGCCGTCGCAGTGCAGCACGATCTATGTAAAAGCTAAAAATGCGGAATCGTTCATTCACAAAAAACCGGACGCTGTTAAAAGCATAAATCGCGGTAGCTACGCGGACGATTTTCTCTCTAGTCGAAAAATACTCGAAGAAGCCCGTCAACTAGTTCGAGATGTCGTTGCCGTAAATTCAAAGGCAAACTTTACGATGCACGGTAGGGCCAGCAACAATGAGATAGTCCTTGCCATAGTGCCTGAAGTCGCGCGCAAAACAAAGGCGGCTAAGATGTGCCTCGGCGACCAAGGGGAGAACGTGTTTTGAGTATGTTTTGGGATACGCAAGCAGACACTCTAGAATTTAACGTAGGAATTGACCGCGTGCCGAAAGACTTGATTGACGGAAAAAGAAATCCCACGAAGCGCGAATTTTTAACAGTGATTATGTCGGTATACGATCGTCTCGGATTGCTTTCGCCTTTTACGTTAAAATAAAAAATTTGAATGCAGGAAATTTGGCGTAACTGCGCGTAAATTGGGACGAATATATAAGGGACGAGGAATATACAGGCTGGATGTCATGCGTACAAGCTCTCCGCGAAGGAAGGACATTTCGCGTACCGCGATGTATAACACCCAAGCATTTGCATTATTCTTGCGTGCAATTACACGCGTTTTACGATGCGAGTATGGCCGCGTATTCAGCTGCTATATACGCGCGTTTTACGATAAAAAATGCGCCTGCGCACGTAGTTTTGATTATGGCAAAATCGCGTGTGGTGCCATTAAAACCGCTAACGATTCCTCGACTTGAATTGCAAGCTGCGCTTTTAGCTGCAGGATTAATTACAACAGTCGCAAAAGAATTACCGATTAAAATTAATCGTCGTTATTTGTGGTCTGATTCGCTTACTGTTTTGCACTGGATTGAGTCGGAGAAGCAAATACGTCAGATGTACGTGGTACGTCGATTAGGGGATATAAGCGAGCTTACAACCTGCTCTGAGTGGCGGTGGGTGCCGACAAAGTTAAATCCCGCGGATCTAGCGACGCGCTAGAAACATGACGTAATCCGTGAAAACGACCCTTGGTTTGCTGGACCTGATTTTTTGCGAGGGCTAGAAGAGAAGTGGCCTACACAAAAGGTCTTGAATGATATGCAAAGGGAAAATATAGACGAGCTTGAGATACGAAAAGCAACCGTGTATATTGTTTCTTCCACTTGGATGTTCCAATTACTGGTAAAATTTTTGGATGGCATGGCCTTTTAGCTGCTGCACGACGAGTGCGAAATTTTGTTGATCGATGGCTCAAAAGGTCGAGTGATCAAAGTAATTACACGCTGGGAATTTTTAGAAAATTTTTGGTTTCGTAATAGTCAATCTGATTGTTTCTCCAAAGAAATATTTGCTATTCAAAATAATACCGAAATAAAGAAAATCAGTAAAATTAGAAATTTAAAATGATTTTAGATGAGCATCAACTTTTAAAAGCTGAAGGTCGTGCAACGAGATTGGCCGAGGAACGTTTCAATAACCAGCCAATTATTTTAGCAGGCGATTATCCAGCGACGAGGTTATTAATTACAGAATGTCATTGTCGGTATTATCATGCGAGCGGCGGAACAGTAGATAATGAGTCAAGATAGAAATTTCATATTGTAGGCTTAAGAAAAGCGTTGCAATCTATTATAACTAAATGCATAGTTTGTAAAAAGCGTAGAGGCAAGCCGCAGAGCCCGATAATGGCATAGTTGCCAGCAGGGCGTTTAGCTTATAAGATAAAAGTAGAGAATACCCCCCTATGGCGAGACGGTGACGTCACGCGGTGGCGCCGTAGGCGGAGCCAGGTCTATGGCATATACTCCCGCCACGTAAGGCTGTCTCTCTCGCGCCCATGTGATAATGGATATGGAGACCCCCACTCGCGTCCTGACAGATTGTCTGTCTCTGTCATACGCAAGGGATGGGTGTCTATGGCGTTCCCCACCCTTACTCAGACGGTGTCTCTCTCGCACTCATGCGTGGGGTGTGTTATGGCGTGGGTTCTCTCTTGCACTTGTGTGGGAGATAGGCAGTGGTACCGATGGCGTAGTTTCGCTCTCGCTCGCACTCATACGGGGTATGGTATGTCGTGTGCTCTCTCTCTAACGCATGTGGGGGTGGAAGCCGGAGCAGTCGATGGCGTAGTCTCCCTCTCTCTCGCACTCATAAGGCACTATGTTATAGAGCGGGGTCTCTCTCTCTCCCTCGCACTCGTACAGGGTATGGTATGGCGTGTGCTCTCTCTAGCGCACGCGGGGGGTGGAAGCCGGAGCAGTCGATGGCGTAGTCTCCCTCTCTCTCGCACTCCTACGGCACTATTCTATAGCGAGGGCTCTCTCTCTCTCTCTCTCTCTCTCTCTCATGCACTTGTGTGGGAGACAGGCAGTGGTGCCGATGGCGTAGTTTCTCTCTCCCTCACACTCGTACAGGATATGGTATGGCGTGTGCTATCTCTAGCGCACGCGGCTGGTGGAAGCCGGAGCACTCGATGGCGTAGTCTCCCTCTCTCTCGCACTCATACGGCACTATTCTATAGCGAGGGTTCTCTCTCTCTCTCTCTCTCTCTCTCTCGCCGTCTCTCTCTCTCTCTCTCTCTTTCTCGCACTCTCTCTCTCTCTCTTTCTCCTGCGTTCTCTCTGTCTCTCTCTCTCACCCTCTCTCTCACTCTCTCTCACACTCTCACTCTCTCGCACACTGACACAAAAATCATGCACGTTTAAAGGTGGGGTTATCGCAATAAAAACAATATATTTTTAACTAAAAATTATATTGTTCACAATTTCTTTTTTTTACATTGAAGAAATGACTAGTTTTTAAATTTGAACTAACATCATCTTAATCTAGCATATTTAAGCACTTTGTGCACTTGCATGGTAACTCCAACTGCAGTTCCTCGCGTAATTTACGCGTCCGAAGCCGTATTGCGTTGTACTCCAAACGCTCTAGTCTGGTTGCTTCATTCTAAAACATAAATTAATAAAAAATATATTAGTATATGTAAATATTGCATAATATAATATGTTAAATTATTTTTAAAAAAGTTGAACTTCTTACAGAAACGAGGATTTTGTCCAGCATCTTTGATAGCTGTCTCCGATGCATAGCTTTTCCATTCTGCGATTTTTTCTGTAATTAAAAAAAGGAAATATTTGTTAATTAAAATAAAAATTAAAAGCATAATTTTAAAATATAATATAATATAATATAGCTACCTTATCATTGTTTTCTTCGTATTTCTTATTTATTTCGCTGGGCGAAAGTACTCTAAAGCCTCTGCTTTTGTTCCGGGTAGTTCGTTGCTGTAATAAAAGAAAAAATATTAATTAGAGAAAAAGAAATAGAATTATTAAATAGCATTTATTTATATACATACCCTATTGAGTTGAATCGTCTCCTGTAGTTCGCGAAACCAATCCTCCATTCTGCTTACGCCTCTGACTAGGCATAGACTCACACTACGGGATTCTGATGGCTGCAAATTAAAAAATATATATTAAATTATGTTTATTATCCTAAGAATATACTGATTTTCTCAAAATAGAATGTGATGGTGGGGCTTATCGTAAATCCTTACCTTGAAAGCGTTAATTCGATCACATTAGCTCTCTAAACCTTGCGGTAGTCGAAGAAATATAGAGGTTTTCATTATAGCCAATCAAATGGACCTAACGACCTTCATGAATTTTTTTAAAATTTGTATAGTTATATTTAGATAAAATGTTCAAATTTACCGAAAACATCAGGTAATATATGATAAGTGCCTTAGTTTTACCGTGAAATATATTATCAATTAATTTTAAATTTTAAGGTGTATCTGTCCCCTTAAAAAAACGCGTGTTGCGGATAAATATTGAGGACGCGACAAATCGATGTACTTTTGCAATTTTACTGATAAATATAAGGATTTTAGGTATCATAAATAATTGTATGTGAAAAGTACATAAAATATTACATTTTAATCACTTATTTTATTGATTTAATTAATATCCACTACATAAGCAAGCATTGCAGACGTGACATTTTTTCGTTCGTTTTTGAATCAGCTCATTTAAAAGTCTTTTAAATCTTTTATGATTATTTTAAGAATAAAAATAAAGCAGCATCTTATTTAAAATAATACTGTTTTTATATTCTATGTACTAAAAATAGTTTTTAAAGTAATTTAATTGTATATCATTAAGTTACTTTTTGCGTTGCGATATCCAAAATCTATGACAATATTCAAATCCATTTAATTTCGGTTTTATGAGAAAAATGTAATTATTATCCAGATCATTTGATTCCTGAATGTTTTTCAAGTGTTAAGGTAATTTTTTTATTTTTTAATTAGTAATTTATAGTGACGATTAACGAAAATATATTTTTAAATCGGGCATTTGACGTACACAAAATGTGATATTTCGAGTTTTTAATTAATAAGTATAATTAATTTATGACAGAAAGTGAATATAAAAATATTAAAAATAATAAATTTAAATCTTAAACAACAGTATATATAAGCATGCATGTTACAGTTAAAATTTACTTAAACGTGTAAGAAAAGTAATTTAAAGTTTATGACACATAGTTTAAAGGTTCTAGAGATTTACCCATATAGCGACTTTATATTGTACATAAATCGGTAGAAGACGGGGACATCGAACTCGTTTATTTAAATAAAACTATATATTGTTAATAAATTTGAATATATTTTATTAAAATATTATTAAAAGAATCCTTTTTTTTAATTAAGGGTCATTAGGTGTCTTTGAATGACAATACTGGAAACCTGTACATTTCTTATGCTAATGCAGGGTTTTGAGAGAGAAATATGTCGGATTAGATTTTTAAGGCTTTATTGTGATAAAAATACACATAGTTATGTTATGTATGTAGAATATAAAAATAAAAATTATTAACCAAAAGTATAGTCTATCAAAGTCATAATTCATGAATTGTTTTAAATTTTATCATGAAATATGATTTTTAAAGACTATAACTTGGTCAATAATTTATATTTTCAAATTCCCACATTCATATGTGCAGAATCTGACCGTCCTGACTTTCGAAACCTTGCGGTAGCGCAAGAAATATATAGGTTTCCATTATTATCATTCAAAGGGATCTAATGACTCTTAATTTCAGAAAAGTATTTTTTCCGTATTTTCATAAAATATAATTATTTTTCAATAATCTATCTGACTGACGCAATACATTTTTCCATGCAAGTTCCCTATTGGTGGTCGCGGGTCGTGTTCTTATGCGTCTGAATGTTTGACTCCGGGTTCAAGTCCGATTTATTTAATTATTTTTTATGAAATACGTTCATTGGTTTTTGTTATCACAGAAAAGGTAAGTTTAACTACAGCATCGTATTTAAAAATATATTTTACTATATTATCATCATCTGTTTTATGGAATAATTTTTATTTTACAATAATAATCTTTTTAACGTTTAATCTCTTTTTATTACAATGTATATTTTTTAATGGGAGCGTCGCCATTAATCTTGACCATTATATCGAAAATTCCTTCAATTTTTTTTTTAATGTTGATCATATAATTTAAAATCATTTCAGAACATGTCAAATTTAAAATGTTTTAACAAAACTATAGTCTAGAAAGTAAAACAATTAACGTTTGATAGCATATCACATACAAATTTTAAACGCGTTTTTGTAATTTTAATAAAGTTCCTTCTATCCATTTAAATGAACATTTTTTCAGCTTGCAGGAAATATCGATTTAAATATAGTATTTCGAAAAGTATTTTAATTTAAGGTAAAATAATGTATTACATAAAGCGTATGTCCAATTGAGTTATTGGGTTGATCTTGAGTTCAAACTCGACCCACTTTTATCATATAATAAATATATGTATTTGAAAAATGTGAGTTATATTTTATGAAATTATGCGTTATATTGTCACATACACATATTCTCTAAGAGAAAGCTTTGTAATGTTGAAAATTTCGGAAAAACAATTTTTTTTTATCTTTATACGTCAAATATATGAAAAATATGAACGATTTCATAAAAAGACGTAATTTTATTCCAATTTATATATCTGGTAATTACCAATGCTATTTTAATAGAAGAAATACGATTCAATCTTGAATACATATATTTCAAAAATTGACCATTTTAGCAAATAAGGAAATAATTATTTAATCTGTTCTGTATAGGTTCAAAAAATATGTGTATAATTTTAATCAAGATTTTAATAAACATAATTTCAATTCGGTAAATATATGGGGAATTCTCAGTAACCTTTGAATTTTGAGTGAAAAAAATCAATTTAAATGTTAAAGCACACTTCTGTAATTTTGTGTGGATGGTCTAGTAGCTTTAAGAATGCAGAGTCCAACGAGGTGCAACATTTTAGAGCAACGCACCAAACGTTATAAACGTTTATTACATTTTTTAATATTTACGTAGAAGACATGTGTTTTTGTTTTGTACATTTTTTATTTTCTACAAGATTTGGTTTTCTACCAATCTTATTAATTTTTTTAATATTTGTTACTAAAATCATCGCACTCCAGGTTGACAAGACATTGTCTACGGAGGAGAGCAGCAGGTACTCAAAATAGAAAATTTTTATCAACTTTAAGGTAGGATTCTGGTGTTTTTGACCAAAATATCAAAATTTTTTTATTGAGTTTTCTTAATGTTTGTAAGTGTAAGAATGTTTTAAAAGTTGTCTGATGTCATAACTCGTTTTTTTAACAAGGTTATACGCCTTCAAGTAAAACAATTAACATTAGATACTATACAAAGTTATATTTTTAAACGTGTTTTTTTTCGAAACTGATTTTTCTAACTTTAAAAAGATTTACGCGCATTAGATTTTAATGAATCTTTCTGTAACTATCAGAGTAAATGAATTATAATATTTAGAATAAAAGTTAGCAGCTTTTGTGAAGAATTTTGGGCTCAATTTTTATGTCATTATAAAACATCGTACATGCATGTACATGCTTTCTTTTTCCTGCATCAAGAACACGGTGATTGTTGACATACATCATGGATATACGGTTTCATCATTCAATCACTATGATCGCTAGTGGGCCGACTTTCTGCGGAAAGACATTCTTTGTCACGCGCCTACTGCAACATCTCGATCGCATGTGTGACGTACGGTTTGCTAGAATTCTTTTGTAATTCGGCGAGTGGCAAGAGGCAAACGAACGCAATTTTATTTTAAATGCCTAAAAACGAAAAATGTAGATTTAAAAAAAATGGCTGTAAAGATTAAAAATTATCAAAGTGATAAGATTGGCGTTATTGAGATTTTGTTATGTTCATAATGCATATAATTATAGATTGAGTGTGGGTTTTTGAAAAATAAAAATCTTGACCGAAGTTACAGCCTGATGAAGTCTGCGATAATTCATTAATATCAAGTATATCCATGATGTATGTCAACAATCACCGTGTTCTTGATGCAGGAAAAAGAAAGCATGTACATGCATGTACGATGTTTTATAATGACATAAAAATTGAGCCCAAAATTCTTCACAAAAGCTGCTAACTTTTATTCTAAATATTATAATTCATTTACTCTGATAGTTACAGAAAGATTCATTAAAATCTAATGCGCGTAAATCTTTTTAAAGTTAGAAAAATCAGTTTCGAAAAAAAACACGTTTAAAAATATAACTTTGTATAGTATCTAATGTTAATTGTTTTACTTGAAGGCGTATAACCTTGTTAAAAAAACGAGTTATGACATCAGACAACTTTTAAAACATTCTTACACTTACAAACATTAAGAAAACTCAATAAAAAAAATTTGATATTTTGGTCAAAAACACCAGAATCCTACCTTAAAGTTGATAAAAATTTTCTATTTTGAGTACCTGCTGCTCTCCTCCGTAGACAATGTCTTGTCAACCTGGAGTGCGATGATTTTAGTAACAAATATTAAAAAAATTAATAAGATTGGTAGAAAACCAAATCTTGTAGAAAATAAAAAATGTACAAAACAAAAACACACGTCTTCTACGTAAATATTAAAAAATGTAATAAACGTTTATAACATTCTTAAAGCTACTAGACCATCCACACAAAATTACAGAAGTGTGCTTTAACATTTAAATTGATTTTTTTCACTCAAAATTCAAAGGTTACTGAGAATTCCCCATATATTTACCGAATTGAAATTATGTTTATTAAAATCTTGATTAAAATTATACACATATTTTTTGAACCTATACAGAACAGATTAAATAATTATTTCCTTATTTGCTAAAATGGTCAATTTTTGAAATATATGTATTCAAGATTGAATCGTATTTCTTCTATTAAAATAGCATTGGTAATTACCAGATATATAAATTGGAATAAAATTACGTCTTTTTATGAAATCGTTCATATTTTTCATATATTTGACGTATAAAGATAAAAAAAAATTGTTTTTCCGAAATTTTCAACATTACAAAGCTTTCTCTTAGAGAATATGTGTATGTGACAATATAACGCATAATTTCATAAAATATAACTCACATTTTTCAAATACATATATTTATTATATGATAAAAGTGGGTCGAGTTTGAACTCAAGATCAACCCAATAACTCAATTGGACATACGCTTTATGTAATACATTATTTTACCTTAAATTAAAATACTTTTCGAAATACTATATTTAAATCGATATTTCCTGCAAGCTTAAAAAATGTTCATTTAAATGGATAGAAGGAACTTTATTAAAATTACAAAACCGCGTTTAAAATTTGTATGTGATATGCTATCAAACGTTAATTGTTTTACTTTCTAGACTATAGTTTTGTTAAAACATTTTAAATTTGACATGTTCTGAAATGATTTTAAATTATATGATCAACATTAAAAAAAAAATTGAAGGAATTTTCGATATAATGGTCAAGATTAATGGCGACGCTCCCATTAAAAAATATACATTGTAATAAAAAGAGATTAAACGTTAAAAAGATTATTATTGTAAAATAAAAATTATTCCATAAAACAGATGATGATAATATAGTAAAATATATTTTTAAATACGATGCTGTAGTTAAACTTACCTTTTCTGTGATAACAAAAACCAATGAACGTATTTCATAAAAAATAATTAAATAAATCGGACTTGAACCCGGAGTCAAACATTCAGACGCATAAGAACACGACCCGCGACCACCAATAGGGAACTTGCATGGAAAAATGTATTGCGTCAGTCAGATAGATTATTGAAAAATAATTATATTTTATGAAAATACGGAAAAAATACTTTTCTGAAATTAAGAGTCATTAGATCCCTTTGAATGATAATAATGGAAACCTATATATTTCTTGCGCTACCGCAAGGTTTCGAAAGTCAGGACGGTCAGATTCTGCACATATGAATGTGGGAATTTGAAAATATAAATTATTGACCAAGTTATAGTCTTTAAAAATCATATTTCATGATAAAATTTAAAACAATTCATGAATTATGACTTTGATAGACTATACTTTTGGTTAATAATTTTTATTTTTATATTCTACATACATAACATAACTATGTGTATTTTTATCACAATAAAGCCTTAAAAATCTAATCCGACATATTTCTCTCTCAAAACCCTGCATTAGCATAAGAAATGTACAGGTTTCCAGTATTGTCATTCAAAGACACCTAATGACCCTTAATTAAAAAAAAGGATTCTTTTAATAATATTTTAATAAAATATGTTCAAATTTATTAACAATATATAGTTTTATTTAAATAAACGAGTTCGATGTCCCCGTCTTCTACCGATTTATGTACAATATAAAGTCGCTATATGAGTAAATCTCTAGAACCTTTAAACTATGTGTCATAAACTTTAAATTACTTTTCTTATACGTTTAAGTAAATTTTAACTGTAACATGCATGCTTATATATACTGTTGTTTAAGATTTAAATTTATTATTTTTAATATTTTTATATTCACTTTCTGTCATAAATTAATTATACTTATTAATTAAAAACTCGAAATATCATATTTTGTGTACGTCAAATGCCCGATTTCAAATATATTTTCGTTAATCGTCACTATAAATTACTAATTAAAAAATAAAAAAATTACCTTAACACTTGAAAAACATTCAGGAATCAAATGATCTGGATAATAATTACATTTTTCTCATAAAACCGAAATTAAATGGATTTGAATATTGTCATAGATTTTGGATATCGCAACGCAAAAAGTAACTTAATGATATACAATTAAATTACTTTAAAAACTATTTTTAGTACATAGAATATAAAAACAGTATTATTTTAAATAAGATGCTGCTTTATTTTTATTCTTAAAATAATCATAAAAGATTTAAAAGACTTTTAAATGAGCTGATTCAAAAACGAACGAAAAAATGTCACGTCTGCAATGCTTGCTTATGTAGTGGATATTAATTAAATCAATAAAATAAGTGATTAAAATGTAATATTTTATGTACTTTTCACATACAATTATTTATGATACCTAAAATTCTTATATTTATCAGTAAAATTGCAAAAGTACATCGATTTGTCGCGTCCTCAATATTTATCCGCAACACGCGTTTTTTAAGGGGACAGATACACCTTAAAATTTAAAATTAATTGATAATATATTTCACGGTAAAACTAAGGCACTTATCATATATTACCTGATGTTTTCGGTAAATTTGAACATTTTATCTAAATATAACTATACAAATTTTAAAAAAATTCATGAAGGTCGTTAGGTCCATTTGATTGGCTATAATGAAAACCTCTATATTTCTTCGACTACCGCAAGGTTTAGAGAGCTAATGTGATCGAATTAACGCTTTCAAGGTAAGGATTTACGATAAGCCCCACCATCACATTCTATTTTGAGAAAATCAGTATATTCTTAGGATAATAAACATAATTTAATATATATTTTTTAATTTGCAGCCATCAGAATCCCGTAGTGTGAGTCTATGCCTAGTCAGAGGCGTAAGCAGAATGGAGGATTGGTTTCGCGAACTACAGGAGACGATTCAACTCAATAGGGTATGTATATAAATAAATGCTATTTAATAATTCTATTTCTTTTTCTCTAATTAATATTTTTTCTTTTATTACAGCAACGAACTACCCGGAACAAAAGCAGAGGCTTTAGAGTACTTTCGCCCAGCGAAATAAATAAGAAATACGAAGAAAACAATGATAAGGTAGCTATATTATATTATATTATATTTTAAAATTATGCTTTTAATTTTTATTTTAATTAACAAATATTTCCTTTTTTTAATTACAGAAAAAATCGCAGAATGGAAAAGCTATGCATCGGAGACAGCTATCAAAGATGCTGGACAAAATCCTCGTTTCTGTAAGTAGTTCAACTTTTTTAAAAATAATTTAACATATTATATTATGCAATATTTACATATACTAATATATTTTTTATTAATTTATGTTTTAGAATGAAGCAACCAGACTAGAGCGTTTGGAGTACAACGCAATACGGCTTCGGACGCGTAAATTACGCGAGGAACTGCAGTTGGAGTTACCATGCACGTGCACAAAGTGCTTAAATATGCTAGATTAAGATGATGTTAGTTCAAATTTAAAAACTAGTCATTTCTTCAATGTAAAAAAAAGAAATTGTGAACAATATAATTTTTAGTTAAAAATATATTGTTTTTATTGCGATAACCCCACCTTTAAACGTGCATGATTTTTGTGTCAGTGTGCGAGAGAGTGAGAGTGTGAGAGAGAGTGAGAGAGAGGGTGAGAGAGAGAGACAGAGAGAACGCAGGAGAAAGAGAGAGAGAGAGAGTGCGAGAAAGAGAGAGAGAGAGAGAGAGAGAGACGGCGAGAGAGAGAGAGAGAGAGACGGCGAGAGAGAGAGAGAGAGAGAGAGAACCCTCGCTATAGAATAGTGCCGTATGAGTGCGAGAGAGAGGGAGACTACGCCATCGAGTGCTCCGGCTTCCACCAGCCGCGTGCGCTAGAGATAGCACACGCCATACCATATCCTGTACGAGTGTGAGGGAGAGAGAAACTACGCCATCGGCACCACTGCCTGTCTCCCACACAAGTGCATGAGAGAGAGAGAGAGAGAGAGAGAGCCCTCGCTATAGAATAGTGCCGTAGGAGTGCGAGAGAGAGGGAGACTACGCCATCGACTGCTCCGGCTTCCACCCCCCGCGTGCGCTAGAGAGAGCACACGCCATACCATACCCTGTACGAGTGCGAGGGAGAGAGAGAGACCCCGCTCTATAACATAGTGCCTTATGAGTGCGAGAGAGAGGGAGACTACGCCATCGACTGCTCCGGCTTCCACCCCCACATGCGTTAGAGAGAGAGCACACGACATACCATACCCCGTATGAGTGCGAGCGAGAGCGAAACTACGCCATCGGTACCACTGCCTATCTCCCACACAAGTGCAAGAGAGAACCCACGCCATAACACACCCCACGCATGAGTGCGAGAGAGACACCGTCTGAGTAAGGGTGGGGAACGCCATAGACGCCCATCCCTTGCGTATGACAGAGACAGACAATCTGTCAGGACGCGAGTGGGGGTCTCCATATCCATTATCACATGGGCGCGAGAGAGACAGCCTTACGTGGCGGGAGTATATGCCATAGACCTGGCTCCGCCTACGGCGCCACCGCGTGACGTCACCGTCTCGCCATAGGGGGGTATTCTCTACTGATAAATCCGTTTAGTCATTGCGGCGTAGATTATTTCAGACGCATATTTGTAAAAATCGGCTGCAGAAGAGAAAAGCGATGCGGCGTACTTTTTACCTGTTTAACAACCCGAGCAGTTCATTTAGAGCTGGAGCACTCACGGCGAGGTTGACGGCGAGTTCCGCTATGATGGCTTTGCAGCGATTATCTGTTCGCCGAGGTTGCCCTTTGATTATGTATAGAGATAATGGAACTAATTTTCGCGGTGCATGTAGATAATTAAAGGAGGAGATTAAGAGTATGGATGTAAGCGAACAGAGAGGTTATGTGTTAAAGAATGGTATGAAATGGCTGTTTAATCCACCTGATGCTCCTGATATTGGAGGAGCATGGGAGAGACTCATTAGATCTGTGAAAATAGCATTAAATGCGATATTGAATGATCAGGCGGTAAGCGAAGAAGTTTTATATACATTATTAACAAAGATTGAACATTCAGTAAGTTCAAGACCGTTGACACATGTTTCGGTGGATCCGCGCGATAATGAAGCCTTGACGCCTAATCATTTTTTAATCGGTTGTTCGTCTGGCCAGATTAAATTAGGGAAGTATGAAGTAGAAGCTGTGTGTTTGCGAAAACAGTTGGCTACCCGAATACTTGCCAACTCTTTTAACTTGAAAAAAGTGGATTGAACAAGAAGCATTGATAAGATTATTAAACGAGAGTGAAGTACGAAATTGAATAAGTTGTTTTGTTACATGTATTAATAATTAATTACAAAAGTGTCTGATGCCGTTTCCCCTCTCCAAGTTTACACGGTTTCCTTAGAGGCATAGGGCGAACGCCAGTGATTATGCGTTTTTGAGTCCGTGCAAGCGATCAGAAACACAGGCAGCACATACATTAATCTGCATGTGCGATTCGTTGGCTTCAGGCTCTTAGTTAGGGGCGACTTTGTGGTCACCCTGAGACTATCATCGATCTCATAGGGAGCTTGTCTCCGCAGTGAAGGTCACTTCAGTATAGGAAAGCCTAAAGGCTGACCTGTGGCTGTCAGGCTATAGAGATAGAAGCCGTAGAAGGCATCGCGCCGCGTGCTTATACTCATGTGTATGTTTTTCGTATTATTTGGAAGTGAGGCGCGCGTCGGGTTACTTCATACTTCTTCGACAGTCGTCGGTAGGGCCATGTGCGTTGCAGCGCCGATTGCAGCGGCGGGCTGATCGACACGGGGGTGCCGCCGAGAGAGCGACTGGGAGAGTATCACTTCACTTCAATCTAGCCCTCCGCTATAGTAGCTTCACATTTGTTTATATTACGCGATAGTTTTAGCTAGCTAATTAGAATATTTTGTTTATATACTTTCATATTTTATATTGTAATTATTTCGGCAATATTTAGGTTAAATTCAGACGTTTACTTTAGCTTTTTAAGAGTTTTATTATTTTAATATATTTTATTTATAATTCAAATTGTTTTTGTTAATTTTATTTAATATAAACCCATCCTACTTTATCCTAGAATTAACACAGGTAGAACTGATCTTATAAAAAAAATAACGCTTTTCCCATTGTGTAAGGATTTTAAAAGTCATTTGATTGGTCGCTGAAATTGCGCACGCATTTGTATACTTATTTAAATATTTTATTTTACATTAATTTTAAATCTTAATAATAGTTGATATGGAATTGATCTTTTATTTTCTTATAATAAATAGTTAACAAAATATTTAATTAAAACATTAAATCTTAAAGATAGTGAACGTGAACGTTACAAATATTTCAGATACACATATCTATATAGTGCGGTCGGTAAGTTGATATGCGCAGCAACGAGCGCGGGGAAAACAGCTAGTAGGCTATAACCTGCAAGTTGCATAATTCAATCAAGGACGTAATAATATAGTTATCCATTTTATAAAGTATAAACTACTTAATTTACTCTTTTAAAACCATAGGACTGGGATTTTGTAGTTTTGTTAAGTAGAAAGTTAGGGATTTACTGTTTAAAAGCGATTAACCTCCTTCTTTTACTCTTTTAGAAGGGTAAATTGTAGTACTTTCACTTTTCTAAAATAGAACGTACATTATCAGTTTATAGTTAATACAAAGAGTAAAATGCAAAGTCTCTACGTACACTTTTACTATTTAAGGAGGTTCGAGCGGCATGGTCTGAAAAAAATAATATTCTGGTAAATACGGTAAATATGGTAGTATAAAAGAAAAGAAAAAGTTCATGAAAAAAAACGACTGTTTATATTGTAAAAAAATTTTTACAATATAATCAATCGTTATCTAAACTCGCTGTAAAATTTTCAAGCAGTGTAAGCATTTTTTCGAAAAGATATGGTAGTTAACAGAAAATTCGTATATTCATATAAACCGAATAAAAAGAATTTCATAATTTTTTTTCTGGTTAACGAGCTTCCTCATTTTTCTAAATAACTACAAATTTTAGTAGTGTCTAGTTACTATTTTTGTTAACAAGTACAATTTTTTTTAGTTCTTTGCCTTGATTTTTATTTTTGCGCTCGATTCTCCTTAAGGGGGCATTCCAATGTGAACGCACAAAAAGAAGCATATTTTCAATCATTTTTTTCTCAGGAACTATTGCATATAATTGAACGAATATTTTTTTCCCTTAAAGGTAAGATCAAGGAGAGTGGAAAAAAATTATTTTATGGTAAAAAATATTTATTTATTTATAAAATAAAATGCATGTGTGCAAAATAAAAGTTTTCTACTGGTGTAGGTGATTTTGGCTCTCCTGGTTATCTGAAACAGAAAATTGAAAAAGTTTATTAATTTATGTCATTGCCCCTATGGTCCGAACCTCCACTTGTTTAAAAGAAGATTAACAAATTGCCGCCGTTTCTTATGAAAGAGAGAAAAAAACACTTTTTTTTGCCCCATAAGTCAGGTGAACTTATAAGTTAGAATCAAAATATCAACAACTTGAAGGTTCGGACGATAGCCATGATAGTGCTGAATATTGTGTTAAAATTTGAAGTCGATACGGCCGGTCATTTTTTAGAAATCACCTGCGCCAGGTGCAAAAATATCGTGTTGAGAAAAACGCGTTTAAAGTTTTTCAAGATGGAAAGTCATAGAAGACATACCTTTTCGGCTAATCAGCAATACCCGGACCATGCATGATACCTTCCTCTTGGTCGCAGAGCTCATCTTCAGTAACTGTAGCCTCTCTCCTGGCGATTCGAGCGGATTTTGAGGTAAACGATCTGCGCCGGTCTGCTTGCCGTACGCGCAAGTTGTCGCAGTCCTCGGCGAAGCTCAAGTTTCCACGGCCAAGTGAACAAGCGGCACAAGCGGCAGTGTAAGTGGCAATTTCTAAAATTTTTTTGCAACAGGAAACATGTTTAGGTGCCAAACGCCAAACGCAAGCGTTGAAGCTTTTGTTGTTATTTTGCGTGTTGGAACCTAAACATCTCTCTAGAAGTTCCTTTTGGCACAGTTCTTGATAAATTGGCTTCAAAACATCTTGAGTTTCTTTATCAAGAGCTGGTGGGTGGGAAAATGGAGTTCTCGCGGCTTTATGCTGTTGCCACTTACACCAGGAGCTTTTAACTTCGGGACAGAAATGGTGTTGAGGTTTTCCATCCGTGGAAATTTTGTGATAATAAGTGGCCCATATTTCTCTCTGCATATCCTCCACTGAATCAGGATGTCGTTGAATTGCTAGACCATAGTACAAGGATAGATCTCGCATAACTTTGTTGGTTAGAGTAGCAGTTTTTGGTTCAGCTTTGGATTTTCCCTTTTTTCTCGGAGCTACTTTTTGGCCTTGACTCTTAACCTCTTTACGTGCGTTTTTGAGTTGCGTGAGCTGTTTTTTAGCTTCATTTGCTCTCCTATACATCCGTTCTTCTACGTGCAATACGCATTCTTTTTTCTTCGCGACAAAGTCATCATAGTAAGAAGCAGTTTCGAGTAAATTTTTTAAAGTTTTCGTATCTCCATCGCCGATGTAATAGGCATATTTTACGTCGGAATTTTTTTCCGATCGCTCAAACATTTCAATAATACCATTTACCTCCATCTTACCAGCACTACCATGGTGATTTGCTTGACATTCTGGCTCGTGAGTTTCGTACCAAGAATCATATTCATCTGTATCTTCTTTGCCATTCCACGCATTGCATGCTTTACAGAAACTCGATTTTACGATGGTATCTAAAATTTTATCTGAACATTTTCCAATTAGTGATATAATGCCTAGAAGAGAAGAAAATCTCCTCTTGGACCAGAAACCATCGCCAGAAACTGAGAGCTCGTTTTCTGTAAAGCCAGCTTGTACATTTAACTCTTTTTCTTTTCGAACAGCTTTACAAATCACAATGTCGTACACAGCGTTTACGCTTTCAGAGATGGATTTTATAATATTATAATATAAATTCAGGTTGAAACTCTTGCCAATATCCATATATCAACAAAAATAGTTTATGCTTTGCAAACCAACGCCAGTCAATCGCATAACATACACGAAACGTCGGTTAACTTCGTAGGCATTATTTCTTATATGGTTCGAGTATATGAATCTATCTCCACACTGACAGACTAATTTAATTTTGAAACCAAGTCCTCGTTGACCATATTTCGAAAAAGTAATACCTGAATTACATTTTTGACATTTCACGATGGTTTGCAGTAATGAAAATACAAGAGCGAACTGGATAAAACAGTAGGTTGCAGAATCACTTTCACTCACAGAGAAACTGTCATCCTGACTCCCTCTCAATTTATTTGCTGATGTACTAGCAAAATTAGTACCAACTTCATCCGAATGTTGATTCCCACGGAACAGCTGCTCGAATACTTAAATCGTATACCTGCTCCGAAACCTGAGCGCACGTAGTTAGAGCCTGTCTTTTGGAGCATTATAACTGGTCACCAAGGTAGGAATCACCCAAACCAACTGTGGGATATCAATTAAGGGTAAAAACTATCGAAAAATGCAAACAAGAAAATCAATTTTTCCAACCCGTCACATTGGAATGTCCCCTTAAGGCTTAAAGTGTAGGAGTTTAATCTCAAATTAAAAGTAGATGATAATTTTGTCATATACAAAAACTTTTAAGTTATATTGAATGTTTATACTTGCATTTCTAAAGGATGTACGTAATTAAACCTTGGTGTTATCTGCACATAAGCGAAACCATTTTCTTCATTTACTTTTTAATTTTGAGAAAATATCTCTCTGGAAAGTTGTTGTTTTTGAATAGGATAACAACTTTTCACAGAGATATTTACTCAAAACTAAAGAGTATATGACAATACAAATAGATTATCATTGATTTTATTATTTTTGGTACTCAATTATTATAATTTGTTAAGGGTACCCCCGTTAAGATAGTCAAAATGACCCTCCTCCTGAATCGGAAAACTAGCTATGCACACATGTTTAGTAAGAAAAAAAGAATTTCTGCCCCCCCCCCCCCCCCCCCCCCCCCTAGCCCTCAAATCACGAAAAACCACTTTTATCATATTATTATTTTTTTCTCCAGACCTTCACAATGAAAATATTTACAAAAAATTAGGTACACACCTTCTATAGCTATACAACTACATATCCTTTTTTGGCACTCAGCATTGAGATCTGCAGAAATAATTTTCGCTGAAAATCCTGTAGTTTAATATTTTATAATTTTAAAATTTGTTTTCATATTTTTTCTAATGGTGGGTCCCATTCAAAATTGCGAAAAATCGTATTTTTTATGATATTTTACCAATTTTCGGCATTCAAGCAGTCTCTAGACATTCGATTGGTCACCAAAATGAACAATTCATTCACTTTGTATCAAAAGATATCACAAACAATAGTTTCTCAAGCGCTTATTTTAGTCTAAAAATCGAGGTTCACTCAAGAAGATGCTTCTCGCATTTATAAATTCATTACGACGGCAGTTTCCAAGGCATATCGCGCTACACCTCTAGTGCATTACACATTAAAAGAAGCATATGGCTTCTATCTAACTAATGTCAAAAAGTAAACTCCCAACAGGCATTCTCATATAAAAGAAAGGAAGATTAGAACATTTACGACACCTATAGTCAGACGCTCTCTCTCTCTCTCTCTCTCTCTCTCTCTCTCTCTCTCTCTCTCGTACTATCTGGTGCGACACATCATAAACATAATTCGGATACATTGCTCGATGTTATACTTACTGACTCTTCAAGCAAGGTTCATTCGTTCGAAAAATCTGAGGCACCATTTATTAATGCCACGATTATATAATAATTGATTATAAATTAGATGGTCCCATTAATATGAACATACAGTGACGTCGAGAGATTTTAGGAAATTGTCTTCGAATTTATTTTCCAACGATATATGTACTTGTTTGGAGGATATGTTTGAGCGATTCAGTAATGTTAATGATGTAAATATTCCATTAGATGAGTTCAAATCAGAGGCCGCTGATACGCTAAATATACATGCACCATTTACAACCCGTCATATTCTTAAAAATACTGTCCCTGTGGTTAATTAAATAACTTAAGGATAAATGTAAATACCGAAATCGACTATATAAAGAGGCTAAACGCACGAAGAATTCATCCCTTCTGTTAGAGTAGAAAATAGTACGCAAACCGCTTAAAAACGAGATAACTTTAGCTAGAGATACCTATATAACTCAATCATTAGCATCCATTTCAGATAAATCAATAATTCAAGTAAATTTGGCCTTGTGAAGAGTAAATTATCATCACCTCTGAATATTTTTACTGACAATGAACTTATTCGCTACTATTCTTCAGTCACATGTTGTCACCCATTTTGCTCAATTACAAAACTTCAGAAAATACTCGTGATACCGTTACGTGACAACGAGCTTAGCTTTTCCTTCATACCAGTGAACAGAATACAAGTCCAGCAGACAATGTTGTTGTGCCTTCCTAAAGCTAAAGCACGTAGTTGAGATGGACTTTCTCTTTCTTACTTCCAAGAAATGCTACTATTATTAATCCCTTTTTTTACTGATCTTTTTAATATGTCCATATCATCTTGTACATATCCTACAGAGTGGAAAAAATCACTCATAGTTCCTCTCAGTACCTTTCCTACGCCTGGCTCTCCAGCAAATACAAGACCAGTTGCTAACTTATCTCATTTTACTAAGGTATTTGACTCTCTCATGACGCAACAACTAACTGAGTATCTTGAAGTAAATTCACTTCTTTCTCCATTCCAATCAGGGTTTAGAAGTAATTTTAGTACGCAAACGGTGCTATTGAAACTTATCGAAGATATCCGTCGCGGAATCGAAAAGGGATTGGTTACAGTCCTGTTACTTTTCGATCTCGAAAGAGCTTTTGATTCCATTAATGACGAATTACTTTTGAAAAAGCTTAGAGAACTTAATTTCTCCGATGAAGCTATTAGTTAGTTTCACTCGTATTTAACAGGTCGGTCCCAAGCTGTGATTAATCTTGATGGTAGTTTATCTGATTTTATGGAAAACTCTTCAGGATTATCACAGGGCTCAACTCCAGGCCCAATTATTTTTCTCATATTTATTAACATGCTAGCACTAGTCTTAGTTCATTGTAAAGATAATTGCTTACTTTTTGCGGACGATTTCGAATTCTACATACAATGTGAACCAGCTGAATTGCCAGCTGCGATCTGTAAATTAAATGAAGATTCTGCTGCTGTAGTAAATTGAGTTAAATCAAACGAGCTAATTCTTAATGTTGATAAAACGCAAGCCTTGCTTATTGCATCTGTGCAATATCACATACGTATTGATAGAAACAATCTTCCACCCATAGTAGTCGATGGTTCAATCGTACCACTTGTAAGCACAGTAAAAAATTTGGGTGATATTCTCAGCGAAGACTTATCGTGGAATGCCCATGTATCCCAAATTTGCTCTAGGGTCCATAATGTCCTTTATCCTCTAAGATTTAGAGGTAGATGTCTATCAAGTCGGATTAAAACTCAACTAGTCAATGTACTAATATTTCCATACTTGGACTAGCTTGTCTAGTATTCAGTGATCTTTCGCAATATTTTGCTGTTAAACTCCAGCGACTATGTAACACTGTCATACGCTTCGTATTTAGTCTAAAACGTGATGCAGCCTTAAAACCGTATTATAAGCAGCTAAATTGGCTACCCCATGCTGAGCGTTGAAAATACTTTTTAGGAGTTACTATTTATAAAATATTAACGGTGTCGAGACCGGAATATCTTCATAAGTTATTCCCGGAAATCAAAGATGACACACGTCGTTCTGAAAGACTGAAATCGTCAAATTTTGTTATCCCCCTAGCTACAACGAGAACTTATCGATACACATTTTCTATCCAAGCTATGGAACTTTGGGATACTTTGCCTATCGCGATTAGACTTAAAAAGACTGTTGAATCGTTTAAAATGACATTATACGGATATCTTATAGGATTAGAACACCCCGAAGTATGAATAGAATTTAATTTAATTAATTAAAATTGCTATTATTAGTTTTGTACTCCTGCGATGTACATTACGAATATTTTAACTGAGATGCTATTTCTAGGAAATGCCCTGCAATGTAATTATTGTTATTAGTATTAATTTATAATAATTGGTATTTTATATATATATATATATCTTTATACATGTTACAATAATTAAAACGTATTATATTGTTTGTTTGCCATACGGTTATGATAACCTCGACATAAATAAATTTGTTATCAATCTCTCTCTCTCTCTCTCTCTCTCTCTCTCTCTTCTCTCTCTCTCTCTCTCTCTCTCTCTCTCTCTCTCTCTCTCTCTCTCTCTCTCTCTCTCTCTCTCTCTCTCCTCTATCTCTGCTGATGTGGTGAGTTCTCCTAACGTGCCTTTGAGAACTCCTGAAACTTTGATTATTTTAAACGACTCGAACGTATTCAACAGGACTCATCTTCTTTCAGACAAACCAGGGTCTCGTTGGCCCCTACTCTGCGGGATTTTTCAACATGGTTCGCTTTTTTGAGCCAAGGATCTCTGTTTGTTGTCTGTCTTCACTCAATCTGCATATAACATTGCCATTCTACAGTCGTTTCCTGGGACCAAGCTGACTACAGGGCTGAGGGTTACACTCACTTGACTCTCTTCCATCACTAGCCGCTCAGCTTTATCCCCGAAGCCACATGACTGTGCCGATTACTGACGGTCACCGGTACCAATCTACTGGGCGTTTACTTTTCGTGACACTGAGTACCGTGGAAATATCAGTGATCATAGTCTTGTTAATGTGCTCCGTAATTGTAAACTGGTGGCCCGTGCCCCTAATTTAATCTTAAAACACGTGCAGTACCTTTGCGTTATCTGCAAGCTTCAGATTCAGTTTCATTCGTACATTTCGTTGGCGGTATTGCGAGTGATTTTTTTATGAGAATTATTGAGCGCATGCGCCATAAGTTCGTGTCGCCTCGTTTTCTCTCTTAATTTCTACCGGTCATCCCACTCGTACATATACCCGCCCGCGCGTGTGTGCACGTGTGTTCGTATGTATGTGCCGCACTGACACCTGCGCGTAAAGTCTAGCATGAGCGCTTTAGGAAACTTATTACTCAAAATTTGTGTATTATATCTGCTTTACCTCAGTCGGCCACTCGTACTCGCTTGATACACGCTTGATACATAACTTTTAGTCTCTACGTGCTCCGCTAGAGCCGCCACCTCCCGGCTGGCCTATAGATAGTGACAAAAGTCGCGTGCTTTAAGTGTGTTTTGCAAATCTCACGCGACACTCCATCTCTTCAGTAGAACTGATGCACTAAAATTTATCACACAGCGTGTGCGGAACAGTCCTTATACGTATCCCCCTTATCACTTCGTATCGTTGCTGCACCGCGCACCGGTCCTGCTCAGATCCGTTACTTGCGAGTGCGCCTACTACTGCTGAAACGACTGCAGCTAGATCCTGGGTCATTGTCACACTCACTGACACCACGACTACGCAGAGTACGATCACAAGCAAGCGCTTTGCCTCGCCACCCTGTCCGTCGTTGACTCCCACTACAAAGCAGTCACGCGCGGTACCCTCTTGCTCTCTTGTCAAAACCGGTTGTGCTGCTACTATGGACGGGTCGCTAAATCTTAATTCAGCCCAGCCGCCTGATGAAATTCCCAATACTCCGCAATGGTTCAGTTCTTTCTACAACATCTATTTGCGCGATCAGACCGAAAACCGTAGCACTCTTGATACAATTTCGACACGACTAGAGCGCGTTGACGATACCGTCGAAAAGATTGATAAATCCAGAGATCTCATTGATATTCACGAGGTCAAGGTATCAGGGCTGCCAGTTTCGGTAAATTTATCTCTTTCTGAAGCTGCTGAGCACTTTTTCACAGCGGTCGGCTACCCAAACTCTCCTCATCTAGTCCTCGAGCTGAGAAAATGGACTGCCGACGATTTAAAAAATCCAAATGACTCGCAGGGTAGTGTTCTTGGGTCACTGCTATTTTCAATTTATATAAACGATCTTGCGCGGGTACTTCGCTACTCAAAGTGCTAAATTTCGCCGATGATACATAAATACTCTACTTAGGATGTTCAATAAGACTCCATTAACAATACCCTTCAATAATTTTCAAGTCTGCAATCGAGATTTAACTCATGTTATAGGTTGCACGCTTTCACTACGAGTATTGGATGCGATTTTGAAGTAGATTCTAACTATTGAGAAGTAGGTATTCAATCTATACTTATTGAATTCTGACAATCAACCGTGGGGTGTCAACGAAAGTGAAATGGGGTCTCCATACTTCAAGATCACAACGGAGGAGTTTACCCGAACTTCTCCCGCATAGGCTAGATAATAAATAATTTATGGAGCAGGGATCGAACAACATATGAATTGTGTATATTAGGGAAACTCGCTATCAGCTTGAGGTAGTTTGTTACTGTACGCTTAACTAAGTGGATACAATGTAAAAATGTCCTTATCATAATGTTGTTCTAATTCCTTATTACCTTTATAATAATAACTAATCGCTATATAAAAAGAAGAAAATTAAATGCTAATCTATTGTTAGAAATCTTATCTTGGGTCTGTGGTCAATCTTCTGTAACTTCGGAAGCCTCGATGGTGATTTATTCTGCTTGGAAGTTGGTTGGTGTTGAGACGATCGTTCTAGTCGTTTGGTCAGTGTTTGGTCATATTGGTGATGATTGACGACTGCTTACTTTGCTAGTTGACAGGGTCTTGGTGGTCATTCGGAACGGTACACTCAGACCTCGTGCACTGTTACAAGTCGGGACCGATGCACCTGGCCACTGTTACTGCCGCATCAGCCAATCAGATTGAAAGGCCAAGCCCGTACATATAACAAAATTTCAAAAAAGTAGGGTGCTTAAAGTTTCGTAGAAAATTAGATTTAATAATTTAGATCATCATAAAATAAATAAATAACAATGATATTTGACGAATTTTGAATATTTTTAATAAAAATAGATTATATTTTGAATTTAGGTATATCAAATACATTACAAAATCTATGCAACTTTAGAAAAAATTAACGTATGTTTTTTTATTAAAATATTAAGTTATTTCATAATTAATAATTTTGTAAATCTAAATTATGTATATTAGATAATTCACAGACTTTGCAATATTGATCTTAACATATAAAATTATTATTGTATAGATAGGAAATTGAATACAGGGTCATCATACTAAAATTTACAAATCATGTATCTACAACAGTAAAATTTATAAAGCTTTATTTGGCAAATATTATTTTGGCAACGTGCTACCCGATGCACCTCTAAAACCTCTAAAACTAACCTGTAACACAAAATGAAAGCTCCAAATCACGGTTCATTTTTCCAATTACAACAATATTTTGCAACACTTAGAATTTTACAAACAATTAGGAATTAACATTTGAGAACGACCACAACTGACACTACTATCGACAACAATCTGGTTCGCTAGCAGTGCAACCAGTCTGACACAATCCTGAAAAATAATTTATTTTAGCAATAATAATAATAATCGTTCTCAAAAATAGAGAGAGACGACTGAATAATTATTATGCATTAATTCAATGACAGAGAGACTCACCAATCCTTAACAGAAAATTTTAAAGTACCAGACGCTCGTTTGAAGCGACGCCAGGCATAAATTAAACCACTCACTGTATTCTGTATTTTACTTCAAGCAATAATAAAAAGACTAAATAAGCCACGAAAATATTATGAATAGTTTCAATAGTTATTAATAATCAGAGAAAAAATGTAATTACTTATTCTACTCGACTTTAAGTAACTTTCTACATTAGTTAACCTCTTCTCACGATTTTATAAAGTAATAAGTTGGCTACGGCGTCGAACGAAATACAAAGAATTATGCGTCCATACCATACGATAGTTCAGCAGCAAGTGAGTGAGGAGCACGTCGTCTTGCTCAGCCTCGCGATCGCTTCCGTCGGCTTTTCCGGCTCTTATTCCTGGCAATTACCCTGACTACCTCGGCCTCCCTATCTATTAACATTGATCGAGTTTTCAGATAACCCACGTAGTACCTAGAGGTTAAGTACTACGCTCTGGGCGGTGGCGCCGCACGAGCTATATTCCTTCGCGCGCGCGGCTCTCTTTCGTGCCGTACAATCCATGCTCCGTGACGCGCTGCGAGCTTGGCTTGCGTTCGAGTACGCTTTCACTACTCCCGTCTCTCTCTCTCTCTCTCTCTCTCTCTCTATCTCTCTCTCTCTCTCTCCGTCCCTCGCTTTGACTGTATTCTAGAGTACGGCATGCGGCGTTCTCTGGTGTCACGCTCGACACCATCCGCGCTCTCCGGCTTCACGGGTGTAAGTGTGTAGATGTGTAGTGACGCAGGCGCGCATGTACGCGGTGCGCAGTCGCCTTGCTGCAGCGGTCTCATCGGCTGTTATGGTAGGCACGACAGACTGGCCATCGTCTGTCTCTTTCTCGTTTACGTTCGCTCCGACTCTGGCTTATTGTAGAGGAAGAAACAAGGGAACGTGCACATCGCCGTCGTCGAGGCTGCTTCGTAGGCTGTTTTGCTTTGATGCAGTCGCCCTCGTCGCTACTCCTGTGATTGGCAGTGTGTGTGGTGGTTCGTGATTTGGTGTCGATTCTATCTCTCTCTATCTCTCTCTCTCTCTCTCTCTTTCTCCCTCTCGTACTCGAAAATAAATAAATACGCGTCCCGTTAATAAATAATAATAGTTTTGGTTTCGCTGCGGTGTTTCGTCGGGGTGAGACTCGCTGCTATTTCTTTATTACACAGCCCCACAAAAAAAAATTGTAAGTTCCAAAAACTTGACCACAGTACTTATATGTTTTTGGGATCGCTGAATCCGAATCCAGGGTTAGTTTAACCCCGTCAGATCTTTCTCAAGGTCAGTTGAAGGTCAAATTATCGAAATACATGAAAAATACACTAAAACCATGGTATCTTGGGGTTTTTGGGGTCGCTGAATCCGAATTCGGGGTCAGTTTAACCCCATCAGAACTTTCTCAAGGTCAGTTGAAGGTCAAATTATCGAAATACATGAAAAATACACTAAAACCATGGTATCTTGGGGTTTTTGGGGTCGCTGAATCCGAATCCGGGGTACGTTTAACCCCATCAGAACTTTCTCAAGGTCAGTTGAAGGTCAAATTATCGAAATACATGAAAAATACACTAAAACCATGGTATCTTGGGGTTTTTGGGGTCGCTGAATCTGAATCCGGGGTCAGATTAAACAATCAGATCTTTCTCAAGGTCAGTTGAAGGTCAAATTATCGAAATACATGAAAAATACACTAAAACCATGGTATCTTGGGTTTTTTTGGGGCGCTGTATCTGAATCCGGGCTTATTACAACCCTATCAGGTCATGGTCAAGGTCAGTTGAAGGTCAAATCAGAAAGATTCATAAAAAGTAGAGTCAAACCATGACATTTAGGGGTTTTTGGGGTCGCTGAATCCGAATCCAGGGTCAGTATAGTCCCATAAGGTTATATTTATGGTCAGTTCAAGGCTAGTTCAAGGTCATGGATGTAAAGAGAGTGAAAAAATTAGTTATAAACTGAAACAATGCAAAAGGTAATGTAAACCATAAAGCAAAGAACAATGTATATGCAAGTACAATCGTATCCTTTAAAACTATATCATAGTTTGCTGCTCCTTCATTTACTTTAAATTTGTTAGATCTGTATGCAATTCAATAAAATACCCGTAAAAATATTAAGCCCATTACTCTTTTTTATGGTAACGAACTATTTTATTGTCAAATGATCTACGAAGTGGATTACGCTTCTGCTTCTCCGATGTTGATGGTAGATCTCTTTTTAACGACCAAGAGTAATCTGCTAACATATTTACGTCCCATCTTCCTTGGTACCTGCGCTCCATTTCCTTGATATCTTGGTGAAATCTCTCTCCCTGCTCTTCGCTGTAATCACCTAGGTTTTCTGGCAATTCATCAACATGCGAATATAAAAAGTGTAATTTTAGATTCATTAGGCAGCCTTGATTTTTGTAACTATTTACTAAATTTAAAACTATTTGTTGGTAATTTGGGCTCTTATGATTTCCAAGAAAGTTTTTAATTACGTCCTTGAAACATAACCATGCTTCTCTCTCTGTATGATTCATTTTCGTAACAAAAATTTCATCATTTATCATCTTACGAATCTGAGGGCCATCGAAAATTCCTTCATTTACTTTAGCATCACTTAATTTGGGAAACTGATTTCGCAGATACTTAAAGCAGCTACCATCTTTCTCTAAAGATTTTACCCATTGTTCCATAAGTCCCAATTTAATGTGCAGAGGTGGTATAAGAATTTTTGATGGATCAACAAGTGGCTTATCTTTTATATTCTTAGAACCCGGTTCGAACTTTTGTCTAAGGGGCCAGACACTCTTTATGTAATGATTCTTTCTATCCCTACTATCCCATTCACATAAATAGCAAGGATATTTTGTGAATCCCGATTGTTGCCCCAGAAGTATTGTTATGATTTTAAGATCCCCACATATTTGCCATTTATGATCATTGTATTTTATTCGGTCTAATATTACTTTCATGTTACAGTACTCTTCATTCAGTATTACCGAATATCCTATGGGAATGGCTGCATAAACATTTGTATTGTGTAACAGAACGGCTTTTAAACTTCTCTTTGACGAATCGATGAACAATCTCCACTCGTTAGGGTTGGAACATCCATGTTTAAAGCAATTCATCAACCCAGCTATATCTTTGCAGTAAACTAAGGAAAATTCTTCATATTTAGCGAAATAATCACGATATTTCTTATCTCTGTCTCGGTAGTAAGAAACTTTAATTTTTCCAGCTTCATTAGTATTTTCTTTTAGCCATGAAGCCAAGTACTCCGCCCCATCCTTTGGTAGGCCCAAATCGCGTATGAGATCATTCACTTTTTCCTGTGTAAGTGGACCTTTCTCCTTCTTAGTATTGTAGGGGATGTATTCTTCGTCACTTGTATCACTTGTACTAGCAAGGTCATTGTCTTCATCAGGCGCTATTTCTTCTTCCGCAATAATATCTCCTTCCTCCATTTCTTCTTCTAAGATTTCATCTTCATCATGTCTTTCTAAATTTTCCTCAAGATCCATACTTCCACTTGCGTACATACCCAGTGGATCTTCTCTTTGATCAATTGACGATTCATATATAGGTTTCGTGACACTTTCAACGTTAGCGTAATTAATTTGCGACTTTTTTTACTATTAACTCCATGCAAATTCGTATTACAAAAATAACAGTCTTCTTTTCTTAAATGAATCATACAGAGAGAGAAGCATGGTTATGTTTCAAGGACGTAATTAAAAACTTTCTTGGAAATCATAAGAGCCCAAATTACCAACAAATAGTTTTAAATTTAGTAAATAGTTACAAAAATCAAGGCTGCCTAATGAATCTAAAATTACACTTTTTATATTCGCATGTTGATGAATTTCCAGAAAACCTAGGTGATTACAGCGAAGAGCAGGGAGAGAGATTTCACCAAGATATCAAGGAAATGGAGCGCAGGTACCAAGGAAGATGGGACGTAAATATGTTAGCAGATTACTCTTGGTCGTTAAAAAGAGATCTACCATCAACATCGGAGAAGCGGAAGCGTAATCCACTTCGTAGATCATTTGACAATAAAATAGTTCGTTACCATAAAAAAGAGTAATGGGCTTAATATTTTTACGGGTATTTTATTGAATTGCATATACTTCTAACAAATTTAAAGTAAATGAAGGAGCAGCAAACTATGATATAGTTTTAAAGGATACGATTGTACTTGCATATACATTGTTCTTTGCTTTATGGTTTACATTACCTTTTGCATTGTTTCAGTTTATAACTAATTTTTTCACTCTCTTTACGTCCATGACCTTGAACTAACCTTGAACTGACCATAAATATAACCTTATGGGACTATACTGACCCTGGATTCGGATTCAGCGACCCCAAAAACCCCTAAATGTCATGGTTTGACTCTACTTTTTATGAATCTTTCTGATTTGACCTTCAACTGACCTTGACCATGACCTGATAGGGTTGTAATAAGCCCGGATTCAGATACAGCGCCCCAAAAAAACCCAAGATACAATGGTTTTAGTGTATTTTTCATGTATTTCGATAATTTGACCTTCAACTGACCTTGAGAAAGATCTGATTGTTTAATCTGACCCCGGATTCGGATACAGTGACCCCAAAAACTCCAAGATACCATGGTTTTAGTGTATTTTTCATGTATTTCGATAATTTGACCTTCAACTGACCTTGAGAAAGTTCTGATGGGGTTAAACTGACCCCGGATTCGGATTCAGCGACCCCAAAAAACCCAAGATACCATGGTTTTAGTGTATTTTTCATGTATTTCGATAATTTGACCTTCAACTGACCTTGAGAAAGATCTGATGGGGTTAAACTAACCCTGGATTCGGATTCAGCGATCCCAAAAACATATAAGTACCGTGGTCAAGTTTTTGGGACTTACAATTTTTTTTTGTGGGTCTGTGTAATTGATAGCCTTAAGTGCAGCCTGCACTTGCCTAACCTAACCCTACTTATCTTATGCCCTGTATCTATCTCGTATTAATTATATGTTTCATTAACAAAAAAGAATTATATGTGACTTTGCACACGTCACACATATTGTGACCTTGACTGGGGAATTGTAGAAAACTCTAAGTAACATTTCAGTGAGAAGTCCTGGTTCTAAGGAATCCAATTGAATATAAGATCTTGTCTATAAGGGTTGTTTCTAGGTCTCGAAAGACGTTCATCAAGACACTTGTGTCGAGTTTTATTAGAATTTGTCCTAGTTTGGGTCCTTTTTCCTTCAAAGATATCGGATCTATTGTTCCGAGACCAAGTAACAACCTGCTTGTGACACTCATGGGTTCACAATCTCTGGACATTAAATGATCTATGTTGTATCTCTTATAGATTAGACAATGCCTTGTAGTTATTCGGTTATTTAGTCGAATCGGTTTCCATGTCAATAATTGATCTGTTTCACTTGAGCTGTTTATTTGCTTTAGTTCTTGGGGCTCGAATTGTTGATTAATACGGAGTTCCATTGGTAGGAAGAAAATTGGTAAGTCAGTCATAGATAGTCGAGTAAAGATTATTTCTACTCTTGGTTCATCACCTCCTGCTTCGGTAGTAGTGTTACTTACGGGAATAATCCCTAAGTTCTGGAATTGTATGTTTCTGTTTTTCCCATTCTGCCTTTCTGGCAAAGTCTTATGAGTACTGCTAGGGCTTGGCTGGCCTGTCTTTATAGATGGGGTCACTGAGATTGCTCAAGTTATTGGTCGAGTTGAGGAGTGTGTAGCGACCTTTCCCTCATCATCTGCATCTTCATTTTTTTCCATTTCTAGATTTTGAGCCATTCTTTCCCGTGCTTCGTCTGTTAATTTCCTAGTCTTTTCTTCAGCATTTTTAATGATTTGCTCCATTCTCAATTGCCATTCAGACTCGGATTCTAATGAATTTCCCTGAAAGTCATCTATCTGGCTTTGTATGAAATTATCTAGTGCATCTTCATCTGGTAGATAGGATACTCTAGTATAGAGTTGTTGAAATCTGCTAGCTAAAGCAAATAATGAATCATAGACGACATTTCCCAACTAATCCATTATGTCGATTGTGTTTGGTAATGGATGTTCATCTCCAATTGTCTTATTATTTAGTTCTAAAAAGCCCCGATCCAAATGGGAGAATTGTAAGGAGAGTTAGCGGGTTCAATTATATTGTCCTATAATATATTTTGCACGGGGTATACATATGCTGTTTGGTATGTACTGGGATATTATTTTTCGTGGGAATTTCGTATTCAACTTGATCAGTGCATGGTAGGGGGTCTCCTGGTAATAAGAAAATGTTACGGTATTCTTCAATGAATTGATAGACTTGTTCTATCTCTTGGTAAGTTCAATCTCCTGTTTTGAGAAGTTGCTTCGCTTCTTCTATTCTTTATGATAATCTGCGATGAGGTAAGTGATATCACTGTCATTATCTGATAAAAATTTGGGGTAGAATATTCTAATAGTATGACTCTAGAGTTGACATCTATGGTCACTTCATCATTTTTAGTGTTTATTGCCATTATATGACAAGCGACATTATCATTTTCGACTATTCCTTTCCCTAGATATACTTCTGGGTCACCTACATCAATTTGAGATAGATAACCTTCTTTTAAATCTGTTTTGATTAAATGTATTTTTATAATTTGTCTCGTTCGAGGCTGTAAAGAATACCGCTCTGGTTTGATATATTCGTTTCCTTGTTCTATTTTAATATTAGATAAATTGTATATCTGTGTTTCCTCGTTTTCTATATAAAGGTTGCATAAATCATAGTCCATATCGTCATTATGTTTCTTTTCTTCAGTCTTGACGATCTGTGGTTGTGGTTTGTTGAATAGTGGTTGTTCCGTAGTATTTAACATATCTTCTTGATCAATAAATGGAATGGGATGCATTACATCGCTTCCTATCATTAATGCTTTATTATAATATGAAATAACGGCTTTCTCTTCTTTGAAATACTTGCTTCCGAGGATTCCGTCTTGTTTAATGGGGAAGTCTGGCATCACGATACGAAATTTTACTGGTTAACCGCGTATGGAACAATACGTGGTTCCTAGTGTATCAGTGGTAGCTTAAGTAATACCTGTTAATTCTCTGGTGTTTTGCTCATCAATCTCTGTCTTAAATCCTAAGGCTGTTAATTTAATAATGTTTACAGCAGCACCGTTGTCTAACATAAAATTTAGCCATTTATTACATCCTTCAGGTATATGTAGTCTCATTACAGTTATATACCCATCTTTTGTATCTCCATCTCCAGATCCTCGATACCTAGTGATTTGCTTACTATTAGTTTGGTTTCGGCTAAGGCATGCATTATCTGAGTTCTCGATAATGGAACAGACGCTTGCTGTTGAGTCGGGTTGACTTGGTCTTGAATGGAAGCTTGGTTTCGGCTCTAGTTTTGGCTCTGACTCACCATCATATTTTCGTTGTTAGCCCCTTATGAGTTTAAATTATGCTCTTGCGATTAAGGATATTTCTGAGGGCCAGTGTTATGATTGTTATAATTATGTCTTCGTATTACATTAGGTTGGTAACCATTATTACCATACTGGTTAGAGTTTCTATACCTGTAGTAATCTTGTTCTTGGTTTGATCGACCGTCCTGTCGGCTATATTGTTGGTGGGGATTGAAAATCTCTATACAGGTTAGAACTTCGCTTAGGATTAGAGTATTGATCTCGTCGCATAAAGTCATTTATTTGAGGTTGATATCCTAAATTCGATCTTGGATTTGATGCAAAGTTGGTATTGTATTCTCTTCTTGGATTAAAATCTGATTAATAAGACTGTCGGTGGGATGGAGAATTATATCTTGACTGCTGAGTGTTATAATTAGTCGGTCGTCTTTGTTCGTCTTGATTATAACGATCATTTCTTCGCCAATTTTTCTGAGGATACCTATTTCCTTGCCTGTTAGAGGTAGAGTATTCAGAGACTTCCCAGTCCTGAATCTGGTAAAATTTTAATTTCCATGCGAATTTCAATTCGTGCAGCTTCCTTATATCCAGCTTCTAAATTTGCTGGATCTCTGATGTCAACCATAGTTGCTATATTGGTAGGTAATTCTTTTATGAAAACGTATAATGCAGCTATTCGTAGTGATCGGATGACCCATGCTAGATCCGTATCTTCCGGCATTTCACCTTTGAAGGCGCTTTGCGCTCCACTTAGCAGAATGATAAGACAATCATAAAAGTCTCCAACTGTATCACCTTGTTTCATTCGTAACATATTAATTCTTCCGGCATAATAAGAATAATTCTTACCGGGCTGAATCGAGTTCGCAAAAGTTTTACTAAGTCATCAATGGCATTAAACTGTTAACGATTTTGATCGAGTTTGAAATAAAGTATACATATATTTTTAACGGATTTCCTTTTATTTATATAACAACTACTGGATTCCTTATTTCTGATGCAATTAAGAATTGAATTACTAATATTACTCCTAATATATATATATATATATATATATATATATATATATATATATATATATATATATATATATATATATATATATATATATATATATATATATATATATATATATATACACGTATAACATCATGATGTACGAAAATAGCATTTATTCTTATTTTAATTCATAAAAAAGGCGTGTACTCCTTGAATGTGAGCTTTACAATTTATGATAAGGATGCGTATTCGCTATTAGCGAGAACGCTAGTTCGTTATTTACACGAATTCGCAGGCTTATATAGATAATGGTCAAATTATCCTAAAGAATTATTAAAGTGTACGCTTAAAAATGCATTCTTTTGTACTAATATAAGCTACCTTCATAATTTTTTTAGTCATGATCCATGTAGTCGAACCCATTATTATAGGTGCTAAACAGGCATTTTAATCACATTTTAGCATAATTTGACTGTTATTTATATTTTTAGCAAGAAATACAGCTCGATTGCCGTTCTGGGACTTGTACAGGTACCTTTTTACTAAAAAAGGCATCTCCATGAATTTTTTGGTAGTTGACCGAGTGATTGAACTCTCTTTTTTACAACCTTTGAGTTTTGAGATGGATTAAATCCATGGAATAAAGGGTCATTTGACGTCGAAAATATTCTTTCTAAAAGTCAGAAAATTTGAGCTAAAAATCAGTCAAACCAGCTCCAATGTGAAAAAGAATGCTAAAATTACCGTCTTTGATCCATTGTAACTCGAACATACTTCGTCTAGAAAATCTGAAAAAATTCACAGACACTTATAAGAATACTATATACATATTAAAATTGATTAGAGAAAAAAAAAGAAATTTTTTGTCTTCGATTTCACAGAGAATTACCCATATATATTTACTGTTAATTCACAATATTAAAATACCCATTCTGTCTATTGGGCACGATGGTCCATACTAGACGACTTTTTTTAAACATTTAACCCTTTCTGGGGCACATTTTTCTTCTGTACATACACTTAAAGTCATTAGTGGTATAAGGGTTTTCGGGGTCGCTGAATACGAATCTGACGTCAGAATTACAAAATTCAATATGGCGGATCTAATATGGCGACTATTTTAGGTTAAATCGTGGTTTTATTGCCGATTAGGATAAAACTTTGTATATAGGGATTTTCGGGGTCGCTGAATACGAATCTGACGTCAGAATTACAAAATTCAAGATGGCGGATCCAATATGGCGACTATTTTAGGTTAAATTCGTGGTTTTATTGCTGGTTAGGATAAAACTTTGTATATACAGATTTTCGGGGTCGCTGAATACAAATCTGACGTCAGAATTATAAAATTCAAGATGGCGGATCCAACATGGCTACTATTTTAGGTTAAATTCGTGGTTTTATTGCCGGTTAGGATAAAACTTTGTATATAGGGGTTTTCGGGGTCGCAGATTACGATTCTGACGTCAAATTTTTAAAATTCAAAATGGCGGATTCAATATGGGACTATATTTGGTCATATTTGTAATTTTTTTCGATTAGCACAAAAGTTCGTATACGGGGGTTTCCAGGGTCGCAGATTACGATTCTGATGTGAGAATTGTAAAATTGAAGATGACAAGTTGAAGATGGCGGCTTCAGTGAGCACGAGCCTCATTCATTTTTTAAACAGTTATAAATCAAAGAATATATGCGCATACTACTCCCTGTCAGCACAACATAGAACTAACGACGTGGACGTGGGGAGAAACTAGTTCCATTTATTTATTTATTTAATTTTTTAATTTTTTTTTTAACTTTTCAATTAAAATTTTTTTTTTAACTTTTCAATTAAAATTTTTTTTTTTTTTTAAATTTTCAGCATATTGTATTTTTTAAAAAAAAATTTTGAAATTTTATATATTTTTTGTCAACATAAAAAAGAATTATATTCAATCTATTTTGGTTCATGATACTTTTCGAAACAATTGTTTCCTTCCTCAATGCACAATGGAACATTGCATGTTTTACAATAAAATTTTGTGCGTTTTTGATTTTCTTTTGTACTGCAGTGGGCGCATCTTCTCCGACTCACAGAAACACCAGGTGAAATACCTGCGATGTTCTAACTGTATCAGTTACATTCGGTTTACATTTTTTCATCGAGGATTTTATGGACGGTCTTCCCTTCTTCAGACGATTCGGAATACCAATCGAATGATCAGCTAATGACAATCTAAAGTCTTTCAGTGTCAATGTTTCTTCCGGAAACAGCAATCTGTATACGATAAAAGAATTTACTACAGTAACATCAACAAAGTGCCAGAAGATACGATGCCACCATTTTTTGCTTTTCCGACTAATTTCGTAAAACGAGTTTAGCATGTCAGCTTTGTCAAGGCCTCCCATGTGACTGTTGTAATCTTTGACCATTTGTGGGCAGGTTACTTTGTTCAAAGAACCGTCTTTTTGTCTCCGATTGACTTGTGATATGACTGACGGGTCGTGATAATTTGATAAAAAGTGCACTGGCTTCTTATCATACCATTTTAGCCATCGTTTTCCTTTATATGAAGTTCGGAATTGACTATCGCCAGGAGACATCTTTTTTTCGGCTTGTTGGATTTTTGGCAAGTCTTTTCTATCCTTCCGAACTGTACCACATGTTAAGATTCCATCTGTTAGTAAGCTTGACATCAAATCTACGGTAGTGAAATAATTGTCGAAGTAAATACGATAATGCTTGTGCATTAGATCACGACTCAAATATTTGATTACTCTGTCACCTAAAAGAGTCTCTGCTCTATTTCCTATTTTTCCAGTGTTATTTTAAATTTAGAAATGTATGCATTATCGTCTCCTCTACCCCAAATTTTATAGCCTCTTTTGATTGGCTTCATTGGCATATACTGCTTCATAGAACTTCTGCCTTTGAATTTTATCATGCTTTCGTCAATAGCTTGATTCCTAGTTGGATTATAAAAATACTCGTAAGTTTCAGAAAGATTATTTAGAAAAGGTGAAACTTTATACAATTTATCATACCCGGGTTCATTTCTTTTCTGTTCCTTAGTATTATTATTCAAATGTAAATGAGACAATAGAAAATCGCTTCACCGGCATGACAGAACTAATATAAAGATCATGTAGTTGTAAGTTTGTAGACCAGTAATCACGGTAAGACGGTAATGTTTTTATACCCATCATTATATTGAGTCCTAAATATTTCATTATTTCATCACTAGTAATGACTTCAAAATCTTTTTCTTTCTGCTTGCAGTAAAGGTTTGATTGTTCGACAATTAGTTGAATATTCGTTTCTGAAAATAAACATAAAAAACATCACCTGGTTTTTTAATATTTTCTGAAAAAATTTTTGAGCCTACCTGTTCAGTGAATGGTGGATTGAAATGAACTCTCCGTTTTTTTCCCACATACAATCCATTTCTGCTACACGATTACTCAGAGGGGTATCATCATCATCGTCAATCTGACTGTTTGTATCATCATCAAATTCGAATTCATCATTGTTGAATTCAAATGATTTCTCTAACACGTCTTCTGTGATGGAAAATTCATCTTCCGTGTTTTCAATATCGCCGTTCGACTCGCCATCACTAGGAATTTCGATTTCTTCAAAATTTTCTTTTGTGTCGCTCATTTTTTCTTTTTGGGTCGCTCAGACAGTTTTTTAGTACAAGAAGTCAATACAAAAAATAGACAAAAAGTAGTGTCAATTCTTTTTACAACCTGATGATTGTACGTGTAAACATGTTAGCTACTATGCTGCATCCCACTTTTGACTTCTTGGCAGCTAGTGTTTAGAATCGTAAAAGTTTTTCCTAATATTAATTTCCTAATATTAAACTTGCAGATATAGAAGAGGACATAAATGCAAGAAATTTCAACAATTTCACAGAGAAAGGTACAGTCCTACATATGTATAAAAATAACAGGAACAACTTAAGCACAATATTGATGGAAGTACCAGCTGAAATGTATAAAGTAATAAGAGAGAGGAAAAATAGGCTTTTTATTAGTTATCAAAACTGTAGAGTGTATGACCATATAAACATTAGACCTTGTGATGCATGTGGTAGATTAGGACATAACAAAGAATGCAGGAATGGTCCTGCATGCATAAAGTGCTCGGGTAAGCATAAAGCCAGTGAGTGCACAAGTGAAATAAGAAAATGTGTAAATTGTGTATATAGCAACAGCAAATATGAAACAAAATACAATGTTGAACATATGGCATATGACGCGACATCTTGTGAGATCCTTAGGCACAAAATCCAATTGCACCTGTTTTACCATCAAGAGATTTCTACCAACACAGACAACGGATAGTAGTACATAGTAAAGAGCGGACGACAATAAATACAACAAATACTACTAATACTACATAATACTTGTCATATATAATAGAATAATATGGATTATTTTGAATTATTACAGACTATAAAAAAAGATACTGTCAAAAAGGAAAAGTTGTGCGGAAATATTAATATACTTAATAAAGCAATAAACAATAAAAAAGATTTAATAATGCATATGAATATAAGAAGCATGAATGCTAATTTTTATAAATTAAAAGTATTGTTAGAAAGTTTAATTAATAAACCATGTATTGTAATTACTACAGAAACTTTCACACAAGTCAATTACAAATTATATGAACTTGATGGATATATGAGTTACTACAATGAAAGCAAAATTAACCAAAATGATGGTGTAATGATCTTTGTACATACAAGCGTAGCTCAAAAAACAAATGTTATAGAAGTTGGTAGGATCAAAATTATTAACACACGTATTTCTTTAAACAACAAAACTGTTTATAGATCTCATGATATAAACAAGACTGAATTTATACTAGAAATAAATAAATACTTAATTAAAAAGAAGAATATTAAAAATCATCTGGTTATAGGTGACTTTAATATAGATCTACTAGAGCAAGACACTTTGAATCAAGATTTTATTTGTAACTTTTTAGAAAAAGGCTATATTCCTGGTTATGTAGGAATCACAAGACCACCTATTGGAAATAGTAAAGGGTCATGTATTGACAATATTTTTATTAAATCAACATGTTTAAATGCAACAACTTATAAACTTAAAAGCTCCATAACAGACCATTACCCTCTATTTATTGCCATAAACAAGGTTAAAAAAGTAAATAAAGAGTCTATAACAATAATACATTATAAAAAACTAATAAATATTGCTAATAATAGGAACTGGTATGAAATTTTGTCAATACAAGATCCTAATTTAGCTACTGATCTATTAATTAATTAAATTAAAACATGTGCAGAACTGTCAAAAATAAAAAAGAAAAGTAACGAACAAAGGTACAGAAAAAATTGGATAACTAAAGCTATTATTAAGTCATGTAAAACAAAACAATTGCTATACGATTTATGGAAATTAAATCCAGGCAATATACAACTTGAGTCACAGTAAAAAAGTTATGCTAAAATACTAGACAAAGTAATAATAGATGCTAAAGTTAAATATGATAAGAGTCTAATAGAGAATAACGCAAATAATCCCAGAAAATTATGGGAGATTATTAATTCAAAAATTGGAAAAAAACAAAATTCGAATGATACTATTAATCATATTAAAATAGATGATAACAAAATAACTGATGAAAAATAAATAGCCAATGAAATGAATAAGTACTTCTGCGAGATAGGACTGAAACTAAGTGAAAAAATTGATAAACCATCTGATACTACCTTAAAAATGCCGAATATAAATAATAATTCTATTTTTACCAAACCAACAAGTGAATATGAAATTGCAAGCATAATTAATTCTTTAAAATTAAAGAAAGGTGGTGTAGACAAAATTCATGCCAAAACATTAAAAGTGTTATATAATCATATAGCTATACCTCTAACATATTTATTTAATTTATGCATCGAAAAAGCAACCTGGCCTGATGCATTAAAAAATGCTGAAGTAATACCGATATACAAAACTGGTGTTAAACATAGTATTTCTAACTACAGACCAATTTCTTTAATTTCTAACGTAGCTAAAATTTTTGAGAGAATTTTATATAACAGAATTTTTTACTTCATTAATAAAAGCAATATAATATCCGAACATCAATTTGAATTTATGAAAAAAATTGGTACAAAAGATGTCTTGAATTATGTGACAAATATACTTTACAATAACTTGGATCATAGCAAACCTACTATTATAACATTCCTGGATTTCGAAAAAGCATTTGATACTGTCGATCATGAAATACTATTAGCAAAATTATATTGTTATGGAATTAGGGGACAGGCGTTGGATTTGCTTACAAGTTATCTAAATAATAGGTATCAAGCAGTGAAAGTAGATGATAATCTAAGTAATTACAGGGTAATAATAACGGGAGTTCCCCAAGGTACAATATTGGGCCCATTGCTTTTCATACTCTATATCAATGATATCTTGAAAGAAATCCCGTCTGAAGAAATATCGTCATATGCTGATGACACGACAATTATAGCAACTGGAAATACCTGGAGCGAGTCTCAAGAAAGTATGAATAGTTATTTGAATAAAATTGAAAAGTGGCTAGCATTAAATAAATTGTCCTTAAATATTGAAAAGACAGTATACATGACTTTCGGTATCTACAAGGATAGTGCTCCTGAATATATAAATATTAAGATAAAAAATAGAAACCTTTGTAGAGTTGAAGAATGTAAATATCTGGGCATTATTTTTGATTATAATCTAAAGTGGAATAAACACATACAATACATTATTAAAAATACGAAATACCTAGTTTATATATTTTATAAAATCTCCAAATCAATGCATAAAGAAGTTTTAAAAATGACATACTATGCATTTTTTCATAGTATAATTAGCTATGGTGTAATAGCTTGGGGCGGAGCTTACAAATTCCATATAACCTGTCTACAAAAGTTACAAAATAAAATTCTAAAAATTCCGAATAAAAATTATCCTATAACTTTAGATTACCCAATGAATATAGAACAAATATTTACATTTGAATCTCTAAAATTTCATTACAACACTCTTAAAGATAAGTACATACATTCTAACAGTATAACAAGAAATAAAAGTTTAGCCATACCAAAAAGTCAGAAAAAAGTCAGTAACAAAAACAGTTATACAAAGGCAATAGTAAGTTACAATAGTTTACCAAATGATTTAAAAGAACTAGAAATTAGTAATTTATACCAAAAAATCAAACTAAAGAAATGGATTAAATTCGATAGAAATTATATTATTGAAACGTACTCAAGGATAGTACTATAGGAACTGATGATATGTTAAAGATATAATAATCGCCTAAATTAATGTTAAATTTTATATAACAAATTTTACAACACTGTTGAAATAGTATTTAAGTTAAAACAAATGTACAAAGTCACAGTTTTGATATTTAGTTTTAAGTTTAGAATTAGAATTGTAGTTTTAAGTTTAGAATTATAGTTTTAAGTAGTACTTAAGTTAGATGTACTTATACCGGACCTGTGCATAGGTAACTTTGTTTACCTCTACAGGGAATTACGGGGTAGACAATACTTTGTGATTCTTTCTGGTTTAAATAAATAAATAAATAAGCTCAAAAAATTAGCCCTATAGTCGTCGCTATGCGTTACCTACTTAGGCAAGTCACTCGAGTGAGGATCAGGACGCTTGCCTCACCAACCTCTCTTATATGCATTTCTCACGGCTATCTCTGTTGCGAGTATATCGCAATAGCGTTTCGGTTTACTAATTCAATAAGTGGTGTATTCCCTATTTTAATAGTGAAAAGAATTTCTACTCCTGAATTACTGATATTTTCACTATTTTATAAGCGAAAAAAGGGTTCACTAGCAGAAATAGTGAAAGTTTCACTATTTCACATGTAGAGAGTATACCGCTAAGATGCTACTACTGGATGCTGGCCACCTGGTGGACGGTCACACAACTAAGGCTATAAAATATGTAGTGAGCATAAAACACTATACAAATAGATTATTAATATTTAAAAACAATTGAAACAAGTTATACATTATAAATAATGAGATATAAATAAATTCATATAAAAAAATTTAATTTTTGAAATTTTCAATAATTTTATCAAAATAGCTAACGTACGTAAAAATTTGAAAAAAATGTATATTATAGAGCTGGACACGGACTATAGATAAAAAAATTTCAGAGCTCTAGAGTTCTTTGTTCAAGAATAAACAATTTTTTACGAAGAAAAACGAGCTTTTTGTGATTCAATTGTTTATAACTATTTATAAATAAATAAATTTGAATACTTTTCTATATAAAACTTATAATTTATCATCTCAAGAGTCCAAAAAGTACTTACATGCATAGAATCACTGAAAAATACGTCCGAAATACAGAAAAAACTGAAAGCAAAAATGTGGTACGTATACGTACCACTGCCCCTGAAAGGGTTAAAGAAAGATCAAAAATAACTTTCGGTATGTCCCTAGCTTAGTATTATTTTAATAAAAGTAATTACAAGTTTTCTTTTTTCTTACTTATTTTTTTTTTATTCTTTTCTACCAACCCGTATAAGCACACAGTGCCCTTTTACGGGACACTTCCATCTCCTATGTGTGGGAGTATTTGATCCTACCCCAACCTTCTATACCCCACTGAATTCCCGCATTCACCCAGGGCAATACCGTGTGAAGTAGGGAAAACTTGACAAATCAAGAAAACTCATGCCAGAAATCAGCCGATAAGAAAGTCAAATCTAGGCACCTTTCTTATCCCCGAAAACCACCTAAATTTTCGTTCCTTTCTGCGAAAACATCATTATTGGGACGGGGTTCCCGAGTGGTCATCGATCCAAGTAGTAACCGCTCCCAACGCTGCTTAACTTGGATGATCGACCGCTCGCACACCACCGGACTTCGACAATGATGCCGCTACGGTAATTACAAGCATGCCCGCGCTATTAAATTCGATGTTTTATAAACGTATAATCCCTGTCTTATCATGAAAATGTTAAATAAAGATCATTAATGGGTTGGCATTAATTGGATTAATTAATCCTATTACCTGGTCAACATAACCCTTTGTGGCTAGTTAGATTAAACCTATTAGTCTAATTTGATTAATACTATTATATTATTATGTTATACTAAGGGTTTAACTATATTACTATTTGAGGTCTATATTTAATTATTATTTGATTATTTAATTTTACAAACAGAATTATTATATTAGGCGCAAATGGAGTATGTATATTATACGAGATACTTGTAGATTATTTTTAATATACTGCGATTATTGCTAGTGGCTTAGTCTAGTTAAGTAAAAATTATACACTATATTATTTTATGGTGGAAGTCTGAAATCAAATATATAGAGATCTTGCAAATTTTAGATTTTACAGTCTTTTAATACATGTACAGTATATTTTATAAGTTACTAGTATTTATTATTTAGTGTATTTTATTAGAATTACCAATAATATTAATATAATGCCAAAACCTGTAGTAATCAAAGGTTAATTTTGTTTAACTTCCAGTGTTAGAAACTAAAATTTAGTACTTTTAATCGTAAAAGAAACACTATATAGGCCCTTAGTCATTAAGTTGTTTTAGCTATACAAATGTAAAATTTATTTATTGTCTTTTAAATTGATTTTATTTATGTTTTAATTAGATTGCTTCCCTCAAGCATCAGCCTACTTCAGTCTTAATTAAAATTATTTAATTATTGAATTTAGTAAAAAGTATTGATAGAATCTTAATCTATATAGGAGCCTGAAATTGGCTTAATTAAGCGCAATGTTCGTGAAAGATTTCATTATAACTGTGACAGACCTTTAAAGTTATAATTATATGCCTAAGTCTCAATTTATTAAATAGTAAAAATTAGTATAATGCAAGCTGTGCATTACTAACTATAATATACTAATATTCGTTATTTAAAATGACCGTTATAGTTATATATGTGAAGTATTTTTATTAAATTTGACTAACATTTGTTTCGCATGACTATGCATCGGCATCAGTTACTTTTGAGTCCAATTATTCCTAATATAATAGTTTTAATTTTATTCAAAAAACTATATTAGTTATTTTACCAAATTTTAATAAAATTGTATAAAAGTTGCTGAATAGCTTAATCCGATTGTCTGGCATTAAGTTTCGTTCTTTTTCGTTCAAATTTAAAGTATCTATTACGATTTTAGTGTTTAGTTACAATTTTTTTGCCGATGCAATACCCGAGCTAATCGCTGACTAATTTCCCGCGAGTCAACTTCTAAATACGATCTGATGTTTATTCAGCTCAAGCTAAATGGAAAGGTGTCTCCAGTTTCGAGAATATCTTCTTTCACGCGGCGAGATGGCTGATAACGCCTTTCAGATTTCTTAATTTAAAATTTCTTTTTAAAGTTACCGCTTGCAATTATAACAATGCACCATTGATTTTTATTCTAACATTAAAACTTGTTAGCATTGTTAACGTGATTTTACAAGTATTAATTCAACTTATTTAGTATCAAACCTTTTCTGTATTTTATTTGTTTAAATGATTAGCAATTATGTTAGTTTAAGCAATTTGAATATAGGCGTGGTCTGGAAATCATTTTTCCAGAAAAGTCCCCCTCCTTGCAATGTTAGACGTGAAGAACGCGTTCAACTCTGCCAGGTAGCCGCATATTTTGGAAGCGTTACACGCGTTCAGAGTACCGGAGTACCTCATGTGGGTGATACGGGACTATCTGATGGACCGTATCCTCTGTTACGAAGCAGAAGAAGGCCAACGCGAGAAATATCTCAGCGCCGGCGTGACGCAGGGGCCGATCTTTGGCCCAGATTTTTGGAACATCCTTTACGATAGCCTGTTGAGACTCGAGCTGCCGGAGGGGGTGTCCATGATAGCTTGTTATACGCCCAATACTAGCTTCTTTCGCGCAGTTTAAAATAGCTGTATTTAAATTGTCGCGCCGTTGAGTTCCTGGCAGTGCGGGTCGCTCGCCGCCGCTAGGGGGCGTCGCCTCTCCCGCAGCAGGAGTAGCGCAGCGAGGTGCATATAGGGCCGGCCGGGAAGGCACTCTGCCTGTTCCTCTCCCCCTCGTGACTTTCACATGAGAAACATACCTAGAGACGACTACAGCGTTAGTTACTCGAGTTCGAGAATAAATCACAATTTTGTTCAATTAAACAATTTGTTTAATTATTTCTTCCCACTCCTTTTCCTTCACTTCTGTATCTACCTATACAATGAGCTTGTCTCATCGGCGATGATTGTCGCCCGGCTGCTTCTCTCGGAGCAGCTCTAGGCTCGTAGAGAGCTAGGTAGAGGGGTCAGTGCTGTATCCTTCCTCTACTCAACGAGGAAGCCAGGCGAACAACGACGCGGGACTCAACCTCCAGAGAACGACGAGCGCCGCCAACGCTCCAAGCGCTCCATGTGGGTGTTCTAGCACCGCCACCTTCGAGGGAAGGACAACGCACTCATCGGTGGATCATTACCTCTGCAGGCAACCACGGCCCTGCCGACACGTCGCTTTCTACTTAGCGACTTCACCAGAGCTACCAAACATGGCTGTACACGTCATCTTACCGCTCTCTCACTATCCCACTACCAGGCGTACAACAAGCTGACGCCGATGATGTCGCTTTAGTCATCATCGCGCGTGACTACGAGAAAGCACAATATCTGCTTAACCAGGCGATGCGCAGGATCTTGCGCTGGATGAGGGAACACGATCTCGAATTGGCAGCCGCTAAGACAGAGATCTTGCCCTTCACTGGCAAACAGATACAAACCATCTTCACCATGAAAGTGGGGGAGACAGAGGTTTTGACGAATAGGGAGGTTATGTATCTGGGACTCAAACTAGATACTAAGCTTACTTTCTTCCGTCACCTGGCGCATGCAGCGGACAAAACAGTGACGAAGACGGCACAGCTGAGCCGTCTCATGGCGAACACGAGTGAACCGAAAGCGGGCAAGTGACGGCTCCTTATGTTGGTTGTCACTTCCATCCTATTGTATAGTTCTGAAATATGGGCTGATGCAATGGAGAAGAAGTCATACCGGAATCGAATTCTTTCCGTTCAGCGTAGAGTAATTTGCCTATGCCACGGTCTCGGGTCCCGCAGTACTCGTTATTGCGGGAATCATCCCGATCAACCTACACGCAAATTGCAAAGATTACACTTTTCTACGTTTAGGGATGAAGTCTTACCAACGTACCTTTATGTTTTTGGGGTCGCTAAATCGAGTTTCGATATCCGTTTGAACCCCAGTAGTCATTAGACGTCCCTAACCTAAAAAAAAATAGTTATATACGTATAACATTATATTATATATCTGAATATATTTAATTTTTACCTGTTACTAAAATCGCATGCGCACTCTGAATGGTAGATACTTGTGAAACTTCCGAAAATCTCTTCAATCCATTTAAAAGTTCTTCCAGTTGATCGTCCCTGGATGGGCATTTTCTTTTGGGAGGAGAAGAATCGCAATTGCTATCAGAGTCCTGCGATCTGAATCATTTAGTACAAATTTTTGCAAGTAATGACAAATTCGGGAATTTATCGAGAATATTTTTAGTAACGTGTTCATTATGACCGAATGGATTGCTGCATCTTTCTGATCTAATTAAATCGGTACATGTCGGTGTATTCTTAATAGTAGATGTGATGGAACTCACTCAGAGAATTTTAACTTCAATTGTAATAAAAATAAATAATTTACCGTTGGCCTGCAACTTAAACGTGATCTCTAACGCGACAACACTTGTAACTCAGATAGACGCTGTACCGTAACTATATCTGACTTTTATCGTATTTTTTTATTAATTTCCAATCACTTTATTTTAAAGTCCCTTTTAATTATACGTTCGCGTAACATAAGCGCGTTTAATTTTACTGTAAATTATTTTATTTTTTTGGTTATTTGATCATTAATGCGATTCTAGCGCACGCCTTTTTTGTCAATTGTATACCGTACAACTCGTTGGTTACCTTTTCACTGAACTGCACGCACTATTTATTATATTTTACCGTTATACTAACATATCACCGTACAACTTTATTAAGTATTCTTTTCACTTTGATTTAATTCGCTTTTAGTTGCACCCGAGTACAAACACTGCTCATAATTACATTTTTACTCATCACATCACATTCTATTTTACGCGCACTCATTTATTTTTCACACTATTTTTCACGGCATACGTTTTAAACTTTACGGTAATTATAATTGTGGAATATGCTACATTTAGCACGCACTAACTCGGCACGTTCGGGCACAATTACTACTATTTATGATAATTATACGTCGATCACTTCAATTATTATTTCTTTAATACTAATTGCACCCATGACACATTTTATTTATACGATATATATTTTTATCACTGATGACACTCGCGAATTTTAAGTTAGAAACAAAAAAACACCATAAAATTGTTTTCTAAATGACAATTTTAATTGTTTATTTTTTTACAAGCTTTTTCGAAAAAGCGCATATCAGGCTCAATGTTGGACGCCAATTTGTTGAGTTTTCCTTTTCATTATTAATAATAAAAAGAAAACCTATAGGGGCCGTTAAACTCACTTGTCCCATGAAACTCGTCCGTGGACTGTGCACTATTTTTTATAAGAATATTATTATTTAAATATTTACCTTTATCCATCTGCGATGTCGTATAACAATATGTGATGATTTAATTTAATATTTCAATCGTCGTATTCAATTAAGTAATAATTTAATACATCCTTCGTTGTACATAATACATTCAGGAACTGCGGAGAAAAGATGCAACACGTACCCAGTTTGCGTATTTTAGGAAATGCGCGTGACCCTTGCGCATTTTGAATGCGACCAACTGCGCTAAACTGCATAAGCCCCATGAAAATCATAAACCCCATAAAAATAATAAACACCCATAAAAATCTTAAACTCCATAAAACTTATAAACACACATAAAAATGTTAATCTCATATAAATCATTAAACCCATAAAAATCGTAAACCCCATAAAAATCATAAACCCAATAAAAATCCTAATCTCCATAAAAATCTTAAACCTTATACAAATCATAAACCCCATGAAAATCGCAAACCCCATAAAAAATCATAAACTTCATAAAAATCACAAACCCCATAAAAAATCATAAACTCCATAACAATTATAAACGCCATGAAAATCATAAACCCCATAAAAATCTTAAACCTTATGTAAATCATATAAGCGACACAAAAGCCATAAAAATCATAAGAATCGTAAATCTCATAAAAGTCACAAATCCCAAAAAAATTCTAATCCGAATGAAATCATAACCCCATAAAAATCATACATCCCATAAAAATCATAAGCCCCATAAAATGACAAACCCCATAAAACATCAAGAACTCCATAAATATGATAAACGCCAGGAAAATCATAAACCCCATAAATATCGTAACCCTCATAACCACCATAAAACCCACAAAAATGGTAAAAATCGTACATCCCATAAAAATCATAAACCCCATAAAGATCTTAAACTTCATAAAAATTATAAATCCCACGAAAATCATAAGCCCCATGAAAATCATAAACCCCGGACAAATCATAAACCCCGGACAAATCATAAACCCCATAAAAATCATAAACCCCTTAAATATCGTAAGCCTCAAAAGCACCATAAAACCCACACAAATGGTAAAAATCGGTAAACCTCATACGAATCTTAAACCCCATAAAAATAATATACAGCCACAAAAATCATAAACCCCATGAAAATCAAAACCCCCATATAAATAATACTCGTAAACACACATAAAATCTTAAACCTCATGTAACTCATAAAATCCATAAAAATCATAAAACTTATAAAAACGGTAAGCTTGATAAGCACCATAAAACCCACACAAATGGTAAAAATCGTAATCCCCATAAGCGGCACAAAACCCATAAGAATGATAAGAATCGTGAAACCCATAAAAGTCTTAAATCCGAAAAATATCCTAAACCGAATAAAATCACAAACCCCATAAAAATCATAAACCCCATAAAAATGATAATCCCCATAAACATCGCAAGCCTCATAAGCACCATAAAACCCAAAAAAATGGTAAAAATCGCAATCCCCATAAGCGGCACAAAAACCACAAAAATGATAATAATCGTGACACCCATAAACGTCTTAAATCCGAAAAAATCCTAAACCGAATAAAATCATAACCCCATAAAAATCCTAAACCGAATAAAATCATAACCCCATAAAAATCATAAATCCCATAATCAGAAGCCCCATAAAAATAATATACAGCCACAAAAATCATAAACCCCATGAAAATCAAAACCCCAAAAAAATGGTAAAAATCGCAATCCCCATAAGCGGCACAAAAACCACAAAAATGATAATAATCGTGACACCCATAAACGTCTTAAATCCGAAAAAATCCTAAACCGAATAAAATCATAACCCCATAAAAATCCTAAACCGAATAAAATCATAACCCCATAAAAATCATAAATCCCATAATCATAAGCCCCATAAAAATAATATACAGCCACAAAAATCATAAACCCCATGAAAATCAAAACCCCCATATAAATAATAAACACACATAAAATCTTAAACCTCATGTAACTCATAAAATCCATAAAAATCATAAAACTTATAAAAACGGTAAGCTTGATAAGCACCATAAAACCCACACAAATGGTAAAAATCGCAATCCCCATAAGCGGCACAAAAACCACAAAAATGATAATAATCGTGAGACCCATAAACGTCTTAAATCCGAAAAAATCCTAAACCGAATAAAATCATAACCCCATAAAAATCCTAAACCGAATAAAACCATAACCCCATAAAAATCATAAATCCCATAATCATAAGCCCCATAAAAATCACAAACCCCATAAAAAATCATAAACTCCATAACAATTATAAACGCCATGAAAATCATAAACCCCATAAAAATCTTAAACCTTATGTAAATCATATAAGTGACACAAAAGCCATAAAAATGATAAGAATCGTTAATCCCATAAAAGTCATAAATCCCAAAAAAATCCTAAAGCGAATAAAATCATAACCCCATAAAAATCATACATCCCATAAAAATCATAAGCCCCATGAAAATGACAAACCCCATAAAAAATCATGAACTCCATAAATATGATAAACGCCAGGAAAATCATAAACCCCATAAATATCGTAACCCTCACAAGCACCATAAAACCCACACAAATGGTAAAAATTGTACATCCCATAAAAATCATAAACCCCATAAAGATCTTAAACCTGATAAAAATTATAAATCCCACGAAAATCATAAGCCCCATAAAAATCATAAACCCCGGACAAATCATAAACCCAATAAAAATCATAAACCCCTTAAATATCGTAAGCCTCAAAAGCACCATAAAGGCCACACAAATGGTAAAATACGGTAATCCTCGTACAAATCTTAAACCACATAAAAATAATATACAGCCATAAAAATCTTAAACCCCATGAAAATCAAAACCCCCATATAAATAATAAACACACATAAAATCTTAAACCTCATGTAACTCATAAAATCCATAAAAATCATAAAACTTATAAAAACGGTAAGCTTGATAAGCACCATAAAACCCACACAAATGGTAAAAATCGTAATCCCCATAAGCGGCACAAAACCCATAAGAATGATAAGAATCGTGAAACCCATAAAAGTCTTAAATCCGAAAAATATCCTAAACCGAATAAAATCACAAACCCCATAAAAATCATAAACCCCATACAAATCATAAACCCCATACAAATCATAAACCCCATACAAATCATAAACCCCATATAAATCATAAACCCCATACAAATCATAAACCCCATACAAATCATAAACCCCATAAAGATGATAATCCCCATAAACATCGTAAGCCTCATAAGCACCATAAAACCCACACAAATGGTAAAAATCGTAAACCTCATACAAATCATAAACCCCATCAAAATAATATAAAACCATAAAAACCTTTAACCCCATGATAATCATCAACCCCATATAAATAATAAACACATATAAAATCTTAAATCTCATGGGAATCATGAAATCGATAAAAATCATAAAACTTAAAAAATAGTAATCCTGATAAGCACCATAAAACCCACATAAATGGTAAAAATGGTAATCCCCATAAGCAGCATAAAACCCATAAAAATGATAAGAATCGTGAAACCCATAAAAGTCATAGATCCCAGAAAAATCCTAAACCGAATAAAATCATAACCCCATAAAAATCATAAACCCCATAAAAATCATAATCTCTTTTACAAATCATAAACTATATAAAAATAATAAATTCAAAAAAAAAATCTAAAACCCGTATATCATAAATCTCATATAAATCATAGAAACCACAAAAATCATAAACCCCATGAAAATCAAAACCCCCGTATAAATAATAAACACACATAAATCTTAAACCTCATGTAGACACTATAAAACCCACACAAATGGTAAAAATCGTAATCCCCATAAGCGGCACAAAACCCATAAGAATGATAAGAATCGTGAAACCCATAAAAGTCTTAAATCCGAAAAATATCCTAAATCGAATAAAATCACAAACCCCATAAAAATCATAAACCCCATAAAAATGATAATCCCCATAAACATCGCAAGCCTCATAAGCACCATAAAACCCAAAAAAATGGTAAAAATCGCAATCCCCATAAGCGGCACAAAAACCACAAAAATGATAATAATCGTGAAACCCATAAACGTCTTAAATCCGAAAAAAATCCTAAACCGAATAAAATCATAACCCCATAAAAATCCTAAACCGAATAAAACCATAACCCCATAAAAATCATAAATCCCATAATCATAAGCCCCATAAAAATCACAAACCCCATAAAAAATCATAAACTCCATAACAATTATAAACGCCATGAAAATCATAAACCCCATAAAAATCTCAGTCCATACAATTGGACCAACGGAGAGCTTCGCGATGCAGATGGTGTCTGCAAATATACGACCAAGAGTGCAAACAGGGTTACCACCGCAACTTTTAACCATGAGCAGTCATACACATTTGGTATATGCTCCGGGATTACCAATGGGCTACCAATGGAGGATGCCAGAGTCACCTTTTCAATATACAGGGAATCATCCGTTACCGGATTCCAGCACGAGGACTCCCGCGGTACCAATAATCCCAAGACCAATACAATTGATTAGATCAGCGTCAACGACTTCGGAACTAACGTTACCTACTTCGGTGCCAACCACCGCAGCGCCATCGGTCACAAGACCTCCTGCAACAATACAAGCGACTAACTTCGGGGCCGGTCCGGGGACGAGTTAGATGGGACAACCCCTAGCAAGAAGTGCCAGTCCGACAAGAGCATCACAAAGCCAAACGCCACAGCAAGGGATAAACCAGAATGACAGTATTCAATTTATCAGACGAGTAAAACCAAGCGACCCCATAGCCAGTAACTCAGGAAATGGGATCTCAACAGACAGTATAGACTCAAGAAGCAAAGAAGATGAGCAGAATCGAGAAGAAGATGCCATTCCACGGAAGGCAGGACCATACGAATAGATACTGCAGGAGTTTGAACAATTGAAAATGGCACAACATAGACCAATTCTCTTTTGAGAACCGGTATACTCGCCACAATCTCAGGTAGACCCAGTACCTCCGGTAGTAAACCCACACGATTACCTGGATACTCCGAGACCACCGAGGGGATCTCAAGATAGAAGGGAGCGACCCAGGAATCACGAAGTAGCAGAGATTCGGAGTCCTAAGGTGAATACTGTTCGTAGGCCAGCCGACCAGCAAACCGAATCATCAAAACAGAGAAGATAAGAACGGAAAAAAGTTCAGAAAGTAGCATACTAGACCGAAAATTAGTAAAGAAGAGACATAGCCGTGAAGTGAAAGACCATAGAGACAGAAGTTCGAGTAGAAGTACCACAAGTAGCGACTGTAAAATAACGCTATCAGACTCAGATAACGATCATAATAAAAAAAGTAAAAAACATAGGAGAAGCCACAATCGGAACCAGTCGACATCGACTAGCGATTCAGAGTATGAAAATAAAAAGAAGAAACAAAAAAATAGGGGATGACATTTGAATAGCGACATAACCGGGAAGAATGTTAAATTACTGCAGAGCTGGAACCTGAAGTTCAATGGGGAAGATAAGGAACCAGAGGAAATTTTGGACCGGCTGCAGGATTGCCAAGCAAGCCTAGCCATGAGCGACAGGGAGATGTTGAATGCGTTACCATCGATCTTTTTAAAAAATGCTATCAGATGGTATCGATCGAAGCGACCGGACCTAAAATCATGGAAAGACTTTAAAAGAGCGTTTAGAAGACAGTATTTGAGTCATAGAGATGAAGAAGACACGATGGCGGACCTACGGAATCGATCGATGACAAATGGAGAAAAGATTTCCAGTTATATATCCTGCGTAGAATACATTGTCGACCACTTTAAGCGACCCCCATTCAGAAAAACAATAGTAAAACAGGCCTATATGAGCTTGAAGAAAGACTATCGATACTTCATGGCGGGGAAAGAAATCAAGACGCTCAAGGATATAGAGAAGCTAGGGAGAATTTAAGAAAAGTAGAAAGAATTAGACGACCGGTTTGAAGAGCCTCCACCAAAGGAGAAGATGAGCATTCCGGTGCAGCATACTCTGGGACACCCTCAGTCCGTAAGGTAGCGGCAGCCTATGAGAACTTGAACCCAGAAAGCGACACTAGCGACAGCACATCAGCAACAGCCAAACTAGCGAAAAAGAGATATAGGAATAGAAAAGCGAAGAAAAAACGAACACAAACAAATGCGGTAGCCGCCGCCAAGGAGAATCAAAGGCTTGAGGCCAACGTACAAGCGACCCCAATGCAGCCAGCCTCACACAACTTGACCGCAACAATGATGCACAGCACACCGCTGAACCCGCTGCGACCGAATTTTGTGGCCGCTTCACAATGGACTCCTCTCCAGAATGTTAACTCGTTTCAGGGTAGAGGTAGTCAGGCCCACGGATTCACCGGCCGAGGCGCCTATAGTATGAGAGCAACTAGATACCAAGGGGCCCATCTGCCCAAAACATTCCAGTCTATGGAGTATGTTATACATGCCAGACAGTAGGACACAGAGGGAGAGAGTGTCTACGAAGGACATGCTATGTATGTAGGGGTATGGGACACTATGCAAATGAATGCCCGAATAGACAGCCGGCATGGCAGTCCGCTCCAAACAACCGGCCTATGGGAAACGGCATGTGGGGGGAGGGGGCAGAAGAGTCCCATAGCCCCCCAGCAACCGTAAATGGGACAAACCAGGCAAGAATAAAGGTAAGCCAGCATAGCGCCCAATCGACCCCAGAGAGAACGAAAATTAGCAGCGATCAAGAGTCGGGTGAATTGATGATAGGCAAGGCAACTAAAAGTATTAAGTCCGTATTGTCAGATGGGGAGACTCACCCAGTATGGAGTAACACTTCAACCAGAGGAGGAGTAAGTAGGACCTCACCATTAGCGACCAAAAGACCATTAGACAGGAAAGAGAATAGAGAGTTTAGTGAAAGCGACACAGAGAAAATTCGAGAAGAGAGAAAAGAAGTAGAGAATAGATAGTTTAGTGCGAGCAACATAGAAAAAATTCGAGAAGTGAGAGAAAAAGTAGAGAATAGAGAGTTTTATGACAGCGGCGTAGAGAAATTTAGAGAATTCATGGAGAACAGAGGAAAAGTGGAAAGAAACGGGAGCGAATTAGTGACCATGAGACAGCAGAGTGGTGATATCGGAGCAAGCGGTCCAAACTACACTCAACAGAGCATCCAGCGACTTCCTGCTCCCGGTTTCCAAAAGAGTGACAACCTTATCGATCCTCGAATGGTCCAACGTAACGGTGCTCAATCCGACAGCTGACGAGCAAAAGGATTTCGAGTACCTAGCCCTCGTACGAGAGGCGGTCGACCTTCTAGAAGGATCACAGGTGCCCACTCCCTCGTTGGAGGGCCCTTCCTCCTCGGTTACAGACGTAGTTGTTGGGGTGCCCATATCTAGTCTTGGGGGGGGGGGGGGGGGGAGCAGCATACTAAGTACGCCTGAGGCCGACCAATTGGAGATTCCAGGACCAGTCGCAGACAAAGTTGCAGGGATGAGCGCAGAGAACCGCATCTTCACAAAGGTAATACTAGGTGGTAGGCCATACAGAGCCCTAATTGATGGACGAGCCATGGTCTCCCTAGTAGGATCAGCGATATCGGCTGAGTTTAAAGACCGATTGTGACCAGCAAACTCTGTTATAAGAAGTGTGTTAGGTGGAACAAAGAAAGTACTGGGGTATCTGGACATCAATATTGAAGTGGATGACAGATGAAGAAAGCTAACGGTAACAGCCATAGATCCTTGCGACTACGACATTTTACTGGGGCAGGACTTTACCACCCCATGGAACGTTGATGTAAGATACGACAGACGGATGTGGAGGACTAATGAGGGCCCGTGCAAGCAATCTTGGGACGATGAGGAAATTGAAACGACCCCAGCATACGCCGAATGCGCTGGCATTACCGAGGCAGACGACGAGTAGCGGAAAGTCATAGATGACCTAGTGACCAAGATATTACCTCCGCCATCAGAAAACTTAGGAACGACCACGCTGACCGAACATCACGTATATGTCCTCTCTGCAGCCGCCATCAAACACCGACCAAGGAGAATGTCACCCAAACTTCTTCAATTAGTACACGAAGAGATAAAGAAGATGTTCAGGAGTGGTGTAATAGAGCGATCGGCAAGTGAATGGAGTAGCGCCCAGGTAATCATCAAGAAGCCAGGTGGGAGTTATAGATTTTATATAGATTATCGCGACCTCAACAAAGTGACCAGGAAAGACGCATATCCTATCAGGGGTATATATTCAATATTGGACAAACTGCGTAAAGCCAAATATCTGACCAAAATTGACCTCAGGCAGGCCTATTTTCAAGTACCGATGGAGCAAAGCATCAAGAAATTTACAGCATTTGCAGTACCGGGGTCAGGGCTGTGGCAATTCGTAAAAATGCCCTTCGGATTAACGAATGCGCCCATGACCTTTCAACGCCTGATCGATCCTTCGTTTGGCGTCCAGTATGAACCATATGTGTTTGGATATTTGGACGACTTCATCATAGCGACCGAGACCTTTGAGGAACATCTCCAATGGCTGGAGCTGGTCCTCAAGAAGCTGGTGGAAGCAGGATTGGTAGTCAATCGGAAAATGTGGGAATTTTGTTAAATCCGTTCTAAACGAGAATAGGCCCTTATCGGTGTGCGACCCCGGAACCGAGAGCTCTTTCGTACCACCCCTACTTGAAGTCCTGGCCTGGTTTTTTTCAAAGAGGGCAGTAAGATATAGTGGCTGCCGCATGACAACCGCTTTGTAAAGTAGCAGCCCCATAAAATACTCTCTCCTCACCTTCAGATCTAACCAGTCCAGTTTTTCCCTGTAGGCGGTGATATGCTCATCACGCCTAACACCACATATGTATCTCACACATGAATTCTGTAAACGTTGTAGTCGTGTCTGAAGCTCCCCTGACACGTTAAGCAGAACCACTGAGCAATAGTCTAAGTGAGGTAGTACCAGTGCCAGCTGCTTCCTCAGTATCTCTGTGGTGCTTGAACGGAATAATTTTAAGCTATACAGAGCTCTATTTACTTTCCTACTGACCGCATTCAGTTGCGGCTTCCATGTTAACCTTCCGTCCATCATCGCGCCGAGGTTGGTGACTGTATCGACAAAGGGAACGTGTACGCTGGTCTGTATCTCAATGCCTTGCAAGTCAAGGTTCTGAACCTGTTTGATGTTATGATCAGATCCGAAAATAATCGCTTTTGTCTTGCCGACATTGAGACGCAGGCCAGCTGACGTTGCCCAGTTCGACACTGCTCGTGCTACAGCCGACATGCGACTGATACCATCACAAAGACTTTTCAGGGTCACTTGAGTGTAGGTTTGCAGGTCGTCAGCGAAAAGTATATGTTCTGCATCATCTAAGTCTAGTGCGTCTTGTAAGTCGTTTATGTAGAGAGAGAGAGAGAGAGAGAGAGAGAGAGAGAGAGAGAGAGAGAGAGGGAGAGAGAGAGAGAGAGCATAGAAGAGCTAGCAGCCGCCGCGCCGCGAGCCGCCTGAAGCTGCCGGTGTACCGTAGTGTAGGCCGGTGCGCGCTCGTCGTCGCTGCTAACTGTGATAGTCCTGCGGCGACGAAACTGAAAGCGCCCGATATAGATATACACGCCGGGTTGCCGCGCGTGTATATTTAGCAATTCATACTGCCCGCGTTTCGCGGGCAGGGCGGCAATCGTGGAGCGGACCAATGAACGATAGCGACTCAAATTGTCGCAGACTTAGCCTTGATTTTTGCATTTATGGAAAATCAAGGCCAATCAACGAGAAGATAAGGGCGGAAGCAACAAGTGTGTGGGCTGAAGATAGGCAAAAAGAAGAGCCGAATTTTGGAGGGGTTTCCGCTCTCTCTGATCTTGGGCATTGACTGCCCGCCTGTCGTAGCCTGCAGACGTATATCGCGACCGCACCTCTTACGATTTGCAAGACCGTGAAATTTATAATCGACTAGTAGTTGAAATTTGTAGTGGGTAGTGTGGCTATAGTTAGAAATGGGGCGCACTTCGAGAGACCGACAGGACTTCCTGGGCCACGCGGGATATTCGCGAGAAGGGTGCTAAAGGAAAACCAAAGAGGACTTCTCGGGCCACGCGGGAGTTCGCGATATAATAGCGATCACGAGGCTGCAACCTCGAGATTTCCCGGGGTAGCGATCACAGTTAGTCGACGGTGAATTGGACTGTAATTGTCGAACAGCCCTCGGCATTTGCAAGAGTCGGTAAGTATAAATCATATATATATATATATATATATATATATATATTGTCGCCATGCGTTCGGAGGGGACTGCGTAAATGCGTTGGTGGGGTGACGCTTACTTTCGAATCAGTGCGCAGCAGATCAAGCTCGAAAATTACGCGAAATTACGTAGTAGAAAAGGGTTACGCGATAGTAAGGAAAAGCTCGGGAAAACGTGGTGATTTGGTCGTCGCGGGAGACACGCATGAGGGCTAGTGTAGCCATCTTGAATAGCGACCGATATTTGTACTAGAGAATTGAAAATTTGCGACCGTTGATGAAATTAGCAATTAAATAAAGCTTAGGTACTTAAATTATGAAATTTGTGTCATTATTTTTGTGGAAGTGATTATTCTGATTATCGCCTCATGGAACTTCCTCTGCGATAAGGCTCGTGCAGGGCTAGCCGCGCTTTACCTGACGCCCATTATTAATAGAAAATTCGGTAAAGTGCACAGCAAGATTTACAAAGACAAGCGTAACAAAATGCCATGTTACAAATGGCGCCCAACGTCGGGACAATTAAATTATGACTCGTAGCGATCGACAGAGTTTTCATTTTATTAAAATAATACAAAAGTAATTAAGCCTCCTTATAATATAAACTTAACTTTTAACTATGATTGTAGTACAGCTATCCCCTTAAAAGTATGTTTGTGGGTAGCTAATTACCCATTTTGCAATTTTAACTCATTTAGACCGAGACTCAAAGGGTAAAGAAAAATGCTTCCGAAAAGTATTTGGAAATGTGTTTTAGCGTTTTTAAAGGGATCTTTGCAACAAAATCACTTTTTACTCCATTACGATATCGGAAATGGTCCACTCCGACCCGATGCACATATATTACAAAATTTCAAGTGTATTTAAGGTCGCATACAGTGATAACAGGCTAAGAAGGCTCTACGAAGACCTAATGATCCACTACCTGTAACCAGGTGAAATCATGCCGTGAGTCATTCTGCCTTTCCTACTACTATATCAACAATTTTGACAATTGCTGGGATGGATGGAATAACGGTATAACTCGAAAAATGTCGTTTTAAGAAAAGTGAGAAAAACATGGGTGTATTAGTTAAAATTAATGTACATTTTTGTTATTTAACATAGTCTTTCAGAAAATAATTTTACATTGATTTCATGAAAGAAAAATACCAAAACTAACAAGGAGAAGGCACACACTCCGGGAAACGAAATTCGGTCGGACTTTGGAAGGTGTTTTCTGGTACCCAAAAATGAAGCCTAGTATCCGTAATTCATTCTAATGGGCCATTGTTCTCGAGATATGAGGTAAATTTCTCGAAATATTTGTTATTTTAATGAAAAAGATACCACTCTTTCTAACCATAACTCTACAAGATTTTATTATGAACAAATGACTCAAAATGTAATAAAAAGTAGGCAAAACGACTTGTAATTTATGCTTTGTTACATACAAAATTATTGATCTGATAAAAAGTTATTTACGTTTCAAAATGGTGACCGAAATTGCATGAATATTCAAAGAGATTTAGCTGTTTTAAATTTTCCATATATTTTCCGTAACCATCTTCAATTATTAATAACTTTTAATCAGATTAATATTTATATACGTAACAGAACTTAAATTAAAGCTCTTGTTGCCTAATTTTTATTATCTTTTGGCCATTTTTCCATAATAGAAACTTATAGAGTTATGGTTAGAAGAAGAGGTATCTTTTTTATTAAAATAATGAATATTTCGAATAAATTACCTCATATCTCGAGATCAAGGGCTCATTAGAATGAATTATGGATACTAGGCTTCATTTTTGGGTACCAGGAAACACCCCCCAAAGTCAGACCGAATTTCGTTTCCCCAAGGGTGTGTCCTCCCCCTTGTAAATGTATGAGATGAAAAATAGAAAATGAACTTTTGTAACTAAACCGTTCTTCCTTATATCAAGTATGTTTTATGATGTTTTAATTATTTTATTTATACGAAATTTGTGCTAAAAAAGAGTATTAACTTTGTATTATAATGACAAATACTCGAGAAACTACTAGAGATTTTATAGAACTTTTATTCTGTTATTTTAATTTTTTTTTGTTTTTGTGTAATAGTTTAGTACTTTGTTTTTCAGTAGATATAACGTTTTTGGCAACTTTTGATTCAATACTTTCATTTTTTTTTAACTATTATTTGCCATTTTTCTTTTAGTACTTTGTTTATTCGAAGTTTTTACTGTACTTTTGGCCACTCCAACTTTAATATTTATTGTATTACTTGAAACATATTTTCGTTTAGTTTCTTTTCTAAAATTGTACTCACAAGGAGAGTGTGTGAAGTGTGGGTCGCGAATTTTGTATAATATTTTTTTGTTATTTATGTTTTGGTTATTTGAGTATGGCGCAAGATGGCGTCGGGGGTAGATATATCCCTCGATAAGCCGTTAGAAAAATTCTATAAATGCCATCCGAAACAGCAAGCTAAGACAGTGATATGTATTACATGTGAAAACTGTTATCATAAAAGTGATTTTGATAAATTAGCAAATACAGCATACGTAGGAGAGTTACTGGTAATCTGCCCGGAACATTGTCAGCAAGACCTAACCTTCAAATACAGAGAAGAAGATCTATGTGATTCAGCAAGATTCCTCATTTCCCAGATTAAACTAAAACAATCAGAAGAAATAAGAAAAAATCTATTGACTGAACTAGCTGATAAAACTCAAGACTTTCATAATTCAATAAATTTTGATTCTGAAGCTGAACATGAAATAATAAGAACTGAAAATGCACTGTTGAAAACTTTGAATAAAGAATTGACTGACAAAAACTTTTTATTAAAGGAATTGTTGGAAAAAGAAAAACAAAGAGATAAAGAAAGAGTAATAAACAAACTGTCTTTTGCTGAAATCACACAAAATGGCAAACAAAATTACAATCAACAAGTTAAGAGGATCCCTAAAATAATTGTCACAGTAAACACCACTAATGATGGCAGTGAACAAATAGATATTAAAGAAAGCGGCACCAAACTACTAATAAATAGGAAAAGCATTCAAACCAAAAATGTGTATGTTAAAAATAATGAAGTAATTATAAACTGCATGAATAGTGATAGTGTAGTTGAAACTGAAAACTATTTGAAACATAACCTAAAAACAGTTTGTGAAGTCAAAACCGAACAACTAAATAATCCTAAGATTAAAATTGTTGGTATAGATAACACTTTTAATATGGACAGTGACACCATTAAAGAAGATGTAAATTCTAGAAATTTTAAAAATTTTGATACCAAAGGCACAGTACTTCATATGTATATAAATGAAAACAAAAGTATAAGTATTATACTGGAAGTCACATCTGATTTGTACCAGCATATAAGAGAAATTAAAAATCAAATTCTTGTAGGTTACCAGAGTTGTAAAGTTTATGACCTAATAAACATTAAGCCTTGTTATAAATGTGGAGGCCTGGGTCATAATAGTATTAAATGCAGAAATGAAAAGAATTGCCTTCAATGTTCAGGGAATCATGAAGTAAAAGAATGCAATAATAGTATTTTTAAATGTCCTAACTGTTTTTATAGCAATAAAAAATACAAAACAAACTATAACACAAATCATTCGGCAGCAGACAATACATTATGTTCAATATTAAATAACAAGATTAAAAGATATATCATATCAACGGACTACCCTATTAAACCAGATTTATCAACATTTAACATAAACAACAGTCGAAAATCAACTCAGACGAATACAATATCAACAGCACAAAAGACAGTACACCAACAAGGCAAAAAACTAAACTTAGTTAACAACAATGAACAACAAAACGAACGTGTACAACAACAACAACAGAGGAAAATCGACTCAGCTCCCTGCAATACCAATAGCGCAAAAGGCAGTATAAAAGCAAGGCAAGAGACTAACCTGCAACAAGCAACAAGCAACAAATAACAAGCAACACAATGACACAAAATCTCGACCTTATTGAAGAAATGCAGAATCAAGTAATACAGCAGGAAGTCTCATGTCCTGACCTTGAAACTCTTAATATTGATAGAAATAAGAAAGAAAACCTGATTTTATATTGTAATATTAGAAGTTTAAGTGCTAATTTTAAAAAACTTGAAATGTTTATTAAGAGTTTAAAGGTTAAACCTTACGTTATTGTATGCGCAGAATCATGGAATCTTGAGAATCATAACTATTTTAAGCTATATGGATATAAAATTTACTATAACAATAGTAAAATAAATAAAGCAGATGGTGTAGTTGTTTATATAAAAAATGAGGTGAATGAAATTACTGAAATATTGGAATTTAATAGATTAAAAATATTAAATGCTAACATTAAATTAAATAATAATAGTTCACTTACAATATCTGCACTCTACAGATCCCATGATCTACCTAGTCTAGAATTCATTTCAAACCTTAATTCTTTTCTTAATAAATCTAAACAATATAAAAATTACCTAATAGTAGGTGACTTTAATATAGATATCGCTCAGCAAAATAAAATTAGTGAACATTTTTTAAACAGTTTACTTGAAAAAGGCTTTTATCCTGGTTTTATTAATACAACTAGACCATCTGATGATAGAGGTAATGGTTCATGTATTGATAACATTTTTATTAAAGCTAAAATAATACAAACTAAAACTTTTAAATTAATGATTCCGTCACCGGATCATTATCCTCTGTTTATAAATATAAATAAACCACTAAAAACTGAAAAACATGAATCTAAATTTATATATGATTACAAAAAATTACAATATATAGCAAGTACGATAAACTGGAACAAATACAAAACAATACATGATCCAAATGAAGCTAACAACTCTGTTATAAAAGAAATTCAATTTTGTACAGAAAAAATATGAACTAAAAGTAAAACTCATGATAATGCACCTAGAAAAGATTGGATTACAGAGGCTATAATTAAATCTTGCAAAAGGAAGGAAATTTTATATAATAAACTAAAGAAAAATCAAAATAATGAGCAAACAAAGACTGATTACAAGAATTATGTCAAAATATTAGATAAGGTTATTAAAGATGCTAAAATAAAATACGACAAAAAACTATTCGAAAAAAATTGTAATAATGCTAGGCAGCTATGGAAAATTATTAACTCAAAACTAGGTAAAAAAGAAAACAGTGCTAAAAAAATTAGTTACATCTATGACAATAATAAAAAGAAAATCGAAGATCCTACAGAAATAGCTAAATAAGAGGGTAGTTCAATAAGTCTTTAGAATGACCAACAGATGGCGCGCGAATCGCTCCAAATCATCTGTTTTCAGTCAGCACCACTCCCGACTAGATATATGGTGCAGTCACAGTCCACATCTTCTGAGTTTACGTGTTTTCATAACCAATTGAAAAAAAAAATTGCTTGTTAAGAAAAATGGAAAAAAACGAGTTCAGAGCGGTAATTAAACATTTTCATTTAAAGGGTTTAACTCCATATGAGATAAAAAATGAATTGGACTCAGTTCATGGCACATCTGCCCCTGCCTTAGCAATGGTTTATAACTAGGTAAATGAATTTAAGCGTGGTCGTGCATCAATAAGTGACGAACCACGTTCAGGAAGGCCCGTAGAAGCAACTACTCCCGAAATCATCAATAAAATCCACGATATGGTGTTGAAGGATAGAAGATTAAAAGTGCGTGAGTTAGCTGAGGCCACAAGGATATCTATAGGTGCAGTTGTTTCAATTCTACATGAAAAATTAGGCATGAAAAAGCTATCGGCAAGATGGGTGCCGCGTTTGCTCTCAGCTGAGAATAAACGCAATAGAGTGGTCGCCTCTGAGGCTCTTTTGGCGCGCATAAGTCGGAATCCTGAGGAATTTTTTCGTCGATTTGTGACTGTGGATGAAACATGGATACACCACTACACTCCTGAGACAAAGGAACAATCCAAACAGTGGATTTCCACAGGCGAACCAGCTCCAAAGAAGGCAAAGACCGTAAAGTCAGCTGGTAAGGTTATGGCTACAGTTTTTTGGGATACTGGTGAGTATTATGCATCATTATTAGAGCAGCTGAAAGAAGAAATTAAAAAAAAACGACCACATTTGGCGAGAAAAAAAATTCTCTTCCATCACGACAACGCCCGAGTTCACACATGCTTCGTTTCAATGGCTAAAATTGAAGAACTAAAATTCGAATTGGTCGAACACCCACCGTATTCACCAGATTTAGCCCCCAGTGACTTTTTCTTATTTCCAAACTTGAAAAAATGGCTCGGTGGACAGAGATTTACGGACAACGAAGACGTCATTGCCTCTGTAAGTGCTTATTTTGAGGAACTTCCGAAAACGCACTTTTCTGAAGGATTAAAAAAACTTAAAAAGCGATTGACCAAGTGTATAGAGCTCCAAGGAGATTATGTTGAAAAATAAAAAAAAATTTACCCAAAAAAAATTGTTTTTATACTTTATTCTAAAGACTTATTGAACTACCCTCGTATATGAACACTTATTATTGTAAAGTTGGGGATAATTTAAGTAAAAAATTAAGGTGCCATTAAACAAAAATTTAAAACTACCACCTATGAATGTAAAAACTATCTTTTTAAAACCTACGAATAAATTTGAAATCCAAAAAATCGTAGATGAACTGAAACTCAAAAATGGTGGTACTGATAAAATTAATACAAAAACTATAAAAATGATGGCTACATATATTACAGATATTGTGGCACATATCTTTAATCTATGTATTGAAAAATCGTTTATGGCCTGACTCTCTAAAAGTTGCTGAAATCGTTCCTATATATAAATCTGGTCATAAGTACGAAGTCGTAAATTATAGACCGATATCGTTGATATCAAACATTGCAAAAATTATTGAGAAACTAATATATAATAGAATATTCAATTTTATTTCGGAAAGTAACATTTTAGCTTCTAAACAATTTGGTTTCATAAAAGGAAAATGCACTAAAGATGCATTAAATTTTATTACTAACAAATTGTATGATAATCTAAATAAGAGTAACCCTATAGCAATTACCTTTTTAGATCTTGCCAAAGCTTTTGACTTTGTAAATCACAGAATCTTATTAGATAAGCTCTATAGTTATGGAATTAGAGGAAGTGCACATAATCTCATTAAAAGCTATCTAGTGAAAAGATTACAAAAAGTTAGAATAGATGAGTTTGAAAGTGACTATGCACTAATTAGTACAGGAGTTCCTCAAAGGACAATCCTTGGCCCACTATTGTTTATACTATATGTAAATGATCTTCTAGCTATAATGACAGAAAACTCTATATTATCGTATGCTGATGATACTGCGATTATATCAACTGGTAAAACTTGGAAAGATGTAAATATTATAATGAATAGGTATTTAAAGGAGGTAGCTGAGTGGTTAACACTTAATAAGCTATCTTTAAATATAGAGAAAACTGTATATATTACTTTTGGTAACTACTGTGATAGCGTTCCCAAAAATTTAGATATATTGATAGATAATAAGAAATTACAGAAAGTCGACAGCTGTAAATATTTAGGTTTAATATTCGACTATAATCTAAAATGGGACAAACACATACAATATATTATTAAGAAGACTAAATACCTGATCTACATTTTCTAAAAAATTTCCAAATTTATGTCAACTGAAACACTAAGAATGATATACTATGCTTTGTTCCACAGTGTCATCAGTTACGGTATAATAGCGTGGGGAGGAGCATATAAAAACAATGTTGATCTATTATTAAGAGTACAAAATAGACTAATTAAAATAATAAATAAAAATAAATTCATTAAAGAAAATCCTATGAATTTATCTCAATTGTTTGCCTACGAATCACTGTGTTATAATTATAACTCCCTTAAGGAGATCTACATCGAATCCAACAGTGTAACAAGAAATAAAAGTATACAGATTCCTAAAATGTCCAAAGTCATTAGTAACAAAAATAGCTACATAGTTTCTATTAAATTGTACAATAATCTACCGACTGATCTAAAAACTTTTAATATCCAACAAAAATCAGCTAAATGTAAACTACAGCAATGAATCATAACGAACATACTAATGTTATAAGCAAGTGGACAATAATATGTCCTCGCATTAAATATCTTCAAAATGTGATATTAATATAAGTAAATATAGTAAATATTTCTTATAAGTACAGATTACTGTCTTTGATATAGTATAAAGGCAGTACTATTAGATTTTTAAGATTAGTATGTAAGCTTTAGTAATTAAGTTCTATTAGTAATTAAGTTTCATTTAGTAATTAAGTTTCTATTATGTACCAGACCTGCGAACAGTTAATTATATTTAACTCTGCAGGATTACAATGTATAATTATATATATATATATATATATATATATATATGTAATAATTGTCTGGTTAAGAAGAATTAACATTAACAATTAACAATTAACATTTTGGACAAACTTTTAGCAGGAATTGAAAATATTTCCTCAAACATATGTTTCTACCAAAGTTACGCTTTAGCATTAACATATTTTATTAACGACACTAACTATGTAACTTAATCTGCTGTTAAAACAGCTGGTGCAATCATTGCAAGGCTTTTAGTAATCGATAGTACATAAAAAATTCTTTTAAAGTAGAAAATGTTGCATTTTTTGAGTAATCATTTGAAAATCTTACTTTTTCTTTTCTTGAGTTATACCGTTTTTTCGAATATCATATTCAGTATTATATATAAAATATCCTTTTTTAATAGAATTAAAGTATGATGTGAATATTCATCTGCTGATTTATTTTATGTAATCTCCAAATAAACGCTATAACTCGACTTATATCGTTATTTCAACCATCCTTTCAATTAAGATGTGAACCAAATAGCATTTAACTCGAGAAGGATATAACTTTGGAAATCATGCAATTAAAATTTGATGGTATTACCTGCATCTTTGACATTCTACTTCGTCGACAGTAGCTATCGATGTGAAAACGATTGTAACCTTGTAGTATGCGCGAAAGTTATTTCAAAGACGTTTAGATGACAGGAGACTCGACCATCGCCTTTTTGACTGAACCAATCATTTGAATTGGTAGTTAAAATAACGAATCTACCTTATTATTAATAAACTGACTAGTCAAGCTGATAATATTTCTATCAGAGGAACTACATAATTTTAAATAATATTAGACGTTTCATTATAATATATTATTTTTTTTTCTTTACAGTCATAATGATCCGTTAAAACCATCTGTTAGCAGTTTATTGAATAATTCTGATAATCAAAACTTAACAAAAAATAATGTTACCTCTAATAAGGAAACTGATATAATGAAACAAACAACTATAAATTTTGACGCAGAATTTATAAATACTACAGATGCTTTTTTAAATATAAATGTAATACCTACCGAAAAGGAAACTGGCATACATTTTAGTGAAATTAATAAACCCAAACAAAAAGGAGTTACAAGAAGAAATGATACGAAACTAATGGTTATTGATAATGAAATTGAAGTTAGATCATTAGCTGAAATCAATATCAATTTGGAAACCATTACACCAGGTAATATAAAATAAAACAATTCTTTTACTAATAAACTTTTAAATATATCACTTATTGTAGGAATCATACCGCCCGTTACTGTTATTGATGAAAGAAATGGGATAACTGTAGTTCTTCATTTTGCAAAAGATAGTCCAAGATTTGATGTATCCGTCATTGTAGTCACTACTATGAGTAAAAGTTGTAAGCCTCTTAAAGACTATTTATTTCAAGCTGTTGTACCTAAAGTGAGTAGCAATAAATTTTACTATACCATCGTTACCAAGTAGCGTATTGTAGAGTAGCCATCTCTGTATAACTCTATTCTATCAATATTTATACGAAATCTTGATAAATTATAAAAATATTCTTCAGTAAACATTTTAGATTTTCATAAGAGGAAAAAGAAATTTTATTAATATTGTATCAGAGCCGCGTTGGCTGTGTTGTTTGTAACTTGGAGTTTTAACCAAAAGGTCCCGAGCATGTAAAATTTTCAAAAAATGATTTTGCTTCCCCAAAGAGGAAGCTTTGTGTTAGTAAAAAAAGTTTTGCTAAAAACATGTTAGAAACATGTTTTAAAACTTAAGAAGTCAAAATACACTATTTTTAGAAAATGTCTGTATTGATGTGTGTATGTGTGTGTGTGCCCGTGTGTATGTGTGTGTGCGTGTGTGCGTGTGTGTGTGTGTTTGTGTATGTGTGTGTATGTGTGTGTGGGTGGGTGTGTATGTGTGTGAAACATAATGTTTCACGACTCATTTTTATTCTTAAAGGAAGTCGGCACAATACATTTTTTTCTTTTTTGATTTGTTTTTTTAGAGGTATTACGGAGAGGGGTAAACGCGATGCTTGAGGTTCATCGCGTGTTCTTCTCGACAAATTTAAGTGTCAAGTCTCGATGAGGTTGGGATGTTTGCAAGAAAGAGACAAGGATTAGGGCTAATGATCGTTTATTGGTACTAATAGGAGAGAGAGGTGTATGTATGCGATCTGCTCGTACCCTTATTAATTCGCGGATGTTTCTGTACGTCTATTTATTAAGTCAAGGTCAAATCTCTATTCCATTATCCATTGTATATCCATGAAGGCTCAGTTGACTCCATGCAGCATTATTATTAACACTCCGTAGAGGTTCAGTTAACTCCATACGGCATTTATATTAATCATCCGTGGAGGCTCAGCTGACTCCATGCGGCATTTTTATTAATCATCCATGGAGTCTCAATTGACTTCATGTGGCATTTTTATTAATTATCCGCGGATGCTCAGTAACTCCATGGGGCATTTTAATTATCCAGCTGTGGAGGCTCAGTTAACTCCATGGGGCATTCTTATTAATTCAACTAACCTTATCTGAACACGTACTAATGAGATCAAGAATCTAGCGCGGATCTATGTTTCTTTTTGCAATATGACGCTCTGAATTTAGAAAAAATATACTCATTATTCAGGATCTTTTTAAACGCCATTTGGTCTTATTTTGTGATACAATGCAAGGAGGATTTTTCAATACGTTTACTATACGATCTCTTATTCTAATTTCCATTTCCGATAGATTATGAGTATTATCTATTGGAGGTTTTGCTTGAGGAGGATAGTAACAGGGTACATTCGTTCGCGATTCGACCAAAGAATTTGGAGAATTAGTGCTTAGGACACTTGTTTGTTTTTTTGCTGTATCAAGTTTAAGTCTAGTCTTATAAAAATTTATTTTTGCGATTGCCTTGCAAGTTGCGATAGTCTTGCAAGCCGCTCCTTTGTGACCTTCCGCGCTACTTTTGTAGCAGGCCTTGCTTCTGTCTGGACCACGACAATCGCGCGCTTGATGTCCGTAAGCCAGACATCTGAAGCACCGCTGGAGCCGCTGCTATCTTCTCAGTCGGCAGTTCATATATAGCCGACTTTTAGGCGATTCTTCTACTGTTGGGCTTGGTTAGCGAAATGCTAATCTCACCCACTTCGTCAAAGACCCTCTTGATCGCCGTCTCCACTTCTTTGGTGGTAAGGCTGTCAAGATCTCTGACTACCACGTTTGCCTTAGGTGTCAGGGTCTTTACGGCCCCGGACGTGACCATCACCTTCCTGATGGAGTCTCTTATAGTCCCCAGCTCCTTGTTGTTGCTTTTTGTGCTCAAATTTACCAGGACGTCGCCCGCCCTGGTTTTTCTGATACACTTAATATCAGACGTTGGATAATTTAATGCTACATGTCAAATTATAATTACGATTTCAGAAAAATACAATGAACGAAAAACTGCTGTACAGCAAACCCTTTTTACTAATTTTGGAGTAAGAGTAGATCAAGTTTTACAAGGTCACGGTACCACAAATACTGGCAATTTAGCTGGAAAATGTTTTAGCGATCCACAAAAATTTGCTCAATCTTAAGGATTAAATGAACTATTGCAATTATTTAAGTGCAAAAAAGAACTGAAGTTAAAAGAAACAGAGAAGCTTTGTTGGGAAACGTATGTCATGCATTATGAATTGTATCCCTGGGCTCGTATAAATCCAACGATTCATAAATTCCTTAGGCATGGCTGTGAGATAGCAAGTCGCTTTCCGTTGCCTATTGCTAATAGTAATAATGCGGAAGATGCTCTCGAATCAGCCCACAAATACTACAGAAGAAATATGATCCTGCATGCTAGACAGAACAGCAGAAAAAACTATATTTTAGATATGTATAACCGAGCTTTGTATATGAGTGACCCAAAAATTTCCTCGACTAAATTTAGCGATCGATTGCGGAAACTGAAGAAAAACAAGATTACTTTAGATATGTTGAAGTACATCAAAGAAGTGTAAGTAAAATATCATTAAGTAAATATAAAATAAACGTAGCTTTATTTGAAACTGAATAATAATCACAGGACCACAACATTTTTCTTGGAGTCCACCGGACTTCCGCGGGTGTACTATATGCTTTTGAGCCGTCGAATACGAATATGTCTGCAGAATTTCTCCAGCACGTCGGGATTCCGAGTAAATTTGAAAAAATGACCTTTAACGGACATTTAATCACAGTCTAAGCCCAATGCACCAGACAGCCTTTAAACCCCAAATCCTGAATCTCTGAAATCTCAAACCCTCAAAGCCTCCGAAGAAGTTAACCCTAAACCCTCAACCTCTGAGCCCTAAAATCCTGAAAGCCTCAAACCACGAGTCCTTAAACACCAAAGCCGCTATTCCCAAACCCTAAAACTTCCAAAGCCTTAAACCCCAAGCCCTTAAACCCCAAAGCCTTAAACCCCTAATCCCTTAATCCTGAAGTCCTTAAACCCTTAGAGCCTTAAAGCCCAAGACCGTAAACCTCAAAGCCTTTGTCCCCAAACCCTGAAACATCCTAACCCTCAAACTCTAACCCCTTAACCGTCGAGCCCTTCAACTCTCAAAGCCTCAAACCACGAGTCCTTAAACTCCAAAGCTTTAATCCCCAAACACTTATCTTCCAAAGCCTTAAACCCTAAGCCGTTAAACTCGCAAAGCCTTAAACTACAAGTCCTTAAACCCCAAGACTTTGGGTTGAAGACTTTGGGAGTTTCACTGTTTGGGGATTGTGACTTTGATGTTTGAGGTTTTAGGCTTTAAGGCTTCGAGGGTTTAAGGGTTGGGGGTTAAGTTATTAAGGGTTTAAAGGCATGGGATTTAAGGATTTGGGAGTTTCAGGCTTTGAAGATTATGACTTTGGGTTTTAAGAGCTTGGGGTTTAAGGCTTTGAGGATTATAGTTTTGGGGTTTAAGGACTTGTGGCTCAAGGCTTCGAGGGTTTAAAGACTTGTGATTTAAGGCTTTAAGAGTTTGAAGACTTGGTGTTTAAAAACTTAGAGGTTGAGGGATTGGGGCTTAAGGGTTTAGGGTTTGAGACTTTGGAAGTTTCAGTGTTTGGGTATTAAGGCTTGCGAGTTTATGGTCAGGAGCATTGAGGTCTCGGGGGTTAAGGGCTTCGCGGTTTTAGGCTTTGGGTTTTAAGAGCTTCGGGTTTATAGCTTAGGGAGTTTCAGGATTTGGGGATTAATGATTTGGGATTTAAGGTCTTGTGGTTTAAAGCTTTAAGGGTTTGAGGACTTAGACTTAAAGGTTTAGGGTTTCGCGGTTGAGGGTTTGAGACTTTGGAAGGGTTTTAATATTAAGGCTTTGGAGTTTAGGGTAAGTGTTTTAGGCGTTAATGGTTTTAGGGCTCGTGAATTAAGGGCTTAGGGGTTATGGACTTGGGAGTTAAGGCTCTAAGGGTTTGAGGCTTCAGGGATTCAGGTTTTGGGTTTAAACGTTGTCCGGTGCGTTGTGTGTGGGGTTTAGCCTTTAGGAGCTTAGATTGTGATTAAGACTCCGGTAAACGTCATTTTTTCAAATTTACACGGAATCCTGGAGCAATTCCGAAGAACTATTCGTGTTCAGCAGCTCAAAAAGCATACAGTACACTCACGAAAGTCCGATTGAATTCCAAAAGAAACGGATGGCCCTGTGTAATAAGTACTAAATCGTTAATCCTACAAGAAAGGAATACACTTGTTTATAATATTAAAGTAAATCCATTAATATAGTGAGTAAAATAGAGCTATTTCAGTGATCAAATCAAAATTTTAATTCTGTCATTTATTATGCCAAAAATTAGGTACATTTACTAATAATAATTAGAAATATGATTGGAATAAAACTTTTTGCATGAATGAAATTTAAGTTACATTCAAAAAGGAAAATAAATCACAACATAGTTACATAGACACATTCAAATACGAGGTAACTTTGATTTCAACGCAGATTTGTAATATTACACTTTATTTCAGTGTAAATGTTGAAGACATTGAAACTCAAAAGAGTGAAGTTGAAGACAAAGAAAATGAAAATAGTGGAGATGAAAACATCGAAACTGAAGACAGTGAAACTGACGGAAGTGAATCTAACTAATTTGGATATGTGTTAGGCACCATTAATAATTAGTGGAACTATATAAATATTTTAACAAAAAGTATACGATAAATATTTTCAAGATACGCACTGATAAAAATAATCATACATAGTCAAAATGTAGCTTTATCCGAATGATATATGATATTTCATGTTATCACAATATCAGTCGTCTTTTATAAAAATTGTATGGATAAATTTATCCAATAACAATAATTTTTGTCAAATATAAATTCATTTAAATTTTTTTTTACTTTAAGTACGTCTAGTATTTTATTGATAAGAATTTAATATGGTAAATTCAGAATAAGATTTAAAATTCTTGGACATTCAGCATACATAAGTTTTAAGGTTATGAAGTATAAAGATTTTAATTTACCTACTTGTGGTAAATGTTCCAATCGAGTATTCATATATAAGTTATAGGCCTTTCTATATAGGAGAGCTTAGATGTTATCAGACATTATCTATGTAATTTACGTATTTAAGCTTTAGCGATGTCCGTCCGTGTAGAATAGTTAAGAGGTTGTACAGTTTAAAGATTTAAACTTGGCCTATTTTCTTAATAGAGTTTAGAAGTTACTTTGTATTGAAATTCAAATTTGTCCAGTCTATTTAAAAAAGTTTGAAATATCAAGAATTTGTATATTATCGATAACCTATTATTGTAATAGGTTTTGGAGGTTATGGGGTATTAAGAATGGAACATATTTTCCTGTTTAACTAAAAGACTTAATAGGTTATGATTCATTGAGATTCTTAGTTCGCCTGTATGCTTGGCAATCGATAAGCAGAGTGTATTTACTTTTAAGACCAGTCTGTATGTATTAAAGAGATAGAAGATTACTCGCTATTTAGCTCTAAGCCCAGCTTGTCCATATACAAAATTCCAGGGTTATCAAATACTTTGATTTGTTTTATCTGCAATTAAAAAAAGTTTAAGATTATAGGGTATTTTTAGATTTAAACTTAGTATTTCTATGTAAAAAAATAAGGTTATAAGGTTATTTAGGTTTCGTGTCTGTGTAGAAAAGTTAGAAGAATAAGAAATATTGCTTATATGATTGATGGTAGGCATTTCAGTTTAACCCTTTCAGGGGCAGTGGTACGTATACGTACCAACTTTTTGCTTTCAGTTTTATCTGTATTTCGGACGTATTTTTCAGTGCTTCTATGAATGTGAGTACTTTTTGGACTCTTGAGATGATAAGTTATAAGTTTTGTATAGAAAAGTATGCAAATTTATTTATTTATAAATAGTTATAAACAATTGAATCACAAAAACTCGTTTTTCTTCGTAAAAAATCGTTTATTCTTGAACGAAAAACTCTAGAGCTCTGAAATTTTGTATCTATAGTCCGTGTCCAGCTCTATAATATATATTTTTTCAAATTTTTTCGCACACTAGTTTTTTTGATAAAAGTTTTGAAAATTATAAATATGACCAAATATAGTCACCATATTGAATCCACCATTTTGAATTTTAAAAATTTGACGTCAGAATCGTAATCTGCGACCCCGAAAACCCCTATATACAAAGTTTTATCCTAACCGACAATAAAACCACGAATTTAACCTAAAATAGTCGCCATATTGGATCCGCCATCTTGAATTTTGTAATTCTGACGTCAGATTCGTATTCAGCGACCCCGAAAACCCTTATACCACTAATGACTTTAAATGTATATACAGAAGAAAAATGTGCCCCTGAAAGGGTTAACAGATTCATATGGTATTTAACTTAGAACTCGGGGTATTAGTATTAAAGAATTTGGAGCTTACAGGGTATTTTGATTTGAGCTGAAAATGCTTCTGTATGAATAATATATAATAGGGTATTTATATTAACATTGTCTATACAAGGCTTGAAAAGGTTATGGAGTACTTAAAGTTCAACTTTTTCTGTCTGTGAATAAATAATTCGAGGCTATAGCGTATTTTACTTAAGGCCTTGCCTTCATTGAAGAATTTAGCTAATTGCTTAAGAGGTATTAGGTTATACCCTGTTGAAAAGAATCACGTCGTAAAATCATGTGGCGTACTATGTAGTAGAACCACGTGGTAAATCGCGTGCATTCTGTGCCCACCACGTTGTTCAGCTTTAGTTACCACGTGAGTTTTTGATAAAGAAAAAGTAAACAAATGCATTGAATAGCACTATTTATTTTTTTTGTGACCATTAATGAAAGTAGTATGCTGATATAACACCGAAATTAGGTCATATGGTTACGTTTATACTGTTATTTTATTTTTAAAAATTCAAATAATTTATTTTTGTTCTAATTATCCGCATAGTACTTCCATAAATGGTCACAAATAATATAAATAGTGTTATTTAATACAATTTTTAATCTTTTTTATCAAGACATACAGTCATGTCAAACCAAAGAATTTGTATATAACTTATGGCAATTGGATCTAAAAAATGATCAGCTTCGTTTGCAATATAGAAACTATGCTAAAATATTAGACAAAGTAATTATAGATGCTAGAATGAAATATGAAAAAAGTCTAGTCCAATATAATTCTAATAACCCAAAAATCTTATGGGAAATTATAAATACAAAAATAGGTAAAAAACTTAAATCTAAAGAAGCTGTAAGTTATATAAAAGTAAATAATAATAAATACAGAAAAAATTGAAATAACTAAAAATATGAATAAATATTTCTGTCAAATAGGTAGAAAATTGAGTGAAAAAATTGTTTAACCCATAAATGAGGAGATTAAACTACCTGAAATGAATGCGAATTCCATTTTTCTCAATCCAAACTGAACAAATGGAAATGAAGTAACAGGCATAATCAATAATTTAAAATTGAAAAAGGGTGGTGTTGACAAAATTCTTGCTAAAATCTTGAAACTGATATGCAATCATATTGCTGAACCTTTAACGAATATTTTTAATGCATATATTGAGAAAGCCATTTGGCCTGATGCTCTGAAAAGGGCTGATGTTGTACCGTTGTATAAATCAGGTGAAAAGCATAATATGTCTAATTATAAACCTATTTCTCTAATGTGAAAAATCTTGTTGAGCATGTCATTCGCTTTAGACGAGTCATGAGAAGATTTTTAGATGCCAATCTCACAGTCGAAGCCAAGAAGTGACAGTTTTTGAAACGTGAGCACTTGTCCTCGGACACATAGTAGGGGGAAGCAAGATACGCATAGATCCCATGAAGCTTGAGGCAGTGGAAAAATACGCAGTACCGACGAATGCGAAAAAAGTCAAGCAGTGGCTGGGCTTTACCGGATATTACAGAAAGTTTATACCCAAGTTCGTAGGAATCGCGCGGGCACTGGCAACACTGCTGCACAAAGGTGTCAAGTTTGAATGGGGAGCAGTACAGCAGTCAGCTTTTGACGAACTAAAAAGGATCTTGTGCAGCGAGCCAGTTGTAACTGCACCGGATTTTTCCAAGACGTTTATTGTCACGTGTGATAACTCCGATTACGCACTCGGGACGGTGCTCAGTCAAGGAATCATCGGCTGAGATACTGCAAGCGCCTATGCATCCAAACCACTCAAAGGGAGTGAATTACGATACATCATGTATGATAATGAGTTGCTGGTGATCGTGTTTGCGAAAGACCAGTTCAGACCTTATGTGTACTGCAGGAAATTCACAGTGGTTACAGATCACGAGCCACTCAAGCATTTTCACACCACCAAAAAACCAGACATTCGGTTTAACAGGCTAAAGGCTGCATTGCGTGGATATAGGTTTGACGTATTTTATCGGCCCGGTATCATAAATTGGAATGCTGATGCACTTTTACGTAACCCAGTTTTGGCAGAGGGCGAAGAAAATCCCGAGCGCCCAAGAGCGGAGCTCTATGAGCTTGCAGACGCACAAGAAGAGAAGGACAGCGAGGCCGAGCCAGACTAGCCACCAGCTAGAATATTTGTCTCACGAGTCGTAAAGAAAAAGGACATCGACAAATACAGGAAAAGTAAACAAGTCAGATCGGAGTCAGAAGCATCTGAAACAATAAAAACCCGCCAATGGAACCGCAGGAGCAGATCACTTTTATATAAACAGAGTGATGTGTTAGCAGTAAGAAACACTGAAAACGGTTTCTTTTTATGTCTGACCACGAGCGACATTTTCCGAGAAGACGGGCTAATAAATACACAATGGCTGACACGGCATGAAGAGAAGGACGATATTTACAGGCTTAATTACACTGACACAATACAACTTTCCTGCGTAATGACAAATGTAGATGTAGATCCGGTTGGGAAATATAAATTTCGGCTGGACCCGCACGAACGTGGGAAAATCTTAAACATATTACGTGCCTTCATCGAGGCTCACAAAATAGCCAACCCCGGCGAATCACCGGCGGCAGAGATAACACAGCCAGTCAGCCCGGAAAAAGAAGTAAATAAAAGAAATTCCAACTTCATCTCAGATTCTGACTCTGTTACTCCTGAATTAAGGAAAGCAAATATGTGCATGAATACCAGGAAAAACAGGCACATTTTTCACCCTATATTTTGGACAAAAATAAAGAGCCTATAATTAGCAACGTTAAAACAGGCGATAAAATGGCGAGATTACGCCAAGAAAAAGGCTTGCGAGAGGGTGTGAAAATCACCAGCACACCGACAGCAGGCGTCGCGGAAGCTCTCAAAAAGCAGCACAGGCTGGCGAAAGCGATCAGACCGCAATCGCTCAATCGATCACCGCCTCAATTTAATTTTACGTTAGAGTGTAACATTGTTCCAAATCAAAATATGCCACTCTTAGAAATTATTACTGTGCAGCCCGGGGTTATGTATATTGCTGAAATAGTGCAAATGGCACCCCCAAATTGGCCTAAAAATTCTGAAATACCAGAAAAATCGGCGGGCAACGTCCTCGCACACTCTCAAGATCAGCAACACAGCAGCCAGCCCCGCACGCCATTTAAACAAATATTACCAGATTTGGCAAATAAATTACTTGCGAGGCTAATTGTCGACACACAAGAGCGCGACATTAAAGGGAGAAATGGCATGCAGATAAATATATGGAAAGCCGATACAGAGCCTGGCAGCACACCCGACTTCAATTGCCCCGAACGCAAAAGCTGTGGCGGTAAAAAGCCAGATGCACAGCGAGCACGGCGCGAATCGCCGACGAGAAGACATCAGATACTGATATCAGTATGCAGATAATACCTCAGCCGAGAAGAACGTTGCCGCTAGGTTGGACTAGCGAAGCTGCGAGCCGGCTCCCAAATGAAGTAAATGAACCTGCACCAACACCAATAATAAATGTAACGGAGACAGATGGAGATTTCTCTAAAGAAGACATCGCGGAAAAGCATGAAAGTGCTCTGAATATGGCAAGAAAAATTGAAAGTAAAAGAAAGTCAAGATTTGCACCGACTTCAAACATTGAGATGGTAGAGCATTTGGACGAAATTGAATTTCCCGATATTGGGCCCTATGAACAGGGCAACACAGACGATTTTGAATATGTCCCTTGCATCTTTAATGATTCAAAATTCGCTTCCGAAAAGCCACCATCAGCTGACTCATCATATAGAGGAGATATTTTAATTTACGAGGCGAGAGAATAGTGCGCCGACCCGCGCGCTATCTTAGTTCGCAGCGACGATATACCGTCGCAGCCACCCGGCAATTGCCTGTTCTATTCTTTAATAAAAATCTAATAGCTGAGCATATCAGCTGTGCAATTATGCGAGTTTCTGCTTCACCTGAGAGACAGGTATTCTTGCGCGCACGCACGCAAATGTGCTCGAGCAGTGTCTCATTATTGCTGGACGGCGAAGATCCATCTCCGTTCTCAAAGTTAAAAGCGCTCGATGAGCACCTTTCAAATATAAAGAAAATATTATTTATCTCTTAACCACGGACCACTTTCTCAACACTGAAATCTTGCAAGCATTAAGCGAATGGAGATACGTAAGCACCGATGAAATCGTCAAAATACGTCACAAAATTGCCGACATGCATGTATCGCAATGTAAAAATATTAAACTGCTTGGAGTATTTGTCAAAGATAGCATTAATGACAAAGTACTCAAATCTAATTTAAATAAATGTTAAAAAAAATTAAAAGATCAGATTCGTGGCCAAAATATAAAAAGTTGTGGTATAATAAGAGATTTGGCCATCCTAACCGTACCTGAATGAACCACCTTCATTGATTTGTTTGAAAATCAAATGGAAGGACTGCTGTTGATAACAGTTTTGTTTTTAAACAATTTGCCTATTCCTTCTGTAATAGATCGCTACAGACTGATTAAAGAATATCATGAAGCAGCGATCGGTGGACACAGAGGCATAAACAAAACTTTCAGCAAAATTGACAATGACTATGACTGGCGCAACATACGTCTAGGCATACGTCAATTTATACTAGGATGTGTAGAATGCCAAACAAATAAGATAGTGCGGGTAAAAACACGCCTGCCACTGATAATAACGGACACGCCATCCAAATCTTTCCAAAAAATGTCTATTGATTTTTATCGTCCACTTAAAAACTTGGAAGAAGGTTATATATATATGTGTATATATATATATATATATATATATATATATATATATATATATATATATATATATATATATTCTAACAATACAGGATTACTTAACAAAATACTGCATCTTGATTTCAGAGATACTTGCGAACGCGGACGAAGTTGCACGCGAATTTACAGAGCGAGTCATCTACTATTTTGGACCACCCGCGGCCCAGCTGACGGTCCAGGGTTCGCACTTCCAAAATAGACTGCTGAATAAATTTTTTCATATCTTTAGAATTGACAAGTACTGCACCACGGCATATCACCCGCAATCAAACAGCGTCATTGAGCGAATGCACCAAACACTCACAGAATATTTGAAAAAATATACAGAAAATCGTAATGACTGGAGCAAGTGGGTGCCTATTTGCCAGCACGCCTATAGCTGCACAATACATGATTCCTCCGATTTTGCCCCGCACGAGCTTGTATTTGGGCAAAACCCACGTACACCTTCGAGTTTTCCCCCGAAAGAAAATTTTCTCACTTATGGAGATTATATGGTTGACCTAATTGACAACCTCTCAGAAATGCAAACACTTGCTGTCATGAATATTGTCCAGGCAAAATTCAGATCAAAATACTATTATGACAGAAAGCTGTATGTACAGCATTTTAGAGAAGGTGAAATGGTCTACAGGCTGAAAGAGCCACATATGGCCATGTAGGACCGTGACTATGAAGGCAATTACGAAATTATCAGCATTGACCATATCTACAAGAAGGCAAAAATATAAAATGGGAATATAACGAGAATCATCAGCCTAGATAAGCTTAAAAGGGCCTCGGCAATAAAAGACCCACCCGAGCGACCAGCTACCGAAAGCGTTGGGAGTTATAGCGTCAAAGAATAGTCCTTTTAAATTTTTGCGGCCCCTCCGAACGCAATGCATTCAGGCGCAGCGAAAGGAAAACTATATACAGTCACATATACGCCCATCAATGCAATCAAAAAACAAAAACATTATTTCTCGATTAATAGCATTAAAAAGAAAAACCAAACCTCCTCGTGGGAGATCAACAAGGAAAAGAAAAAAAACGTGAAAGCGATTGGTACCAACTTTGCGACGTCTATGCACAGGTGCTTCCCCGCAAAAGAAAAAGAGGAAAAACATACAAGCACCCTAAAAGTTGATAAGATAACGAGTGTGCTTCCGAAGTCACGTTCAAGTAAAAAACAAAAAAAAAGCGAGTATCGAGAATATTAGATTTCGAGTATCACGATTATTATTGACAAATATTCCATCATGATGTTGTTGGGCCCTTGCAAAGAAACCAAAACATAAACACACGACCATAATCGCTCTTTTTATCGCATTCTAATAGACACGCAAATCATTGGCTGTATTGGGGAATCAAATCGCGTATTAAATGTTAATTAGAAAAATGTATAATGGTTCGAATTCATAGAGCGAGTAAAGCGATAAAAATTTTTGGGTTGTCCGGCTCCCACTCAGCTCGGGTAGAAATTTTCACCTGCAACACCTTGTGTCAGTTAAGTAACGCCCAATCAATCAATGGAACAAAAGGGCCGGTAGGCGACGCGGCAAACCACGCAAACGAGATAACAATTAAACAAACTTTAAGACACATATCACACAAATGAATTAGTTTTGGAAACATATATGGTAAGTGTGTGTATTACTGCGGATGTCCCGGTTACAGTGGTTTTTAGGAAAACATTAAAATTTAAACTTTAATAACTCATATCACCATAAAAGTGAATGAAATAACCATATGATGCAGTTCCCGCGCAATACACATGCAGATTCTTAAACATTCGGAAGAGCATGCATCAAACAAAATATACAAAATTTAAATAAACAAAAGTTATACCGACGACGTGAAACTCAGCCAGAAACCAAACACCCCAAATTAACTAGAACTTTTCGAGACTTCCCACACTCCCTTTTAATACTTAAAACAACTAATTATATAATATACTAAATACGATTCACTACTGGATTAACAATTGCTACATTGATAATTTGTAAATCGATTTTTCCCGGGAGGTCCCCTTTTTTCTAATATGCTCTAGAAAGTTTCATACTCATCAGTAAAGCGGATCGACATAAAAATAGGGTAAAAACTTTAAAAAAAATAATCGGTGTGCAACAGTCGTTATAATCGACAAAAGCTACAGTGTCCAACTGTAGGCCAGCGGAGGATCTGGAGCAGTGCCACGAAGCCGAGGAATGCGCTCATGGGAGCGCCTTATCACCTGCAAGGTCGTATCGACAACAGCACCACACGCGGAAAATCATCGACAGCTCGCCTAAGGCGATTATATAAACATCAACAAGCCTGCCTGGAAGAAAAAACCAAGTCATCATACACGAACGACGGAGCGCCAGGGTCGTTGACCGGCGCGACACAAGACTCAGCCTTATCAAGATGCCGCAAGATAAGTGCAGTGCAGTAAAATAAGTGCGCGCATGTAATTTCGGTTGTCTGTACAAGGAATGATGAGAGGGCATAAAGAATGCAAGTAACGAATGTATGAACTATTATTATTATTATAATGACATTACAACGAATAGAACGGACAAAAAAATGTGATCGCATACAATATTTCAGCTAAAATAATGTACAACCTAAAACTATTATACATATATCCAACTCGACGATGTAAGCAAAAGAGAAGAAGAGAGAGACACACATATTTCGGTACACATAGCGACGTAACCACACAACATTACACTCACATACACATACGTTATAGAGCCACTGAGGCAGTGGCGCGGCCCCTTGAACGTGTAACGTACGCAGACGGGTGTACGTTGACCTGAGACACTCATGTCGATAGAGAGGAGCACACATGCTGACGAGGCTGAATCCTTATCTGGCGCGAGTCTTCTCGCCTGAGAAAAGCGCGTCTCTGGAGAGACGCACACAGGCAGTCAGGCCTGACCTCCGATCGAGCGAGCATCTAGCTTTAGGCGCGGACAGACGCCTCTCTATCCTAGTTGCTGAATAAACGACCATCAACCCTATCCCTTGTCTTCTTCTTTCGAACGTCCCAACCTCATCGAAACTCGACACTTAACTGTGCCGAGTAAGACACGCGACGAACCCCACGCATTGCGTCTATCCTCTCTCCGTTATACATCCAACAAATGTTTCGTTTGAATTTTAGTACATGTCAAAAGTAAAATCGAATTACTATGGAATAAAAATATTTGTTCATCATGTTATAGAATCGTATTCGCCGTAAAGTTCCTCTAAAAATGGTATTAATAATGGTAATTTAATATTACACGTAGGTTTAAGTTTTTTAAAAGGTTTTACAAAAGTTACATATATTAAGTATTTATAGAAACATTTTTTTAGAATGTTTGCTTTTCATTACAAAAAGTATTATGAAGTCATAAAAAACACGTTTTTCTGCTATTAACACTGTATTGTCCCCTTAATATAAAATCTATTGCTTCAATAACTATAATAAACAATAGAAGTTAAAATTCTTTTAATTTTACGTAGAACTATTGTTATAACCGTTATACACAACAATAAGATAAGAATCTATAAGAAACTATAGCGTTTGCTTTCTTTTAGTAGCTTGTAGATCTTGCAACAAAGTGGCCAAAGTCATCACGCTTTTTAAAAAAAATTATCAAAGTGAATTTTTAATGAAGTTTGCCGCTGTTTTGCTATGTACGGTAAACATTGTGGTGCTATTGTAATGTCGGTAATTATAGCAACCAACAAAAATTCCATTTTGAAATTCTACATAATCTTGCGAACTGCAGCGTGACAAAGTTTAAAAGATATAAATTTACAACTATTTTTATTGTGAATTGCAACACTCATACACTTATAAATTTGCACTTAAGTTTTAAAAATAACCTTGATCTACTCTAGTTAAATAATTAGATTTTCCGTAGCACCTATACATTCTTTATTTTATACTTTTTAGTTGTACCTGCCACATTTAATTTTATTTATTAAATCCAAAACTTTATTCAAATCGGTTCAGTAGTTTCGGAATAATCGGCGGACGAACATAACAAAATGCCAGTATTGACCTAGTACTGGTTCGGTATTAAGCATTAATACATATCAACAAGCCTGCCTGGAAGAAAAAACCGAGTCATCATATACGAACGACGGAGCGCAACACACTGGGCCCTATAGACATTTGTTGTTTCAAAATTCTCTACAGACCATGGTGTTCGTCCAATAACAATAATTTTTTTTTAAATTGAAGTTTATTAAAATTCTAAAAGATCCATAAGGCCAGATTTTTTTAAAAATGTTATAATAATTAATTAAAAATCTAAGTTAAACAATAAACCCATAAACTTAAGGCATTAATGGCCATAAACAAATGGGCGACTACTGAAGGAAGCTATATATATTTGTAAGTGGTTCTTGGGGTCGCTGATTATGAATCTGGCATTAGTTTTGCAAAATTGATTTGTTTAAACAATTTGTTTAAACAATTTATTGCAAAATTATCTTTTTATTCAATCTACTCTAGTTTTGAATTTTACGGGCATAATTACTATAACCAATCATGTTCAAAGCATAAACAACTTTTTTTGGAAATTCTCTACTCCAAGGTGGGCAATTTGCAATTATAGAAAATTAAAAAAAAAGTGTCTATAGACATTTGTTGTTTCAAAATTCTCTACAGACCATGGTTTTCAACCAATCACAATAATTTTTTTTTAAATTGAAGTTTATTAAAATTCTAAAAGATCCATAAGGCCAGATTTTTTAAAATATGTTATAATAATTAATTAAAAATCTAAGTTAAACAATATATCCATAAACTTAAGGCATTAATGGCCATAAGCAAATGGGCGACTACTGAAGGAAGCTATATATATTTGTAAGCAGTTCTTGGGGTCGCTGATTATGAATCTGGCATTAGTTTTGCAAAATTGATTTGTTTAAACAATTTGTTTAAACAATTTATTGCAAAATTATCTTTTTATTCAAAACTACTTTAGTTTTGAATTTTACGGGCATAATAACTATAACCAATCGTGTTCAAATGTTAGGACATCTACGTTTAGATGCTGTGTAAATGAGCTACGACCCATGGAAGGTATATGTTTCTATACATTATTGGTTGTTGCTAATTTTGAATATGGTTTAAAATTTGCAAAATTCGTTTAAATAATTTGCTAAAACAATTTATTGCAGAATTAATTTAGCCAAAAATGATCACAGATTAGAATTTTACTGGAAAAATTGCTGGAATATCATATATAAAAGTTTAAAAAAATTTCCATTTATAAATTTATTATGAGTATTCAATTTAATCATTAATATTATTATTATGATCAGGTTAAGCAATTGAAAATACATAAGAGAAAGTGATATTTACTCCAGCACAGGGTACTTAATTCCCCGTATATGTGCAACAGCGTTCATCACCGCACCAGTAGTACTGCGCTTGGCCGCTAGGCGGCGACGACACCAGTTTTCGTATCCATCAGCGAAGTAGCGTCCTGATAGGCATATAATGATGCACTAATCCATGAATTTTTACCGTACTTTTTCGTGTTAAAAATTTGCCGTGTTAGAGATCACGTTCTAGTGGCAGGCTAACGGTTAAATATTATTATAAATAAGCATTGAAATTAGACTTCAAAACTAGAATAAATATTAGGATTTTTCAGCGATTATCGTTGCAAACAATTTTTCTTTAGCCGTTTTCACGGCTACTATTTGCATAGATAATTTTCACGATCATTATCAGTCGTTCTCACGACTACTTCTCCAGCGATTATCTTTGCAAATAGTTTTTCATCAGCCGTTGTCACGGCTACTGTTTGCATAGATAATTTTTACGGTCTTTTTCAAACAGACATTTTCACGACTACTCCGGCGATTATTGTTGCAAACAGTTTCTTATCAGTCGTTTTCACGGCTACTGTTTTCATATATAGTTTTCAGGTTAATTTTCGAGCAGTCATCATGACGACTGCATCAAAGGTACCTTTCATTCGTCCCCTCTAAGTGAAACCTAACAATGAATACTTTTTCCATTCAAAACGGTATATTGTGTGATATACTGTAGAAATTAGACAATAAAAGTAGAAGTGTAAATTGCTTGATTGATTATATTAAAGCGCAATATGAGCTCAGCGATGAGGAATCAAGCATCGTTAAAAAAAAACTTGAGAGTTCTTTTATGGTCACTTTCAATTAAAAACTGTCTGCTGTACTTTATAATGAACACATATTTAGGAAAAAATATGTATCTTGGATAGCAGCTAACTTTGTTGTGAATTTTGATAACAACCTGAAGCGTGGAAGACCTGTCACTGATAGTTTTGAAGGCAGTTCGAGATCTACGAAATACAGAATAATACAGTCTATTACTAGTAGCTTTTCTCAAGAAGAAATAAAAAAAGCTTTTTATAAAAATTTACGAGATTCTGGGAAAAAGCATTTAATTAAACAAATTGAAGATCTTTTAAGCGATCCTAACTGTTCTATGAATAATTCCGTTTCAGAGGAAATAATTCCTTTCACCGAAGATGAAGCAATAGCTCTGATTGAAGATGCAAAATTGTCGAAGTGGCAGTATGATACTATTCGCAAACAGTATAAGGAAAAAATGTTGATATTTTCATACCTTATAAATAACTTTTTTCAGCAAAAGAAAATTGTTATCCTATATCTGAAAGAACCGAAAATGAAGAAAATTTTGAGTATGACCTTTCATCTTTACATGCAAAAATACGATTTATGGAAAACATACTCCACATAGCATACCGTTTGGATTGTTGTAAGTGGCAGGTAACATCAGATCAACAAAAAAAACAATGCCAAGAAAGAAAGCTTAGAATTCAACACCGATTCAGACAAGAAACTGGCTTCATCGTAGATTATCCACAACAAGGATCGGGTAATTCTAACGATGGTAATACTGCTAGGAGATTTTTCCGTGACCCTGCACTGACAGCTGAAATTACAGGTGTCAATGAAAGTTTAATTACGAGATACAGTGTAATACTACAAGCTCTTGCTTCTGGATCTAAAATAGACTCCGACATATTTGACGATTATGCAAAAGAAACTGCTAAGTTATATGTATCTTTGTACGATTGGTTCTACATGCCTGCATCTGTGCATAGAATTCTCCTCCATGGTGCGAACATTATAAATCACTTTCTCATTCCAATCGGCATTTTATCCGAAGAAGCTCAAGAATCACGGAATAAATATTTAAAATACTATCGTCAATTTAATACTCGAAAATGTGGTAGAATCTACACGAATACAGATCTATTGCATAAATTATTAATATCTTCTGATCCTTATATATCTAGTTTAAGGCACAAGGCAAAAAATATAAAGCTTGATGTTGATGATGCTGTTAAGAACTTATTAATTTTAACTTGAAATGAAGTGATACAATTTTAAAATTGCTCAGCTTATGGTATTTGGGTTTGAGGTTAAAGGTTTACGGTTAACACTTTTTTTTAATTTTCTATAATTGCAAATTGCCCACCTTGGAGTAGTGAATTTCCAAAAAACAATTGTTTATGCTTTGAACATGATTGGTTATAGTAATTATGCCCGTAAAATTCAACACTAAAGTCGTTTTGAATAAAAAGATAATTTTGCAATAAATTGTTTAAACAAGTTGTTTAAACAAATCAATTTTGCAAAACTAATGCCAGATTCATAATCAGCGACCCCAAGAACCACTTACAAATATATATAGCTTCCTTCAGTAGTCGCCCATTTGCTTATGGCCATTAATGCCTTAAGTTTATGGGTTTATTGTTTAACTTAGATTTTGAATTAATTATTATAACATTTTTAAAAAAATCTGGCCTTATTGATCTTTTAGAATTTTAATAAACTTCAATTTAAAAAAAAATTATTGTGATTGGTTGAAAACCATGGTCTGTAGAGAATTTTGAAACAACAAATATCTATAGACACTTTTTTTTTTAATTTTCTATAATTGCAAATTGCCCACCTTGGAGTAGTGAATTTCCAAAAAAAATTGTTTATGCTTTGAACACGATTGGTTATATTAATTATGCCCGTAAAATTCAAAACTAAAGTCGTTTTGAATAAAAAGATAATTTTGCAATAAATTGTTTAAACAAATTGTTTAAACAAATCAATTTTGCAAAACTAATGCCAGATTCATAATCAGCGACCCCAAAAACCACTTACAAATATATATAGCTTCCTTCGGTAGTCGCCCATTTGCTTATGGCCATTCATGCCTTAAGGTTTATGGATTTATTGTTTAACTTAGATTTTTAATTAATTATTATAACATTTTTAAAAAAATCTGGCCTTATGGGTCGTTTAGAATTTTAATAAACTTCAATTTAAAAAAACAATTATTGTGATTGGTCAAAAACCATGGTCTGTAGAGAATTTTGAAACAACAAACGTCTATAGGGCCCAGTGTGCGCCAGGGCCATTGGCTGGCGTGACGCAAGACTCAGCCTTATCAAGGTGCCGCAATTAGCCCTATACATTACCTATACAATACATTAGCCCAGTAACGTAATGGGACCCCCATGGGATCATTCTCTTTCATTCAAAAGAAAGTTTATCCATATCGGTTCAGAAGTTTCCGAATAATCGGCGGACGAACATAACAAACCGGCAGTACTGACGTAGTACTGGTTCCATACTGGCCCAGTAATGTAATGAGACCACCATGAGATCATTCTCTTTCATTAAAAAAAAAGTTTATCCAAATCGGTTCAATAGTTTCCGAATCATCGGCGGACAGAGTCGGCAGCGACCTAAAAGTACGGAAAACATATCCTGCAAAAAATCTAAATTACTGGTCAGATATTGGACCAATTCTTACAAAATTTGGAATAGATGAGCTAAGCGAAGATGATGATTGAGTAAGGGAAAAAGTTGAGGGCGCTGAAGGCGCCCTAGACTACCACGAGTGCCCAAATCATGATCCGAGTCTGAAAAAGCACTTCCCTCCCTGTGACATACTGTTTATTTTTTTAATTACTGCATGAAAAGGCCCTTTTTTATGTATACATTTCCACACACTTTACAGTTTTTTCTCAACCACGTTCGAAATGCGGAATTTTCCATCCACTTTATGTGCACGAAATATGGCTCATTTCATGCACGTGTTGAAAATAAAAATTATGTTACGTAGCTGACATTTTAAGCATATATGGGGCGAATCACGTCAACTCTCCTAGCGCGGCGCGCGAGCGCTTAATACTGTTGTTTTCAACTCGCGTTTGCGGTATGAAAAAAATATATAAAAAATATCCAATAAACTATTTCCATGTATTTTTTCCTCAGCTTTCCAATGGTGTGGTCAGATTTTCCAAAATTTTCCATTTTCCTTAAAAAAAACACAAAATGTGTTATATCTTGAAAAGTCTATTTTTAATATTTTTTTTAATAGTTTTAATCGAAAGCTGAGGTTTTTTTACATAAGAAAAGTTCTTTTGCACAGAGTACCCGATTATATTTCAGTGAGTAATAGAACGCCGAAAAGTTGAATTACCGCGCGCGACTTGGCGCGGCGCGGCCGCCGTCACCGCCACATCATGCTTACTTGTAAAACTAGTTCTTTTTTCAGTCGGTAGGTGACTTAAACATAAAAAACTTTAATCTATAAATGAATTGTCACAAGAAATTCATATATACGACGATGTTTTTTTTTAAATTTAGATTTTTTTATGATTAAATCATAAATCTATTGGTTACGTATTTCTCCGGTTTATTGTAGCAACTACAATGGGTTCAACCTGGAAAATGAAATGCATAAATCCTTTCTCTCGAGAGAATCACCTACGTCTAAAGATCGGTTTGACTTTCCTTCAACTTTTAGAAGTATATTTCCGTTTGTACCCGAAGAAGCGAAAATATGTGGTACATGTCGTAGGCAAATTTACAAACGTAAAGCAGATTTACCTATTTCGGATACAAAAAAGCTAACATAAATTGTTGTGATAAATATCATAAAGCTGGCGTAACGGTTCTCGAACAAATTAAAAGAAAATTTTCTAATACTATATCGAAGCAAGATAGAATTCAGCTACTCACTCTTGCTCCCGATTTTTGGTCTCGTAATGATTTAATCAGAGAGTTTGGTTGTACTGAATGGGAAGCTCGAGAAGCAAAAGAGTTAGTAGCTGAAAAAGGAGTTTTCTCAGTTCCTGAAAAAAAACGCGGCAAAGTACTTTCGGTGGAAACTACAAATTTAGTTAAAAGTTTTTATGAAAAGGATGACATAAGTCGAATTATGCCAGGCTTGAAAGATTGCATATCTGTAAAGCAGGACAACGGCAAACGAGAACACGTTCAGAAAAGATTACTTCTTGGCAATTTGAACGAAATCTATTATTTATTTCAAAAAGAATACGAACACGTTAAAATTGAGTTAACAAAATTCATACAATTGAATCCAGTACACTGTGTTTTAGCTGGAAGCAGTGGTACACGCAATATATGTGTATGTGTACATCATGAAAACGTTAAGCTCATGCTAGAAGCTGTTGAGCTAGAGTGCTTAACGAAAAATAGTAAACTATATCTTACAAGTTATCATGACTGTATTCAGGCAATCGTTTGTAAAAATGCACGTGATGAGTGTTTCTTGGGTGACTGTCTAAATTGTCATAATACGTCTGCATTACGAGAACATTTGCTTGAATGTTTTGATAAAAATAATGTTTTTGAAATTCAATTTGAATCGTGGTTTCAAACAGATCGGTGTACGATAGATTCAAAAAGTGAGAACGTTTATTACTTTCTCAACACGCTGGGCGACAAATTAATGAAATTGAAGACTCACGATTTTTTTGCTAAGAAACAGTCACAGTATGTGAATAAGTTGAAAGAAAATCTTCAAGAAGAGGAGTTTATTGTCTGTTTTGATTTTTCGGAAAACTATGCATTTGTAGTACATAATTCTACGCAATCTTTCCATTGGAATAATAACCAGGCAACTATTTTTACAGTTGTAATTTATTACAAAGAAAATAGTGATCTTAAACATGTAAGCATTGCTGTAATTTCTGATAATCTAAACCATGATACTGTTGCGGTTTATGAATATCAAAAAATTGTCATACTTTATCTGAAATCTAATTTCGTAGTTAAAAAAATTTATTATTTAACGGATGGAGCAAGTCAACATTTTAAAAATAAGAATAATATGCAAAATCTTCTGTTTCATGAAAAAGATTTCGAAATCTCAGCGGAATGGCACTTTTATGCTACCGCGCACGGCAAAGGTGCATGTGATGGTATCAGTGCGAACTTAAAAAGAGGTGCAAAACGTGCTAGTCTACAACTTTCATCCAAAAATAGAATTTTAACAGCAAAAAGTCTTTACGAATGGGCTAAAAATTATTGCAAAGAAACCAAAGTATTTTATAGCAATAAAGATGATTATGAAAAAACTGTTTTAGAACTCAAACCAAGATTAGATAATGATAAATCTATACCAGGGACTTTACAGTATCATGCTTTTATTCCATTGAATCAAAACACATTCAAACTACAGAAAACGTCTTTAAGTTCTAAATATCAAATCTTTCCAAAGAAAGACACTAAGAAAAAGGAAAATAATGTATCCAAACCCGCAACAAAGACAAAGAAAGCCACGAAGCTAAAGACTTTGAAAGCCTCTTCGAAAGCCAAAGTAACAAAAAAACGATTAATAAAAACAAAAAAATAACTAAATTTAACTAACAGGTTTAAAAGAAATTATAAGGTAGCAAAATATGAAAAGGAGAACCGAATCCAGCGGCCACCGTCGAGCGCGAAGTCACGTGCCTTGCCGCTGCGCGCGGTACTTCAACTTTTCGGCGTTCTATTACTCACTGAAATATAATCGGGCACTCTGGGCAAAACAACTTTTTTTATGTAAAAAAACCTCAGCTTTCGATTAAAAGTATTAAAAAATATATTAAAAATAGACTTTTCGAGATATAACACGTTTTGTGTTTTTTTTTTAAGGAAAATGGAAAATTTTGGAAAATCAAACCACATCATTGGAAAGCTGAGGAAAAAATACATGGAAATAGTTTATTGGATATTTTTTATACATTTTTTTTCATACCGCAAACGCGAGTTGAAAACAACAGTATTAAGCGCTCGCGCGCCGCGCTAGGAGAGTTGACGTGATTTGCCCCATATGACTTATTTATTGTATGGAGGGTACTGATTCTTATAACTAATGTCATTGAATATTACGAAAAAATATTACATTTGTTGTTTACAATCGCAAGATTACAATTATTTTGCTTCTTAGTAGCATGTATAAGTGGAGCCGTCAAAAGTAACAGTTTCGTGATAATCGCCAATGTACTACTTTAACAATTTCTATGAAAACATGCATATTATTTAGTAAACACTATAGTTATCTGACTCCGTAATTTTTGTTGTTGAAATTCTGACCTCTGAATCGTAATCAGCGACCCAAAGAACCCCTGCATAACAAAGTGTACCAAGTTTTATCGAAATATGCATAAAATTGAGTAAACACTATAGTTACTGGCACCGCCATTTTGTTTGTTGAAATACTAACCTTTAAATCGTAATCAGCGAACCTAAAAACTCCTATTTACCAAATTTTATCAATTTCCATCGAAACTTTAATACAATTTAGCAAACAGAAAAGTTTGATGATACTGATATACTATACTACTCCTTCAAGTAATATTGATATCGAAAAAAAACGAATATATAATATATTTTATCCGCAGTTGACTTACGTGTATATTAAAATCATATCGACAAAGGTGACAAACCATATTCGCATTACAACGTATTCAAATTTTAAGAAATAATTATATGTGATGCCGTAATACTGAATTTTTGTATAAAATCTCTATTTGAAGGTGCAGATACTCACGTTCTTCATTCGTAAAGGGGCTGAATCTCCAAGACCTTTTTCGACTAAAAACCGTATCTGCGCAGATACGGTTTTTGATCTGTTTTCTCGGCTATTTCAAGGACCAATTTTAACCGTATCTACATCATTCTCCGTATTCTTATAAAAAACACTTGAAAACATTCATTGTTTTTGCTCCATTAAATAGAACAGATTCGTTTTAGTAAAAAATGTGGAACAGTTTTTAAATTTATCGCGTACGTGAAAAGGAACTGATGTAAACGCGCTTTATCAATTTTCTCAATTGCAGTCCGAATGCAGATACCCACTTTCATAATTTGCACGGCAGTATTTACAATTAACAGAGTATGATATCTATTTAAAAAAGTTGTTAAATAAATCACAACATTGTTCTCATAATAATGAATAACAGATGATTTGAGATCCACTTAAGGGTATCTGAAAGTCAATAAAATAGTATTCATCAAGGGAGTAAAGTAGTATTGCTCCCGAATGCAGTATATAACTTTTTCTCTTACCCAGCGGAAAGTTTTTTGTGTTTAATCGCCGATTTCAGGATCGAAAACGTCACATAACCTTACTTCTAGAAACTGCGATGCGGATGCTCATCTCTACTTTTGCTGTCGACTAATGCCGCCTGCGTAATTTGCAGCCCGTGCGAAGCGAGGGCAGCATCACGCAGGCAGTATTAGCCGGGAGGAAAAGTAGAGAGACGCGCGTATACGTGGCAGTTTCTAGGCGTGAGAGAATGTGGTGTTTTATTCCCTGACCACGGGGAATAAACACAATACTACAGCAGGGTATGAGAAAAAATTACAATTTCCCGCATCGCTTTTGACAAACCGATAAGTGAATAATTATTTAAAATTAAAAGAATACATATATTTAAGCAAATTCCTAACTCGCTTGTCCTTTATTGGGGATTTCGGTCCGTAACTCTGAGGATATATTCCTTAGATGCAGAGTTATGCAATAAAATAATAAAAAGTAATCCATTTTTTTTCGTCTATACGGAATGTTCCTCTTAAGGAGGTTAAAGCGCCTATTATTGACCATCAGTAAAAAAGTTATATAAAAGCTTGTAAAGATTGTCTGATATAATTAATGTAGTACATTCGAACCTCCCGACACTGATACTCCCGGCACTGTTCCTCACCCGGCAGTGATATACGCGTGGGGCCCCGAGCCCAACAATGTTGTGCCAAATTCTGTGTACATTAATTGAAGGGCCGGATGCAATTTGGGGACTATCACTTTTTTATGTTTTTTCTCTAAAAAGCTAATGCTAAGATAAATAAACAAAAAATATAATGTTGTTAAATTAACTATATTTTTGTTTCTTTATCTAAGCACTATTATTTAATATAAAAATCATCAAAAAATGTGCTATTCCCTTTATTGCACCCGGCCCTTCAATTTATTATAGAAACATAATTATAAACTCAATTAACATTACTAATTTAAATTATTTTGTATTTATAAATACAAAATAATTGCGCCGTACCGAAAAATTAAAAAACAAACTTAAAAATACGAAACTTAATAAATTTTATAAATTTACAAATAGTATATAACGGTTTTATAAATGAATAAAGTTCATTGAAACATTTTATGTTATATCGTTATTTAATTATTATGCAATTCAGTTAAACGTGAAAATGCGTGTATAAGAGGTTAACACAACAAAATATTATATAAAGAGTTTAAAATCGAAAACTTCAGTATTGCAAAGAAAATGTTCAATAATTTTATAAAGAATTATAAATATTTCATTAATTAAACTTTAATAAAATGAAATTATGTTGTATTTAATCACAGAGAAGCCACGGGGGGAAAGTGCATTATGTACAGTAAATGCGACCCTGGTGCTCGACGCTTATTACCCGGCGCGCCAAACTTACCTCAGTATTGGCAATATGACTCGACCACGTGACATCATGAAAATGGCGACTCAGTGTAGGAAAGATTACAGTCTGCATAGGGAAATTCACGGTTTTTGTTAAATTTTTCGTTATTTATAACAAAAATTTACTTTTCATATTGTTTGTGTAGTTCGTAATATTATTATGTAAATGTACGTATATTTTTGTTCTACTAGTAGGCTGTGAAATATAAAAAGAAACGAAATCAAGTGTAATTAGTGGATATTAATCTATAAAATACATTAGATTATTTGATGTGTTCTTCAAATTTTCATCAATAACTTATGTACTCTGTCCTTCTATGATGCTATAAATTAAAAGAAAATGCCAGAAAGTATCTGATTCAACGACTTATTTACATTATTTACATTACGTATATATGGTTCAATATCGCATATTTTTTGACTTCCTTATTTACTTAGTATGTTTTTATACATAGTGCAGTGTGAAAATGATGTACAATAAGATAATGTTTTTTTTATCCATTTTGTTATTTATTTATTATTTATTTAATTATCACATAACAAAAACCAAATCTCCCTATGCAGACTGTATTATTTTCCTACACTGAGCCGCCATTTTCATGATATCATGTGGTCGAGTCATATTACCAATAAGTGTCGGGGAAGCGCTTGCCCCTTGGGTATTAGTGCCAGGAGGTTCGACTGTATGTTAAGAAAGGGCTCTTAACGAAATAGAAAGAAATTATTTTAACAAAATCGTGACGTTATAAGCGTAAATATTAGAAATTTTAAATATGTTACTTAAATTAAACAATTGTTTTTATTTGTCATCATTTTTAATATTTCGTGACTTATGTATTTCCTTAAACATTTATCTACGAGTTCAGCGTTTAAAAATTATATTATAATTCAACTTTAAGGAGCAACGACTGATTGTTTATATAGCAAAATGCTTTTTATTATTAAAACTTATAAACAATTAGTCGATGCTTCTTAAAGTTGAATTATTTTATCATTTTTAAACGGTGCACTTGTAAATAAATGTTTAAGAAAGAACATAAGATCCGAAATATTAAAAATGATTAATAAATAAAGAAAATTATTTAATTTAAGTGACAATTGTTTGAATTGGAAATATTTACGCTGCTGCAAAAATTGTTTAAAAAATTAAAACGGAAGAGTACATGGTTAAAAAAATCGTCAGACAGCTAAAAATCTGCATAAAAGAACATAACAAATGCATTGAAAATAAAGACACTAGGTCACCATTAGTATTTCATAATATGAACACAGGACACACTTTCAATTTTGAGAACGTAAAAATTTTAGACAAAGAAAAAACAGATTATACACGCAAATTCTCTGAAATTCTACACATACACCTACACACAGACACAATAAACAGGATATATGACACCAACTTCCTCAGGAACACATACAAGAAGTCAATTGATATAATTAAACAAAATAGTAATAAACAACAATAAAATAATAATAGTTAAATTCTATCCCAAAACTCCACCTAATAATTTCGAGAACAATATCACGGAAGCATATGTGGTAAGGAGGTGGCAACCAGTTGAGTTTGACAAACGTTCTCTAGCTCGTTTTCGCTAGGAGATTCTCCGAGCTCAACACAGTACTACTACTGAAACATTAGTATCAGTACATAAATGTTTTCCACCTCCAGAACACAATATACTCCCTGGTGGAGGATACAGACTCCACGCCACCCTCAGGCGAACAGGGCCACTTTCGTGGTATCTCTAAACGATACTTTTACACCCACTCTGAGATACACGCATACTCACACTCTCACACAACAAACACGCACACACACACACACACACACACACACATACACATATGCACATACACCTTGTTGCAATGTTTTTATAATTAATAAAAAAATAGTATCTTAATAAATAATTTGTTATAATAGCCTCTTATTGTTGCAATGTTTTTATAATTAATAAAAAAATAGTATCTTAATTAATAATTTGTTATAATAGCCTCAATTCACGTCCAAATCTCATGTATTTATACCATGGTATCAGGTATGACAAGGAGGTGGCAGCCGGTCGCACTTGGTAAACGTACTCTCGCTAACTCTCGCGAGGGGATTCCCCGGGCGCGACACAGTACTATTACTAGCCCAAACACTAGTGTTAGTACATATATATGTGCCACCTGCAGCATTATTTTACTGTCCTATATAATAAGATTCAGGCATCTATTTCTGTTAAAATTTACCACCCCTTAGCATCTCCAACCGTTTTCACATCTACATATTCATACACATACACATACATACATACAAACACATACTCCTTTACTTCTCGTGCAGTATAAAATCAATGAAATTCGACAGCCTAGACAGTCCGATTCTTGGGTAGCATGAGGGAGCGTTGCGGCCGTACCATCTTCCCGCCGCCCCTCTATGCTCACCTGGGAATAAGAGAGGTGTGGGACTCGACTAAGTGGGTCCCTCTTTCTACAAAGTTTTTTTCAATTAATTGTTTCTAACAATATACGACAATTTTAATTCGTTTATTATAGATAATAATATCTCTAGTCAACTTAATGCAATCTGTTTCGGTCTTAGAAAATTGGTTTAGGGTTTTCTTTTCACGTAAATTGTTGGTCAAAATAAAATAATACAATAATACTGTAACATATTTATCACATACTGTATGTAAATAATTTCAGAAGCCTTGATAAGGGGAGGAAACATATACTCCCGAAACGTTGGCGAATAAAAGTTTTTCTAAATCATATACTCGAAAAGATCACATCAATATCCAAAATAACAACATCGAATAATAGAAGCTAAAAATACCAAAGTATTTTATTTATTATATGAATATATATATATATATATATATATATATATATATTTATATATATATATATCCACACACACACATTCACACGCACATATATATACAGTTTAGTTTTCACGAATCAAAAACGGTAGTAGAAATAACAAAAAGAAAATGTCAGCATTGTACAGAAACGAAACATATTGATGCAGTAAACACGTTGATATAGTTTTGAATTTTCCAACACATTATCTTTTTCAGAAAAGTACAATGACATAGTGTCTTTTCGTTAAGCCGCAATCTGTTGGTCTTCGTCATATTATAAATATACTTAAGCGTACTCTCTTTAATTGTTATTTATCAAAAACATTTGAGAGAATGCTGCAAGTGAGAGTTTAGAGAAATCGATTTTTTATTCAAGAAAAGCATGTAACTTTTAATAAAAAGTTCAATATTTTACTCTAGATGTCGTCTTCCTATAGGCTGCTGTCAATTTTTCTTTTTTTCACTTTGTTTTAACACTGGAAGAATCTTAAAGCAATTCAGCTTCTAAGATACTTGTCTAGTGTTATATACAATTTTAATTTGTATTAGCAATGAAAATTTAATGGTTCTGTATCTAAATGAGTGATTATAGTAGTTATACGTTTTCGATCTGGAAGGATTTGGTAGTGCCGATAGTCAAAGTCAAAACGAAGTGAAAAAAGCTTGAAAAATAGAAATTCGATGACAGGAAGGTGCTACTTTACGACTACTGGACCGTATAAGTGAATTTATCATAAAAAGTTAAGCGCCTGACTTCTGTGCATTAATAAATAAGTATTTTTCTTCACTAATGAATTGGTACATTATACGCGTAAGAAAAGGGTAAACGTTCATGAGTATAAATTTTTCTTCAAAATTTCTTCGTCAAGTACTAAAAATAGTAATCATTATTTCGGATTAAGGTATATCATGTATCACCTTAAGATGATGCTAAAGCCACCACTCACCGACAAACACGGGTAACCACAATTCTCATTCTATTTTTAATTTTGAGTAAATATCTCTATGAAGTGTTATTGTTCCTATAAAAATCAACAACACTTCATAGAGATATTTACTCAAAATTATAAATAAAATGAGAATTGTGGTTCTCCGTATTTGTCGGTGATACGTGGCTTTAACATCACCTTAACCCATTTCTTCCCAAGCGGCCATTTTATAGTCGATTGGTTTTTTGCCTAAAAACCGCAATTTTTAAATTTTCCAACGGAAATTTCAAAATTCTGACTGCAGATTCGGAAACAGCGGACAAATTTACTTCAGAAAAGTGCTATTGGTTATTATTTTTTTTTTCGACAATTTTTTAGACAAAAAACCAATCGACTATAAAATGATCGCTTGGGAAGAAATGGGTTAAGATGGTCCTATAGCTAAATTTTACGAATAACTCGATTTTCTTATTTCATTATTTGATACTTTGTATATTTTTAGAACATAAAAAAAAAATTGTTTTGGCAATATTGTTTGTTAAAAGAATTTAAATAAACTTAATAGTTATTTATACATCTTCTAAAAAAAATGAGGATAAACAATGCAACGTCGCTTTCAAATGCTCAAATGTTAGTAGTACCGCTGCTCTCAGCTGTTACGAACGGCGTCTTTTTAGTCGCATCTTCCATATAGTTTCTATTCTGCAGCGTGCACTACACTATACAGTCTCAAAGCGTCACTTGAGAGATTATGATTTTTTGTTGTTGCGTTTATAAAAACTGCGGTTAACATGCCGAGAGCCAAGAGATTTTATTTGAAAGGCACATTAGTAAGTGAGGCTGTTTATAATAAACGCTTAAAGCAAAATCAAAATAGTAAAAACTCAGTGCAAAATCGTTCGAAAAATGGGACCAAGAAGCTACTGAAAATGAAGAGAAAAACAGCGACGAGAAACCAAAACCTGTAGAAGGACCAAGAATAGTCGAATTGTTACTTCTAGGGAATGAAATGTGGTGTTCTTCATGCAAGGAGTGCCTTTCATTACAAAATGTAGAAGCTGAACAACGTCGAGGCCTCGGTTCAATTTTATCGTCCCGCTGTCATAAGTGTTTATTATTAAATGTAATAACAACTGGAAAGAAGCATTCATTGGAAGGAAATTTGCAGAGAGATTCACGTTTTAATAATTGCTATTTTAAAATAAGTATAATTTTAATATTTATTTTTCAGGTTTGATGCACAGTGGTATTGGCTTTACAAATCTTAATAAGCTTTTAGCATGTCTAGAGAAAAATTACAAAGAATTAACCAAAGATGGAATTACATACCTACATAGATGTTCCTATGCTATGGCTCAAAATAAAGATAATAGCTCAGCAATGGCAACTGCAATCAGATGCATTCCATATCATGCATTTAATAATCATAAGAAACGTGGACAATGGTGTGGATATATACAGGATAAATAAAACTATGACCACAAGATTATTCCAGGAGGATTTAATGATTTAAGATTATTTTAAGCTTTAAAAGGGATTTTTGAAAAATTAGCAAAAAATTTTCAGTCGGAGTATTAAGCAATATTAATGAGAGCCTGAACGCAAGCATGGCAAGCAAAGTTCCGAAATCAAATTGTTTAAGCTTAAGGAGGCTCCTGCGTCTACCATACTAGTCAAATTGAATCGAAAATGTGATGATAACTTTTATGCATATATTTATACTTAAGAATCTTAAATGTATTTATAATGTATATAAATGCAGCAAACTTTTAATAATATAAACATTAACTATTCAATAAATATTAATACAGATACTATTTTGGATTCGGCAGTGAATAACATATGCGAGAAGGACAGGTTCGTCTTTCGCGCATGCGCGCAGATGGGTGATATATAGCTATATCTATATATATTACTATAGCGTCGTGTCGTGCGTCGTGCGTGCTGCATGTAAAAAGTTCTAGTTGATAAGTATTATTCTAGTTGATATTATTTAGTGTATTATGTGAAAATGACGGAACCTAAAAAAGTTTGGGATGCTAGAGTTTTACGTGGGCCCAAGAAAGGCAAGTTCAAATCAAAACTGGGAGTGCAAAAGCTCGAGAAACGACGTGCGCTGAAGAGGTTATATGAGGTATGTATCGCAAACTCATTTGAGTCGACAACAAATTATAACCAAATAAAACAATTAAATTTATTCTTCAATCTAAATTCAGGATTCGGTAAAGCAAGTGAGCAACAACAATTGTCTCGAAGGAAGAGAAGTTATGAACACTGGATTTTTCTCTAAACAAATGTGGTGCAACAAGTGTCAAATTCCACTTTCTCTAGATTTGGCCATCGAAAAAATTCAAAAAGGATTGGGTCATATTTATACGGTCAAATGCTGCAAATATTCTGCGCTGAAAAAAATGTATACGGATACAACATTTGGAAATAAAGGAGAATATTTCACGGTTAATGCCAAAGTAGCAATGGGTAAATATTTTTCATTAATTTTCTTTCAAATTTAAGTGTATTTTTCTATAAAATATTAAAAATATCTCTTATATCTTATGTCAGGTATTATGGATGCTGGTGTTGGAGAGACGCAGCTGAATTTATTGTTATCAACAATGAATATTGCGCCACTGACAGATTCTTTGTATAAAAGATATGAAAGAATGGTTGGAAAACACGTTGAGACAGAAGGAATCATGCAGCGAATCACTGGAAGAAGAAAAATCATTAACGAAGAGTATGAATGACATTATTGAGGATAAGTGAGTGTGTTTAAAATGATTGTATATAAGTACATCCAACGGTAAAAATAACTTTGAATTATCTGAAGTTAATTTTGTTTTTTACATTGTGTACTTAGGTTAATTTTGGTTTAAACTGTAATTGTGAAAGAGAAAAACATTTCTCCTGTTTGCATCAATTTTATCATACCTGACATCCAAACAATTCTTACGATGAATTCAAAGTTTTTTATATTGTTGGATAAACATTGATCAATTTAGTGTGGAATATTTCTGATCGTCACAAAATAGTCCATAGAATCATGATTTTTAATTGGTATACTTTTTTTTACTGACACTGTTAATCAATTTACTGTGCGTAAGAACATTTAAAGTCAGTTTACTGATACATGATTTAAAATTTTAAGGCAACGGAATATAAATTGTCAAATACACATTAAACGTATTGACATATATATATATTTAAATATCTGTGTCTCTATGCTGCACTGAGTTACCTAATATTTATTCGACGTAAATAAAACCATTGTTGGGTAATTTTTTAAGAAGTGTATGTGCGAGTGTTTACGTATGTGTGAATTTGTATTATACATGACATATCCATAATTTTGTACACTCTACTGTACCAATGTATATGTATTGGATATAAGGTACGTATATATATATAAAGTTAAAAAGTTATAAAGTTAATCCTATTCTATTATATATATATATATATATATATATATATATATATATATATATATATATATATATATATATATATATATATATATATATATATATATATATTGTAAATATATGTTTATTTGTAAAAATAAGTTTTATCGAAGAACACTATATGTCCGTTGCTTAAATCAATCAATTGATATATATTTTAAAACCTTTTATATGATTTGTAATAAATAATAAAATAAATAATACAAAGTTATATCATTTTTACCTCACCACTGAAATCAATTCTTATTATTGTAATTGACAGAACAAATCAGAATAGAATAGGATTAACTTTCGGTTTTGATGTCGGTTGGCAGAAAAGATCTTTTCGTACCTACAATAGTCTCTTTGGTGATTAAAATATGTTTTTCCGAAATATTTACGTTCACTATACTGATTCATACTGATGTATATTGATGTTTAATATAGGTCATGGTGTTTTAATGGGGTTTTATTAAAAAAAGATTTGTTTGTATGCTGTCCGGTCAAAAGATTGCTGTAAATAGTCTTCAGTAAAAAATAAAGTCCATGATTGTAGGAAAAACTACGAGGGTTCAGCAAAATCCATGAAAGTTGACATGGGAGTACAGCTGTACACAAAACATGAATTATTTGATAAGCATCATGTTTTTGGAGGCAGACTCGTCATGGACAATGATTCGGCGACAATCGCAAGTTTACGAGCAGTCTCTGTTCATAGCATTGAGTTGTGGGCAGATAAAAATCATACCGTCAAAGCATTTTCGAATTCTCTTTGGGGAATGTCTTTGCCAAAATCGCAAATAGATTACTTTACAACTAATTTAAGTAATGCTATTGCGGAACACAAAAATCAACCGGACGTCCTTGCAAAAAAACTGAAGGCACTAATTCTGCATGCGTTCGGCGATCATACGCTTTGCACATTTCACGAAAATAAAGAGAATTATGAATATAAAACACTGCCGAATAAAAAGCCACTGGAAAGCCTGGAGCTTAGAACTTCTCTAGAAGATTTGATGACTCGGTATATTAACAACGTTAATAAAATAGCTCCTTCTGCTTCAACACAAGGAAACGAATCGTTTAATAACGTTGTAGCCAGTAAATGCCCAAAATCGAAACATTTATCAGGATCCGAGTCTTTGAATTTTCGTGTTGCGGCAGCTGTTTGCCAAAAAAACTTGGACCACAACTGCATCAATCAGGTGTATAATAAAATATCATTGAGTCCTGTGAAGAAAGGTTTAAAGTTTCGAAATAAGAAGACTGAGAAAATGAAAAAAAAAGACTGTTTTCTAGTAGCCGTGATGGCAAAATTAGAAGGAAATTTCTAAAAGCTAAGAGATCTAGTCAATCTAGTACTAATCAACGACGTGAAGGAACCACATACCAAAGCGATATTGGTTTAAGCAGTATGTTGGATATTCCGATCGATAAAGTACCTACAGTACCTGTAAACTTCAATGTGAAATTGGAATCTCAAATTGCGTGCGCTTCTCCCGAACGGCGTAGCCAAGATGGCCACTCAGCTGACTTCCCTACATATGCCGGATATAACCCGAATTTATTCAAGCTTTCGCTAATATCTCTTTTTTTAGTTCGATAACCGATATTTTAAATAATGTCATTTGAAAGAGGAGATTTTTTCCTACAAAACTGATATAATGACATTACTGGACAAATCAGATTTCATTCGTAATTAGCTGATTCAACTTTGTCTGCCATAAGAGTCCATGTTAAAATTGCCAACTTTGAGCTCAAATTTCTTGAGTTTTTGGCCGATAAGCGGTATAAATAAGGGCACCGTTAGATTGAGTGTATTCTAAACTTTAAAAAATGATATGTCCGAGTTCGAGACATTACGCGCAGGAGCCTCCTTAACAGCATCGGCTGATTATAGATATGCTTCTGTTGTAGCCCAAAAAAAAGATATGTGTCAAGAATGGAACATTCAAAGAAAAAGCGAATAGCAAGGATTAAATCACACGAATTTAAGAAAAGAAGAATGGAGCTTAAGAAACGTAAATCTGCTTTACTATACTAAAAAGAAATTTGTGTAGATATTAATTATAAAAGTAATTGTTCTTTATTAACCGAACCCGCTGCACAAAGCAATATTTCTGAAATAGAGTTAAGTGATGATGAAGGTGTGTTAAATGAAGATTTCCCTATAATATATTTCGATCTCGAAACGTCTGGATTCAATAGAAACTGATATTTTGCAAATAGCTGGAAAGTGTGGTCAATGCGCATTTGACGTTTATATTAGCCCGACTCAAAACATTTCAGCTGCTGCCACTGCCGTTCATGGTATTCGAAAATTCGAAGCTGATTTAATGGTATATGGAAAAAGGTAACTGCAGTGGCTCTCAGAATTCTTGGGACAATTATTGCAATGGCTTTTAAAATGCAATAAAAAATGTTATATTGCAACGCATAATTTTACTTTAGATGGTACTCGATTATTAGATGCAATATCTTTATGCACATTGACTGAAAAGTTTTCTAAGGTAGTAGAAGGTTTCATTGATACGCTAAAAGTTATAAGATTAAGCACACAACGTAAAAACAAAGGTGAATGCAGAATCACAGGTTTGGCAGCTTGGTTGAATATTTCAAGCGCTAACGCTTACAATGCTGTACAAGATGTTGCTATGTTAGAAAAAATGATCAATATATCACAGATCAGTTACGCTAATCGAAGCAGCAAAAGTTTATAATGATCAACTAGAGAAGTGGACTTTGGATAAAAAAAGTGCAAGATATTTTGCCTACTTTAGATCTTCTAAATAAATTTGCAAGTATAGAAACTCGGAAAAGATTAGCAAGAGCAGAAATCAGTATAGCAATTTTAAGAAGTACTTTTGCAGACTATGGAGCATTAGAAATTTTTGAATTACTAAGTAAGAGAAAAAATATTCAGCTCATAGTTAGTGCAAACAAAGTTGCGGTATATAAAATTATATTATGGTTCAAAATGTTAAATAAAATTTTATATATTTATGTAATTGTCTTTGATTTTATTAACTCATCGTTAGTAAGAATTCAAATCGTCTTTTTTAAGGTTAGAATAACTTTATATTTGAAAAGAAGTATTTCTAATCTGAAAAATCATTGAACACTTAGTAAGAAAACTATTTTATATTATATGATGTTGCCAGGTTGCTTTTTCGATGCACATGCATATGATTATATAATACTTTTAATGTTTTGGCATGAATTTTGTCTACACCACCTTTCTTTAATTTTAAAGAATTAATTATGCTTGCAATTTCATATTCACTTGTTGGTTTGATAAAAATAGAATTATTATTCATATTCGGCATTTTTAAGGTAGTATCAGATGGTTTATCAATTTTTTCACTTAGTTTCAGTCCTATCTCGCAGAAGTACTTATTCATTTCATTGGCTATTTCTTTTTCATCAGTTATTTTGTTATCATCTATTTTAATATGATTAATAGTATCTTTCGATTTTCGTTTTTTTCCAATTTTTGAATTAATTATCTCCCATAATTTTCTGGGATTATTTGCGTTATTCTCTATTAGACTCTTACTCTTATCATATTTAACTTTAACATCTATTATTACTTTGTCTAGTATTTTAGCATAACTTTTGTACTGTGACTCAAGTTGTTTATTGCCTGGATTTAATTTCCATAAATCGTATAGCAATTGTTTTGTTTCACATGACTTAATAATACCTTTAGTTATCCGATTTTTCCTGTACCTTTGTTCGTTACTTTTCTTTTTTATTTTTGACAGTTCTGCACATGTTTTAATTTCATTAATTAATAGATCAGTAGCTAAATTAGGATCTTGTATTGACAAAATTTCATACCAGTTCCTATTGTTAGCAATATTTATTAGTTTTTTATAATTTATTATTGTTATAGACTCTTTATTTACTTTTTTAACCTTGTTTATGGCAATAAATAGAGGGTAATGGTCTGTTATGGAGCTTTTAAGTTTATAAGTTGTTGCATTTAAACATGTTAATTTAATAAAAATATTGTCAATACATGAATCCCTTTACTATTTCCAATAGGTGGTCTTGTGATTCCTACATAACCAGGAATATAGCCTTTTTCTACAAAGTTACAAATAAAATCTTGATTCAAAGTGTCTTGCTCTAGTAGATCTATATTAAAGTCACCTATAACCAGATGATTTTTAATATTCTTCTTTTTAATTAAGTATTTGTTTATTTCTAGTATAAATTCAGTCTTGTTTATATCATGAGATCTATAAACAGCTGAGATTTCCATGATACTGTCAGAATCGTTTTTGTTGTTTAAAGAAATACGTGTGTTAATAATTTTGATCCTACCAACTTCTACAACATTTGTTTTTTGAGCTACGCTTATATGTACAAAGATCATTACATCATCATTTTGGTTAATTTTGCTTTCATTGTAGTAACTCATATATCCATCAAGTTCATATAATTTGTAATTGACTTGTGTGGAAGTTTCTGTGGTAATGACAATACATGGTTTATTGATTAAACTTTCTAACAATACTTTTAATTTATCAAAATTAGCATTCATGCTTCTTATATTCATATGCATTATTAAATCTTTTTCATTGCTTATTGCTTTATTAAGTATATCAATATTTCCGCACAACTTTTCCTTTTTGACAGTATCTTTTTTTATAGTCTGTAATAATTCAAAATAATCCATATTATTCTATTATATATGACAAGTATTATGTAGTATTAGTAGTATTTGTTGTATTTATTGTCGTCCGCTCTTTACTATGTACTACTATCCGTTGTCTGTGTTGGTAGAAATCTCTTGATGGTAAAACAGGTGCAATTGGATAATCCGTCGAGTCGATATACTTTTTTATTTTATGCCTTAGGATCTCACAAGATGTCGCGTCATATGCCATATGTTCAACATTGTATTTTGTTTCACATTTGCTGATGCTATATACACAATTTACACATTTTCTTATTTCACTTGTGCACTCACTGGCTTTATGCTTACCCGAGCACTTTATGCATGCAGGACAATTCCTGCATTCTTTCTTATGTCCTAATCTACCACATGCATCATAAGTTTCCCGACACAATATCAAATAAAAAGAGTTTTAAACATTTAAGAAAAAAATTCAGCTTAATCTTCCGTAACTTTAAAATTTTTATTGTACATTGAAACGATTTGAATGAAACAAACATTTTTACATTTATTAGATTTCTAGACTGTACTTTACTATTCAATTTTTTTAACATGTATTCGATTTTCAAGTTTTATTAAACAAGTTGCAGAACATTGACGACTTTTTAAAGTACTTTACGAAGCATTAAAATATTTTCATGAATGATTAAGAACTCTTTCTTGCAATGTTCACTCTACAATTTCATTAAATCTAATTGCTTCAGTTAGGATATTTTTCAACTTTTTTGTCGACATTTTTTAACTTTATTATCTGTTTTTTCTACATTTAACCCTTTCAGGGGCAGTGGTACGTATACGCACCATCTTTTTACTTTCAGTTTTTTCTGTATTTCGGACGTATTTTTCGGTGCTCCTATGCGTGTGAGTACTTTTTGGACTCTTGAGATGATAAGTTATAAATTTTGTATAGAAAAGTATGCAAATTTATTTATTTATAAATAGTTATAAACAATTGAATCACAAAAAACTCGTTTTTCTTCGTAAAAAATCGTTTATTCTTCAACGAAAAACTCTAGAGCTCTGAAATTTTTGTTATCTATAGTCTGTGTCCAGCTCTATAATATATATTTTCTCAAATTTTTTCGCACGCTAGTTTTTTTATTACCAAATATAGTCACCATATTGAATCCGCCATTTTAAATTTTTAAAATTTGACGCCAGAATCGTAATCTGCGATCCCAAAAACCCCTATATACAAAGTTTTATCCTAACCGGCAATAAAACCACGAATTTAACCTAAAATAGTCGCCATATTGGATCCGCCATCTTGAATTTTGTAATTTTGACGTCAGATTCATATTCAGCGACCCCGAAAACCCTTATACCACTAATGACTTTAAATGTATGTACAGAAGAAAAATGTGCCCCTGAAAGGGTTAAACAATACGAAAAAGAAATTTGACATTCATTTGATTGTAAAAATCTTATTCGTTCATTCAAAAATATTTTGTATTATACAAATCATAAAAGACCGATAATATTTTAAAATATAAAATCGTTTCTCTGCATTTTAACTAATTAGAAACAAAAATTTATTTTCCTATTTAAAATATTTTACCTCGCGATTTGCTTTTATTGTATAAGTTCTAGAAGACCGATTTTTTCCATTTTTTATAAAAATTTAACGAAACTAAAATATTTTTTCGAACACTTTCAATAAACTTTTCTTTTCGCATAAAACTTTTTTAACTCATAAATATTTAACGAAAGCTTGCATTTTCTTGTTGGATTAAGGGGTAACGCCACTGTAGTAATTTCAAAGAATCGATTTTTTTTTATTTACTTAAAACATGCTTGGAACCTTCTAGAATATGGTACAAAAGGTCCCATCCCAAAAAAAAAAATTTTATTTAAAATTTGCGGACATATACCGACAGTCTTCGACCGCTCCGAAACGACCTATCGCTTACCTGTGAGAGGTATGTACCTGATGAGAAGGACCGTCTTATGGTTTGCCTATTGTTCGCAAACTTCCCTAATGCTCCTATAGATGTCGATCTTAAGCTATTATGGGTCAGTTAGGCTAGTTTCAAAACAAAAGTACGTTAGTGTAGCGTCTGTATATCATAAGAAAACGACGCTCTCATTTATTATTATATTTATTTATTATATATATATATATATATATATATATATATATATATATATATATATATATATATAATAAATATAATAATAAATGAGAGCGTCGTCTTATATATATATATATATATATATATATATATATATATATATAATAAATATAATAATAAATGAGAGCGTCGTCTTATATATATATATATATATATATATATATATATATATATATATATATATATATATATATATATATATATCGTAACGAGACAAAAATTGCACCAAGAAAGCTGGGTTCGCAGCAGATATTCGCAACGGAATGACTGAAGAAGGTCAAAAATGTATCTTAACAGACGACACGCACTGACCAGTCACCGGCAGAACAGCTCGAGTTAGAAAAACCTTGAAATCTGCACTCGCAGGAGCGAGTAGGCTGTGATTCAAATTGCATCGCATAGGCGACGCGTGTCTGCATGGGCGGGCCTATTACGTCTAGATCATCGCCCAGCATTCACCTTTGCGTCGTCAAGCTATATGTATCTTACCATACTGAATCCTATTTATCGATCTACGCTATATAATGAGTGTCCTACCTTGTCTACCTCATACTCCACGGTGACACACTCATCCACCCCAATATTTCCTGAATTCCCTTATATATATATATAATATTTGATCGACATTATATCATAAAATTGCTACATATTGTTGTGACCGAGCTCGAACGTTGCGCGATTCGAACACCGAGAAGCGCGCATAGCAACCCCTAGTAACGAGATCAACGACGTCGCGGATGTTATTGTTTATGTTTAGTCTGATTCTCTTAGCTGTTGAAAACAGTTGTGTTTACGTTCGAATAAAGAGTTCAAGTTCAAGTGTGCGTTTCTATAAAAACGTGTTATCATTCTCATTACCCGAACCCGATCATAACATTTTGGGGGCTCGTCCGGGATAGTGTTTTCGAAAAAGTGATTTAGTTGGAAGTTTATGCTTTTATGTTCCGGTAAGATGTCAGTGGTATCAAGAGCACCAGTTCCATCCCCGAGAACTCTTTCAACTGAGCAGCCTCAACCGTCTCTCACTGAAACGAATTTGGAGATAACAAGCTCCATCAACGCAACTAGGATGCATTGAATTTTCAAAGGGAACTACATGTTCGAGATTCGGAATTGTTGGATGCTCGTCATCACAATGAGGAACTTGAAGCACAGATTAGGCTAGTGAGGGATCAACAAGTTTGAAGAGAAATATTCGGTGACCGAGAGCAGAGGGAGAGGACTGATTTGAACGAAGAGATATCGAGACTTCGGACCCTGAATAAACACTGCAGGTAGAACAGCGAGAGCAGCAACGCCAAATTAATCAGCTAAGTCATTTACAGAATAGAGATATACATTCATATACAACAGAAACAGAGTACGCTAGAATCAATGACACTGGGTTATCTTTAAATCAGAATAGACTTAGGTTAGGAACTTCTGTTATTGATCCTTTGATTACTGATACTTGTGGTTTAGGTTCAAATGTAGATAATTCTGTTTTACCGAACACTCGACCTATCCACTCGGGAACGGATTTTTTTTTAAATTGAAAGCTGATGATTATGATGGATCATCACCTCTTCGTGAATTTTTGGTTCAATTTCAGGTCATCGCTAGATCAAACAATTGGACACCTGCAAATAAATCAGCAGCTCTTATTTCTTGTTTGAAAGAAAGAGCAAAATCAATTCTCGTTGAATCTGATTCGACTGCGTCAAATTTTGATGATTTAGTTTCCCATCTTGAACTTCGTTTTGGTGATAAACACTTAGCACCCACTTATTACGCACAATTTCAGAACAGACGTCAACGTTTTGGTGAAGATTTCCCAACATTGGCTGCCGATCTTGAGAGACTTTCTGCTTTTATAGTTGCTATTTTTGATTCACCAATCAGGGAGATTCTTCGTTTAGAAACGATAACTTCTCTGAAAGTTGCTCTTGCTCGCGCTATGGAAGTGAAGGTTATTTGTGATTTAGATAAGAAATCTCAGACTTCAAGGAGAACGAATGACACATATAAGACTGGAATCAACTCTTCGAATTCACAGTCTAAAGGTTCTCAATCTTCGGATAAACAGAGATCTCAAGATTTGTTTAAGAATATTGAATGTTGGACGTGTGGTAAAAAAGGACATTTTAGATCAAACTGTCCAAATCAGATGAACGACCAGGGAAACTAGGTTATGTTGAACTTTCTGGAGCAAGTTCAACAGAACTTGACAAGACTCCAACAAACAGACACTCTTGTCTGATTAATTATAATGTTGGAAGAATTAATAGGAACTCAAATAAATTTTATTTTGATGGTTTAATTAATGACAAAACTTGTATTTTTAAAGTAGATTCTGGTTCTGATGTGACTATTATAAATTCGAAATTTGTAGAGTCAAAAGATCAAAGAATGCCTATTAATTTTACAACTCTTAAGTATCCGACTGGAGAAAAGGTACCAGTTGTGATTTCCTTGATACAACTGGTATTACAGATTCGATAACTAAAATTATTTTAAATACTCCAAGTTCAATCATCAATAAACAGATTTCGAGAATAGTTGATTCTAGTGAGGATGTACCAGAGACATTACAAGAAATTTTTGACAAGAACTCAGAAAACTTGGATCAAGATCAACGACGGAAGTTTGCAGATCTTGTTCATGAATTTGAGGAGATTTTTGAAGATTATGACGTTACTGGAAAATGTAATTTGGTTGAACATAGAATTCAATTACTCCATAATCAACCAATTAAACAACCTATTCGAAGACCCCCTATTCATCAAGTTAAGGAATTGGATGAATGTATTGCTGAAATGCATTCTCAAGGAGTTATTGAAGAATCAGACAGCTCATACTGTTCACCTGTAGTTCCCAAGAAGAAGAAGGATGGAAAAATTCGTTTTTGTATTAATTTTCAAAAAATTAATGCAATTACAATTAAGGATTCGTACCCTTTACCAAGAGTTGACATTACTCTTGATAAACTTGCAGGATATTCGTGGTTTTGTACTTTGGACTTGAAGAGTGGATACTGGCAAATCAAGCTTCGAGAAGAGGATAGGAAAATCGCGGCTTTCTCAATCGGAAAAGGACTTTGGCAATTTACGGTTATGCCATTTGGTTTATGCAACGCACCTGAAACTTTTCAACGTTTAATGGAAAAATTTCTCAAAGACTATCTTTCAAAATTCTGTTTAGTCTATTTGGATGACGTTATGGTATTGGGAAAGTCATTTGATGAGTTAATAATGAACCTGAAGAAAGTGTTTGTTCGTTTTCAAGAAGCAGGGTTACGTTTTAATAAGAAGAAACGTGTTTTCTTCAGCAGGCAAGTTGAATATTTAGGATACATCGTTTCAGAAGAAGGAAAAACAGCTGATCCAAAGAAGATTGAATCTGTTGTAAACTGGCCAATTCCTCATATCAAAAAGGCTGTATGGAGTTTCGTGAATTTCTGTGGTTATTATAGGCGACTTATTAAAGGTTTTGCTGACATAGCTAAACCTTTATATAGGTTAACTGAAAAATCGGCTAAATTCATATGGTCAGAGGAATGTCAAAAAGCTTTTTCAAGATTGAAAGAGGTTCTTACAACACCTCCAATTTTGGCATTTCCTTCTCTTTCTTCTGAATTTATTTTAGATACTGACGCTTCTGACCATGGAATTGGGTCGGTTCTTTCTCAGAAACAAGATGGAATCGAACGTGTCAGAGGTTATTATAGTAGTGTCCTTTCAAAATCAGAGAGAAATTGTGTCACTCGACGTAAACTCCTTGCTATTATAGAATCGTTAAAAAATTGTCATCATTACCTTATCGGTAAACCTTTCGTTATTAGGACTGATCATTCTTCTTTAACTTGGTTATTGTCCTTTAAGGAATTGGATGGACAATTGGCTCGTTGGTTAGGGAAATTGGATCAGTACAACTACAAAATTATTCACAGGAAAGCCAATTTACATGGAAATGCTGATGGAGTTTCAAGACGGCCTTGTGAAGATTTCTCCTGCAAATATTTTTCCAGAGTAGAAGAAAAATTCAATAATGTAGAAAAAATTTGCCGTATCATTTTTGAAGAAAACACATCAGAAAAATGGAAGAATAGTCAGGCAGAAGATGAAGCTATTTCTTTCATTTGTCAAACGAAAGAATTACAGAAGAAACCAGAATGGCAAGAGATTTGATCGATGGACGAATTCACCAAAATCTATTGTTCTCAATGGGATTCGTTAGTACTAATTGATGGGATTTTGTATAGAGAATGGATTTCAATGAATTTAGGTTACAAAATCCGTCAATTAGTTGTTCCTCAAGATAAAATTAAAGATATTTTGGAAGAAGCACATGATTCACTATCTGGAGGACATTTCGGGGTAAACAAGACGTTAGATAAAATTAGAAAAAGATTTTATTGGGTACTTGTAAAAGAGATGTAGAACATTGGTGTAAATCTTGTGAAGTCTGTTTTTCTTATAATTTATAATTCAGGAGTTCCATTTGAAAGACTTCAAATGGATATCTTAGGCCCATTTCCACTTTCTTCTTTGGGCAATAAATACCTCTTAGTTGTGACAGACTGTTTTTCAAAATGGGTTGAAGCTTTCCTCTCTCAAATATGAGAACAAAAATCATTGCTGAGATTTTTGTTGATCAGATTGTTTGTGAGTATGGGGTACCTTTAGAGGTAAATACTGATCAAGGAACGAATTTTGATTCGAAATTGATTAAAAATTTATCTGAGTTATTAGGAATCAAGAAGACAAGAACACCAAACACTTCTACACTATCTCACAAAATACATACATAAAAATGAAAAAGACTGGGATCGCTGGGTTTCACTATTTTTGTTAGCTTACAGATTCTCCAAACATGCGACGACTGGAACTACTCCGGCTGAGATGTACACCGGTTTCGATCTGAGGCTTCCTTTGGACTTGATTCGAGGATGTCTACCAGAGGAGGTCGAGATTGAAGGAGACGGGGATTACGTACATAAGCTGCGGAGGAAACTCAGCGTAATCCACAAAATGGCACGAGACCGGATTCACTTACAATCGGAAAGACCGAAGTCTTGGTATGACAAACGAGCTCTCAACATTGAATATTCCCAAGGCCAAAAAGTTTGGTTCTTCAACCCTCAAAGAACCAAAGGAAAAGCACCAAAACTCCAGTCAAATTGGGTAGGACCTTCGGAAGTTGTGAGGAAAATTAATGACGTCGTTTATTGTATTCGTCGTTGACCAAGACATAAATCCAAGATAGTCAACATCAATCGTCTTGGGACTTACACTGAGAGAGACACCCGATAATGAAGACTGCTCTGCTCACGGTTCTTTTGAGCTGTGGTTTTTCCCGTGGGCGTGAAGGTAAATACCGGAGCCGGGACTTGAGGTGAGGTTCCACAGCATGTCAACTTCCCCCCTCTTGTCTAAAGACCGATTTCGACCAAATAAGAAGGATGATTGCAGTAGATTGTTCAAGAGACGGATCCATCTTAGTTCTGTTAAGTGATGATTGGTATCGCATCTGTAAGCATTGCTCGGTAACTTGATGCCAAGGATGGGTCAAGGTAGAGGATGTTGGTTTCGATTCCTGTAAGTCATCATTGGATTGTAAGAGGATCAACCCGCTTGAAGGATGGATGGTTATGATTGTCGGGACGACAATCTGAAAAGGAGAGGGCAATGTCGTGACCGAGCTCGAACGTTGCGCGATTCGAACACCGAGAATCGCGCACAGCAACCCCTAGCAACGAGATTAATGACGTCGCGGATGTTATTGTTTATGTTTAGTCTGATTCTCTTAGCTGTTGAGAACAGTTGTGTTTACGTTCGAATAAAGAGTCCGAGTTTAAGTGTGCTTTTCTATAAATACGTGTTATCATTTTCATTACCCGAACCTCATCATAACAATATATATATATATATATATATATATATATATATATATATATATATATATATATATATATATATATATATATATATATATATATATATGGCATTCTCATTTTTTGCCTTTATAATTGGATGTTTGCAGTTACGAAGATTTTTCATACATTATCTTATGAACTCCAATAACATGCAGACTGGTCGTATGTAGTGTTCTTCTGGGAGGAATTTTTATTTCAAGGAAAAGATTAGGAGTAGTTCGAAGGATATGTTGGATTATTGGTTAAAAATGCGGTTATTAAATTTAGGATAATAGTCATTACAATTTTTCTTTGAGTAGACCCAGTTTGCTACGTAACATTATTCTTAATTTAAATATAGATGTATTAATAAATCAGTTGTACTAAGAGAGTGATAAGTCAAAATTCACGTTTGCGTTTGATTTGGTACCTTTAGTACATTACACATTGATTGATTATAATTTATTAAAATTTCTCTAATCGAAGTACATAAAGTTTTTTGTATTAGTTTTTGTGAATTTCATTGCCTTCTTGTTGCGTTGTTCTCTTCATATTCGCCTCGTCCGGTCTTGATAGGAAGTTGTTAGAAGTCGGCTTTGCGTCTCTGCGGTACCTCCTCTTCTTTCTTCGGAATTGAGACTTTTGATGTTTGTGGTTTACTTTTGTATTTCGAGTTAGTAGAGTCAATCTGGTGTACCCCTTGAAGATCCGTTCGATAGATAGCCTCTGTAAATGGTGCTTGTAGTTGGAGTGAATCTTCTTCCTTAGTCGCTTTCTCGCGGCGTCTCGGTATAGTACCTCTGTTTTGTTGCTGTACCTCGCATTATATCTAGTTCTACAATGATTCTCTTTCAAATGACACAATCCGTTACATGGAATTTGCGTTCCTTTAAATTAATAAAATACAAAAAAGTAGCCTTGTTTACATACTTATCACTTAATTTTGTTAATCTTTATATGTATAGTGTAAGTTGTTTAAATTGTTCACATTTATATGTTATATATTTCATTTAATTTACTTGTTCGTATTTTTACAAGGTTGTTTATAGTTTGGTACGATTAATAATCGAATATCACTGGGTTACCTAAGGCTAAATTAACAAAGATTTATTTCTATATAATTAATTACATGATTTTAATTTGTCTACTAACTTTCATGACGCTTTTTTTAATATTAATACATATTTATATTTTTGAATAACCAATGAAGTTTTAATTATAACTTATTTAATATTTTACAAGATGTTATAGTTATTTTTTGCTTCTGTTGAGACGGTAAGTTGTCGTAAAATGGACCCTTTTGCATGTGCGTGGAAATGGTCAAAATTGGCATTACTCGATGTGTTAACAAATTTACTTAAAAATCTTCAACGTTTAAAATTTACATTTATTATCAGTACGAAAAGTACTTTCATTGCACCGATTACATTTGTGGTACTAGTCTATTTATTGATTGATAGCTATAATACTACTATAATATACTATGATATAATAGAATGCTATAAGTAATGTAAGTATTCTAGAGCTTTGGTCGTACCTTACATACAAAATATTTGCGAATATAAATCGATATGCTAATATATTTAATCCGCAGTATTTATTTTAATCGTTTGTATGGTAGTAATGATTGTCAATCACAATAATCGATTACGTTACATTAGAGTACATTTTTACATTTGTTTTGGTTTTCAAGTACTGACTAGATATTTTGCATTGCAAAATGCCAGTGGTATTTTAATACAACTGACACTTTCGCCTATTATACTACGTTGTAATGACTGATATATATCTGCAAAACCGATTCGTTCGATATGTTCCTATGAGACGATTATTTTAAACATTATAATACATAACATATGAATTTATTTATATATGTTTTTTTTCTATTTTTTAAATTGGTCATATCATTAACTAAATGACTTAAATCATAAACACGTTATAAAAGATATTGATCTGAAGTTATAAAGAGAAATTAACATTTACAAATTAATTAATATTCTATTTATTTATACATACGCAAACATAAATTGATTTTGATGATCATATAGTTATTTGTTGTTTTTTTTTTAAATATGTATTCATAACACTACCTTTTTTGCTTAACTAAGTTATTTCGTTTGTATTTTCACCTTTTGTATTTTTATATGACCACGCCTAAGATTGTATACTGAATAGTGTTAGGTCAGATTAAATGTTCTTTGTTTGTTTTCGAGATTCTTTTATCCATTTGTAAAATTGCTGAATACAATTTCTCTTTTGCTTTGATTTTGCCATGCTTTAATTATTAACAATTTTCTTTTATTTTAAAATTTATTGGTAAAAAGAACCTCGCATATTACTATTACTGCTGGTCTAGTATCTCGAACAAATTTTTACATATTATAATTAGTTAAATAAATTTTGAGATCATCTATCTGCTTGTTTCTGAAGGTCACGTGTAGATTTTATCTGAAATCAGTGAATTATATATTATTATTTGATCATATTATTTTGGTTAATGTGCGAAATGCGTAGGCGATTCATGTGCACTACCTTCGTTTGATTTTCTCTTAATTGTATCTTTACGTTTTCATTTTCCCAAATATGTAACACTAGATAAGGATTAGTATATGGATCATCGAATTTATGCGGCTTGGGCCCCTTTTGCGTTTCGCTCTCTCCTTAGATAGGGAGATTCTTGCGGCAGCTATTTCACTTAAGGCGCTTAGGCGTGAGATAAGGTCTCTCATGTAGTCGGCGTACGCAGGTAAGAGGTCGTCGGCGGGGGGAGGATCGCTTGACGGTAGTCGCGGTAGGCGCCCAAACACAAGCTCGTAAGGTGTGAAAATGGTCGATACATTTCGCCCGGAATTATGGTTAAGCATGGCTAATTCAACCCATTCATCCCATTCCGCTTCTTTTTAAATAAACATTTTAAAAAAGTCGCTCAGCGGTGCGTGCGCTCGCTCGAGAGAGCCGTTCGACTGCGGATAAAATGCGGTAGTTTTAATTTGCTTGATTTTGAATTTCTTGGCCACGCTCGTCATCAATTTATTTAGAAAATTTGTCCCTTGATTTGTTAATATAGCTCGAGGAGCTGCGAAAATACAAACTAATCTTTTTATAAATCCGTCAGCTACTGAGATCGCTGTCTGATCGGGAAGGGGAACAAAAATTATGAATTTCGAAAATTTATCTTGCATGCTAAGTATGTATTCAATACTCATTGTAGTTTTAGGCAATGGTCCGACTATATCAAGAGCTACTTTGGAAAACGGTATTGCTGGATAATCAGTAATAATTAAATTTTGCGTTGTTTTGACTCGTAAGTAATTTTTTTGAATGAACGTTTGTACTTCCTGCTTAAGATATTCCCAATTACATTTATGTCTAATTATATTATAAGTTTTATTGACGCCTATGTGTCCACCAATCGTAGAGCAATGCATTTCTTCGATAATTTTTGCGCGTGCAGAAAAACGAGGATGTTGTATTTGACCGAGACATATATTGATTTTAATGTTTTTCGAATATAATTCTTTTTTAATACTGTTTAATATTCAATTGAATGCAACGTTTTCAATATTTTTACTTCTTGTCATGCTAAATTAATTAATAAATTAATTAATAAATTAATAAATAAATTAATAAAGAATTAATCTCTTTTTCCATTAAAACAAAACTCAATTTATTAAGTAAAATTTGCGAAATATTCATGATATTTATTAAACTTTCGTGCTGCTCGCTTCTAAGTGATGCCATGTGGAATCTACTATATGGAATCTAGTATTAACTTTAATTAATTTCACCAACAGTTCAATTCTCAATATGTGGTAGTTTATTGATGTCATATAATTGCATTGCTCCTTCATCTAGTGGTTGGCCTATGGAATTGGCGAAATGTAAATAATTATCTTTTCGCATAAATAATTTTTCTCTACAATGAATAATATTTTTACTAGGGAGTTCGTTTGCATATGAGTCAAGGTGTGTGAGTTTAGAATTAAATAGCTCATTAGACTCGCTTGAATTTCCAGTTAAAAGAGTAGTTACATTAAGGTCTATATCAAATTCCGCAGTCTTATCGGCAGCTGTAGTGACGGGGCTGCGTGCGCGACTTTCCTAATGGTGCGTGCTTTCACCGTCCCCCCCTTGAAAATTTATAGCTGCAGTGGTCGTGTCATGTGTCACCGGCCTTTCTTCGTCAAACATTTTACGACCGGCTGCTCTCTTGGCGCGAGGTGCGAGGGCTTGGATGGCTGCCGCACTGAAAGAAGTTTGGCTATCAATAAGTACCAAAGTTTTTATGTTTCATACGTCCAATTAGTGCTGGACTCTGAAAACACCAGAATGGGAGTCCTAAAGATCCAGAATAGTAGTATACAACTTCAATGATTGTCCGTGCTTGCATACTTCCAAAGTTGAATCGCCATACTCCCAAAAATAGTATCGAGAGAGGTCAATGGAACATTGAGCTCTTGAATCCTCAGAGATAGGCGCGAGACAGCCCAAACGATGGGAGTCTGAGACGCCCATCCGCCTCGAGCGTTCAGCGACCCAACACAGTGGAGCTGCCGCGCGTTATTTGAACTGGCGGCGGCCGGCTCTACTCGCCAGCTGCGGAAACTCTCTTTCGTCGGCTGGGTCGAGGTTCAGATCCACTCTCCGGAACTTTTTTTTTTAATTAAGTATTATTGAAGTATATCTTTAAGCAGTTGATGAACCGTAATAATTAGTGTTATTGAGACTTTTTAAACAAAAATTAGTATTTATGAAAGTGTTAACATACTGTTTTTATATACATTTTTGCTTCAACAAAATTGTTTAGATTCGATTTTCCTTGTAATTGCAAAAATGCACAGATCTGTTCTTTAAGCCATGAAAAAAGGCAAATTTTATTAATTTTTTGAAGATAACATTCAATGTAAGATAATAAAAGTTTTTTTCTCTTTAATGTAGCATTATTGAGGAGTTAAAAGGAATGTTTCTATTCAATTTATATGCATCTATGTCAAATATATAAGGGATGGCATACATGTTGAATATATTTTAATTTAAACCTTACACAATTTTACAAAAATTATATTTTCAAACTGTATGTATAACTAAGTTTTACATAACGAAAATCACTCTGGGGTCATAAAAAAACCCACAATACACACAATTGGGTCCTTGCATGATTTTCAAAAATGCATAAATCACTTAGAAAATAGTTCATTATTGAGAGTAAAGAATTTTTCAGAATTTTTCCAACTAGAATTTTTTGAAAAAAATTATGAAACGATTCCTATTGGTCAGTCGATTTTCGACGTAACGATGGTATAATTTTGGAAATTTAGTACGGCAAAGCGATTAAACGCTCAAATATTTTTTGGAAAATATTTATAAATAAAATAATGTGATACATATCCTTTATAATTTTCGACCAGAAATCCAATGGTGATATTAGATTTTGCTTAGTAATTTAAAATGAAATGACTAAAAAGCAATAGGTTTATACTCTTTTTACTTCACTATTTCGTATTCTTAGATTGTTAAATAAAAGCTTATTTTATTGACGAGATTTCTTATAAGAAATGTAGGCCTAAATTTTGATTGTACATAATTCCGTAATAAAACTGAATAGAAGGTTGTTTAGACATTAGATTAATTGCATTTTATGTTGCGTTTAATATACTATTCGAATTATTACCTAAAAATGTTTAGATTATTGAAAATAAGCGTGACCGGAATTAGCCAGTGACCGGTATTACCCCGTTCTCCTCTACACACATACACGCGCACACTCACAAGCAATAACAATACCGCTTCGATTCATGAATTGTTTATTTTTACTATATCCTCCTGCTTTACTATCAAAAGGCAAATATAACATCTGGCACTGTCAGAACAATGTTAACTATAAATTTTTTTATCTTGATATTTATACACAAAATAAGTTGTGCAAAAAAGTGCATTATACACTTGGAAAATTGGTTTAATAATGTTCATTTAACTTGCTTAGTTTTAACCCTCCGTCCGCTACTTGGGTCTTTTTTAACCCAGGTGAAATTTCGCACTCAAATTTATTCCGGGTAAAAAGAGGCGAGAGTATAAAGGAGAAATGTTAAAATATCTTTAAAAACTAGTGGCTAAGTACTATTTACGCAGAAATTCTATAAATATTTAACCAATTGGAACTTTGCATACTTTTAAAAAATGCATAAATCACTTAGAAAATGGCTCATTATTGACAGTCAAGTATTTTTCTGAATTTTTCCAACTGGAATTTCTTGAAAAAAATCACTATTTATTTATACAGTTTTGAATTACGCGCCAATTACTTCGCAACGATTTATATTTGCCAATCAATTTGTGACGTCGCGATCGTATAATTTTGAAAATTTAGTACGTAAAAATGATTAAATGCTCAATTATCTCTTGGAAAATATTTATAGACAAAATAATGTGACACATATCCCTTATAATTTTCAACCAGGAATCCAATGGTGGTATTAGATTTTGGGCTCGATGTATTTTTAAGGCCCATTTAAGGCCCAACTTCATTTTTCAAATGAGAACCTATCTTTTTTATTATATATTTGAATTCCTCGAATAACATCTTTAGTTTATTAATTATTTATACTAGATCATTAAAATTTAACCAGATTAGTTTGGGTCCTGCCAAAATGAGGTTTTCCTCTATCTAACATCAGACAGTGAATTTAAATAAACTAAATACGTATTCGCCCATATTTTGAGATGAGGAAATTAAATGTGTAATAAAAAAGATAGATTTCATTTAAAAGAATGAAGTTGGGCCTTAAGTAGGCCTTATAAATATATCGGATCCAAAATCTAATATCACCATTGGATTTCTGGTCGAAAATTATAAAGGATATGTACCACATTATTTTATTTATAAATATTTTCCAAAAAATATTTGAGCGTTTAATCGCTTTGCCGTACTAAATTTCCAAAATTATACCATCGTGACGTCGAAAATCGACTGACCAATAGGAATCGTTTCATCATTTTTTTCAAAAAATTCTAGTTGGAAAAATTCTGAAAAATTCTTTACTCTCAATAATGCACTATTTTCTAAGTGATTTATGCATTTTTGAAAATCATGCAAGGACCCAATTGTGTGTATTGTGGGTTTTTTTATGACCGCAGAGTGATTTTCGTTATGTAAAACTTAGTTATACATACAGTTTGAAAATATAATTTTTGTAAAATTGTGTAAGGTTTAAATTAAAATATATTCAACATGTATGCCATCCCTTATATATTTGACATAGATGCATATAAATTGAATAGAAACATTCCTTTTAACTCCTCAATAATGCTACATTAAAGAGAAAAAAACTTTTATTATCTTACATTGAATGTTATCTTCAAAAAATTTATAAAATTTGCCTATTTTCATGGCTTAAAGAACAGATCTGTGCATTTTTGCAATTACAAGGAAAATCGAATCTAAACAATTTTGTTGAAGCAAAAATGTATATAAAAACAGTATGTTAACACTTTCATAAATACTAATTTTTGTTTAAAAAGTCTCAATAACACTAATTATTACGGTTCATCAACTGCTTAAAGATATACTTCAATAATACTTAATTAAAAAAAAAAGTTCCGGAGAGTGGATCTGAACCTCGACCCAGCCGACGAAAGAGAGTTTCCGCAGCTGGCGAGTAGAGCCGGCCGCCGCCAGTTCAAATAACGCGCGGCAGCTCCACTGTGTTGGGTCGCTCAACGCTCGAGGCGGATGGGCGTCTCAGACTCCCATCGTTTGGGCTGTCTCGCGCCTATCTCTGAGGATTCAAGAGCTCAATGTTCCATTGACCTCTCTCGATACTATTTTTGGGAGTATGGCGATTCAACTTTGGAAGTATGCAAGCACGGACAATCATTGAAGTTGTATACTACTATTCTGGATCTTTAGGACTCCCATTCTGGTGTTTTCAGAGTCCAGCACTAATTGGACGTATGAAACATAAAAACTTTGGTACTTATTGATAGCCAAACTTCTTTCAGTGCGGCAGCCATCCAAGCCCTCGCACCTCGCGCCAAGAGAGCAGCCGGTCGTAAAATGTTTGACGAAGAAAGGCCGGTGACACATGACACGACCACTGCAGCTATAAATTTTCAAGGGGGGGACGGTGAAAGCACGCACCATTAGGAAAGTGATGCCATGTGGAATCTACTATATGGAATCTAGTATTAACTTTAATTAATTTCACCAACAGTTCAATTCTCAATATGTGGTAGTTTATTGATGTCATATAATTGCATTGCTCCTTCATCTAGTGGTTGGCCTATGGAATTGGCGAAATGTAAATAATTATCTTTTCGCATAAATAATTTTTCTCTACAATGAATAATATTTTTACTAGGGAGTTCGTTTGCATATGAGTCAAGGTGTGTGAGTTTAGAATTAAATAGCTCATTAGACTCGCTTGAATTTCCAGTTAAAAGAGTAGTTACATTAAGGTCTATATCAAATTCCGCAGTCTTATCGGCAGCTGTAGTGACGGGGCTGCGTGCGCGACTTTCCTAATGGTGCGTGCTTTCACCGTCCCCCCCTTGAAAATTTATAGCTGCAGTGGTCGTGTCATGTGTCACCGGCCTTTCTTCGTCAAACATTTTACGACCGGCTGCTCTCTTGGCGCGAGGTGCGAGGGCTTGGATGGCTGCCGCACTGAAAGAAGTTTGGCTATCAATAAGTACCAAAGTTTTTATGTTTCATACGTCCAATTAGTGCTGGACTCTGAAAACACCAGAATGGGAGTCCTAAAGATCCAGAATAGTAGTATACAACTTCAATGATTGTCCGTGCTTGCATACTTCCAAAGTTGAATCGCCATACTCCCAAAAATAGTATCGAGAGAGGTCAATGGAACATTGAGCTCTTGAATCCTCAGAGATAGGCGCGAGACAGCCCAAACGATGGGAGTCTGAGACGCCCATCCGCCTCGAGCGTTCAGCGACCCAACACAGTGGAGCTGCCGCGCGTTATTTGAACTGGCGGCGGCCGGCTCTACTCGCCAGCTGCGGAAACTCTCTTTCGTCGGCTGGGTCGAGGTTCAGATCCACTCTCCGGAACTTTTTTTTTTAATTAAGTATTATTGAAGTATATCTTTAAGCAGTTGACGAACCGTAATAATTAGTGTTATTGAGACTTTTTAAACAAAAATTAGTATTTATGAAAGTGTTAACATACTGTTTTTATATACATTTTTGCTTCAACAAAATTGTTTAGATTCGATTTTCCTTGTAATTGCAAAAATGCACAGATCTGTTCTTTAAGCCATGAAAATAGGCAAATTTTATAAATTTTTTGAAGATAACATTCAATGTAAGATAATAAAAGTTTTTTTCTCTTTAATGTAGCATTATTGAGGAGTTAAAAGGAATGTTTCTATTCAATTTATATGCATCTATGTCAAATATATAAGGGATGGCATACATGTTGAATATATTTTAATTTAAACCTTACACAATTTTACAAAAATTATATTTTCAAACTGTGTGTATAACTAAGTTTTACATAACGAAAATCACTCTGCGGTCATAAAAAAACCCACAATACACACAATTGGGTCCTTGCATGATTTTCAAAAATGCATAAATCACTTAGAAAATAGTGCATTATTGAGAGTAAAGAATTTTTCAGAATTTTTCCAACTAGAATTTTTTGAAAAAAATGATGAAACGATTCCTATTGGTCAGTCGATTTTCGACGTCACGATGGTATAATTTTGGAAATTTAGTACGGCAAAGCGATTAAACGCTCAAATATTTTTTGGAAAATATTTATAAATAAAATAATGTGATACATATCCTTTATAATTTTCGACCAGAAATCCAATGGTGATATTAGATTTTGCTTAGTAATTTAAAATGAAATGACTAAAAAGCAATAGGTTTATACTCTTTTTACTTCACTATTTCGTATTCTTAGATTGTTAAATAAAAGCTTATTTTATTGACGAGATTTCTTATAAGAAATGTAGGCCTAAATTTTGATTGTACATAATTCCGTAATAAAACTGAATAGAAGGTTGTTTAGACATTAGATTAATTGCATTTTATGTTGCGTTTAATATACTATTCGAATTATTACCTAAAAATGTTTAGATTATTGAAAATAAGCGTGACCGGAATTAGCCAGTGACCGGTATTACCCCGTTCTCCTCTACACACATACACGCGCACACTCACAAGCAATAACAATACCGCTTCGATTCATGAATTGTTTATTTTTACTATATCCTCCTGCTTTACTATCAAAAGGCAAATATAACATCTGGCACTGTCAGAACAATGTTAACTATAAATTTTTTTATCTTGATATTTATACACAAAATAAGTTGTGCAAAAAAAGTGCATTATACACTTGGAAAATTGGTTTAATAATGTTCATTTAACTTGCTTAGTTTTAACCCTCCGTCCGCTACTTGGGTCTTTTTTAACCCAGGTGAAATTTCGCACTCAAATTTATTCCGGGTAAAAAGAGGCGAGAGTATAAAGGAGAAATGTTAAAATATCTTTAAAAACTAGTGGCTAAGTACTATTTACGCAGAAATTCTATAAATATTTAACCAATTGGAACTTTGCATACTTTTAAAAAATGCATAAATCACTTAGAAAATGGCTCATTATTGACAGTCAAGTATTTTTCTGAATTTTTCCAACTGGAATTTCTTGAAAAAAATCACTATTTATTTATACAGTTTTGAATTACGCGCCAATTACTTCGCAACGATTTATATTTGCCAATCAATTTGTGACGTCGCGATCGTATAATTTTGAAAATTTAGTACGTAAAAATGATTAAATGCTCAATTATCTCTTGGAAAATATTTATAGACAAAATAATGTGACACATATCCCTTATAATTTTCAACCAGGAATCCAATGGTGGTATTAGATTTTGGGCTCGATGTATTTTTAAGGCCCATTTAAGGCCCAACTTCATTTTTCAAATGAGAACCTATCTTTTTTATTATATATTTGAATTCCTCGAATAACATCTTTAGTTTATTAATTATTTATACTAGATCATTAAAATTTAACCAGATTAGTTTGGGTCCTGCCAAAATGAGGTTTTCCTCTATCTAACATCAGACAGTGAATTTAAATAAACTAAATACGTATTCGCCCATATTTTGAGATGAGGAAATTAAATGTGTAATAAAAAAGATAGATTTCATTTAAAAGAATGAAGTTGGGCCTTAAGTAGGCCTTATAAATATATCGGATCCAAAATCTAATATCACCATTGGATTTCTGGTCGAAAATTATAAAGGATATGTACCACATTATTTTATTTATAAATATTTTCCAAAAAATATTTGAGCGTTTAATCGCTTTGCCGTACTAAATTTCCAAAATTATACCATCGTGACGTCGAAAATCGACTGACCAATAGGAATCGTTTCATCATTTTTTTCAAAAAATTCTAGTTGGAAAAATTCTGAAAAATTCTTTACTCTCAATAATGCACTATTTTCTAAGTGATTTATGCATTTTTGAAAATCATGCAAGGACCCAATTGTGTGTATTGTGGGTTTTTTTATGACCGCAGAGTGATTTTCGTTATGTAAAACTTAGTTATACATACAGTTTGAAAATATAATTTTTGTAAAATTGTGTAAGGTTTAAATTAAAATATATTCAACATGTATGCCATCCCTTATATATTTGACATAGATGCATATAAATTGAATAGAAACATTCCTTTTAACTCCTCAATAATGCTACATTAAAGAGAAAAAAACTTTTATTATCTTACATTGAATGTTATCTTCAAAAAATTTATAAAATTTGCCTATTTTCATGGCTTAAAGAACAGATCTGTGCATTTTTGCAATTACAAGGAAAATCGAATCTAAACAATTTTGTTGAAGCAAAAATGTATATAAAAACAGTATGTTAACACTTTCATAAATACTAATTTTTGTTTAAAAAGTCTCAATAACACTAATTATTACGGTTCATCAACTGCTTAAAGATATACTTCAATAATACTTAATTAAAAAAAAAAGTTCCGGAGAGTGGATTTGAACCTCGACTCAGCCGACGAAAGAGAGTTTCCGCAGCTGGCGAGTAGAGCCGACCGCCGCCAGTTCAAATAACGCGCGGCAGCTCCACGGTGTTGGGTCGCTCAACGCTCGAGCGTTATGGTGTTTTCAGAGTCCAGCATAATGGTAGTTGTGAGCTTTGATAGGTTGTGGAAGCTTCTCATGTCAAAACTTCTTTCAGTGCTCGTACCTTGTGCTTGGCTGTCTGCCTGCGCGTCATCGTGCTGGGTGGCGCAGCGGCGCGGCGGCGGGCTCTACCTGCCTTTCTAATGCTTGATTATTCATCTCTCTGTCTAGCTCATTCTAGTTGTTAGCTTGCTCATACTCAATTGCTAACAAATTGTTATTGGTGGCGCCGTTAATGATTTATGTTTGTGACTCTACTGGATTTCGCGAAAGTGCATCGGTATTAGTATTTATTGCGCCCAGCTTATATTTAATTGAAGATTGTAATCTGCCAATTTTAATCTCCATCTCATTACTCTATAGCTTGGATCTTCGTGCGCATTTAGCCAAACTATTGGTATATGATCTGTAATAAGTGTGAATGTTCTGCGATATAATTATGGTGTGAATTGAGTTATACAAAGTACTATAGCTAAAGCTTCTTTCGAAAAAGTGCAATAATTTACTTCAGCTAGGGTGATGCCTCGTGATACAAAAGCTATGTGGAGTTCTTGTTGCAAAATCACTCCACCAATCGCGTATCCGTTAGCATCAGTCGAAACAGTAAATTGTTTATCAAAATTAGGATGTATTAAGATTTGCGGCTCACATAATCGATCTCTCAAATTTTCAGAAGCTTTCTGAGAATTTTTTTCCCGGATAAATGATTGATTTTTCTTTAGTAAAAGGTTTAAAGCTCTGGCTATTTTTGCAAAACCAGGTATAAACAGTCTATAATAATTAGCCAATCCCAGGAATTGTTTAATATTTTTTGCTGCTTTGGACACTGACATTTTTTTACTGCTTGTATTTTTTTTGGATCGGGCTATAATCCATTACTGCTTATAATATGCTCTAGGTAAATAATTTCTACCTTTAAAAATTAGCATTTATCAGGTTGCAATACCAGATTAGCTTTTATTAAATCTTTTAGGAGCTCAGCTACTATTTCCCAATGTTTTACATAAAAAAGTATTAGACACGTATTTTTTTACGTGTTAATTCGGCGATTTAAGGGGTGAAAACCACCCTTAAAGTTTACCTCCAAAAACAGTCTTTTAATATCTCGAAAATGAATTGAAATTTTCCGATGAAACCAACGCCAATTTGTTTTTTATCAAAATGCGCTTCTGTCGTAATCGCTTTCACTCTGAAGGGTTGCATCTTTTATTAGTTATAAGGGTATATATGACTTTTAATCATTTTTTCTTTCTTCAGAAATTTCTTAATTAACCGAAACTTATACAAAATCGTTCTGTTATAAACAATATTAAGATTAAAAATTGACCAGTCCTGGTAGTTTTCAAACAAAATTTATTTAAAGGGGTAACTACCCCCTAACACGAGTTTTCTGACATGGGCCTTAATAATTTACTTAATTTTGTAATATATTGTAAAACATGAAAAAGACGAAAAATATATACGTACATACTTATACGACCATTTGAGGGATGAAAAATAACCTTACACTTCACCCCCAAAAATCAGTTTGTTTTAAGATCTTAAAAGCGAATTGAAATTTTCGAATGAAATCAACGCCAATTTATTTCTCAATAATATGCGCTTCTGTCGTAATTTCGTTTACTCGCTAGGGTTGCATCCCTTGTTTATTATAAGGGTGGAGATGACTATTTTTTTTTCCAGAAATTTTTTAATTTGTTCTACCTTATTAAAACTCTATATACTATAAACGATATTGATGTTTAATATTGAAAAGGAGAGAATTGTAAAAGAAAAAAAGTCAAAAGCATAACTACCGCTAAACGTGGCATCTGCCATACACTATTAAAATTTTCTTTATTTTGTGATATATTGCAGAGTATAAAAGAAAAATTAGAGATCTTTTTACCTGCTCCTATGTTGATTTAAGAAAAGAAAAGCACCTTTACAGTTCACCCCCAGAAAACACTTCTTATTTAATTTCGCAAAAACAAAGTGCAATTTCTTATTAAACATCAATTTATTTTTTAAACAAAACTTATGTTGACATTGCTCATTTTCTGATTGGTCGCTTTCATTTTTAGAAGTTTAAATAACATTGTATAGTTGTAATTTCAATTTTATATTATTTAAACTGCACCTTTATTTTTGTTCTTGACTCACGGTCACTCTGTATATGGAATTTTTTCCGTTAATTGAAATAAAAATAAAAATAAAAATAAAATAAAATAATATTGTTAAGGGTCTTTCTACTATAAATAAATATATTGAATTTCAATAAATCAAATTTAAAATTTAACGCGTATGGCAGTTACAAAAAGGAGAGTAAAATATTTCTCGACGTTTCCTTTGATTTAAATATATGTTATTTTATTATAAAATAAAAATATATTTCACAAATGCATCTAATATAAAATTTTTTTAAATGTTATTCCTTTTAAGTTCATTTAATATATAAGTAATGTATGAAAGCTAAGAATAGTTTGGCGCGCAATTTGTTCTTTTATTAGGTCATCGAATATCAAACATTTATTTTTATCCTTCATTCGAATCAGCAGCGATAACAATACGCAATCGTTCTTTTTAAGGACTTACCTTTCGCATCTTTTTCAGTTCGCACGTGCCAATGATCAGTGAAATAAAATTTTATTATAGTTTTACGAATTAAAAACGAAATAGTTGTTTTTTGTTAATTATAAGAACCTTAAGGTATGTATATTATTTATTAAGCATTACATAAATGCAAAATACCCTAGTGGAAATCAAACATGTATATATAAATGTACAAGAGTGTACTTTTTATATTAACAAAAACTTTTCATAGAGAAAATATTTAGTATAATTTAGCGATTTCATTTTGGATTTGCCAAACTAGTTTATATTTATATACGTATATATACACTATCTTATAGAATTACGTAAAAAATGTACACTTTTGTACATTTATTTACAATATTATAGACAGATTATGTGATAATGAGAGTTAAAAACCTATTATTTTATGTATATTTGATATTATTGAGTCATTATATATTTTTCGATGCAATTATTTATTATTTGTTGTATATTCATTACACAGCCCCACAAAAAAAATTGTAAGTCCCAAAAACTTGACCACGGTACTTATATGCTTTTGGGATCGCTGAATCCGAATCCAGGGTTAGTTTAACCCCATCAGATCTTTCTCTAGGTCAGTTGAAGGTCAAATTATCGAAATACATGAAAAATACACTAAAACCATGGTATCTTGGGGTTTTTGGGGTCGCTGAATCCGAATCCGTGCTTATTACAACCCTATCAGGTCATGGTCAAGGTCAGTTGAAGGTCAAATCAGAAAGATTCATAAAAAGTAGAGTCAAACCATGACATTTAGGGGTTTTTGGGGTCGCTGAATCCGAATCCAGGGTCAGTATAGTCCCATAAGGTTATATTTATGGTCAGTTCAAGGTTAGTTCAAGGTCATGGACGTAAAGAGAGTGAAAAAATTAGTTATAAACTGAAACAATGCAAAAGGTAATGTAAACCATAAAGCAAAGAACAATGTATATGCAAGTACAATCGTATCCTTTAAAACTATATCATAGTTTGCTGCTCCTTCATTTACTTTAAATTTGTTAGAAGTATATGCAATTCAATAAAATACCCGTAAAAATATTAAGCCCATTACTCTTTTTTATGGTAACGAACTATTTTATTGTCAAATGATCTACGAAGTGGATTACGCTTCCGCTTCTCCGATGTTGATGGTAGATCTCTTTTTAACGACCAACAGTAATCTGCTAACATATTTACGTCCCATCTTCCTTGGTACCTGCGCTCCATTTCCTTGATATCTTGGTGAAATCTCTCTCCCTGCTCTTCGCTGTAATCACCTAGGTTTTCTGGAAATTCATCAACATGCGAATATAAAAAGTGTAATTTTAGATTCATTAGGCAGCCTTGATTTTTGTAACTATTTACTAAATTTAAAACTATTTGTTGGTAATTTGGGCTCTTATGATTTCCAAGAAAGTTTTTAATTACGTCCTTGAAACATAACCATGCTTCTCTCTCTGTATGATTCATTTTCGTAACAAAAATTTCATCATTTATCATCTTACGAATCTGAGGGCCATCGAAAATTCCTTCATTTACTTTAGCATCACTTAATTTGGGAAACTGATTTCGCAGATACTTAAAGCAGCTACCATCTTTGTCTAAAGATTTTACCCATTGTTTCATAAGTCCCAATTTAATGTGCAGAGGTGGTATAAGAATTTTTGATGGATCAACAAGTGGCTTATCTTTTATATTCTTAGAACCCGGTTCGAACTTTTGTCTAAGGGGCCAGACACTCTTTATGTAATGATTCTTTCTATCCCTACTATCCCATTCACATAAATAGCAAGGATATTTTGTGAATCCCGATTGTTGCCCCAGAAGTATTGTTATGATTTTAAGATCCCCACATATTTGCCATTTATGATCATTGTATTTTATTCGGTCTAATATTACTTTCATGTTACAGTACTCTTCATTCAGTATTACCGAATATCCTATGGGAATGGCTGCATAAACATTTGTATTGTGTAACAGAACGGCTTTTAAACTTCTCGTTGAAAAAATTACGATGCAGGTATTCGGAACCCCAGTATCGGCGGCTGGTCAGGGTGAGCTTTCCTCAGTTTACTGCAAAGATATAGTTGGGTTGATGAATTGCTTTAAACATGGATGTTACAACCCTAACGAGTGGAGATTGTTCATCGATTCGTCAACGAGAAGTTTAAAAGCCGTACTGTTACACAATACAAATGTTTATGCAGCCATTCCCATAGGATATTCGGTAATACTGAATGAAGAGTACTGTAACATGAAAGTAATATTAGACCGAATAAAATACAATGATCATAAATGGCAAATATGTGGGGATCTTAAAATCATAACAATACTTCTGGGGCAACAATCGGGATTCACAAAATATCCTTGCTATTTATGTGAATGGGATAGTAGGGATAGAAAGAATCATTACATAAAGAGTGTCTGGCCCCTTAGACAAAAGTTCGAACCGGGTTCTAAGAATATAAAAGATAAGCCACTTGTTGATCCATCAAAAATTCTTATAACACCTCTGCACATTAAATTGGGACTTATGAAACAATGGGTAAAATCTTTAGACAAAGATGGTAGCTGCTTTAAGTATCTGCGAAATCAGTTTCCCAAATTAAGTGATGCTAAAGTAAATGAAGGAATTTTCGATGGCCCTCAGATTCGTAAGATGATAAATGATGAAATTTTTGTTACGAAAATGAATCATACAGAGAGAGAAGCATGGTTATGTTTCAAGGACGTAATTAAAAACTTTCTTGGAAATCATAAGAGCCCAAATTACCAACAAATAGTTTTAAATTTAGTAAATAGTTACAAAAATCAAGGCTGCCTAATGAATCTAAAATTACACTTTTTATATTCGCATGTTGATGAATTTCCAGAAAACCTAGGTGATTACAGCGAAGAGCAGGGAGAGAGATTTCACCAAGATATCAAGGAAATGGAGCGCAGGTACCAAGGAAGATGGGACGTAAATATGTTAGCAGATTACTGTTGGTCGTTAAAAAGAGATCTACCATCAACATCGGAGAAGCGGAAGCGTAATCCACTTCGTAGATCATTTGACAATAAAATAGTTCGTTACCATAAAAAAGAGTAATGGGCTTAATATTTTTACGGGTATTTTATTGAATTGCATATACTTCTAACAAATTTAAAGTAAATGAAGGAGCAGCAAACTATGATATAGTTTTAAAGGATACGATTGTACTTGCATATACATTGTTCTTTGCTTTATGGTTTACATTACCTTTTGCATTGTTTCAGTTTATAACTAATTTTTTCACTCTCTTTACGTCCATGACCTTGAACTAACCTTGAACTGACCATAAATATAACCTTATGGGACTATACTGACCCTGGATTCGGATTCAGCGACCCCAAAAACCCCTAAATGTCATGGTTTGACTCTACTTTTTATGAATCTTTCTGATTTGACCTTCAACTGACCTTGACCATGACCTGATAGGGTTGTAATAAGCCCGGATTCAGATACAGCGCCCCAAAAAAACCCAAGATACCATGGTTTTAGTGTATTTTTCATGTATTTCGATAATTTGACCTTCAACTGACCTTGAGAAAGTTCTGCTGGGGTTAAACTGACCCCGGATTCGGATTCAGCGACCCCAAAAACCCCAAGATACCATGGTTTTAGTGTATTTTTCATGTATTTCGATAATTTGACCTTCAACTGACCTAGAGAAAGATCTGATGGGGTTAAACTAACCCTGGATTCGGATTCAGCGACCCCAAAAACCTCAAGATACCATGGTTTTAGTGTATTTTTCATGTATTTCGATAATTTGACCTTCAACTGACCTTGAGAAAGATCTGATGGGGTTAAACTCACCCTGGATTCGGATTCAGCGATCCCAAAAGCATATAAGTACCGTGGTCAAGTTTTTGGGACTTACAATTTTTTTTTTGTGGGGCTGTGTTTTCAATGTTACCTCATATACTTAATTTTATTGTTGAATTAAAACAGAAATAGACACTTTTATACACTTTTGTACATTTTTATACATTTGTATACACTTATATACAGTTATATATACATTTTTTATTTTCACAGGAGTATTAAGGTCGAGAGATTAAATTTTAAAAATAGTTGAATGCTCATAGATCTTTGTAAAATTCATTTAAATATTTTTCTTTTTTTTAATCAGAGATTAATTTAAAAAATAGTATTGAGAATATTCTATTAAATGTTATGAAGGCATTTCACGATGTACAGATGGTTGAATATGAAACATTAGATTTTCAAGAACCGTATAAAGATGTTGATATGGAAATTATAGAAGACGATGGTAAAATATTTACAATTGATGAAGATTTACAACAATGTACAGAAGATACAGAAGAATTATATCATGACCATAAAGCAAGAGCCGTGGAATTCTGGAGAAGTGGTTTGACAAAAAATTTAGCATTAAAAACGATCCAAAATCGTTTTCGCAAGGTTCAGTCCATAACCCAATTATAACGTTGGGCAAAAACATTAAATAAAGGAGGAACGTATAAAGAGAAAATAGGAAGAATTTGTTCTTTTGTTATAGAAAATTTAAAAACTGCTGTTCATGCTGGTTATGCGGTTCATGACAAGGATTTACAAAAATGGTCGTTACAGGCTCAAAAAGGTATTGGAAACGACGATTTTCGTTTTAAAGCATCTAATCATTGGTTATATAATTTTAAAAAAACTCACAGAATTGTTAGTAGAAAAATTAACAAATTTGTAATCAAAAAACACTTGAAGGAGTAGATTATTTAGAAAGAACAGCAGATACGTTTGTTATTGAAATAAAAAAACCGATTCATGAAAAATGTATAGAAAATGTGTTTAATTTAGATCAATCAGGCTTTCAATTAGAAATGCACTCAGGTCGTACATTAGCAAGTGAGGGACAGAATCAAGTTCAACGTTTGCTGCAATCAGTGACTTCTACAACTCACAGTTATACAATGCAGCCAACAATATCAGTCGATGGTAGACTTCTTTCACCTCTTCTTATACTTGTTAAGGGCAAAAGTTGTGAATTTGGACCCATTATAGAACGAGACTTATTTAGACCCCATAATGTATATGTTATGGGTTCTAAATCTGGAAAATTAATCTCAGGTAATTGAAAAAATCTATTTATTTGATGTTGTAAATGTGCAAACGAATGCATGTAAATGAGTAAATGATATTGTAAATGAGTAAAGCAAGTTTGTAAAATTGTAAATAAAATTTTGGTATTTCAAATTTTATTTAATTTCAGATCATTTTAAAACGTGGATAAAAGAAGTATACTTTCCTAACGTTGGTTCATCAAGCGTTTTGTTAATAGACTCTTGGGGTGGGCATTGTCCTGCTGTTATGCAAGAAGCGATCCCCCAGAATAACGAAGTGATCTTAAAAATAATTTCGAAAGGAACTGCGGGTAGAATACAACTTCTTGATGTTTACGGCTTCAGAGTATGGAAGAGATATGTGAGACATTTCTCTAACTCTGTGATATTAATGAATGAGGATTTAATTCCACATTTAAGGAATCACGCTATAAAGTTACAATCACTGGTACATAATCAGCTATCATCATCGAGGTATATCGATTTATTCAAATTCGCGTGGTATAAAAGTGGAACATTGCAATAGTTAGATGTTCTTGGTGTAAAAAGTCTCTATGCTTGAAACATTTTTTTTATAACTACCATTATTGTTCATTGTATAAACACTAATTCACATTAATTCAGAACATATAACTATTAATTAATGCACTAATTTATATTTAATAAAGATTATATCAAATTATTAGAAATATAGAAATTTTAAAAATTATATTGATATGGAGAAAAATTCTAGAATAAAAAATCAACATCAATATACAATATATCGTATGTATGATAATTTATATATATTAAAAAGAAAATCAAATTTATTTTTAGATAAAATAAGGTATCTAACCTTTCGTATAAAAGCAGAAAAACGTCCTTTACAAAGGAAAAAATTGGCTTTGGGTTAATTGGACAATTTCAATTTGTTTTTGAGATATTAAAAAAAAAGATTTTTCACGGGTGAATTACAAGGGTGTTTTTCATCCCTCAAATGGTCGTATAAGTGTGTATGTATATATTTTTTATGTTTTTTTAATGTTTTACAATATAGTACAAAATTAAGTAAATTATTAAGGCCTATGTCAGGAAACTCGTGTTAGGGGGTAGTTACCAGTTTAAATAATTTTTTTTTGAACACTCGCGGGACCGGTCAACTTTTAATCTTAATATTGTTTATAACAGAACAATTTTTTATAAGTTTCGGTTAATTAAGAAATTTCTGAAGAAAGAAAAAATATATATCCTTATAACTAATAAGGGATGCAACCCTTCAGAGTGAAAGCGATTACGTTAGAAGCGCATTTTGATAAGAAACAAATTGGCGTTGGTTTCATCGGAAAATTTCAATTCGTTTTTGAGATATTAAAAGACTGTTTTTGGAGGTAAATTTTAAGGGTGGTTTTCACCCCTTAAATCGCCGAATTAGCACGTAAAAAGTACGTGTCTAATACTTTTTGATATACTACAACATATCACAATATCAAAAAAATCGGTGAGGTACACCTAGGGTAGTTTCCTTGTGAGTGAAAATAAAATGTTAAATCATGAAATTGCATTGGAATTTTGCCATAAGTGTTTATGCTACTTTTTGTTATACCGGTTAGTTCTAAAATTTCGTTAGCATCGACTCAAACATTACGTGTTTTTTTTTTTAAATTTTCAAATGTTCTGGCCCAGTCCGGTGTCTAGGATTAGTGACAACGGTTGCGGGCAGCAATTTGTTTTTAGCATAATAGTTGGTGAACAATTATTATTGATTAATAAAACAATTTTCCTGGTTAAGTCGTTCTCCAGGCACCCGTTTTTGTTTTGCTGCTGAATTTCTCGCATTTTGTTATTATATGCAAGCTTTCTACATTCGCTCTTCCAATGACTGGCCTTTTTACAATAATTACATGCTTTAGTGGCGCCATTTTCGGCTTGATTTGGCTGAGGTACATTGGCAGCGGGAACATAGTTGGAGTATAGATTTTTATTTTCGGTTGTTTTCCGCGTTTGCGTGACACGTTGCGGCTGCTCCTGTGTGTTAGTCGGTATTGATTTTTCACGGTCGTGCGTGGCCCAGGTGCTTTTTTGGGGAGTGGCCGGCGCCTTCGGAACGTCTGTGCCACTGGTACGGTACCAGCAACTATGCGCTGTGTGACCCGATTTATAGCATATTTGACACGCTTCTGCCGTTGTGCTATCGACTAAGTTAATATGTGCAGATTCTTTTTCATTAATTTTTGTTTGTGTAGAAGGCTGTGGTATTCGCATTTGTTCATCTGCATTTTGGCGTGCCTAATCCCGCTTTATATCGATTGCTTGGTTGATCGCGGCATCTAGAGACTTGGGTTTGCTCATTCATCCTTTTATAACCCATTGTAAGCCGCGAATAAAATATGCTACACTATCTTTTTCTAATTCGGATTTAAGATCTGGTCTATGCCTTTTTTCACGTAACGCGGCCTCGTATGCTTCTTGTGCGGCTGATTTTAATCTATCTAACATTGCTGCTAATTCGCCCAGTAATTCGTGAAAACGTTTTGCGGACCCGTATGTGCGATCAAAATATATTATAATTTCCTCCATATTAAGAAAAGTTATTTGCTGTGCACTTTTTAATGCCTGTCCGGAGAAGCGCAATTTTATTAATCTCGCTAGATCTGGCTCATTACACGGCGGTATGATGCTTCGCGCTTCTCTACATCCAAAAAAATTCTAAGTGGAATGTTGCAACCGTTAAATTTTGGTATCATTTCGACTGTATCTTTAATTGATAAATTGCGAACCGAATTGAGAGTGTTGTTTCGAAAAGATTGTAAAGTGTTGTAAGGTTGTCTACCATAATTATTTGCTGAATTTGTATGATAAGGTGTGCTGTGTACATTTAGAGTAGCAAAAAGTGGAGAGGTTTTTGTAATGTCAATATTTTGAGTGTTGTCATTATTTTGTAGTGAAAATTTAGGATCAGTTTTGGGTAGGATTGTCGTATTATTGAGTCAATAATAGATTGGTATGCAGTTGTTCCCATCATTTCGGCGTTTTTGTTTAAAACTATAATATTTTCTATAATATCTTTGAAACTAATATTGTTGTGAATTAACTCTAGATATATGTCTATCATTAATTTATCCTTACACGCGTCATTCACTTTTGATATATCAATGTTATCTTGTAAAAATTCGCAAATTTTATTTACGTGAGCTGCGCGTTCCGGAATCTATTCGCGCGCGATTTGATATCGTTGTTACATATTTTTTATGATATCAGTTGTCTCTGCATTTCTTAATTTCTTGTCTTACTCTACGTTGGCCATTTTTGGATGTTGAAGAAAAATTTACTATCTGCGCTAATTGCTATTAAAAGATCCCGGAGAGTGGGCCCTTGATTGTTACGTCGCGTGCAAGCAATAAATGGTGCGAAGTTAATATTTGAAATTAAATCGCGTTCGTCTCTAGTTTCGATCAATACTTGTGTAATTTATCGGGCCCTCTTAAAATATCGGAAAGCTATTTATTCGGAAAGACAAAATATCGGAATATTCAAAATTCGGATAATCAAAAAATCGGAAAATTGAAAAATAGGATTTAATATTTCGGAAAAAATTTTTACTGTGTGTTAATAATTCGGAAAGTTAAAATTCGGATCACTAAAGAAGCTGAACTTAGATATTTGGAATGTTGGAAATTCGGAAAATTAAATGGCGTTACACGTCGTACTGAAAGTATCCATTCTGCAGGGAATCTAACGTTAAAATAGCATATTGTTAACGGCATACTAGTGCCAAACACACCAAGAAACTATCTTTTCTCATATCTCCTCAATGTAGACTACTTCCCAAATCTAGACACTTCATTTATTTTTACATGGGCCTTTTGGCGCTAGTATGCCGTTAACAAGGCGAATATGCTATTTTAACGTTAGATTCCCTGCAGAATGCATACTTTCAGTACGACATGTAATGCCATTTAATTTTCCGAATTTCCGGCATTCCAAATATCTAATTTCAAATTCTTCAGTGATCGAAATTGTAATTTTTCGAATTTTTAACGCTCAGTAAAAATATTTTCCGAATTTTTGTTACTTACTACCTTGTAAATAAAATCCTCACGCACTTCATTTATTCAGCCGTTTTTATCATCAAATCACTACTCTTTTAATTTATAAAATATACTTTAAATGTCATTTGCTTTTAAATAATTTTTACATCTAACATATGATCGCTACTCACAAATAAACTTTTTAAAATCATATATATTTAGTTTATTCTTTAATAACATAACAATTCAAGTTTTTAAACAAAATTTATAGTAGACTTATTCTTGCAAAATGCCATTTCTCTTATAATTTAAAAACTTTGTATATCATTTGATTTCAAATACTTTTAACACCTAAGACCAACTCGCCTCTCAGAATACGATGCTTGTACTTGCCACTCTATATATAAAAAAATGAAGAAGCCAGTCGTGCGGTTCCTTCAAATCCCGACAGAAATTCCAACTATCTATCGTAACTCTACATAACCAATCTACAGCCAACAAAAATTGACCAAGCGTGTGTCCGTCTGCACGGTCCTTCCAATATTTCACCAAAGCCACCTTTACCTAGTTGCGTACACTGCACGCACTTGCCGCTAAAGAAAAAAAGGGAAAGCCGGTACCTGTTACCCTTCCATAGTCTCCACGCCGCATTCATAGTACCTGCAATGCTATCCGCAAACCTACACTAACACCTACATATACCGGCGACACTATGACAGCACAAGCTTTGCGCACAGAAAAGAATCCTTGCACTTGCCAGTCCATGCATATAAAAAAAGGTTAGTGGTGAGGCGTCTACCAAGTCCCGGCAGAAATCCTAGCTTTCCTATCATAACTCTACGCAACCAATCTACAGCCAAAAGAAATTGAACAAGATTTTGTCCATTTACACAGCTCTCACAATGCACATTTCCCGAAGTCACCTTTACCGAGCCGTGCACACTGCACACTCCCCAAAGACTCCTTCACATACCCGCGCACGCTACATACCCTTATTGCTAAAAAAGAAAATTCATGTTAACAGTACCATTTCATAGTCTCGCAGCCCCTTGCACAATACCTGCAATACCACCCGTACAGCTATACACATACTTACATACCCTAGCGGGACACCACCAACGCACTCTCTTCCTCCTCTCACTACCTCATGCAGGCAGTCACACGGCTATTTCTTACGCGCAATCTAAGAAAGCCGCAAACACACTTTGATTTAAGCGGGGTGTTCCGGGTGGCACTGCGAGCGCACGAAGGCAGGCGATGCACCGGGAAGATGCCTGCTGTACGCCCTTCCTGCTCTCTAAGCAGGGAAAGGATAAGAGAAAGAAATGCTGGTAGACACGCTAGAAGGGAGTGCTCACTACTGTGGGCCGCTCTGAGTGAGGTCGCTGGATGGCGCTGGTTTGCTCAACCTATCCAAGACCTTATTGCTGTGAATGAAGTGCTTGTTGATATTCCGGAGCAGACCATTATGTCATCCAAGTAAACTGGGTGGGAGTTATTGTGAGTATATATGTCCCCGCCGAGGTGGAGATCCCTTGATGCCGGATCCCTTTGATTGTAGATGCTTGAAGAGCAGTGAATAACCGCTGAGGTGCCCTTGTTGCCAGTCGCTTGGACTGTGAGGCTTCTGCGTTGCGTGGAGGGAGAACACAACACTATCCCCTCCACCTCGACTCGTGGGTGAGTCTGGAAGAGAGAACGCCCGCCCAACTCAGTGAAGGTCCACCACCCAGTAATACAGGTGGGAGACGCAGAAGGAGTCTTATTTATGTTTGGGGTTTATCGTTGGGGTCGATCCCGGAGTACCAACCAACTAAAATTGACTCAAGAGCGCGGAGCGCTCTGGGTCGTTGATCGTGTGGTCATGTACGCCTAGAGGTGCTCTCCTTTAGTCTCCCATGGTGAGGCCGATGGGTCTTTGCCCTGATGGAGGCTTCGGAGCTGCGAGAGTAGTAGAAGTGGTGTGAACTGCTCTTCTTCGAAACCGAGGATCGAGAGTTGGGGAATTTAGCATCGTATCATCGACGATGCGGGGTCTGCACCGCCAAGGTCTAGGCGGCGCCGTCAGCTTCCTCTTCGTCGGAGACGCGAGGAGGACCTTCCTTTGTTGAGATAGGTTGGCCTACCAATGGAGGGCGCTCGAGGGGTACTGGTGGAAACGCCGGCACGATGAGCTGCAAATGCTCGGGCCACTCTGCCGTTAGCGTACCCGGAGGAAGCTCCGAGAGAGGGAGTGGTGTGTTCGCAGAAGCTGGAGGCGCAGGTGCTCCCTTGACGACTTGTGGCGGATCCTGCTGCACCGACTCCGTCTGGGTTGAAGCGTCGACTCCTGAAGCCCGTCGCCGCTGCTCGGTGAGATACCGCCACTGCAACTCGGCGTAGTAGAAGTGGCACAGCTCGAGCTCTGCTCGGAGTGCACTCTCCGTACTCTCTGACATACGAGGAGAAGATGGTACCTGAAACACCAATCTAAGTGGGACGCTGAAAAGCACCAATTGGTTGGAGGGGAAAAAATAATCACGCAAGGTAATTATTCCGTATCTAAAAACCGACTCTTTATTCCATGTACTGACTTTCTGCACGATTTGCTTAAGCACCTGCTTACTTCTCACACGGGAGTCTGCTGGGGGGAGGGGATGTCTTGGTGCTGTGGCCGGGCTCCCATTATACAGTTGAGTCCGCTACTACTCTGCAGGGAGGCGCGACGCGGGATCGCCGCCGCCTGGCGGCGGCGCACGAAACTAGGCGCGCTGCAGGAGGTGCGGTGCATGGCGGGTTGCGCGTTGGCAGGGGTATGTCGCGTGAGAGCCTACGGCTGAGTGATAACAACTTTTCCGCACACTCTTCTGACCTCACCCTAGAACACCTGCACTCTCCCCCTCCCATACCATCTTCACGCTGGACCCGTCGGCCCCTGTTGGCACTGGCGCCAGTCCCCCCTCCCCCTCCGGCTATGTAACGAGTACCCCTACTACTCAGCTTGTTATACGATTTGGTCTCCTAACGATTGAAAACTATTCCTATGCTTTCTAAGGGCTGTGCGTGAAAACACAAGTTAGTTTTCCTACGCAGAGCTGAAAAATCGTTAAACAGCTGCTTGAAAATGTGAATTAAAAATTTCATACCTATAGTCAATTGACCGCTATCTGTATTTCCGAATCTTTTTATTTTTTCTCTTCTCTTTTATTCTTAGTATAATGGTAGTTGTTGTAAATATCTTTTGCAATAACTTGTAAGTATAGTAAAGCAATCTTGTTTTTTTTTCAACTTTTATACTTTTATTACTTATAGGTCGCATTTTTAAAAGAATTGAAGCTAAAAACAATCAAAGTAAAGTATCAAAGTAAGGTATCAGAATCAAGATTCATCTGACGTCCATTTATACTTTAAAAAAAAATAATTCTTTATTTCGGTTGAGGCTAAAAATAGCTTTCTCTATGCAAAGTAGAATCATTTGGTGCTAAATTTGTACAGGGTATTAAAAATACTGAATCTTAAAGTAAAAATTTTTATTATCTAAACTATCATACACCTGTCTTAAAACGAGTTTGTACAATTATTTTAGCAGAAATTTTTTTTTATCATCACAGAGCTTTTTATATGAGGGAACCATGTATAATTAGATTACATATTTTTGAACTTCAATTTTTATTATTATACTACTAAACTTAAATAAAATGCAGCAATATTATCAAATCTATCAAATATTTTCAATTATCCAATATTAGTATTATATTGCATCATATTATCGAATATGAAGCGATTATTTCAATGATTTAGTCTTCTCTAGGGTGAAAAAAATAGTAGTATAGTTAATAATTAGTGTCTTTTAATATAAAATTGATCTGATAACAGTAGATAATTAAAACTTATAAAATTTTGCAATGTTATATGTTTTCAAAATATTCCTACTATAATGCGGCAATATAATTCGTATTTTTCATTAACACATTATAACCTCATTACTGATATAACTCCTAAATCAATATTCAATAAAAGATTCTTTGAAACTCTGTCTGAGAAGTTCGGTTTCTCATGCGTGGATAGCGTGTGCGAAGTTCCCGATTATCCCCTTTTTATCATCACAATCATTTTGTCGCAAATGAATTGTAAATATCTAGTTATAAAAATGAAAAAATAAATAGAACAATTTTGAAAATATTGAATAATTTTAAAAAATTAAAAAGAAATTTCAAAATTAAAAAATTTTGAAAAATTAAAATTTTTGTGAGTTTGTAATACATGGAAAATCTTTTAACAATTAAAAAATTAGAGTTTTAAAAAAATTAAGAAAATGAATTTATAAATTTTATATAATTTAAAAAAAAAATTTTGAATGATTTATAAGAATAAATTTTTCTAGGGGGGTATTGTCACCCCCCCCCCCCCGCCCAATGCCCCAGTGGGACTGCGCTCTCCAGTGCCCCTCCCTGCCATGCTCATACAATTTTATCTTACTCTTCTTTCGTATACCAATATTTATTCAGGACGTAGCCCATATATAGTAATATTTGAGCTAATAATATACTACGAGTACAATTCACATGCCTCTCGTACTCGACCTTCTCGCAATCGTTTAAAAAAATAGTATGTGCAATGCGTTCACTTAGGTGATTTTGCATAATATACTAATTTGTTACACATGCATGATTTTCGCGTTTTTTCATACCTCAAATCGGGCGTAAAGCGGCTGATTTCTGAGTAGTGGGCGTGAAGAGGGTTCTTTCCTCCCGCTATTAAAAGAATCAATATGTATCGATGTGCATGCGTGTGTGCATGTATAACGCGAAATGAAGACATGCGTGACAAAAAGTATGCTGTTTACCACGAGTGTAAAGCCTTTTTTTGCCCTGGTGTGATTGCAGTACTCGTCTTTGGCTCGCAATACAAACTCGCGCTCGGATCGTGCTTGCTAACCTCCACTTTTATTGCAAACCACACGCCAGATAGAAATGCTACTTTTCACCCTTGGTACACAATATACTATTTCGTGTAGAGCATTGGTTAAAAATGTCGTTAGTACTATAGTTTAGGATATCAAGAATTTGTTACATTAAGATTCAATACTTTTATTCCCCTGTACAAATTTAGCACATTTAGAACTAAATGACTCCACTTTGTATAGTTAGTACTCAAAGCAGTAAAAAAACTTGGTCCTTAAAGTGATTGCAAGAGGGAATTGTTACTGTATTGAGTACGTATTGAGATCCTTAGAATGACATAACAATCAGCGCGTTTCACGGCTTACTTCGCGCTCAGTCGTTCATCCGCCCGCGGCGGCCTTCGACCGATGCAACGATCAGCTAGCGTCACAATGACTATGCCAATGGGTTTGTGGGGACTATATCTTCCATATCACTCTAATACCTTCCATCTCTCTCTAATGCGAAGAGTGGGGGAAATGGCGCTCAGCGCCAACTTGACTGTTTCCGCCTGCGAGCGGCAGTTCTCGCCCAACACTCGGGTAGTAAAGACGTCCCTTGCACGCTCTGTTCTTGAGACGAATAAAGGCACCTTTGTTCTTCTTACTTGGTGCCTCTCAATTCCTAAAGCATCACCTTCTCCTGACTACTCATATACGAGAGATAGTGGAGCTCTCCTCCAGGATAATCTCCACATTGGTGACCCCGACTTTGGCAATCAAGCCACCGTCTCTGCGATCGGTTTTTGAGCAGCTCGAGTTCGGCGAATTTCATCAGCCTCGTGGGCAGCTGCAGTGGCATTCGTCTTGCAGCACTCTCGTCGCCGCGGCTTTAGCCGTGAAGGTGCCCAACTAGCAGCAGAGCAGCGTGTCGTCGCGGGTTAGCTGTGAAGGCGCCCGTCCTGCAGCACAGCAGCGTTTCGTCGCGGGTTCACCGTGAAGGCGCCTGCCTCGCAGCGCTTCAGCTCGTCGTCGCAGGTTAGCCGTGAAGGCGCCTGCCTTGCAGCGTAGCGGCTTTCTCACCGCGGTCAGCCTTCCAGGCTCCCACCACTCTTTGCGGCCTTCAAGCACCTAGCACGACCTATTTCTTTTTCGGGGAAACGTTCGTAACGGCCTCTGGCTCCATGTATTCGTCGCGGTCTCCTTTTTATTCCCACGCTATTGGTGAATTTCTCTTGTAGGTCGGCCATTTTGAAAATTTTACGCAGCATAGTTTTTACTTTTTAGTCCACCATTGTTATCAAATTTAATGAATTTTCTTGGAATGTGATAGGACTATAAAAAGTTTTTTTTCTCCTTTTGTTTATTATTTTAAAAAAATGTATCAAACCTTTTTTATTTAATTTCCTTACAATAATTCTGGTAACACTACAACATAATTAACAAGAATTAATCTTTTTTTTTGCGTTTGAATTTTTCTTTCCTTCAATAAATAAGGTGGCATGGTAAAAAAAAATATTTTTAAAGCGTTCACGTTATTTAGGCTTTAGCTCTAGTTCAATCATTGTCACACGTCTGCGTGCGTGAAATAGAGTATTTTGGAATACGCCAGCGGCGCAAGGCTATATAGTTCGTGACAAATTTACCATGTCCACACAAGCGAAAGCTGTGGCCTCGAGGTTGCAGAAAAGGCGAAAGTTGAGCTTCTTCATAAAAGTCAGGAGGTCGAGCAACTTACAGCTTCATTACAAGCTCCTCAGTCACATTTAGATCAGATAGAGGCTAATCGTAGCCCTCAAAATGTTGTCAATTTTCCGGCACCACTAGAAGGTGCAGAATTATTCGATAGTCGCATCGAAGCGGCTCGAACGAAAATATTCCTCCGATATTACACGCTGATCCAGTCCTTTGGTTTATTCAAGTAGAAGCTTCATTTCGTCACTCGAATATTACGGTTGATTCGACCAATCTTGATTATTTTTGTACAGCTCTGGATGGTGAAGCCATGTCGTGTATTAGGAACCGCTGATTCTCAACCACGCGACGCGTATCAGCGTGTAAAAGATAGGATTATCGCGACTTTTTCGTCTTCAGCCAAATTTAATCTGCGTAAATTGCTCAAGGGTCAGGTTCTCACTGATGGGAAACCTACTAGGATTCTCAGTCGGTTGAGAAATCTCAACAACGTTACGATGACTCGATCATCAAATCCATATTTCTTGATCAACGTGCTGATCAACATCGTGCGATTTTAATTGCCTCCGATGACACGGAATTAGACGAACTCGCAGAATCGGCTGATAGATGGACGCGGCGATAAAAAAAATCGAGCAAAAATTTGAATCTTTAGTAAGTAAAATCGATGAAGGTGGAAAAGATACCACTTTTCTAAACTCTCGCTCAAACTCGCGCTCGAATAAAAAGCGCAATCGCTCAAACAGTCGCAATACTTCAGGCTTATGTCTCGCTCATAAGAAATATACCGAGAATCCGACTTCATGTAGAAGTTGGTGTTCCAAATATTCAGAATGAAATTCAAAAAATTAACTCGACCTTCAGTCATGGAGACAGTTGTTTAAGGCCAAGAAACCTCAAATCATCTCCACGTTCGCGACCGTATGACCGGGCAAACTTTCTTAATCGAAACTGGGGCAGACATCTCGCTGCTTTCAGCTAATGCGAAAATTCATGGCAAACCAAGCCAATTAAAATTATTTGCGGCGAACGATACGCTTATAAATACGTATGGTGAATTTCTGCGTACTCTAGATGTAGGATTACGTCGACCGATTCGATGGAACTTCTGTATCGTCGATGTGCCTTATCCTATCGTAGGTGCCGATTTTTTATCGCATTACGTGTTACTGGTCGATATACGCAGACGTCGTCTGGTTGATTCTTGCACAAATATTTACTCGCTAGGAATAGTTAAACATGCTTCGACTCATTCCATTCACGCGTTTTCCTCCAGTTCCAAATGCTCCCAGATCATCACAGACTTCCCGGAAATCACGGGCTCTGCTAAACCTTCTCCACCTGAAAAGTCTGATATGTCGCACCATATCATTACCACTGGTCCCCCTATTTCTGAACGTCAGTGTCGCCTAGCTCCGGATAAGCTTAAAATAGCAGAAGCCGAGTTCAAGGCTTGAGTCGATGCTGGCATTTGTCGTCCTTCTAGTAGTCCATGGGCAAGTCCAATGCACATAACTCTAAGAATTGACAGTTCTTGGAGACTATGTGGTGATTACCGTTGGCTTAAAACAGTCACAGTTCCTAACAAATATCCCAGGTCTCATTTTTACGATTGCTCAAATGCTCTTCACGGTAAAAAAATTTTCGGCGTTAGATCTTCATAAGGCCTTCAACCAGATCCCTATTGCGCCTGAAGACGTTCCTAAAACCGCCATTATTACGCCTTTTGGCATATTGGAATTTATGTACATGCTTTTCGGCTTGCGTAACGCCAGTCAGACTTTTCAAAGGTATGTCAACCTTGCGTTAGGAGATTTAGATTGTGTATATATTTTCATTGTTGACATTCTAATTGCTTCTTCATCTCTATAAAAGCATTATGAACATTTACGTATAGTTTGTGAACGGTTAAAAAAGTTCAATCTTGGACTCAATGTTGGAAAATGCGTTTACACGGTCGAAGAATTAGAGTTTCTGGGTGATATGGATAATTCTACTGGCATTCATCCTACTCCACAGAAGGTTGAAGCCATAACCAAATTTCCTAAACCGCGCACTGTAGTGGAATTACGCCGCTTCCTCATCATGATTAATTTTTACCACCGTAATATCCCACATGTTGCGAAAACCCCGGCTCCTTTAAATGAGTACTTTCGCGACTCTCGTAAAAATGACAAACGTGAGATTCTTGGGACTCCTGAAGCTGAAGAAGCATTTGAAAATGTTAAGAAAGACTTTGCCAATGATGCTTTACTGGTCCATCCTCGTAATGGTGCTGAATTGCACATCTTTTCCGATGCTTCAGACTATGCATGCGGTGTTGTTTTAGAAGAGTTATGTATTGATAACAAATGGGAACCTTTAGCTTTATATTCACAGAAGTTCTCTCCGGCTCAGCGTTAAGTACGGTAAGTACGCCCCGTATGATTGCGAACTTACGGCTGTTTACCAGGCTGTTAAGTACTTTTCATACCTCGTGGAGAGTCGTTACTTCAAGATCCTTTCGGATCAGAATCCTTTAATGTATGCTTTTGTTAAAAAATCAGAAAAAGCTTCCCCATGCGCAGCCCGTCATCTTTCATGTATAGCACAATTTACAACGTGCATTGAATATGTTCCTGGTTCAGACACTGTTGTTCCTGATGCACTTCCACGCATCGAATCTATCCGATTGCCTGTTGAAATTGACCACAACGAACTCGCTGTCCTTCAGGAATCTGATGAGCAATTCAAACAAATTCGTGAGTCTCCAGATTACCCTTTGACTTTAAAACGTATTCAGTGGGGCACTGCTCACACCACTGTATATTGTATGTGTACTCGACTGCATATTCCTGAGACTTTACGCAAAACGGTTATTGATCTCTTTCACAAACCTGCTCATCCACGGCCTAAGGTTTCTGACAGGTTAATTAGACAACGATATGTCTGGCCAAACGTGCATCGTGACATTACTCGCTGGTGCAAAGGCTGTTAACAATCCAAGGTTTCACGGCATGTTAAGGGGTAACACCACTCTAGCGGCCCGAAAAAATGCCTAATTTGTACGATTTTTTACAAGAGTAGGAAAGAAGGAATCAAATTTCTTTTTTGAGGTTTTACTATACATATATTGAGGTACAAAAATATATTTTTTTTTACATTTAAAAACCTTTTACTCAAACCTCCAAACGGGAGAACACTTTTCTCGGAAGTATGAGACCTGGAACAACAAACAAAAGAAATTCTTAATATATATAATGTTAACTTTTGAAGTACGTAGGGGTTTTTTTATCTCAATTTTTGTAGAAATGGCGCACTTCTGAAAAAAAGTCGATTTTTTTCGAAAAAAAACGATGTAAATTGTTTATAAAAAAAATTTACATTCAATCGAAAAACGGCTACGTACTTCTTTAGAGAATCTATTTGTGAAGCTACAATAAAAATTTCAATCCAATCCATGCAATAGTTTACGAGTAATCTGTTCTCCCAGTTTGGAAATACCGGTTTCGAGCATTTTTTGTTTACCTCTAATCTGCGATGCCTGCACCATATATTTGGCCATCCAAATTAATATTTGCCTCCTCCTCTTCCATTCTCATCGATTTTGAATCTAATCAGGCCTTCTTGGCTGCATCTGTGAGCGACCGCTCGGAAAACTTGATCCGTCGCTCATCAGTTTCAATGCAGAAATTGAAACAATTTGGTCCTATTTTAAGGCCTAATTTCTGCATAAGCTTCATGATGCTTGACAGGCCATCGTTGTAAATGCCTGCGGCAATATATACTGCAGTGTCAAGAACGTGCTTGCCTCTGGAGACTGATTTCGGAGCCATACACCACACGATTGAGTTGAAACTCTCGTTGCTGTTTTGCGTATATCCGCCGAGGCAACGAGTCAGCAGATCGTCGCTGCTCAATTCAGCATAAATGTGAGAAATTGGTTCAAATACATCTTACGACATTGCTGTCTTGTGTTTATAATTCAAATCTCCAGTGGCCTGGGCCCTCTGCCACGAGCACCATGAATCTTCGCCGCGCGGGCATCTCTCGTGCTTCGATTTGTCGTCCGTCGATAATTTATGGTCTAGCGTTGCGTAGATTTCATTGCGCATATTTTTTATAGAATCATAATTTCTACGTATTGCTAGACCATAATAAATTGACAATTCGTCGATTAATTTACCAGTGAACTTGCACTTTCCTCCGAGCCCTTTAGTTTTCTTTTTTAAATTTCGAAGGCGAGTACCCATCCGTTTCTGCACGTGGTCGATGCACTCTTTCTTCGTTACTGACAAATTTTTATAAGGCTGCGAATCTACGATACCTTGAAAAGTTTTTGAATCACCGTCCCCGACGTAATTGGCATATTTAAGTTGGTGTAAATATTCTGAACGCTGGAACATCTCAATAACGGCATCCACTTCCATTTTTCCCGCCGAGCCGTCATGGTTCGATTGGCATTCGTTTTCATGGGTTTCGAGCCATTCCTTGTACTCATCCGTGTTACTTTTTTTTTCCAAAAGTCGCATGCCTTACAATATTTAGATTTTACTAAAATGTCGACCACTTTGCCAGTACACCATACAATAAGTGATACAAATCCGAAAAGGGACGTGAAGCCGCGTTTGCGCCACGAACCATCGCCAGATACCGTAATACCACTTGTGTTTCCTTTTTCATCACTTTTTTTCTTCTCTTCCTTAGCTGCATTTTTCATACTCTGCTCACAAACCTCCTTTGCATCGACAGTAATCTTCTGCACAACTTTATCGTAAAATGATTGCAAAATTGGCCATGAACGCGCAAAATTTTATTATTCCATTCAATCCTATTCCCAGTAGTTGCATAGCAAGAATCATTCTACGATTAATGTCGTATGCTTTTTTAATGAATGGCGAAGAAGGGATAGAAATGTTGTCGCAGTTTTGGAATGAAATAACAATTTTGAAACCCAAGCCACGCTTTCCACACTCGGTGAATGTTACATCTGACTTGCACTTTTTGCACACAACAGCTTGCGATATAGCGATAAATACGGTTAAAAAACTCAGAATTCGATAAGCAAAGCCTTCATCTACTTCAAAGTCATCAGGATCGATGGTAGATAATTTTCGAGCCGATGTGCCAATCGCTTCGACGCTTGGCTTCTCCATTTCATAACGGTTACTTGGCCGCGCCGCTTTGAAATTTTCGGTCTCTTCAAATTGCTCTTATTCCCCTTCGTCGATTTCTTGCCATCATACACTGGTCTTTCACTACTTATATTGTTTATACTTTTCACACTGTTCACTTACAATCAACGAAATTTGTAATATATAAATATATAAAAATGAAAAATCAGCAGAAATACAAATCGATCGTGTGCACAGCGTCGCTTTGCAGCTGTACTAACTAACATATATACACACCGAAACAAGCTAATTTCAGTATTAGCGCACCCTGCAGGATGCCTGAGGAACCTCAAGGACCCTTGGCTCTGTAAGTAACAAGGTCTCCTATTACTCCGATAGATGAAATCAATACAAAAGCGATGAATCAGAACGCGCCGCGTGCTCTCATTTAGCGCGCTCAGCGAGCGGTCCTAGGCACTGCCGTAAAATCGATAGTTGAACCTTTTTAAAATTATTTGACACTATAGGACCAATTGCATATTATTTTTATGACCCTAAACTATTGTTTAAGCAGAAAAAAAAATTGATTTTTTGAAAATCCTGGAGCGGTGTTACCCGTTACGCCTCTCCCAGAAAAGTTTGTAGCATCAGATGATCGCTTTGATCATGTGCATATCGATATCGTTGGTCCATTGCCTGCATACGACGGTTTTGAGTATGTTCTCATTATGATTGATCGTTTTTCGAGATGGGTTGAAGCCGTTCCCCTACAAGAAACCTCTGCTTAGACCATTGCCAGAGTTTTCTTTGATACTTCTCGGTACGGTTATCCTAAGGTTCTCACCAGTGACCAAGGTTCTCAGTTTGAGTCTCGACTCTTTTCAGCGCTTCTCTCGCTAATTGGTTGCGAACGTATGCGCACTGCTGCGTACCATACAGTAGCCAATAGACTCATTTAGCTTTGTCACCGTAGTTTTAAAGCCGCCATCATATGTTATGCGGGCACGAATTGGACGCGCACGCTTCCTGTAATCTTACTAGGATTACGATGTCATATTCGCTTGGACACTGGTGCTTCTCCAGCAGATTATCTTTTTGGCACAACTTTATGCCTCCCTGGAGAATTTTTCCTCCCAGACAACTTTACCCCCGATTCTTTCTAACATCTTCCGTGAAGAATATCGCGCGTATATGCGTGTGATCCGATCAGTGCTCGTAATGCACAATCATCAGAAAAGCACATTTGTCTCTAAGATCTCTATACCTGCACAAACGTTTTCATGAAAAATATGACTAAAATATTGTTAGAACGACCTTTTAAAGGTCCTTTGACATTGTAAATCGCGTTTCAGGTCGCGTATTTGATATGGAAATCAACGGCAGAACGCGTAGCGTTAACGTCAAATTGTTGAAACACTTGTATTTTATACCCGATGAACTCGAAAATCTAGTTGCTAGTAATAATCATACGCAAGGCAATCAGCCTTCAACTAGTCGTTCTGTGATGAAAACGTATTCACGTAAAAAAGTATCTTTCACTGCAGATACAAAAAAGTAACTTATTATTAGTTTTGTTAAGATAATGTAACTATTTCGATACATATTGTAATGTTAAATGCGTTATTTTTTGTTATACTATTAACTCCGATGTGATTCTAATATTAATTACACATGTGTTTAACTTTCATGTTCAGCCTGTAATTATTGATAAGATAAAAATACAAATTATAAAACAATCTCGTTAATCACTCGGGGGGAGTGTGTAGGGACTAGATCATCCATCCCACTCTAATACCTTCCATCTCTCTCTAATGCGAAGAGTGGGGGAAATGGCGCTCAGCGCCAATTTGACTGTAGCCACCTGCCAGTGGCAGTTCTCGCCCAACACTCGGGTTGTGAAGACGTGTCTTGCACGCTCTGTTCTTGAGGTGAATAAAGGCACCTTTGTTCTTGTTACTTGCTGCCTCTCAATTCCTGGAGCAACACTTTCTCCCCGCTACACACACACGAGAGAGAGTAGAGCTCTCCTCCAGATCTTTTCGTGGCTATCCTATTCTCCACAGGTTCTTGCTTTCCGCGCCACCTCGCGGCTCCTCGCGGAACCTTCTCCTCACCGATCGTCACTCGCTCTGCCTCTTGCACTCGCTTCTCGCCCCACGATGACCGCCCGCTCAGGCGTTTACACGCTGGGCACCCGAGATCCGGCAACGCTGCGCTTCCTCCCCTCTAAAGGCGAGCTCTGATTGACCAACTTGAATACTCTCCCCTGACGACCCCTAAGGAAATAAAAATTTTTTTTATACCACTAGTTTCAGACTTTTAAGACGAATCCAGTCATATATATTTGTATGTAGTGTTTCCGAATCACCCTATATAAGGGATATTTTTCTATTTTCCATATATATCCTATTGTCTCTTCATTTTTTTGTATATAGTACTCGATTTACTCTTCAAAATGCGACGTCAAACGAGTTGATTAGTTAAAATATGCTGCTATGAAAATTCGTCGAGAATAGCAAGTTTTTAAGTGATAAACGAGCAAATACAGTTTTATTTAGGAGAACATTTTTTTGTTGGTTTGCCTAATGCGATGATGTTATTAATAAACTTATGACAAAAGTAAAAAAAAATTGGTTGCTGGATAAACTAACATACAATTATTTTAGGTCACCTAATGTAATAAAAGTGCTCAAAATCAAACGTTAAATGCTATTTGCGGTGGTAAATACCTCTTAATGCTAACTTCACGTAACCGGAGAACAAATGTTATTTTTAAGCCGATTACAATATTTTGGAGTGGTTAGCATAAGAAAATTTGAGATTAGGAAAATTTTGGACTACCCTAATACGTGCGTGCGTGCGTGCGTGCGTGCGTTCGTTCGTGCGTACATGCGTGTGTGTGTCTGTCTGTGTGTGTGTATGTGTGTGTGTGTGTGTGTGTGTGTGTATGTGTGTGTTTGTGCCCGCGTATGTGTGTGTGTGTGTCTATGTGCGTTCCTTCGTTCCCGCGAAAATTTAAGATTAGGTAAAGTTGGAACTACCCTAGTACGTACGTACGTACGTACGTGTGTATGTATATATGTATGTATGTATGTATGTATATATGTATGTATGTATGTATGTGTTTGTGTATGTCTGTGTGAGTATGTGCGTGTGCACATGTGTGTGTGTGTGTGTGTGTGTGCGCATGTGTGTGTTTGTGTGTGCACATGTGTGTGTGTGTGTGTGCGCATGTGTGTGTTTGTGTGTGCACATGTGTGTGTGTGTGCCCATGCATGTATGTACCTATGTATGTATGTATGTACATTTCTTTGATCCCACGTACAGTATAAACGGCTAGACCGATTTTGATAAATTTGGTGTTAATCGATTCGTTGTGATATCAGGAGTGTCCCCAGATATATAAGGTTTCGGAAAAATCAATATAATGGATGCTATCTTTAAAAAACACAATGATGCTTCCAATATAATAATTTAGTTTTTTTAATTATAAGGGTCTTGACCTATATTCAAAGAATGTGTATATGGTTTAAAGCGGTTATGATGTCGCTGATTACAAAACTGGCGTCAAAATTGACAAAAAATTAATACAAAATATATTCAAACAAATTTAAACAAATATAAATTTTTACATAGTCGGGCTTTTATTTATTAACCAAAATATCAAAATATATTTATGATAAGTAATAGGGTATCAATTATAGGTACTGCGTAAAAATATATACCAATTATTTGTACCCTACTATTTTCTTTAAATATATTCTGATATTGTGGTTGATAAAAATAACTTAATATTCTTATTAATTGTATTAATGCAATATTTTTATTTTAAAATAAGTAAAAGTTTATCTTTTATTTGGTTTTTATATCCACAATTTATAATGCATTTTGTTAGTAATATAACAATTTATTAGAACAATTTCAGTCTTCTAATTTTCATATTTAATGTCTCTTAAATTTATTTTAAAGCAAAGAAAAATATTTTTTTTTATATGAGACTAAAAATATCATTTTTTGACGTATCCCAACATGCCAAGAAAAACTTCAGTTAAAAAAAAATTTTTGAATGCATTTGTAGACTGGTTAAACTGTGACATTTTTTTGTGACAAAATTATTTTTCATGCCCTCATAAGGAAGCATTTAAAATAGTCATTAAATTCTAGAAAAATTCTACACCCTTACTCTATTACTACGGAATAATTTAGCCATGTAAAACCCACAAATAATAAAATAGTTCACTAAAAAAAAGAAAAACTAAAAAATGTCATTTTGCTCAAAAAAGCGACTTGTCGACTTCTAAACATTTTTAAAAAATTCTGAATAAATTTTAGTTTTCATTTATTTTATAAGGCATCGATAGGGGACTTAAAAAATTTTTGGTTATTTTGAACCGCCCTAGGGCTCACGAACGCATGAATATGATGTTTACACTTCGGATAATAAACTAAATTGCGTACGCACACTATTGATTTATCAGTAGCACTGATATTGAGAATCGTCTCCCGCAGTAAGTAACTCTGTGTGTATTTGTGTTGTTATTTTTATTCGGGTGAGAGATATAAGATTCTAGACCAGAGTGCGCGTAGATAGCCTTCACGGTGACTATCGTAGCTGCATTCGGCGTGATTAGGAGCCTACAGTACTCACTCGATCACTCGTACCTCCATTCCAGTTGATGTTGACGTAGACACAGCCCAGGATGTCGTGAATGTGCACCGCCAAATGCCTTTCGTAAGAAGTCGCCCGCTGGCCTCGATTTGGTTAAATTACATCCTTGACGGGAATCACTGCTTTCACTGCCTGGGACGACTTTCACTGCCTGCGCAGGACTCTCGACGATCCGTCGCTTGGCTCGCCCAGAGCCAGTCGCGCGGTCTCCCAATTCTTGAGGTGGCTTCCGCGCTCTTCTTCTCTGCTGCTGTACTCCCCTCCAATACCTTTCTCGCAGCGTAGTTACTGCTGCTCATTATGGCTAGCTCTCTCAGCTGACGCACTTATCCCTCTCTCTATCTATTTCTCGTACTGTGTGTTAACGGTGTGATGTAATGTGTATGTATGTGCGGACTGGCTCCTGACGGCTCATTAGTATGTACGCATACGTATCTCGCGGCACTCATACTGTTTGCGTCTCGTAAATCTGTAACGAGACATATGCCTCATTACATCAGAAACACGAAGAATTTTCAAAACGCATCATGTGTAATAACTTTATATAAGATCTTGTCACTTAGAAACCTACTCGCAGCAAAGTTTTTCCAATAAATATAGTATTGACAACGGTAATATCTTGTCACGTAGGAGAAAGATTTTAAGGTTTTACAACGGTAAAATTATAGATATTACAAAGTATTTATAGCAAAAAGAAATTTCAGAATGATTGCTTTTATATGAAAAAATTTTGTCGGCACAAAAAATAAATTATTTTTTTGAGTTGAACTCACAAGGAGAGTGCACGAAGTGCGGGTCGCGAATTTTGATAAGGCTTTGAAAGCTATTTTCTGGTGCCTAAATATGAACTCCAGTACCCCCCATTTTGGCTAATGAGCCCATATTATCGAGATATATCCAATTGTGTCACAATTACCCATTTTTTACTGATTAAATGGTACCTGTACTTCAGATCATAAGTCCGCAAGTTTTTACTCAGAAAAATTAACCCAAAAGTAAGTAAAAGTAGAACAAAATAGCTTTAATTTTCGCTTTATTTCATATAAAAATATCAATCTTTTGCAAAGTTATTAATTGTCAGAGAAAGTGATAAAAAATACATAAAAAATTAAAGATTTTAATTTTATTTTAAATCACTGATTTTCCATGCATTTCGTATTATTTTTTTCATAGTTATCAACTTTGTAAATGATTTATATTTTTATACGAAGCAAAGCAGAAATTAAAGCTCTTTAGTTCTACTTTTACCTACTTTTGGATTATTTATTCTGAGTAAAAACTTGCAGAGGTATGATATTAAGTAGAGGTACCATTTTCTCGCTAAAAGGGGGTATTTCGGGTATAATTGGCTATATTTCGGTAACAGAGGCTCGTTAACCAAATCGGCGGATGCTGGGGTTCATTTTTACGCACCGGGCAAAAGCTTTCAAAGCCTCATCAAAATTCGCGACCTGTACTTCGTATTCTCTGCTTATCAGGCCCCCTTAAGGTCGAACTCCAGTGATTTTAAAAAATCTCTCCATTTCGTCCAATAATATTAAAAATTCGGTAACTTTTTTGTCATGATTAAAGAAGGTTGTAAAAAAATTTTGAGAATTTTTCACTAATTTTGTTTACTAGTTATTGGAGAAAATAGAGATATTTGTAATAAAAGCAAGGGTTTTTAGAATACGAGGGTAGTTCAATAAGTCTTTAGAATGACCAACAGATGGCGCGCGAATCGCTCCAAATCATCTGTTTTCAGTCAGCACCATTCCCGACTAGATATATGGTGCAGTCACAGTCCACATCTTCTGAGTTTACATGTCTTCATAACCAATTGAAAAAAAAAATTGCTTGTTAAGAAAAATGGAAAAAAACGAGTTCAGAGCGGTAATTAAACATTTTCATTTAAAGGGTTTAACTCCATATGAGATAAAAAATGAATTGGACTCAGTTCATGGCACATCCGCCCCTGCCTTAGCAACGGTTTATAACTGGGTAAATGAATTTAAGCGTGGTCGTACATCAATAAGTGACGAACCACGTTCAGGAAGGCCCGTAGAAGCAACTACTCCCGAAATCATCAATAAAATCCACGATATGGTGTTGAAGGATAGAAGATTAAAAGTGCGTGAGTTAGCTGAGGCCACAAGGATATCTATAGGTGCAGTTGTTTCAATTCTACGTGAAAAATTAGGCATGAAAAAGCTATCGGCAAGATGGGTGCCGCGTTTGCTCTCAGCTGAGAATAAACGCAATAGAGTGGTCGCCTCTGAGCCTCTTTTGGCGCGCATAAGTCGGAATCCTGAGGAATTTTTTCGTCGATTTGTGACTGTGGATGAAACATGGATACACCACTACACTCCTGAGACAAAGGAACAATCCAAACAGTGGATTTCCACAGGCGAACCAGCTCCAAAGAAGGCAAAGACCGTAAAGTCAGCTGGTAAGGTTATGGCTACAGTTTTTTGGGATGCACGTGGAATTATACTTATTGACTACTTGGAAAAGGGTAAAACAATTACTGGTGAGTATTATGCATCATTATTAGAGCAGCTGAAAGAAGAAATTAAAAAAAAAACGACCACATTTGGCGAGAAAAAAATTCTCTTTCATCACGACAACGCCCGAGTTCACACATGCTTCGTTTCAATGGCTAAAATTGAAGAACTAAAATTCGAATTGGTCGAACACCCACCGTATTGACCAGATTTAGCCCCCAGTGACTTTTTCTTATTTCCAAACTTGAAAAAATGGCTCGGTGGACAGAGATTTACGGACAACGAAGACGTCATTGCCTCTGTAAGTGCTTATTTTGAGGAACTTCCGAAAACGCACTTTTCTGAAGGATTAAAAAAACTTAAAAAGCGATTGACCAAGTGTATAGAGCTCCAAAAAGATTATGTTAAAAAATAAAAAAAAATTTACCCAAAAAAAAATTGTTTTTATACTTTATTCTAAAGACTTATTGAACTACCCTCGTAGTTTCTTGCGCATACAGATTTCACGAATTATATTTTAAAAATTCTAGGATATTTTTCAACTTAAAATGAACAAAAGTTAATATTTTTGAAGTTGTTTAAATTCAATTAATGGTCTAAAATAAATACATCGTTTTTTGATCTTAATAAAACATAAAAAATTGCATGTCTCAACACTGACAATGGATGAATAAAAGATTTACCATAAAAATACCTAAAAACAAAATATTAATTTATTTTCAAAATACTTTAATCGATATTTTCTGGAAGTTTCAAAAATATTCATAGTCATGGGTTGCGCAAAGAACTTTTTGAAGGTAGAAAAGTAGGTTCGAGAAAGACGCGTTTAAAGTTTTAATTTGGTATGCTATCCAATGTTAATTTATTTCACTTAACTGGCTATAACTTTGGTATAACAACGAGTTTTGACATCTAGCATGTCTCAAAATGTTCATGAAACTATAAACATAAAAAATATGTAATAAAAAAAATTTCGATTTTTTGGTTAAAAATCAGTGAGTTTCCCCTTAAAAGAGATTATAAGTAATTATACATTAACTTCTAATTATACCACATATAGGTTACGTAGATGTTTTAACTCACTTAACATTGATGTTCTCAGTTTTTCTTATATACAAGTGTTTAAAAAATCAATACAAAGCAAATTACTGCAATTCTATTAAATTGTTCAGTTTTGCGTGATAATCATGCGATTATTTCTTTCAAATTTTTGTAGCCCAACTTGGGCATCTGTTATTATAAAATGGGAAACCCGTTGTTTCAATAAAATAAAATAAAATAAAGCAAAATAAAAATAAAATAAACAAAATAAAATACATTTTTATGCCTAATCTAAGATAAAATCCAAATATTAACAATTGGATATTTTTTTTACTCAAAGCTTCCTCTTTGAGGAAGCAATAATGGTACCGTAAACTGCTTAAAACAGATTTAGTTTATATATAGATGTAAATTAAAAATATAAATGTATAATTAAAATAAGATTATGGCTACAGCTAGTTGAATTAACTGTTGAGTATTAAACCATCAATGATAAATTAGCACACATTATTTGAGCTCCTAATTAAAAAGAGATATAGTAATTTAAAATTAATTTATTAGAACAAAAAACTTTATATTAAAACATTTAATTTACTTTGAAGAAGCTAAGCGCCAATGTATTGGCTGCGGATTTTTTTACTACAAGTGTTACTTAAAAATAATATTGTTAATTGTAATAATGTTTTTTTACTATTTGATTTGATTTAAACATAATAATTTCTTATTTAATTTAATTTTAGTCATGATTTAAATGAAAATATTAACTTATATTTAACAATCATAATATTGTTTTTACATAAAATTAAAAATGAAGTAAGTAGATACAACTGCATTTTCTTAGGTAAATTAATATTAATATATTGTCCGTTTACGATGTTGTACTTTCGTTGTCCTACAACAATCACTATTATTTATTGTAAGGCAATGCTTTATCAATGCTTTGCTCGGAATTACTCCTGTTGTCTCTTTTAATCATTCGCTTTTTATCTCTGCTTCTTCGGCTACGTCTCGAACTGCTGCGATAGTCTCTGCTTCTGCTACTATCTCTCGATCCAGTTATCCGATTTTTGCGTCGGCGACTATCTCCCGAACTGCTTCGATGGTCTCTGCTTCTGCGACTCTCTCACGAACTGCTTCTATGATCTCTCTGGCATCTTCGTCTATCCATGTTCTCTGTACTATCATATCTGTCGACCCTGGATAATCGTTGGTTCCGATGATCTCGAGGTAACTCTCCTGGTCCCTCCCTAGGTCCGCACTGTCGAAACGTATGTCTGTCCCTGGGCGGACTTCTAATTCTCTGGTGTCGGCATTGAACGGGATCCGTCTTAATCGTATTCGCTCCTCTCCTCCATTCTACTGCCATCCAATTATTCCATTGATTATTTCTCTCCTCTTCTGTAATTGATCTATAGTTTAGGATCTTTTCCTTTTTCCTCTGGTTGCACTGGAGGTCTGCGCTCCCTAATGGGCGATCAAGTTCCACCTTCTGTCGTTCCTTTCTTCTCATGATGTATCCTCCTTTTCGTCCCACAACACGATTTGAGGTGGCAGAGTTGGCCTGTGTATTGGCATCTGTCGACTCGACGGTTCCTGTAAATTGAAATTTCCATATGCCGTCTCTAGCGAGGGGGGGAGGGGGGGGGGGTAAAAATTTTGAAATATAATAATTGGAAAGGGTAAAACTACGACAAGTTAAAGTTTTGAAAATTTAGATTAGGAAGTAAAATAATTCCTAAAGTGAAAATTTGGAATTTAAGCCTTAATGAAAGGGAAAAACGTAGAAAAAATGTAAATATGAAAGTGCTTTATATTGAAAAAAAAAATTATTTGAAAGAAAAGAATTTTGAAATATAAAAATCGAATATTTCAAAAATATAAAGTAAAATTTATTGAAAATCAAATTTAAGAAACTGACAACTTACGGTGGGTGTTCGACCAATTCGAATTTTAGTTCTTCAATTTTAGCCATTGAAACGAAGCATGTGTGAACTCGGGCGTTGTCGTGATGAAAGAGAATTTTTTTTCTCGCCAAATGTGGTCGTTTTTTTTTAATTTCTTCTTTCAGCTGCTCTAATAATGATGCATAATACTCACCAGTAATTGTTTTACCCTTTTCCAAGTAGTCAATAAGTATAATTCCACGTGCATCCCAAAAAACTGTAGCCATAACCTTACCAGCTGACTTTACGGCCTTTGCCTTCTTTGGAGCTGGTTCGCCTGTGGAAATCCACTGTTTGGATTGTTCCTTTGTATCAGGAGTGTAGTGGTGTATCCATGTTTCATCCACAGTCACAAATCGACGAAAAAATTCCTCAGGATTCCGACTTATGCGCGCCAAAAGAGCCTCAGAGGCGACCACTCTATTGCGTTTATTCTCAGCTGAGAGCAAACGCGGCACCCATCTTGCCGATAGCTTTTTCATGCCTAATTTTTCATGTAGAATTGAAACAACTGCACCTATAGATATCCTTGTGGCCTCAGCTAACTCACGCACTTTTAATCTTATATCCTTCAACACCATATCGTGGATTTTATTGATGATTTCGGGAGTAGTTGCTTCTACGGGCCTTCCTGAACGTGGTTCGTCACTTATTGATGTACGACCACGCTTAAATTTATTTACCCAGTTATAAACCGTTGCTAAGGCAGGGGCAGATGTGCCATGAACTGAGTCCAATTCATTTTTTATCTCATATGGAGTTAAACCCTTTAAATGAAAATATTAAATACCGCTCTGAACTCGTTTTTTTCCATTTTTCTTAACAAGCAATTTTTTTTTTCAATTGGTTATAAAAACACGTAAACTCAGAAGATGTGGACTGTGACTGCACCATATATCTAGTCGGGAGTGGTGCTGACTGAAAACAGATGATTTGGAGCGATTCGCGCGCCATCTGTTGGTCATTCTAAAGACTTATTGAACTGCCCTCGTACCTGAAAGAAAAATTATATAATAATCTGTTCTTATGTCACAATATGAGAAACGATATAATATAAAATAGGGACACTTCAAGACAAAAAAAAACTTTTTTTTCATACATGCACGATTTTCAACTGATAACACGTGTATAAAAATACTATTTTTGACTGCTATAAAATGGCGCGAAATAGTATATTACGCATCTAGGTATGTAAAGAATTGTCGAGTTCATAGCATGTGTAAATATAATGTAGCAAACGCATGTTATGGAGTTGCCGTTTTACCTCCTCATACCTGCCTGAACAACAGCTCTGCAAAACTTCTTTCTGTGTAGAGAGGAGTTCTGATCCAGATACTCTTATTTTACAAGTTCCAAATTTAAACTTTCAAAATTTTATTTTTTCAGAAATATTTTTTAACCTTTCAAAATATTTCAAATTCCAAATATTTATTTTCTGATTTATAATTTTCAGTATAATAAAATTTCAATAAATTCTTAACTCTTTATTTTTATTCTTCAAAATTAATTATTTCAAAATTTGTATTTTCCAAATTATATTACTTCTAAAATTATTTTTTATTAATTTTTTACTTCAGTCTATAAAAAATTCCAAATTTTATTTTTCTTATATGATAACTTTCCAGTAATATTTACTTCGTAAATTTACGTTTCTACATATTTTAATTAAAAATTTTTTTCATTTAAAATAATGTTTTTCACATTTTTTATCCCCCCCCCCCCCCTTCATAATCTCTCTCATCTTAGCTGCGTATCCTCTCATCTTTTCTTCTGTCTCAAAAATACTTAACTATTATAAGGGTCTCCACACAATTGAGACAGGGCCTATACTCAATTTGGGCTGGATCTACACACACACATATTGTAAATTAATCACTATTGAAATAATAAATGATACACCGCAATATTTTTATTGAATGAAGTTAGCTTGAAAAGAAATCCTGATCTGGAACAAAAGCGATTTCTTAATCTGTAAAATTCTCTTGGTCTGTGAAAACAAAAAATATTTTTGTAGACCTGTAACTGACAGAATTCCAGACCTGTAAGGTGACCTGTAACAGATAGAAAACCCAGGCCTGAAACAAAAATATCAGTATATCTGAAAAGAAATTTTCCTCGACCTGTAACAAATAAGCAGCTATCACAAACGCTCCTACCAATCTGTGTGTGTGTCTAAAAGGGTTCAGAAAATATTATGGAGTCAGGGCGTAATTAATATAAAGAAGAATAAGCTCTCTTTTCTCCGCCAATTCACCAATAACACGATTATTCACATAAATACCGCAACCACAGAAAAATAACTATAGCCATAAATAATAATAATAAAAAATATATAAACAATCGTTATGTAATATTGTTTCAATTTAATACTACAATGTTATACGCTCTTCACGAATACAAAAAACAAAATAAAATAAAACCTGGTTAGGTTCTTTCAATGTGTTGAAGAAGTATTGTGTGTTGTTCGTATGCTTGCTGTAAACAAAACTTAAATGCTACTTATTATTCTCAACAAACAGAAACCCAAAACCCTAGGGTGGCGAAATTAATACACTTGGTCATCATTGCCCTACGTGGGCGCCATTTATGATGTTGTACTTTTGTTGTCCTACAACAATCACTATTATTTATTGTAAGACAATGCTTTACCAATCATTTACTAATTTATCACTTACGTTCATGACTCCTCTGATCTCACGAGGAGGTTCACTGATCGGCGTTTGGATAATCGATGATAACCTCGAGGGATAAAAGTTAATGATACTTATTAAAAAAAATCTATTTTTATTAAAATGGTGTAATTTATGTGGTAGGGGAGAGTGGTACATAATGGGTACTCTTAATTTTTTATTTAACAGTATAATTTGTAACGTGGGATTTGGTTACTCTAATTATTTATAACTTTTGCTCAGCACTTTACCGAATTTATCAATAATAATGGGCGCCAGGTAAAGCACGGCTAGCTCTGCACGAGTCCTCTCCCAGAGGAAGTTCCGTGAAGCGGAAAATCAGGATAATTAATTATATAATAACCACACAAATTTCACACTTTAAGTACCTTAGCTTTATTTTAATGATCACATATTATAGCGGTCGCCAATTTACAATTTTCCGCACAACTAACAGGTCGCTATACAAGATGGCTACGCTAGCCCTCGCGCGCGTCTCCCGCGACGACCAAATCCCCACGTTTTCCCGAGTTTTCTCGTCTATCACGTAATCCCCCCCCCCCCTTTTCTTCCACGCTACTATTCGTAAATTTCGAACTGACTCGGCGCGCACTGATTCTAAATGATGATGTCACACCACCAACGCATTTACGCCATTGCCTCCGAGCACATGACGATGATACTATACAGGGTGTCAATTAAGTCCTGGGACGGCTGAATATTTTCTAAAGTACTGTATTTCTGGAAGAGGTCAAGGTCATTCCTTAAGTAACTTTGAACAAGGAACCCAACGGTGACCTTGGATTTGACCTTGAACCTCATTTTCAAGGTTAATTTGAGGTCAACCTCATTTTTTCAAACGGGAACCCCTATTTTTTATAGCGGAATCGGAAAGAGCGGAAAATTTTAAATCCGGATATGTATTGAGGTATGGGCTTGAGGTAACCCCTATAGGTCAAATAGAGGTCAAATAATAACTTCTTAAAAATCTCGCGAGTTCAGTGATAAAACAAAACAAACAAAGGTCATACCCTAGGTAAATCTTTACGGAGTACCCGACGGTGACCTTGGATTTGACCTTGAACCTCATTTTCAAGGTTGTTTCGAGGTCAACCTCATATTTTCAAATGGAAACCCTTATTTTTGATACCGGGTTCGGAAGGAGCGAGAAATTTCAAGTATGGATGTGTTGAACAAGGGATGTAATTGTGACCTTCAATTTGACTTTGGACTTGACCTTGAAGGTCATTTGAAGGTCAACTGGTTTTTTTAATCCGAAATCCCAGTAATAATACCGGAAACCGATAGAGCGAGAAATTTTACATTCAGTCCTTATTCTCACTTTTAGCGTTACCCAGAAACAACGACGTGGACGTAGTAAGATCTGTTTCCTTTGGGGTGCTTGATTAACGTGAGTCCCCTTGCCTCTCCCTTAGAGGTCCAAAGTTTAATGGCAATAACATCTTGGATTTGAAGAAAATGAAATTTCGGTATTAGATCCTAACTCAGCGACCGCAAAAATCCCCGAGTACTCATTTCCAGGCAAAAATGTGTTGTTCCCAAGATTTTCATCAGCCATCTTGAATTCGCCATTTTGGATTTGGAAAAATCGAAATTTTAGTAGTAGATTCTAACTCAGCGACCCCAAAAACCCCCATGTAAAATAGTTCAAGACAGAATAGTCACTTAAAAGGAATGTTTACAAAAGAAAATGATTGTTAGATAAAATAAACGTTTGTTAAAATTGTTTCCAAACTCATTTCAAGTTTGTAAATAGGTAAAGACAAAGATTGATGTCAGGAATTTATCATTACAGTTTATAAGTTAGCGGTTCCTGAATTTAAGGACCCTTAATTAAGCATTTAAAAAAAAACAGAATTTATTAGATATTTTGCGTTGTTCCTGGATTGTACTTCCGGCTGATAGTTTTCGAACAAAATAAGTTTTAGAGTTCAAATTGGTAGTTCAAATTCGTAGGTATTTAAGTACTCACAATTTATTTTAGCTAATAATTCCTTTTGGAAAAACTCGTTTTCCTTTGCAACTGATAAGTTTTTCTTTTGGTTTCAATTTGTGTACTATTCTTATCTAATTAAAAAAATGGCATATGCTAAACTTTCGGAGCGAGAACGGATAAGTTTGTTGATGATGCGTGGTTGGGGAGATCGAGTTCGATCTTACCTTGAAGTGCGCACACTGTTCAATAACAATTTCCGTAATCAAGATGGACAAACGCCTATTTCAAAATCTACAGTCGAAAGGACTGTACGGCGCTTTGCAGCATTTGGGACTATTAGTGATTTTCAGAGAACTGGTCGCCCAACATCTATTGCAACTGAAGAGAAGCAGATTGAAATTGCTCAAGCGTTTATTGAAAATCCGCATCTCAGTTTACATAGAGTTGGGCATGAGCATGGCGTTTCTCATGAATGCGTACGAAAAATTCTGAAAAGCATTCATTTTCATCCTTAAAAAATCCATTTGGTACAGGAGCTTAATGAAGATGATCCGGATCGTCGGCTCGAGTTTTGCGAAACGATGATGAATAGAATAGACGCAGAGCCTAATTTTTTATACAATATAGTTTTTTCGGATGAGGCTACTTTCACTTTAAATGGTGAGGTTAATAGACAAAATTGCAGATATTGGTCTGACTCAAATCCTGCATGGATGTTGGAAAACCACACACAATATCCACAAAAGGTGAATGTGTGGGCTGGTATCTTTAACGATACTCTCGTAGGCCCTTTCTTTATCGACGGTAATCTCACTGCAGCTTTATACGAACAGTTACTAAGGGATCAAATAATACCACGAATTAGAGAGATAGCAGGTGATGATTACGATGTAACTTGGTTTCAGCAGGATGGAGCAGCCGCTTATTTTGGTCGAGACGTTCGAGCATATTTGGATGTTCAGTTTCCTCGTAGATGGATTGGAAGGAGGGGTGAAATCGAGTGGCCGGCTAGATCTCCGGATCTGACACCACTCGATTACTTTCTATGGGGTTACCTCAAGAGTAAAGTTTATGCCACTAAACCAAACAATTTAGAGGATCTGCGCAATCGGATTATGCAAGAGGCTGCTAGAATTGATAGAGCAATGATTCGCGATGCTGTTACTCATTTTTACAATCGTCTAGCTTTCTGTCAAGAAGTTGAAGGTTTTCAGTTTGAGCATCTCCGTTAAACTTTGAACCTTTGAGTGAGAGGCAAGGGGACTCACGTTAATCAAGCACCCCAATCGTGAGAGGCAAGGGAACTCACGTTAATCAAGCACCCCAAAGGAAACAGATCTTACTACGTCCACGTCGTTGTTTCTGGGTAACGCTAAAAGTGAGAATAAGGACTGAATGTAAAATTTCTCGCTCTATCGGTTTCCGGTATTATTACTGGGATTTCGGATTAAAAAAACCAGTTGACCTTCAAATGACCTTCAAGGTCAAGTCCAAAGTCAAATTGAAGGTCACAATTACATCCCTTGTTCAACACATCCATACTTGAAATTTCTCGCTCCTTCCGAACCCGGTATCAAAAATAAGGGTTTCCATTTGAAAATATGAGGTTGACCTCGAAACAACCTTGAAAATGAGGTTCAAGGTCAAATCCAAGGTCACCGTCGGGTACTCCGTAAAGATTTACCTAGGGTATGACCTTTGTTTGTTTTGTTTTACCACTGAACTCGCGAGATTTTTAAGAAGTTATTATTTGACCTCTATTTGACCTCTAGGGGTTACCTCAAGCCCATACCTCAATACATATCCGGATGTAAAATTTTCCGCTCTTTCCGATTCCGCTATAAAAAATAGGGGTTCCCGTTTGAAAAAATGAGGTTGACCTCAAATTAACCTTGAAAATGAGGTTCAAGGTCAAATCCAAGGTCACCGTTGGGTTCCTTGTTCAAAGTTACTTAAGGAATGACCTTGACCTCTTCCAGAAATACAGTACTTTAGAAAATATTCAGCCGTCCCGGGACTTAATTGACACCCTGTATAGTATCATCGTCATGTGCTCGGAGGCAATGGCGTAAATGCGTTGGTGGTGTGACATCATCATTTAGAATCAGTGCGCGCCGAGTCAGTTCGAAATTTACGAATAGTAGCGTGGAAGAAAAGGGGGGGGGGGATTACGTGATAGACGAGAAAACTCGGGAAAACGTGGGGATTTGGTCGTCGCGGGAGACGCGCGCGAGGGCTAGCGTAGCCATCTTGTATAGCGACCTGTTAGTTGTGCGGAAAATTGTAAATTGGCGACCGCTATAATATGTGATCATTAAAATAAAGCTAAGGTACTTAAAGTGTGAAATTTGTGTGGTTATTATATAATTAATTATCCTGATTTTCCGCTTCACGGAACTTCCTCTGGGAGAGGACTCGTGCAGAGCTAGCCGTGCTTTACCTGGCGCCCATTATTATTGATAAATTCGGTAAAGTGCTGAGCAAAAGTTATAAATAATTAGAGTAACCAAATCCCACGTTACAAATTATACTGTTAAATAAAAAATTTAAAGAAAAGCAGTACTTTAGAAAATATTCAGCCGTCCCGGGACTTAATTGACACCCTGTATATATATATATATATATATATATATATATATATATATATATATTATGTGTACAAGGGTAACGTTAATTACTAATTCTCTCTATAAGTGCCGAGGGATGCTCGATAAATACAGCCCACTCACCGTCGCTAAACTGTAGTCGCCTCGCAGTGCCCCACGTTACTACTTTTCGCCAAAACTGCCACTACTAAATTCCTACATGCCGATTCTATCCTCGCGGTCTTCTAAACGTGAGAGGTGCGCGCGACGTACGTCTAGAAGCTACGATGGGCGGACAGTGAATGCCCAAGCTCGGAGAGGGCGGAAATCTTTTTCAAATTTTCGGCTCTTCTTTTGCCTATATTCAGCCCACACACTTGTTGCTTCCGCCCTTATCTTCTCGGTGATTGGCCTTGATTTTCCCTAAATGCAAAAATCAAGGCTAAGTCTGCGGCAATTTGCCGCCCTGCCCACGAAGCGCGGGCAATATGAATCGCTAAATATACACGCGCGGTAACCCGGCGTGTATATCTACATCGGGCGCTTTCGGTTTTGTCGCCGCAGGACCATCATAGTTGGCAGCGGGGACGTGCGCGCGCCGCCCTACACTATGGTAGACCGGCAGCTTCAGGCGGCTCGCGGCGCGGCGGCTGCTAGCTCTCCCCATGCTGTCGACAGCCGCGTCGGTATCTCTCTTTCTTTCTCTCTCTCTCTCGTGGCTACAGCTGAGATGGTGTGTCTCGAGGAAGCCGCCGCTGCTGCTGTGAATCCTCTCTCCTCCCGCGTCTGCGTGCAACGGGAGAGAGGGCGGTCGCGCGCGCGTGTGTGTGTGCGCGGGCAGTAGCTGATCATCCTCGAGAGGCGAGGGAGAAAGAGCAAGTGAGAGAGAGAGGGTCGCGCGCGTACAGCGTGCGATGGTGTAGGTGCCGGGTGTGTGTTTGTGTATAGGCTCGTCGTCGTTGCTCGCTCCGATCAGTCGTCTCTGCGGCGCGATCAGCTGGTGCCGCTGGTATGGATATGTGCATGTGTGTGTCGGTCTATGGCTTTCCTCAGTCGTGACTCTCCTGATCCTCATTCCCTCGACAAAATAAAATAACAATTCCCGCCCATTAATAACAATAATTTAATAAAAGATGCTCGGCTCTGGTGACGGGTGATTTGGTCGCGATTGACTGCCCGTATTTTAATACACTGGGACGCGAAATGCACGTCACAAATTGAAGCAATAAAATAATTCGAAGTTAATAACTTCTGTGTGAAGAATATCACATTGCAAAATTTCAGATACATACATAGTTCAATAAAAAAATTTATGATTTAGTGCTTTATCGTGACACATTAATAAACCTCTGACTATTCATTGGCTCTTAGCTTCCTCAACATTATTGATTTTCTTGAATATTAAATTATTTGTTCTAGTTTATTCAGTGGTAAAAGACAAAACAACAATACCATTTTTTCGAATGTCTAGATAAATAGATTCAAATTTTCACAATGTCTTTCAAACCTATACAAAAGTATAGCATAGTATGAAAAAATATTTAAATTGTATAGAAACTTAAAAAGCTTTTGCAAATCGTTACATTTTTTTCAATTGACAATATTAAATAATAAATTTCGCAACACTATAATTGTTGATTAAATGTTTTGTATATACAATAAAACACATACTAGATTTGCAAACAATTTTTGTTGTAATTTTGTAATTTTGTTCAAGTTAGGTACAAAGAATTTATTCATTAATTACAAAGATATTATAAAAATGAAAAAAACAGATGAACATAAATGAATGGATAAATCTTCAAAATTATTTTGATTTCAAATCTTCATAAAAAAATAAATAGTACATTGTACAATTACAATGCACGCACGCATGCATGCAGGTACGCACGCACTCACACCTACAGACACGCACGCACGCACGCATGCACGCACGCACCCATCCACCTACACCCACATGGACATCTACACACACACACATACACATACAAACACATACACACATACACACAGGAGGAAGCAGAAACCATTAATTTATATATTTTTGTTATAGTATATTATAGCATTTATTTGAATAATTATATTATTATTATTATTATACATCCACCTACAGATTTGTATAGATTTTGAAATATTCTGTAAGAATTGTAATGCGATAGAACGTTGGGTTCAAAACATTGATTTTAAACGTTATACGCCGTTGCTAATGTTAATACTTGATTACATCGATGAATTTTGTCACGTACAGTGAGGCGTATTTCAATACAATTTTATGTCAATGATTTAACTAAAGTATTGTTCTCGTGTTTATTTGATTCTTTTAAATATATACCAAAATTTAAAAGGCTTATTTTAATTAAGGGGTAACACCAATCTAGGATTTTGATAAATTCAATTTTTTTTTGGTTAAGGTGTACTTAAGGGTATTAAAAATAAGATGCCAATCACTTCATAGTGCAAAAAAATATTTGAAGGTCTCTCCCGACGACTTTGCTTCGTCACCTCGCAGCGCTCTGCGAGCACGATCGTTGACTCACCTGGCGCGCTCCGATGTATTGCCATTATATAGCTTATACCTCTCTGGATAATAAGTAGCATTCTTACCGATAGTACATAGGGTATTTCAGGTTTCACAGAAGACCAATAGGTGGCACATATAGGATGTTCATGCCATAAAGAAATCGTATTATTCGAGCAGTGTAACTATCAGTGTGCGTGCACGTCGTTTTACTCTCTCCATCATTATGATATATATTTCGTTGTTTTGAAGTGATTTTTAACAATAAAATAAACGATGTACAGTGGGCGAAAATGTGCAAGGAGAGGTACCGCAAATATCAAGCGAACGGAATCAGAAGCACGTCGGCCACTGAATCACTATGAAATGGAGAAGTCAAAGGACGGGAACGTTAGTGCGTCGGCTAAGAAATTGAGGAATTTGGGTCCTGACGATTTTGTAATAGAAGAGGGGTTTGGCTATCGGATATTAAGCTTCTTAGCAGTTTTCTCTGCCATATCACAAGCTGTTGTTTGCAAGAAATGCCATTCAGAAATAACATTCTCCAAGTGGAAAGCGTGGCTTAGGCTTCAGAATCGTCATTTCTTGTGGAAAATGTGATAATATCGTTATTCGTAAAAAGCATACGAAATTAACCGTAGAATCGTTTTAGCTATACATATACTATCATATACCGATTACTCGGTGTGGGATTAAATAGAATACAAAAGTTTTGCGCGGTCATGGATTTTCCACGGCCAGGATCGCTACGGGAGCAGAGGCGGTTTGTAAAATTATCATGGAACATGAAGCTCGAGAAAAGAAAGAAAAAGATACTGAAGAAGGATACGCAAATGGTATAACTGTATCTGGTGATGGTTCGCGGAGAGATCGTGGGTTTTCGCGGTTGTACGGATTTGTCTCGCTCATTGGATGACTTAGCGGCAAAGTGGTCGATATTTTTGTGAAATCAAAATATTGTAAGGAATGTTAACATTGGAAAAAGATAGCCATACTGAGAAGTACAAGGAATGGGCTGAAAATCGTACAGATGAATGCCAAATAAATCACGAGGGATCCTTGTGAAGCATGGAGGTAAACGCCGCTACTGAAATCTTCTAGCGCTCAGTACGATTGCACAATGTAAAGCATGCACGTTACGTGCGGGATGGTGACTCGAAAACTTATGAAGGTCTCTTGGATTCGCAGTCCTATGAAAAGCTCATAGTTTTAATGAAAGAGTGCATCGACTACGTGCAAAAGCGAATGTGAACTCCCCTTCGCTATTTGGCAAAAGGCAAAGGCCAGTGGCACTTTAAAAGTTTATAAGCACAAACCAGCATTGTCAAAAGAAGTTTTGAAAGCTATTAAACCCTTTTACGAAGAACTCAGCAGTAATGATCTGCTGACTTGTTGTATAGGTGGCTTCACACAGAACAGCAACGAATCTGTCAATGTGACCGTCTGGTCAATGGCTTCAAAAACAGTCTTTAGTGGAAAGTATGTTCTTGACACTGCTGTGTATTTTGCTGTAGGCATATACAATGATGGTCTTTCAAGCATCATGAAACTTATGGAAGAATTAGGCATCAAAATCGCGCCAAATTGTGAAAACTTCTGCATCGAAGCGGACGCGTGCCGTGTGAAGTTCGCAGAGCGATCGCTGACTGATGCTGCTAGAGAGGCTCGTTTGTCCATAAAATCAAAAAGGAAAGAAGAAGAAGAGAAGAATATTAATGTGGATTAGAGGTAAATATAAGTTTTCAACAATTTAAGTGCTACGGAAACTTTAAACGTTTCTCTCGAACCCGCTTTTTTCAAACTTGTCGAACAGATTATTCAAAATCGGTTGCATGGATTCGATTGAAATGTTGACTGTACCTTAACAATAACATTCTCGATGGTAGTACGTTGCGGCTTTTGGAGTTGGCGTACAATTTCTTTTCTATAAACAATTTACTGCACTTTTTTTGTGAAAAATGAAACAATTTTTTAAAATGTGCACCATTTTTTTAAAATTTGGTTTAAAAAAAATCCCTACCACGCCTACTAATATGTACTTTAAGAAACATTTTGGTTTTTTGTTCTAGGGTTGTTTGTTCCTCATGTTCAAGAAAACTGTCCGCCAGTTTGAGGGTCAACAGAGAAGTAAAATTTTGTTACACTTCATTAATTGTACAATATAGTTCTTTAAACGAATTTTTCATTTCGCTTATTATTTACCTATAAAAAATCGTCGAAGGTAGGTGTACCTAGAGTGGTGTTACTCCTGAAGAACATTTTAATTTTTGTTTGTATCTGGCCTATTAAAATAATAAATAAGAAATAAAGAAATATATAATAGTTTAAATTTATTTTATTAATAATTCATTAGCTGATTCGTTAATTTATTATTAGATTAGTTAAAATTAATATAATAATAAACGATATATTTAGGATACATCAGTTTATTTTAACATTATGTATAATCTTATATAATTGTATTTCTAACAACCGATGTCAATTAATTCAGACGTAGCTTCCTTGTAACTAATTAAGTATTCTAGTGTGAAACGAACATTGTTTTAACATATTTGATTTTATAACTACCAATTTGTTCGCTGATTCATTCGCTTATGAATTTTAATTACTTATTTTTATTCCGACATAAATTTATATTTGAACAAGAGAGAAAATAGAATAATACTTTTCTTATTTATTATTCTTTTTTTTTTATTTACTCTAAGTAGATTAACCTCTCAAATTTAAAAAAAAAATAACCCTTACCCTACATAGGTTTTCTTGTTTAAGTACCGAGCTTAACAGGGGCCTGCGGCGGCTCAGTTGGTAGAGTGTCGGATTCCCACGCCGGTGACCCGGGCTCGAATCCTAGTCTCTGCCGATTGATACAAGCCCCTCTGTAAAAATTACATGTGCTTTGCTTACAAACACACCGCAGACCCCCGTCGTCGATTAGCACCACATAGGAGCACAAACATGGCGACGTTAATAAAAAAAAAAAAAAAAAAGTACCGAGCTATTCTTATAAGAAGTAAAAACATCGCACAAAATCTGAAAAAATTCATTGGATTTGTATGATTACCCAAAATTATGATCATATTTATAAAATATTATTTTTTTTAAATTTTATTTGCTTAACCGGTTTTTATTAGCTCTTTATATTATTACAAATTATTATATTTTTGGTGGATCGCAAAAACATCTGACGCTGGTTCTTCATTAATACTACGCTCTCTCTCTCTCCCTCTCCCTATCCATCTGCCTCTACCTCTCCCTTTCTGCGTGTCATATGCATTTATAATTTTTAAGGTCAGTTTCGTTCTGGTGTGTATCATTAGTGTTTTAATTTTGCTTCCTTATAAACTGTGCGCTTAGATGAAGTTTAACCAAAAAGTGCCCCTATTTCCGAGATTCTTTCAAATATTATTTCAGTGATGGATACCGAACAATTTAAGCCCAAAATAAAAATAATCGCCGGAAGAATTCAAAAGAAAACTCGATTTCACTGATTTTTTTTAAGGTTAATTGAATTCATAAATCATCAATATCCTTTTTAAAATTCGACAAAACCAGCCAAAAATGGAGTGTTTTGCTCGGTTTGGGGTATAGTTTTTTACTATCATACTTAAATAGCTTAATAATCACATTCATTTGAAAGCTTATTCATTTACCTACCAAACCAACAAAAATTTCTGCCTCGTCTATCGAAAATCAAAAGATATAGCTATTAGAATGTGATGAAATTGGGAGAAAAGATGTTTACGATGCCAAATTTGAGCTATAATTTTGTAACCGCGCATAATAGGGACCAATCATCAACTTTTCTTTAAAGTAGAGTCAATTTCGAGAAAACTGAAAAAATTTTGACTTTTCTACCAATTACAACCACAGATATAAGTAATTCCGTGGGAGCACGCTTCCGTAAAGCGTTCCATCTTTGTATATTAGTCAAAATATACATATAAATTCAAAAGTAAGATGTAGAAACGACTTTTCATATTTTAATACATAATAATCTTTAAATTGTACACAATTAATCATAATTATTCTTTTTATCGAAGTTGGTGTATTTTTATATGTAATTCAATAGTTTTATTAATCAAAGAGATAAATTTATTGATTTATCATGTACAAAATGAAGATTATGTATTAAAATATGTAAAAGTCGTTTCTACATCTTATTTATTATTTTACAGTGACTAATATAAAATTACGCTCCACGATATTACTGCCCCTACCGCTACAAGTACATAGTCCCGACTTCGATCGTTACATTTACGGTTGTAATATTGGTAGCGGAGTCAATTTCTTTTTAATTTTCTCGAAATTTACTATACTTTAAGGAAATTTGATGATGTGTCCCTATTAGGCGCGATTACAACATTATAAGTCCGAGTTTAACAGTGTTATTTATATTACGGATTAACGTTATAAAGAAATAACATAATACACTTTCGGTTCAGGAAATAGTGCTTTTATAGTAGATATTTTTTTTCTTTCAATGGTATGTAGGAAATGTTACCTAAGACACACCCAACTGGGTCGCACAGTCAGATTATGTATAGTTGATTGGGGATGCATCCGGCGCGTGTATAATATAGGATGAAAAATAAAATAAATAAAAACGCGAAAAAACTACACAGCCGTTGCATCGCAAATCGACCCACTAAAACCTACCACCCTTTCCTCTTCTGGCGGAACCCACTCTGGTACCGTTTATCACCTTACGTTAGGATGGTGCCATTCTAGTATTGTCTCGACAACCGCTGCTGCCTTGACCTGAACCAAATTTAAAAATTTATAATTTTAAATCCCCCGAGGGGACGTCAAATCTATCTCGTTTCATTTATACGCGTATTCGAACCGGCGCATTCATCTCCGTGCGGAAAGAAGAAGCATCCCTGTCCCTCCCCGCGATATTCATGAAACGAGAGAAAATGAGCATCTCCCGGTTAAGATAGCATCCCATCTTCTCCCTCCACGTCCATTTACATGGAGTCGTCCGACGTCCTTGGGTTATGTCCCTCCTAGCGCTTCATTCATACCTTCGTCGTTTGCCCTATCTAGGTACCGTTTCATTTGTCGTAGGACCATCTTGGCGAAGTTTTCCGAGGCGGCCCACTTATTCTCGGCGGACAGCATTTCGTCCATGATGTTCCAAGGCATGAATTGTCCGACCGAGAGGAGAAGAGCTGTTCTTTCTTCGTTTCACTTTTCACAGACCAAAAACGTGTGAAATGCATCATCGCAATCAGCCTAACAGAAGATGCACCTCGGGCTCTGAGCCTTCCCCATACGAATGAGGTATGTGCACGTACCCATGGTCACTCAGGAATTCGGTCAGATAGTAATTTACCTCCCCATGGTCTCTGTTAATCCTTTGTGGCTTAGTGGCTATTATAATAGCCACCTCTTTCGTCTAAGATTTGTATGTATTAAAATTTTATTTATATTTGTATTTAAATGATTTTACATTCTTCTATTAGCTAAGAGGTTTCTCTATAATAGTAATTAACAAAAATTGATATTTTATTTATTGTTAAATAGTTATAAATAAACAAGTAACGATAAAGGCTGATTTTTTAAGAAAAAAATATGGGTCACAAAGGGTCAATCCAAGGGGCCAGCTGATCTATCAGCATTGCTGTCCATTTACCGTTAGTTCTGGTTGTCCAGGATCATTGCCACGTTTCCATGGTGAGCCAAAGATCGACCCCTGTACCACGCCGGCGCTGAGATATTTCTCGCGTTGGCCTTCTTCTATTTCGTAGCGGTGGATAAGGTCCTGTAGGTAGTCCCGTACCACCCGCATGAGGTACTCTGGGACCCTGAACTTGTTCAACGCGTCTAAGTTGTCTGGCCACCTGGCTGAGTTGAAAGCGTTCTTAACGTCCAGCGAAACTAGAATCGCGATGTTCCTAGAAAAATGATTTCCAGTCCATGCTCTCCTTCCCAGCCGAACTACCTCTCGTGTAGCGTCGACCGTGAATCGCTGTTTCCTGAAGCCGTACTGGTTATCGGCTGAATCTCCCGTAGCCTGCACAGCTCCCTGCGCGGTTTAATAGTTGATATATAACAAAGATTTATTTATTTATTTATTATTATTTTATTTATTTTACTTAATTATGACGATTTAAGTAAATAATTAACTATCGATATATACGTATACCAAAGCTAAATATTTTATTCTTTATATGAGTCTCATAAAACGTGTACGTATTAATTCTAACAGTTTTAAATATGTTAGTTATAAGTTTTTAGGAAGTAGGTACAGTAAATACTACATAAATTAATGTCGTGACCGTAACGCTTAGTTAAGCTGTAGAATCGAGTAAAATAAGGATTTTAAACCATTACATATAATATTTCATGCATTTTTAAGAGTACATAGTCATTATAGTCACACAATCAATGCTTACATAGAACTTATGACTTACTTGTGGAATTTGGTCGCGACCGTAACAATTGTAATAGTATAACCGAATCTGATATAAAATATTATTATTCATATGATTTTGAGTATCTAAGGTGTATTATATTGATGAAATTTAGTCGAGTTATACTTAAATAGCGAAATGTAATAGTTTTGTATGTATATTGTCGAATTTCAGTATTATGCACAATTCAAGTCGATATTTAAACCACGTCAAAAATAATTATAATTCTTATAAACGCATAATTTAGCCTTGATTATAGTGTTTATTAAATCTACTGTTTTTAGAAGTCCCGTGAACAATAATCGGCAGCTCTTACATTTGATTCTAATCATTATGGAAAACTCAAAAGTTAAAACTTCTAGAGATGTCCCCATATAATTATCAATTGTTCATCACAACCTTCTGTTTATGCATTTATAATATTATTTATTAATTATTATCTCGATTTGACTTATATAAAGATCAAGAAAAGACGAATATACGATATTATTATATAGATACCGATATATTAAAATGACCGCTGTATTTTGTATATAGTCCTTATAAAGATATTGCTTGTAGTTTTTGTTTTAAAATCAATTGTAAAAACACGAATTGAAAAAAAAAACGATAAGTAGTATATTGTTTGAATTTTGAGGCACGAAGTATTTTATATTTTATAACATAAATTAAATTCATAGTCCTTGGCTCATTTTAGAAACATTTTCAAGTAAAATAAATATTAAGATAACAGTTTAATTGTATATTAACTATCAATTTTGATTGATATTTATTAAGTAATAAATTATCTGTGAGTTATAAATTATATCTGAATTACAATTTAAGAAATTAATTTAAAAGCTATATTATATAGATAGATAGATAGATAGATATACGATTTATTTGTCAATTTTGGTAAAAATACATTGCATAAAAATTGTTATTTTGTCAGTACATTAAGTCTTTGATCACTATCACAGTTCGTCAGTGTATAAATATAAAAAATTGTTGCACAAATTTGTCATTATCTAATATCACAGTTTGTTTATATTACAGTTCCGTAACAATTTCTGAAAGTCATTCTTGCATACACGTACATCCATCACGTCACAGTTTAAAAACAATTACAATTCAGCCGATACATACACTCATCACACACGCAGATAAATTTACTCTTTATTAAAATATACTCTTTATATTTTGTACATTACAATATATTTCAAGACTAAGAATACAAAACACGGGAGAACGGATAAATTAAAATAAAAAGATACAATAAATAAATAAATAAATAAATAAATACCAGCGCGCATGCAAGCTGCTTTCTGAACGGCTGAGTTGTGCATGAACTAAAAAATCGTAGGCTGTAAAGAGGACGATTTACCTTTTTTCCAACTGCATCAACCTGCAGTTTCCACGTGAGTTTAGAGTCCATGACAACACCAAGGTTTGTGACCGAGTCAGAGAAAGGCACATGTACACCTTCCTGAAACCCAATGCCGGGCAAACCAAGATCCTGCAACCGATTGATGTTGTGCTCGGAGCCGAAAATGATCGCTTTTGTTTTGCCGACATTGAGTCGCAGTTCGGATGCTTCGGTCCACTCCGACACTGCCCGCGCAACAGCCGACATGCATCTGATACCCACATGAAGATCTCGCCATGTCACTTGAGTGTAAGTTTGCAAGTCGTCCGCGTATAGCAAGTGTTTAACATCACCACCAGTCAGTACGTCTTGTAAGTCATTGAGATAAAGACTGAATAGCAAGGGCCCCAGGACTGAACCCTGTGGCACACCTAGATTGGTGGTTAGTCAATCAGATTCCCCGTTGTTGTCAGTTATAGTTGTGGTGATGGGATGTAGGAGGGCGTCCTTGCGATAACGGTACAGCATGTTTTTACCGTCCTTAATTTTACCGTGAATTTCTGTACATCCTCCATTCTTTTGTAGATACAATCCATCTTTAATCTCTTCCAACGCTGCGGCTTCGTCCTTTTCCATGTCGAACCCTCGGGAAAGTACGTCAGGTACATAGTGTGTTGATCCCTTGCTATGAACGATCTTAAAGTCCCACTGTTGCATCTCTAGGGCCCATCTGGCTAAACGGCCGGTCGGATTTTTTAGGTTCCTTAACTATTTTAATACTCGGTGGTCTGTGATGGATTTGAATTGGTAGCCCTCTAAGTATGGGCGTAATTTCTTAATGGTCCATAACAACGACAAACATTCCCTTTCTATCATCCTGTAGTTTCTCTCGGCTGGTAAAGGACTCTACTAACGTAGATAATTGGTTGTTCGCCATCTTCAAATTCTTGTGTGAGTACGGCCCCAATAGCAAAACTGCTGGCGTCGCTTTGGACAGTAGACGGTCTCTGAAAATCTGAGCGAGCTAATATCGGAGCTTTCGACAGTGCTACTTTCAGGTTCTTGAACGCTTCTTGCTGTTCCGGGCCCCATTCCCAGGCTTGGTTGTTTCGTAGCAGCTTCAACAGAGGAATCTTTGTTTCTGAGTCGTTGTCTATGAACCTGACATACAAACCCACCGTTCCTAGAAATGTCCTTAGTGTCTTCTTCGTCTTTGGTGCGGGGTATTCGAGTACTAGCACTATTCGTTCTGGATCGGGCCGCGAGCCCTCTCTATCCAGTAAATATCCCAGGTATCTTACTCCTGAGGAGTCCGGCGTCTCGCAGTTTCTGTAGTACCACCTCCAACCATTTGATGTGTTCCTCGAATGTATCTGTCGCTATTATGATGTCGTCCAGGTATGCAAAAATATGAGGTTCGAATTCACAGCCGAATAGATTATCGATTAATCTCTGGAAGGTCATTGGTGCTTTTGTAACTCCAAAGGGCACTCGAGCAAATTGGCATAATCCAGTGCCCTGTACTCCAAACGCTGTGTACTTCCGGCTCGATTGTTCCATGGGAATCTGGAAATAGGCTTGCTTGAGGTCTATCTTTGAGATGTATTTTGCCTTCCGTAACTTGTCCAGGATGGAGTTTATGTTTGGTATTCGGTAGGCATTCTTTCTTGTTCGTTTGTTCAGGTCCCTATAATCGATGCAGAACCTATTGCTTCCGTCTGACCTCTTAACAATTACAGGAGCGCTACACCAGTCAGTGTTGGATCTCTCAGTGACTCCTTCGCGATACATTTTATCGACCTCTTCTTTCGCTACATGCCACATTTTTGGGTAGATCCTTCGTGGGTTATGTTTAATCGGGGTGTTGCGCTCAACCTCTATATAGTGTTCCGTTAAGTTTGTCATTCTTAAAATATCTGTAGGTTCTGGGATCAGCTTCTTCACCAGGTCATTGACTATGTCATCTTGACTTGGTTTTAGCTCCACGATTCCGACGCATTCGGCGAAGATTTCTGTGTGTCTTCATTCTTCTGCGTTTGTGAACTTGTGCTATTCGCCTTGTTCAATGGCTTTCCACGTCCGTTCGCCGAGTATTTAGTGTATCTTCCAGTCCACACCAAAGTCCATCCCTAACAATAGATCGTGGGGTGCATCTTCAATCACTTGCAGCGAGAGTGTTTCGACTCTATTATCCGCATCTAGGTTAGTTCTTAGCAGGCCCAATACTGACTTTACCCTTTATCCCTCGAACCATAGCAGATGTATTTATCCGCCTGCCCTTGAATATATCTGCTACTCTCTGGTTAACAAGTGAAACTGTGGATCCCGGGTTCAATAGTGCTGTATACGAGGTGCCTCCCAGATTCGCTTTGATAAAGTTTCTGTTTTCGAGAGTCGTGGCCTCTACCACGTCGAGCATCTCGTTCTCTGCCAGTGTGACATCAGTTGTTGTGACTTTCGGACTGATATCAATCGTAGGTCGGTTCCGCTCCCTCCAAGACTGCACGTGCCGGCACAGGCGGCACGACAGTACTAACTACCGCAGTCGTCGCCGGGTCCCGAGGCTCAGTAGGTGCCTCCGGCACATGGAGTTCCTGCAAGAACGTGTTCACTGCTTTTTCTATTTCCTCTAGCATGGAATAGTCCTGTTGTTCCTCCATTGCCCACTCTGTGTTAATGAGTTGTTCGGTATCCCCGTTAACTTCGCGTTTTCTCTGCTCCGCTTTGTGTCTTATCGCCTCTATACTCTGCTTGGAGTACTGTCCACTGCGAATATGGATATTGATGGACCACTCGCCCCTGTAGTCTATTCTCCATCTTCCTCTTCTGATTCGGACAGTTTCACTGGTTTTCCGACCATTACGTGGTTTGAGTGTTTGCCATGCTCTGTTTCTGACTTCTTCGAGGTACTACAAAACCCTCTTCTGTTGACCATAACTTAAGTTGAGTATTGCTTCCATTCTGTGGCTCGATAATTTGAGGTACTCGACAGTCCTCTTTTCTCTGCCATAACTTGCATTGAGTGCGCCGCACGCGTTGTTACTAACTGTACGGAGGTACTACACAACCCTCCCATCTTTGCCATAACTCGGAGTGAGTGCTTCTCACGCATTGTTACTAGCTCTACGGAGGTAGTACACAACCCTCTCTTCTCTGCCATTACTCGGGGTGAGTGCTTCTCATGCATTGTTACTGGCTCTAGTGCACAGCGTGATACATATACGTTATCCCGTTGGATTCCAACTGCTTGTTCCCCTTCAACTACTTCTACGATCTTAATTTCTAGGTTTTTCGAGCTCTGTTCCTCTGTTGGTTAGATCATGAACGGTGCTGGTCTTACTTGTATGGCGGTCCTTAACGGCGAGCATGGGGTAGGGAACTTCGCTGCGCCCTTGCTTCTCCGTTTCCCATTATGTGCGAGAAGGCCGATTGCAATTAGGGCACTCTCGGACGATGGTGCCCTCCCTGTTGCAACTCTGGCAACGTATGGTTTAGTTGTGTCTTAGCTGCATTGGTCTTTGTGGACATGTGCTATTCGGTGGCCCATCTGTATGCAGAAGAAGCACGCTCTATTCATATGCTCGATGGCTGACCTCCTAGCACACAAATCATAGTCCGGAGAATGGGTTCCCTGGGCCTGGGCCATATAGCCGCTGGCTACTGGTCATTACCCATGTAACATTTAAGTTCTGCGCTCTACCATACTTCTGGTTGTTACCAGACCAGTTTCAGTGTGGTCCGCCCCAAGCCGTATTGGCCCCTTGGTAGCCTTGTTGTTCCAACGTCTGTGGTTGTTGTGGCACTGGCTGTTGATTAACAGCTTATTGGACAACGGTTTGAGGTTGCTACTGTCTTGGCTGTGATACTTGGGTTACAGTCTGATCTTCCAGAAATTCATTATCTGCTGTTACGATGTCTTTTCTAACTTCCATCCCTTTGTTTCCTTTCCAGTCAGGCTTCTTATTTTTAGGTGGGGCCAAGTCGATATCCGAAGAGTTGGCGGCTGCGTCTACTTCCGCTACGGCGTGACTTTTGGTTGGCACCACATATGCTGCGTTTGAAATTCTTGCTTTATCTTTCGATGGAGGGTGTTGACATCGTCCGTTAGCCTGGGTGGCATATTCCTGAAAATAATTTATTTTAGCAATAATAATAATCGTCCTCAATATTAGAGAGAGACGAACGAATATTTATTATGCCTTAAATAAAGTACAGAGAGGCTCACCAATCCTTAACAGAAATTTTAACATTGCCAGACGCTCGTTCGGAGAAACGCCAGGCATAAATTACCACTCGCCGCATTCGGTGTTTTACTCCAACAAAATAAAAAAAAAACTAACTGAACCACGAAAATCTTATTAATAACTTCGATAGGTATTAATAATGGAAAGCAACTGTAATTACTTGTCCTACTCGACTTTAAAGTAAATAGTAAGTCTCTCTCTCTCTCTCTCTCTCTCTCTCTCTCTCTCTCTCTTTCTCTCTCTCTCTCTCTCTCTCGAATCAAATAATACGCGGACTCTCTAGTAGTGGTGTCGGTTCTCTCTCTCTCTCTTTCCCTCTCGTATCCAGAAATCAAATAATACGCGGACAATTAATTATTAATAATAATGTGGTTTAGGATTTCAGTGCAGTTTTCCGTTGGTGCGAGACTCGCTACTCTGTTATTATCATAAGAATTATCTAAATCCCAAATAATGCAATATGACCTAGCCTAGCATAATCCGACCTCTCATTCCTCCTATATCTCTCTGTCTAATCGCATGCAGTTTCCACTTTTCCAGCATAGCCTTATTTGGGCAAAAAAATATCTGTGACTTTCCACACGTAACACGATAAAAAAAATAGTTAATAAGGTATTATTTTTGAACATGTTACGTAAACTTAATTAATGAAAGAGGTCCAACATTTAAAAAAAAAATATATTTCCTTACAGTAAATATTTTTTTTGGCACAAGGAGCAAGGTGTAACGTAATACGCCATGTTAAATTCGTATTCTTAGAGATAAATGCGCGAAAGTATAACAATATAAATCGTTAGACTTTAAGTTCGTCTCGCATTAGCTTTAGACGTCAAATAACTTTTGTTCTGTTAAAGGAATCGTTTAACATATAAAGTATAGAAAAATATTCTCTATTTGTTGAGAGTTTTCAAATTAGCGTAACTGTTATGGTGTATAACCCTTTATTTTCATAAATATAGTGTAATAGCTTGTACAAACTACATGTGAACTTATATTATATTTAAATATTTGCTATCCTGATAATTTTATGAGTTATGCCTAATATTTTAACATGTTCTGTATTCTTTCCAGTATAAGTGAATAGAAAATACGCCTGAATTATTCGACAACCAAACACAATATGATAAATTGTTGGATTTTACGGGTGTTTCTGTTAATTTGAAAGTCAGCAATCTTCCTTGTACAGCAGAAAAGTTAGTAGTTGTATAGCAATAATTGAACGCATTTATAATCTTGTTTCATGAAAGAACACCACGTTAATGACCAAACATTACTTAAATCTAGTTAATGGTAACTCGAGCTGGCATCGACAACTGTTTACTTAAGATTTTCTTAACTTGTGTGCATATTGACTCTTAAGTACAGTTATATAAAGAAAGTGTTTTCATTATATACTTTTTTATCAGACATTTTTTATGAAACAGAATGACCGTGTTTAAGTGAAGTGCTATGAAACTGTGTTTTAGTGTAATTAGTGTAATCCTGCATTCCAGTATATGTTGGATGTTTCGCTGATATTTTGAGAATGTAACGGTGATTTTTTTTACCAATCAGGACAAATTTTTTTCATTTTTTAATAGGGATTCGAAATTAAAAAGAAATTTAAAGATTCATCGACTTGTTTTATTGTTATAACAATTTTTCTATTTTACGATTTTCTGAAATCGACAATGTAAATTATTTTTATATGTTCTACAGCCTCTTGGCCTAGTAAAAGTGTTATAGTAATTTTTTCCATACCTTGGAGTAGGGAAAACTTATATCAGGATGAAACCTATTCTGACATGGTCGGTGTATTTGGCATGTTTGAATTGGATGTCTGTCGCATTTCGTAGGTCAGACACCGAATTCGATGATTCCATATGTCCCGTTCACTTTGTTGATTTTAAAAAGTCACCTAAACGATTGGACGTAGTTACATTAGTCACGGGGTTCCCTGGCGGTCACCTATCCAAATAATAACCGCTGCTTAAGTTGGCCAATTGTGCGAGGTATGGTTCTGCCACCCCGCTACAGTGTCGGTTCAAGCGTACACACATACATATATATTATAAAATTATCTATATTTTACAATCGCAAATTTTTAATAGGCTCTTTCCCTTCTTTTGTTATATGCGGAAAGAGTCACATTTACAAGGTGATACCACACCTTCCGGGTGACGAAATTTGATAAAACGTTAGGAGGTGTTATTTTGTACCTAAAAATTAAGCCTAGCATCCGTAGTTTTTCCAATGGGCATTTTTTCTCGAGATATAGGTAGCGGATTGAGAGCAGGTTTTGTCAATGTGACCTCTCTTTTAGGACACATCGAGATCCTCAGACAACATCTTTCCACTGATTCCGCCTACCATCTCTTCGGAGTTGCTCAGTCGCACCTCTGCCCTGACGTTGAGAGTGATCGTATTTAGATCAAAGGCTATTCTTGCATTAGACTCGATCATAACAAATTCGGAGGCGGGTTAGTTCTATATATTCACAACACCTTCAAAGCCAACCTTCTGTGCAGTTCATCGACTACTCAGGAGGGAAAGCCACTTATCCCAGCATATATCATGTGCAGTGTGCAGCAGGGCAATCTACCGCCCGTCTTTGTTGCACTTATTTATAAACCACCTCATGTCCTGTTTCTCCAGAGCTCTGATGTTATCGACCAACTCACCATGCACACTCAAAATTATAGCCATAAAATAATCATGGGTGATCTGAATGCGAATTTACTCAAGACGTCAGACGACGCAAAATTTGTTAGGCGACTTGCTGATGACCTTAATTTTCATATAGTAAACGATGGTGCGACTCATCATCTCAAAGATTCTCACACATGGATAGACGTAATAATGACTGATGACACTGAGGTAGTGCTTAGCAGTAGTAATCAGGCAGCGCCTTTTTCCCAGTCACCACAACATCATAGAGCTTCAGATTCGAGTTGAAACTGCTGTAACCCCTGTAGCTAACTCATTTAGCTATCGGGATTTTAAATCGTTACAGCAAGACTACCTCCTTCTCTCAACTTGCCGACTGTGATTGGTCGCCGCTTGATGGCTCAGATACAGACATCGACTACCAACTTGAATGCCTCAGCGTCAACCTCATGGCTGGAACTGATGAAGTTGTACCGCTAAAGGAATTCTCACCGAAAAAGAAAGTAAATCCCCCGTGGCTTGACGCTGAACTCGCGTATCTGTACAAGAAACGAGACGCTGTACGAAGACGTTATGCACCGACCAAGGACAGGAAACTATGGCAACTAAGGCAGGAGTATCAATCTCGCGCGTCTGATGCCGAGCAATGCACAAAAAGCGCGCAGGAGATTTTTATACAAAACCGTATCTTTGAAGCCATTGACACAAAGAATAACATATAGAAAGAACTCAAGAGCTTGGGACTCCTGCCTAAAACAAGAGAGGAGCTTCATGGTTTTTTACTGGATGAGCTTAATGCTCACTTTTCTGGGGTGTCGGTCTCCCTAAGTGAAAGTGACGAAGATCATGACAGCATCCTGGCCTCAGCCAGTGATGACGGCTTTGTCTTCAGAGACATCACCTTCTCAGACGTAGTCCTGGTGGTTGTCCACTTCTTGTCACAGGCTAGACGTGAGGACGGAATCCCACACAGTGTGGTGGCTAAGGCTCTTCCGTTAGTGGGTCACCATATTCCGAAGACCTTTAACTCCTGCCTATCACACCTTGTGCCTTTGAAGAAGAATTCAGTTCCATCTTCGGTTTCTGATTTCCGCCCCATTGAGCTGTTGAGTTTCCTTTCCAAGGTCCTGGAAAAAATTGTTCATGACCAAAATACTGACTTTTTGAGGACAAAAAATATTCTTGACACGATGCAAACAGGTTTTCGACAATGTCACAGCACTCAGACAGCATTACTGAAACTCACCGAAAACATCAGAACAGGAATTAATAGCTAAAAGAAACAGTTGACTACTTTATTATTATTTGATTTCAGCGAAGCATTCAACACTATTTCACATTCAAAGCTGCTGCGTAAGCTGTTGCACATGGGTTTCTCCAGGAGCATTCTCCTGTGGTTCAAGTCATACATTACAAGTCACAGACAATAAAGTCATCACTAATATAAATGTGGAATCAGATTGGCTAACCACCAATCTCGGCGTGCCACAGGGCTCGGTTCTGGGATCATTGCTATTCAGCTTATTCACTAACAACTTATAGGACGCGCTGAACTTACATAACGTTGAACATATACTGTACGCTGACGACCTGAAAATCTACATGCAGGTGATCTTGCGGAATCTTCGAGAGGGTATCAGTCGCATGTCGACCGTACCATGGGCAGTGTCGAAATGGGCTTTGGCGGCTGATCTGCAACTCAATGTCAGCAAGACACAGGCAATCATCTTTGGCTCTGATCATAACATCAAACAGATCCATAGCCTTGACTTGCAGGGTATTCAGATGCAGGACGGTGTATTCGTACCCTTTGTCGACGCAGTCACTAACCTTGGTGTGGTAATAGACGGAGGACTTACGTGAAAACCGCAAATAGATGCGGTTAGCAGGAAGGTAAACAGGACTCTCTATAGCCTGAAATTCTTCCGTTCATGTACTATTGAGGCACTTTGTAAGCAGTTGGCATGTGTATTGGTATTACCACACCTAGATTACTGCTCAGTGGTTTATCTTGATGTGTCAGGTGAACTTCAGATACGACTGCGACGTTTACAAAATTCATGTGTGAGGCTGATTAGATATGAATGCGAGGAGAGAGTATTTTATTAGATTGCTGCTTTATAAAGCGGTTGTTATGCGGCAGCCATCGTATCTTATTGCTCTTTTCGAAAAAAATCAGGCCAGGACTTTAGGTAGGGAAGGTATGAAAGAGCTCTCAGATATGGAGTCGCGCACTGATTAGGGCCTATATTCTTTTAGGGCCCAGGGTGCATGCCTTTGGCACTCATTCCCCTGCAGTGTAAGGTGTCTGCCATCACTATGTAAGTTTAAAAGGCGTTAGGTGGGCACCTCAAACAATTACACGGTGACAAAATTCCACAAAAGTGATTAGTCATAGGCCTGCGGCTCACGTCAAACCGCTTATGATTGTATTTCCGTTCATTTCTGTGTAATCTTAATTTATTTTAAGTGTTAAGTGTGAAGTGTGAGTGTAATTATTAGCGTGAATAATTGTAAACATGAAGAAAGAATGAAAGTGTGTTTTATACTCGACGATAGATATATGTGCAATATAAACGTTTATGTGTATGTATTACTTGTTATCTATTTATTTATATATTATTAAGTTGACGAAACGATATGTGATAGAACTGACTACATTATGTTATGTTAGACTATAAATTGACGACCTGTGATAGCGATCAAAAACTTTTAAAATACAATGTCTGATAATGTGATAACTAATTTTAATTAAATGTACATATAGCTCTACTTTGTTTATAGAACTACATTTTTGTCGTAGTGACGAATAAAAAGTATATCTATCTATCTATCCTTCAAACTCTTTCTTTTTGATTTCCTTCCGCAAAAAGACAATCTGAAGTGAAATCTGGTTGTCTTCTCAACTGTACTCTATCTCTTTCAATTTTAAATACATCACCAGTGCTGACCTAGCATTGTTTGCAGAATTTAGTTTAATTAAAATAGTTTATTGCACCACTCTTTTAGAATTTACTGTTTAGTATATATAGCGTTTAAGCTAACTTTCTGAAAATACAGCGAATGTCTATAACAATGCACTTATAATGCCGCTACTGTGTATATACATATTTATATTACTATTGTACTGCGATGCTATTCAATGCCTAATTTTTGTGAATACAATGTAATATTTTTCTGCCGGATAGGGTAATACCCCGCGTCTAAAGGCTAAATATGTAAGGCAAAAGGAGTTGATGGTATCTCTGTGAAGATGCTTCAACTCTCACTTCCTCACTTGCTACAATCACTCACCGCGGTATTTAACCACTCATACACAATTAACTAGTAGAATTTCTTGAAAAGCATGATCTTCTTGATGCCCACCAAGCTGGTTTTAGAAAAGGACATACTACCCAAACAGCTCTTCTAGGTGCTCTTCATGATGTTCGATATGCAATAGATGCGAGAAAAGTAACAATACTCGTACTATTTGATTTCTCTAAAGTATTTGATACAGTGCACAATGCTCTAGAAGTTCTGCTATATGAGCTGCTCTGACCAAAGCTTAAACTGGTTTTATTCCTACCTACATAACCGTCTATAAGCATTAATAGATGAAGGTGACATCGTGTCTAACTGGCATCGAGCAACGGCTGGAATTCCACAAGGCAGCGTACTACGTCCATTATTATTCTCAATATTTATTAAGGGGGTAGTCTGCTTTAGGTCCCGAAAAAAAGCGTTTTTTAACCATTTTTTTGAAAGGGAAGGAAATGATTGCGGTAAACGAAATTTTGAGAACATAATGTACTATATTTTAGCTTTAAAAAACAATTTTTGTTATTAAAAAATATTAAAATTTTTTCAAGTTATGACCATTTTGCCGGAGCGCCTGGAGTCTGCACTTTCTAATCGGTGCCGGTAATGGAGGTCGTGCAGTGCGTTTGAAACAGTCGAGACAACATTTTTTTTAATTTTTATAAGTTTCTTTTCTATATGAACTCAAAAAATACCGAAGAAGATTCCAAATTTTTTCGAAGTTTGAAAAAAGAAGTCACTGTAAGTTGCAGAAAAAGTAGTTTAAATAATACTTTTGTCCAACTTTTTTAGTTCAAATAGAAGATAATTTAATACTAAAGCTAGATCACATTGATTTTTTTCGATCGGACGTATATTCTTTTTGCTATCACCGGCACCGTTTTCTAAAAATCGTAAAAATGAAAACTCGAGAAAACGCGCTTTAAAGTTTTCGGTCCAAAAAAATATAAGTTTTTGGGTACTTACAGTAATTAGAGGTTAATCAGCTATCCCTGGGCCATACATTAGTCCTTCCTCTTCTTCAAAAAACTCGTTTTGGCTGAGGGTTACCAATCTTCGGGCTGTACGAGCCTTCTAGCTAGAAAATGATGCGCGCCGGTTCTTCCGCGTTATGCGCTCAGCATCGACGGCGTCAGCAAAATTTTAGCACTGCTGCCCGATGATGATATTGAGGAGCTGCATGGTGGAAAGTACAGCAGAGTTTCCCTCGTTAAAAATGCCTGCAGCCATATATGCTGCAATTTCGACGATTTTATAGCCGGAATTAAAATATTTCGGACTTAGGCGCCACACAATCGAATTAAACGATTCGTTGGAATTTTGAGTATGGCCGCCTAAGCACCGCCTCATTAAATCGTCATTAGAGAGCTCTTCATAAATTGGACGAATGTGCTTCTCCACGGTTTCATCGATTAATCTCGCCGGATGTATGTAAGGTGCAAGATTATTCGCCGCTTGAGCCTTGCGCCATTCGAACCAACTCTCGGCGCTTTCTGGACAATTTTCATGCCGACGATTTTCATCAGTGGAACAGTAGTGGTCTAATGTTGCTATAATAGCTTTCTTCATACCTTTCACTGAATCAATATTTCGACGAATTGTCAGACCGTAGTATATCGTCAATTTCTTGATTACACTCTCCGTTAGCCGCGTCTTTCCTCCGAGTTTCTCGGTTTTTCTTTTATTACGTAAACGAGTACCCATACGCTTTTGCACGTGTCCAACACACTCATTTTTCGTCATTGTACACTCGTCCCCGTAAGGATTGCTATTTAAGATTCCAGTAAAAGTTTTGGAGTCGCCACCGCCGATATAATTAGTGTACATAACTCCGAATTTCTCGACGGATCTCGAAAACATCTCCATTATGGAATCCACCTCCGTCTTCCCTGCTGAATCTGCATGATTTGAGAAGCATGAGTCTTTATGATTCTCATACCACTCCTTAAATGCGTCTTTGTCCAAAGTATTTTTACTTATGGCACACGAATGACAATATCCACTTTTTACTATGAGATCGATTACTTTGCCACTGTAGTATCCGATGAGCGTTGTTACACCGTACAATGAAGTATAACCTGGTTTTTTGCCCGATCCATCGCCCGAAACCTTCAAATGATTCGCAGGTCTTTCATGTTCAATGTTTTTTTCTTTTTCTTCCTTGACGGCTTTTTCGCAGGTGCTCTTGAACATTGTCTTCGACGCTGCGTGCAAATGCTCAACGATTTGTTGGTAAGTAGATTTTGCAAAACCTGCAGACATATCCATAAGGCCGCAGAATACGTTTATCCCTTCTCGTCCGATACCAAGAAGCCTCATAACAAAAACAATTCGTCTGTTGATTTCGTAGCCGGTATTTATCAATGGTCTTGACTGGATTTCGCGTCGACCACACATACACTGGACAATAATTTTAAATCCTAGGCCTCGGCGTTAATTTTTGCTTGCATGATCTGCAAATTGCGATTTCCGAAATGGCGAGAAACACAGATATAAATTCAATAATGCGGTAGCAGTGCGCAGAATGAATAATGACATCATCGCTGCTTGCTGTCGTTAACTTCTGCTCACTGCGGCTTGTGTGTAAGTCTCCGTCGTCCGATGAAACACTTGTAAAACGATTGCCGTGAAATTTCCGCTTTCGCGGTTCCGCAGCACGTTGTCTTTTAGATCGATCACCTTTCGGATAGCTTGACATTTCGATGTGTACTCGGCAAAATAAAAAGTGGAACTTAAAGCTGACGCTACAAACAGCAGTTTAGAAGCCGATGCCGAGAGCTATAGTATACTGTTATATTGTATACCGTTCTCCCTACTACTACTCAACACCGACCTTCTAGAAAGTCCAAATAATGTTTCAAAGGACGGTTGGACCTTTTTAGGTATATAAGAGTATAATCGAATAATAGAATACATCGAGAGCGGAGCGCGCGCGCTCGGGTCTGCCCGAGCATTTGCACCTGATGGATGCTCGGCCACTAAAACTGCTCTAGCTTCGGAAATATGTCGAATTGGTCTCTGAAACTTTGAAGACATATTCTTGGATAGTTTTGAAATAGATTTAAGACAAAAAAATCGATTTGTTGAAGCCGGTAAAGCAGACTCCCCCCTTAATGATCTACCCTCAGATATCAGTGTGTCAGAAGAAATTTATCATTGCTTCTATCAATCGGACATTGCTGGGGGTGTAGCTACAACTACAATTAGTCGTGATGCTAGCGCCATTGCAGCCTGGGCTTCGGACAACGGCCTACAACTGAACTTGATACGGACAAAAGTTATACTTTTAGGAAGTCAGTTCTTCGCCACAATGCTCAATCCTGAAAATATTTCCAAATTCGTCGTCGATGGTTAGGCTCTTCCTTATGAGAGTCAGGTCAAAAACCTAGGTGTTTGGATAACCCTCTCTTGATTGGGGCAAACATATAAATCAGGTGTTGTGGAAAGTGCACGGATCGAATAGCCAGTGCGGTCCTATTCATCCGATGCCCTGTTGCCATGTTTAAGATTTCCGAGCGCATAATTTAATTTAATTTAATATAGATGCTTCTTTGACCTTAGTTTAATTTTATGTTTATTTAGCGAAGTCTAATCCAAAATCAAGCGAGAGATTAATGTCAAAGCGTTATTTCTACTATTTTAGTATACGATATATTATCTTTCTTTTTATTGCTATTTATATTTTTATGCATCACTTATCATTATGTTTACGTCATGCCGTATCTCATACTGTATGTATCTATTAAGTAGCATTAAATATAAATCATTTAACGAAAAAGTGCGGCACGTAATTTTTAGTACATATCAAGCGAGTCGAATAACAGTCGAAAAAAGAAATTTCGTATAACCTGTCACCTAGAATCGGTAGAATCAGCAATAGATATATTATTGACTAAAGTGATTTATTATAACGAATAAAATCAAGATTTTTGCAATGACAACATTGAAGATATCAATAAGTATTTATAGTCAAAACGTTTTCAAAATGATTGCTCTTAAAGGTAAAAAGTTTTTAGACTAATATGCAAAATATTTATTTTGACATTTAACCCTGGCTTGTCCCTTTAAATGGCAGAGTGAAAAGAAATGCATTTTTTTGTATTTTTTCTGTATTGTTTTCTCAAAGAGAAAGCTTAGTAAAGATGAAAATTTTCGGATAGGAGATTTTGATAAATCTCGATGTTTTTGAGGTTCCTGAGTAAGAAAAATATGTTTTCTAAAAATGTCTGTATGTGTGTATGTATGTATGTATGTATGTATGTATGTATGTATGTATGTATGTATGTGTATGTGTATGTATGTGTGAAACCAAAATTTGTTTCCACCACAACTGTTGCAGGGAAGCACGTTACGAGTTGAAATTTCGCAGACAGATTAGGTACATTTGTACTTAGATCTTATTGAAATTTGGAGCTAAATGAACAATATTTAGGTAATTTTTTAATAAAATAATCACTGTTAAAAAATGTTAAAAAAGATGCAAAAATTGTTGGCCAGTTTTTATTGAAGATATATAAATAATAAACTTTTTTTGAAAGCGCATATGATTCTTTTTATTTATGTGTTTTATTCGATTCTGAGTAACAATAATCTTATTTTATATGTTGAAAGAAGCTATTTGCTACAAGGCAGGTTTTCTGGAATTACTTTTTTAGTTAGCGCATTGCCATTGAAATTTCAAGTGTGGCGTTTTTCGATTTGTATACCAAATTCAGAGATAAAAATTCGTATGCACAATTAAAACATATGAAAGTACTTTTTTTCAATGTATGTGTCAATATTAATCTTAAATGTCATTTTCGAACTTCAAATGCCTTTTTCTTATCGTGTTATGAATTTATTTAAGCTGATTTTAATTAATTTTTTACTTTTTTTGTGTCAAATGTGATAATAATTACGCAATATAACCTAAGAACTGACGGTATATTGACGTAAATTATCTTTTTTCATGAATTTGACAATATAATGAACTATTATGCATATTTAAGAAATAATTTTAGTTTATAATAAATTATAATTTTATATATTTTTAAAAAAATTTTCTAAATACTCGCATTTTATTTATTTTTGGTATTAAATTTTAAATAAGAGCAATCTTGCAAATTGATACATAAATTTATACTACTTTGCCGAGAATGCAAGTATTAGAAAGTCAGAAAATGATATAAGAGTTGCTAACTGACGCTGTGGTGGGGTGGCGGAGCCAAGGCTGCGCCCTACGCACCTTTGTCCGATCGCTTAGGTGATGTTTCACAATCAACAAAGTAAGGCATGGAATGATCGGATACGGTCTAAGCCTACGAAATGTGGCATAGACATGCAATTCGAATATGCCAAATACACGGACGATTTCGCAGCGGGTTTTCTCCTGATACAGGTTTTCCCCGCTCTGCAAACATAACCCTGGACGAATGCGGGATGTGATTAGGTAGAGAAATAAAGGCATGGACAATAAGAGGTACAAAAAGAATAGATATAAGACATTGGTATTAGACATGGCGCGAGGTGGTGGTCACAATGTTAAAGTTCGCTCCGACCACCCCATAACCCTTTGAGGCACACACATTTCAGATGAAGGGTTTTTCATGAAAACAATTTGGTTTTTCCTGTATGCAGAGTGGCACATTGCAAACAAATTTAGTTACTGCAAAAAAATTTTGTTCTGCAAGGTTTAGCTTTGGCACTGTATAGACCGCAATGTCTCAAAGGCGTTAAAACTAGGGGTATGTGAGCAGATTGAGACCGCGTTTTTTCAATAGATATTTGAGGTTTACTGTTTACATTAGGAGGAGATTTTTCACGGCATTTCCTACCTTTCGGTGTTGCAAAACGATCGACTGCTAGTTGATCAACCAAAAGTAATCTGAAGTTTATTGATTTTATAGTATGTTCCAAATTTTTTGTATTGTGAATAATCAATGCATTTATTATAGTTAAATCTATAAAATACCAGAATATGCGGTGCTACCATTTGTTAGACTTTTTAAATTTTATAAGTTGATACAAGGTGATCGTATCTATCAACATACCCCATATTTTTATTATAATCCGAGAAAATAACTGGGCAATATCTTGGTATAAAAGAAACAATCTTGTAATATATTTTTTAAGTATGGATGAAATCACTGATATTCCTAGTGACTCTGAATCTATTGATGGGTTATGTGATTCTGATGTTGAAGATGATTCCGAAAGTGTAGAAGGTGAAGGTGATTCCGACTCGAAGTGTTTTAATAAGAATGATTCTAGAGAGTTTATTGATATTGTTAAGTGGACGAAGAGTGGAAATACCAGAGATGATATTCCATTCACTGAAACTTTCGGTCCAAATATTCCGGATAATGTAACCACACATTTGGATATATTTTTGTTTGTTTCCTAATGATCTATTAGATTTAATTGTAGAGCAAAAGTAGAGCTAAACCAATAACCAAAGACGAATTATTAACTTTTTTTGCTATTAATATTTTCTCATACTACAAAAAGCTAAAATTTATGCGCTTCTTTTGCGAAGAATGAAAGATCTTCAAAATTATTTATTGATAAACTGTACACAAAACATAAATAATTTAAAATCCAGTAATATTTCAATTTTGACCGCCATCTTGGATTCGCCATTTTGAATTTTTAAACCTGAGTTTAGATTCGTAATTCGCGACCTCGCAAACTCTTGTATATGAATTTTTAACGAAATACAGTGATATTAAAATTTTTGGCCTCCATCTTGGATCCACCATTTTGAATTTTCAAAATCTGAGTTCAGATTCGTAATCAGCGACCCCGAGAATCCCAGTATACAGATTCTTAGGCTATCCAATTAACCGTTTTCCTGCGACTGCATTTTGTTAATAAAATTGATCCGGTGGTCACTGTAGTAGCCATCGTGCCGCAAAGGGTTAATAAATGTAAGGCATAAGCAAATCTAAACGATGATATCTTATACCTTAGTATTCATCTAAAGCGAAATATCTGCAAGGTGTACCTGCAAAGTAACTACAATTTGAGGAAATGATGATAATTGCACCTATAATTGATAAAACATAACCCCAAATCTTAAGTTTTTTGAAGCAGATGACCATAAAACACCATCAAACAACCACCCAAAGTGTAGTTCCCGAATGGACTGCTAATCTGGCAACTGTCGCACAAAAGGGTTCTGACATATATGAGGGTATGGGCGGGGACGTGTGTACGAGTGAGATAGCGATATTTAGCTTTTAGCGCAAGAATTACTGAATACGCTCTCTGTATATAAAAATTTATAAATACATATCTACACATTTATAAGTAATTTGACAGAATTATAAATAATTTATAATACTTACCTTAAATTATTTAAGAGCATATTAGAATTCTTCTACTTTAAATCAGCATAGAAATTTTAAAATACTAATAAATAATTCAAGGAGCTGCGGCAGTTGTGTCGTTTGTAACTCAGAGTACTAACTAAGAGACTTCTAATTAAGAGAAATGATTTTTTCATGTGTTTGGTACCGAGGCTCCGTTGATTCAGATTCCACTTCAAAATGTTGAGCCAGTTATGATGCATACGTACTTCACCTAATATATTCTCCAAATGTAGTAGGAGGGAATGGATACATCATAACTATATAGAGCCAGGTCAAATACGTACAGGTATTAAATTACCTCTGCAAAGTTCACTCGAACTTCGACCTCGAATAAACAATAAAAAATAAACACTTACTACCAAATGCGGTTCCAAATCCTCAAAAAATAATAGTTAAAAAGTATGTAAAAATACATAAGAAATAATTATTATACATAATATGTTTATAAAAATAAAATAACAAAAACGAGTAAAATATGAGAAATTAGTTATTGTATTATCAAATTCATGCAAAAAAATAATTGTCGTTAATATACCATCAGTAATTAGGTTTTATTGCATCAATATCATCACATTTTACAGAAATGGAAGTAAAAAAATAATCAAAAATAAGCATAAATTAATTCAAACTAGGAGAAAAAAGTGTGTTTGGAGTTCGGAAATGAAATTTAATATTAGTTTTGATATATAAATTTAAGAAAAATGACTTTTGTATGTTTTGATTGCGCATACGAACTTTCATCTCTGATTTTAGTATAAAAATTGAAAAACGCCAAACCTGAAGATTCAATGGCAATGAGCTAACTAAAAAAGTCACCCTTATAACTGTGCCTTGCAGCCAATGGCTTCTTTCTACAAATAATAAAAGATTATTGCTGCTCGGAATTGAATAAAACAAAAATTTTCCGATTCACCCTAATGTACACAAGGAGAAGATAATATAATTTAAACTCATACAATAAAAACTCGTAGAAGCTTTTTCAGTCCATTTGGATCACTTTGACAGTGTGATATACTTGGAGAAACGGCCATTTCTCTCGATTTCAAAATTTCTTGTATTTTATCTATTGTCAGTGCTGAAATTTTCATTCGGTCAAATTAAAATCTTACGGTACAAAGCTTTAAAGAAGGTCTAATATACGATCTTATGCAAGATCTTATATAAGTACTTATGTAAGGTCTTATGTCAGATCCAACCAGCGAAATTCAACCCAGATCTGTTATACGTTCTTACATAAGATCTTATGTAAGATCTTATCGGTACTTCTTGGTGGCGAGGACAACTTAATCCCTATGTCAGTTACCAGTGAACTGTGTGGTACAACTTGGGGAATGAAGTAGGCTCAATCCGAATAGAGGTTTACGACTTCATCCTTCAAGGCCCCATGGCAGTTGACGAGCAAACCGACAAGCGGATACCTTGTGACCTCGGACACCAAGGCCCTATGACAATTGACCAGCAGAAAATCGAGACTCGAAAGGCACGCGCGAATAGTTGAAGACTGTTTTATTCCTCAGCATTGTTGCGCGCGTATGTAAGCTATAGCGACTCATGGCCATCGACAACAAATCAGCGATCACCACCCAAGGAGATCGATACACTTGGTGATGGGTCGAGAGTGACGACTCACGTGTCAATGGTCTCGTGCCCTGTATAATGCGCGGTTTCGCAAGTTTTAATACGATGTAGGTGAGCTGTCCGTGTGAACACTCATATGTGTTTACACAGGCACTGTATGTATAAATGATTTTCTTTAGACGCTTTATATGTCTGTGTGAGTGCACGAATGCATTCACGTGTAGATAAGGGAGACGTGGAACGTAACACAGGTGTGACCCCGGAAATGATTAAGGAGTGCTATGCTCTTATCGCAAGAATCAATTTAACCAAAATTATGTAGCTATCGTTGACAATATCACACGGTCTAGTAGTGATGTATCTTCAAATGCGTCGATCGCAATTATAATAAGAAATTGATACGAAGGTAGCGCACACTTCATATTATTTTTGCATTAACTATAGCCTACTATTACAGTATAAATTCTTACTATAATAGTAATATAATTCTGTTGTTATAATCGCACGTGTGATATCTACGTTAAAATAGCAACGCATTTCAATCCATGTTTACGTTGTTATAAAGGGAACATAGCAATTGAATAAATAAATAAATAAATAAATATATGAATGAATGAGTGAGTGAGTGAGTGAGTGAGGGAGGAAATGAGAGAGGGAAGGAAGGATGGAAGGAAGGAAGAAAAGAAGGAAGGAAGGAATGAATGAATGAATGAATAAATATATAAATATATAAATATATAAATAAATAAATTAATAAATATATAAATATATAAATATATAAATAAATAAATTAATAAATAAATAAATAATATAATTAAGTAAATAAATATTTCTCTACTAATTTCAATGTATTTTCAGACTTGTAAATGCAGATTACAACATCCTTCAAAAACTGAACTACCAACGCATAACCCTTTCTTGCCGCCATCGGCAATCACTCAAATCATGTTAATTGCAAATCCGTATAAGGTATATATTAATCGTTTATTTAATAAATTTGTATTTAATAACTTTTGTCTATATTTGATAATATATAATACAATATATTTATTTCAGGATATAATATCCCTTAAGTTTATGCTAAGTTACTCTATGGATGGAGAAACTATCACAGAAATGGGAGAAGTGGAAAGATTACCAATAGCGTTGAATTAATGAAAAGTAAAATTACCTAGTCCAAATTCTTATTCACTTTAAACGCGAAAAAATGAAGATTTAAAGAAGTTTACACTATTAAGACAAATATGTACAATTATATTTGTGTTAGTTATCATTCAGATTAAATTATAGGTAACTTTAAGACCCAAATATGAAAGAATTATGCTTTACTAACAAAACATTTGATATTAAAATAAATCTTATAAGATGATATTACTCAATTATCGTAAAATTAAATTTGATCGGTGAATACTCTATCGCTTTCTCAAAGAAAAAACTTTGTAACTATGAGATTTTTGAACACCGAGATTTTTTTTTTATGTTTTCGAGATTTCCGGGTCTGAAAAATAGGTTTTAAAGAAGGTCTGTTTTTATATATGTATGTATGTATATATTTATGTATTTCTAATCTCCATATCTCTCGTTTCTACGCTCTAAATTCCTTGGATTCAAAATTGAACCCAAGGAAGCGGTCAAACATCATTTTTACTCCAATGGATTCAATTTTGAATCCAAGGGAGTAAATATTTTGAATCCCTGGCTTGTATTCAATATTTTGAATCCAAGCATCTGAGAATAGAATATTTTAATCCAAGCGGGAGTCAAGTGGCGTGACAGTAAACAGCGCGCTGATATTTTCTTTTGCAGGTTAGAACATCTCATCGAGTTAAATATCTTGACCCCTAGAATGTCCTGATTTATACGTGGTTTTTGTATAGTAGATTCGGCAGATACCCGGGATTTAAACCAGGAGATACGCGGCAGCTTCTACAGTAAGTATACAAGGAGACATCAACACTGGCTCAAGAAGTGAGGTTATAACCTATATGGTGTTGTCACTTGTGATTGCAAACATGAAATAACGTGATTAAAGTGAATAAAATACTTAGACAAAGACAATATAAAGTGATTTGTGTATAAAACATATAAGTGTGTGATTAAAAAGTGTTAAAGTTTTAGTTGTAAATGTATTTTTTATTGATGATGCATGCATTTATTATTCGTAGTATTTCATAATAAACCAAAAAATCATTGTGAATTAGTATGTAGTTATAAAAGAAAAGCAGAACAAACATAGTACAAATTTCTATTTGCTAAATCATCTTAGTGTGACAATTCATATTATAGTTGATTATTCCAATTTTAATTTTTAAATTTAATATATTAATTTGAATAATCTACAATGGATTATCCAAGTTCTGTGTTAAGTTCCAGATAATATTTAAACGTTTCGTAATGGTTAAATATTTACATTGAAATAAATTTTTATAAATTTTGATTGCATACTTGCAAGATAAGTATGAGATATATGATAAGTGCAAAAAATGAAAGTCTCGACTATTATCAAACTTGTATTTTAATTTTACTTAGTAAAATGCTTGCGCTAACAAGGATTCATTCTAGTTTCTCGAATCCTCAATCTAATCAATGTAAACAATATTCTAAGCCAAATGTTTATGAACATTCAAAGAAATATTGAAAGAGTATTCTGAAAAATGAATGCATCCGTATTTTTACTTTAGGCTATTTATATTCTGTTACATATTTGTTTTAAAGACGGAGGATGTCTATTACTAGTTATAATCGTAACAAAATATATTAAAATGTCATACATAAAATACAAGAAATTTTACAAGACGTATTTGTAATAAAAAAAGTGTACGAGACACTCGAAACTTTGTAAAAAAGAAGTTATTCATCTACTATGGTGCTATTAAAGTCATTTCAATCATTCTAAACTAAATGTATATATTTGATAATAGTTTATATAGATAGTTCTTTTCGCATTTTTTGCATATTATATATTTTTCTTATATTACAATCATATTGTATTATATCTTAATAACTTTAATCTGTATTTTGTTTAAGACAATATTATTATTTACATCATCATATATGAGTACGATTGATTGTAGTGACAAGTTACTGTGTTACTTTTTCAATTTAAAAATTTCAATAATTTTTTGCAGATTTTGATAGCTTTTGGAATAAGAACATATTAATCAGTTCAATATGATAAAAGTATCGATATATAGTGTTTGTTGATTAAGAATTTGGAATAAATCACAAACTCAATAAATCCTGGAATATTCTAAGTAAAATTGAGATGTTCGATAATGGTTGACGGATTATTAGTTTGTCTGTTCTTAAGTATTCCAAACTTTTCTAGTTTCAAAAATAGTCAACATCTGTAATAATCTGACAATCTTTATTCTAAAAAGTAAAAAACCATATGTTACATATACTACTATTAGATATCTGAATTTTACTTAAAACATTGTTTACATTGATTGACAATTTAGCAAATGAAAATAAATTCTTAATAAGGTCAGTGTAAAGAATTTTTCTAAGTAAATCAGAAGTGTAATTATAGTATACAATTTATCATTTTTGATACTTTTATTTTAATATAACTTAAATGTTATGCTAAGACATTTTAACAAATAGATAAATTTGTATAATATTGAATGTACTACTTTTGTCAATAACTATACTATAATTCAGTAACTTTTTATTTTATGTTTAAATAATATGAATAATAAATAAATGTACTCATCAATAATAAAATATATTTACGAATAAAATTTGATAACACTGTTTATTCACACAATTATTTTTGTATGCACAATAAATTTCATACTGTTTCATTAATTTCATTATTTTAAAGTATATTTCTAAAATATACTTTATATAAATGAATAATAGTAAGCCAGTGATGAAGACAAATTCAAGTTCATGTGTCGAACGAAGATTTGAGCTTATGCGAAATGGATAGCAGGTTATTTTTAAGTTTCTGATATAAATGAATAGTAGTGTAGCCAACAATGTAGACAAATTCAAGTTTATGTGTTGACTGGTTTGGGCTTATGCGAAAGGGATAAAATGTTACTTTTAAGTTTCTTATATAAATGAATAGTAGTATAGCCAGTGATGAAGATCAATTCAAGTTAATGTGTTAAATGAAGGTTTGGGCGTATGCAAAAAGGGGTAAAATGTTACTTTTCAGTTTCTGATATACATGAATAGTAGTATAGCCATCGATGAAGATACATTCAAGTTCATGTGTCGAATGAAAGTTTGTGCTTACGCAAAAGGGATAAAATTTTATGTTAGATTATTATTGACTGCATTTAGTAATAAGTAACTATATCTAGTGACTTTTGAACACACTTACAGATAGATAAAGATACATACGAACACACTCGTACACTTAACATACCTTACGTACTATGGCCGCTGTGAACGCTCTTGTATATTTTTGTATTACTGAATAAATCATTTTGTATCAAACTAATCCCAAGTAAGAATTACCTTTGTCTACATTCCTTTAATATTTTATTTTTAAGAGTTTCTGATTAACAATTATATTACTAACATACAATAGTGATTGCAGACTTTTGTAACTGATTTTACATGATTTCTGAATATAAGAATAAACAAAACTTACATTCGACACTTAACCATCCTTTTATCTTCAACTAAAAATTAACTTATTTTGCACATAGCTACTAGCTTTTAAACATAATATATTATATTGTGGAGTACTTCGCTTACTAGCTATTATTTATATACTTTTGAAATAGTATGCAACTACTTTACAATTTTTCTTATTAATTTAATAATGTATTTTATTTAATAAATGTATTTCATTTTTTTATACTGAATTTATTTAGAATATTTAATTAACACTAAAAATTTGGTTATAATTTTCAAGTTGTTCGTAAGTACCAAAATAAAATTCGTTTTAAATTTTAATAACGGTAATTCACTTTTGCAATCGCAACATCTATGGTCATAACACCCCGGCAGATTATAATTTTACTTTTCATCCTTTTCATGCTCCTTATGTTCATTCTCTCTGTTGTAGAATGCAGCTGCACTTATATAAAAATAGATTAATGAGCAACAACTAAATCGAAACAAAAGATAATTGAATTTTGACGTTAAATTCACATATTATTATTTTGACAATCTTAACTATATTATGCATTAAGATTCCAGAATTATAATTTGTAATTTTATAATTCATAATATAATAAAATTAATAAATATAGTCGTTAATTATATTATTTACATTACTATGGTATTTAATCTCTGTTCGATTCAAAATTGAATCCAACTGGATTACCGTACGATTGAATCCGTTCTTGGGTTGAATTTTTTGAAAAATAATTATTTATAAAAAAAACAGAGATTTATTTCATGAGCAGAAAAATCAACTTAATGAAAATCAACCCGGGTAAAATGGTTCAGGCGTTATCAGGCATTGCCATGCATGGAGCATAATGCATGATGATGCATGAGATTTGACCGGGGATATTCAGGCATGGCCACGAAAGTTCATGAGAGATTAGTCATTATGTTACATGTAGTTCTAAATAATTATTTTAAAATAGCATACAAAATGTAAATTATTGTTAAAAAATATTCTACAGCCATATGAAGCTACAATAATAATATTTTACAATAAAAATTAGTATCTATACCTTCGATAGGTATTGCGGAACAGACAAACAAAAATTCCGTGAATGTGATATAATAATATGGGATGAAGCTTCTATGATTCCAAAAAAGCTTTGGAAATTGTTAACAGAACTCTAAGGGACTATTGTACCCTCGATTTAATATCTTTTTCTGAAAAACTAATTATTGTAGGATGAGATTTTATGCAAATTTAACCTGTTGTTAAAAATGGATGTAGGATGAGTATAATACAGGAATCGATCAAATATTTTTCTTTATTGCCTAAATTTACAATTAGAAGAATAGTGAAAAATATGCGTTCATGTGATGAAAAGTTTTTTAAATTCTTACTACAAATTGATGAAGGAATCGTCGGATCGTTAAGTATACCTAAAAATTGGAAAAGTAACGATATTTGTAGGGAAATATGCGGTATTATAATTATAAAAGAAACAGACATCAGATACGGCACTACTAGCCTCTCATAATGAAGATATTCATAAACTAAATAATAAAACACTAAGTAAAATAAAAACCAAAGAAATAATTTATTATAGTACTGATTACCCAAAACCCAAAGGAATCGATCAAAGTGACATTGACGTTGAATTAAAATATCCAGTAATACATTTAAATTCTTGTACAAGTGTAATTTTTTTCAATTTTAAAGGTTTAAATTAGTAATGGACTACCGTTTCATAAATTAATATTAAAAGTTTGAGCAATAGTGTATGGCGGGTAATTACACGTTACACTCGGAAAGAAAAAAGGAACTAGGACAGTCTCTTGTTTCGGAGCTACAGTAGCACTCGCGAGGTACTGTACGAGTCCCGTAGCGTGTGCTGCTCCAGACCGAGCGGGGGACTGTGGCGCTCCCCAGCTCGGTCTGCAGCAGCACGCGGCGAGTTGCACGAGAGCTCCGCGCGCTCAGAGCGCTGTGTGCCTTCATAGCGAACTATATATATAGCATTCCCGCCTATAAAAAATGTTGTTGCTCATTTACAGAGCTATATGTATTAATACTTTTTATTAATTTCTTTTCATCCATTATTTACAATTATTTGAAGAAAATTGCTTTCTAAAAAATTTGAAGTATTTTTTATTATATAAACTTATGAAAATAAATACATTCAAATTTCTTTTAAGAGTATGTCGGAAGAAATGATGATTCATATATCGTATTTGTTGCAAATTACTGAATTATTGATTATAGAACAATAATAATAATAATAATAATAATATTAATAATATACAATTCAAATATTCAGCATCTACTGTTTAGATAATATATGTATATTTTAAACTATCAAAATCAATTAAAAAAGTACTAAGTAGTTGAATACCTATAGGTATGATATTTAAATTATTCTTAATTATGTAAGAATAAAATTAATAAATAAATATTTTTAATGCCTGTATATTTTTGTGGTATTTGGTTTTTCATTCGTAAATAATTTAATTTCTTAAATAAGATCGTTACTACAAAATAATGTAACAAAAACAAGTGTAGTTCGCCGAAACATTTTATTACTTCATTTTTTGATTTATTGATTTATTACTTCGAAATTACCGATTTATCATTCTCCTTTGAAAATTCTGCTAAAGTAGCACTGTATTAAAAATAGTAGATTATCCAACTACTTAGTACTTTTTTACTCCGTATAGAATAAAATACGATGAACAAAAATAAAAATAGAAACAAGTTTTTTGATCTATTTGCAAAAATAATCGTAAATTAAAAATTTATTACATTGTAATATTACTTAAAACTTGTTAGTTTGACTTCGAATATTGACCCTAATCTACATTCCTGATTTTATACTAGTCTTTTTGCGCCCTTGGCATCCATTAAATAAAATAACATGTCATTCTTCAAAAATTAAAATACGTTCTTATACTTAGTTACCGTAGAACCGAGCTCAACAATTATTTATAATAAACAAAAAAAAAGGTTTATTAGTTAAAAATTATACTTAAAGCTCGCTTCCACGGCCAGTACTTGTGAATACATATTAAGTTACGCTATACTTTTTTAAGTGTAAAATATTGTTTCATTCCTTAAATCTAAAAGTCCAAAGAGACTAATTTTTTCCTATTCACTGTATTTACAGTCAAAATGTTTTTGTGACGCCTTAATTGGTACAATTTTACACCTATATGTGATTGATTTTGATAGTTTAAAATATACATATATTATCTAAACAGTAGATGCTGAATATTTGAATTGTATATTATTAATATTATTATTATTATTATTATTATTATTGTTCTATAATCAATAATTCAGTAATTTGCAACAAATACGATATATGAATCATCATTTCCTCCGACATACTCTTAAAAGAAATTTGAATGTATTTATTTTCATAAGTTTATATAATAAAAAATACTTCAAATTTTTTAGAAAGCAATTTTCTTCAAATAATTGTAAATAATGGATGAAAAGAAATTAATAAAAGTATTAATACATATAGCTCTGTAAATGAGCAACAACATTTTTTATAGGCGGGAATGCTATATATATAGTTCGCTATGAAGGCACACAGCGCTCTGAGCGCGCGGAGCTCTCGTGCAACTCGCCGCGTGCTGCTGCAGACCGAGCTGGGGAGCGCCACAGTCCCCCGCTCGGTCTGGAGCAGCACACGCTACGGGACTCGTACAGTACCTCGCGAGTGCTACTGTAGCTCCGAAACAAGAGTCTGTCCTAGTTCCTTTTTTCTTCCCGAGCATACTCTCTCGTACGAATATAAAACAGGTATTAATTTCGATCAGCTGTTACATACATCATCAGGCAAACGGAGAGAGCAAAGAAACTGGGGAGGTAAGAATGTGTGTGAGAAAGAGAAAGATAGAGAGAGAGAGAGAGAGAGAGAGAGAGAGAGAGAGAGAGAGAGAGAGAGATTTTAGATTTATTTGTTTATTTCCACCCTGGGACTGAAATTGTCCCATTGGGCATAAAGAACAATATATACATTAGCAATATACAATATATAATAATATAATAATATAATATGTAACGTGATCGGTGCGCTCGCAATAATAGTGTTTAACAATAGTATGTACAGGTTCGAACAATATTCGGCGTATAAAATAAAATAAGACATAAAGTAATCTGAACGGCTCTTTGACCATAAAATATGACGCAATAACAATATAAAATACAGAGATATATAAATATAATTAAAGCTAAAATTAAAATTAAAGCTGCAATACGTATGTAGCATTAAAGCTACTAGGAACCTTTATATTTAGAATTTTTAAGTTTACTTGTGTGCAGGATCAGACTGAACATCAGAACTGTTGAGGTAACTTAGTAATAAGGATTTGATGGTTTGGAGAGAGATAGTTTTGGGAGGCAGGGAGGTAATATGTTCTAGTACGCTATTCCAAAAATATGAGGTGGCTATTACGAAGGAATTGGCATATAAGGAAGTTTTTAAGTTACGGATGAGGAGGGGTTCAGTGCGGAGTCGAGCTGATCTACGCACATCACTATCTGCCGTGAGTATGAAGTTAGACTTCAAATAATCTGGACAACCAGTCTTAAGTACGGTTAACGCCAGCGCACCCATGAAGTACTCTCTTCGGGCCTTCACCGTGAGCCACCCTAGCCGTTTGCGATAGGGGGTAACATGAGCCATCCAGGGAATGGTACCAAAAACAAAGCGGATGCATGCATTCTGCGCCCGCTGAAGCTTCAGGTTCTGTTCACCAGTTAGGTCATGGTAGACAAGGCAGGCATAATCAAAGTGAGGGAGGATGAGTGAGTGCACAAGTGATTTACGGACACCAAATGAAAGAGCACGTTGATGAGAGCGTAGCTGTCTAAGGCTGTGAAACACTTGCTGATAGATGTGTGACACTTGCCTTCCCCAATTAAGATCAGGAGTCAACCAGACACCCAAATTTTTGACTTCATTGACAAAAGAGATGGGAGTGCCATTGACTGTAACCTTAGGTAAGAGTTCTAAATCGATCAATGAAATGTTAAATGTGCTACCAAAGAGCATTGCTTTGGTTTTGGACAGATTTAGAGTGAGTCCATTGCAAGAGGCCCACTTGGAAATCGCAGCTCAATCCTCAGATACGTTGTTAATAGTGTCAATGAGATCATGACGTTTGCAGCTTCAGTAAATTTGAGTGTGATAAGCGTAGATCATATGTCTGGTGAATTTCAGTACCATGGGGAGGTCATTGATGAAGATGGCGAACAATAATGGGCCTAGGACGGAGCCCTGGGGAACTCCAGACCAAGTATCAATCCAGTCCGATATGCTGCCACCTTCATCAATAACAGCCTGGTATCTATCAGCAAGATAAGAAATGAACAACTGTATGGAGTGATCACTGATTCTAAATGATCGAAGTTTATGAATTAATATGTGATGGGGAATCGTATCAAACGCCTTGGAAAAATCAAATAAGACTGAGATCGTGAAACCAGAGCTATCCATTTCGAATCTTATGTCATCAAGAACGCCAAGCAGAGACGTCTGAATACTGTGACTTGCTCTAAAGTCAGTTTGCCTTGGGATGAAAAGGTTGTGTTTCTCAATGTGACACATAAGTTGCTTAGATAGAATCTTCTCTAACAACTTAGAGCACTCAGACAACCTAGCAATGGGTCGTAGCTCAGATATGTCGGATGGAGCTGGTACTTTGGGAATAGGAGTAATAAGAGTCTGTTTCCAAAGCGCTTGATAAGATGCCTTGATGACTGATAGATTGAAAATTGTGGTGAGTGTTTCGAGAATGGTGGGACATGATAGTGAGAGATGTTTAATAGTGATTGCATCAAGCCCGTAAGTGTTGGACTTGGCTGAGGCAAGTGCTTCAGATATATCACTGGGGGTGATGTTAGAAAAAGTTAGTAAATGTATATGAGATGGAGCTGAGGGGAGGGGTGGTAGTGGGAGTACAGGAGATGATCTAGATGCGTTAGCGACGGGTGCAAAATGATTATTGATATCATTGTGTGAAAAGAGCGAAAAAGGCGAGGTTGATCGAGAGGATGTTATGCCTAGCCTGTTGAGAGAATTCCATAGATGATTTGAGCGTTGAGCTCTGGCTATTTCATTAGCATAATAAGCGTTTTTTGAGTTTCGAAGCTTTTGTAGGACCCTTGCACGCAGAGCTCGATATTCGGTAAGTTGCTGTCCCCTGCCACGTGCTCTCTTATAAGCTCTATCGCGTTCTTTCATGGCGGAGCGGATGTCAGATGAGACCCATGGTTTTTGGCGATTACATATATTAACGGAACGAAAAGGTGCAAATTTATTAAGGGAGCAAGTGACAGCATTGTTAAATCGAGTGATTAATTGATTAATATTATTGTGTTGTTTAAAATCATTCAAATTATTGGATAAATCAGCGAGATACTGAGCTCTGTTAAAACCACGGAGATCACGAGTTTTAATTTGACGAGAAATATTGCGCATAATACTAAAAGGTATAGTCAATTCTATACTGTCGTGCCCATAGGTAAACGGAGCATCTGATTTGCTATATCTTATAACCGCTGAAGGCGAATGTACAATAAATAGATCGAGCCATGTGTGAGATTGAAGTAGTGAGACATTAGCACCTGACAGATCGGACATCTCAATAAGATCACCGGACATATTATTTAAGACCTGAGGGGCCCGTTTGCTAGCTTCTATTATCGGCTGGCAAGCTAGTAAGTCATAATCACTATTGATCGGAATAAGAGGAGATGAATTATCTTTTCACATGTGTACCACCAAATTGACAACTCTGGGTCGTTTGTACCCTAATTTACTAGATTGCGATCTGGCTTTTAACAAAAGATTATATACATGCCTAGGGTACAAAGTTCGCAGAAATATCAACGAGGTGGAAGCGTGACCGAACACCATTGCTGCTGTAAATGATTTTAAATTAAGCCGCGTGAAAACTGCGTGGTCACGAATATGAGCAGATTTAAATTTTACTACTACGCTACGAAAATTTCTGGAACGTGAAGATAATGAATTACCATTATGCAGGTGCGTATTGGACTCTTGAGATCGAAAAACAGGAGCTGATTGTTGTCGAGTGGGATACCGGTGATGATAAGTTCCGCAGAATCAAAATTAGCTGCAGGCGCTGGGGTTGCAGTGGTATTACCTAGCGAAGATCTGTTGACAAGTGCTTCAACTTTCTGGTTCAACTGTTGGAGTTGTGCATTTTGCGACTCAGCCGTTTGGACACATTTTTGAGAGAGAGAGTGACAGAGAGAGAGAGAGGGAGAGAGAGACAGAGAGAGAGAGAGAGAGAGATGGAGAGAGAGAGAGAGAGAGAGAGATTTATTTGTAAATATTTACAAAAAATGTTTTTTATGTTATATCAGTCGCTTAAAATTACGTATCACGTCGTATCACGTCGATGACTTAACTAAAATACATTGCATATATATGAAGTCAGGTACATAAAGTAATCCACTTTGTTGCCAGATATAAAATTCCTGAATGGTTTGTATTGTACCTATCAGTCATTTAAATAAAATTACATACATAGATTAGAAATCGCTTTCAATCATACCATTAAATACATGCATACTTTTGAAATTGTTTTTGTCAATTAATAAGTAAAAGAATAAGAAAAGAAAAAGGAAATAAAAAATAAGCAAATATACCAATAAATTAAATAAATCAGAATTTAACAATACAACAACTTAATTAAAACAAAAAAAAAGATATAATCAGTCGACGATAACAATTAACCCAAGCATGCAAAGCATTTCTTGACCGTCACCTTGAAGGTTATTAATGATGGTAAAGTGCGTATCTGAAAAGGGACTGAGTTCCACAAATGTGCACTTTATACTTGAAAATATCTTAGAGCTGTTTCAGTACGCATCTGCGGAATAGAGCGTTCTTTAAACTCACCTCTTACAGGACTTTTTGATTCATTCTTTTTGAAAAGCGGCCCGAGATAGACTGGCTCTTTTGTCCGCAGAATCTTACAAATTGTTATTGCCATAAAAACGATTCTTCGAGAGTCAACCTGAGTCCACTCTAATGGCTCTCTGTAAGGGGTGATGTACTTGTCCCTCCAACATCTAAAACATATCGCACACACAAGTTTTACAGTATTGGCAATCGGCTACGAAGCTCAAGTGAAGCATCCAGATACGCCAAAGAGCAGTAGTCAAGATGTGGGAAAACAAGGGCCATTCCTAAGTGCTTGTGCAAATCCTGAGTGGTATACTTTCTAAAAAATCTCAAATTACACATCCCCACAAAAAAAAAATTGTAAGTCCAAAAACTTGACCACGTATAAATATAAATAGTAAAAACAAGTCGCAAATTAATTACGCTAACGTTGAAAGTGTCACGAAACCTATATATGAATCGTCAATTGATCAAAGAGAAGATCCACTGGGTATGTACGCAAGTGGAAGTATGGATCTTGAGGAAAATTTAGAAAGACATGATGAAGATGAAATTTTAGAAGAAGAAATGGAGGAAGGAGATATTATTGTGGAAGAAGAAATAGCGCCTGATGAAGACAATGACGTTGCTAGTACAAGTGATACAAGTGACGAAGAATACATCCCCTACAATACTAAGAAGGAGAAAGGTCCACTTACACAGGAAAAAGTGAATGATCTCATACGCGATTTGGGCCTACCAAAGGATGGGGCGGAGTACTTGGCTTCATGGCTAAAAGAAAATACTAATGAATCTGGAAAAATTAAAGTTTCTTACTACCGAGACAGAGATAAGAAATATCGTGATTATTTCGCTAAAGATGAAGAATTTTCCTTAGTTTACTGCAAAGATATAGTTGGGTTGATGAATTGCTTTAAACATGGATGTTACAACCCTAACGAGTGGAGATTGTTCATCGATTCGTCAACGAGAAGTTTAAAAGCCGTTCTGTTACACAATACTAATGTTTATGCAGCCATTCCCATAGGATATTCGGTAATACTGAATGAAGAGTACTGTAACATGAAAGTAATATTAGACCGAATAAAATACAATGATCATAAATGGCAAATATGTGGGGATCTTAAAATCAAAGCAATACTTCTGGGGCAACAATCGGGATTCACAAAATATCCTTGCTATTTATTTGAATGGGATAGTAGGGATAGAAAGAATCATTACATAAAGAGTGTCTGGCCCCTTAGACAAAAGTTCGAACCGGGTTCTAAGAATATAAAAGATAAGCCACTTGTTGATCCATCAAAAATTCTTATACCACCTCTGCACATTAAATTGGGACTTATGAAACAATGGGTAAAATCTTTAGACAAAGATGGTAGCTGCTTTAAGTATCTGCGAAATCAGTTTCCCAAATTAAGTGATGCTAAAGTAAATGAAGGAATTTTCGATGGCCCTCAGATTCGTAAGATGATAAATGATGAAATTTTTGTTACGAAAATGAATCATACAGAGAGAGAAGCATGGTTATGTTTCAAGGACGTAATTAAAAACTTTCTTGGAAATCATAAGAGCCCAAATTACCAACAAATAGTTTAAAATTTAGTAAATAGTTGCAAAAATCAAGGCTGCCTAATGAATCTAAAATTACACTTTTTATATTCGCATGTTGATGAATTTCCAGAAAATCTAGGTGATTACAGCGAAGAGCAGGGAGAGAGATTTCACCAAGATATCAAGGAAATGGAGCGCAGGTACCAAGGAAGATGGGACGTAAATATGTTAGCAGATTACTGTTGGTCGTTAAAAAGAGATCTACCATCAACATCGGAGAAGCGGAAGCGTAATCCACTTCGTAGATCATTTGACAATAAAATAGTTCGTTACCATAAAAAAGAGTAATGGGCTTAATATTTTTACGGGTATTTTATTGAATTGCATATACTTCTAACAAATTTAAAGTAAATGAAGGAGCAGCAAACTATGATATAGTTTTAAAGGATACGATTGTACTTGCATATACATTGTTCTTTGCTTTATGGTTTACATTACCTTTTGCATTGTTTCAGTTTATAACTAATTTTTTCACTCTCTTTACGTCCATGACCTTGAACTAACCTTGAACTGACCATAAATATAACCTTATGGGACTATACTAACCCTGGATTCGGATTCAGCGACCCCAAAAACCCCTAAATGTCATGGTTTGACTCTACTTTTTATGAATCTTTATGATTTGACCTTCAACTGACCTTGACCATGACCTGATAGGGTTGTAATAAGCCCGGATTCAGATACAGCGCCCCAAAAAAACCCAAGATACCATGGTTTTAGTGTATTTTTCATGTATTTCGATAATTTGACCTTCAACTGACCTTGAGAAAGATCTGATTGTTTAATCTGACCCCGGATTCGGATTCAGCGACCCCAAGATACCATAGTTTTAGTGTATTTTTCATGTATTTCGATAATTTGACCTTCAACTGACCTTGAGAAAGTTCTGATGGGGTTAAACTGACCCCGGATTCGGATTCAGCGACCCCAGAAACCCCAAGATACCATGGTTAGTGTATTTTTCATGTATTTCGATAATTTGACCTTCAACTGACCTTGAGAAAGATCTGATGGGGTTAAACTAACCCTGGATTCGGATTCAGCGATCCCAAAAACATATAAGTACCGTGGTCAAGTTTTTGGGACTTACAATTTTTTTTTGTGGGGCTGTGTTATATAATACTCTATTAACCTTCTTTGTGATCATGTCCGCGTGTGGTTTCCACTTGAGTATAGAATCGAGTATAACACCCAGGTTTGTGACGGTCAGCAGACTGATTTCCGGCATACCTTGTGACTCCAGACGGTTTATATATTTACAGGAGCTGAAAATAATATCTTTAGTCTTATTCAATCTGAGTAATGCGCCGTCTGCCCAATCAGCAACTGCTTGCGCAGCATGGCACATGCGCAGAGAGAGAGAGAGATAGAATAAGAGAAATGGTGCAGGGGAAAAGACCGCGACTAGAGCGCCATGGAATTTAGGCGCAATTGTTAGAGACGCTTTAGCTACCGAGCGGAATGCACCTATGTGGAACGCGAGCGCGTATAGACTATTCTCCGTGCGGGAGAGATTACGCAAGACCACGCCGAGATCGACGACTACGAGCTCCGTGAAGACCAGGACGACCCGATCGATCTACTTCCTGGCGTGCGAGCGCTACCGGAGCCTTTGGAAAATGTAAGTACCTTTTCGGGTCGAGTCTCTCTCTGTCTCTTTCTATCTCTCACGTTAAATGTTTACGAATGCACACTTTAAATCTTGTGTCTTCGGCGATTGCATCGTTTCCCCCAAGTTATTATTTATGATCGAATTCTTATTAATATATCGAGGTTTTTACTAAAGTAAATACCCCGTTACATAAGTAGCGTCCTCCAGAAAAACCCATTGAGTCGTGGGGATTAGTGAAAAACTAGCGGCAAAGTGCATAGTGCGGATTGCGTGTGTAATATTGCGAGTGCATACGCCGAAAAATACAGCGAAGCAGGCCTAGACCACGGTCATGCGAACGTATTTATGCCTTTGCTGGCTCTGGAATATTCCGAGTACGGGTCAGACTGGAGCGAAGTAATATTTCGGCTTTTATTAAATTCGCGCGGACGTTTGATTTATTTGTCCAGCGTATTTAATTCACGTCAGGGTAAATAATTTTTCCGCTAGATAGTTATTCTAATAGGTACGGAAGTGTATGAGAATAAAAGTTTATTTGTAAAAAGCGTCTTTCACCAGTGATGAAACGAATTTATTTAAGTGATAATTTTTGTGTAACAAGTACGAAATTGAAATCTGATTTTTCTTAACAGTATATTTACTATTATAAACAATATATATATATTTATTATTATAAACAAATTTTATTTAGCGATAAATTCTTTCTGTTTGTATAAAAATAACGTGTACATTTTGGTAAAATCACTTGTAAATATTTATATGAATAAAATTGGGTTCCGTGTATTCAAAGCGAAATCACATAAATAATACCAATACTTTATTTTGTATCGAAAATAAATGCAACGATTATTGTTCATTTTTTTTTATTTTAAGGAGGTTCTATCGTCATATTGACCTCAAAATAAAAACATTTTTTACTATAATTTAATCACTCTTAATGATATTTATGTCAATATATTATAAAACAGTATCCTCGTCTACCGGATAAAATTTCTTTTATTGAAGTTCCGTTATTGTAAAAGTAATTATGGGCAACTAAAGAAATTCACAACAAAACAGTGGAAACTTTTCTGTTTGTTACCTGATTGGAGTTTTAAAGCTCTCATTTTGTTCCTTGAAAAATTTCAGGGGGACTTACTCATATACGAATTGTGTATCATCGGATAACCTGCAAAGTTACTTCCAATTGTTTATAAAATCGTACATCTGTTTTATAAATAAGCGGATGTGACTTTGCAGGTTATCCGATTATTTTTACATCGGTAAGTTCCCATATAAATTTTGATGGATCAAAACAGAACCTCTAACATTCAAATCGGATAACAAACAAAAAGGTACTGTTTTGTCAAATTTTTCTCTAGTTGACGATATCTAATTTTACTTGTTTTGCAATATATTGATTTTCATATCATTAAGTGAGATTAAATTGTAGTAAAAATGTTGGTTTTTTATGACATATATATGCTGATAGAACCTCCTTAAGAGGGCAGGCCTCGGTTAAACAAAAAAAAAGACTTTTTCTTACGAGTCCAGAAAACTTTTTATCTTTAGAAGCAATCATTCTGAAAATTTTTATGCTATTAAAGCACAATATTGCCTTAAATGTTACCGTTGTAAAACCTCAGAATCTTGACCCAACACGACACAATAAATCACTGTTTTCAATACCATATTTATTAAAGGAACTTTGATCCTCACACGATTCGAGGTGACACGATGAACAAAAAATTTCGTTGAATTTTTTTTTATTATTTTTTTTCGGTGATCCTATTAATTTTAAAAAGAATTTTTTTTTAAATTTCCTTGGATTTCCGAAGAAAAGTAATAAAATAAATTTAACGAAAAACTGCTCCGCTCTTGTTGTAATACTTTTCAAAAGGAATTGAATAGCCGTCGAAAAGAGAAATTTCGTTCACCATGTCACCTTGAATCGTTTGAGTATCAAAGTTCCTTTAATAAATATGGTATTGAAAACAGTGATTTATTGTGACATGTTGGGTCAGGATTCTGAAGTTTTACAACGGTCAAATTTAAGATATTATTGCGCTTCAGTAACATGAAAATTTTCAAAATGATTGCTTTTAAACATAAAACGTTTTCTGGACTTGCAGAAAAAAAGTCTTTTTTTGGGTTTAACCCTGGTCTGTCCCCTTAAGCGTTTATGATTTACTAATTATTGAAAATTTTGTTCTGTAAATTGAGTAATATAGTATGAATTACTCATAAACTATGATATACGCCAGGTTGGCATGGATTAGAGAAGGAGAGCGTCTGAGCGCTCTGCAGGAATATCGGTGCGCAGACTATTGAGTTTTGGCCCCGTAGTGAGAGAGGAGAGCAGCTGAGCGCTTTACAGGAGGACCGGGTGGTGTGTTGCTAGCTCTCTATGAGCATAGAGTTGCTCCAAAGGAGCAGCCCAGTGACAGTTGTCGCCGATGAGACAAGTTCATGAAATACCGGCATCCGGTAAGATGAGCCTCTTTACTGTCGCCATGAGCTGGTAAAGAGATTCCTGATATTGAAAGACGCCTGGAGTATTCACCTTGGTGGACTGGATATTCAGGCGGCGGCGTTGCGTGCTGACCGTCGTTGACCTGCTACGCCGATACTCAGTAGAGACTCGAGCATTGTAGTCCTTGGCGAAATCGATGCAGATGTTCGTACGAAGATGAAAGAAAAGCAAAAATAATTAAACAATGAGTTTAATTAAAATAAGTGTGATTTATTCTCAAACTGGAGTATTTAGCCATATAGTCATCTCTAGGCGTTATGAGGCAAGTTTCTCAAGTGAGGATCATGGGAGGTCGAATGCCTCGGCGGCCGGTCCTATATGCGCTTGCCTTGTCTACCTCTATCGCAAGTTGTGCGACGCCACCTAGCGACAGCGCGCGAACTACGCTAGTGGTAACTTCGCGAGGTGGCGCGAAAATTTAAATGCAGCTATTCTAAGCTGCGTGAAAGAGCTTATTATTGAGTGTATAATAACTATATTGTTTTAGTTTATCATTACATTTGTTTTCGGCTGTTAAAATTAAATAGTTTCATTGTAGAATAAGTCACATGTTTGCAAAATTAATCTATGTTTAAATAAACAATTTAGTAAACTATATAATACCTTTGACAACTTGCTCGTTCACTTGCTCGGTTACTTGCTCGTTTATTTGCTCGTTTATTTGACCGTATATTCGATTTACGGAAAAATATGTGCTGGTAGTGCGAGCGTTTATATTATAACAACGTAGGGGAGGATGGGGTATTGCCGGTCACCTAAGCAAACGTGCTTGTTATTTCCACTCTCAAATTGCGTTTTTAGACTTTAAATAATTATTATATTAGTTCAAACCATTGACTTTAAATATTTATTATGGCTTTAATATAAAAATTTAAGATATCGAAGCTATAAGTCAAAATAAAAAAAAACATTTTGACCGGATTTACTCTATTTCAAAGGGTAATACTGGTAAGCCTTGGTACAATATCGATCACTATTAGAAAGTTACTTTTATAGGTGAAAAATTTCTTTAAATTAATTATATGAACTTTCATATGATCCGTTGCATTATTATTCGTGCTTACACAGTGAAATATGTATTAACATAACCACTGTTCAATTGAAAATATCTAAGCAAAGTTATCCTACCTGAGAGGATATCGCAACGTTTTCTTAGCTTCATTTTCAGGAGCATCATATAAATAACATTGTAACCGGGATTACCCCAATTCTGCTTAGTAATTTAAAATGAAATGACAAAAAAGCAATAGGTTTATACTCTTTCTTCTTAACTACTTCGTATTCTTAGATTGTTCAAATTAATAAAGTTGCAAAAAATAACAGCATAAAGAAACAAATAATGGACATAAAAGCTTATTTTATAGACCAGATTTCTTATAAGAAACGTAGGCCTACACTTTGATTGCGTATAATTCCTTAATAAAACTGAAAGGAAGGTTGTCTGGACATTAGATTCATTGCATTTTATGTTGCGTTTAATATACTATTCGAATTCTTACCTAAAAATGTTTAGAGTATTGAAAATAAGGGTGCCCGGAATTATCCAGTGACCGGAATTACCTCGTTCACCCCTATACTTAATTCTTAACGTACGTGGTGTCGATACTGAGCGTATATACATGGATTGTACTGTATATTCTACAGATGGTAGAGTAGGTGCGAGTTTGTATAGTTGCTGAATAGTATATGTGATTAATTGCGTTTGCCATATTAATTGTATCGCTTACTTAAGGTGGTCCTATAGTAAAATTGGACGAAAAACACGATTTTTTCTTATTTAATTTTCTGATACTTTGAACATTTTTAGAACAGAAAATGATTTTGTATTGACAATATCGGCCATAAAAATAATATTAATGAGCTTAATAGTTATTTATACGTATTTTTCTTCCGACTATTATTGCACATAATCCAGCGTGTCCCTACACTCACCGAATCCAAACCCGTGTTCAAATCTACTCTATCCTATACAGACAAACATCAGAAAACGTAGAAATTATTAAAAAAAAATTTCATCGATATTCTGCGGTAGAAAAATTGTTTTAAAATCATCAGAAGATTATTTCTCTTTTTTACAAAAGTGGGGTTTTCTCCATTTATGGGTTTCCAATGTTCAGCAAGTCTTATGTGCATAGAATTACAATGAATTAATTTTAAACTTTAAGGATATCTTATTCAACTTATTCGCATTAAACTTTGAACACCGATTATACAAAAAAAACAAATTATTCTGAAATTATTACCTATGAATAGATTTAAAAATGTCGTTTTGTAGGTTACAATGAATATTCAATATAATTTATTTTTCTTTATAATTGCGTTTTTAAAAAATTGGAGTTCATAGTTCTGTGTGGTACAGGTGTTAGATATTACATAATTTTTTCAAATGCTATACTTGTATTCCCGTGCGCAAGGACAGTTTTGAAAAAACATCAATTTTCATTGAAAATTGCGGCTTTTTCCTACATAACTATGGATATACTGTCTAAAAACGTATGAATTTATTGGTGGGTATATTTGTTACCTAAAAGGAAAGCTTTTTGTACATTTTCGTAAATTTTCAGACAGTATACCCATAGATATGTAGGAAAAACTCGCAATTTTCAATGAAAATTGATGTTTTTTCAAACCTGTCCTTGCGCACGGGAATACAAGTATAGCATTTGAAAATATTATGTAATATCTAACACCTGTACCACACAGAACTATGAACTCCAATTTTTTAAAAACACAATTATAAAGAAAAATAAATTATATTGAATATTTATTGTAAAAATAACGTACAAAATGACATTTTTAACTCTATTCATGGGTAATACTTTCTTAATAATTTTTTTTTTTTTTGAAAAATCGGAGTTCATACTTTAAGGCGAATAAGTTGAATAAGATATCCTTAAAGTTTAAGATTAATTCTTTGTAATTCTATGCACATAAGACTTGCTGAACATTGGAAAACCATAAATGGAGAATACCGCACTATTGTAAAAAAGAGAAGTAAACTTCTGATAATTTAAAACAATTTTTTTAATAATTTCTATGTTTTCTGAAGTTTGTCTGTATAGGATAGAGTAGATTTGAACACGGGTTTGGATTCGGTGAGTGTAGGAACACGCTGGATTGTGTGCAGTAAAGGTCGGAGGAAGAATATGTATAAATAACTATTATGTTCATTAAAATGATTTCTATGTCCAATATTGCTAATACAAAGTCATTTTCTGTTCTAAAAATGTACAAAGTATCAGAAAATTAAATAAGAAAAAATCGAGTTTATCGTTCAATTTTAGTATAGGACCATATTAATTAATTGAAAACAATATTATCAAATTATTAATATAAAAAATTGATTAATAGTTTAATTGATATGCACGATTATTATTTATTTCTTTTGAGAAAATAATATTATTGTTTAATTATTTATTTAAATATTTAAAACTTTTCTTTTGGTGTTTTTTCGCAGAAAATTTTATTTTTATTATTTCAGGAAAATTAAATGGGATGATTGAATTATTTCTTATTTTACAGCGATTTACGCAAGTTAGTTAATTCAAATTCATATCGAATAAAATAGTATTGTTTCAGTGTTAATTTTTGTGCATTTGATTAATATTTTGTGATTAATAGTTACTGCATAAGATTTACTGGATAAGCGATTTACGCAATCTAGTATTGATATAATATACACTGAAGGAAACATTTCTTTTGTGTGAGAAACACTGTTTTTTTTCTAAAACGATTTATTTAGTGAAAATAAATTTGTTTATTCTACTATTGAACGTTTGAATTAATAACTTGTATTTAAAATTCAAAAATGAATCATATTTGAAATAAAAAAAAATTTTAATTTTGCTAAAAGTTAGAATTTAATTAAAACACAATAAAATTAACCAATTTCACAACACTTTTGACAATATAGTAGAAATAGAAATTAAAACGTAAATTTTACAGTTCTCGGAGTGGCTCTTGAACAGGCATTTTACAGGTTCTTGAAATGCATGCCTATGACTTCGAAGTCAAGTAGAGGAAAGGCTTTCAAAACTTGGTGCCAGATGCATTATCTCACATGTACGAGGATGAATCTGAGACCCCAGTTTCATCAGTCAGTTTGCCCAGATGAGGATACTAGAGAAGTCTAGTATCTGGGGATGAAAGCGAAAATTCGCGCCAATCCTACAGAGCATCCAAATTGGAAAATAGTTGGCAACCGGCTGTACTATTATCGATCAGATCCTTCGATCGAAGATCTTTTAGATGATCAGGATACTTGTAAGCTGGTTCTGCCAAAAGAAAAACGGATGCAAGTCCTATTCGGAGGGTATGACGAGCCTACAGCTGGACATTTAGGATGCGCAAAAACATATGAGAGCATCGCATTGTTATATTATTGGCCGTCAATTTATAAGAACATTGCAAATTATGTCCATCGCTGCGCAGTATGTCAGCAATGCAAAGCTGTTCAACTACCACCCGCTGGACTTATGGGCCGGCGTAGAACGAATCAACCGCTCTTTCAAGACCATGAGCATGTCGTACATAGAGAAAAATCACAATACTTGGGATCTATATATTCTCATAAGAATCTACGGAATTATCACCAGTTTTTCTAAATTCGGTTTTCTGACGCAACCCTGTTACTACGCTACGGCGCACAGTGGGCAAAATCGACTTTTTCTATTTCAACATTGTAGAACTTCAGATAGAAAACACCAATCAAACTGAAACTTTTTGAGCTTCAAGATTACTGATTATAGAACATAGGAAACTTATAGAGGAAGCGTTAGATTGACATCGTAACCTCAAAATGAAGTACAAAGGTGCTCATTTTTCAGAAAAATACAATTTTTGCTGTGACAACGTCGTGATATATTTTTTTACTGCCTCAAACACTATATCTTGTAGATTTTGTACCGCTGAATTCGAATCCACCGCCTAAATTAACCAAAAACCTAACCTAAATGGTCAAACAGCCCTTTATACGCTAATTATTACCATTGGTTGTATTCCAAGTGATAGAACATGAGATAGGAACGACGAATTCCCCTGAATCTTTTTTGATCCTCAAACTTAATGGTCATAGAACATGGGGAAATTATAGGGGAAGCAGTCTAACCTCAAAATGAAGCTCATTTTTCGGAAAAATACGGTTTTTGCTGCGACAAAGTCGTGATACATTTTTTTACTGTCACAAACACTATATCTTGTAGATTTTGTAATGTTGAATTCGAATCCACCGACTCAATTAACCAAAAACATAACCTAAAAGGTCAAAAAGCCCATTAAACGCTAATTATTACCATTTGTTGTATTCCAAGTGATAAAACATGAGATAGGAACGACTAATTCCCCTGAATCTTTTTTGATCTTCAAATTTAATGGTCATAGAACGTGGGAAAATTATAGGGGAAGCGCCAGATTGATATCCTAACCTCAAAATGAAGCTCATTTTTCGGAAAAATACAGTTTTTGCTGTGACAACGTCGTGATATATTTTTTTACTACCTCAAACGCTATAACTTGTAGATTTTGTACCGCTAAATTCGAACCCACCGCGTAAATTAACCAAAAACCTAACCTAAAAGGTCAACAAGCCCATTATACGCTAATTATTACCATTGGTTGTATTCCAAGTGATAGAACATGAGATAGGAACGACTAATTCCCCTGAATCTTTTTTGATCCTCAAACTTAATCGTCATATTTGATTCATAACCTCTAATCATAGAAGCTACGTACCTTATTTTTAACTGAATCTTTTACACAAATTAGCCGAGCTTAAGTTTTTACATCCAATAACCTCTTAACAATTCTAGACACACGGGCGAAGCTGAAGCTAAATGCAATATAATCTTCGGAATCTTTTATACTGAAAGAAAAAGCTTAGATTTAATGGGGAGGCTAAACTTGAATAGAGAGAAATCTGTAACCTCAGGAACCTTATAGATAAATATATCAGGTTTAAAAGAAAATACCCAATAACCTCAACCCTCTTTTATACAAAAAGGAAAAAGCTTTTTCTCAAGACCATACAATTTTAAGTTATTCATGCAGATAGGAAAATCTTAAATCAAAGTAATCTAGTTATCTTGGGCTGTAGCTAAGTAATCCACAGGTTTCGATTTGTTATATTGGTTACACATACAGGCATATCTGAATGCCAAATAACTTGGTAACTCGAAACTATTATACATCAGGAGACTGAAAAAGCTAACATTAATGTGCACTATATCAATTAGTATTTTAGACAGACAGCAATCTGAACGCTAAATATCTTAGAAACTCCAAAATCTATACCTTTATATTATCTATACACTCTGGAACAAAATTAACGCAACACCTAATTCCGACTAAAAAAGGGCGCAAATTCGAAGATCGATATCACATGTAAAAAATGTCGTAAGGGGGTAATTTTTTTTAAATTAAAAGTTGAAGTCTCTACTTTAAGATAGTGGAACTCGATTTTCGATTTTACGCAACCCCTACTTACGTGACCTTGAAATTCAAGGTCATTTTTTAAAGCTCAAAAATCGTAAACTTTTGCAGTGCGGCCGCGCGTGGGTGATTTTTTTTCGATAATTCTGATCATTGGATCTTAAAGTACAACTCTTTTCCTTTAACTTAAAAAAAATTGACCCACTACGATTTTTTTTGACAATTTTACAACTTTTTAAAAATTGTATTAAAAAAACGCGTTTTTTCGTGAAAAATTTGATAATTTTGATCCACCCTACGATTGAATCAGCGGTGTAGAATGACTCGACTTCATAGATCGATATCTCAGCTTGAAGATGCCATATGCACGGGTTCGAATGTTATTTCTTGGTTGATTCTGATCAAACCGAAATGGAAAACTCGTATCCAAGCGAAACGAATATTACCGTCGACTTTAGCGTTATACAATAAGCACCACGAGGAGATAGTCGATCAGATTTAACTCAAGCTAAATGTAAAAAACAAATTCTTAAAATTTGTAAACGTTATTATTTTATAACTTTTATCTTACATCGAATATCTCTTAAAAAATAGGAAGTGTACAAATTTATCAAATTTGTCATCCGTTGCATATTGTTTCCTGAAATCAGTAATGTAAAAAAAATTTTTCAAGTCCATCTCTGACCGTGTCCAAATTTTAACGAATACGGTTCTTTTTTAACAAATGCCCCTTCTTTAAAAAATACCGTTTGGCGAAATTGTAAAATATTTTCAGTTAAGGGCTACGGGTTTTGATTCTTACGGCAGTATTTTAAAACTGTTCAAATCGATTTCTTGGCAAAATAAAAATGCCTCCGTTGAATGAAATTCAATCCACGAAAAATGTTGCACTTTCTGAAGCTGGACTTAGTCGACGTGAGGTAGCAAGACGAATGGGGTTCATTTTTCGACTGTTTTTCGAGTTCTGTCTCGATTCAATGAAACAGGTGCTTATCGCAGAAGGACGGGGCAAGGTAGGAGACGCGTAACAAATGCTCGCGAGGACCGTCGTATAATACGAGCAACCTTACGTGAACCGGTAAGAAATGCGCAACAAATTCATAACGATGCCTTGCCACACAGGCAAGTCAGTTTGCAAACAGTAAGGAGACGTCCTCGCGAAGCAGGTTTAAGATCGCGAATTCGTGCTAGAGTAGCCTTTCTCACAGCAAGACGTCGTAGATCTCGTCTGCACTATGCTAGAACTTATGGACAATGGACGGTTAGACAGTGGAGGAACGTCTTGTTCACAGACGTGTCACGATTTTGCCTGTATGGTAATGATGCTTGAATACGAATTTGGCGTCGTAGGAGGGAGTGTTTTGAGCCAAACAATATTCAACTGACCAGGATTATTTCCGGTGGATCCGTCGTGGTATGGAGAGGAATCTCTTTAAACGATCGCACTGATCTTATTGTGGTTCCATCTCCCGGGTCAACAGCTAGACGCTACATCGATCAAATTTTTGAGCCTCGCGTGCTTACAATGAGTCGTTGCATAGGTCCAAATTTCATTTTTATGCAAGATAATGCACCTCCCCAATCAGCAAGAATTACTCAGGTTTACATCCGAGAACACCACTTGGAGATACTGCCACATCCATCGAATAGTCCGGATCTTAATCCAATTGAACATGTATGGGACATGATGGGTAGACGATTGCGCAGTAGGCAGAGACAGCCAAGGAATCTTGAGGAACTGAGGCTAGGTCTAAATGAGATATGACACGAGATACCTCAAGACATTATAAGAGCTTGCATTAATATGTCTGCAAGATTAGCTGAGGTTATTCGACGCCGAGGCAACCTAAGATATTAAGGGCTTTCTGTACAATTAGTAATCGGCTCTTTTAAGCCCCCCCCCCCCCGCCCCACACACACATGCACACACACAAATACACACACATATGATAAGCTAAACCCGATCGACTACCTCCTCGTGGTGCTTATTGGGTAACGCTAAAGTCGACGGTAATATTCGTTTCGCTCAGATACGAGTTTTCCATTTCGATTTGATCAGAATCAACCAAGAAATAACATTCGAACCCGTTCATATGGCATTTTCAACCTGAGATATCGATCTACGAAGTCGAGCCATTATACACCGCTGATTCAATCGTAGGGTGGATCGAAATTATCAAATTTTTCACGAAGAAACGCGTTTTTTTAATACAATTTTTAAAACACTGTAAAATCGTAAAAAAAAAATCGTAGCGGGTCAATTTTTTTTTAAATTAAAGTGAAAGAGTTGTACTTTAAGATGCAATTATCAAAATTATCAAAAAAAAAAAAAATCACCCACGCGCGGCCGCACTTCGAAAATTTACGATTTTTGAGCTTTAAAAAATGACCTTGAATTTCAAGATCACGTAAGTAGGGGTTGCGTAAAATCGAAAATCGAGTTCCACCATCTTAAAGTAGAGACTTCAACCTTTAATTTAAAAAAAATTACCCCCTTACGACATTTTTTACATGTGATATCGATCTTCGAATTTGCGCCCTTTTTTAGTCGGAATTAGGTGTTGCGTTAATTTTGTTGCGGAGTGTATATAAATAGTGTGTCTAAGATAGAGCTACCTGTCATCTTACTGATGAACCCAGCGGGTAGCTGGGGGCGAAACACACACCTTCATTATGCCTTTTATATTTCGTAACATTTAAAATTTTAAATTAAACTTGTTTTATTTTCTGTCATTTCCTGTGGATTTCGAACACGACTCGTAGACACTTTACCAGACCGGTAAAAAGGTTCAGATAGCTGGCATAATATATATCTTACCTTTACCCTGAGTCTTAAGTGCTGCGATATAATCCACACTAGTACACTTGACTCGCAGAGATCGATAGATTCACATGAAAATTTATATACAATAAGCAAACTTTATATCCAAGTACTCCTAACCTCTAAAATATTCATACATAGAGAAGCCAAGTTTAAACGAATTAGAATAAACCCAAAAATTTTTTATGTTGACAGGTCAAGCTTTAACTTAATTACCCCATAACCTCCAAAGTTATAGAAAAAATAAAAGCTTAAATCTCAATAACTTATAACCTTAATTTATGTATACATGGACGGGCCAAGCAAAGGGAACGATAAACCTTTGACGTTAATAAACCTTAGTATCTGTAGTTTTATGAATAACTATATTGTAAATTTAAATTGACTTTCTAGACCCAAGGAAATTCAGATTATTTAGGAACGTTAGGATTTTGTTTGAAAATGCTGATATATTTTTATTTATGATACCAGTGATCTGTAAGAATACATTTTTAATGATGATCAACCTGCTGAAAGGAACTACGAGGTAAAACTATGCAGTTTATTATATTGTTTATCACGTAGTTTCTCTATCAACCACTTGGTTTAGTCATGGTTACCATTTAATAGAACCGCATGGTAACCACGTAGTTTTTTGATAAAAAAGATTAAAAAATGCATTAAATAATACTATTTATATTATTTGTTATCATTTATGGAAGTATTATGCGGATAATGAGACCAAAAATAAATTATTTGAATTTTTAAAAATAAAATAACAGAATAAACGTAGTCATATGACCGAATTTCGGTGTTATATCAGCATAGTACTTTCATTAATGGTCATAAAAAAAATAAATAGTGCTATTTAATGCATTTGTGTACTTTTTCTTTATCAAAAACTCACGTGGTAACTACAGGTGAACAACGTGATTGGCAGAGAATACATGCGATTTACCACGTGGTTTTACTACGTAGTACGCCACATGACTTTACCACGTGATTCTTTTCAACAGGGTATAACCTAAAACCTCTTAAGCCATCAGCTAAATTCTTCAATTTAAGTAAAATATGCTATAACCTCGAATTATTTATTCACAGACAGATAAAGGTTAACTTTAAGTACTCCATAACCTTTTCAAGCCTTGTATATACAACTTTAATATAAATACCCTATTATATATTATTCATACAGAAGCATTTTCAGCTCAAATCAAAATATCCTGTAAGCTCCAAATTCTTGATACTAATACCCCGAGTTCTAAGTTAAATACCATATGAATCTGTTAAACTGAAAGGCCTACCATCAATCATGTAAGCAATTATCTTATTCTTCTAACTTTTCTACACAGACACGAAACCTAAATAACCTTATAACCTTATTTTTAGGCACTCGCCCCTATATGACGTACCAAAGTTACTTCATATAGACCAGGGCTAAAGCCATTTATTTTATTATTTATATTTCTTGCATTATATATATCTATATATATATATATATATATGTTTACATAGAATATATGTAAACATTATATATTTGAAGCTGAGTAATAGACTTGGTTATGTGTAGGTAGTTATTACATCATTTTGAATTATTTATTTATATATATATATATATATATATATATATATGTGTTTACATCGAATATATGTAAACATTATATATTTGAAGCTGAGTAATAGAGTTGGTTATGTGTAGGTAGTTATTACATCATTTTGAATTATTTATTTTTATATATATATATATAATCATATTCTATGTAAATATATATATATATAACCCAAGAATAATTTAAGATAAAAATTTAACATTATACCCATATGGAAGGAAAACTCTTACTTTTTTAGGCACTCGCCCCTACGTGAAGTACCAAAGTTACTTCATATAATCCAGGGCGAAAGAGAATTTGACCACGAAGGTGGTTAAATCCAATATTTGATTATTTATTTAGCACATCTATCTAAGCGTACAAAGATAGCAACGTACTTAAAAAAAAAACCAAGCGCACTATTGAATTATTCAATAAGTTGCTTGCATTTAATCTGAATAGCAAGCGATATAATATGGTATCCCATGCATTACTTCGAACAATTGAAAGCAACCCATGAAATACTTTCATGATACGCTTGTTATTTTTGCATAATATGCGATACCTTAACGTACTAAGTACTTGTGCTATTGAACTGAGGATTTTCTTTTCTATTCTTGCACTAAACAATCCCTGCTAAAAATGTCCTATTAAAACCTATTAAAACCAATTTAAAGTATAATAGGTTTTAATAGGAAATCTTAATCAGGTATTACCAGGTAAAAACCAATATAATCAATTAAAACGTATATAAATGGATTATATAAATTAATATACTCTAATCAGATTTAATAAGATGTATTGTGATACAAAATAATTTTCTTATTCAAATATACATCCAATTAAATCCGATTAGGGTACATTCATTTTTATAATCTATTCAAATATGTATTAATTGTTTATATTCGTTTTCATATGGTAATACCTGACTAAAAATTCATATTAAAACCTATTATTCTTTAAATTAGTTTTAATCAGACATTTTTAGCAGGGATTCCATATTTTTGTTTATTCGTGTACACAGAATCACATTTCTTATTGAATTTCATAAAACATAAACTATATAAATCATATTTAAATATAAATATATTAATAAACAATATTTTATTTAAAGACATATATATTTAGTAAATAGACAACTTAAAAACTATAAATAATATTGTATCTTACTTATAAACAAAAAAAATTGTAAAAAATTAACTTTTTACTCTTGTTGCACAAAAATTAAGATAAAAATATATGCATCTGTATATGTAAATATATATAATCAAATAACTATTAATTCTCTTCTAATCGTGTACCCGGGTAATAGTTTTTTGAGAATTAATAATTATTTTATGAAACTCAATAAGAAATGTGATTATGGCCATAACAACATTTCTTACCGAGTTTCATAACATACAAATTATAAATTATATATATCATATTTTAGTACTATTATTAATATTTATCAATTACTGAAATTTTATTACATAAGTTTAACGGATATTGATTTCGTTAGAAATCTCTTCCTCTTCCATTTCCTCTTCCTTTTCCATTTCCTCTTCCTCTGCTATTTCCTCTTCCTCTTCCATTTCCTCTTCCGCTTCCTCTTCACCTCTGATATCCTCTACCACGTCGTCCTCTACCTCGATCTCCTTTGTTATTATCTAGAACGATAATATAAAATTTGATTTTTATCGCGTTATAATTTTATATTTAATTTTTATAAATATAATATCATATTTGTACATTAATTATAAGTTATTTTAATTTTTAATTATTTTAAAGTGCAATAACAATATTATGATTAGCAAACTTTAAAGAATATAAAATAATTGTATTGAATTAACATTAAACTTTAATTTATTACTGTATTTACACGTAACTTCATAACTTTCAATAAACTATTTTTTAGAAATTTCAAAATTATTAAGGTTATTTCTTATTTTACCTTCATTTAGCTGCAATCTTCTGATAAGCTCATTCTGCTGCTGTAATGTATTGCGCAGCATTTGGAGCTCCCCCAACACATTATTCATAAAAATATTTTTGAAAAAAGAAAATTGTAAATTTATTATACATAATTTTTATTTAATTAATTTGAAAATAATTACTAACTATGAACGCTCGCTTCGCTCACAATTTACATATATAGTCAGTATAACGTCATAATATTATACGACTTATAAATAATGAATCATATATTGATTTAAAAAATAACAAAATAGTTGTATGTATAATTAATCGAATATTCGCTGTTAATTCTATTTATTTTCACCAATTTAATATACTTTATAAAATTTTTATGATTGATTAAAGCGAATGTAATAGTATACTAATATCAATGTAGAATTTCCGTCAGAATTAATGAATTGAAATTAATTAAATTGAATAAAACGTATTTCATCATACGTTGTATTATAATCATTTGATATATGCATCTCCGTAAATAAGCTATATAGTATTTATATTCTGTGGATGATATTTATCAAATGTTAAAGCTCGTTGTTGTAGTGGAAAACTTATCCGTGATTATGTTCACGCGAGGTTTTACTGTTTTTAGACCCATTACGCACTAAAAGGAACATAACACAAATATAAAATTTAGTATGGATTAATATATCTATATAAATACTTAAATATATATACGTATATATATATATATATATATATATATATATATATATATATATATATATATATATATATATATATATACGAGGTTCCTGCTAAAATTGTCAGATTAAAACCTATTTAAACCAATTTAAAGTATAATAGGTTTTAATAGAAAATCTTAATCGGGTATAATCTGTTGTATTCTTATACAAAATAATTATCTTATTTAAGAATACATATTATTAAATCAGATTAGAGCATATTCATTTTTTTATAATCTATTCAAATACGTTTTAATTGATTATATTGGTTTTAATAGGGTATTACCCGATTAAAATTTCCTATTAAAACCTATTATACTTTAAATCGGTTTTAATTGGACATTTTTAGCAAGGGAATAGCACTCTGTTTTCTATATCCGTTCCTGTTCTTCATATATACAGATATAACTCATGTTAAATCTTATATCTGTTCCTGTTCTTTTTAGCGTGAATAGGCCTTATTCGCTGTCATCATATTGTATTACATCATCGTTGCCGTCTGCTACATGGCACTAATGACATATGACTACTAATTGTATATTTAACCTCTCAAGTTGTAATAATTAAGTTTATTTAAACCCTTAATTTTTATAATGATAATGTTTTAAATAAAAGTATAGGGAATCATCTATCAATTTAGAAATTCTCTCTGCAGTGTGGGTGTACAAAATTTCCTTTTAAAAGAATCAGAAGTTATTAAAATACTTAAGTATTTATGCAACTGGATACAGTGTCGAGTATTATTAGTTGTATTTAGATAAGTATTTCTTTTGATTTTTATTAACTATTCATTACATATAAAAAATTATTGTTGCTTTGTGTGAAATTTATTTAAATTTATTTCTAGATGAAAATTGTAGTAGATGTAGGGAAGGAACAATTATGTAACTGATCAAGTTTGAAAAATTCATTATAAATTAAACAACAACGTAAAGTGAACAACTTTTAACCAAAAGTATATTTAGATTGCACTTTTAATTTAAATACCGGTATTACGACTTTTGAGTTTTTTAATGTTTTGTTAACATATCTTAAGAGGGCACACCACCTTTAAAATCTGAAACAAAAAAATTAATTAAGAATTTTTATTTTGATATTTATTTTAATAAGGGTTTTTTTTCCTCAAAGTATGCATAAAAACCTACCAATTTGTATATTTTTTACCTTCGTTGGACCTTCTATGCCTCCATGGCAAACCAGACTGTTTTCGAAGACTTTAAGCACTGTCCGTAAGATTCCAAGTCTACGCATGGATGGATTGGGCTAAAAATTTATGGAGATACTCATTATAGTAGTACTTTTCATATGAGCTTAGGGATTTTGATTTGAACGAGTAGAAGTATTTTTTTATATGAACATTGTCAATATAACACTTATTTTTTAATAATTTTATCACTTTTATAGATGTAAAAAATGTTCTACTCGTTCAAATCAAAATCCCTACGCTCCTGTGAAAAGTACTACTATAATGAGAATCTCCATAAATTTTGAGCCCAATCTGTCCATGCGTTCACTTGTAATCTTACGGACAGTAAGCTGAAATTGATAGAAACAACATTTAGAGTTATTTAACAATTAAGATACAAGTTCTAATAGATATAATTTATACTCATCTTATCAATTGCAACTACTTTATTCTTCTTTTCAACGTAGCAGACAAACATCTGCAGCACTGTACATCAATATTTTCTGGTGCGTGGAGTCCCATGAGTCTTCCTCCTCCTTGAATAACCTGAAATTAAAAAAAAACACAAAAATTAATAAATTGAGTAAACTGTACTTATCATACTTAACTCAGTCAATCATGCTTATCTTTTTTTCATCTTCATCCGAAAGCATTAGTCTTGGTAGTATGTTATGCCTCAATAACCTCACCAGTCACCTCAGAGTCAGTACAACCAGGCTGGAACAAAGTATAACAAAAAAATCAATAATTTTGATCTACATGAAATTACATTATTTGGAAATACCTCAGTACGCTCCTGCTGCATAAGATTCCTCTGGGATCCCTTCTCGTGCTCTTCTCCTGATGGTCCTAGCCTCTATTGTGTTGGCAAGTGCTCTTCGTTCTGCATGGAAGAGCCTGGAGTCATCGCTGGTATTCACCCAAGTCACAGCTGCATCTCCTGGATTGACGTTAAGTTTCTTCATGATCTTGAGGAAACTGTTGCGTCCCTCATTGAAGCTGGTCACAGCAATAAAAACACCAATCTTGAGAACCATCGAGCCACTAAAAGATGTTTTTGGCACTAACTTCCACACAGAATTATTAAAACTTTCATTGGAGTTTTGAGTATAACCTCCAAGGCACTTTTCCAGCAAATCTAGTTTTGATAATTCTTCATAAATTTGTTTCACTTCTTTCATCACAGCAGACGGAATGCTGCTCTTATGAGTGAAACTTGTTCCTGCGGCTCTTGATTTTTGCCAACGGCACCAACTCTGGGATTCTGTTGGGCACAAGTGATGTTGAGGTTTCTCGTCTGTTGATTGCATGTGATAGAAAGTTGCCCAGATTTCTTGATGCATTTTTTCAACAGAATCTGGGTATTTTCTAATGGCTTTGCCATAGTACGAGGACAATCTGTCTATAAGTTGTCCTGTCAATCTTCCTCTGCCTCCAATTGTCTTTCCATCGTCCAATTTTTTTCCAGCAAAAGTTTTTTTCAAATTTCTGAGACGTGTTCCCATCCTCTTCTGTACATGGGAAATACACTCTCTCTTCTCGACCACAAATGCATCACCATAAGGCTTAATTTCACTAATGCCCTTGAAAACTTCGGGTCACCATCACCAGTGTACCGATGATATTTCACATTATACTTTTCTTCAGAATGTTGAAATATTTCAACAATCCCATGCATTTCCATTTTTCCAGAACTACCTTGGTGATTAACAGAGCAATTGGCTTCATGGTCGACGAGCCATTCTTGGTATTCAACACTGTCTTGCTTGCCTTCCCACTTTGAACAAGGTTTACAGAAGCTATTTTTTATAGCTACATCTAAAACCTTTCCTATCCTGTTTCCTATCACACTGGCGAGTCCTTGTAATGATGAAAATCCTCTTTTTCTCCATGATCCATCACCAGAAACATCAAGTCCAGCGCTGTTTGGTGGTGTGGATTCAGTCTCTTCAAGAACGGCTTCGGTCATTGACTCTTGAGCGACACTTTCACACACTTCACTCAACTGCTTGTTTATTTCATCAAAAGCCGATTGGGCAACTGGCTTGCATAGGTCCATAATCCCACAAAAAGTTGAAAGGCCAGCGTGTCCATGTTTAAGTGCACGAGCAGACAGCGCAGATCTTCTGTTCACTTCATATGCATTTCCTTTGGCTTCTACTTTGTTGCTGGAGTTGATCGCTGCTATTTCACCACACTTTGAGCACACAATATCTACTTTAAAACCAAGACCCTGCACACCAGATTCACTTAATTCAACACTGCCATGGCACCGATTACAACACAGAACACTTGTAAGTTTTGAAAAAAAAATTGAAGTGTCAATGATTCTGTTTGTTGTATCACTGGTGTCTCTATCACTAGCTGTGTTTTGTAGTTTCCTCGCTGAGCTGGTGGATAGTCTTGGTTTCTTTTGTGGGCTTTCTTCTTTTTTAGTCAAAAATTCTCTAACCCTTTTCTTGCTTCTACCTCGAGAATATTTCTGGTCAGGGTGAGTACTTTGGAATCTTCCTTTTTTATCTTTTTTGGAAGACATTTTCACTACACTGATTCACACACATTCACAAATTGTCAAATGCAATTAAAACACTGTATAAGTTCAGTACAATAAAAATATTAGCTGTGTTTACTAACTGGTGGTTTGTAAACATAAAATCCAACTGTCAAAAGTAGCAAAAATGTACGGGTAAGGTTAGTCAAAAATTCGATCTGATTTATCGACCTTTATCTTGTGACGTAATGACATGTCACGTTACTCGTAATTCGCACATGCGCCAATATTACATATAACAACGCGCAAATATTTGAATATACAAGCATGGATCTTATTATATTATATTTTATTGCTTTATAACTAAATAAAATAATCAATCAAAATTTAGTTATAAATAATAATAAAATAAATAATAATTGATAAAATACCGAATTTACACAAAATCGGCAAAAAAGCTGTCTCAGTATTTATATTGTAACTTTAAAAGGAATTATGATATTTTAAAACGGTTTTCGGGAGCTTATTCTACGGGAAATTTCCTATAAATAAGGTAAATAAAAAAAAACGATTTTTTGACAATTTAAAGGTGATTTGCCCCCTTAATCATTTTTAAATTTTTTAGAGAACAGTGATCGACATTATAGTGATATATTTTCAATACCTTGTAGTATTGTTAAGAAATTTGTATCACGACAATCGGTTTATTACAATTTATTGTTGTTTGTAATCATTAAGATATTACCTATTTTTGCTATTGTACTTTTATTTGTATAATATTAATGCATTTGTCAAACACAAAGTTTCATAAATAAATCTTTTATATATAGCTTACATTATTTTAACAATTTATTATCAAAAAATTTAATATAATCTGCACGCTCAAAAAAATAAATTTTACGTATTTTCTGCAAAGCAAAATATAACTTAACTCTGTAGAAACTTACTCAAATTTTAAAAAATTTTAATCCTGCTAAAAATAGGTTTTTAAAATTCATTAAAAATTTTTAAAGTCAATTAATTTTTAATTAACTTCTATGACTCCAGTGAACATCGGAATTTCAATTATCAAGTCATGAATTAACTTCAATAATATTGAATCAACTTTAATGAATTTTTATAATTAATTGACATTAAAAATTTTGAATGTTCAATTTCAGTATAGACCTTTATAAATTTTAATAAACTTTACTGCACTTGCATAAATTTATTAAAATCAATTAAATGAATGAATTTTAATCGTTTTTTTCTGAATAATATCCAATGAATTTCTATGTATTTAAATTATTTGCAACTAAATAAAGTTGAATCATCAAAAATTTTATTAACGATAAATGAACTTCAATAACATTGAATCAACTTTTATGATGTTCTATAATTCACTAATATTAATTATTTTCAATGAGAAGTTTTGGTATACTTTTTATGAACTTTAATGAAGTTTTATACACGTACTTACAGTTTGTAAAACAATTAAATGAATGAATTTTAATTGTTTTTTTTTTAATAACGTCCAATGAATTACTATGTCTTCGAATTATTTTCGACTAAATAAATTTTAATCAAGAAAAATGTTCTTAATTGTCATTGAATTTAATTATTAAAAACCAACTAAAGATTATTGAAAGTTATAAATAATAAATTTTCATATTTATTCAAAGTCATAAAAAGTTAATTGAAAATAATTAAAAACAATTGCTTATACATTTTAAAGACCGTTCTTGATCATACTTTTGACTATTGATTTTTATTAGTTTTACATTTGTTATGAAGTTAATTAAAGGTCATTAAATTTAATTAAATATTATTGAATTTCATGATTAGAAACAAACTAAAGTTTATTGAAAATTTTTAACTATATCATATGACTTTTAATTGTTTTAAATGATTTCTAATAACCTTTATGTTTTTTAATTATCTTTAATAGGTAGAAGTATGATCAAGAACGGTCTTTCAAATTTATTCAATATCAGTTCTATGTATTTTAAAGAATTTTAAAAACCTATTTTCAGCAGCTAAGACACATACCAAATAAATATATATTAAGCATAAAATTTGAATACAATTGGATTTAATTCAATACTTATTCGAATACTTCAATATTTATTAGAAACACTAATCTCAAACTTAATACGTAATACTTTAACATATTTTTTTACAAAGTTCCCTAACAAATTTTTTTACATTTATTATAATAGAGTATATTTGTACATATATTATTATAATATTTCAAAAATTTGATTTTTAAATACCACATGCTTAATAAATACAAAATAATTTAAAAAATACTTTACCATATTCGGAGGAATTGGTTCATTATTGGCCCAACGCCATTATTCCTCTGGTCACTACCATCATTGCCGCGGCCATCCGCAACAACATCATCAACCTGGTGATTATCCTGGCCATCCGCAACAACATCATCAACCTGGTGATTATCCTGGCCATCCGCAACAACATCACCAGGGTGAATGCGCTGGCCATTAGCAGCTTCACCACCAGAATTTTCAATATTATTCTGACCAACACCATTTTCTAACCATTAAAATTAAATTAAATAATAAATATAAAATTTATTAATATAACTACCCTGGTAGAAGTAAAAAAAAAAATAATGACAAATAATTAGAAATAATTACAAAAAATTACAAATAATAACAAATAATAACAAATAAATATCGATAATTTTAGTATGAATTCAGACTTTTTTATTTGTAATTATTTTTCATTATTTGCTAGTATTTGTCATTATTTGTGTTTATTTGAAATTATCGATGATTATCAATTGTTCTGCGTGGTTATTTGAGATTATTTTTATTACTTAGGACTGACCAAAAATTATGCTAGAGAGGCAATAAACGGAGCCAAATCTCATCTGAAATTGATAGAAAACTATCCAGAACTATCTGTAGACTACGGAGATGATGAACCGTAGACGATAGTTATAAATATTTTTCTTTAACGGGTCAGCATCACCTTCAATTTCAATTGTAACGAAATGAGCGCCAGGTACCGGCGTTGGCACTATAGGCGACGCGCGCGCATCAAGGGTAGTTACCCAAAGAGAACGCGACTGGGGGCGCGGCGCTGGCCGCGCTGACGCCTCGAGCGCGTCACTATCGATCGAGTGTTCGACCCGCGCGCGTCAACGACGTCAACCTCTCGCCGGCATTTTCCCGCGTTGAATACACCGCACGCTGAGCGATCTGTTGCCGCGACGCCGTAACCCGAGGGAAGTGGTTACGGAGATATCTCCCCGTTGTGCCATTAGTGTGGAGGCGCATCCCAGGAGAGAGAAGCGAAGCGGAGAAGGAGATAGCGAGAGAGAGCGAGCGAGAGAGACAGAGACAGAATAGAACGATCGTTCTCGAGGAACACGCAATCGAGGTAAAGGCTAGCCCGCGCGTATATATATATATATATATATATATATATATATATTGCGAACCGCGAGCGGTGTACAGGGCTGCCCACCGCGGGCACCGCGCCCTAGAGTACGCCGAGGTGCCGGGACACCAGGCGCGCGTACGGCCCATCGTGAGGGCAACGCGCCCAGCAGCGAACGAGCTGGACGCGCACCGTCGCTTGGTCTGCGCGACTTTCATGATTTTGTAAATATTAATTGTTCAATTCGCCGTAGTTATCCCATTGTGTATATAGTCAATGTATTATTATTATTAATCTATTAATCGTTAAAATATAGTCTGTTTTGTTACCAAAAGATTAAATCGCGTACACCAATTTCCCCACGACCCGCCTGCTCCCCGACCGAGTTAGGCAAACGCTGAAAAGCCGTTACATTGGCGCGTTGCGACAATTAACTTTCCGCGCTTTCGCGCTCCTTATAGGTCGCGAAAATCCGTGCGTCGAGGCGACTCCGCACGGAGCTGAATCCACCGGGATTCAGCATATTTTGTAGCAGGACAGCCAGAGCAGCGGCAGCCAGACAGAGGCTCAGCGGCGTTGCGCCGCTGGCTCAATCCAGGTTCGGGCAAATGCGTACGCCAGCACGCGTTGCGTGTTGGGCTAACCTTGTACGCCAGCAGCTCGGCCGAAGGCTTTTTAGCCAGGGGCAATTATTATAAACATTTGTCCCCTCTGTTACAGATGGCGCCCTTCCGATATTGTTTACGCAGTTAAACAACAATTAACAGAAAATATTTAGACAATTTTCAGAAGAGTTAATTAAATAAATATAAACTTAAAACGGACCGTAAAATTTTAATTAAACGTGTAAGCAGGCCAAGCACGCGTACGCGAATCGAGCGAAAAACCGAATTGTACAAAAGTGTGTGCGAGGTAGGTGAGCAGAGAGTGCGATTAAATAATAAATCACATAAAACTATTTTTTGCCCTGACTAAAATATCGGAAATAATTTATTAATAATTAATCAACAATTTTCGATTATAACTAAGGAAAGGCCAAGCAAAAGCGAAATAATTAATTAAGGCGAGTCAGGGCAAAAATAGCTAATCACGGCAGAGAAGTGTGTGTGGAATAGAGTAGAGTAGCGCGGCTGCGCAGTGGTCAGTACGATTAACCGACTCAACAGCAAGTGTATGGAAAAAGGGCCGTACGTACACGACACAGGGGCCCCGCTCCTACAATATTTTTTTTGAATTTATTTTTCAGATGCGACGCCAAAGAGAAACTATTGTTTATTAAATATTAATAAACAATAATTACAAAAATTATTTTTTTTTTAATTGGTTTTTTGATTTTTTTTTAAATTTTTACAATTTCTGAATTTTTGAACTTTTAATAATTTTCTAGATTTTATTTCGAAAGATAAATATTTTCTGTTTTTTTTTGAAACTTTAAATTTTCAGATTTTTCGATTTGTTTTGGATTGTGGAAATTTATGGACATTTGGATTTTCGAACTCTCGGAAAATTTTTTTGGATTAACTTTCGAGGGATTCGAATCCTTTTGGGATTTTTTCTTAGACTTAAATTTTCAAATTTTTGATTTTTTGGGATTTTTAAATTTTTGATTTTTTGAGAATTTTCGAATTTTTCAAATTTTTGATCTTGTTGGAATTTTCGATTTTTTGAGAATTTTCAAATCCTTGAATTTTTGGAATCTTCGAATTTTTTCCTTTTTTTGAAATTTATGAATTTTTGAATTTTTAAATTTTTGAATTTTTGAGGACTTTTCGAGGTTTTTGAAGTTTTCAACTCCTTTTAATTTTTTTTGAGATTTCCAAAGTATCAGTGGTTTACATGTTTGACGATTCGAATTTCCAAAGTCTTCGAAATAATTTGAATTGACAGTTTTTTTTTTAATTTTTTTTTCTGAGCCAAAATCCTTTCTAAACGAAAACCGAACTCATTTTTCGTTTCGAAAACCGCTGCGTCAAAACCCACACACATTTATAACTTATAAACCGAGACTTGAACCCGGTTACTCGAGGTCATCGGTTTAAGACAAAATTTGAGTAAACTAAGGTTTGACCCCACGCAGCCGATGAAATGCTATGGCTGCGGAGAAATAGGGTTCATGCGGAAGCATTGCCCTAAATGCTCGGGCAAGGGAGCGTCAGAAAGGACCAAAGCCACTCCTAACGAGAAACCGGTCCCCGCAGAGACACTTCCCGTCGTAGCCGAGCCTGCGACGGAGGATGTGGACGTCCAAAAGAGCCTACGGTTACCGTAGCGGCTCAGGAAGTCGAAGCTACGGCGGCGACAGAGGACCTGGACGCCCTACCACGGCCAAGTCAGCTGACTCCCGAAGGAGAGGCAGGAGCGAAGACGTTCACCGGCTTCGATTCTTTAGTAGAAGAAGACGAGCTTGTGAGACCGTGGGGAATGAAGTATAACCCCGAAGACGAAACACGATGGTGGATGTCGATCGAAGTCACGGACTATAGGCTTCGAGCCCTATACGATCCTGGCGCATCCAGCACGGTCATGGGGGCGGTTGGACTGCAGATGGCCAGCGCACTCGGGCGAGAACTCTCCCTGAAGTGCACGGGACGGGTGAAACTACTAGACGGTACTTGCCGCCCACTGGTTGGCCATGTTATGCTCCCCATTACGGTGGCGGACATAACAAGAGAAATACGAGTAGGCATAGTATCTCACTTGGACGATGCGTGTTACGTCGGTGTCAATTTCATCAAGGAATTCAGGGCCATGCTCGACCCTGATACCGACACGCTGTACTTCAAGGGTACGGAGGCTAAATTGTTATGCGAAGTAGCCAGCTTAGAGGTGGGAGTAGCCACACTCTCGTCCGTTGGTGTAGCTGATGCCACGGAGAATGAGCACAAAGAGCTGGAAGACCTTCTGGACGAGATGTTGGCAGGTCAAAGAGAGACGTGCGGATTGACGTGTGATATAGAGCACAATATCGACGTCGGTTCCACGAGGCCGATCAAACAACGCTACTACCCCGTCTCTGAGAAAATCGAGCAGGAGATGCACCAACAGGTGAAGGAAATGTTGGAACAGCATATAATTGAACCATCTAACAGCGGATGGTCGAGCCCAGTGGTTATGATGAAAAAGAAGAACGGGACGTACAGGTTCTGCGTCGACTATAGGAAAGTGAATGCCCATACGAAACCCGATGCGTACCCACTACCGTATATGCAAGACATACTGCGGAAATTACGCAGGGCCAGGTATATATCGACGACAGACCTTAGAAGTGCGTATCACCACATACCACTGGGCGAATCTTCGAAACCCATGACGGCCTTTACAGTGCCCAGAAAAGGGCTGTTTCAATTTGTGAGGCTCCCGTATGGTTTATCCTACGCTGGAGCCACGTTCCAGAGATTGATCGATATGGTGATCGGTAGCGAGCTCGAACCATATGTGCTCGTCTACCTGGACGACATCATCATAATCTCTGAGACGTTTGAAGAGCACAAGCGCTTACTCAGGCTGGTATTAGAGAGGTGGAAGGCTGCGGGGTTAGTGATCAACAGGGAGAAATGCGTTTTTTGTAAGCCAGAGGTCAGATAATTGGGAGTTTTAGTGAACCGGGACGGGATCAGGCCCGACCCAGAAAAAATTTAAGTAGTCCTGAACTACCCAGCTCCCGAGGATCTGAAACAGCTGAGACGATTCTTGGGAATGTCATCCTGGTACAGGAGGTTCATGAGAGATTATACCACCGTGGCCGAGCCTCTAACCAGGTTACTTAAGAAGAATCAAAAGTATCAATGGCTGGAAGACCAACAACAGTACGCATTCGAGAGATTGAAAGCATTGATCGCCTCGGCACCAGTACTTCAGAGCCCTCTACTGGACGAGCAATTCGTTGTAAATACGAATGCGAGTGACACCGGGATCGGTGCGGTGCTCTTACAGGAAACGGAGGGGGGCGAGAGGGTACTCGAGTTCGCCAGCCGAACCTTGAATTCAGCTGAGCGGAATTATAGCGTCCCGGAACGAGAGTGTCTAGCGGTAGTATGGGCCATAGACAAGTTCCGTCCGTACATTGAGGGCTACCATTTCAAGGTGATCACCGACCACATGAGCTTGAAATGGTTATGCGACATGAAAAACCCCACAGGCCGTTTGTACAGGTGGGCGTTGCGGCTGCAAGGGCAGAGTTTTGAGGTAGTCCATAAAGAGGGGAAACTCAATTATGTCCCTGATGCCCTATCCCGAATGTACGAAGAAGAGGGGGTAACGCTAAGTTCACTCAGCTGGTCAGAGGATACCAATGACCAATGGTACCTTATAGTGATGAAAGATACAGCTGTGAAACCGCATGAGAACCTGCGCTGGAAGATCGTGGGAGAGAAACTATACCACTATCGACCAGATGAAAGCGTCGAGAGTGTCATAGGAGACGATGACACGTGGAAAATGGCCGTGCCAGCCGAACACAGGCGGGCCATATTGAGGGAAAACCACGACGATCCCACTGCTGGTCACCTCGGGCGCATAAGACATTCGCCCGGATAGGCCAATATTATTATTGGCCGAACATGCACGCTGACGTACAGAAGTACGTCAAAGAATGCATGATGTGCCAGCAGTGCAAAGTGGTACAAAAGCCTCCCGTAGGAATGATGGGTAGGAGGGTCGTGGAAAGACCGTGGCAGATAGTAGCTGGAGACATCACTGGCCCGCTACCACGTACAAAAGGTGGCTACGAATACATCTTGATATTTCAGGATTTGTTTACCCGATGGGTGGAGTGTATACCCATTCGGAAGGCCAACGGTCGGACGGTAATTAAGGAATTACACGAGCGAATCGTCATGAGATTTGGGACCCCCGAAACCTTCCATTCGGACAACGGCACCGAGTTTAAGAACAAAGCCGTTGACGAATACCTTTGGAAGCAGGGAGTGTACCACACCACGACTCCCCCATACTGCCCCAGAGCGAACCCCGTGGAGAGGGAGAATAGAACCCTGAAAACTATGATTGCGTCCTACGTTCAGGAGAACCACAAAGCCTGGGACGAACATCTACCAGAGCTGGTTTTCGCGAAGAACACGGCCAGTCACAGTTCAACAGGTTATAGCCCGGCCATGCTGAATTATGGGAGGCAACCGACGCCACCTGGGACCGCAAAGCGTACGCGCGATGAGGAGGCCAGAAACTCCGTGCAAGAAGAACTGTTGCGAGCTTGGCACGTGAGAATGGAAACGCTACACGAGTTGCACCAGCAGTCAGCGGTACGCTCAGAGACTGAGCGGGCCAGGCAGGCGAAGTACTACGACGCTAGACGCAGAGAAGAAACATTTCTGCTCGGCGACATCGTATGGAGAAAAAACAGAGTTCTCTCGTCGGCGGCCCAGGGCATAACGGCGAAACTAGCTCCGACATATGCCGGTCCATACATCGTGATCGGCGTCCTCGGCGCCAATTCATTTCGATTGTTCGGTCCGAGCGGGCAAATCGAGGAACTGGTCCAAGCCGAGGATATGAAGCCTTTCGTCCCAGGGGAAGATCCAGCAGAACCCAGGCAACAAGAAGAAAGAAGAGCACGCGAAGAGAACGATCCGACGGAGATAATGGGCGATGCGACCCCAGCGGCGGCGATCGGCGATGCGATACCGGCCAACGATAGCGTGCGAGATGCGACCCCAGCGGAGGTAATCGGCAATGCGACGCCGACCGACGATAGTGTACGAGGTGCGGCTCCAGCGGGGGCAACGCTGGCGGACGACGACGGCAACCAACGAGCGAAGCCAAAGCGCGGTCGTCCGCGTAAGGCAGTATACGTCGTCAAAACAGCGAAAGCCGCAAACAAACCGAAGAAGGCGTCGCGCGAAATTGAACCGACCAAACGCCCGCGAGGTCGACCGAAGGGGTCTGGTAAGAATCTTGACCATAACTTGCCGTTTCCCACCTCACCGCGCCGCACGAGGAGCAAACGCGACATGCCCTATCAGGGCTAACATCAGAATTGTTCCCTTATTTCAGATGGAGGCTTCACAGGAGATCGTTGAGAAAATCGCCGCCGCCTTACTCAACCTGCATCTCGGCGAGAAGGTCGAAGGAGTAGTGCAGGCCGCACTACACGTATTCGACCAGCGGCTGAGCGAGTTGGAAGGAGAACGACGACGACGAGAAGAAACGAGAGCCTCAGTATGGATAGAGGAACTAGAGGATGACAACGATGAAGTGCGCTCCCGGTCACCTGGGGTGCCAACTTCCACCGGCTCAGGAGAACACCCGTCGACGCCGGACAGGTCGGCCATCCCATTGAGAATGCCGACCCGGGAGGCAGCCTCCCAGACGGAGCGAGAGGTCCAGCATGCCGCTGCGACCTCCGCTCCGACAGCGAACGGCGATGGGCACAATCGGGGCGCAAGTGAGGCCCAGCATGTCGCTGCGGCCCCACCAACCAGTGATACCCCGGTACGACCACCGACCGATCGTGGGTCAGACCCAATCGAAGTGGAATGGCAGGCCACCGAGGCAGCCGTCGTGGAGGCACGAGCGCTACTCCGCGCATACCGGGCAAAGGTTGTAGAAGCAATCGAACGGTGGGATGAGTTCCATCGCAGCTACGACCAGGCCCGAGAATATTCGGAGAAGCTGGTTAGAATACATAGCAGCCACCAGGAGTTGAAAGAACACCTCGACCAGTGGCTCCACGACCGCTCAAAGCGCCTACAAGAACAGAGAGAAGCAGCCGCAGCCAAGGCTGAGGAGGACGCGAGACGCCTGCGAGAAGTCCAAAACGCGCTCGCAGCACGGGAGGCCGAGGCGTCACTCGCGAACGCCGAGGTACGGGCCCTCAGGCGCGAAGCCGCAAGGCTGGCCGAGGAGGCAGGGCGGAATGCCGCTTCCTCGAGCTCATCAGGTACGACAAAATCGACCCGAGCGACCCCTCAGGAGCCAGATTCGTTTGTTACACTGACCACAAAAATCACTCCGTGTTATTTTCTTTCTTTCTTCTGTTGTCTTTATCAATTTTTCTAACGTTAAAAAATTATTCGATGGGTGCTCAACTGCAGAAAAACCACAGAATTCAGAAGACACACTGCTACGGCTATCGGATACGTCTTCATCCGTCAGTTGCTCTAATAGACGGAGATGTTCTACTGCAACGGTGTTAGAAGTTGATTCTATTGATAAGTCTTCGGATGTTGATTCTTCTTCTTCGTGAATCAGTACTATATTTTTATTGTTCATAAAATAATCCGTATCACTAGTATTTTCTTGATCAGCCGTCAATATCTCCCAAATTGCTGTCTCGGTTCTACTCACAGATAGATCATCGACGTTTAGTGCCTCTACATCTACAGCACTATCTTCTGAATCAGAAGCTGCGTGTATAACACACGCGTAAGTACCCCGTAACTCACTACTGCTACGATTAGGTTTATACACGCGCATTATCACCACCGTACACTTCGCGAGATGAAAAAGCAGTGATGCTTGATCATTTATAAGTAAGATGCCGCGGTAGTTTTCCCACGGTGCAAAACTCTACGTTGCAGTGTGCTACACCGTGATTCATCTCCGTGGCAGATCAGCAAAAAATTTTATTTTCGTAGAGAAACACGTACAGCTGACTACAGGTTTTCGTTACAGTTGCATCTCTATACTGTCTCTTACTACTGATGACTCATATAGTGCAGCTGCAATACACATCGGGGGAAAGCTGAATTTGTATTTTCGCCCAACTCCATTGCTCATCGCCGGTATCACATTTTAATAACGATCATTTACACTGTGCAGCTGCAAAAGTGTCCTCTATTACCGTGAGAAATGTCGTGAATTTAGATTTTGTCTGTCAGTTTATACATTGATCAGCTCGCGGGATTACACTTTTTTGTAGTTACATATAAGTCTTTATTAACCATCTATTTAGATTTTGTCCATCACTATTTTTTGGCAATCGATAATCGATATCTCGAAAATTTACAGTTTGATCTGCTCGCGGGATTATACTTTTTTGTAGCTACATATAAGTCTTTATTAACCGTATATTCAGATTTTGCACATCACTATTTTTTGACAATTGATAATCGATATCTCGATAATTTACAGTTTGATCTGCTCGCGGGATTACACTTTGTTGTAGCTAGATATAAGTCTTTATTAACCATATATTTAGATTTTGTCCATCAGTATTTTTTGACAAACGATAATCGATATCTCGATAAATTACAGTTTGATCTGCTCGCGGGATTACACTTTTTTGTAGCTAGATATAAGTCTTTATTAACCATATATTTAGATTTTGTCCATCACTATTTTTTGACAATTTATAATCGATATCTCGATAATTTACAGTTTGATCTGCTCGCGGGATTACACTTTTTTGTAGTGACTACTAATTCCTTAGAAATTATAAATTTAGATTTTTATTTATTTTTCGATATGCGTCAGCCAATATTTCGAAAATGTATATTTTAATTAGCTTGCGGGGTTACACTTTTATCGCCCAATTCGATGTTGACGGGTCTGAGACTTTAAAGCTACTAAACTGTGGTGCTTACCTTTTTTTTCTTAACGGTCCGAGAATCATGACTAACCGCGCACGTGTACTCTTGGAGATGATATTGTCTGGGTTATTATTATATATTAATGCAGTCGTAGCACCTCGACAGACATAACGGTTTTGAAAGTAATGTGACACAAACACACGTGCACAATTGTTTTAAATAAAAGTCGCGTTCAAGGAATATAGAGAACGCTTATGAAAAAATTTCTCGGTATTAACAGAGTCAGCGCGAAATCTGATAACGCTGACAAAGTCTCTATCACCACTGTCTTGGCTTGTCTGCCAAAGACAACGGATATATGAAGCTATAGCGTACGGGTTTTATACGAAGATCGTGTGGCACCCACGACTCGTTATTCTAAGAAATTTTTTCTTTGTATATTAAAAGTGAAGAGGTAGCAGATTCACGGGAAAAGAATGTATGCACGTGTACGTGAGTAATGAGTGCAGCTGCATATTAGTTTGAGTGAGGTTTATGTGGAAGCGTTCATCATCAGCAGAATCAGCTAAAAATAGCGTTGGGACCCGATTCAATTCCCCCACCATGTATGCCGCATGGACGCTATATTTAACGTGTTACATGCACACATCTTGTTAGTGTCTTTTGGTCAGTCAAAGTCGGCAAATCAAGTTCGTAAAAAAAATGGAGAGTGTTAGTGTCGCGTTTTTAGTAAAAATATTAGGGCATACTCTTAATATTGCCAAAGTTAAAGAGTCACATATTCGAACAATGTGCGGTAGAGCATGGTGTTCCAATCTTCAACAGTTATCTTTGGAGATTCTATGCAGAAAGCTGTATTTCCTCTTGCTCCATTGTAGACCAACAACAATATATCACATGTATTGTGTTGGCCTTTTCCAAAATCAACATCTTCTGTCGGTTGCCGTGAATGCGATACGGCAACGCAACGACCAGGCGGATCCACTAGCCGCTCGAATGAGTCATCGTTACCGTAAGTACTAATTTTTTACATTTTAAAAGATTCTCATTTTTTATTTTTTTGACAAATAATTTTTTTATAACCAATGTTTCAGTAATGAGACCGATGTTAAACGATATCGAGGGGGACGAATTTATATTGACATGTGATGAACAAATCTTACCGTCGACATCAAATGAAAACAGTGGTAAGTATTGCTCTTGTCAATATAAGGCTTCTAATAATAATTTAGAATTATAATGGCACGCCCGATACTTTAGTTTCAGAAACCACCCTAACCTTATCCGTCAACGATAATAATAACGAGAGATGCGATGAACAAGTCTTACCGTCATCCTCAAATGGAAATAATCGTAAGTATCGAATGCGCTATAATGATTATATTTTTTTTAATTATTGCTCATCCCCATACTTCAGTTTTAGAAACTGAGATGAGTTCCGCTGTAGATCAGAGACAGTCCTCGAACAATGGTAAGTACTGTTCTTGTCAATATAAGACTTCTAATAATAATAATTTAGACTTATAATGGCAGGCTCAATGCTTTAGTTTCAGGAACAACGTGGCTGTATCCATCAACGATAATAACTATGCTACACCAAATCGTAAATATTAAATGAACTATAAAAAAATAATTAATTTTTCTATTATACAGTACAACGATACTTAAGTTTTAGAAGCTGGATCATCGATGGTTGTACAAAGATCTATACCATCACCAGCAGATCAAGATGATTTTATCAATCGGACTGGTATACGTAGAAAACGCAGAAGATTAAGCAGCAGCAGAAGCAGCAGCACAGACACAGCTGACGATGAAGAAGGTAAGATCATACAAATAGATAGAGATTGTTTTGATTTGTATTTACCTAACATATAAAGAAGTTTAATCTTACAGGTAATTATTTGCAGATCGGAGAAGGAGTACGGCCTCGATTCATAATTCAAAATGAATCAGTACACTTCTACCGTCGTTTTGGATACGAAGAAAGAGAAATCCAAGGAATCATACCATAGCCCCCAGCAAATACAGATCTTTACAATTGGTTAGAAGGTTGCGTGCGAGATCTCCATCGACGTCTTTGTAACAGAGGTGCACCAGCCGATTTCATAGGAGTAACAATCAATTCGGAGCGATTCAATCACGGTCCACTCTGGTTATCGTTCAGACCTATTATGGATTTTGTCGTTGAAGATCTTTGGAGAATGTTATTTAGTGCGGTGCAAAGTGCAAGTGAATTTAACGTTAATATCAGACTGTCAATCAATTGTGCAATTGTTGGTGGTATCGCGGGACGTGGACGCGTACGTTTAACCGAGGAATCGGTGAATAAAAAAGCTATTCTTACAATCACAAATGATGATGATCTTTGCCTACCGCATAGTCTAGCTGCTGCCTATGCCTATGCTGTCAGAGGACAAATACGCACAGGCGATTTACATCTCTATTGGAACCTGATCGGTCACAGTCAATCAAGAGCTCAAAAAGACGCTGCCGAGGAAATTTTAAGTTTGGCGCACGTTCGGGTACCGATTGAAGGATGCGGACTCGCAGAAATTCATAAGTTTCAAGATTTTTTTACCACTCGTGGTACTGCCATAGTAGTCTATAACTTTTCGACGTTTGCGCATGGAAAGCCGCCGCTCTACGACGGTTCGCACTTTGTCATCGACACTTACGGGTGTATAGTTCATACATTACGAATCATGTATTACGAGCGCTCAAAACATTACCAACCGATATTAAATCTTATTGGAGCTAGCGGTAGCGCTGGCTATTGCACACCGTGTAATAAAAGTTATTGGCGTGTCGGGGAGCATAGATGTTCCAACAAGTGTTACAAGTGTATGTCGTTGCCACCGTGTAATACGGCGAAAAATCTAAAAAAATGCAATATCTGTTTAAGTTTTTTTTTTGGTGATACGTGTTTTGAAAATCATCTTAAAATAGGATCTTATAATAAAAGTAGTAACGTGTGTAGTCGAATAAGAATTTATCACTTTTGTTTTAAAACAGCTCGCGTAATGAATGGAAAACCACATGAGTGTGGTATAGCTTTTTGTAAAACGTGTAAATTACGATTACCAGTCAAACACCTGTGCTATGTACAGCCAATCAAGGCAGAAGAACGTGAAAAGCCAGTTTTATTTTTATTTTACGATTTCGAAACTCAACAATCTGCATCTGTACTGGGTGACGAGGAGAAAAAAGTTCACACTCCAAACTTGTGTGTCGTGCAACAAGTATGCTCCTACTGTATAGAGAATGAAGATGTCTCGATCAGATGCGACTTTTGTGGTATTCGCGAATACGTGTTTAACGATGAACCGGTAAAATAGCTTGTTGATCTTGCACTACGTCCAAGACAGCGATATCAACAGGTTATATGTATAGCGCACAACTCTCAAGGATTCGATGCACAATTTATATTCAAATACGTTGTTGAGAGATACAATGACGAACGAGTCATTCCGTCCGTGGTGATAATCGGTTCAAAAATAATTTGAATGGAGATTTTAAAAACGAAATTTATCGATAGTTTAAATTACTTTCACATGCCTCTAAGTAGTTTACCCAAATCGTACGGCTTATCTGAAATGGAAAAAAGTTATTTTCCGCACATGTTCAATACACCAAAAAAACAGTCTTACGAAGGTCCTTTACCACCTCCGGACTCGTATGCACCAGACGCAATGAGCTCGAAGGAGAGAGAGAAATTTTTAAAATGGTACGACGAACAGTTACAAAGCGGATACACTTTCAATTTTCAAAGAGAAATTGTTAAATATTGCAAACAGGACGTATCGATTTTGAGATTGGCATGCTTATCTTTTCGTAAAACGTTTGTGAAATTCGGTGTGGATCCTTTTGCAGAGTGTACGACTATAGCGTCTTTTTGTATGCGTGTGTTTAGAAAAAAAATTTTGAACAAAAATTTGATAGATGTCGTATCATCACGCGGTTACAGATAGGTAGACAATCAATCTGAGAAAGCTATGCACTGGATCTCTTATGTGGAGAGGCGTGTTCTCTGTTGCCCTATCCAACACGCAGGACGAGGACGTGAAAAAAGATTATCATCGGGTATCGTGGTCGATGGCTACAGTTTACCGCGCGACGGTGAGAATTTCGAGGGAATTGTACTCCAGTTTCACGGCTATTTTTGACACGGCTGTCCTCGCTGTTTTATGATAAACCGAGATGTGGCTTTGTCGAGCGGTTATTCGATGGACAACAGGTACGAGAGAACACTGGCAATTGCCAGCAGGATATCCGTTAGCGATGATACCCTCTACGTCAATTGGTCTTACAGAGACGAAGCTCTGACATCATCGTCGTCGTCGTAGTCGATGCCGTCGCCAACAGCAAACGTGGTCCTTGCTGCCTTCACCACTGCACAAGCACGTCTTAAATTGTTTGAATATTTACGTGCTTTTGGACCCAGGGCCCTTTATTATGACACTGATTCGGGTTTTTACGTTAGCAAAGGTGAGCACGAGTTACCAATCGGTGCGGCACTGGGCAGTCTGACGGACGAGCTAGCCGACAAGGGCCTCGGCACGTACATCACGACGTTTTTGTCGGGTGGTCCAAAGTTTTACGCGTACAAGTGTATAAAAGCGAACGGAGAAGAAGAGTGCGTGTGCAAAGTGTAAGGTATCCGACTGAACTACGCCAACAGTCAGCAAATCAATTTTGATACGGTACGCGAGATGATAACGTCTCCGCACATTGAAGTAGTGTTGTCGAATCCCGCTATTCGTAGAACGGCGTTTCACGATGTAATAACGCAAAACGAGACCAAGACATGCAAACCAGTGTACGGCGAGCGAAGATTCGTAGCGTTGAACCGGAATTATCCGTACGGCTTCAAGAGCTGCTTGTAAAGTGTTTTCGCAAACGGAGGAGGAGGAGGAGGAGTTGGAGGTGGTGGTGGATACACGTTAAAGTCTGTACAGACACCGGGTACCGTGATTACTAGATTGGATGCAGAAATGAACGAAATACTAAATTCGACTGCTTGCAAGAACGAGCAAGAAAAGTGGGCGCGATACCGTTCTGTTCTGCAACGATATCTTCATTTCAAAGATACTAAGAGCAGTAGTGGTGCTCATAATGGAACGGATAATTTGAAAAAAAAAGATTACCTGTATACAATGAGCAGCAGCAACAGCACCAGCAACACCAGCAGCAACAGCAGTAGCACCAGCTGCAAAATAAAAACATGGAACATGTCAGAAAGATGGTACTTGTGCCGCAGGAAAACGTGGATCGTTTGCAAAGTATTTTCGCAAACGGAGGAGGAGGAGGAGGAGTTGGAGGTGGTGGTGGATACACGTTAAAGTCTGTACAGACACCGGGTACCGTGATTACTAGATTGGATGCAGAAATGAACGAAATACTAAATTCGACTGCTTGCAAGAACGAGCAAGAAAAGTGGGCGCGATACCGTTCTGTTCTGCAACGATATCTTCATTTCAAAGATACTAAGAGCAGTAGTGGTGCTCATAATGGAACGGATAATTTGAAAAAAAAAGATTACCTGTATACAATGAGCAGCAGCAGCACCACCAGCAACACCAGCAGCAACAGCAGTAGCACCAGATGCAAAATGACGATGATGACGACGACGACGACGGGGTTACGTCGGGTCTGGAGCGACTGGAAGAGGAGGATCGAATCGACGCGAGTATCGTTGAGAGTGTACCCGCAAAGTTTAGAAAAAAAGCTGGTCAAGTTGTGCGACGCTTACGGGTCAATGGTAACATTAACTGGGATACCCATGGTGCTGTGAAGATAGGTGGCGTTTGTATGCGCGGTGCTAACATCATTGACTTGATGAACGATGCTATGAGGAGCAGAAAAGGTACGCCACCTTCTGGGCATATTCAATTTGCTATTGCTCTACGCGAATCGTTTATCCCCCGCGAATTCATCGGTAACAAACGAGTTTGGAATAACGTATTTTCTCGTACGCCACCACCAGGTGGCTCTGTGATTTTACTCTACTGCTGCTGCTGCTGCTGCTGATGATGATACTGCTGGCCCAGTAATGCCAGCAACAACGGATAGTTTAATCGCGACGCCGTCAGTAGCGTGGAGGATACCGAGCAAGAGGAGTCGGAACATAATCGGAAACGAAAGACTACCAAGGAGTGTGTTAGAAAAAAAAAGAAGAGATTTGCAGCACCCGGTGTACAGGTTACTTCATGGCGTCGACTGAGTGGCCAGTTCGATCCGAAGAAGAAGAGGCATCCTGTAAAGAAGAAGACAAAATAGTAGAACGGCATGGTTTGGAAGAAAAAAATAGTGCATTGGACTCCATGATTGATCTATTACCGTTCGAAATGCACGTACCTGGTTAGAGATTTTGCGGACCGGGTACTAAATTGGCAGAACGCATCGAACCCGGCGATGTCGGGATCAATCCGTTGGACGATGCGTGTCGTGAACATGATCTAGTCTAATCCGACAAAAAGGGCGATCGACGCAAAGCTGATCGTGTTTTGGCAGAGTACGCCTTCTCGAGAATGCTCGCGGACGAAACACCCTCGGACGAGCGAACACTGGCTTTGATGACGGCGTGCTGCAGGGTTAGCAAAATAACTTTTGAGAAAATTTTTTCGCGCATCAAGTGTGCACTGAAGAAACGTTAAAATAAAAGCAAAGTGGACAAGAAGTCAAAAAAGGACAAAATAAAGTTTAAAGTTCAATTTAAAAAGGAAAAGAAGGAAAAAGTGAAAAAGGAAAAGATCGACAATAAGTGAAGAAGGAAAAGATGGACAATAAGTGAAAATTTTGAAGAAATTTATTACAACCCGCCATATCCAGCTGCGTACGCGGCCGTGGATAAACTTTTTCAAGCTCCGCGCGGTAGAAGCAAAAAAACCCGATCGCCAAACAGTCGCCAAATGGCTTGAGAGTCAGGATGCATACTATTTGCACTGACCTGCTAGACGACGGTTTCCACGACGCAGTTAGAATGTGCGAAATTTGGATGACGTATTCTTCGCATCTTATCGAGAAGTGAGGGGCGAAAACCAGAGTGTCTTCAAACGGACGAGGGTAAAGAATTTATCGGTCGCGAAACGCAGGAGGTTTTACGTGAGAATGGCATATCTCATAGAGTGGCGCGGAGTCCGGATACAAAGGCAGCTATCACGGAGAGATTGATAAGAACTATTAAAGAACGAATTTGGCGATACTTTACTCATAACAATACCCGAAGATATATCGATGTTTTGCAGAAAATCACAGAGTCGTACAATCACAGTAATCATTCGTCGACAAAGATGACACCGTCCTCTGTGACCTTATACAATGTTGCCAAAGCACGAAAAAATATAGAACTTCGCTACGGTAACCACGATTTTAGACGAGTCAGGTTCAAGCCTGGTGACTTGGTTCGCATCAGTCGTGCGAGAACTGTCTTCGATAAGGGATACGAAAGTGGATGGATTTTGGAGATTTTTGAGAAGATTCATTTTGTCCTTTCAAACCCCAAAATTTTTGAATTTTCGAATTTTTTCAAAAGCCCGCCATTTTGTTTTTTTTCATTGAAAATGTTTCATTCTGCTTGAGGCCATAGCCAATTCGATACAGAACATGAAACCGTTTTGTTTTTTGCTTTCAGATAATTCGTTTCCAAGAAATGATGCCATCCATCTACTAATCAGACGAGTTTCAGCAGCCATTTTCAAAACCGCCATTTTAAACAAAAAAAAAATTTTTCAAGTAATTTAATATATGTGCTTTCATATGTAAAAAAAATTGATTACTCAACATGTTTTGTACTATGAATAAAATTTATTGAAAAAAATCACGTTTTTTGAAGTAACCTGGCCTTAAACACGGTAGCGTTAGATTGGATGTACGATTCAGCGGGGCTTTATGAAACACGGTAAATTGCATCGTATGTGCAGAATACGATAATATTTTAGAAATTGATGCGTCACGTCAAGCCATCATCGACTTTACCGGTTGAAATAACGTCGTGTAGATGGCGTTGCACTTTAGCCTATATACACCCCACCATTGGCGTATTTGGCTCGTCAGTTTCATGCTACCCGCGGACGCTGTCAAAAGCTTTGCTATATAAAACATGGATGTGATAATTGATATTCAGTTCTTTAAAGACGCGAAATATAAAAATATACCAAAGGAAGTTACCGTAGTAGCTCTTACTGACAACTTCAGTCGTCACTGGTTAGTGACTTCGACAACATCGATTGAACAATTAAGCGATGATATTCGGAAACAGAACGATTGGCTGAACCATCATCATCACGGACTTGACTATTTTGACGGAGAGGTACCTTTATCGGTTGTTCAAAAAATTTGAAGAGAATTTTCGAAAAGTGTGGGAAAAATATACGTTAGAGGCAACGATAAATGGCTAGTTTCGCATAAAATTATAGCTCGTCAAATTTTCAATCTAGAATGCGAAAGAGAATGTCCGACTTTTAATCAATTATCGTCCAACGTGTATTGCATTCATCACGCTGTCAAACCTTGTTACAAAAATTACTGTTGCGCTTTGAATACCGTTCGTCGATTAAAGTCGTGGCTGTCTACGCGTGTTTTTCAAAACCGTAAGAATCCTACCGAGATTTGTAGTTGACAGCCTTCAAATATTGAAAAACCTATCAGGAATCCGTTCGCATACTGTCGGTGTATTTCCAGCAGATCAAATCCCCAAATGGTGGACAAGACCGACCACGTTTGTTGTAAATACTGACGATCATACGAAACCTGGCATGCACTGGGTTGCTATATACGTTAATAAGTATTGCGAAGCTTTGTATTTTGATAGTTTCAGATTACCACTAAGTATACCGGATCATATAAATCGTTTGCGGAAAAATTTTAAGCGATTTCACTGGAATAATATCCCACTCCAAAGCCAGTCTTCGGGCGTATGCGGCCAATATTGTATTATGTTTTTACGTTACATGACCGGCGGTTTGGGTTTCGACAAATTTCTTGGAAATTTTTCTGACGACTTGCAGAAAAATGATAGTGTGGTAAGACACTATGTACGTTATAAAAACTCTTACAAAAGCTTCATTGGAAACGATGTCAGATGTTTGCAAATCTGCAGTTCTAAAATGTCATTCTTATAATGCCAACTTGACATCTTATCATTTCATTTACTCAGAATGTTGCGTCTAAAGTATCGTCAGACTCCCGTTACACACTGTCGTTTATTCCCTTCTCGAAACACCAACGTCGAGTGTCACACGTTGCAATTTCCACCTCCACCGCACCTTCTTAGCTGGCATATTAAGAACCTGTGTCGAGTCGATTTTAAGGCAGTCGTTTTCTAACCGTCAAACGAGAAACACAGACGAGTACAAGAGAGAGATAGAGAGAGAGAGAGAGAGAGAGAGAGAGAGATCAAGACAACATGGCTGATCAACAACGAAACCGTCACCATCCACATCAGATACTGAACACTTTGTACAGCCTTAACAAGTGTTATACACTTAGTATATCTATAGCGCCTTGCGCACGGTAATATTCCCCTTCTACCCGAATTGCAGCCAATCACGGCGCAGCCGGGTAGTATATAAGAGATCGAGTTTCGAGACTCCGCCTGACTTCTGACTTCTCGGCCGACCAGGCCAGAGACAAGTCCTCGACCCCGACACTAGAAAAGAATAAACAACTTCCAAAAGTTACCGACGTCCTTATCATTGCCTAAACCCGTACGCGTATTCAAAGAGCGCAGCGGGAGAGAAAAAGATACGGGAGCGCGAGCGAATCCATACGCTGCGCGCGCGCGCCGCAGCTGCCTAACCGCTACCAGCGCCGAGTCGCCGCGCTCACTACAGAGCGGTCGGAACAGCTCTCGCGTTTGCTATAAGTAAGGGGGCGCGCGCCTCCCGAATCAGTCGGCCTCGGCGCACCGCACCGGCCGGACCTCCTCGGTTGAGAGCAATCTCCCAAAGTAGCTAGTGTGCGGTGCACGGTAAGTGCCTACTCGTCCCGTGGTGGTTAACCCGAGTATTATCGTGCCGAACGGGCTTTCTGGCGGGCTTAGCTCCTAAGGAAGCCTTATTGGGAGGGCAGAATCCCTCAGTTAATCACGGCTCTTGACGAACGCGCGTCAAGAGATCGGGGGCAGTTGAACGAAGTCCCGGATAAGAGAGCTGCTTAAGGGCGTCGTTCTCTAACGAGAGTCGATAGAGTCCTTTAGCTCGTATCCCACAGCCTGGAGCCGGGAGTTAATAATTTAACTCCTGGAAGTTCAGTTGTGGCTACGCAGGGACAGGCTCTTAGAGAGCGCGTGCCTCTAAGAGTCGGCCACGACGCACCGCACCGGCCGGACCTCCTCGGTTGAGAGAAATCCCCCTGAGGTAGTCAGCCTGTGGTGCTCGGCACACATCACATTTTTCCCGGTAATGATTAACCCGGGTACTGTCGCGCCGAACGGACTTTCTGGCGGGCTTAGCTCCCACGGAAGTCTTATTAAGAAGGCAGTATCTTTCCGTTAATCACGGCTCTTGACGAACGCGCGTCAATAAGGCGTTGTTCTCTGAACGAGAGCCGCACGCGCCTTTTAACGGCTGTAATCTTCCCGTGTCGAACAATTGGACCGCTCCGGGAGTTAATTCTTAATTAACTCTCACGGAAGTTCAATTGTAAGGCACACAGGCAGAAGCATTCGCAAATGCTCACACTTTCGCGCCCTCTGCTCGCGTTCCTCCCTCTCCTCTCGGGCCACCCGCGTAGCTCACTATAAAAGAACGCAAGAGCGCGATTAAGATTGATTCGACTCCTAGCAACGGAGCCGACCACTCAGAAAACCCCAAGCGGATGCAAACGCCAAAGACCGGCCAGAAGCCTCGTCGTCGGTCCGAACGCCAGCGGAAACGGCGAAATACCCGTCGTCCCCGGCCCCGACCCCGACGACAGAAGCAGAATCGGCCACCGACATCACCGACTCCTTCGCCTCAGACGAGTGAGGGTTTTCCTTCCCCCCAGGTGCGCAGTTTAGTGTTCGTGGTACCACGACCCGCAACACCGATGCCCACTGCGGTGGAAATCCAGGCAGCTCTGGACCTGGAGAAGGAAGAGGAACAAGAGGACGTTCTTTGCCTCTTTCCCTCTCTGGACGACGAGCTGCTGGACGGAAAGGAGGCGCTATTTCGCAAGCCGACGCAGCCCGTCTTGCCACGCTTTCCGGCACGACCTCCAGTAGCCGAGACCCCTCGGTCAGCTCGTCGAGAGCCCAGAGGCATCGCGGCACTAAGGGATCCGCGGAAGCTGGCATCGGTAAAGCGGAGGCTCGGCCCGATTACGACGCGGTCGATGCCTAGGGTGCGTCTTTTTCACATCCCCGAAGCTCCAAGGAGTCGCAGTATGAGCCGCCGACGGGCTCTTCGATTCCTCCAGCCGAGACCGCCAAAAAATCCCGAGCGCGAGGCTAGGAAGCCTTAGAGGCCATCTCTAGTTACAACCGGCCCTTTTCAGGCCCATCACAATAATCAAAAAACGTACGGACGGATTGAGCGGAGCAACTCCCCTCCCCCCCCCCCTTCTCCTTACCCCGCAACTCTTACTTATAACACAAGTCGTATACGAAGAAGATGATGGTTGGTCTGGAGTACAGTGACATTGAAGACCTTCATTACGAACCGATGGTTCGGTTGTTGGGTTCTGACTACGACGGGGTCGCTTTTTCTTACGAGAATTGGATGGAGTTCAAAAGCAGTTTTGACGACATTGTAAAATACTTCCGTGGGATGGCTGACGAACTGATGGATCAGGAGGTTTACGGTTCCGGATGGACGTTCAAATTTATGCGCAGTCATCAGGACAAAGCAATCGAAATCGAAGAGGATATAAGACCCACGACACCTGGTCTGAGTAAACGGTACCGTCATAGTATAATTATGAAAAAAGTTACCTTTGATTGTTTGGACGAATATGTGGCAAAATCTATCGAGGCGCGTCTCGAATATCTAAAATCTGTATCGAATAGTGTAAAATGTATCGTACGTGAAATTATAGAATACATTGAAAATAAAAGCTCTCTTATGCACGAAGCGCAAATTACCAATTATACACCGAATATTGTAAAAGATGTTGTAAATTTAGCGGACGACGATTTGTTTGATCTTATCACGATTCCTCTACAAGCACGAGCGAGCGAAACAAAGGGTGAATGCCTATTTAGCAAAATAAATGTTATCGATATATTTTATCAATTAATATCTTTACATATCAACAGTATCATTGATGTATTAAATATACGATTAACATCGAATAAATGAATTGAACTGTACTTACCCTGTATTTATTTACCCAACTCCCTTTCCTATCCTGTATACACCCCTTTCTTACTTGTTATATATTAATATTATGAAATTATAAATTTTTTTAATTAGAAATATACTTTACATTCAAACTTTCTTGCTATGCTATTTTATAAAATTATGAAATTAAAAAATATTCTGTTCATTCAAACTTTCTTGCTTCCCGAACAATTTGGTACCAGAAACCCGGGAATAAAAGACGGGATTATTTGTGTTTTTGTGGGACTGAGTTATAAGGATTGTTGTAAAAATGTCTTTAGTGATTAAATAAATAAAGTTTGCGAAATCAAAGCCGATCAGAGTGACTCGATTTAAGAAGATTAATTTTGCCGTAGCAGCGAACTTGGTATGCACATGGATGCCAAATCGACGCCGCTGCTCTACAGAGAAGAAATAAATCATATCAAGACAAAGATTTAGGTGCTTATCGATAGCGGCGTCGGCAATATCTAACCTCTTCAACGGTACTGTAGGGAAACCATGGATTTTGAAATGCTCAAGATAAGTTCATCAAGTATTTATTTATTTTATTAAATTAAATTGCCCGGTGCATTTTAATACTTAATCGTAATTTAATATTGTATAGGAATTACGTGTATAAACGAATTCAGACTAATTCGTGTGACGTCACAATCGTGCGCTGTATTGTCGCGTAAAAGAAATGCGCCGCGGCGGCAGGTAGCTGCGCGTACACGAAGACAGTGCAGTCACGAATATCGGGTGTCAATGTTCAGCGCCGAGTTTTTTCGAGCCAAACTATCGGGATTTCTAGAAAAGTAATTAAACAGGGCCTGACGAACTTTCTCGTGGCAAGGAAGGTTTGAAACGCGATCCAATGCACTATATATCATGACGTAGTATTATAGTATATTTTTTTTATATAAAGAATTTTGGGAGGTCAGTAAATGTTATTGCAGATTACGGAAATTAACGTATTATTTAATCGAGTTAATTATCAATTTAATTTTATTCAATGTAAAATTCTTACGGCCGAAGAAATTTGTTGTAGAGAGGATTTATCCGAGACAAAGCTGTAATTGCAGCTTCGATGACGACCTACAGTGGAGGCGCAAGAAAGTACAGCACCTTTCATATTTGAAGACAAATACACGATTCTGGTTTTGGCAGCGCAATCACCAAGATTAGCAGCATACCAGATCAATAACATGCGTGGTCAGTGATGTTCAAATTAGGAGAACGCTTGTGCTTTATACTTATAGTAAATTATATCATTATATACTTGTATATCTATATATGTCACGAGAATTCTCATATATATGAGAATTCTCGCAGTACTGCAGCAGTAAGCATATTAGAACGCTTTATTTCGATTCGTGCGATATTAAACTATTAAATTTGTCGTAATAATCAAGCGGAGATTTTATACCGTAAAAAAATGTTTATATCTTGAAAATTAGATGAAACAGAAAAGGAAAGTATTATCCTATGAGCAATAGTCCCACCGCGTAAGCACGCACAGGGATGAGCTGTAAGAGTAGATTCAGTAAAAAAAAAGCTCGCGTATAAAATATAATTTATAGTATATATTCCATGGTTCCTTCGAGGTTTGTTTCTCATTTAGGGGTGACTCTGTAGTCGCCCTGAGACTATCATATACCTCGTAGGGAGTTTGTCTCCACAGTGAAGGTCGCTCAGCATGGAAAAGCCAAAAGGCTAACCTATGGCTGGCAGGCTACATAGATAGCAACCGTGGGAGGTATCGCGCCGCATGTTTATGCTTATGTTTGGGTTTTCCGTATTATTTGGAAATGAGGCACGCGCTCGGGCTACTTCGTACTTCTTCTAAATAGTAATAATAACTATTAACCGACAATACATTCGAGAAAAAATGGATATGAGTTTTTCCTACAATACATGAAGAATCTAAAAATAGCTGTTAAATAATTTAAGAAGTATTGAATAGATTATGTTAAACGAATGTTAAAAATCAAATTTAAAAATGAGTAAATTTGTTGTCGTCTCAGAAAGTAGTAAATAGTTACAAAATATGTATATTCATGGAAAATTAAATTGATTTTAATTCGGCAAAAAAGTGTCCGATGCCGTTTCCCCTCACCGCGTTTTGCACGGTTTCCTCGGAGGCATAGGGCAAATGCCAGGGATTATGTGTTTTTGTGGCCGTGGGAATACACCAAAAATTACCGGCAGTAATTACGAAATGTGTAAGACGTTAAGATTACTTGGTAATTAAGTTCTATGTATAAATGTTCTACCTCTTGAAGCAATTTAACGTATTGGATTATGTTCGCGTTCTGTTGGATAATCATCAGTGATAGCACATAACTCTGATTAGGGTATAAAATAAAACATATTTTATACGAGGGGGAGAATTGTTACGGATAGAATTCATTACTTATAAGAAAATGTAACTATATAATAAGTTTCTACGCAAAAGGTCTCTAAGACGTTGTATATAGTTCAAAAGCGATAACTTTCTCAAGTTTCATATGTTTGCGGCGACTTTCGGCTGCGTGAACAGAGCCTCATTCTAGCTTAAGAAAAAATGACGCAGAGATCAGATGTACTTTAGCCCTTGCACAGAGCAGTTATAGTTTCAACGCGCGTTGTAACAACCAGACTAATATATAATAATAACTATTTTAAATACAACTTGAGTATAAATTATTTTAATAAAAATCCTTAGTATAATTATGTCCCAAACAATACCAAAATGGAAAAAGAAAAAAATCCCGGATGAAAACTGCCTATTTCGAAGTCTTTCATTTGGATTATTTAATTCTCAGGACGAACATGTACTTATTAGAAATACAATAGTTAATTATGTTTTTAATAATTGGGAAGATGTAAAATATTCTTTGGCAGCAACTGATGTTTTTTATCATTATAAAGATAAATATGATTATCGCCAAAAAATGAGTCAATTAGGTACAATGGGAACTGATTTTGAAATTGGTATATTTGTTAGAATTTACAATCGAACTGTAGTTTTATATGAAAATCAAAATAATCAAATTAATTTTATATTTAGAATAAATAATAGTGATAGTAACATTGAGAATTATTTACAGTTATTATTTTCAGGCAATAAAACTGGAGGTCACTTCGACTATATTCGAGACAATAATCTAGTTAATCTCACTTTAACTAAAAAATCACAATTATTTTAACTAAATCAAATTGTAATACGAGTCCAAAAAATATTGAACAATTACCTCAATTTAAACAAAAGAGAATATTTACAATCAAAATGTAATAAAAATCCAATAAATAGTGAACGTACAATTAAAGATAAATTAAAAAACAGTGATAATTATATACTTAAAGAAAATAGTAAAATTCAAACAATAACAAAACAAATTTCAACTATTGATTTAAACCAGAATACAATTGTTAAATCTACACAAAATCTGCAAAATAATTTAAAAAAATTAAATCATATATCAAAATATAATAAAGATGATACGCATAATATAGATATTATTCATAAAGAAAATGTAATCAAAGAAAAAAATAGCAATAATTTAGTGGACACTACTTGAATGTCAAATACTATAAATAATAAAATTATTTCAGAAAAAAGATATTGTTTAAAATAAATTAATAAAACATCAAGAATCAAATAAAACAGAAAATCATAATAGTAAATCACAAGTTACCGAAAAACAATCACTAGAAAAATATTATAATAATAAATTTAATTGTACGGTATTGATAGAAAATCTTAATAAATATCAAAATCAATGTCAAAATCAAAATGCATATTCCACAGATCAGAATAAAAAAACAAAAAAGAAGAATAATTATTACAAAAAACAAGATTTAAGTCACAATGAAAAATCATCTATACCTAATATAGTAAATAATCAAAATAACTTACATGAAAAATTTAAAATCAAAAATAAATATATAAAAGAACAAATTAAGAAAGAGAATAAAAGAAAAGATTACGTTAAAAAAAAGAATATGAAAAATTTAAATTCAAATCAAAAGTTACTGATCACTAACAAAATAAATGTCATTAATAAATATACAAAAAAAAACAAATTATGAAAGAGAAAAAAAGGAAAAATTACTATGAAAAAAAGAATATAAAAAATTTAAATCCAAATCAAAAGTCATCGATCACTAATGAAATAATTGTTGAAAATGACTTATTACAAAAAAACAAATAATTCTAAGAAAATTAAAATAAATAACAATTCAGATATAGTAAATTACACAAATAAAATAAACTTAAATATAAAAGATGAGTTTAAATCAATTGAGCTGTCAAATAAAATCGAAAATAACATTTTCGTAAATACAACCCTTTATACATTTCTTTAAAAAAAAGATATTTATCAAAGTATTTCTCAGATAATAAAACCTTGCTTTGTCATATTACCTAAAGTTAAATACAACCCTCTTAGTAAAAATAATACATTAAACATAAAATATGAAACCACGAAGACAAATAAACAATTAAATACATAAAAAATAAAACCATGTTTTATACTATTATCAAAAATCGATGCATTAATTAATAATATGCAATATACAACCAATTATACTGAAACATTATTGAATGAATCTAAAAATAATCAAATAGAAATTCTAAACAAAAAAAACGTTATGAATAAATTATTGAATGACAATAATACTTTTGCAAACCAAATTATTGACGATTCTTATACAATTAATGATATTGAATTAAATTTAAATCCATTAACAGTAACTACGGATAATTTTAATGAAACGTTAATAAATTTGAACCTAACAAATATAAAAATAAATAACTGTACAATTAAAGAATCAACAAAATGTAAAATTATAATAGATGTTAGAACCAATTTCAACATAAAAACATAAATAAAGATAACAAAATTTATTATAAAATTAAACATAATTCAAATACAATTATTAATTCAATAAAAACTAAAGATTGTTTCATTCTTCTAACACCTATTGAACTACGAACTAATTCATTTGATATAAAAATAAAATTAAAACGATTGAAATGTAGAAACTTAGTAAGAAAATTACGCTTAAATGAAAATTTTTGAGATAATAAAAAAGAAATGATGCTGAAAGAAATAGAAACTGAAGGATCAACACATATTTGTTCAAGTTGTGGTGGTCTTTTCTTTAAAAGATCTATAACCAAATATAAACCAAAAAATGAAAACATATATATATACAAAACATTAATATTTCTAAAATTTGCAAAATAAAAACAGAACAAAACGAAATATTCTTATGTTTGACTTGGAAAATGTACCTACAAAAAAATATGATACCTAAATTAGTTTTAATTAATGGTTTTGAATTTGATAAAATAGACGAAAATTTATTGGATTTAACTACAATGGACGAAAGATTTGTTTCACCTCGACTTTCATTTTTACAAATTCGAACTTTAGGAGTAGATAAACAATTTGGCCTCAAAGGAAATTGTGTAAATGTTCCAGTTAATGTTAATTCATTTATATCTAAATTACCACGAAATCCAGACAATATTCAATTGATTCATATGAAACTATGTAGAAGATTAACAGATAAAAATCATTACGATTACCAAGTTATAAGACTATGAAAAAATTTACAGGCAATTAATTACCTATTAAATAATGATGTATACATGAAACATAAATAGCATTAGATGAATCTTGGCAGAAAAATATTGATATTTACATTAATCAAAATATAAGAATGATGTTACGAATATAAATAATGATATTGACAATAATGATGATTGGGAAGAAACTGAAGAAGAACCATTAAATCTAGGAAACATAGAAACAGTACTTGAAGATCATTGCAATCATCTATGACGATGACTTAATGTCCTTAGCCTTTCCAAAAATTTATGGTGGTAAAATTACATCTTACAAAAAAACATTTTATTTCAATTTTTTTAGAAATGGCGCACTTCTGAAAAAAGTCGATTTTTCTCGAAAAGAAAACGATGTTAAATTATTTATAAAAAAAAATTTACATTCAATCGAAATACGGCTACGTACTTCTTTAGAGAATCTATTTGTGAAGCTACAGTAAACATTTCAATCCAATCCATGCAATAGTTTGCGAGTAATCTGTTCTCCCAGTTGTAAAAAACCGGTTTCGACAAAAACGCGTTTAAAGTATTACATGCACTTAAATCATCGATATTTTTTGTTTACCTCTAATCTGCGATGCCTGCATCATACATTTGGCCATCCAAATTAATATTTGCCTCCTCCCTTCCTTTCTCATCGATTTTGAATCTAATCGGGCCTTTTTGGTTGCATCTGTGAGCGACCGATCGGAAAACTTGGTCCGCCGCTCATCAGTTTCAATGCAGAAATTGAACCAATTTGGTCCCATTTTAAGGCCTAATTTCTGCATAAGCTTCATGATGCTTGACAGGCCATCGTTGTAAATAACTGCGGCAATATATACTGCAGTGTCGAGAACGTGCTTGCCACTGGAGACTGATTTCAGAGCCATACACCACACGATTGAGTTGAAACTCTCGTTGCTGTTTTGCGTATATCCGTCGAGGCAACGAGTCAGCAGATCGTCGCTGCTCAATTCAGCATAAATAGGAGAAATTGCTTTAAATACCTCTTGCGACATTGCTGGCTTGGGTTTATAATTCAAATCTCTAGTGGCCTGGGCCCTCTGTCATGAGCACCATGAATCTTCGTCGCGCAGGCATCTCTCGTGCTTCGATTTGTCGTCCGTCGATAATTTATGGTCTAGCGTTGCGTAGATTTCATTGCTCATATTTTTTATAGAATCATAATTTCTACGTATTGCTAGACCATAATAAATTGACAATTCGTCGATTAATTTACCAGTGAACTTGCCCTTTCCTCCGAGACCTTTAGTTTTCTTTTTTAAATTTCGAAGGCGAGTACCCATCCGTTTCTGCACGTGGTCGGTGCACTCTTTCCTCGTTACTGACAAATTTTCATAAGGCTGTGAATCTACGATACCTTTAAAAGTTTTTGAATCACCGCCCCCGACGTAATTGGCATATTTAAGTTGGTGTAAAGATTCTGAGCGCTGGAACATCTCAATAACGGTATCGACTTCCATTTTTCCCGCGGAGCCGTCATGGTTCAATTGGCATTCGTTTTCATGGGTTTCGAGCCATTCCTTGTACTAATCCGTGTCACTTTTCTTTTCCCAAAATTCACATGCCTTACAATATTTAGATTTTACTAAAATGTCGACCACTTTGCCAGTACACCATGCAATAAGTGATACAAATCCGAAAAGGGACGTGAAGCCGCGTTTGCGCCACGGATCATCGCCAGATACAGTAATACCACTTGTGTTTCCTTTTTCATCACTTTTTTTCTTCTCTTAGCTGCATTTTTCAGCTGCTCACAAACCTCCTTTGCATCGACAGCAATCTTCTGCACAACTTTTTCGTAAAATGGTTGAAAAATTGGCCGCGGGAGATCCATGAATGCGCAAAATTTTATTATTCCATTCAATCCTATTCCCAGTAGTCGCATAGCAAGAATCATTCTACGATTAATGTCGTATGCTTTTTCAATGAATGGTGAAGAAGAAGATACTCGGTGAATGTCACATCTGACTTGCACTTCTTGCATACAACAGCTTGCGATATAGCGGTAAATACGGTTAAAAATCTCAGAATTCAATAAGCAAATCCTTCATCTACTTCAAAGTCATCAGGATCGATGGTAGATCATTTTTTTCTCCATTCCGTAACGGTTACTTGGCCGCGCTGCTTTGAAATTTTCGGTCTCTTCAAATTGCTCTTTTTCCCCTTCGTCGATTTCTTGCCATTATACACTGGTCTTTCACTACTCATATTGTTTATAATTTTCACACTGTTCGCTTGAAATCAACGAAATTTGTAATATATAAATATATAAAAACGAAAAATCAGCAGAAATATAAATCGAAGCATTTGCACGGCGTCGCTTTGTAGCTGTATTAACTAACACATATACACACCGATACAAGCTAATTTCAGTATTATCGCACCCTGCAGGATGCCTGAGGAACCTCAAGGACCCTTAACTCTGTACATAAGAAGGTCTCATATTATTCCGATAGATGAAATCAATACAAAAGCGATGAATCAGAACGCGCCGCGTGCTCTCATTTAGCGCGCTCAGCGAGCGGTTCGAGGTGCTGCCGCAAAATCGAAATTTGAACCTTTTAAAAATTATTTAACACTATAGGACCAATTAAAACCCAAAGCCGTAATCTTCAAAGCTTGAAACTCCCAAATCCTGAAACCCCATGCCTTTAAACCCTTAATCACTCAACCCCCAATCCTTAAACCTTCAAAGCCTTAAAGCCTAAAACCTCAAACATGAAAGCCACAATCCCCAAACACTGAAACTCCCAAAACCTTCAACCCAAAGTCTTGGGGTTTAAGGACTTGTAGTTTAAGGCTTTGCGGGTTTAACGGCTTGGGGTTTAAGGCTTTGGAAGATAAGCGTTTGGGGATTAAAGCTTTGGGGTTTAAGGACTCGTGGTTCGAGGCTTCGTGGGTTGAAGGGCTCGGGAGTTAAGGGGTTAGGATGTTTCAGGGTTTGGGGATAAAGGCTGTGAGGTTTACGGTCTTGGGCTTTAAGGCTCTGAAGGTTTAAGGACTTCGGGGTTAAGGGATTAGGGGTTTAAGGCTTTGGGGTTTAAGGCTTTGGAAGTCTTAAGGTTTGGGAATAACGGCTTTGGGGTTTAAGGACTCGTGGTTTGAGGCTTTAGGAGCTTAGACTGTGATTAAATTTCCGGTAAAGGTAATTTTTTCAAATTTAATGATATTTTACTTACACTTCTTTTATGTACTTTAACATATCTAAATAAATCTGTTTTTTCTTCAGTTTCCGCAATCGATCGCTAATTTTAATCGAGTATTTGTAGAGCATTTGTGGGCTGATTCGAGGGCATTTTCCGCATAATAAGCGATAGGTATCGGAAAGCGACTACTATCTCACAGGCATTCCTAAGGAATTTATGAATCGTTGGATTCATACGAGCCCTGGGATACAATTCATAATGCATTGCATACGTTTCCCAACAATGCTTCTCTGTTTCTTTTAACTTCAGTTCTTTTTTGCTCTTAAATAATTGCAATAATAAAGCAATATTGGCTACAAATAGTTCATTTAATCCTAAAGATTGTGCAAATTTTTGTGGATCGCTAAAACATTTTCTAGCTAAATTTCCAGTATTTGTGGTACAATTACCATATACAATGAAAATATTATTAAAAATTATATAATACCTTTTGTTTGCATATTGTTAAAGCTAATCATTCCTTGCAAATTTTAGACTTTTCATTGTCCATGATTTGTATGTTTATTATTTGAAGAATTTCTAAACCACGCACGCCCTTATAAATTGTTGAAGTTCTACTAATATTTGCTATTTAAATTTATCTACTAATATTTACTAATTAAAGTTATGTAAATGTGGCTCAAAAAAATTAATACTCGAATAAAAATTAATCTCTTTATAAATTTATAAAAGTATTATTAAATATAACTTTTTTAAATTATAAAATAACACACGCATGTATATCTACTAATTCGTGAAAAATTAGTACTTATGCTAATTCTCTTTTCTTCAGAAAATAAAGCAATATTTTACAAAATCTTAATTTTAATTAAAAAATTATACAATCAATTTGGAATACAATTATTAAATTTATTTGTAATGTATAAGTAACATATCACCTTATGACAATAATTTCGGCTAATTTAACCTAGATTATTGCGCCGGACATGCAGGCTTTAACATTATGTTTTATTCAAGGCTTGAAATAAATCGTACACGGAAATTTAGGATAATACTATGAACACTTGTGGGTTTATTCAATTTTAAGTACAAAAGTTGAGCGCCAGCTGCGTGAATTCGCAGCACGATTTTACAATTATTCTACCGATATAATAAATCTACTTATACAATAAATTAACTACGGTGAGCACGCGGTACGGTGGAAAGGCGGCGACGCGACGCTCGACACGCACGCGTCGCAAGCTTTACAAAAATATATATATATGTAATTATGGTTCCGCACCAAGCACAATAGTATTCTGTGCAACTTGCTCTTTATATAGAATCTGGTGTGGCCTCCTTCGACGATACAGGTTGGTCGGCACACACGGTAAACGATTTATATAAATCTGAGTTATTTTCACGAGCGGAACGAGCGGTTCTTTTTTGGTATTCGCACGGAGCTATTATCGAAACGAAACGTCGGTGTACGTAGCTCAGTACGAAGTGGACTCGTCGTCCCTTCGTTACCGCGGCGCTCGAGTTTCGGTAGTGCGGACAGAGCCCGCCTGAGGCCGCAGTGCATGCTTTGTCGAGGGAGAAAGAGAAGTGCGAAGGAGGAAAGGGAAGCGTCTGCTCGCGGTGACGTCACGCTATGTGGCATGCGGCCGACGGCCTGCGGACGGTGTTGGAGAGGACGAGGAAGGACGAGTGGCCAGGACGAGGAAGTGCGACGAGGGATGCAGCAGGAGAGGTATCTGGGCAATGGTGCCGACGGAGGGGGACGATGGCGAGAGTTGCAGGGCCCAGGTCGGCGTACTTGAAGCAGTAGCAGTGGGCACGATTAACCTCGAAGAGGTTATGTTTATATACAGCTTCCCACTGCATTCATCCACTGCCATTATTACCAGGTGAGATTAGTGTTTGGTTTATCACTGTAATCTCCCCTTACTAATGCTGTGTTGTTTCTAGGTGTCTGGCGAGTGCTTCGGAGGCTGTTGCTGCTGCTGTTATGGGGGAGCGGGCCACGAGTTGAGCTACATTGCTGTATCTGCGGGACCACCCTGCCTCTGCAAACCCTCCACACCAGATAAGCGAGTTCCAATTTGATGTGCATGTCTGCTGTAGACTAACTCTTGATTATATTTTCTAGTGTGTATGCTGCAGGCCTCCTTCACGTCTAGAGAAGCAGCCGCTCCGCCCAAGGTGGATGTATCCATGCCTTTCAAGGCATAAAATCAGGTGGGTATCATTCCAATACTATTTTACTTATCTTCCCTGTTTCTAATCTCTTGTGTGTTTCCTTATAGTACAGTCAAATTAGACTCAAAACGATAAATTTTTATCAATAATCTCAATGACATCGGTTAAGGGCTTAAATTGTTCGGAAGAGTGTCTAGAATGATAATCTGAAGACGTGAACAATGGATCCCGTAAGCTTTATAAACAATTAACAATTAAAGTTGTATTTCTGCACATTTTTTCTTATTTCGCTCTGTATCTTGGAAAGTATTGATTTTAAAGGAAAAAGTTATTAAAAAAAGTTGTTCGTTATTAAATTTTCTATAAAAAAGTCAGGGAGGGCACATTTCTATCTATTATAGTTTCTTTGCAAATTGCAAAAGAACGCTAAATTCGTGAAAATTGAAAATTGTTTATAACTTTTGAGAAATTTAATATTTTTCAATCATATTTCAGAAAAATATAGTACTCAAGTAATAGAAATAGCATGCAAAATTTCAAGTCTCTATTCATTATAGTTTTTTCTAAAATAATAGCTATATTTCAAAATTTTTTTTTTCACGGTACTGGCAAATATTAAAAAATCAGTCAGTTTAGTCGCCCTTGTTCATACGCAATCTAGAAGAGTTATATTTTAATAAACTTTTTCGAGAACTGCAAAATTTTAATAAGGGGCTCTCTGGGATGTAAATGTTTATAAAACGCTTAATTAACTTTTTATGTACGAGACAATATTTTAGTCCGATTTTAATCAAACGAAATTCATTGCAAAACGGCGATTTTTATCTTAATTTTGAAAAAAAAAATCGTTTTTCTACGAGCATTAGGAGCCAAGATACATTTTTTTTATAATAAGCCATTGCTCAGTACACAAATGAGATATTGCATATTTTCAAATTTGCTGCTACAGTTGAAAACTTATACCTTTGGGATAACTGCTACTCGTAACTCTAAAATCAATTTTTAACTACAAATTCAATGTCGGAAAGCAATGACCGCTCAACGGCGGCCGATCAGCAGCGCGGGAGACGGAGTGGGGGCACCGCCGTTCGCTCGAGTCTCAAAGTTGACAAACTTACTTCAAATCGTAGCGCTCGGAAAAAGTCGCCGTAAATCGGTCAATTTTTATCGTATCTTGCTCTTTTTTTTTAATTTGGGGTAGCGCGAGTAAAAAATAACATTGGTGTCATTACTTTTAGTCAGTTAATTTATTTAAACCTTTAAAATGTAATAAATTTCATTTTATCATTTTTTCCTGCATCAGAATCGCTTTTTACATTACATTAAGAAAGTTTCGTTACTATTTACACATTCTTTTAATTATATTATTCATTTGCTTTTGAAGATTCGTATTTCAAGTAGCGACGGAATAAATTCAAATATATAAAGGATCAGGAGTATCCATTAAATAAGATTGATGTCATCAAAGTATCGTTATCATTTATTTTTACAAACATTTTTCATATTTTACATTAAAAATAATAATCGTACATTAAAAATAATTACAGTAAATAAAAGAATCAATCTAATCGCTGTCTTTTGTTCTCTTGCGTAGATTCATTTTCGTTTTCTTCATTTTCATCATTAATATCGTTGCTTACTGTTTCATCTTCTATCTCTACAGTTACTTCCTCTATGTTGGAGCAAGATTGTCCATGACAATTGTGGCAAATATCAGAGCAAGGAAGGCCATTTTTTCTACAACTACAAGTCATGCTCTTACAGCCCGTTTCGCACTTGCATGATATATATTCCAATAAATTTGTAGGAATCAGACTTGCAGTTGTATACGTAGGCCTTAAGCCTCCTGTAGTAACTTTCCAGCCCCACTTTAACGGATCTTTCGAATTACCAAGCCACTGCTGGATTTGTAAGTGCGTTCTATTGGAATGTTCGGCACTTGCCCCTTCAGTTGGAGGTAAAGTGTCAAGCTTAAAAGACGATTTGATCGATGATTTCTTAAACAGTAAATATCGCAACGCATTCAAAGACATGTTTTTATTTTGATTTGAATATAATCGTTTGATTATTGTATTACCAGCCTCAGCAATGCTAGCATGATCGGCATTAAAATCATAAAATTTTTGCGCAATTTTTACAAGTTCGTCGCTTTTGTCAAGTAATTTAGTCAATTTATTTTTACCAAGCCTGTAGAAAGACGATGTGGTATCACAGCCACAAAATGCATGTAAAAACGCAACTATATTTTTTAGTTTTGAATATTTAAAACTATTGTTGCTATAAAGCTTTTCGTGAATTTGACCTTTTCCAGGTTTTAACAAATAAATTGATTTATTATCAAGAGCCAACTGAGTTAAAATAACGAGTAGATCTACGTCTTCGCCAACTATCACAGAATTTGTAACGCTATTACACACTTCGTGTGCCGTTTGTACAATTAACGTATCAGCATCTTCTTCCGCTTGTAAAGTACGATATCCCGCTGCAGATAAATCTTCTTGTAGCATAGTGACTAATCTATTTTTATTTTTTTCATTTGACAATAAAGTCTCTTGCAAGTTGTTATGTTCATTGAACGTTCGAAGGCGATCTCTCTACCAACTTGACGTGTCATTCTACGAGCTCGTTCTGCGCTTTTGGTGTGTAAATTTGCTGATATATCGGGGTATCCATCAAAAACTACTACACTATCCTTAAAACATTTTTGTATGTAAGTTACGTACTGATTTAAGATTGAATTGACGCTTTGATTTTGTCGCCACACTACACGATGTAATAAAAATCCACCATCGATAATATATACAACATTTTGCAAGGATAATCGTACAGATTCTTCTAAAGGTACAAAATTTTCATAAAATACAGCTTTTTGCGTTTTACGCATGCCACCTACGTTAAAAAGAGAGAGAGGGAATGGCGCAAGTTCATATTGCAAAATCTCCTGCATGTCTTCTTTTTTTTCTATATGAACAGATATTCTTTGGAAAAGTAAAGTCGTATCAATCGGGATAATGTTATTGTCGACTTTAACTGAAGAATTGACCGCTCTAATAGGTAAAACTCTATTTTTTCTTTGGAACTTAACGTCGCCAAAACTTTTTCCGGTAATTGATTGCAGTACTGAATTACCTATTCTAAAAGCATCGTGACAATTGATAATTTCAGTTCCTTTCACACCAGTACTAATCGACATAAGAAAGTCGGTTTGCGGGAATGGATTATGCATTTCCAAAAATTTTAGTAATTTAATACGGTCACAATTGTCTCTATTTATGCGAGAACATCTTAAATCTACGTGTTGTTCAGATGTACTTGAATGAATATTACAAAAAGACTCCATAGCTTCAGAAACTTCTACAAGTACAAGCATAGACAAAATCCACTTTGCTAACACACTTTGAGTAATCTCTCGACCATGTGTTAATCCACCAACAATTTTCATGGATCTCATGAGCACTTGCTCAATTGTCATGTCAGACCAAATTCCTGACCAATATTTTTCTGACCTTCGAATTGTAAAAAAACCTAATTCAGTGAATGTTTTATATTCATGGATATCCATAATAGATTCAAGATTAAGCATGTCTTGTAAATATAAATGAGCACTTTTCGTATATAAAAATTGACCGCTAGCGTGAAAAATCGGTAGCATTTGTTGTAAGCTATTTAAGTGCAATTTCCAATTTCCGCTCCTTTCAGCTTCGATAAATTGTTTTAAAATAGTAATCATCTCTATATACTGTATCCACAATTGAGCTGTAGTGCCATTATTTTTTAAAATATCAACGTGAGATACAAATTTTTCAACAATATTTTTAAGATCATCGGTTACTTTTGACATAAAACTTTCACTTTTATCGTAATACTCAGATAATAAATTATTTAAACAATTTGTCTCTTCTGAAGAAAAATTAATTGATGACAAAATGATTTTGATCAATGCCGACTGTACAAGAAGATGACTCCTAACAGCTCTCGAATATGCGTGTCCAGATAAGATTTTCTGTACAGATGCCTCCGCATATATTTCTGAAAATAATTCGGCTAAACCGCTACCTTCCATGATATACCCTATGGCGCCGATATAAGACATTACAGTGTGAAAGCCACCTAATCTAACAATAACAGAACTCAAATTATAATCTACATCAATTGTATTTCGACAAGCTAATATTTCGCGCGCTTTGGAGTACAGTGGCTGATCAAATGTAACGAAACAATTTTTTTGCCCTTTAGATTTACATTCACGATCAGCTTCTAATAGTACTGTGAAAATTGTATCGAACTGGCTTGGCGGATTATTAACAAAGCGCAGTGGTACGACTTTTGATGTAGCGAAATTTCCATTCTTTGCTGTACACTGTTCCATAAATCCACTCCAGCTCGGAATAATACTTGAATTTACTTTTTTTACCATAACACCAAATTAAATCCGACGGCGTCATTTTGATTGTACTCGAGATAATGTTTTTTAACTTCAAATCCTCTATCAGAATACTTTTCAGTCCAACTGAACTTCCCTGATCAAATGTTTGAACTTCAACAAATCCAAAGCGCCCTACGTAATCTGATGATGGAATTTTTTTCAATCGTTCAATTTTTTTACTACTAGTAACAGAAGATCCTGGTGTAACGCACATAATACCACCCATCGAATGAAAAGTATTGACGTATGAATTTTCGTATTTACAAACTTGTGGATCGTTTAAAATGGAAGCTTCGAATAATAACGTTTCATTGTACGACGAACACAAGCCTAAATATGACAAAGAGTCAATAAGATCTTTACTCGCGTATTTTTTATGCAGCATTGATGATAATCCTAGTAAAAGCGGTGATATAAAAGATCGCGGCCTGACAGTTGCAATAATAGCATGACTATAAAAATTGACTCGGTTGTTCCATTTCTCATTGTCTGAGTTAGTTATACACTTTTTTTTTTCAGAATGACATCTAAAAACAATTGCAACGTTTTAGGAATATCTTTTTCAACGTTTTCTAAAAAATAATTCGGCGCGGGATAATGAGTTGTGTCATAAACTTCAGAACGAATATCATTTAATACAATAAGAGCCGCAGTTTTGATAATTCTTTCGCGTTCTTCGTCTTCATTAGCGAAACGATTGCTGTACCAGTGATCAGACAGTATTTTACCTCCAATATCTCGAAAACTAATAATTGTATCCTTTTTAGAATTATGAATAAGTATATCATCTTCAAAATACTCCTGTAAATGTTTAAGTATATATCTTTTCTCCGGAATTTCGCCCTCATAATCGTCTAATATATCAGAAAGTAAAAATTGACATTCGCTTCTATGATTCAGTAGATAATCTATAACAAATTGCACAGCATTATACTGTTGGCTATCTACTGGACGTCCCGCAGGACGATCGTGCGTAGAAAAATTCATAAATTTCGTATAACAATCAGTATGGTAACGAGCGCCTAATTCAACAATATTATCTACACCAATAAGTCGCTCATGAAGATCATTACTAAAAGTGTCGCTTCTTGACTCTGCAATTTTGATAAGATTACATCGCAAATCAGATTTAATCACATAACTAAAGGACTTTCGATACTTTATAGCTTTCTTTTTTTGTTGTTCTATAAACTTTTCTGATGCATCTTCGCCGCAAAAGAAACAGCATTTAGAAAAATCAAATTCTTTTTGACCTGATAACCGTCGTGATTTTAAAGTCGATGCAGATGCATTTTTGGCTTTATTTATGCTGCTTTCACGATTGTATACAACATAACAAATGTCGTGTACTACTATTGAAGTCAAGTCTTTCATCCTTCGATGCTTCCCATCTTTTCTGCGTAAACTAGATTGTATCAAAGTACTAATGCCACCTGCATTAAACGTTTTTGATCGTTGGCCCTCCAATATATTTTCATCACAAAGTAAGCACGTAGAGGTGGACATGATGATGCAACGTAATCTGAAATAATACAAACAATTACATTGCAATAAAAAATGTAAATGAAAAATTACATGTATTATTCAACTATTTTAAAATTAGAAAAATAATGCACTTTAAAATAACTAAAATGATTAAAACAACTTTAAATGTACCATGATATTTAATTTATAAATATCAAAGCTACTGTTTAAAATTACTGTATTATCCCTGGTAGAAATCTTATCGTGGCGCCCACATTCGCTATAATGGCCTTTATAGGCAAACTAGATAGTACTAGACTGTACAAAACTCGATAAATCCACACAGATCTACATAGTTTTCTCAATAATAATATGTACGTATAAAATCTGTGAGGTTATATATTATTTATTGAACAGAACTTTTATTATAAAAATTAATGTTAAAGAAAGTTTAACATGCAAGTTTTTAATTATAATAATAAGATCTACAGTTCTATTCATACTATTTACATATAAAAGTAGTCAGAAAGCATATGTAACCTAAAAAATGAAATTTTAGAAATAATTTTCCTTGCATATGAAAAACAGTGATTACAAAATAACGTTATTGATTGATGTAGTTATTTCTTGAAAAGTAATATATAAATAATAATATCATATGTACAAATATGTTCTTTATGAGATGCTTTATTAAAATACTAGAATTTTAATTTCAGAATTGCGAATAATTTTGTATCCGTATGTGAGTTTTTATAATACATAAACTGCTCATCCGTGACATTTTCAAAGACAAACACACTAGTCGAACACATGTAGACGATAATTTTCTTTATAAGTAACAAATTACTATGTTTTAACTGGCCATAGATGTCAAATGAAAGTGTTTGATTATAAATTAATCACAGTAGGAAATACAAAAATAGAACATATATATAATAACTCAAATACATTATTTCTTTTTAAAAATAGAAAATTAATCAGTTGATAATAAATGTATGTGAAAATAATTTTCCTTACATAAACCATACAGGTTTTGAAACCAAGCATGTATTTAGGATGGAACATAATCAAATATAAGGAAATCAATTTTACATAAAGAAAGTAAATATATGCACTAACACTTCATATAGTTATTTAGATATTCAGATTATTTTCTTATTTTGATTGTTTAATATATATGTGTAACATAATATTGTTATTGAGTTCTTAAATACAAAAACTCGATGCATCTAAAATTTGATAACCTTACACTTTAGAGGTTATTTACATTTACTTACATTGGTAATAGGTGAACAATAACATGTAAATACCTTTAAATCAAAATAATACATAATAAGTTCAATAAATTATGCGTCTGTTTCTTAAAACATAACCTTTAAGTGGTTGTTATTGTCATAATTTTGCTTATCTAGTTTTATCGGGGCAAATAATATGGGAAACTAGAAGGGACGACCGTTACACTCCTTTATAGTAGCTATCTAGTTTGCCTACATAGATCTACACAGCGCGAGATTATTCTACATAGATCTATAAAGTGGACGGGATGAATTTCTACCAGGGATATTTTACTATTAATAATTAACATCACTTCAATCCATTACTATTCTCTCAATTCGCAAAAATTTATTTGAATAAACGTAATGCCAACTATTCATTAAAATATAAAATATAATTTATTATTTAATAATTAAGAGTACTTCAAATCATTAACACTTACCTAACGCGTAGAAAACACTAATAATACTGATGCATTAGAAACAACAGTTTGCAATAGATTCACAATAATCAGAAAATATTCACATCCAAAAATTCACCGTATTCACAAATATTTAAAAATCACTCACAAGCAAAAATTCGCTGTGCTCTGCACCGATGCTACTTCGCAACTGCCAAATCTTACTGTTTGAGGCTTTGTATCCTAACGGTCAAATTTCTACCTTCCGTCCCTTTTACCCCCACCATAGCAACTGTTTTATTCGTAGAAATCACCTTTCAGTTACGTACGTAGTACTACGGCGACGGGCTCCACCTATAAATACCCCCATACTACTATAGGGAAATTTATGGGTGGAGCCCGCCAGCGCGTCGCCTAGACTAATTATTTCGAAGTTTCCAGATTTTAGGAGACATAATAAAATTTTATGACGTCTACGTTGTCCCACACAGTTATATTGTTGTCGAGATCATCAATGCTTCTGAACCTTTAAATTTGAATTGTCACCGTCGCTACTTGAAATACGATTGAGTTGAATTTTTTCCAGAGAATAAAAGTAAAAATAGGAATCTTCAAAAGCAAATGAATAATATAATTAAAAGAATGTGTAAATAGTAACGAAACTTTCTTAATGTAATGTAAAAAGCGATTCTGATGCAGGAAAAAATGATAAAATGAAATTTATTACATTTTAAAGGTTTAAATAAATTAACTGACTAAAAGTAATGACACCAATGTTATTTTTTACTCGCGCTACCCCAAATTAAAAAAAAAGAGCAAGATACGATAAAAATTGACCGATTTACGGCGATTTTTTCCGAGCGCTACGATTTGAAGTAAGTTTGTCAACTTTGAGACTCGAGCGAGCGGCGGTGCCCCCACTCCGTCTCCCGCGCTGCTGATCGGCCGCCGTTGAGCGGTCATTGCTTTCCGACATTGAATTTGTAGTTAAAAATTGATTTTAGAGTTACGAGTAGCAGTTATCCTAAAGGTATAAGTTTTCAACTGTAGCAGCAAATTTGAAAATATGCAATATCTCATTTGCATGCATCGACTCGAAGAGGTCGATGTTCGAGTCGGCAGTCGCGCGCGCGACGAACGCCAACAACAATATGAGTGGGAAAGAGAAGGAGCTAGCCGCGTCCACTCCGGCCAATAAAAGGCCTGCAACAGCTGCTCGCACCAATCAGGCGAGCAAGGCCGCGCCCACCAACTCCTCACTCTCTCCGTTGCAGGGGCTAGGCCCCGCCCCCACCAGCAGCCTACTCCGGTTGGCCTCACAGTCTCCTGTGACGTCACTAGGCCCGCCCATTGCCAGTACAGGAGCAGAGCACAGCGGGGAATCCCCGAGTGACGTCACGGCCAAGAGTGCGGACCGAGCTAATAATACTTCGCAGTCCTCCTTCTCCAAAAATAACAGCAGTATTAATGATATAAATGCGTCCGTCATCCGTATGCTAGATAGCACCGCGTTAAAAAAGGGAACAACGGTCTCCTGCCTAGTGGAGTACGCGAATTCTACTTCAAGAAACATTGATAATGCACTTGCTAGACATTGCACCTCTATTGAAGGCAGATTGGAGGCAATTGTAAATAGGCTAAATACGTTACCAGCAGTACATACTTTGGCACTTTCAATTGACTCTAAGCTGCAAAAAATTGAGGAAAAACTGTCGAAACAACACTCCCAGCTGCAGGAGATGAAAAAGGAGAAGCAAGTGCTTTATCAAGAAATAGATAACCTAAAAATTAAAAATAAAAAATTACATGATAATAACACAGAAACGAACACTTTATTGACCAATACAGAGGTAAATTATAGTATGTTAATTGAAAAAATCGATAATCTAGAGCAGACAAATCTTGAGTCACAGACTAAAATTGATAATCTTATATTAAACACTTTTGAACACGATTTCCTAAATTTAACAAATAAAATCAATAGAGTTGAACGCGACAACAAGGAAATAATAACAAAAATAGAAAAAATAATAACAAAAGAAGATTTTACCTCTGTATATACAACTACTATTGAGAAAATTGAAAGAAATGTTGAGAACATCCAAAAAGATAACCAACTCATACTAAATAAAATTGAATTCCAAAAAATCGCAGTACTCCCCAGTACACAAAACAATACCTTTCTCTTATAAGTACAAAAAAATGTAATACTGTTACTAATGCGTCTGCTACGAATAGTACCTTACTCGACAATTATAGTGATATAAGCGAAACAATTGACAATTGTGAAAGCAATAATGACGGGTTTATCCAAATTGTAAATAGTAGAAATAAAATGTCTAGGCGTTTGAATAAGTATAATAACGACAATGCTGATGCTGCAGCATCACCTGCACGAAGCACGCGGGTGCAAACGATTGATGGGGGGACAATGCACAGTAAAAACATTAAAAGCGGTAATACGGAGCTCATTATTTCAAACATTTTCGACGGTGATGTCTCTAAGCGTGTTGACGTCGCACACGCGATACTGTGCCGTGTCCTTCCATCAACACGAAAAATTGATATAATAGGCACACGCCTGCTTCGGTCAGAAGAATCGACAGCTGCGGCATTAGCAGATACAAACAGCGAACGTAGAAGGTCACCATGGGTTGTTACCCTTTCCAGCAGTGCGTTAGGCGAGAAAATAATGCGAGCCAAAAAGCTTATCACTGGCTTTCATGCTAGAGATGTCGATATTGCAGCTCTTGACTAGGACACAAGGGATGGGATTATAAATGGGAAAATTTTTATAAATGAATTGTTAACAAAAGAATGTTTTATTAAATATAGAAGTCTCAAGGCCCTTGCGATGAGACTTAATTTTAAATATGTTTGGCATAGAGGGGGCCGTTTCCTGGTGAAGAGGCGCGATGGCGATGTCTCACATGAATTTTCATCTGCGGCTGATTTACAGACAATAGTGGCATCATATGCCATTATTCAACCATCTCAAACTGTAAATACTGTAAAAAAAACTTTTGATAATGAAATCGTAATTGATAAAAATGTAATTCCGTCAACTGCTGCAAAAAATTGACTATCCGCAGACACTGCGGGGGGGGGGGTTGACTGTAAGGGACTGAGGGCAGGTTTTGTCAATGTTACCTCACTGAAGGGGCACATTGGCATGATTAAACAACACCTTTCAGCTCGTCCTGCCTACCATCTCTTTGGGGTTGCTGAGTCGCACCTTGACCCTGATGTTGGGAGTGATCTCATTCAGATCGATGACTACTCACTACTTAGACTTGATCGCAACAAACTAGGGGGCGGGCTAGTCCTGTACATTCATAACACTTTCAAGGCCAATTTACTATGCAGCTCTCCAACAACACAGGAGGGCAGGCCATTTATACCTGAATATTTAATGTGCAGTGTTCAGCAGGGCAGCCTTCCCCCCGTCTTTGTTGCTTTAATATACAGACCACCACACGTCCCGTTTTTACAGGGCTCTGACTTAATAGACAAACTGACGATACATACTCAAGACTTTAGTCACAAAATTATTATGGGAGATCTGAATGCGAACCTACTCGGAACGTCAGCCGATGCGAAATTTGTTAGACGGTTGGCTGATGATCTTAACCTTCAAATAATTGATGATGGTGCGACTCATCATCTCACGGATTCTCACACGTGGATTGATGTGATCTTGACAGATAATAATGACGTTGTACTGAGCAGGAACAATCGGCAGGCGCCTTTTCCCAGTCATCATAACATCATAGAGGTCGAGATTGGGGTCGAAACTGCTGCATCCCCTGTGGTTGAATCTTTCAGCTACAGGGATTTTAAGTCGATCCAGCAAGACGACCTCCTGTCTCACCTAGCTGACTGTGATTGGTCGCGGATCGATGGTCCCGCGGCGGGTATTGACAGTCAATTAGAGTGCCTCAGTGTCAACCTCATGGCTGCGATAGATAAAATTGCACCGCTAAAAGAATTCATGCCGAAAAAGAAAACAAATCCACCTTGGGTTGATGCTGAACTAATACATCTTTACAAAAAACGTGACTCCGTACGAAGACGCTGTGCGCGGACCAATGACGACAGACTGTGGCGGGAGTATCAGGGCCTTGCAGCTGAATCTGAATTACGAACGAAGGAAACAAGGGAAAGATATTTACAAAATAAAATTTCTGAAGCGATTGATAATAAGAAAGATATCTGGAAAGAACTCAAGGCTCTGGGGCTTCTGCCAAAGACAAGAGAGGAGCTTCATGGTTTCTCACCGGAAGAGCTCAATGCCCACTTTGCAGGGGTGTCGATCTCCCAAAATGAGGGTGATGAAGAACTTGACAACGTCCTGACCACTGCCAGTGATGACGGTTTTGTTTTCCGAGAAGTCAGCTTCTCGGACGTGGTTCTGGCTGTTGCCCACTTCTCATCACAAGCCAGAGGGGAAGACGGCATTCCCCAAAGTATAGTGGCTAAGGCTCTTCCGTTTGTGGGAGATCATATTATTAAGATCTTTAACTCCTCTCTGTCCAGTGGCATTTTTCCGGGAACTTGGAAGGGAGCTCAGTTGGTGCCTTTGAAGAAGAAGCCTGTCCCATCTACGGTGTCAGATTTCCGACCAATTGCCCTACTGAGTTTCCTTTCTAAGGTCCTTGAAAAAATCGTACACGACCAAATAACTGACTTCTTACGAGAAGATAATACTTTGGAGCCGATGCAGACTGGTTTTCGACAGAATCACAGTACACAGACAGCACTACTGAAACTGACGGAGGACATAAGATCAGGCATTAACAACAACAAAAAACTATTGACTATTTTGTTAATGTTTGATTTTAGCAAAGCATTCGACACCATCTCACACACTAAACTGCTGCGTAAGCTGATGCGCATGGGATTCTCCAGGAGTGTTCTCCTGTGGCTTAAGTCATATATTATGGGGAGACGACAGAAAGTCGTCACAATCACAAACGGGGATTCAGGTTGGCTAACCACCAATCTTGGCGTTCCACAGGACTCAGTCCTGGGACCCCTGCTTTTCAGCCTGTACATAAACGACTTACAAGACGCACTCGACTTAGATGGTGTCGAACACATACTTTACGCTGAAGACTTGCAAACCTACACACAAGTGACCCTGAAGGGTCTTCGTGATGGTATCGGTCGCATGTCGGCTGTAGCACAAGCAGTGTCGAACTGGGCAACGTCAGCTGGCCTGCGCCTCAATGTCGGCAAGACAAAGGCGATCATTTTTGGATCTGATCACAACATCAAACAGGTTCAGAACCTTGACTTGCAAGGCATTGAGATACAGACCGGCGTACACGTTCCCTTTGTCGATACAGTCACCAACCTCGGCGTGGTGATGGACGGAGGGTTGACATGGAAGCCGCAACTGAATGCGGTCAGTAGAAAAGTAAATAGAGCTCTGTATAGCTTAAAACTTTTCCGTTCAAGCACCACAGAGATACTGAGGAAGCAGCTGGCATGTGCACTGGTACTACCTCACTTAGACTATTGCTCAGTGGTTCTTCTTGATGTGTCAGGGGAGCTCCAGACACGACTACAACGTCTACAGAATGCATGTGTGAGATACATATGTGGTGTTAGGCGGGATGAGCATATCACCGCCTACAGGAAAAAACTGGACTGGTTGGATCTGAAGGTCAGGAGGGAGTATTTTATGGGGCTGCTGCTTTACAAAGCGGTTGTCATGCGGCAGCCACCGTATCTTACTGTCCTCTTTGAAAAAAACCAGGCCAGGACTTCAAGTAGGGGTGGTATGAAAGAGCTCTCGGTGCCGGGGTCGCGCACCGATAAGGGCCTTTTCTCATTCAGAGTTCAAGGTGCGCACCTCTGGAATTCGCTCCCGAGCAGTGTGAGGTGCCTGCCATCTTTTTGTAAATTTAAAACAGCGTTTAGCAGGCACCTTAAGCAATTACATGGTGAAGAGTATGTACAGAGGTGAGTCGAACATTTATTTAAGCTTTTTATTTATTTTGAATTATTTATTTATTTAATTTATTTATTTATTTAAATTTATTTATTTATTTAATTTAATTATTTATCTGGTTTATTTATTTATTCGACGTATTTATTTATTAATTTATTTATTTATTTATTAAATATGTTTAGTGTTAGTTAGGTGTGAATGTATTTATTAGCGTGATTGTTAAAGTGTTATGAATGAGTGTGTTTTAAATTTAGACGTGATAGTATACGCAAAAATTTAGCAAAGTATGTGTATGTATTCTTTTATATTTATATGTTATCTCTATTGTATTTATTTTTTATTCTATGTATTATTTTTTGACGAAGCGTTTTCTGTGATATCTGACTGTGACTAGTTCATTACATTTAAATTTTATAAACTGACGAACTGATAAAGTGAATTATTATTTTAATAAGAAATATGCAATAAGTGAAAGTTAAGATAACAATTATATTAAATCGACTGATATTTTTAATTATAATTATAACTACATGTACATGAAATTGTAAGATTTTGTCTTTTGATGAATAAAAAGTATATCTATCTATCTATCTATCTATTTGTGTACTGAGCAATGGCGTATTATAAAAAAATGTATCTTGGCTCCTAATGCTCGTAGAAAAACGATTTTTTTTCAATATTAAGATAAAAATCGCCGCTTTGCAATGAATTTTGTTTGATTAAAATCGGACTAAAATATTGTCTCCTACATAAAAAGTTAATTAAGCGTTTTATAAACATTTACATCCCAGAGAGCCCCTTATTAAAATTTTGCAGTTCTCGAAAAAGTTTATTAAAATATAACTCTTCTAGATTGCGTATGAACAAGGGCGACTAAACTGACTGATTTTTTAATATTTGCCAGTACCGTGAAAAAAAAAATTTTGAAATATAGCTATTATTTTAGAAAAAAATATAATGAATAGAGACTTAAAATTTTGCATGCTATTTCTATTACTTGAGTACTATATTTTTCTGAAATATGATTGAAAAATATTAATTTTCTCAAAAGTTATAAACAATTTTCAATTTTCACGAATTTAGCGTTCTTTTGCAATTTGCAAAGAAACTATAATAGATACAAATGTGCCCTCCCCGACTTTTTTATAGAAAATTTAATAACGGACAACTTTTTTTAATAACTTTTTCCTCTAAAATCAATACTTTCCAAGATACAGAGCGAAATAAGAAAAAAAGTGCAGAAATACAACTTTAATTGTTAATTGTTTATAAAGCTTACGGGATCCATTGTTCACGTCTTCAGATTATCATTCTAGACATTCTTCCGAACAATTTAAGCCCTTAACCGATGTCATAAAGATTATTGATAAAAATTTATCGTTTTGAGTCTAATTTGACTGTACTATAAGGAAACACACAAGAGATTAGAAACAGTGAAGATAAGTAAAATAGTATTGGAATGATACCCACCTGATTTTATGCCTTGAAAGGCATGGATACATCCACCTTGGGCGGAGCGGCTACTTCTCTAGACGTGAAGGAGGCCTGCAGCATACACACTAGAAAATATAATCAAGAGTTAGTCTACAGCAGACATGCACATCAAATTGGAACTCGCTTATCTGGTGTGGAGGGTTTGCAGAGGCAGGGTGGTCCCGCAGATACAGCAATGTAGCTCAACTCGTGGCCCGCTCCCCCATAACAGCAGCAGCAACAGCCTCCGAAGCACTCGCCAGACACCTAGAAACAACACAGCATTAGTAAGGGGAGATTACAGTGATAAACCAAACACTAATCTCACCTGATAATAATGGCAGTGGATGAATGCAGTGGGAAGCTGTATATAAACATAACCTCTTCGAGGTTAATCGTGCTCACTGCTACTGCTGCAAGTACGCCGACCTGGGCCCTGCAACTCTCGCCATCGTGCCCCTCCGTCGGCACCATTGCCCAGATACCTCTCCTGCTGCATCCCTCGTCACACTTCCTCGTCCTGGCCACTCGTCCAGGTTAAATTAGCCGAAATTATTGTCATAAGGTGATATGTTACTTATACATTACAAATAAATTTAATAATTGTATTCCAAATTGATTGTATAATTTTTTAATTAAAATTAAGATTTTGTAAAATATTGCTTTATTTTCTGAAGAAAAGAGAATTAGCATAAGTACTAATTTTTCACGAATTAGTAGATATACATGCGTGTGTTATTTTATAATTTAAAAAAGTTATATTTAATAATACTTTTATAAATTTATAAAGAGATTAATTTTTATTCGAGTATTAATTTTTTTGAGCCACATTTACATAACTTTAATTAGTAAATATTAGTAGATAAATTTAAATAGCAAATATTAGTAGAACTTCAACAATTTATAAGGGCGTGCGTGGTTTAGAAATTCTTCAAATAATAAACATACAAATCATGGACAATGAAAAGTCTAAAATTTGCAAGGAATGATTAGCTTTAACAATATCCAAACAAAAGGTATTATATAATTTCTAATAATATTTTCATCGATAGGAAAACCTTATCCATATTTAAAATAAATAAATCGAAGCTTCTTACATTATCGACAGATTTTCGGAATTTTCAAAGGTCTAACGGGAAAAAAGGGCTTCCCAATAGAAAATTTCTGTAAGGTTTTAAAAATTTTGTATAAATTGGAAATCAGAACATCATTTTTTGTCATCGTGTGCACAAACCACAACTTTACGTATCAATATGGATGCGTAAAGCAGCTTTTCATACACACACACGCGTGCGTGAGAAAGAAGACTAGGTTTGTTACACGTGCGCAAAATCAAGTTTCGCCCAAATTAGATGCATATAATAGATGACTTTTGGTATAGATAAGACAAAAAAATGACAATTTACGCATGCATAATTAGAAGATCCGAATTTTTCAAAATAATATCTGACTTACCTGAATATCTGTAAAGTTAATTTAATTTTTTAATATAGTGTTATTTATAAAACTACTGATTTTAAGTTTTGTAAACGTTAAAGCTTTATCGTGCTTTAATAACTTAGCCCGCCCGTGTATAAATAAATTGAGGTTGATTCAAGCTTTAATTTTTGTGTAATTTTGGAGGTTATGGAGTAATTAACTTTTAGCTTGACCTGCCTATATAAAAAAATTTTAGGTTTATTCTAATTAGTTCAAACTTAGCTTCTTTATATATGAAGATTTTATAGGTTACGAGTAGTTAGATGTACAGTTTGACTGTTTTTATATAGATAATATAAAGGTATAGAGTTTGGAGTTTCTAAGATATTTGGCCTTCAGATTGCTGCCTGTCAAAAAAACTAATAGATGATATAATGAACATTAATGTTAGCTTTTTCAGTCTCCTGTTGTATAATAGTTTCGAGTTACCAGATTATTTGGCATTCAGATATGCCTGTAATTGTAACTAATATCACAAATCGAAACCTGTGGGATATTTAGCAACAACCCAAGATAGCCAGATTACTTTGATTTAAAACTTGCCTATCTGCTTGAATAATTTAAAATTGTATGGCCTTGATTAAAAACTTTTTTCTTTTTATATAAAAGAGGATTGAGGTTATTGGGTATTTTCTTTTAATTCTGATATGTTTATCTATAAGATTCCTGAGGTTACAGATTACTCCCTATTCAAGCTTTTCCTCGCTATTGTATGAGTCATTGCACAGGCTATGAGGTAATTAAATCTAAGCTTTTTCTTTCAGTATAAAAGATTCCGCAGATTATATTGCGTTTAGCTTCAGCTTAGCTCGTGTGTCTAGAATTGTTAAGAGGTTATGGGGTGTACAGACTTAAGCTCGGCTAATTTGTGTAAAAGATTTCGTTAAAAATAAGGTACTTAGCTTGTATGATTAGAGGTTATAAATCAAATGGAATAACAAAAACGATGTCTGAACAATGTTGACTAAAGCTCTTATGAGTGTTTGAATAATGCTGTGCCTGCCAGTGTAAACAAATTTTAGGTTATCGGGTATTCAGACTACGCTTGGACTATTTGTGTAAAATATTCTAAATAAGAGATTTAATACGCTTGGATTGTTCGTGTAAAATAGTTTAGAGGTTATAAAATACTTTGATTTCAGGTTTTACTGTGCATGTAAAAGTCTCCCTATCTGAGATCTCACTTAATATCACCAAGAACGGGCTCCTAAGCACATTGAGGTTAGAATATCTTAATATTCAGACTTACTTCAGCAATTCTACTACCAGATTTGGATTCAGCGTGAAATATTACGTAAGAATGCAATGTCAGATCATAAACAACTTGTTAGACTCCCTATTTAGTAAGCCTGTAGATCGAAGAGTGCAGGTTATGGTTTTCATTAAACTATTATCATAATAATAATCGCAGATCGAAATCATTGTTATTTATAGTCATGGATCAGAAGATATCATTTTATGTTCAAACATGAGATTTTAAAAATTATTTTCTAACTTGTAATGGTAAGCTAACAGGTTAAAAGTTTTAGGTTATGGTCATAAAAACTTTTAATGATACAGATCGCTGTTCTAGTCATAATTATCTTAAGAAGTTATAGTGAATTACAAATTATCGTATTAACCTATCATTATGGAGAAGTATCCAACTTGAGGTAGATAGGTTAGGGCTCACAGGTCTAGGGCGACATATTATATGTATACCAACTCTAAAATCAACATTTTTACCTACAAAAATCAATTTCCCATAATTAGATACATTTTTTTTACAAAATTTATAAAAAAAACTGTTTATGTTTAAAAGCAATCATTCTGAAAAATTTCATGCTATCAAAGCACAATATTGTCTTAAATTTTACCGCTGTAAAACCTCAGAATCTTGATCCAATACGTCACAATAAATCACTGTTTTCAATACCATATTTATTAAAGGAATTTTGATCCTCACACGATTCGGGGTAACACGATGAAAAATAATTTTTTTTTACGGTTATTCGACTCCTTTTGACATGTATTACAAGAAGAGCGGAGCACTATTTCGTTAAAATTTTTTTTAAAAATTTTTCGGAGATCCAATCAATTTTTATAAAAAAGATTTAATATATTTTTTAAAAACTTGATTAGATTTCCGAAAAAAAGTAATAAAACAATTTTTAACGAAAAAGTGCTCCGCTCTTTTTGTAATACATGTCAAAACGAATCGAAACAAATTTCGTTCACCATGTCACCTTGAATCCTATGAGGATCAAAGTTCCTTTAATAAATATGGTATTGAAAACAGTGATTTATTGTGACATTGGGTCAAGATTCTGAAGTTTCACAACGGTAAAATTTAAGATATTATTGTGCTTTAGTAACATAAAAATATTCAGAATGATTGCTTTTAAGTATAAAAAGTTTTCTGAACTTGTGGAAAAAAAGTCTTTTTTTGAGTTTAACCCTGCCCCCTTAATATATCGCTCGTTATGCCTTCTCTAAGACCGTAGTCGCACTTTTATGAGTTTATATATATATATATATATAAATATATATATATATATATATATATATATATATATATATATATATATATATATATATATATATTCAATTCAATTTCCTCCAGTCATGAGGTGCACCAGCTCAAGGGTTCTACGTTCAAGATTGGGTCGTTCTCTCTCGAGGTTAGACTTCGAATTTAAAAGGGTTTGTGTCGCTGTGCTTTCGCTGCTGACGTAGGAAACTTCGACGGGTAGTTCGGGGGCGGTGCTGAGGCTGTAGGTCTCCTCGTTGAGCAAGAGGGGCTGACGGCCACCTTCAAACTTCCAGTCAAAAAGCGTTCAAAAGGTGGTATACGAGATATTTATAACATCGTGTTGCGGGTGGGATGGTGGTGTACGTTAACTCCTCTTCTTCAATGAAAGACTGCCAGGCTTCGTGGTCTTTGACCTGATTGAGAGAGCGGAGAGTGCCGAGCCCGCGCCTCGTGCTCGCGCGTACGTCTCTGCTTTGTTGCAGCAAAATTAAGAAGTTTGTGGAATGAATTAAATAACAGACTCACAGCCAAGAAGGAACAATAGTTACCACATTTAATGCTAATGTAAGTTACATATTTGTAAAAAAAAATTAAAGTTTTGTACAAGAACGTTTTGCCTGAGTCTCCAGGATCGTCTATAAAATAAATTTTGTTTTTACTATTGGTTAAACTGTCAAACATATTTTTGATCTTTATTCAATTGCTTATACATAGTATCATACATTTGTTTACTATATCAAATATCAGTTTGAATTATTTGATTTTTTAATACAGTTTCATCTGGTTCAGGTAATCCGAAATCTTTACAACATTTATCTTTTATCATTAAGATTTTATTAATATGACATAATACTGTAGTTTCTTTGTATTCTTTAAAGTCTTCTGTAAAAAGTTGTTTAAATTTTTCTCAAATAGAATTAACTTGAAAATTTCAGACAATAAAAACGATGCGAAAAATTTACGTACTGGAAGTGGCAACATTATATTGCATACTTCTGCAAAAATATTATAAATTAGTGAATCATGTTCTACCAATCCTATACATATAGCAGTTTCTTTATATGTAGTGCTGTTATATGTGCGTAATTCTTGAAATAAAGTTGCACCTTTTGTTCTATTCAATATTTGTATTATCCTTGTTCTTACCTATATACCCTTTTCGGATTTTTACAGGATACCCCATTACCTCTGTGTGGAACTCTTTAATCCTAACAAACCCATCCTAATTCCCCATACCGTTTCCGCATTCACCCATGTTACTGACAATGACAGATTTCTACCTATTTCGGCAACCTGTGAGGGAGGAAAACCAGTAGGAAAAGCCTCCGCTAGGAGGCGGTGCGGTAAAGAAATCAACTTGCTATGCTAAGTATCATTCCTGACCTACCTGGAAGAAACACTATTCTTGATGACTTTGGTTGTCCGAGCGGTCACCTATCCAAGTACAACCACGCCGCAACGCCGCTTAAATTTGGTGAACGATCCGCTACGCAACTACTCACCCCACCCATGGTGCAGGTTTCCTATCTATTCAATATTAATTTAAGACAAAATCGTTCGACATCAATAGGAGAAACAAAATTTAGTCAGCCTATTGCATACATGTTTTAATATTTTTTCTATTTACCAACGATTAAGTTTCTAAATTAAAAGTATAATATTTAGGTATATTGACATATTTAATTTTTTTAGGAAAATCTTCTGTTGTATTTAATTTAAACCAAGCTGTCAATGTTGTTACATTATTCTGTAAAGCTTGACTATCTTTAATTTCTTCATAAATAATTTTTTGCTGATTCTCTGTATGAAAAGCTAAACGTAATGCGGTATGACTTCTGCCATATAAAGGGAATGCTTGTATTCACCAAGCTGCTTCTATTGGACTTAAATATCTACCATCTATGAATTGTGTAATTTCATCATAAATTTCTGAATTTCATCATTAGTATTATTAACTTTATTCAGTTTTAAATATGCTCTACCGCTACCTTTATGAATATAATCGATAATATATGTTATACTTGGTATGTATGTTCTACATTTGTATGACATTTATATTTTTTTAATAAATAACTATTATAATGTACTACCATAGAATTTTGTACTGGAATAATTTGATTATTTTGTTTAAGTTTGTATGTATGATTATTAGAAATATTATTTCTTTTTTTATGTTCTGGATATCCATTATCTTTGAATTTGGTATATTCTTGAAAAAGTTCTGGATAAATTTTTTTTGCAAACTTTTTTATCTTAATCATAATACAGAGAGGTTGCGTTATGTGGTCCATGTAGCATATTTTTTATTACTAATTATTTAAGTATTTTATCATTGGATGTTATTTCAGAAGATATATGCATATTGATACTTTCTGGATTTAATAATTTACTATTGTGATCCAGTGTTATAATAAGACGCGCATGAGGTAGACCTATTTTTTGGAATTCAATTGTGTATACGTAAGCTATAACTTTACCAAAAATTTTATTTTTTATTATATCATCAATAAGTACTTATAACTTTGCGTGCAATAATCGAAATGTAATATTTGGAATATCATTTGGTGTAGTTCCTGGTGGAAGTTTTTTAAAAACTTGCTTAAGTTACTTCGAACTACCAATGTAGCTGGCAATATAAACCAGTTTCTTAATCGTTCTTTGTTTTAAAATTTTTTAGAACCATTTGCGCGCCACATAGAACAAAATCTAATAGTCCTTCATAATTATTTCTAAAATAATTCATTATATTATTTTCTATCATAATATAAGCGTGTATAAAATATTGTTGAGTTAATCCTCCAGCATACAATAAAGGACTAAATTTTTTTGAATCTGGTCTAAAAGCTAATCTCTATAAATAAAATTGTAATATTGTAAAATTCTTGTTATTCAAAGCATTGGGTTTTTGGGCTTTTTATAGTACGAACACCCGTAGCTGTAACAAACTGTATTTTAGTTGTACCTTTTGGATTAAATGGACCAAAATTTGATAATAACAGAATAATTTTTCCAGGAGTGAATTTCAATATTTTAAGTTCATTTAAGTTAAGTTAGCTAATTTAAATTGAGTATTAAATTTAATTTTGTTATTCTTCTTCTGAAATGGCAATAATTCCTTTTATTAATATTATACAATTATTTGTTTTTAATTCTTTTTTAAATTCTTATTTGATAATAACAGAGTAATTATTTCAGGAGTAAATTTAAATATTTTAAATTCTTTTAAATTAAATTTTTAAATTTCAATTCTTCTGTCCGCGCGCGCTAATTTGTCCGGTCAAATAGTTCATTATATGAATCAAGAATATTCTATGAAAATACTGCGTGCATACTAAACATTCCGCCCACCTCGTTTTTCATGAAACGATAACATTAGTCGTAGTGACACAATAAAACAACGCGTAGCAATTCAAATGCTGTTTGAACTTAAATAATTTCAAAAGCATTTACGATTAATACCGACTAAGTCTTGAGCTAATCTTTGGTTAAACACCGTCTTACAATCCTGACTAGCTGGCTGATTGGACGCCTCAATGTTGTCGTAGCAGTGTGAAAAGAAAACACTCGTAACAGGCCGTCAGTGCCCAGGAAAATCTCGGAAATTCTGACAAGTGGCCAGTGGCATAGGGCTGTAACGTCGTGTCTAATGAAGTCAATATAGCCAACCTTGAAAGGCGGCTGTTGGTCTTTTCATTTAGACCTTTTCTGCAACTGTTGTAGATATGCAGCCGACCAATGGTCCCAAAACCGTTGAGTGAGCTGGACACTCAACGTCATCTCTGCATAGGAAGTACATTTTCCTCAGTGATCCGGGGTTCTGTAAGCAAAAGTGACGATTTTACAATCAGAGAGATCCTTGAAACATCCTTTGAATCTGACCATAAATTAACTCTACAAAATGCTGAGCAAACTTAGTCACTAATTGACAGAGTCTTTCTGAGGACAACCCATGTTTTTGCTCCTAACAAATAAACTTAAGACTTTGCTTCTACGATTCGTAAATATAATACTCCTGCATATGCTCATTTAGACGAATCAGTGAAACCATGCAGCTCGTATGACTGCTTTGACTGATGTGCACCTATCGAATGTAGAATACGAATTCTGGAAATATGCGTTAAAGACGCATAGCAATTTTTGAAATACTCTACATAATCATCTGGAAGCTTCTCATCCCAGTCCTTCGTCAATGCTCAAAGCGATTGCAACAAGATTTTTAATAAGAGAATAATTGGATAGAGCATCGTACAATTTTGCAGTTTTTGAAGAAATTACCATTCTAGTAATAGGCATATCTAAAGATTCCAAAGCTACATTGAAATAAAAATAATCATTTGGATTCCATGCAATTCCCAATGCTGAAAACCCTAAACCAACTTTCAAGTTTGCTTCCGACGCCAACACATCGCAAGGAAGCCAATTAACTAATTTGGGATCGTGAGACAACCATTTACAAAGTTTGAACCCTCCACTGTCTAACAAATTAATCACATGCTCCTGCTTAGCCCTCGCCTTCTCCAAGGTGCAATCGCCTGACAAGACATCATCCGTATATACATCTTCTTCCAGTATTCCCCCAGCTAAAGGATAAGACCTTTCTGCGTCCTGGGCCAATTGTTTAAGAATTCTGCTTGCTAAAAACGAAGAAGATACTAAACCAAACGTAACCGTGGTAAGAAGATACGTCTTTAATTCCTGGGACTCATCCTCCCTCCAAACAATGACCTGCAAATGTTGATCTGCCTCGTACGCTTGTATTTAAAGATACATTCTAGCGATATCGGCTGCAAAAACGAACCTATGCAATCCCCATCTAGTGAGGAAAATTATCATATCTGGAAGAAGATTTGAACCTGTGCAAAGAAAATCATTGAGAGAAAAACCGCTTTTCGTTTTGGCTAAAAGCATTAAATACCGTGCGTATCTTTCTCGTGGTGCTGCTCTCCTTGATCACTCCATGATGTGGTAGAAAGAAACAAGTCTCTCACTTGAAATCCTTGGGAATAAAACGACGCAAACAACCAGCAGATACATACTCCCTCAAAAAATCGACGTAAGCCTCACGCAATTTAGGATATTTCTGGAACGCTTTTTTAAATTCTACATCCTCCGAACTGCTGCAGAATAGAAATCTCTCCATGTGAACGGAATATTAGACTTTAAAGGTAATCTTACCAAATATTTGACATCAGAATTACGACTCACTATAGCTTGGTAAAAATCGTCGCATAATTTATCTTACTCCTTGAGAAATTTATTTGCAAAAGGTACCTCCTCTATTTCCCAGAATTTTCGCAGTAGCGTGTTGAGCTTGATGTCGCTGATTTGTAGATTGGCGATGATTGGAGTCCTTTGACTAAAACTCGATGACATAGATCCCAAGACAATCCAGCCCAATAGCGTTTACAATGCAACCGGTGCATCCTCGCGGTTGCCTTTACGTCGACCTTATCTATGACCTGCGCATATATTCGTCCTCCCAGCAGAATGTCGATCTTGTCTGAGTGGCCAAATCGACGGTCAGCCAACGTGATGTCGCGAAGATTGTCCCACTCCATTGATCGGCCTGTAATAGGATTATATGCAGTAACTTTTGGAAGCACATAAGCTGTAGCTCCACAGCTAAAGGTGAAGACAAAGTGAGGTTCTACAGTAAAGTTCACTTGACTCTTACAAATTGTAGTTTTATTATTTCCAACTCCTGTAATTGACACTCTAACTGACTTTCTCTCGAGCCTTAAATTTTACAAAGTTCCTCATAAATAAAGGATGCTTCATCTCACTGTCGAGCATCGCCCAGACTAAACGATGTCTACCATTGCCAGCATAAACCTGAACCCATGCAGTTGGTACTAATACTATGTCTTCACTCTGTGGTTTCTCACTGCTGTTCACAGAAATTGGAAGAAGACTAGTGGACATATTAATTTTTGGATCCGAACTAATGACCACTGAAGAACTGTGAGGTTTTGCATCCTCTGAATTGACCTTTGGAGTATTACGAGTAAAATGCAACATGGAATAGTGCTTGGCCGAGCATTATTGACATCTTTTTATCACTTGGCAGTCCTGAACCATATGATTGGATAGGCAGTTAAAGCATAAATGCTTCCTCATTGCCAAATTTTTCCTCTCAAAAGAAGATTTCGATTACAAACCCACACAATTAATAATTAAATGTGCGCCCTGGTACAAAGCGCAAGAAGAAATTTTAATCTTACCTTCTTGAGCAACATGAACTGATTTAAGGCTTTTAATAGCAACTATTTACCCTATAATTATCTGAATGAACTATTGACTTCTTTTCGTCCGAAGAAATATCATGAGCATTCTCTAACTGTGCTAAGTAGTTTTAGTATACTAACTCCTTTTAGTATCGAAAAATGTATCCAACATTTAAAAATCCGGAGGCTGGAGCGGTGTATCTGATTTGGCCATCGTTTCCTCCCATTTTCTCTGAATCTGCGGAAATAACCTGCCAACTGTCAAAAATACTGTAAAACGATCCCAATGATCTACAGGATATATGATTTTGGACCGTGTTTTCAATAATTAAAATAGCTACTTGTTAGTTAGAGTCTAATTGTTAGTTAGATTTTATTAAAATCTTTGTAGACCCTTAAATCGTTGAATATTTCCTTGATGTGTACACTTAAAAGGTCTATGTTTATAATTATCTTTTAATCATGACAGAATTTATAAAATAAAATATATTTTAGCTTCCCTGTTATATATAATAAATATAGCAATTTTTCGCTTTTACGTTGGATTTATAAATCCATTAAGTTTCAAAGGAATGTGTGTTGTCGAAAGTATTCGTTGGTGTGTATATTCTATGAGTACGGTTCGTAGAACTTTGTATCGTGTTATTGGATTTTGTCTTATAAAAAAAACTTTTATTATTTCCGATATTTCCCTGTTATATGTTGGGGAATACAACCGATTGTTACCTAAACAGTATTTCATTTAGTCAATAATTTGGAAAAGAATCATAATTTTTATTTGTCTATTTGTGGGTTTATTAATTTGTTAATGAATGTAATAAGGGTGTTAAGTTGTTATGCGTTATATTTTATTCGTTGTTAAATACAGTTATTTTACTATTAATAGTTATTTTTATCATGATAGCATATTTAGTATTGTTAATTGGTTGGTTTTTAGTTTAGAAGTGGTTAGTATACTATTAATAGTATTAGATTTAGCGTGGGATTATTTAACCATGGAAGAAGAACAAATAACCTTTTTGGACCTCAAGTTATACGTTCGAAAATAAAATGTTGGATTAAAAGGAGGTATATACGTTGGTTAATGTGATATTCGAATTTTAGTGAGAAAAATATAACTGGTTTTGATGTGATTGTAGTATGAAGAAGTAGTGGTTTTATAGAGGTATTTACAAATAGTGGAGATTTTTAGATGCTGAGTAATTTCAGGTGGGAATGTGTTTGTGTGGTTAATTTTAGTTCTTTGATTGGAAAATTCAAAATAGAGGTAGAATTTTGTAACTCTACACTTTAAATATTTTTATTGGGTTTTTGAAATTGTAGTTCGCATAAAAAGTGAGGCTCAAATATTTTTGGTGTTGAAAACGGTTCTGCAAATTTTGTCAAACTTATCACATCCAGTTGACAGTTAAAAAAATAAGTTTTGCTAACACGTGTGTGGCCACTTTCTGGATTGTACTGTGCAAGGGGTTTTTCTTTTTCAAAATCGGTGAAGTGATGGTTAGTTAAAGAATTTTTTAAGTCAGTTATTCGCAAGTCCGAAGCTTTACTTCGCTCAAATGAAGTAAATGTGAGATTTTCGGATAATTTTTGGATGCACTTAGAAAGGATATTGATGAAAGTTTTTAATTTATGAATATCAATCTCTGAAGGTTTTACACAAAAAGATTTCTGAAATATAAATCTATTCTCGTCAAACATTTATTCTTTTTAAAGGCGGCATGGCATTGCTTTCTTTGCCGATGATAAAAGAGGTCTTATTTAGAATATTTTGCCGGTTATGTTTCGAAAGTGTGTTTCTTATTGGGTATGAAGATTGAATGGTTTTAGAAGATTGGTTGTTTTTCTTGTCGGATTTTTGAGATCGATTGAACTCCTTGAATTTGGATGAATTTTTGTAAATGCGAAATTTTGTGTGAGTTTTGTATCCTTTCTGTTCGCAAGGGCTGCAGAGGGGGTTGGAGTAAAAATGCTCTTCGAGATATTTTTGAAGTTTAAGATATTTCTCTAAGGATTCGGAAGACTGAGGTATAATGATAGAAGTTTTGGGGTTTTGATTAATATCGTGCTTAGGTTAATCCGTTTCAGGGAGATATTGAGAATCTATGATTAACAATAATGAGGTCGAATTAGAATGAACTATAGTAGATTGCTTGATTTTAAAAGAATCGTTGTATATCGTGGGGCGAGATTGGACTTGGTAGTTACATGGACTAGGCTCGACGGTGTCTAGTAGCTCTTTTTTTAAAAGTGGGTAATCGTTATCTAAATTTTCTAATGACTCTAGTTTTACAATTTTTAAGTGCTGCGCCCCATAATTTATTTTAAAATCTGTGACAGTCTCTTGCACATTTAGCGAATTATTGTGCTGAGAGTATGAATCATTATAAATTGTGTTACGAGGTTTGATATGGTAACTGCATAGATTAGGCTCGATAGTGTATGGAGGCTCTATCTCCATAGCGGCGTGATCCACGGAAGAGTGCAATTTGTAATCCGATTTTTCTACTTACTCCAGTTTTATAACTTCTAGATTTTGCACTCCTTAATTTATTTTGTTTGTATAATTTTATTTCGAGACTTATAGTCAGTATCGATCAGTTCCCCACAAGGGAATTCAATTTGTTGATTGGGAGTATGAAGGTGGCCGTCAGCCTCTCTTGACTCTGACGTTTCACATTCTGACCTCGGGTAGGCAAACGCAAGTTCGAACATAGAATCCTCGAACATGCAATCCTTCTGACTGGAGGATCAACGTTCGTGCTGAACACGTAAGCCATGGTCGACCTACGCTATACTATTAAATTAATTGTTATTACGTGATTGTTAACTTCGTTGTAAATTACCTAATTTATTTATTTCAGAATATAGTAGTTTTGTTGTTCTTGTTAAATCATTGTGTCATTAATAAACCCGTACCCGCCTGCTCCCCGCATCGAGTTAGGTCAACAAGCAAGGCTAGATTACTATTCATGTTGCGAAAGAATTAGCCTTTGCCTTCTCGCGCTCCTTCCAGGTCGCGAAAACCAGTCCGTCGAGGAAACTCCGCACGAAACTTAATCCTCGTGGATTCGGCGTATGCGTGGGAAGAGCCTGCACAGCTATAGCGGGGTAAGGTTACAGCGGCGAGTCGCCGCGGACCGCCTCAAAGGTAAGAGCTACGATAAGCCGCGCACACGTGTCACGTGTGGTGCACGCCAGCAGGTTACTAGCTCGGCTAATAATTACTTTATTATTGACAATTGATCACCCCGTTATACATGGCTCCCTTCAAAACCCGGCATTAACGACATAATTGATTAACAATCAATAGTTTTAAATAATTAAAAATCTAGTTAAAGTCAAAAAGAATCAGAAAATTAAATTTTTTTTTCGGTAATTCTAACGTGCGAAGTAGGTCGAGTACGCGAGCGCGAGGTGAGCGAAAATTGAGCACGAAGCTGAATACACCGAAGCGTGTAAAAGTGTACGCGAGAAGGTAAGCTGAGTGTATTGAACACAATTCACAGAAGAAATAAAAGAAATAATATTTAAATCAACGTTTGCTCTGACTCGCAACCTTAGTAAGTCGAAAATTATAACATACGATTATAATCGATAAAAAGGTCGAGCGAAATTACGAATAGTTATTGGAAGTCAGAGCAAAAAGCAATCAATCACAGTAGTGAAGTATGTGAAAATTTAGTTCAGTCGCCAATACACCTGCGCTACGCTCAGTGATCCGGTGGCCGACTGATCATCACGGTTAAGCAGCGTTAGGCGCGGTCAGTACTCGCATCGGCGAAATTTATTTTTTGTTTTTTCGATGATTGTCTATTGCAAAAATCGATTTTTTCAATTTTTTGAGTGTTCACTGAGGACCAATAAAGAAGTAGAAGGAATACATTTTTTTTGAGTTTTTTGAAAAAGGATATTTTATCCGAGAGCATTAAGCAAAGTTAAGCAGCGTTGGTAGCAGTCAGTACTTGAATGGTTGATCGCCAGGGAACACGACGCCATATGACAATTTATTATTTATCAAGATTTTTTTTTGCAGCAATATAGCTTATTAATTAATAATAAACAATAATTTCGGAAAATTGGATTTTTGAAATTTATAAGAGGAATAAGATCCATTTTTGATTTTCATTTCTTTATTTTAGAAAATTATTTTTCTGTAATATTATTTTTCATCGATAATAAACAATAAACTCGAAAAATTCAAAAACTGGATTTTATTTTTTTTAATAAATACAACTGGTTAAACCAACTTGAAAAAAATTTTGCAGAAGAAAAATTTTTAATAGTTTTTGATATTTTAGAATATGGAAGAAATTTATTTATGAATAAGCTTTTTTTTAATTTAAATTTCTTCCGGAATACCACTTGGAACATAAAAATCCAATTTTCTTCAAAATTAAAATAATAAAGCGCATCTTTTCAAAATTTTTTTAACAGCGAAATGAGAAATAAGTTTAAAGTTTTTATTTATTATTAAACTAATAATTTAATACAAATCCTATAATTTTGGTTTAGAAAATCGAATATTTCCGAAAATTTAAATTTCTTTTGGAAAATTAATTTTTCTGTTTTTTTTTCGAAATCTTACATCCTTCGAAATTGAGAAATAATGTTCCAAAAACGTTGTGGACCGCCCTGGAGAGATGCTAGGGGGGAATGAGCAAAGGTTCGACCCGACGCCACCTATGAAGTTCTTTGGATGCGGAGAATTGGGGTACATGAGGAAATATTGCCCCAAATGCTCGGAAAACGAAATGGGGAGTGTCTACTAAGGACCGCGGCTATTTCTGACGTAAATACGGTCCCCGCAGCATCTCTCCTTATCGACGCCGAATCATCGATGGGGAAAACGGACGCTCAGGCATGCTCAGATGACCCCTCAGCCGAAGGCGAGATCGGATTAGTCAGGCAATCGAGTTCCACCCCCTCAGAAGAAGGGGAGGAAACCATACAGCCGCAGAGGCTGACGAATCATCCAGAAAGATATACGGTATCTGCAGTGCTTGCCCCCACCGGCACTGAAGTGTCAAGGGGGGAAATGGATCTCCAGCCACGTCCAGACGAGCCCCCTCCCGAAGGCGAGGCCGACCGGATTAGGCAACAGAATTCGAATCTCTCAGAAGAGAGACGAGAAACTGCACAGCCGCGGAGATCGACATATTGTCCAGAACGACATACGACTTTATCCATGCCACCCCCAGTCGAAGCTGAAGCAACGATAAGGGGAACGAATACATTTCTGAAAACGGACACGTCTTCCCACGAAGGGAAGGACAACTTGAACGAGGTTACAAAAGAAAACGTCACGTCAGTGGCAGCTCAATTCGTTGGATCTGAAGCGACGACGATAGACCCAATCGTGATCGAACAGGTCTTTTCCCGAAGGGGAGACCAATGTGATCGAACTGCCGATGCAGGGTCGAGATTCATGGACGAAGAAGTAGGATCAATGCAACCGCAGAAGCGGGCATACCAGGAAGTCCAGCCGCATTCAGGCAAGCCTTCTCTCGAAGGAGAGGCCGTATTGGTTGCGCAACCGTGCTCAATCTTCTCAGAAGAGAGAGAAGAGCTTATGCGACCGCAGGGATCAGCGGATGAATTAGATGGAAATGTGAAGTATTTTGAACGCACGCAAGTTAGAATACAGACGGAAGTCACTAGCTTGGAAGCAGGGGATGCCACGATCTCGTCAGCAGGATTCGCTGATGTGACGAATTCGGAACATCAGGAGCTAGAACGAAAACCTCCTGAACGGATCACTGGAATTCCGAGGAGTTACGTGCGGACTCACGTGCGATATTGAACATCACTTTAATGTTGGGTCGACGAGGCCCATTAAACAGAGGTATTTTTCGATTTCCGAAAGAATCGAGCGGGAAATGCATCAGCAAATGAATGAAATACTGGAGCAGAAGTTTACCGAGCCATCTAATAGCGACTGGTTGAGCCCAGTGGGCGCGGTGAAGAAGAAGAGCAGCACTGATAGGTTCGGCGTTGAGCACTTAAAGGTCAACGTGCAAACGAAACCGGAAGCGTATCACTTGCTATATGTGTAGGATATGCTACAGAAATTGAGAAGAGCGGCTGAAAAGAGAAAAAGAGGAGGCCGCCATCCCCACGATGAACGCGCTCGCGCTTGCCGGAGGCCGAGCGTGACCACGCGGCTCACGACGTCGTTGGAGCTCCAGCTCAGACGAGGAGTGAAGGAAGATGTCCAAGCGAACGCCAAATCCCCCGGGAACCAGGAAAGCCCAGTTATGCGACATCTGCGGCAAATCAGGGGTACGTCATCACTCCAAGTATCCTAATGTGGGAATCGACACCTCTCATACCCGATTCATCGTTCGTTTTCGCGACATCGTTCACCGATTGACAGAAGTTGCTTACCGGGTTAAGCATCGTCTGGGAGGGGTATGTAACGAGTCACGAATAACTCACAAGTAATACCGCGCGGAGAATGGGCCAAGTGTCGCCATTTGACAGTCGCGCGCTTCAGCAGATAGGCAAGAGAGAGCAGACGGCGAGTTGCCGCCGAGGCCACGGAGAAAGGCCATTATCGCTAACGCTGTCGTGCCGCGCACCACGCTTTCGGTTTGCTTGCCGCTATCTTGGCGATTCTCCCGCTCCGCAACTGCACGTGTTCACGCTTGGGCTGTGCACAGTTATTCTCGCGGGCGTGGGCGCAAGAACGACTGGTGGAGGCGAACGCTCGACCCCCACCAGCATCAACTGAAGAAGAGTCCGCATGCGAGGCGAGAAGCCTCCAGCAGCAAGCGCCGATGTAGCAACGGGGAGGGGGGGGGGAGCGACGGAGCTAGCGGCCAGCAACGAGAGAGAGAGAGAGAGAGAGAGAGATTTAGATTTAGATTTATTTGTTTATTTCCACCCTGGGACTGAAATTGTCCCATAGAGCATAAAGAACAATATATACATTAAGAATATACAATATGTAGTAATATAATAATATAATATGTAACGTGATCGGTAGGCTCGCAATAATAGTGTTTAACAATAGTATGTACAGGTTCGATCAATATTCGCTGTATAAAATAAAATATAAATAAAAATATAAATAAAATAAGACATAAAGTAATCTGAACGGCTCTTTGGCTGCAAAATATAACGCAATAACAATATAAAAATATAGAGATATATAAGTATAATTAAAGCTAAAATTAAAATTAAAATTAAAACTAAAGCAGAGAGAGAGAGAGAGAGAGAGAGAGAGGGAGAGAGAGAGAAGCTTCGACTGAGGTACCGTTGACTTAGATACTGCACTGTGGCGAACGGAGGTAAGGGCTAGCTCGGGGGTAAACGCGGACGTGCGTAAGGCCACACGATGAATAGTGTGTCGTGCTCCAAAAAGATAAGGGCTCCTAATAGCCTGCGATAGTACAGGACCGCGCGTGTTCGTAACCCTCTCAAACTCCGGCGGCGTGTGGCGCCCGCCAGCAGGTTATTAGCTCGGCTAATAATTACTTTATTATTGACAATTGAGCACCTCGTTATAATCGTAACTCCAAAAGTATGAGAGCTAGGACAAAGAAAAATCTTTTTCTTAAAGTTTATGTTATTGGCTATAGAAGTACATAGGTTTTTTTTAAATCAATTTTTTAAAAAATGGCATAAGTATTTAGAAAATGTTATCTTTTCGACGTAAAAATTCGCAGTAAATTGTTTATAGAAAAAAAAATTTAGTTTAATCAAAAAGCGGCTATGCACTTCTTTAGATAATGCGATTGTGAAGCTACAGTAAAAATTTTAAAGCGATCCATCGAGCGGCTTTCGAGCAGCGTTTCCGCCCAGTTTGAAAAAAGTAGTTTTGAGGAAAATGCGTTTAAAGTTTTACAAGTACTTAACTCTTCAAAATTTTCGTTTTACCATTAATCTGCGATGTCTGCACCGTACATTTGGCCATCTAAATTAATATTCTCTTCTTCTATCTTCATCGTGACTGATTTTAAGTCCAACCGAGCCTTTTTTGCAGCATCGGTGATCGATCGCTCGGAAAATTTGATGCGACGCTCGTCAGCTTCCACGCAGAAGTTGTAGCAGTTTGGCCCTATTTTCTTCCCCAAATTTTGCATCAGACGCATGATCCTTTACAGACCATCATTGTAGATACCTGCAGCAATATATACTGCTGTATCAAGTACATGTTTGTCACTGGAGGAAGATTTATGTGCCATAGACCACACAATTGCGTTAAAGCTTTCATTCGTAATTTGAGTGAATCGTTTGAGTTTCTATTTCGAGAGATTTCCTATCTTTAAATCGGAGGCCTCATTCTTTTTGTAAGATAAAATTATACGATTTTCAAACTGTGATTGGTGAAAAGTAGATATATTTCGATTTGTGTGACCAGAATGTAGTTCACAGATTGGTCAATTCAAAATAGAGATCCAAAATTTTGTCTTTTCTTCTTCCGTGGTTAGATAATCTCACGCTCAATCTAAGTTACATTTTACTTGACTTGCAAAAAAAATAACTACTGCAAATAATACTAATAATAGTACACTAACCACTCGTAAACTAAAAACCAACCAATTAACAGTACTGAATATACTATCATGATAAATCTAACTATTAATAATAAAATAACTGTATTTAACAACGAATTAAATATAACGCATAACAACTTAACCCCCTTATTAAACGCATTAACAAATTAATGAACCCGCAACTCCTAGACAGGGAAGTCTTGGAAATAATAAAAGTCTTTTTTATAAGACGAAATCCAATAACACGATACAAAGTTCTACGAACCGTACTCATACAATATACACACCAAGGAACACTTGAAACGTAAGCATAAACCCGACACGACATCACGCGACAAGACACATTCCTTTGAAACTTAATGGGTTTATAAATCCATCGTAAAAGCAAAAAACTGCTATATTAATTATATATATATAGACAATGTGCTTATCTGCATGCTTAGACGTCCACGTTCTCGACTCTGCTCGGTGTGCTCGCGTGCGGATAGATCTGCAAAAGTTACAGATATGTATTGGCTTCCTTGGCGCTAGAATTTGTATGTATTCTTTCCTTGGTAGTTTGACGATCAGTGACCTCTCATCTCCTTACTGCTGCTCTGCTCTGCTTTGCTCTGCTCTGCTCTGCTCTGCTCTGCTCTGCTCTGCTCTGCTCTGCTCTCCTCTCGGCGGCTCGATTCTCCGAATATGCGCCGAGTGCGAAATTACGTACTCAGGTAATAATATTCGCGCACGTCCCTCTCTCTCTCTCTCGTATACTGCTGCTGCATCATTTCCCCTCTTATTTTATGTATATTAATGTTTGGTTATGAGTAAAAGACATTATTCGGCCAGTCTGACACTGAACAAGTGAAAATCAGCGAACCCGTTATTTTAATTTATTAACAATAAACTATTTGTGCTACTTTTGTGTACAAAGATTCTTACATCTGTCTTCCAATAGCTTACTATGTAACTCAAATTAACTGGCTTTATGGAAAAAAGAAACATCGTATTGTTTATTTAATAATTTTAAATAATTGCGTTATAAACAAATTAGGTTTTCTATTATGCCCGATCATACACTTATTTCCCGTAATTTAACAGGTACAAACATTCTGCTGAGCTGTGTAGTGTACACAAAAATTCGCGAAATGCGATAAATGGGAGTCTACAATTGCGGTGGCTTTATAACATACACCGTATTGTTTTTTGCTAAAATACTAATTTATGAGCTGCTTTAAATATTGTTTGCATGTGCCCCTCATATTCAAGAGTAGATTTACCTACTGTCATATAACAATATTAAGTGTTTTTTTCTTATTAAATTTGACCCCAGTTACTGTATAATCGGCCTTAGCTTTTCAGCCTAATGTGACCTCGCGCGATCCAAGCTCAGCCTTGTCTGCTAGGCGAGCGCGCGCGGGGTTACGCAATACTTTGCTGATTTAACTATACCTCTACTCTAAACCCGCTTTACTGCCTTGTCCATCTTAAGATACAGCTGGACTGTTGCAAGTTAAATAAAATGAAAATAATAGTTAGTGAAAGTTCCCGGACAATGAGTAGTTTTTTCGCGTAAATTAAATATATTTTTAACTGAAGAAAAACTAGAACCCGCTTAACCGGACTTAATTCGGCTGTAACATCCCCTTGGCAGCTTGGTAGGTAACCTGTACAAAGATGAATGTAATCCTGAAATTTATTGTTTTTTAGGTTCTGTTTGATCGTTTACCATTTTACGTAATCAAAACGGAGTTAGATCTACTATGTCTCATGGTGAAAAGACCTTTAATTAATATTTGGTACTTTTAAAATCATTTCGTATAACTACAGTTAAAGCCTCTGGAAAATAGGTACTTTTTCGAAAATCATTAAGTTGACTGCCCTGTAACTTAGGTCTATTATAACCTATTGAGCTCTAACTTTCAGGAAACATAGTTCAAACATATTAGAAACTAGTGTGCTTGGTTTGATTCTGTCTTCGAACATATAGCATAACAGCGAATTTTATTCTAGCTTGCTTTTTCCACCTAAAGTAAACGACATATTATTGAAGTCTGACGTAGTAATAAGAAAGCTGACATTAAAACCTTTAATTTGAATGGTCGGAGCATCATTGAGAATATTTGGATGAAAAGATACGCTTGATTCAAAATTGCGATAGTATTTAGGTGGCAAAATGGGACGCCGCAAGTTTCCGACGACTTACGCTCCTAAACTGACAGCATCTTCAAGCCTCCCATTTCGCTATCTAAATATTTTCACAATTTTTAATAGAGCGTAAGTTTTCATCCAAATATCCTCAATGATGCTCTAATCACTCGAATTAAAGGTTTTAAAGGTAGCTCTCTTTTTATCGTACATAAAATTGTCCTTATCTGAATTACATCTGACTTTAATAGTATGTCGCTTGTTTAGGTGAAAAAAACAAGCTAGAAAAAAAATCACAGTTGTCCAATATATTCAAAAGGCAGAACTAAACTAAGTGCAGTTTCTAGGATATTTAAACTATGTTTCCTGAAAGTTACAGCTCAAAAGGTTATAATAGATCAAAGTGACAGGGATGCCAACTTAACGATTTTCTAAGAAGTACCTATTTTCCAGAGGCTTTAACTTTAGTTATACGAAACGGTTTTGAACGTACTAGAAAAGGAATTCAAGGTATTTTCAAGACGAATAATTTGAGATGTAGTAGATATAAATTCGTTTTGATTACGTAAGATGGCAAGCAATCAAATATAACCTACGAAACTCAAACTTTCTGGTTAAAATTCATCTTTGTAGAGGTGACCCATTGAGTTGCAAAGGGAGTCTATTATATATTTTCTAAAAGTTCGTAATAGATGAAAAAAATACTATTTTGGTACGTTCAAATTGATAAAAATCGGAGCGCTCTAGAATTTTTTTAAATAGCCGTTTTTTGCCCGGTTTTAAAATTCAGACCACTCTACTGGGTCACACAGTGGATCTTCTATTTATAAGTACTTTCATATAAAAAATCGACGGCAAGTAACAAAGACTCGAATGCGCTCGGATTTTTAATATTTGATTGGAATGACTCATATACATATTAATTGCATAAGTTGTATATGTTAAAAATTAATAGAGGAGGGGTACCGTGGAGAGGTGGCTGAGGGGGTAGGAGGGGGAACAACTTTTTCAAAATAATGTAATATTTTAAATGTATTTACGTTATTTTGAGGAGGGGCAACGAGAAGGGGGAGGAGGAGCACTCAAGTGGTAGGCTATCTCATGACCAACTATATAATATAGGAATATATATGTAGGAACGTACTCAGTTCTTTCGAAACACCGGAACACGGTCGTTGCCGTCCCACGGTTGTACAACGCGGCCTCAGCACTCTCCCTATTTTCCAATCAGCTCGGCGACTTTAAAAATCTATCAATCTCTCATTAGACTAGAGGCGCTGATATTCACTCGCTTTGCACTCAAAAGCGAGGTTATACATACCTCGCGCGTAGAATACCAAATTGTTTGCTCTTTTTTAACTGGAAGTGGGAAGGTGGCTATCAGCCCCTTTCGTTGAAGGATAGGAGGAGATAAGTATCCTCCGCACCGACCTCGAGATGCCCGCTAAAGACTCCGGCGTCAACGGCTTAAACTCTGAGCAATAATTGAACAGGATTCCTCTTCACCGGCCTCGACAGGTTACCTTCTCGACAAAAAGCGCACGTGGAACTGACAATTTAAGTGGCCACGCGACCAAAGCGAGTAGAAGTAATAAATATTGTAAGTGATTATAAATTAAATATATATATATATATTTTTTTTTTTATTTATTTAACCAGAGTAATACATCGTAATACATGTTGTAGTTAATCTCCAGATATATTAATTATATCTGGAGTAACCCACATCCTATAGAGGTAGTCAGAGCTACCTGTACATAGGTCCGGTGTGTATAATAACTTAATAATTAACCTACAATCTAAGTAAAACTAAAAACTAACTTAAAACCTAAGTGTCCAAGTACATATTTGTCTTGGATAAAGTAACAGTGACTTGTTGATGTTTATAATATATTCGTACTTATCCATTTTTTTAATTTTTTCGTATTATAAATCTTTGATATGTCTAGTATTTTAAGATTTATATTAATTGTTGGTAAGCAGTTATAAACTTGTATTGCTCTAATGTGATTACTCTTATCACTTACAGCTTTTGAACATTTTGGTGGTATAATAAGTTTATTTCTGGTTTTGCTTTTAGACGTTAAGTATAAATTCTTGAGTTCATTATAATGATACGATAAGCAAAAATTTGTTTTAAATTTAATGGGTTGTCCTGATTGAAACTATTTTTATTAACAATTTTTAGGATTCTATTCTGAGTCTTTTGAAGTAACTCCAGATTGTTTCTGTATGCACCACCCCAAGCTATATTTCCATAAGTAATTATACTATGAAAAAATGCATAGTATATTATCTTAAGTGTATCAGATTGCATGTATTTTGACATTTTGTAAAGTATAAATAATATATATTTTGTTTTCTTTATTATATATTCAATATGTCTGTCCCATTTTAGATTGTAATCAAATACAATACCTAGATATTTACAATATTCTACCCTACAAATTTTAGTACCCTGTATTTTTATGTTCATATCTTTAGGAACACTATCACAGTAATTGCCAAATGTTATATAGGTTGTTTTATTTATATTTAAAGATAGTTTGTTCAGAGCTAACCAATTAGCTATATCATCCAAGTACTTATTCATTTTATTTTCAACTTTTTCCGAGGTATCATCAGATGCTATAATTGCTGTATCATCAGCATATGAGATAGTGCTGTCAGTTCTATTTATTAATAAATCATTAACGTAAATTATGAATAGAAGTGGTCCTAGTATAGTACCCTGGGGAACAATGTAATTTGATTTTAAGAAAATTTCACGCTGACCGCGACGGAAGATAGATACAAATAACGCTTGTATTATTATGATGAGTACCTTTTACAAATAGATTGATTACTGCACCTCTCGATGATTCACGGATCAAATCGTCTGGAATCAAGAGTTTTGGTCCCAGATCAGTGGTGTAGTCCTCGCTTTTCGATAAACCCCCGTTAAATTCGATATTTTGCCAAATTGCGTGTAGCCGGCTGCCATTCGGTATAGTACAAAAGTCTGCGCTCGAATTGCGTAACTCTCATCATGTCAATGTATTTGAGAAAATCTTTTACAAAAACTGTTTTCCAATAGGATGTTTGTCCGCAAATCATCGATGTCCTCGGATGCTTCCAGCGTAGATTCATTTTGTCGACTAATGACTTCCCATCACGACCATCATAGTATATGCACCGCACATATAGCTGGCGTCCTCGCGGAATCTCGTTTACCGCGTGTGCGTGTGCGAGGCTCCGAAGCCTAACCATATTATTAATATCCTGCAGGGAAGTTTACTTACAACGCGCGCATGTGCGCGGGGATGGGTGGGGGGAGCCTAATTAATTAACTTTTTATACCCCCACCCTACCGCTATCCTATCCCTCTACACCCTCTCTCGCCCACTCAGTTCTCGCTCGTTCGTCAAGGATAAGGTAAGCTATACATTTTTTAAATTTATTTTAATTAAAAAATGTGTAGAATTAGGTCTTTCAGCCATACGGGTAGCTTTTATTGTTCTATATAAATCGTCTTTTGTTATAAGCGGGTTCGCATACTTTAGAATCTGGTCGAGTACCAACATCGTGGTATGCCGTAAACCTGACCGCATCATAATTTATAAATATCAGTGGTATTTCACCTTTAACTAATTCACGTACAGATTCATAATCGATTTTTTGACTTGATAAGGAATTCAGCCATATACCTTTAACTTTACATATACAAGACTATCTACCATCTGATGTTCGATATTTATACGTGAAAAAATTTGGTCCGCCTGAGACATATGGTGTAAAGTAAGTACCGAACCCATAACCTGCCAACTCGTTGGTAAGATTACCTAAGAACAGACCTCTTGACGGCTCATACTCCCCCACTATCGTCTTTACTAACGAACACGATCGAATCTGTATCAATATAAAGTACGCGTTCATTTAGGGGTTCTAATTCCAAGAAAAGTTTCAGTCGCGCAAGCGCAGTAGTATAAGCGGCGATCACAGCGTTACACGTTGGCGAGGATTCAACGACATCATCGTTACTATACTAACTAACATAAAGATTGTCATCATCGATCGGTAAACCAGAGTTGACCTCGACCTCGGGACTAGTAAATAATGCAAACAATCTCTGTGGTTCATCTACTTCCTCGATCTCTGTCATGTTTTCTGGTTGCCCAAACTTTCCCCACACTGAACTGATACATAGCTTTGCCACAGATCTTAACCCAGTATTGAATATTATTCGACTTTTGTCAAGCTTTATCCCATGCTCTCGTTCAAAATCTTTAATATGACGATTGATTGCGCGTTCATTATTACCGCATCCTGGTTGATAGCCTGAGTCGTTAGTTTTTCAGTAAAAATTTTTCTATATATACATGAAAGTGGCTACCCTGTCCCATTCTTTGATTAGATTGTATAACTTTATACGACCATATTTTAAATACTTTTCTGACGATGTAACCAAACTCGACGACTCTTTTTAACTCGTCAGCAACCCACATACCAATAAACATACGCTCATTCAGATCTTCGTGACTACACTCTAATTGAGACTTTGCTTTGAAACAAGCTCGATTCAGTGGAAATAACAGTTTGTTCTGCATTTTTACCAGTAAAACAGGATGATAGAGATTTCTTGGTGGCAACACCTCACACATAATCAGACCGTCAATCTTACTAATACCGTTCTTGGGACCAACGACTCGACGACATGTCTTCAACAATTTAAAGGGTGGGATTACCAATAGGATACCGTTCAGACTTATATATTTATGGGTAGTGTATGTCAATTGTGTGTTTTCTCCTCTATGTAGGTCATCACTTTCTAGCTCTGTTTACATTCCCATTCAAACTCACACTCCCACTTTTCAATCAGTTAATAGCCGCATTTATTGATTTTCTCAAATTTCTCAGTTCTCTCATACCTCTCATCTATCGTCTCATCATTCACGAGATGTAGATCTCTATTTATCACATGACATTGGATGCAACTGTGCCAGTAGCAACCGTGAAACTGCAGACCACTTTACGACCATCATCCAATTCACAATACCCATCCACTAGAGGTCCTTCGGGTAGTCTCTTCTCTCTCGATTTCACAGTATATTGAATACGATAGTTCATCACTTTCTCCATGCAGCAGAGCGACTGCAAAGTTTTTGCAATAGTTCTTTATTTATTTCAAGGTTTTGCTCGCGGAAATAAACCGCTTTATGATCGCACACAATTCGTTTATAATGTTGGTAACGCTATCAGACATACTGTACGAATAATGTATTATGAAAGTACAAAACATTATCAACCAATTTTAAACTTAGTCGCGGCAGCTGGTAGTACAGGATACTGTCTACCGTGCAATAAGAAATTGTCAAATGAAAAAAATCACAAATGCCCATAGAAATTTAAAAAATGTATGCAAAAACCGCCTTGTGATGGCAACCAGTGCAAGCAAAAATGTTTGCAATGTGATAGAGAATTTCTAGGCCAAACTTTTTTATTAAATCATTTGAAACCAAATTCTTTTGATAAGAATCAATCGATCTGTGAAAGTGTTAAAAATTCCGAAAGGTGTAAAATCGTTCAAGTTCGTGATAAAGAACCGCATCAATGGAATCTAATATTTAGTAAAATGTTTTATTCAAAGAAACCAAGCAACCATGCTTGTTACACAACTCGTCGTTGATAAAATAAATAAATTTACAAAATGATGCTTTACATGTTTTAGGTAAGTTAGATTAGGTTTGATAAGTGAGACTGCCTTGAGTGACGATAAAATATGAATGCATGTGGTGAATTTGTGTGTAGTACAACAAGTTTGTAGTGGTTGCTTAAACAATGAAAATATTTCAGAGTCTTGCGATGCTTCCGGTCCTCGTGAATTTGTGTTTAAGCACGACCCTGCAAAACAGATCGAACCTGTAAAAACGTTTGTTGACCTTTCCTTGGAGCGTAGAAAGAATATTTTTTAAATAATCTGTGTAGCGAAAATGTGCAAGGGTTCGATGCACAATTTTTTTTGAGAGATCTAGCGGAGAGAAAAGATATTCGCGAAGAACCTTCGGTAATTCTCAATGGGGCAAAAATAGTTTTAATGGAGATTATGCATTTTAAATTTCTCGATAGTTTAAATTATCTACACATGAGTTTGAGTGCTTTGTCCAAAGCTTACGTTCTTAGTAATATTGAAAATGGAATATTCCCCTCTTATTTAAGAGATCATTCTACTTTGGACGCTCAAAAAAAGCTATTTTTGTGAATTTGGTTAGAGGTATCATTATAGATATTGATATAAGATTTGTTGGGCTTAATAAATACACCGTCGAAATACACGAAAACAAATTTTTTTTTTATTTTAAACATTTTTTATACACAAAAATGACAGGCAAACGTAACACCCCGAAAGGTATGCGTGCGGCGGTGTCGAACGGTCAAAGACGGGCCATCTGAAACAAAAGAATCAAACAGTTTTAGATGACTTCATTCAGTATGAATCTCTATCGCATTCTAGGATTTTTCATATTTATGCAAAAATAACAAAATGACGGGAATTTTTCTAAGAAAAAAGAAATAACGTGTTTTTCTTCACCGTTTTTTACAATAAAGAAATAGTAAAAATGAAAATTTTAGAAAAATCCTAGAATACAACAGAGCCATAAGTGTTCAGAATATGTCTTTAAAATTTCATAAGGATCGGTTCAGTACTTTCGGAGATTTTGCCTACGAGCGGTCTAAAAACGTTGTTTCGAGAAAAACCCGTTTAAATTATTTTTTAATGAAATATCGAAAAAGAAAATTACCTACGCTTAGTCAGCGATGCCTGCTCCATACAAAATGCCTTCTGACTGTTTGAGAAGTTCATATTCTTCCAATCTAGCCTCTCTACATTTCGTTCTGCTCTCCTTGGAAGCCTCGGATAAGCAGCGGTTCGCTACACGTACGCACTGGTCGTCGCGCGAGTTGGCAAACTGCAAAGCGACTTCGTCGATTTCGATACCCACCACCTCCATAATTTTCAAAACCGAATTAAATCCTTTATTGAAAATACATGCTGCAGTGAGACACGCAATTTCAACAATGTTTTTTTCCAGAAAAAGTGTGTTCAGATGCCATACCACAAATAGTCTTGTTGAAACATTCGTTGATGTTTAAAAAGTAACTCATCTTTGGTCAGGTCTTCGTAGATCGGTTTAAAAACTATTTGAACATCTTTAGCCATAACAGGAGAGTGTTTCAAATCCTTCAAAGTATTGTTTGTTTCGGCTGTACGATATTTGCACCAGTTGCGCGCTCCGGCTGGACAGTACGAATACTACGGTTTTGGGTCAGTTGAAATCTTGCGATAAAATCCGGCCCAAATCTCTTTGCACATACCTTCGACTGAATCTTTGTTTCATTCAATTGCTAACCCGTAGTTTTGTGACAATTCTTTCATTAGTTTGATTGTCAAATCGGCAGTTTTTACTTTTTTGACGTCAGCTGTTGGTTTCTTAACAACTTTTTTTGATAAACTCTTCTTTGCTTTTTTCGCCGCAGATTTTTTTTAGCTTTTTTCACGGTTTTTTTTCAGCTTTTTCTTTTGTGTAAAAATTTTCTTAGCATCACTAGCACGCTTGAAAATTCGTTTTGCTATGTGCAAAACGCACTCCAACTTTTTCACAATAAAAGTAAACATCACGCATTCGGAAATGTTTCTATAAATTTCAAAGCATGTCTGCTGCCCTATAGTGCTAAAACAGTAGCAGAGCATCAATTCCAAGTCTCTTTTCTCTCCAAAATTACACCTAATTACTTACAAAGGTTTAGTACTAAGAATAAAGGCCTAAATATTGCTGAGCATAAGCAGGGATACAAGATTTATAAAAGGAAGCAGCTACTCAAATGTACAAAGTCAGTTAAGCGGCTTTAGCCAGCGGGCAGGGTAGGTAATCGCGCTGAGGTAGTGGGGCTCAAGGTGCGGGAAAGTACAGTTAGAATGGATTATTCTAGAACTTTCTACGAGAGTATTTTTGAAAACATTTGCTTTCGAAAATTGCAACAAAGAAATCGATTTTTTTAAATTAACAAAGTAGAATGCTCTCTTAATATACCAGAGAAACAGGATTACGTGGGAGAGATGCCTCCGATTGTATTACAACATCCAAAAAGTGCATAATATTCTTGAAGTTTTTCAATTTCTTTAATACCTCAGCCTACCGCAGGTATGACAACATTAGCAGCTTCAACGAATTTTTTAGCCTGCTCGTTTTAATATTTACCGATGCAGTATCTGATTTTATCCCATTTTATTTGCAAAAATCTGCTGCGAATATGATCTCGAATAGCGTATACGTGTGCGTAAACTAAAAAACGTGGGAGACAGAGGTTGTCTGTATTTTTAATCTTAAAATTTTATCTTTTAAAATCCGACTCTGATGGAAGGTTTACCCGTCCACGTCCTTCAGGCACTGATATTATATTAACGTTTATTTTCGAAGTATCATCTATTTCAAGACTATCGTTACTTTTTGCAATACTAGATTACTATCGAGCAAGTAAGATAGTCGCAAATCGCGCACTAACCTATAAGAGATCCACGCTCATACTTGGCGATATCGTTTCGAGTTTATCGATATTGCTATATAATCGGTAGGACTAGCATTCTCACACACATGTCTGTAGATGTCATCCATAGTGCCCTCTAACCAGATGTGAATCTTCGTATTGGGTGGTTGTTGTACTATGGAAGCGAGCAATTCCTGACCTCTCAGCTGGAAACGTCGATATAAACGTGAAGATTTCTGATGTACTAATATATACCGTGATACCCATTTTTGCTTGTACCTCCACCAAGAAAGTCACAAACCCTACCACCACCACCACCACCTCCCTGTAACCAGCCAGCTAAAATTAAAATTATAATCACTGAATTCATATTATTATAAAGTATCAAGCACATTAGATATACTTACAATTGTTATCATCGTCATCATCATCATCATCATCGGCGCTATCACTCGATGTTTCATTGTTTGTGTTGGCAGAGTCTGTTGAAGAATCATCATCACAAGATTCCTCGGCCGCGTCTAACCTCTTTGTATCAATCGCATTGACAGATTCTTCGATTTTTACATTTATTTCTCTCGACTCTGAAGATAACGTTCCGTCGATAACGCTGTTACACGCCCTAGCAATCGTAGATTCTTTCGACTCTGTTAGTGATAGTCCGTCGATAACTATAATATTTTTCATACCAGCTATATAGTTTATTGTCTCTATCGTTAATGAAGTATTATTCATCCCTATATTAGACATAGGTTCTGACTTGACTCTAGGTTTCACCTTATCTACAGATTCAAGCAGTTATGTCGGTAATGTAGTATTTGTCTCTCTATCCTAATCGCAGACTCTCCTGCTATATTCTCCCATTGAATGTTTTCAAGTACAGCATCCCCCTCATTATCCTCCATCATTTGATCTACATCTAAAATTTTCAAAGTGTTGTAGCATTACAGAAACTTGTTTAAAATGTTAAAAAATACATAAATTTAAAATACTTACGTATAATTTGTTCAAACTGTAACATAATGCAGTGAAATTACCATGCATTCTGCATTCCTTGTCTTTTAATGCACACCCCAATAATACGTATAATGTCCTACTCATTTTCAAAAATACACCGATTAAACATATGCATTATAGTGTGTAGACTACAAAGATTCAGAATCTATTTAAGTCTCTTAAATAGTTCTCTTACTGAACAATATCTTAGGCCTTTACGCCATCTGTACCCGCAAAATAAACGAAATACCGACTCGCGTTCAAGCGCTTTGCTCAGTACAGTTAATACAACCTTTAAGACTACTGCTCTATCCATAGTAGCCTATGTATGCCACTTTGGTGGTTCAAAAACGTTTGATAAATCATGCACAAACTATCGCTTTTTTATAGTACCGTTAAACACCAAAATGCCGGAAAAAGAGGGGATTATTCCGCTTTGTTAAGAGTAAATCGATATTTAGCGAAACCCACAAGAATCTCAGATACCAAAATTTGTTTAACTATAAGATACATAGACGAATTTGCAATTTACGTGTTCAAACTGATATTAAAATTCTATGAATCATCAACATTAAACACGATCTAATTTATCTATAAATTATCTAGATATATCATCTGATCCATCATTTCATAAAATAAATGTGTTCAATGAACAACACATCAGTACGCTGTTATCCGTCAATACGATAAGTTCGACTGCACATTTCATAAAATTACAGTGAGAATTTATATTATTATAAGAATTATTAATCAAATTAATCAATTATATACTTTATTTACATAAATAATAATAATTACAATAGCAATATAGATAAAACACATTTTATGTATTAGAATAGTATACAATTCAGATGGTGGTTTAAAATATTCACTTTATACATGTATACATACATGTCTGTATTATTTAAAATAATATAAATTAATAAATATATTAAAATTGTATAAATAGGGAATATAGGTAATAACGTTATTACTATAAACTATTTACTTTCTATTTTACATAATGTTACGCGGGGGAAACAGGAGAAAGGGTGCTACTCGCGTTATTTGCACGTGCCACTTAAGGCACGTGATTCTTTGGTGGTTGGGGTGTACTGGGTAGAGAATGAGCAACACGAGAGTTCGGTTGATGGTTCTTTTATTGGGTTGATGTGAGAGAGAGAAGGTGTGCGCGCGATTGTCCTGCTCAAGCCGAACTGGCGCAGGACGTGCTTGCTGCGGCGTGACTTCGCCACGCAAAGCGCGTACTCAGCGTTTTGTGTTTCTCACGCCTCGCCATCTCGTGGACACAGGACACCTGTGTCCGCGAGCACGGACGCTGGAATACGTCCATGACACGTTCGTGGATCGCCCGAAGGTGCCACGACGATGTAAAATGTTTACATAGAAAACAGTTACGTGGAATCATATGAAAATATGTGATGATGAAAAGCTCGAAATTTCGAGGTAAAAATTTAAATAAACAAATTTGTTGAATTTATTTATTTTAATAAATAATTCAAGTGCATTTTTAATAAAATACAATTTGCTAAATTATTAAAATTAAATTTTGAATGATAAATTTGTTGAATCTATTTATTTTGAAAAATAATTTCTAGTAAATTTTGAATAAAATATAACGTTCTAAATTATAAAAATAAACCTTGAGATTTCGAGTTTAAGTTCGAGATTTGGATTAAACGGGACTCTACAAATTTATCAAAGCCAGCTACAAGGTACTAGTAGTAGTCAGTACTAAACCTAAATTAAATTAAAATATATATGCAAAAGATCTATGAGCCCATGTTGAATCCACGTGTAACATGAAATTCATAGTTAAAGGTAACAAGTTGAAAATTATTAAAATATTAAAATTTATCTTGAAATGCTCAATAGAGCAAGACTTAAGCGCTAGTTAGAATCGCGATTAAATATGCTTACAAATATGTTTGAGATTATACGTAGATGAAAGTACAAAATTCTGACGTAAAAAACTGAAAATTAAAATTGATGACAATTTGTCAATTTGAAATTTACATTAAACACTTAAACTTAATTATCGACGCGGGTGTTGTACGTGTGCTGTTGTTTCAGTGTCTACTTAAGTGTATACAAAGGACGTGTCTCTCTCTCTCTCTCTCTCTCTCTCTCTCTCTCTCTCTTATTACTAGATATACAATAAAATTATTCTAAAAGCGTGCTCACACTTGAAGTGAGGTATTGTTGAACAATTATAAAGTTAAAGTTATAAATTGAATGTGCACTGTAATATCAGTGTTACTTGTCATTATTATGATACAATTTAAATGTCATTGTTGCGGTGCAATTTAGAGGCTGTTTGCCATCTCGGATATTACAACCGTCCACTTCTGTTCTTTACCGTCTTCTCCCTTGATTATAAGCGAACTCTGTCGGTGTGTTTCTCTGTCTGTAATTTTTCTGCCTCAATCGATTCCTGCAGAATCTGTTGAATGCGAGATTTTTCTTCATTACTCAATTGAAACTTACCATGGCCAATTTTGTTTAATTGTACCCTGATTACTGCGGGAATCGTTATCATTATCGTAATTATTATTATTATGGCCTTGATAGTTGCCAAAATTATTGTTGTTACTGCGACCATTATAATTGCCTTTGTTGTTTTTATTAGAGCGATAATTATTATCCTGTCTATTATTGAAATTGTTTTGATCGCCCTCCTCCGGTCTGATTCATCCTGTTTTTAAGTCGGCCTCTAATTGAAAACAGTATCTATGTATATGGCCCCTCCGTTTACAATAGTCACATGTTTTCGTCTGAAAATTCTTTTTCCTACAAAACTGTTTAGTATGTCTGTTATCTCCGCAGTAATTGCACGGCGCCGCGGTCGCCGCCGCTGCGGACATAACACTTGCACTCGCCTGCATATAACTTTGTCCCTGCCGAGGAGGGAATTCATGAGCTGCTGGCTCGGTGCGCTCTGCGACTCTGCAAAATTTATATGCACGTGAGACAAGGGAAGCTGCGCTGCTAAATACCCGCACGTGCGGCGAGTGATCTGTTCACATTCAAAATTTACAGCCTCTCGTGGGTGCTCGCTGCGCACCTGATGATCTAATAGGTGAGTCAATCCAAACATAAAATTTTGGAGCGCGTCTGAGTTGGCCCCCCTCTTGCGCGATTCCCTATCGCTATCGTGAATATCCGGGGCTGAATCGTAAATGGTCAAAAGCTGATTTAAAAGTTTCTGCGCCCGCAACCCATAGTCGCCCTCCATCTGGCCCGGCAGCTGATTCATAAGTTTGAGTTGCATGGAAATGTCGTCCGCCAAAGCCACAATACTATACTGAAATACAAAATCATTACCCTCGCCGCGGAGACAAACATTTCTTAGACCTCGCGCCCCGCAATGCAAAACAAATTCAGTCTATCGGGATTCACGTCAAACTGAGGGATTAGGCTTATCGCTTTAGAAAAATATAAGCATTGATCACGCGCATTTGATCTGTTACTGCCTAATACACTCGAATTCGGGGCTACAATTTGCGTGTTCGGCACCGAGAAGTTATGAGACGCAAGCGCGTGCGTATCGGGTTTCTGTACTTCAACATTAACTACAGAAGAGCTCTGTGGCGTGTATACTTGACGCGTGACCCTGCCGTTCCAGGTTATGTGTGGCGTGTTCGATTGTGATTGATGTGGGGTATGGGATGCTCTCATTAATCTATTAGCGATGCTTGTTCTGTGTGACCGGAGTTTGCGTGGCCCTAGTCGCATTTTCTATTCTATCTAGATCTGCGTCGAGACTGTGCTTCAAATTGGTATTGCCTGTCTCTTTGTAAGAAGTCAATGTAGGGCGTCGATTCGGCTTGCTCGGCGGCCGAATTGACGTTTCTTTAATTGTATACGAGCTTGCTCACCGCGTCCTCTCTTCTAACTTAAGGGGTTATATCCCCCAAATTTTTTTGTTTTTTTCCATTTTGTTTTTGGCTTAAATTTAATTTAAACTCAAAATTTTTTTAAATCAGTTTTTTCCAAAAAGCTTTAATGCTCCAAAATCACAATTTTCGCTTATTTTAGCGATGCTCGCTTTTTTGAATTTCGCGGCTTTGGAAATTAGTAGAAGTTACTTACGATCGATATCGTGTTTTAAATTATAGACGTTGCTACATGACATTACGACAGTTACAGCGTCTTTACAGCACGTGTTTACTCACACTTGCCCTGTGTTTAGTCGATCAGCCATTCTCGTTGTTTACGTTGTTATTTTGAGTTTTGCTTTACTTTTTAACTGTGAATTATGTTTACAAGTACTTAATTATGAGTGAAAAGGTGTACAGTGGCCGCAAAGGTAGTAAAACAAGAAGTACAAGTACAAAACGGAGTAAAATTAGTAATCGACGCCCGCCTAACCGCCTTTCGTTCGAAGGCGATTCGGAGCACGTTAGTACCTCGGCTAAGAAATTGAAAACTAATAATTTCGGTTACTGTTTCATCAATTTTTTCGCTGTATTTACAGCTCTTTCTGATTTAGTAGTATGCAAAAAATGTAATGGTGACGTGCGGTTTTTAGGGTCGAACAAGCGTGGACTAGGCTTCAAAATGATTGTGTCTTGTTCGAACTGTGGTGATGCTGATATTAACAGCTGTCCTGTAATAAATGGTCGTGCTTATGAGATCAACTGCCGTATTATTTTAGCTATGCGCATCATAGGCATAGGCATCAACGGTATAAAAAAGTTCTGCTCTATGATGGATCTTGCAAAGCCTGTTTTTCAAACAACTTACAGTAAGATCATATCTAATATCGCCACTGCTACTTCATCTGTTCGAATTATATCTATGAAAAAATCAGCGATTAAAGAAAAAGAAATTTCTATCGAACGAGGTGAAAAAGAAGGTCTCACGGTGTCAGGCGATGGATCTTGGCGAAAGAGAGGGTTTACGTCTTTGTTCGGATTGGTGACTTTGATTGGTTGGTACACTGGCAAGGTATTGGATGTGTGTGTAAAATCTAAGTACTGTAAAATGTGTGAATATTCGCAAAAAAAAGAAGGTACTGCTGAATACGAAGAGGTATACCCTTCACACAAACAGAACTGTGATGCCAACCATGAAGGTAGTACCGGGAAAATGGAGATCGACGCAGTTATAGAAATGTTCAAACGCTCAGAAAAACTTCATAATATCAAATATTTGAAATATATCGGCGACGGCGATTCAAAAACATATAAAGGTATAGTCGACTCAAAACCTTATAAAGATTTCATCGTCGAAAAAAAAGAATCTGTCGGACACGTTCAGAAGCGCATGGGAACGCGTCTGCGCAATTTGAAAAAAACAACGAAAGGTCTTGGCGGCCAAGGAAAGTTGACCGGAAAGTTAATTGATGAACTTTCTATTTATTACGGACTTGCTATTAGGAGAAACTACGATTCAGTCGAAAAAATGCGGAATGAAATTTGGGCAACGTTACTTCATAAAATGTCGAGGAAGGAGAATACACAGCACGAGAAGTGTCCCGTCGGAGTAGACTCTTGGTGTTCTTGGCAGCGCAGTACAGCGCTTGGTACACTTGCAACGTACGAGCACAAGAGTCCAATGCATGAGGATGTTTTTAACGCAATAAAACCCATTTATAATGAACTCAGCTCCGACAACCTTCTGTCACGCTGCTTGGGTGCGTATACTCAGAACAATAACGAGTCGATTAATGCTGTAGTTTGGTCAATTGCTCCAAAGCCGGTGTCAAGCGGAATACTATAATGACATTGCGACTGACGTAGCCGTTATTATCTTCAATGACGGCTTCTCGGGTCTGTTTACCCTTTACGATGCTCTTGGGTTGACTTTTGGACCAAACATGTACGAGTTTTGCGTAGAAACGGACGCCAATCGCGTCAAAACCGCTGAGCATCGTGTGTCCGATATCGCGAAAGAGGCCAGGCGCAGCATTACATCAGGCAAAAAAAAGAAGAAGAGGAAATGAAGGCCCTGGAAGGGAAACTATATGGTGCAGGAATAGCAAACTAAAGGTAAAAAAATTATTATGGACTATATTTTTGCGATTCTTAAGATTTATAGGATTTTGAAACTTCAAACGCGTTTTTCTCGAAACCATGTTTTCAAAATCGGCAAGCAGTAGAACTCGTAAAGTTTACATCCGATTGACTTAAAATTTTAACAGTAGCTTCATTGTTTGATTATCTAGTGAGGTACACACGATTTTAGCGATTAATTAACAAGAAAGAAAGTTATAAACAATTTCAGTCGATTTTTTCGTCGAAAACACGATTTTTTGTTAAAACAATCGACATTTCGCGAAAAAAGATTCTAAAAATATAATCATGTATACTTTACTAGCAAAACTCATGTATATAATAGAAAAAAAAATTTTTTGTTATAGGTGGAGCTGAACGAGACTTGTACTGCTCGCCGCAGAAGACCTTTTTGAAAAAGCGGTTCACGGTAATCACTGCACAGCCGCCATTATGTAAAAAAAATATCAATAAAATTTTTTTTTCTCTTATTCAAGAGTTGCTTAATCCAATGTTATATTATTTGTATACCTTTAATCTCAAATGTCCTTTAAAAAAATAATTAACAAAGCCTTGTTTTTTAGAGCATAAGGGGGATATAACCCCTTAAAGCAATACTACTTTACGCAATGATCAAGTTGTTAGAAATCACAGGAATTCAGAAAAATTCGTCTAGCGTTCATCCCTAACCTGAAAAAACATTCCAAAATTGCTGTTTCACGCGGTTGAAAGGTAGGTCCTGTGATCTACGTGAGGAAAATTATTGACATAGCGTATTTTTATGTATCTTGAGCTGCTGAACACGAATCCGACCCTCTTTTTTGTTTTTTAGAGCATAAGGAAGATATAACCCCTTAATCACTTAAAGTCACTGAATCAATGTCCAAAGTACACTCGTGTGCCACACACGCGAACACACAAGGGATGCCAGATGTTACGTAGCGGAAAGACGCGATAGGGTGCTACTCGCGCTATTTGCAGGTGCCACTTAAGGCACGTGATTCTTTGGTGGTTGGGGTGTACTGGGGAGAGAATGAGCAAAACGAGAGTTCGGTTGATGGTTCTTTCATTGGGTTGATGTGAGAGAGAGAAGGTGTGCGTGCGATTGCCCTGCTCAAGCCGAACTGGCGCAGAACGCGCTTGTTACGCGCGGCATAGCCGCCGCGCGAAGCGCGTAGTGCCTCAGCGTTTTGGCTTTCTAACGCATCGCCATCTCGTGGACATAGGACACCTGTGTCCGCGAGCATGGACGCTGGAATGCGTTTGTGACAATAAATAATAATTATAATAAAATTTCTAATTAAATAATAAATTAATTAATAGATATAAAGATTTGATGTATTAGTGTGTTATAAAATTTAGAAGTTAACTCGTGAAATATATTAAGTTTGTAAAAATAGTAAAGAACGTTACCATAAACATTAATAAGATATTTTCTTTATTTACATAAATATAAAAATTAATAACTTTTTAATTAATTAATGGATAAAAAGCGTTTTATTGTATTAGAGTTGATTAAATTTAGATTTCAATGCGAAAATCTTATACATGTATATATATATATATATATGTATGTGTATATATATATTACGTCCATGATGGTAGTCCCAATTACTGACACGCTGTTCCTATTCGTTGATATACCAATTTTTCAGAAATATAGTAAAAAATTTATTTACATGCCGCTACGAACATCTATGTACTCTTATGCATGCATGAGTGTATATATGGCCAGGGTCCCAATTCCTGACTATGTCCCTATTTAAGGGGGAATCCTGCTTTAGAAGGCCTAAAACCAGCTTTTTCGCGACTTTTTTTTGGAAGGGAAAAATACAACTAAGTCCAGCGAACTTTTTGGGATGATTTGATATGTATTTGAACTTTACAAACAAATTTTTTTTAATATAAAACATTGAATTACAGCCAATGTATAATGATATTCGTAGAGCACCGCTCTACTGAAGTCTCCAATTGGCGGGAAAGGTGCAGCTCTTAATTCTTGTCTGAAACAGAATCCTCAAAAAGAATTTTAATTTTCATGTATTTTTATTCTGGGTGAACTAAGAAAAGCCGGAGAAAATTATGAAATTCTAACTTTTTCCAGGTTTAGAAAAAAAGTGCTTTTTGAAAAAAAAAATTACTTCACTTGCTATAATACTCGTTTAAAAACATTTTTCCAACAATCTTTTTAGTTCAAATAGAATATAAAATACTGAGAATAACAAGCTATGAATCGTTCCAATAGGTTGTTTAGTTTTTTTGCATTCACACCCGCTAATTTAGAGAAATTTTAAAAATGAAAACTGAAAACAACGCGCTTCAAAGTTTTCGATAAGAAGAAGTATCAAGTTTCGATTACATAATTTAATAATCCGCTAATCAGCTATTTCTGTTCCATCTAATAGACCTTCAGCTTCTTCAAAAAACTGATTTTGATGCATTTTATCGAGTCTACGAGCCGTACGAGCTTCCGTGCTGTAAAATGAGTGGCACCTGTTTTCTCTCTCGAGCCGTTGCGCGTCAGTGTTATCAGCAAATAGTTTGCACTGTTGGCCAATACTCAAATTCAGCAACTTCATGGTACTCAGAACCCCAGCATACCCTTCATTGAACACACCTGCAGCCATGTAGGTGGTAATTTCAATAACTTTTTCGCCAGAATGTGTGACCGCCTAAGCATCGCGTTAAAAGTTCATCATTTGAAAGTTTCTCATAGATTGAGCGAATGCGTTCTTCAACTTTTGCGTCAATCAATAGAGCAGGATACTTAAAAGATTCCAGTTGATTCATGAATTCAGCCTTGCGCCATTCACACTAGCTGTCGACGCCTGCCGGACAATTCTCGTTCTGACGAGATTTATCTGTGGAAAAATAATGATCCAACGTTGCTACGATAGCTTTTTTCATCTCATGGTCGGAATTAATATTTCTTCTAATTGCCAAGCCATACTAGATCGTTAGCTTTTTAATGACACTTTCCATCAGGCGCTTCTTACCTCCGAGCTTCTCTTGTTTCTTTTTATTTCGGAGTCGCGTACCCGTACGTTTTTGTACGTGAGCCACGCACTCATTTTTTGTAACAGGGCAATCGTCACCATATGCATTTATCTTCACAATACCCGCAAAAGTTTTAAAATCGCCAACGCCGATGTAATTTGTGTAATTCACGCCAAATTTATCCTCGGATCTCGAAAACGTTTCCACGATACATGGCATCTCCATCTTTCCTGCTGAACCTTCATCATTTGAGGAGCAGGATTCTTTGTGTTCTTCATACCATTCTTCAAAGTTGTCGTCGCTTAATGTTTTCCATTTAGGTTACAAGAGTTACAGTATGCACTTTTTACGATGAGGTCGACTACTTTGCCACAGTAGTACGGAATGAGAGTTGTTACACCGTACAATGAAATACAGACACGTTTTTTCCAGAATCCATCGTCGGACACTTTCAAATGAGTTTCGTTTCTCCCATTTTCTACATTCTGTTCTCGATCCTCTTTGACAGCTTTCTTAATGACAATTTTGAACATCGATTATGACGATGAGTGAAGATGCTGCACAATCTTAACCTACGTTGATTTTTACAAACCTATTCACGGATCCATGAGACCACAAAATATATTCACGCCTTCTCGTTCAACACCAAGAAGCATCATAATGAACACTATCCATCTTTTTATTTCGCAACCAGTATTTATCAACGGTCCTGAATTTATTTCTCTTCGACCGAACATACATGATAGAACAATTTTAAAACCTAAGCCTCGATGTCTACTCTCTACAAATGTTACGTTTTGTTTGTACGATCGGCAGATTACCATATCAGTAATTGCATGAAAAATTGTTAAAATTTCAATAATTCTATAACAATGAAGTGGATTCACAACTGTATCTTCGATGCTCGCAGTTGACAATTTTTTCGCACTACTGCTTGTATCCAACACTTCAACGTCTGATCGAGTTGTGAATCGATTACCGTGAAATCTACGTTTACGCGGCTTCGAAGCATGTTCGGAGGTCGACTTTTCACCTTTCGGATAACTTGCCATGATATTCTTACGACGTGTACTCGCGAAGAATCAGAACAAAACTAACCGTTGATGCTAGAAGCAGCAAAGTAGAAACAAGTACACAGAGAGGTATTATACACCTTTATATTTCATTAAACCGTATTATGGCTCAACACGATACTACTACAAACTCAAAATATTGTTTTGAAAGACCGTTGAACTTTTTCGGGTATGAAATTCAGAGTAGAAGATCAAGGGGTGGAGCGCGTGCTCGACTCTGGCGGAGCGCTCGCACACCAGCTCGACGCCCCTCTATCGGTTCTGTATCTTGGGATATATTTGGAATTGTACTCTGTAACTTTGTGTACATATTCTTGAATGTCTTAGGTATCGATTTAAACAATAGAAAAATATCGACTTTTTGGACCTCCTAAACAAGATCCCCCCTTAACAGACATTCCAATCTATTCAGAAAAATAGTGGAATTTATATATTTATAAATACATGTATGTACTCTTATGTATATATGAGTGTGTAAATGGCGTGAATTCAAATTACTGACAGTGATCACAAAATAATGTTATTGATTGATGTAGTTGTTTCATGAAAAGTAATGTATAAATAATAATAATATCATATGCACAAATATGTACTTTATAACATGCTTTATTTAAAAACTAGAATTTTAATTTCAGAACTACAAATAATTTTGTATCCATATATGAATTTTTATAATACATAAACTGCTCATCCGTGACAACATTGACAAAGACAAACGCATTAGTCGAATACATGTAGACGATAATTTTCTTTATAAGTAACAAATTACTATGTTTTAACTGGCCATAATATGTGAAATGAAAGTGTTTGATTATAAATTAATCACAGTAGGAAATACAAAAATAGAACATATATATAATAACTCAAATACATTATTTCTTTTCAAAAATAGAAAATTAATCAGTTGATAATAAATGTGTGTGAAAATAGTTTTCCTTACATAAACCATACAGGTTTTAAAACCAAGCCTGTACTTAGGATGGAACATAATCAAATGTAAGGAAACTAATTTTAAATAAACAAAATAAATATATACACTAATACTTCATATAGTTATTTGGATATTCAGATTATTTTCTTATTTTGATTGTTTAATATATATGTGTAACATAATATTGTTATTGAGTTCTTAAATACAAAAACGCGATGCATCTAAAATTTGATAACCTTACACTTTAGAGGTTATTTACATTCACTTACATTGGTAATAGGTGAACAATAACAAGTAAATACCTTTAAATCAAAATAATACATAATAATCATAATAGATTATGCTTCTGTTTCTTGAAACATAACCTTTAAGTGGTTGTTATTGTCATAATTTTGCTTATCTAGTTTTATCGGGGCAAATAATATGGGAAACTAGAAAGGTCGACCATTACACGCCTTTATAGTAACTATCTAGTTTGCCTACATAGATCTACACAGCGCGAGATTATTCTTCATAGATCTATAAAGTGGACGGGATAATATTCTACCAGGGTATCTTTGAACATTTGTCAAGATTCTAATTATCGATGATTTTTTTAAACCAAAAATTTCTTTGTATCTTTGTTCCGAATATAATCTACATAAAAATTGGCAAACGTAAATAATTCTAAAAATGGTTTATATCATGGTTTGATGTAATTTGCTTCCGGTAGTTTACGTCATGGAAACTTATACATAATTGTATTTAAAAGCTGATAACATGACCTTTAATTTGAGTGGTTGCAACATTTCTGAAGTTGTTTGGATCAAATGTTATGGCCGTTTTAATATTATGAAAAATTTTCGGTAGTAAATTGGGAGAATGCAAAATACGGTCCTACAACAGGACCCCCAATTTACCACCTGATAATTTTTATAATATTAAGACGGCCATAAGATTTGATCCAAATAACTTCAAAAATGCTGCGACTTCTGAAATTAAAGGTCATGTTATCAATTTTTAACTAAAATTATATATAAGTCTCCATGATGTAAACTACCGAAAGTAAATTACATCAAACTATGACATAAACCATTTAAGATGCTGGAAAAATTGCACAATATTGAGACTGGAACAATTTCTATTTTTAGAATTATTTACGTTTGCCAATTTTTATATAGATTATACTCGGAACAAAATTACGTACAAAAAAATTTTTGGTTTTGAAAAATCATCGAAAATTAGAGTCTTGACAAATGTTCAAAGATAGCCTGTTTTTTGTTAAAATTTGACGTATATGGCTCTTCACATAAAGAAAAAAGTTTTTTGATGAAGCGGATGTGTTTAACTTTCCATTTTAGTGGTATGGTATGTTACTAATTTTTTTTGGCTTTGATTTATAAAGTTTTAATTATTTTTTACAAAATTTATTAAAGAAAGTACATAAATGCACTTCAAAAACTTTGAAATCAAGGTAGGTACCTTTAAATTTCAACATCCAGCACTTGCCTTGCAGAAGAGTTATTGTTTACGCATTTGTCAACTTTTGAAAGGGTTACAAGAAGGAAAATAGCAACTTTGAAAATTTTGGATCACCCTAGTGTACTGTAACGAGTCGCGTAAAATTCACGGACGAGAGAATGCGAAAGGGGCATGAGACGCCAGCTCATGTCCACGCGCGGCAACAGGTAGAAAGACGAGAGCGGATAAGGAGCGAGGGGGCCGCGGCCGGAGAGAGGAAGAACATCTATCGCTTGACTCCTCACACTGTGTGCCTCATGAAAAGGAACGCTTCGTTGCCATCTTAAGAGACGCCACCGAGGACGCTGACTATCTGCTGTTTGGTGGTGTGACACGAAGGAGGAACGCAGAGAAAAGTGCAGTGCGAGACTGTGACTGCGGAGTGGAAAGGAGATTCCACTATCCAGTATACAGACGGGAGCATCGTCATCAGCGGCGCGTCGCCGCATTCTACCGTCGCTCTATTATCATATTAGAGGTAAGGGCTAGCCCGCGGCAACCGCGGACGTACATCAGGGCCACACTACGAATAAGGTGTCGTGCCCTCAAGATACAAGGACTCCCAACAGCCCACGGTAAAAGGGGATCGCGCGCGATCAAAACCCTCTCCGATTCCGGCGGCGTGTTCCGCGACGGTCGTGCTGAACATGCAGGCGACGCTCAACCTGCGCGAATTTTGCTATTACTGTCTACTTTGAAAATATTGTTAACATCATTGTATGATTTATTTAATAGTTTTTTAGAATATAGTTTTTTGTTGTTCTTGTTAAATCATTGTGCCATTAATTAACCCGGGCCCGTCTGCTCCTCGCATCGAGTTTAGCCGACAAGCAAGGCTAGATTGCTGTTATCGTTGCGAAAGGATTAGTCTTAACGTTCTCGCGCTCCTTCCAGGTCGCGAAAGCCAGTGCGTCGAGGAAACTCTGCACGAAACTGAATCCTCGTGGATTCGGCGTATGTGTCGGAAGAGCCCGCACAGCTATATCGGGGTAAGGTTACAGCGGCGCGTCGCCGCGGGCCGCCTCAAAGGTAAGAGCTGCGACAACCCGCGCACACGCATTGCGTGTCGCACACGCCAGCAGGATATTAGCTCGGCTAATAATTACATTATTATTAATGATTGAGCACCCCGTTATAGTACATAGTGTAAATAGTATAGTGTATATAAGCTTAAACGTAAGAGCAGCCTAGAGGTTATCATAAATTAATGGTGAGTTTTTAAAAATATTTAAATATCTTGTATTATATTTAATGTAATTTTAAAATAAATTCTACAATTTTTTGTTTTTAATAGTCTAAGGTACCACGATATATAAAATTTAAGTATGGTCTATTTTAACAAAAGTTCATTGGAGCGCCAAAATAAACAAGCTTAATCTTGACTTATCAGTGGGTCCCTAAAACGGGACCACCAGGAGAGTCGGAAGTATCTTTTACAGTACTACAGTTAGTCATGCTTGATAGGCATAAAAGAAATATAAATCCAATATGTTTCACAAAAAATATGGTGTGCACCATTGGGAAGAGACCTTTTACGACCTCTCATGTGGTTCTAGTACTATTCTTCGACTCACGATACGCACTCGATCGCCTTCGACTCATACTGCACATTCAATCGCAAGTGAAAAGCCTACTTTTCCCTCTTAGTACACAATATACTATTATCAATTTATGAGAACCGAATTTATTTCACTGCATTGTAATATATGGTTACTATTCAAGAGTCACTATTCATGAATTTATGAGAAATTTCATAAAAGAATTCATTTTCTCATCAAACAATAGACTCTGGAGTCATCAAAGAAACTGAATATTGCTAAAATATTCATTTACTGATACTTTTCTAACATTTTTATATTTATTTTAGCGGCTATCAGAAATAATTTTTATAAAGTATGTATAAAGAATACTTTATTACTTTTTTAGTACTACAAGTATTCTTCAGAGAGGAGGTTCGTGAATTGATAATGTTTATTAGGATTAAAGAAAAATTATTTAAAAGTGAACTCTTTTAACTCTTTATGACTGTTGAATTAAAGAATACTTCTGGAATTCTTTTTATTAAAACATATAAAGATCCTTCATAAAGTTAATGTTACAACGAATACTTTATTAATACTTTGATTACTTCAAGCATTCATATATGCAGACATTCATGAGTTCATAAAGAATCTTTGTTTTATAAGGTGTGCTTATTGGGCACCCATAGAATAATAATGTACGATTTGTCAGAGAATTCGGTAGATATGTTCTACCGTAAATATTACTTATAGTACTTCCATGAATTAGTACTTAAAGTTTTGGTATACTTAATTTTGCAGCGCGACGTAGAAAAAATTGTGCAAGTAAAATGCACGTACACTCGACGTAAAAGATAACCGTATGAACTGTTATTATTATCGCGGTATGTGCTAGGGTTTTTCAAAGTTTAGCCCATAGCACAGCAACTACCGTAGATGTCGTACGACACTTACGACAGTATCGTAGGTGTCGTATACCGTTGACAGGGATAACGCAGAAGCTTTGACGCATGCCGTAAGCAATGGTTACAAAGTTTGCGTACTAAATGTTACAGTTTCTTCTAAATCTGTATTTGTAAAATTTGATTAAAAATTTTTGCTACGCTGTCGTAGTGACGTACAACATATACGTCAGTTATTGTGATAGGGTCTTCTAACGCTTGAGAAGTAACTTGGGGCGCAGCTAGGGGGCGTTCCATAAGCAGCTTCAGTAACATTTTATTTTAGATAACATTTTTATCCCCTAGGGTTGGCGATAGTGCTACGGAAACTGAACTGACGCTGTGTTCCGATCACTTAAGAGGTTCATCAGTTAGTTGGTGCCATGTACTGTTTGAATTTTTATCACGGGTATGCATTAATAGAAATCAAAATTATTCAGATAATAATGTAAATATTACAAATAAATATTAATAAACATCTAATCATTTACTAAAATTCTAATATTTTTGATCATCACTTCTTATAAACAAAGTATCAAACCCATCTCAGCAATCGTTAAGATTTTATAATACAGTTAGTAATCAGCTGTCATGTCAATTGATTGAAGATCTACCAAACTTATTAGCAATTGAGGTCAAATAATATTTATATGGGTATACAAGAGTTTGTAGTAAAATCATTTTTTTCTTTAAATATTTAATTTTTCAGAACATATTTATTGAAGATCATACATAAAAATCTTCTACCATATAAATAAGTCAACATTTAGCTGATGTAGCATCAATGCAAATCTCAAATATACCTTATAGATTTTTATCATCATCAGATATTTCTAATACTGAAAGTTAACAGAAATAGTACATACAGTACTTTATGCCTATCTCAACTGTGGCCACTTTTTGACTTGGAAAGCGAGACTAATGGACCGTTAAAAGACAATATTGTTAAAAGACAATCGAAAATCAGGGTTATTGGTAGAACTTGATGAAATAAAGGAATTTGGACTAGTTTCTAGTGAAGTCACGTTTTTCCCGCTAATCATTTTAGCGGGCAAAAAGTGTAATTTTGGTCTCGCTTTTCAGGGAAAAAAGTGGCCATTTGCGTTCAGATCGGCAAAAAAATAATTATATTTAAATTTTATTTATGTTATACATCTATAATGAAAAGGCATAACAATTTAGATCCATTTTTTAAAATGTTGATATATTAATTGAGGTTTCAATTTTAAAATTGTCATTTAATGGACATGCGCAAATACATACTGTTTTTTTATTCAGTAATATTTATGTTTAGCATGATGTTGACACTAAGAAATATAAAATGTATCACTGTATTTTTTACGAATAAACATGTTATGTGTAAGGAGTAAATCAATTTTATTTTATTCAAGGATTCCTCTCATTTTCAAATAAATATTTGTATTATAATATATACTATATAAAATTATATCATATTAATAAAACTTAAGAACAATTTAAACACTAATAAGACTGTTAACTTTAATGCATGCAAACATGTTAAAAATTATTTCAAATTTTTAAATTTGAAACTGGTAATACTTAAACGTTTGTGTAATGAGTTAATTTTAATATAATTAAATCTAAAGCAAATTTACATTATAAAATTCTGAAACTCGATTTTTTAAAATCTCTTTTTAAGAAAGCGTTTCGATACAACAGTTTGTTCTTATGATCGAATTTTGAAATGTATAGAGATTTAAACATATATCTAATATTTAAAAACAATTGACAATAATTATTTTTTTATATATTACTAATAATAACCTCGAAAATAGACAGGAAAGCTACGTTTTTAATATGGAGTACAAAAATAATAGAGCAACTATTTAACAATAATCTTTTATACGCAAATAATGGTAAAACTTTCTTCAAGTGAAAGTGATATAAGTATTATTATTATATTATAATTTAATTTCTTCAGGACTTCTCTTTGAGAAAGTATTATACTAAAGTAATAAGCAGTGATTTCATATTAATTAATTTTCTTAACGTATTTCCTTTACATCACGGAGTGGTCTGGTTTAGACGACGATCTAGCTGTCTTAATGGGATTAGTGGAATATGCACCTCATTCTGCAATTCCACTTGCAACATGCCATATTGAGACATGGGATAAGCCCAACTGTAATTTAACTTGCAGAATATGTCGAAAAAAATTGGATACACTAATAATAATAACCACCATAAAATAATTACACTAAAAGTGAAAGTTTTGCATGCAGAGATGATTTTGTATTTGATGAATAAGGAAAATAAGTTATGGAAAGTACTCTACAACTATATACTTCCTAACCATCATACTTTTGAATAGATACTTTTGAATAGACAGATAAGCACGCAGAAATTCAAAATGAAACTGTATATAACACCGCAACAGAAATTAATTCTCAATTACCTCAAATGATTGCAAACACTAGTACATTAACAGCAGCCGTGGTTGATCAAGAAAGTGTGACGTTCAGAATTACTATGAGAATCACAATGATAAGTTGGCACTATGAAAATCAATCCTCTTGCTTTCATATTAGACAATCATATACTTTTCAATGGTTCAAAAATACGAAAGAATACAAGATGAAAAATTCAGAGATCATTATGATAATACTGAAAACTACATTAATGATACTCTCATAAATTATTACATAATAATTGTGTTTTATTAATTCATAATATCTAGATAAATAATAGAAAGTATTATAATATATTAAATCATTCTTATTTATGCACATTAATAGACATAGCTATAGTCGTAAATCAACGTTCATCAAATCAACAACTTTCTATGAATCTTTCATAATTTTTTTTACGTAAATCTATGCCTCATATGAAGACTAACAGATTCCAACGTTCCAAAAAAATGACGCCCTTACATTTTACATTTATAATAAGAAACAATGTGTTCGAAAGATTTAAAAATATATCAACGTGTTCATTCTATCGATATATTTCACTTTTGTATTTTGATAAAATTTATTTTTTGTTACTTTTATCAACTTATGAAAATTAGAGAATATTTCGAAAAGATTAAATCTGCTAGTCTTCGTATGAATCGTCGAAATAAGATGATATTCAATGAAAATCATTTCAAGAAATAGTATATTGTTCATCAAAAGCGGAAAGTAGACAATTACTCCGAGGGCATTGAAGACCTAGCCGAGGCAACCTGAACAGCTTGAGACGAGCCGAAGTTCTATGAAACTTTACAGGTTTTTTAGCGTAAATCGATGCCTTATATGAAGAATAATAAATTTCAACTTTTAGAAAAAATGACGTCTTCATTTTACTTTTATAAAAAAAACCGCTGCCAATTTATTGGCACTCAGCTTCATCAAACTAAATAAATTGTTCCAATATAAATTTCTTTATTCTAATATATTGATTTTAAATTAATATATTTCTTTCTAATTAATAGCTCAAAAAGACTGTGTTATTTATCATTAATTCTTTGTTAAAATATAGAAGTAGTATAGCAAATCCGGTTCCAAGGCAGTCCAGGTGCGCTGGAACCGGCTTAGGGTTTCTGGGTCACCTCCCCCCACCTACGTTAGAACTCCCATGAGGTTTCTGTCTCACTTCCCCTCCCCCATCCGTGTGTGTGCGTGTGTGCGTGTGTGTTTGTGTGTGTGTGTATTTGTGTGTGTTTGTGTGTGTGTGCGTGTGTGTGCCTGTACGCGCGCGCGCGCGTGTGTGTGTGTTTGTGTGTGTGTGTGTCTGTTTCCTTCCGATCCGAGTTTTTCACATGTTTCGAAAACATGTATTAGGGATTCTTCTTCTTTTCCACATAATCAGTACATTTCCAGTAGTTGCACGCTTTTGATTCATTTCCTAGCCTGTATCTTCCTGTTTTTGCCAGTAAATTTTTCTTTTACTCCCCTTCTTTTCTCAAATATTTCGGTGTTTCCTCTTCATCCTTCATAATTTCCTTTAGTTCTTTTGCATATCTTGATTATTCTATTTCTTCTCTCCAAATTTGATTTTGTATATCTCTACTTTTCTGTTATATCCCTAGCAATACACACTCTTCTTGTTTTTCCAGTCTCATATATTCTTTTAAGGAGTATCCTCTTTCTTCTAAGAATCGTTTCCAGTGGTTAGCTGTTTCTCTTACCTTATATATCCCTTTTGTCTCTCCTTCTATTGCCTTCCAGCATTCTCCTAGAATGGTGCTTGTTTTTGCCTTCTTCAATTTTTCCTCGTATTTTATCGCTTTTCCTCCAGCTCGTATTGCTATCTTATCTCTTTTTGATTCTACCATCATCAGGTATCTTAAGGTGCACCTATCTAGCTTTAATGTCCATCTTATATATTTCTCTTGTATTCTTTCTATTTCTTCGTACTCTTTCCACCCTCATATCTCTACTCCGTACATTATAATACTTTTTGTCATACTATCAAATAGTTACATTCTTAGTGTTCAATTATCCTTGAACAGACTCTTTGGTATACTCCATATCCTTCCTAGGCTTGCCTTCGCTTAACACCTGTTAAGGGGGTATGCCTGGGTTAAACCCAAAAAAGACTTTTCTTTTACGAGTTTAGAAAACTTTTTATGTTTAAAAGCAATCATTCTGGAACATTTTATGCTATCAAAACACAATAATATCTTAAATTTTATCATTGTAAAACTTCAAAATCTTGCACCATATTTATTAAAAGAACTTAGATCCTCAACCGATTCGGGGTGACACGATGAACAAAAAATTTTATTTTTACGGTTATTCGACTCCTTTCGACATGTTTTACAAAAAGAGCGGAACACTTTTTCATTAAAATTTTTCATTAAGACTTTTTCTTAATTTCCATTCTTATTCCAAGCGAAGACTTTAGTTTCACGGCATTCGTTACAGTGTACGCAGCTGCCTTCTCACCAATATCAGTGTCTTTTGCTAAAACCCTCTGCCAAACTCTATTAGCTACAACTCTATCAGCGACGTTTCTAACCTCAATATTCTCACGATTCTTTGAATAAGCTATATTGTACTCCTTACAGGCTGAGTAAAACTCTATTAGCTATAACTCTATCAGCGACGTTTCTAGCCTCAAAATTCTCACGATTCTTTGAATAAGCTATATTGTACTCCTTACAGGCTGAGTCAAGAGGATTGATTTCACGATCACCTAGAGCGAGTCGTTTGCGCAATTTAGTACCTGGAACGCAATAGTGATACCCGGTCAAGTGGACTTCAAATCAAAGTTTATTGATTAATTTGTTGACGAAGCCGTGCCTCGACATCGTTGCTTGTCACCGATCATGACACTTTGAAAGTCTGATTGTAACTGATACTGAGGGTATATAAGCCCTCTATTTATACCCTAATTGTCAGTTGAAATCAACGCTACCTACAGTGAATATCGCAATCGAATTGTGGTAAAACCAACAGCATATTAGCACTCATAACGCATCCTAATGGACTTAGATTTGAAAATGTCTACGTATACTCCAAGTCACTTAATCAGTCAAAGTATAAATTCCTCAAGGATCTCTGATCACCCATAGATGGAATACAGTACTATTCCTTCAGAGAAAACGAAGAAGTCGTGGCCCCTGATAAGGCTCTTCCTAACGCAATAATGATATTTAACGATGTAGCTTGTGAGAAGCAAAACAACATCAGAACATACTTTTGTATGGGAAGAGAAAAGAACGTTGACTGCTTCTATCTCTGTCAGTCTTATGCTCGCATTCTGAAACATCTTGTGAGAGTTAAAATCAATCTGTTACAAACATTTCGACACGTGTTCCACACTTGTTCTACACTTATCGATACTGTTCGATACTTTTCGACACTTTCCGATACTTTTCGACACTCGTTTGACACATTTATGTCATAGAGTAACAATTTTAGGTCATAACGTCAACACTTTCAATACTTGATCGACACATTTATATCATAACTATTGGAATCTGACGCAGGGGCGTAACTTCGAGCCTGGTGTCGCCATGTGATCACGTCTATACCAATCATTTACGAGAATGTCCGGGCTCCGATTGCTTTAGTGCAAGTCCACCAGACGGCACCTGTGTCAAATCGTAATATACATTATATATTACATTAACAATCTTGTGTGTATAAACTGTTTCCTATAAGTGATTATAACATTCTAAATCTATATATAGAACCCTGACACCAAAAATTGATTTATATTGAGCAAAATGCAATTTAAGAAAAATTCGAATGGAGTAGATCAACTTCTACTCGATGATAATATTTTCTTCAAAGATAGAGCTCGACATGAAAAAGTATACTGGAAATGTAAGTTTCATAAATCTCAAGGATGTTCAAGTTGTACTGTTATAAAGGGCATTGAACTCATCAGTTGTGCACCACATAATCATACCTCCTCTACATAGTCTGTACAAGTTAACAGTCAAGAGCTCGAGATGGTATCGCCAGATACTGCATTTGATTTTAAACATCAGGAAGATGTTTATAACAGATATCTCAATTTTATGAAAGCGATTAAACAAAAACGTAAACTGTTAGTTCAAAATCAAGAAGAACCTATACTTAATTGTAATAATTCACAACAAAAACTGTTGACTAGTGGGAGAATAAACCTTGAGATTTCAAACGCCAAAATTCAGAAATACAATCGAATTTGTGGGTCTGATCTCCCTGATCAATCTGAGAAATTTAAAGCTTCTCTAGAAGATTCTAGCAGCAGTGTAGATGCATCTATTATATCTAGAAATGTCGACAATTATATAATTGCTTCCTCTCCAAAATCACTGTCAATTTTTAGTTCTCGTTGCAAAAGAAAATCTAATAAAAAAAGAATTATATGAAAATAGGAGTAGAGACGAGAATTATGGATCCAATCATAAGATGTCGCATTCAATATCGACCAAATCGATAATAACTCCTAGGACTTCAACAGCTAAAGTGTACAATTGTAAGACTTCTGATAAGATTAGTGTGGAGGATGAAGAATCTCTGGCTTGCAATTCTTTTTAATAGTAATCATATGATTGGTACTAGTTCACCAATATTAGAATCGAATTTTGGTAGAAGATTCCGAGGACAATTCTATATCGATGATTCATACAAGAATTGGAGAAGAAAGAGCGATCGAAAATACGGATTTGGTGATTGGGATGATCATAATGTATTAGTCGCACCCACACATAAACGCGCGCGCGCACACACACACATACACATACATACGAGGTCTGTCCCAAAAGTATCCGACCTACCTCGATTTCTCGGCGCTTGATTTATTCTTCGTCATCCGGGGGGTGGCATCCTTCAAAGTAGTCCCCATTTGATTGAACAAGACGCTCATATCGATGTTTCCACTTATTAAAGCACTCTTGAAAGTCAGACTTCGGAATCGCCTTTAGTGCATTCGTCGCATTAGTTTCAACAGCCTGTTTATTGTCGAATCGATGTCCTTTAAGCGGCATTTTCAATCGAGGAAACAGCCGAAAGTCGCAGGGAGCTATATCAGGACTGTATGGAGGCTGGCGGAGCTGCGCAACACTGTGTTTCAATAAATACTGCTGCACAAGGTTTGATACGTGTGCTGGAGCATTGTCGTGATGAAGAAGCCAGTCACCGGTTTCCCAAAGTTGCGGTCGTTTTCTCCTGATTGCATTACGTAATCTTTTCAAAACTTCAACGTAGTACTCTTTATTGATTGTCTGGCCTGTAGGGGCATATTCGTGGTGCACAACGCCCTCATAATCGAAAAAAACAATCAACATTGACTTGATGAACGAGGATCACGGTCAAAATGGCAGCGGTTTGAAAAAAACATAAAAGATGCCATGTGAAAGTATGTGGCCCAAATCTCTTTATACATTTATTTTACATTATCTTGGTGCCTTAGTATCGCTAAATCATAATATTTTAGGAGTTTATTTATTAATTTGTCGGTTAATTTTACGGTGTCTTTGCTTCGTCCGCCTAAACCTTTGACTTTCATTTTTTCATATCGGCAGCGCGTTCCCATTCTCTTCTTTACACGCAAATAGTATTCGAGTTTTTCAACTGGCACATCGTATGGGTTTAAATCTAAAACACCTTTAAACGTAGCACTATCTCCGTCACCGATGTAGCGCGTATATTTTACATTATATTTTTCGAGTGAGTAAGCAAACATTTCTTTCACACCATTGACTTCCATTTTTGCAGCTGATCTGTCGTGATTATCTTGGCAATCATTAGGATTTGAGAGTCATTCTTCATAGTCTTCTGGATATTTTTCTTGTTTTTTTGTCGAGGTCTCACACGCTTTACAGTAACTCGCTTTCACTGACGTATCGAGGATCTTCTTACTATATTTTCCGGCGAGAGTCGTCACGCCAAATTTCGAAGTATGTCTTCGTTACTTCCACGTACCGTCTCCAGAAACTGTTATATTCATATCCGATACTTCTTTTTCAAGCGTTTTTTCTTTTTTAATATCCGTTTTACAATTCTTCCAAATTATTAAATTGCTAATTGCAGTAAATACGAAAAAAAATTCAAGGATCCTATCGCCGTCATGCGTTAATTTTTCGGCAGTCGTACAGAATTTTCTTTTCTTGCTCGTAGATCTGCGCACCGGATTTTGTATCGTGCCTTTCTTGACTCCATACGACGTATTTGCACTCATTTTACAACTTTTAAAAGCTAGATGTTCTCTATAACAGTGCTCAAAGTAAACTGAAGCGACCGTTTAACGCGCGCAGGCTTTTAAGGGGCTAGTCTAGTTTCTCACTTTCAAAAAATCGATTTTTTTTACCTAATTCGATAGTATACTATTCGGAGAACAAGTTTCCAAAGTTTTATAATCGTATCATAAATATTTTTGAAATTTGAGGCGATTTAGTCGGAGCTGACCGTCGGCGCGCGGCGACGCCCTCATTGTACCCCCATTGTACAGAGGGCCAGGCAACTACCTGGATGGCTTCCCAAACAAGTAATAATATACACGTTAATTAATATTGTAAACGTACAAAATAATATCGCAATTTTATATTATTTATTTGATTTTAATTTTTTAGGGTTTAGTATTTTTTTAATATGTATGTTGTATGAATTATTTTTAATATTATTTAGTTTTGAGTTGCAATCTACGGAAAAAATGATTGAATTGTATAAGCGTAAGGTGAAAAAGCTAATTGTTTATAAATAAATAATGCTGTGAAATATTGAAACATTGTTTGCAAAAGTAGAACTAAGAAATTAAATATATAACCAATTTAAATATTATAACCTTTTATTATAATATTTAATTATTTATCTTTCCCCGAGGTACCTAAATGATAGAAAGTCATAAGGAAATTATAGGAGGAGTATATATGTGCATTTGAATAGGTTTTGTTAGAATCGCTGGAATTGTAGGTGGTCCAGGGAAAAAATAATTTGCACACTGAGTTTAATTAAATATAAACTGTATTATTATAGAACACTCTGCGCTCTCTGCTCTGAATACAATCAATAAATAGATCAAGGCACGAGATGACGGTGAAGGCTCTGGATGTCGGCTGCGAGGAAGCTGAAGTAGCACCAGGCGTCCTTACAGTAGAGACAGCGAGCACGGCGTGAGGACCTGTGGCGCGTGCAGGGGCACGCACGCAGGAGTTAAGCAGAAGAAGGGCGAGAGGGGGAACACGCGGAAGATGTTGTTTTCCCTTCGCGCTTTCGCTCGATTCAAACGAAGTCTGGCGCTTCGCAGACAGGTTTATAAATAAAATGATATATATTATTTGTGTCAAATCGCATTTATTTAGCTTCACAGTTCCATACCATCAAAACAACTTGCGCTTACTCATATATTCGCCAATAGTAATAAGTAAACTGACGAATATATAAGTTAACTGTCCAAATCATTTCATAAGAGCAGGAAGAGTGCAAGTCCTGCTTGCTAGGCGGATGTGCGCTGACTGACCATCCTTCGATCGGCAGCCACCTCAATCCTTTCGGTTGCTCGGCCTCGCGACTTTCTTCGGTGGCTCGGCCTCGCACCCCTAACGTCGCCTAGCAACCAAGCTCCCACTTTTCTTACCCTTTCCATTAGTCATATCTCACATGGATGTAGGCACACATCTTTATTCTCCGCGATACCTCATTGTGCGGATATTCGCTTCGCGACGATCATCCTAACGCACAAACGCGATTTTCAATTCATCTTCACTTTATTTATTTTTATCATTCATTCTTTTCATATATCAAGAAGACATTAGTATATAACAGTATTCTAATAAATAAATAATTTAAATATACCCATATTCATACCATACCAATATGGATCTTTACATAGTCCCCCTAAATAAATTTATATTTTTCCACTTTTCGAAGGAAATACAAATTCATTTAGCTTCCAAAACGTTTATACATTATTTTATATAAAAAACGATTTGCTTAATTATACTCATTTGTAATATTTCAACTTAATGTCCTTTATATAATGACTTTTCATCATACTCCACCACTACTACACTTCAACATACTCGAATTTACACCCCACACTATTAATTCGTTTTAGCAACGTTTTTAATAATTCGCGCACTTTACACTAACGTACCTGTAAGACTGCACACAATAGTTCGACTGATCACCTCCATGATGTCAGCTGTGGCTTGAATTGTCAGAAAACTCGTCTTCGTCTCCTTCTATTGTAGATCTCGTAGGCTAATAATTTATTCCTGCTGGAATTCTTTACATTTGCTATAGAAAAACTGCGTATGCCAAGCAAAATGTAACTCACGTAGACAAAACGGCGCATGCCTCGTGATTTCTTGACTCCAAAATCAGTAGTCTTTAATGGTCCGATTCCATTATTTCCTTTCTTCCAGGAATTTTCTTCTATTTCGGTAATTTTATCGTCATCGTGTTTAGAAGTATTATCTTTATTTATTTGTAACTGATTTGTTTTAGTCTTTGACGAACCACTTTTGATAATTGGAAACTCTCTTAACTTTTGCTCAATGAGATCTTCATTTATTTTGGAAATCACACTGGAATTTTCTCCATTTAGTGTGTCGTTAATTATTTTTGTAGACTTCGAGGATTCACAAGCATTTTCGCCTTTTTGTGCCTCTGTTCCAAATATTGGTATCTGTTCCCTTTGATTTTCCTCTATTTTCAAGGCGGAATCTGACCTTAAAATATTGTATTGAGCATTTTATAATTCAATCTTATCTTGTGACGTCTTTATACTATTAATTTCAATTTCCTTATTTAAAAAACTTAGATTTAATAAATATTTGCTATAATTTATAAAATTATGATGAGCTCGAGTTTTAGATATTGTTTCTTCTAACTATATTTTGTTATTTGTTTCATAATCACTGTCCCCCCATTCCGAAATTTCTTGTATTGATTTATTATTATATTTATTATTTGCCCCTTGAAAATCAGTCGTCGGCTTCTCATACGAAAACCCTGCGTTATTCGGAGTTTCCCGAGCACGAGTATCTTTTTCTCTGTACATTTCCTTATCGTTGCACTCGAGTAAGCTCAGGAACGTCGACCTATCCTTGATTTTTTGAGATTTCACCACAAGCCTGTGACGTGTATTTCGCGTCACAATGTTACAAATGACGTACCAACGGGGGCTTAATGAAACACGAAAATCAGGGAAATAGCGACAGAATAATTTACTTAATTAGTGAGTTCGGGAAAAGTCGGTAAATTTTTTTTACACAGTACCCAAGCAAGCGAAAGTTTAGCGATTTAAAGCGATCTTTTTTGTGTTGTTGTATTAAAAAATGTAATCAAAGTGGAAACATTATTTATTTCGTGTTTAAGAAGGTTGTGAAGGGACTTTGAAAATTTTCACTTGGATTATATGTACGACCCTGAAAATTTTTCGATTTTGAACATTTTTCAGATGTTTCTTTTATGGATAATTTTGAGGATTTTCCGAATTTTTTTTTGAAATTTTTCGATTTTGAGAATTTTTTGACCTGTATAATTTTTTAAACATTTCCGGAAGTTTTTTTGAAGACTCTTCGATTTTGAGAATTTTCCGGAATTTTCTGTTGGATAAATTTGAAAATTTCCGTGTATTTTTTTGACAATTTTTCGTATAAGAAGATTTAGCGTTGATTTTTTTTTAAAGGTTTTCGAAAATTTTCTGGCATATTTTTTTTTGAAAATTTTTCGATTTAAGGATTGTCCGAAAAATTCTTTTTTGTTGGATGTTTTTGAAGATTGTCAAAATTTTCTTGTTTTTTTTTTTAGAAGTTGTCGATTTGAGAATTTCCGAGAAGTGTTTTGTGTAATTTGAAAGATTTTCGGAATCACTTATGAGCGATTCTTGATTTGAGGGTTTTCACAGTTTTTTTGGGTGTGTCGTAAAGGAATTTTTCATTTCGATTGGGACCTTTCCTAGGAATATTTTTGAGTATTGGAAATTTTTCTTCGGTCATTTTGAGGATGTAGCGATATCCAGTGAATATAGCGAAATACTAGTATAAGCGGAAGAATGCGGTGACGCACTGAGTAGAATAGCGATACATAAAGAAGTGTGGAAAATAGGAGACAAACTCAGAAAATTGTTGTTTGGGGATTTAGTGAAATTTGAGATAACGAATTAGATTGAAAAACGAATTATTTTTTTTGTGCGTAATTATTCTGAATTACGACCCTATTTCTCAAAGCTTTTTGACGATTTGTAAAATAGTAGAGTAGAAGTCACACTACCGTATAGGAAAAATTTATTTTGCGAATACCTCCACTAAATATTAATTTTGCTGTACTACTACCCCCAAATCGATTAGTAAGAACGATTTACAATTTTTGGTCAAGAGTAAAATTTTTCTAACAACTGCTGGGAAATTGGGTGTAAAAATACAACAACTAAAGTTGTGGTTACAACTACTGTGTCAAAGGAAATATTGATTATTACATATACTTATATTTATTTAATTGTATTAGTAATTATCTGCTGAAAATTAATTGCGACCTAGAAGAAAATTCAGATTATTACTACAGAGATTAACAAGAAGAGAATACCAAGAACTACTGAAAACTGAATAGCGACTATATTAGTTCGCATCAGGGTACTTCAGCAGCTACTCAAGAGTTAGGCAACCAAATTTCGATTAGAGATTTCAGCTAAAGGAACCGATAAAGAAGACCTCAAGAAAAGAAGCTATTTTCTTTGTTTTATCTCCTTTTGTCCCTTTAGCAAAAGTAACATACGGTAATCTCCAGAGTAACATAAAATATATATAAATATACATATTATTATTTAAATCCTTATAGACCGAGCTGTGACGATTGAGGCAGGACGGCTGCACGCCGTACTAGCGACCCCCGAAGATGCTGTGCAGAAAGGCGACCTCACAAGGACAGGAATGTTGAAGAGTGTTTTGCCAAGTAACGCTGTTGACGTTCATTTGGTTCTGGGTCTAGGGGGGGAGAGTGCCGTGCTAAACCCGGTAATAAATGCCCATATAGAGGCGTGGGAAAAAAGGGAAGAGACCGGAGCGACGAATGAAGAAACGAGAGAGAAGAGCGAAGAGACCGGAGCGACGAGTGAATAAACGAGAGAGAAGAGCGAAGAAACCCGAGCGACGAGCGAAGAGACGAGAGAGAAACGCGAAGAGACCCGACCGGCGAATGAAGAGACAAGAGAGAAGAGCGAAGAGACTGCAGCGCCAGCAACAGCAGCAACAGCAGCAGTAGCAGCGGCAGCAGCAGTAGCAGTAGCAGCAGTAGCAGCAGCAGCAGCAAAAGCAGCAGCAAAAGCATCAGCAGTAGCAGCAGCAGCAGCAGTAGCAGTAGATAAGTTACTAGAGAAAGAGGAAGAGAATGAAGCGACTGCAGAAGATGGAACTAAGAAGATGAAAGGAGCGACCGGAAGTGAGCCACTATTGAAGAGAGAAGAGAGACAAGTCGCAAGTGCGGAGGGAGCGAACGACAGAGTCATAGAGAAGACGATTGGAGCCAAGGTGGGAGCTGTAGCGGGGTGTAAGGAAGTACTCCGCCGCTTACCGCCCGGTCGACCCATACGTCGCTCCAATATCCCAGTTGAATGTGAATCGGTAAGGTCGAGGCAGGATGCCCAGAAACTCGAATCACCATCATCTGGAATAGCGACCCACTCAAGGCAACGTCCTCTAGTGAGGGGGTTAGCGGGGAAGAAAGTCAAGCTTACAGGGAGCATGTTCAGTCACGGACTGATCCCCATCGCTAGCGACCCCCTTCTTGACCCTCCTGATGGGTCCTGCAATAACTGCTGGCAAAGGGGACACATTGCAAAGAATTGTCTATTCCCTAAATGGCACAGTTGGTGTCATAACTGCGGCCGACGGGGCATAGACCTGTCCACCTGCCCCTGGCGTAGCGCGCCTCATCAGGGATGGATTAAGTGGCGCTATGGAAAGGGACCAATTCCGGGAGGAGTTAAACTTCGCAGCGATCCTCTGTCAGCTCCTTCAAGGGAAGTAGCGACCCAATAATGACTACGAAGATGATGAGCGACCCTGGCTTTTACCAGGAACTACCGATAGCGATCCAAGGAAGAGTAAAAGAAGCTTGGGGGTGTTAGGTCAGTGCTGCATGAGGGAGAGATTCACCCAGTACTGAGTAACACCTCACCAGGAGGAATCAAGAAGAACCTCACCAATAGCGACCAGAAGACGATAAAGTAAAGAGGAAAGTAAGATAGACAAAATTCGAGAAGAGAGAGAAAAAGTAAAGAATAGAGAGAGTAGTGAGAGCAACAAAATTCGAGAAGAGAGAGAAAAAGTAGAGAATAGAAAGAGTAGTGAAAGTAACAAAATTCGAGAAGAGAGAGGAAAAGTAGAGAATAGAGGGTTTCATAACAGCGGCATAGAAAAATTCAGTGAGAACAGAGAAAAAGTCGAAAGAAACGAGAGCGAATTAGCGACCATGAGAGAGCAGAGTGGCGATATTGGAGCAAGCGGTCAAAAATACTCTCAACAGAGTATCCAGCGACTCCTACGCCAGGTGACCAAAGGATCCGCTCAATCCGACAGCTGACGAGCAGGAGGATTTTGAGCACCTAGCCCTCGTACGAGAGGCGGTCGACCTTCTGCAAGGATCATAGGTATCCACTCCCTCGTTGGGGAGCCCTCCTCCTCTATTACACACGTAGATGTTGGGGTGCCAACATCTAGTCTAGGGGGGGGGGGGGGGGGAGAGTAGCGTACTACGTACGCCGGAGGCCGACCAACTGGAGGGTCCGGAACCAGGGGAAGACGAAGTCGCAGGTATGAGCGCAGAGAACCGTATATTCACGAAGGTAATACTAAGTGGTAGGCCATACAGAGCCATAATTGATGGAGGAGCCACGGTCTCCCTAGTAGAACCAGCGATAGCGGCTGAGTTCAAAGACTGCTTGCGACCAGCGAACTCTGTTATAAGAAGTGTGTTAGGCGGAACAAAGAAAGTATTGGGGTATCCGGACATCAACATGGAATTGGATGGCAGATCAAGGAAGCTAACGGTAAGAGCCGTAGATCCTTGCGACCACGACATTTTACTTGGGCGGGACTTTACCACCCAATGGGACGTTGATGTGAGATACGGCAGACGGATGTGGAGGACTAATGAGGGCCCGTGGAAGCAATCTTGGGACGACGAGGAAATTGAAGCGACCCCAGCATATGCCGAATGCGCCGGTATTACCGAGGCAGACGACGAGCAGCAGAAAGCTATAGAAGACCTAGTGACCAAGATATTACCTCCGAAAATTTAGGAACGACCACGCTGACCGAACATCACATGGATGTCCTCTCTGCAGCCGCCATCAAACACCGTCCAAGGAGAATGTCACCCAAACTTCTGCAAGTAGTACACGAAGAGATAGAGAAGCTGTTCAGGACTGGAGTAATAGAGCGATCGGCAAGTGAATGGAGTAGCGCCCCGGTAATCATCAAGAAGCTAGATGGAAGTTATAGATTTTGTATAGATTATCTTGACCTCAACAAAGTGACCCGGAATGATGCATATCCTATCAGGAGCATGGATTCCATATTGGACAAATTGCGTAAAGCCAAATATCTGACCAAAATTGACCTCAAGCAGGCCTATTTTCAAGTACCGATGGAGCAAAGCAGCAAGAAATTTACAGCATTTGCAGTTCCGAGGTCAGGGCTTTGGCAATTTGTAAAAATGACCTTCGGATTAACGAATACGCCCATGACCTATCAACGCCTGATCGATGCTTTGTTTGGCGTCCAGTATGAACCATATGTGTTTGGATACTTGGACGACATCATTATAGCGACCAAGACCTTTGAGGAACATCTCCAATGGCTGGAGCTGGTCCTCAAGAAGCTGGTCGAAGTAGGATTGGTAGTCAATCGGAAAAGTGCGAATTCTGCTGCTCTAGAGTGACGTACTTAGGCTTTTTGCTGGATAAAGATGGATTGCGACCAGACCCAGAAAAGGTATCGCCAGTGACAGAATATCCAGTACCGAAGACCGTTAAGCAGCTGAAACGATTTCTGGGTATGGTAGGATGGTACTCGCGATTCATTGAGAACGACTCAGAGATGAAAATTCCTTTAGTGAAGCTACTAAGAAAGGGACAAGAATGGAAATGGAATAGCGACCCATCCGAGACTCTAAGCATCGGTGACCAAGGGCACGACCTGAGAACACCCAATTAGCGACCGAAACATGGAATGACGGACATACCCATGCGCAGTAAGTTGTGAAAATTATTGTTATTTATTTATTTATTGTAATTCTTTTAGTAGGATCTCATAATTCCCCCTATGGTCGCGCGATCTATGAGCGCCATTGCTCTGTGGTCGGATTGGGAGTAGTAAGGTGGAGGTATTAATAAATATTTTTTTGTTTTGTTTTCAGCCTGATTAGTTATAGTATAGTTATAATTATATATATATATATATATATATATATATATATATATATATATATATATATATATATATATATATATATATATATATATATATATATATATCGTTTCTTGCAAAGCTCTAGTGCCGAGGGTTGTTCGGGAATCGCGTTGATGGGATACAATGAGCCAACTAGTGTCTCGTTAATTATTGGAATAAACAGTCCACTCCTGGCGGTGTGTCCCGTTTAGGGGGAGAGAATTTGTGACGTGTATTTCGCGTCACAATGTATTAAAACACGGGCAGTCAATCGTGACTAAATCACCCGTCACCAGAGCCGAGCATCTTTTATTAAATGTTATTGTTATTAATGGGGGGAATTGTTATTTAATTCTGTCGAGGGAATGAGGATAAGGAGAGTCGCGACTGAAGAAAGCCATAGACCGGCACACACATGCATACATCCATACCATCGGTACCAGCTGGTCGCACCGCAGAGACGACTGATCGGAGCGAGCAACGACGACGAGCCTATACACACACACACCCGTCACCTACACCATCGCACGCTGTACGCACGACCCTCTCTCTCTCTCTCTCTCTCTCTCTCTCTCTCTCTCTCTCTCTCTCGCTTGCTCTTCTTCCTCGCCTCTCGAGGATGAAATCACTGCCCGCACACACACACATACGTGCGCAAACCGTCCTCTTTCCCGATGCACGCAGACGCGGGAGGAGAGAGGATTCACAGCAGCAGCCGCAGCTTCCTCGAGGCCACTACGGGTGTAGTCGCGGGAGAGGGAAAGAGAGATAGAGAGAGAGAGAGATACCGACACGGCTGTCGACAGTAGCGTAGGCCGACGCACATATTGCCCGCGCTTCACGGACAGGGCGGCAATCGCGGAGCGGATCAATGGCAATTAACGACTCAAATTGCCGCAGACTTAGCCTTGATTTTCGCATCTAGGGAAGATGAAGGCCAATCACCGAGAAGACAAGGGCGGAAGCAGCAAGTGTGTGGGCTGAATATAGGCAAACAGAAGAGCCCAAAATTTGAAAGAGATTTCCGCCCTCTCCGATTTTCAGCATTGACTTCCCGCCCGTTGTAGCTTCTAGACGCACGTCGCGAGCACCTCTCACGTTAGAAGACCGCGAGGGTAGAATCGGCGAGTAGGGAGTTAGGAGTAATAGTTTGGCAAAAAGGAGTACGAGGAGCATTGCGAGGTGACTATAGTTGAGCGACGGTGAGTGGGCTGTAATTGTCGAGCATCCCTCGACACTTATAGAGAGAATCAGTAATTAACGTTAACTTTTCACATACTATATATAATATTGTCGCCATGTGCTCGGAGGCAATGGAGTAAATGCGTTGGTGGTGTGACACCATCGTTTAGAATCAGTGCGCGCCGAGCCAGTTCGAAATTTTCGAATAGTAGTGTGGAAAAAAGGGGGATTACGCGATAGCCGAGAAAACTCGGGAAACGTGGTGATTTGGTCGTCGCGGGAGACGCACGCAAGAGCTAGCGTAGCCATCTCTTATAGCGACTGGTTAGTTGTGCGAAAATTGTAAATTGGCGACCGTTATATTATGTGATCATTAATAAAGCCTAGGTGCTTAAAGATTGTGAAATGTGTGTGATTATTGTATAATTAATTATCCTGATTATCCGCTTCACGGAACTTCCTCTGGGAGAGGGCTTGTGCAGAGCTAGCCGCGCTTTACCTGGCGCCCATTATTATTGATAAATTAGGTAAAGTGCTGAGCAAAAGTTATAAAGAAATAGAGTAACAAATGCCAGGTTACAAGCCTTATATCCACATCATGATGGCCTACTAATTTCCTTATTAGCTCTTCTTCAGTGTGCTTTTCTATATCTAAAGCTTGGCTCATTAAATCTGTGGTGTATTCTAAGCGCGACTTTTTTCCATTAGAGACATAGATGCCAAATTCAATTTTATGCATTATAGTACCTGTGACATCCACATTCCAGAATCTGTCACGAAATTCTCTTTCAAAATCTTCAAAACTACTCACGAGTCTTTAATGATATCCCATGACGAAGAAACTGAACCTTTAAATGAGTTGGATAAGGCATATTTTACTTCAATTATACTTATCTTATTGGGGTTTAAATATCGCTTAATATCTCTCAAGAATTTGACAGGTTTCTCTGATATTTCCCCTTTAAAAATTGGCGCAGCAATTTTATATTTATTTAAAGCAGCCTCTTTTATTCGACTTGACTTCGTATCAGATTCTTCTGAACTTTGACTAATTTCATTTTGTATAGTACAGTGATTAATATTTTGATGTGTGATGTGTGAATAGTGATTAGCTTTTGATTTTCAATTGTAATTGATGTTGATTTTCTTTTTAACGGACCTTCATCGTCTTCTTTTAAAAAAAATTTCAAAAACTTTGATCGATCGTCTATCTTTTGCTCACTTGCATAATACCGAATACTAACTGGAAAATGGCCTATTAATTTTAATATTAAATCTTTTTCAGAGTAAGATTCAAGTCCTCTAGCTAAGTTTAGCAATTTTGTAGCATATTCTACTCTAGATAAATTTGAATTTTCATCGTAACATCCGAATTAAAATTTCCTTATTATGTTTACAGCACACGTTTTGTTGAAATCCTTTTTATTATAAGTCTCCGTGATTTTTCAAACAATATTTGCATTAAAGCTTTTTTTTGAGTTTTGAAATCCTTTTAGATTTTCTTGAATGAATTATATTTTTATGAATGCAGTTTCGGAGTTTATCGTCAATTTTCCTGCCTCACGATTACTTCTTTTGTAATGAATAACTACCTCTTTGGGATTTACATTTATACATAGAAAGATTTTGTTAACGGTTCGAGACGTTTGTGTCATCTTTCAGTACACATTCCCGCTCGACCTTGCTCCATTTGTTGATAATCTTATTGAAAACAATATATTTGATTGTTTCAATATAAAAATGCTAAAATTCATTTCAACTCAAAATTTACTTTGCATGCAAAAAAAGTATTTGTTCATTCATATTGCAAATCATTGAAGAGCGTTTTCTTATTTTCTTATTATAAAAATTTTAATAAAAATCATATTTATGCTAACGACTTAGTCATGTTCAATATTTCGAAAGAAATCCATTCGAATTTTATTCTCGAAATAAAATGAATCATATTGTGCATTTTGCTTATAAACTTTCAATTTATTATATTCATTTCCTAACACATAATGTTATTCATGAAAAAATCAACTTTGATGAATATGTATATATATTATTAAACTTTTGTAGCTTCATTTTTATTATTATTCATTTTTCAAATTTGTTTATTTAGGTAATCTCATTATTTTATTCCACTTATTTGTGTGTAATTAAATTTATATTTTTAGTGTTAAAATTCATTTTGTTTCATCTCTTATATTAACATTATATTCTTTATTAACTCATCCTCTAAAATTTTAAACATTGTGTCCAACATGATTAATGTCGATATTCCCTTTATGCTTTAATACTTTTAATAATAAGTAAAAAAATATCAAGTCAGAAAGTCGAAATCAACACATGTTGTTCTCTCCCGTATTTAAATGTTAATTTATGTTATTTATTTTTATAATTATAACTTATCTGTTGTACTAGCCATATATAATAATTCAAGGAACTAGCCAAAATAACTAATAAAATCTTCATTTTTGCACATTTTTGATACATTACTTATTTCTTCTTATATAGACCTCGCGATCTGAGGTTATCAATAAATTATTTTTTATCATTAATTCATTATTAATTAACAATAAATTATTATTAACAAAGCACTGCTAAAACACTCCACAAACAATGAACCCACCGCGTCGCTTCACGCGAGCTAAGCGGCTCTCTCCCACTTTGCGCGGGAACTCGCGGCTTCCCTGTCAGAAAACGCGAGAACGTTTTTCCAACGCTTCGACTCTCCGAATTTTCCCTCATACTCAGTTTTGAATCACTAGGTTTTTTTTTATTTAAACCTCGGGTCCCTGTCCGAGCGCCATTGTAAGGATTCGTAATTTGTTATTATTATTCAATTTAAATATTATAACCTTTTATTATAATATTTAATTATTTATCTTTCCCCGAGGTACCTAAATGATAGATAGTCATAAGGAAATTATAGGATGAGTATATACGTACATTTGATTAGGTTTATAAATAAAATGATATATATTATTTGTATCAAATATCAAGTTCAGGACTCGCATTTATTTAGCTTCACAGTTCCATACCATCAAGATAACTTACGCTTACTCATATATTCGCTAATAGTAATAAGTAAACTAACTAATATATAAGTTAACTGTCCAAATCATTTCATAAGAGCAGGAGGAGTGAAAGTCCTGCTTGCTAGGCGGCTGTGCGCTGACTGACCATCCTCCGATCGGCAGCCACCTCAATCCTTTCCGTTGCTCGATTTTGCAACTTTCTTCGGCGGCTCGGTTTCGCACCGCTAACGTCGCCTAGCAATCAGGCTCCCACTTTTTTACCCCTTCCATCAGTCATATCTCACATGGATGTAGGCACACATCCTTATTCTCCGCGATTCCTCTTAGTGCGGATATTCGCTTCGCGACGATCATCCTATCGCAGAAACGTGATTATCAATTTATTTACTCATCTTCACTTTATTTATTCTTATCATTCATTCTTTGCATATATCAAGAAAACATTAGTATATAACAGTATTCTAATAAATAAATAATTTAAATATACCCATATTCATACCATACCAATATGGACCGTTACACTACCGAAATAAAATTTATTTGTTAGACTTTTATTTTTACAAAATAAGTTTAAATAATTCACTGAATTATCGACTTGCAAACAATTTCCTTCTTCTACTTATTACTACGCATATTTTCAATAATATTATTCAGTAGATTTTATAAAATAACTATTGAAAAATTAAAATCAAATAAAAAATAGATAATTAAAAACATTTTCAGTAACTTTTTTTAGTGCCTGTTTTCCACGCTTAAATTTATTAAGATATTTTTTTAGTTATAAAAAACCTACACAAGGCGTCTTTAGACCACAGTTTTTTCAACACGATTTTTTTTTGTATGTAATAAATTGTTTGATTCTAAAACTTGTATGTATTCTCCAGAATTGTTTATAAGCTTTAAAAAGGAAAAGTTTAATTGAAAAGAAAAGATTTTATTATAAATATTTATTTGTTTATAAATTCAATAATATTTTTTTTCACATTTAAACGTATATTTTGATTGTATATTCTTTCAACAATAGTACCAGAATTTGATGTAGGTGCATACACTATAAAACCAATTTATTTTTCGAGGTCTATTTAGTTGTAGATAATCTATTTCATGTTCTATAATTATTACACACATATCTATTTCATAAGTAAGTCAATAATTTTATAATGTTTTATAATCTAATATATGTATAGAATATAAATTGACTCAATAAATTAAGGGGTTTATATTTGGATTCGAATTTATACTCTGGCTGACGTAAGTTTGGCACAATTCTGCTACATGTGAGCTTGCATCGTGTAAACCTGTTGAATGTTCACAAAGGAAGTGGTATATGATCTATCAAATGAAGCCTTAAAAAAATCTGATGCAAGGACCCAATTGTCATTATTGAGCTGGTATTAACTCGGCTCCTAATAAACAATTTTTATTTCTAAAGAGAACATAAAAATACACGAAAAAAACTTTAATTTAAGCTTTAGTTCGTACAAAATAATGGAGTATGTTCAAAATTTATTAACAATCCAATATATTTACTAAAAAAGTGAAAAAAGTCTAAAAATACAGAAAGGTGGGGGGGGGGGGGGTCTCTAAGGCCGGTTTTTTACCCAAATTAGATTTGGGCCAATAAGTTCGAAAAAAATTCCTACAGTTTCTACCAAAAATAAAAAGTCAATTCTACCCTAAACGGACCACCCCCAGCCCCCCTATTCACCACCACCACCCCTTCAAGAAATGAAAACTTCACCGCTTGTATACAGCGTTTTTGGAAAGATTCGTGACTGTCAAACTTGTATTTAATAAAATACACTGTGACCTCTCTATGAACTATCTTCACTCTTATTCGCCATTTTTAACCTTTTTACCCCACCCACCCCCCCTTAAGGAGGGTGGAGGGGGTAGTTTTATTAATTATTTATGTGCAGGGTATGTAAATGCAAAATATGTAAGCTTGATCACCAGACTTGGCTAGGGTATCCTGGGGTTTTTGGGATCGCTAATTCTGCTGAGCTGCAGCATAATTGAGAACGAGAACGAATCTGCAAAGAAAACGAAACGACAGGCCAGAGGCGTAATCACGCCAGTCCCGCGCTATCAGAAGCGGCTGGCTTTGCTTTAAAAACAAACGAGCAATCGGAAATGGTCAACTCAGTAAAGTTAAACATGCTCGAACTCCTTAAACTCAACTCCAAGACGGCGACGACCTCGCGAGTAGAGGTAGCAGACGACCCCTTGCGAGCGTAATTAGTCACACCATAACGATGGAAATGCGGCGATGCGGTTATATATCAGATTAGAGCCTCCAACGTCTCGGGAGAAACTCAAGGTGCACCCCCCTACGTATCAGACACAATGACTGCTCGTCCCCAAGACCCAGCGAACACGAACTTCCTGAACGAAGCAATCGCGAGTTGGCGAACTTAGAGGGCTGCAATGAAAAGGAGATTGGTTACATAAGGGAAATATTGTAAGAGTTCGCGGGAGTTTCTGGACACGATAACGAGTCACTGTCCGCTACCCACTTAATTCAACATAAAATTGTCTTTAAGTCAAACGAGCATAAAAAACAACATAAACAACGTAACCACAGGTTCAGAATTCCTCCAGCCGTTACAGAGCACATGAAAAGGAAACTCGACAATTAACGGGTCCAAAAAATCGTGGTTTCTTTCAACTCAAACTACTCATCTTCACTCTGAATTGTATCAAAGAAGCCTGACGCCCAAGAAAACCAGAAATTTAGGCTAGTTACGGACTTTAAAGCACTGAATGATGAAACAGAGGGTAGTTATCACCCTCTACTCTTTGCAAGCGATATTTTATAGCACCTGGCTTCGGCAAACTACATCACGGTGATGGACCTCCAGCAAGGATACCACCAGATCGAAATGCATCCTAATTCTGCACACCTGGCCGCTTTCTATGCACCCGACTGTAAGCATGGAAACCAGCTACTCGAGTATGATAGGATGGCTGTGGGTTTAAAGGAGGTGACCATAACCTTTACCAAGGCAATGTCACTCGCCATGGCCGGTCTCCGAGGTGACGAAGTCGAGATCTACCTTGATGACTTCATGGTGTTCTCTGAAACCCTCGACCAGCACAAAATTCAACTACGGAGAGTACTCAAAAGACTTCTAGAAGCGAATCTAATAGCAGAGCCAAAGAAGTGCCAGTTTCTGAAGAAAGAGGCTCTAGTCCTGGGACATATCGTGGGAAGAGGCGAAATCAAGCCTGATCCGACGAAAATAAAGACAATGCTGGAGTACCTTGCACCAACAGACGAGTCGAAGGTAAAATAGACACTATTAAGATTGCTGCAGAAATGCGTCGAATTTATATGGGGTCCAGAAGAGGCATTTGACTCTCTCAGCAATATGTTATGCTCAGAACCAATCTTATAACCAACCAGAATCTGACGCGTCGATGAAATCGATAATCTCCGAATCATCGTCGTCCGCTGAGTGGGTATCGCCAGTGAGCAAAGCAACGCCCGTGAGCAACGTAACAAATTGGACGGGAAGTCGGCATGGGTGGAAGTAAGAGTTCGTGAGAAGTCGATATAGATAGATAGATAGATAGATATACTTTTTATTCATCAGAAGACAAAATCTTACAATTTCATGTACATGTAGTTATAATTATAATTAAAAATATCAGTCGATTTAATATAATTGTTATCTTAACTTTCACTTATTGCATATTTCTTATTAAAATAATAATTCACTTTATCAGTTCGTCAGTTTATCAGTTCGTCATATAGGGATTGAGCCGCTGCAAACTCTCAATTATCCTCAAAATAAAGCTAAATTAGATGGAAAACGTAAGTGTGCAGAAGCGCTCGTGGTAGTACCCTGCAATCCGAGAGAAATCGTTGAGTCGCCAAACAGTTTAGTAAGAGGATTAACCTCAATCTATAATGATTGTTCAAAAACCAAAATTATTTTGAATCTTTGTTCCAAATAGTATCAACAGAAAAATTGACACACCAGAGGATATCAAAATATGGAAGTTATAGCAGACTCTGTAATGCATCGTTTTACTAACAGTTTAAAAAGGATCTCTTATAATTTGATAGAATTTACTTCAAGTAATATACATCATAGAAACTGGTACCAAATTTTGTATGAAAGCTGACATAAAGATCTTTAATTTGCTTTGTCGCAGCACTTCTAAGGACGTTCTAGTCAATAATTATGCTCAATTGAAATTTATAGAAAAAAATAGGTAGTTAATGGGAGACTGCAAATACGCATCAAACTTTCTCCAATATTTTACAATCTCTCATTTACTACCTAATTTTCTTTTTAAATTTCAATTGAGTATAACTTATTATCAGAATGTCCTTACATGTGCTGCGACAACGTAAATTAAAGGTTTTATGTCAGTCTTCACACAGAATTGCGTACAAGTACCTATGATGTATATTACCTGAAGTAAATCACATAAAACTTTAAGAGATCCCATTTAAAATGTTAGTAAAGCGATGCATTACAGATACTGCTATAATTTCCACATTTTGATATCCTATGGTGTGCCAATTTTTCTGTTGGTAGTATTTAGGACAAAGATTCAAAATATCTTTGATTTGATTTTTGAACAATCATCAAAGTTTGAGGTTATTAAAAATGTCCAAAAACAGCCGGTTTCAAGCCAAAATTTTGACTTATACGACAGTTATATCGAAAAAATGTTTTCTTTGCCGGTTAGGATGTAACGGATTTTCAATTCTAGTAGTTTAATCAATTGCCAAATTTTTTTAGCATCAATAATTAAGTTTATTTTAGTTATTTTATTCACAATTTTAAGGAAAAATTGCATAAGTGCTCTTTAAAAACCCTTAAATGCGAGGTTATCACCTTTAAATGGTAACGTTAAGCACACATATTGCAGGAAACTTATTTTTTTTACAAATACCAACATTTTAGAGTCTTACTTTTGATATTTGAAAACTTTTGGGTATTTTGAACCACCCTAGTATACAATTAATCGGAGTTTACGTAAAAGAACACATAGACGCAAGGCCAATGCGCGCCGATATTAAAAAATGTTTGTGTACGCTATAAAACGTAATTGTAGCTAAGGAAATAAAGCGTTTCGCGATAATCCGCGACTTAGCTATTGTAGTCTGCTTAGGAGTCTTGGACTCTTACGGAGAGCTCGAGAGGAACTCCATGGTTTCTCACCGGGTGAACTTAATTCACATTTTGCGGGAGTATCCATTTCTGATAGTGAGCGCGAGTACGATTTAAATGATATAATGTCGTCAGTTAGTGATGAAGGTTTTACTTTTAGTAAGATAACTTATTCGGATGTGGCCCTAGCTGTCGCGCATATTTCTTCTCAAGCAAAAGGTGAAGATGGAATTCCCCAAAGTGTTATTGCTAAAGCACTTCCAGTCATCGGTCCTTTTCTTGCTGACATTTTTAATACCTCCCTCTCGAGTGGGATCTTTCCCTGTACCTGGAAGAAAGCTCATTTGGTACCGTTAAAAAAGAAGGCCATTCCATCTACAGTCACAGACTTTCGTCCTATTGCCCTTCTTAGCTTTCTCTCCAAGGTTCTGGAAAAGATCGTGCATGAACAAATGTCAGCTTATTTGTTTTCGAAAGAAATCCTCGATCCCCTTCAGACAGGTTTCCGTCCGCATCATAGTTCGCAGACAGCACTATTGAAATTGACTGAAGACATACATACGATATGGTATAGATAATAACAAGCGGCTAATTACCATCCTTTTACTATTTGATTTTAGTAAGGCGTTCGACACTATTTCGCCATCCAAGTTGTTACGCAAGCTGATCAGAATGGGGTTCTCCAGGGGAGTAGTCATGTGGATAAAATCATATATTACTGGGCGTAACCAAAAAGTTGTTACGGTATCTAATGGTAGTTCAGATTGGCTCACAACCAATCTCGGCGTACCACAGGGCTCTGTCTTGGGGCCCCTTTTGTTCAGCCTTTATATTAATGACCTTCAGGAAGTTTTATAGGGCTTTAAAAGTACGAGGGATATTCTTCCGGATAGTGTATCGCATTTATTATACGCGGACGATTTGCAAACCTACACTCAAGCTACTTGCGATAACCTTCATCAGGGGATAAGACGCTTGTCGGCTGTGGCCAAAGCAGTGTCGGCGTGGGCTTCTGAGAACGCTCTGTGTCTGAATGTCGAGAAAACGAAGGCAATTATTTTTAGGTCAGAATCTAACATTAAAAAAGTACAGAGTATGGATTTGCCTGGCATAGAGATTCAGGGCAACGTCTTTGTTCCCTTTCTTGACACAGTTACTAACCTCGGTGTAGTCATGGATTCGAAGTTAACATGGAGACCGCAAGTGGATGCAGTTAGCCGAAAGGTTAATAAGGCCCTAGATAGGCTTAAATCATTTCAATCCAGTACCACCGAGGCGTTACGCAAACGGCTTGCAAGTGCTCTTGTCCTATCTCATTTAGATTATTGCTCTTTAGTGTATCTTGATGTGTCAGGTGAGCTCCGGATGAGACTGCAAAGATTGCAGAATTCATGTGTCAGGTACATATGTGGTGTTAGAAGGTATGAGCATATCAGTCCCTACAGGAGTAAACTTGGCTGGCTTGATCTTGAGGGAAGAAGGGCGTATTTTGCGGCGGTACAACTATACAAAGTTATTAACATGGGTCAACCCACGTATCTTGCGGCCCTTTTTCAAAAAAACCAGGCTCGTACCTCTAGTAGGACTGATTCTAGGGAGCTCTCGATTCCATCGTCGCGTACCGATACAGGGTTGAAATCTTTTCAATCTCAAGGTGCGCGCCTATGGAATACGATCCCTCGACGTATTAAGCACTTGCCCTCACTACGCAGATTTAAAGCGACAATTCGCGACTATTTGCTATGTAAGTCCAGGGACATGGACCATGTATATCTAATGTAGAATGACGCTAATCATACGAATGTTGACTATAATAGAAATTAAAGTTTGCTTGTGTCAAAAAAAAATGTATTATTCGTAATGATAAGAATATGTGATAAATGTAATGACGTGATTGATGTACGACAGATATAATATTGTGCAATATATGTAAGTTAATGACGAGCAATGTCGAGCTGTGATATGATTGACTATACTAATGATCTCTAAATATGTATTATTATTGAATGTAGTTTATTGTTTTTGTTCTGCACAAAATGAACATCTAATCTAATCTAATCTAATCTAATCTTACGCTAGACGAGTGAGCAAATTTCGTTGATCAGTTCGACAATGTGTTTATGAACGAAACAGCGATAGGACGCCGCTGCATGAATAAAACATTCAACAAAATAGAAAACGATTTTTATTGGTGCAATATGAGACCCGACGTAAGACAATTCATCGCGCGCTGCGCCAGGTGCCAAAGCAACAAATTAGTTTGTGTAAAAACTTGAATGCTGCTGTTAATCAGCAATACACCATCGTTACCTTTCACGCACATCTTCTTGGATTTGACGGTCCGTTAGAGCGTTCGAAACGCGGCAACATACATCCTATCGGTGCAGGATATGCTTAAATAGTATATAACGCTGACGCCAGCAAAACATGCGAACCCGGAAGAGGTAGCGCTAGAGTTAACGGAGAAAACCATATGCGTATTCGGACGTCCGGCAGTGATAGTCACGGACCAAGGTACACACTTTCAGTACCGTCTACTGGAAGAGTTTGCAAAAACTTTCGAAATTACGAAATTCAACACTGCCACGTATCACTCCCAATTAAACGGTTCGATCGAAAGGATGCACCATACTCTCACCAAATATCTAAGAAAATACGTAACCGATATCGAACGATACGACGAGCGATTTGCCAGCATGCATATCACTGCACCGAACACGAGAGTACTGGGTACACCCTGCATGAGCTGCAGTTCCGGACCAAACCTAGGACTCCATCCAGATTCACCAGGAGCGGGGATAGTTTATCATACAACGCATATGTAGAAATAGCGAACCTTATTACCATGCAAACAACAGCAGCCATTAATCTTATGCAGTCAAAATACTGCTCTATGTACTACTACGACCGCTAATTAAATACTAAGCACTTCCTCGAAGGAGAAATAATATACGTGCTAAAAGAACAAAAAAGGGAAGTTTGCGAAAGAATACCTCGGTTCTTTCCAGATAATCAAAATCAACCGCGAAACGAATAACGTCATGGTACGAAATAACGAAACTACTAAAACCGTGAACATAAATAGAATAGAGAGATCGAGCGAATTAGCGAAACAGGCCGAAGAGATTATATAACCGCTAGGCTCATTCATTTTTTGTTGTTGTTTTTTTTAAGTGGCCCCGGACGCAATGCGTAAAAACGAAATCGGGCAGTCAAAACGAGTAACAAATATGTAAATTTGCGAGCCTAAATCACGCCTTTAGCACCAGTTATAATGCATACTCATATTAGAAAGAATGTTACAAAAAAAATATTACAAACACGTACACCCCAAATGCCAAAGTTGCGTTAAGGATTGGTGAATACAGGCGTAGATGTCAAGATCAAATTTAATTTTGCATGTTTAATTTTTCTAGGTCAATACAAATTTTTAAAGTAAATCTAAGTGCATGCGAGTCGTAGGTGATAGCACTTAAATAATTGATTAGACCGTTATACTATAAGTAATTCAAATTAGAACAGTTTGGGTCATTAAAGAGTTAAAAAAAAACATCTTCACAAACCACTCTCAGTTAACACATATACATGCATACACACTTAAGAACAATCACACATTTAGATTCATATACACTTACACATATGCATGCTATCGCGGGAGCCCAAAATGTTCGCCTCCAAGATGGCACTGTTTTTTGAGATGCGTGGGCGTCTCATACGCGAGCCGCGGACATATCACAGATGAGCCTGGAGCTCTCCGTGTGACCAGACTCCGGTGACCGAGCTGATACCCGTCACCACTCCAGCGTTCTCATGCTCAACAGGTGCCGAGCTTGCCCGGTTACCATCCCATTCGCAACACTCCGAAATTACTGGAACAATTTGAATGAACTTCTTTTTCATGAAAGAGGATTATCCCATAGGGGTCTCATTCCAAATTTGTAAGGATTGGTCCAGTATCTGACAAATAATTTAGTTTCTTGCTAGATATTTTTCCGTACTTTTCGACCGCTGCCGACTCTGTCCGCCAATTATTCGGAAACTACTCAACCAATTTGGATAAACTTTTTTTTTACTGAAAGGGGATTATCCCATGGTGATCCAATTACATTACTGGGTCAGTATCGAGCCAGTACTAGGTCAGTACTGCCCTTTTGTTACGTTCGTCCGCCGATTATTCCGAAACTACTGAACTAATTTGGATAAACTTTTGGAATTGGATAAATATAATGAAATTGATGAATTGGTGACTACAACTAAACAGTATAAAATAAAAACAATTAAAGAAAAAGACCGACTTGTAAAAAACGGTCTAAAACATATAAAATAATCGATACAAAGTATGAATAATCGATAAAAACATTATCGAAGTCGGCGCTGAATTTTACGGAGCTACGGTAGTCTGACTTTAGAGTCATTATAAGTATATGTGTTTAGACCCAATTCTGTATAAATTCTAAATCATATCCACAAGTAAGATACTATAAGTCAGTTTGAAATTTGGCGACGACTTCGGAAAGAATTCTATCGATTATTCATACTTTTTATCGATTATTCATACTTTCTATCGATTATTCATACTTTTTATCGATTATTCATACTTTCTATCGATTATTCATACTTTTTATCCATTATTCATACTTTCTATCGATTATTCAACTTCTTATCGATTATTTCATACTTTTTAGAGCATATTTTCGAAGTCGGTTTTTTTAAAATTTTTTTATATTCGATAAAATCAAGGTTAGATTATGAGTAAATTAAAATTTTGGCCTATGTTACTCTTTCATAACTCAAATTTACTTCTGTACAGTTATTTAACTTCCTATTACCATTAAAAGGCGAATGAGGAGGCAAGCTACTGTACTTTATAAGATGGTAAATCATAGCAAATCTAAAATAAGCGAATTTCGTTTTATCTCTTATGTTTTCCGATCTTCTAATATTTGTAATATTTGTCTAGTATATTATACATAATTAATGTTCTGCAGAAAGGTATTATGAAATATGTATGCACAAAATAATAAGCAGTTCTCAGGTTAACTAGCTCAATTTGTGACGCGTATTTCGCGTCAATTATTAAAATTAGAATTAATATTATTAAACTGAATTAATGAACGGGGTAGTCAATCACGACCGAACAACTGTCGTCACCAGAGCTGAGCACTTAAATAATTATTAATGATTTACTAACGGGAGATTTGTACTTATTTGTTTCAGGAAATGGGGAGACAAGATATCGCGACCGAGGGAAAACACACAGACACTCACACTCATAGATATCACCAAACAGCTACAGCTGATTCCGCTCACCCGACATGGCTCGTCCGGTACCGAGTAGCTAAGAAGACGATCCGCACATGCACACACTTAAACAATCCACGAGAATGACGCCCATCAGGATGAAGATGCCGCGATGAGAAACAAACGCACCCAGTAGACGCACGCAGAAGCCCGGGATGGAGATGCACTTCACGTAAATAAAGTTGGTTAAAGTCGACGCGTGCATGCCGTGTGACGCGTATTTCGCGTCCCAATGTTATTAAAACACGGACAGTCAATCGCGACCAAATCACCCGTCACCAGAGCCGAGCAATTTGTATTAAATAGTTATTGTTATTAATGGGGGGGAATTGTTAATTTATTTGTTAAGGAAATGAGGATAAGGAGAGTCGCGACCGAGGAAAGTCACAGACCAACACACACACGTACACACCCATACCAGCGGCACCAGCTGATCGCGCCGCATCGAAGACTGATCGGAGCGAGCACCGACGTCGAGCCTATACACATACACGCACGGCCCCAACACCACTGCACTCCGTACACCCGACCTTCTCTCTCTCGCTTGCTCTTTCTCCGTCGGCCCTCGAGGACCACTGCCCGCGCACACACACACACGCGCGCGCGACCGCTCTCTCTCTCCCGATGCACGCAGACGTGGAAGGAGAGAGGATTCACAGCAGCAGCGGCAGTTTCCTCGAGGCACGCCATCTCGGTTGTAGCTACGAGAGAGAGAGAGAGAGAGAAAGAGAGAGAGAGAGAGAGATACCGCATGGGGAGAGCTAGCAGCCGCCGCGCCGCGAGCTGCATGAAGCTGCCGGCCTATCGTAGCGTAGGCCGACACGCGCACGTCGCCGTTACCAACTGTGATGGTCCGGCGGCGACAAAACCGAAAGCGCCCGATATAGATATATACGTCGGGTTGCTCACGCGTGTATATTTAGCAATTCATATTGCCCGCGCTTCGTGGGCAGGGCGGCAATCGCGGAGTGGACCAATGAAGATTAAAGACTCAAATTGCCGCAGACTTAGCCTTGATTTTCGGATTTAGGGAAAATTAAGGCCAATCATCGAGAAGAAAGAGGCGGAAGTAACAAGTGTGTGGGCTGAAGGTGGATGAGAAGAAGAGCTGAAAATTTGGAAGAGATTTCAGCCCTCTCCGATTTTGAGCATTGCCTACCCGCCCGTTAGAGAATACAGACGTACGTTGAGAGGATTGTCTGCCCGTCCGTTGTAGGATATAGACGCACGTTGCGAGCTCCTTTTACGTTTATAAGACCGCGAGGACATAATCGGCAGAGGGAAAGTTAGCAGTACTAGTTTGGCGAAGAGTAGGAACAAGGAGCGCTACGAGAAAATCGGCGAGAGTTATTGATCGCGTAGGAGATCCGACACGCGCGCTAAGGGAGATTAGAGGGATTTACACGCGGGTTCGCGAACTAATAGCGACGACGAGGCAGCGACCTCGAGACTTCTAGCGAGGCGACTACAGTTAAGCGACGGTGAGTGGACTGTAATTATCGAGCATCCCTCGGTATTTATACAGAGAGTGGTAATTATAAAGTTCCCCTTTATACATAATATATATATATATATATATATATATATATATATATATATATATATATATATATATATATATATATATATATATATATATTATGTATAAAGGGGAAAATTACAATTTTACAATACAGGAAATTTACAATTTTCGCGCAACTAACCGGTCGCTATACAATATGGCTACGCTAGCCCTCGCACGCGTCTCCCGCGACGACCAAATCACCACGTTTCTCGAGTTTTCCCGAATATCGCGTAATCCCCCCCACACTACTATTCGTAGTTTTCAAGCTGGCCCGGCGCGCACTGATTCGAAACGATGGTGTCACAACACCAACGCATTTACACCATTGCCTCCGAGCACATGGCGACAATATATATATATATATATATATATATATATATATATATATATATATATATCATCGATACCATCGTTTCGAATCAGTGCGCGCCGGGTCAGCTTGAAAACTACGAATAGTAGTGTGGGGGGGATTACGCAATATTCGGGAAAACTCGGGAAACGTGGTGATTTGGTCATCGCGGGAGACGCGTGCGAGGGCTAGCGTAGCCATATTGTATAGCGACCGGTTAGTTGCGCGAAAATTGTAAATTTGGCGACCATTATATATTGTGGTCAATAATAAAGCCTAGGTACTTAAAGAGTGAGTTTTTGTGTAGTTATTATATAATTATTTATTCCTGATTTTCCACTTCATGGAACTTCCTCTGGGAAAGGGCTCGTGCAGAGCTAGCCGCGCTTTACCTGGCGCCCATTATATTTGATAAATTCGGTAAAGTGCTGAGCAAAGTTGATAAATAAAACGGAGTAACGAAATACCACGTTACAACCGTCGCTACCAACTGCGGTGGCTGGGCAGAGACGAAAATAGGCAGCACCTAATATAGATATACGCACCGGGCTAAAGCACTACAGTAATTAAGAATTTGTATTGCGCGCGCGTAGAGAGCATGGAACCAGAATCAGTGGGACACAGCGACACAAACAATAGCGGATCTAACCTTCATTTCCTAATTTGAGGGAAATCAAGGCCAATGAAAGGAGAGATAAGAAAGATTCAACAAGTGTGTGCGGGATGAAGATAGCAAGAAGAAAGCCCAAAATTTGGAAGGAATTCAGGCCAATGAAATAGCCGGTATTGACTGTCGTGCGTCGTAGCCGCTTGTTAGTTTGCACTGAGAGTAGTTTGAGAAGATTGTTAAAATGTCATTTGTTAAGTAGTTTAGATTCTTAAGATTGTTAAAGTTAGTTAGTATAGACTCGTGGGTTTTTGTGGTTGTTAAAGTTAGTTGGAAGATTGTAAAGCTAGCAGCGACCGGGCGAGACAAAACCGATTAAGCGGTGAACAATTAGCGACTTCAGAGGGAACTACGAGGCTTCGAGGTGCGATTTTGCATCGGTTTCAGGACACTGATTACTGCAGTGAGTGGACTGTAAAAACTTAACGGGTGACTTTCGGCACCTCGGTATTTGGTAACGTATGATTAAGATATTTATATTCATTATTAAGTGGTGTGACACGCCCATTAAATTCAGTGCGCGGTGGGAACCAAAATTGCGATACTCAAACAGTTCTAGCATTGTTAATTCAGGTCAGTTAGGAATTCTCTTTCGGGTAATAAGTGATGTCGCGTAGGTATGAAATTTAATTAAGTAAATCGTATAATTATTGCGGACAATAAGAGTTATATTGGGGAAAACAAGTAACTCAAATCTGGTGACGCGGGGTTCGGTCGTTGAAAAGCGATGCGTGCGGGCTTGCGTAGCCATTTTGACACAGTCACAGAATTGTGAAATTTAAGTGGAGTGCGACATCGAAATTACTTGCGAAACTTATTGTATTTTATTTATTAGTATATATATTATTTGATTATTTAAAATATAGCTTCGGTGCTTAAACGAGTAACTAGTGCGTATTTATTTGAAGCCCCTTCATTCTAATTATTTACACGTGCTCCAGTAGTAGCTTCACGGGACCTCCTAGGAAATTCTCATGCTCGAATAGCCGTTATTTTATCTGGCGCCCCTTTAATTCATTATAAATTAGGTAAAATAAAATAGCAAAGTCGTTGGATTGGAGCGAAAGTTATTAATAAATAATGTAACAAAATTCTATACGTTAAAACTACAACATCATCTACATAACAAGAATTACTGTTACTTCATCTACTTCAGCTTTAAAGTGATGCATTAAAGAAAAACTCGATGTCTGTCACAGATTTGATAATATATAGTATAGTATAAATAAAAATTATTTGTGCTCGTTGTGAATTATATACTTAAATACATTTTTTGCTGTTATACATTAAAATGTATAGTAAGATAAGAAATGCAGAATATTATAGTATTATTTGCTTATCGTGAAATTTGTATATTTAGAACAGACTAAATAAAATCAAATCTACACTTATTTGTGTTTTTTCATGTTTTCAACTGACAGAATTTAATTTTTAAAGTAACATAAGTAAAAATACTTTTGTTTGTAAATTTCCTTCAAAATATTATATTTTTTACTTAATGAAACTGATTTTATTAAGTATTAAGTTTTATTGTGACTGACTGGATAAAGCCAAACCTATTTACCTAATACAATAAACGATCACAAAAGAAATAGCCCGTCAGATGCTAAAATGGGAACATTAAAATATACCATAGAACACATTAGAAATATATATTCGAAAAATAAACACTTTTGCAGTTGAAGGGTCAGTTTAGTCATCTTGATTCTTAGTATAATATAGATAGATAGATAGATACATATAAGATTTCTTTTGCACACGACAAAAAGAAAAATATACAATATATAATATATACAATTTTGATACATAAGATTATCATATTCATATCACATCCATATTACGATTTATCGCGATATTTCATCACATTAGTAAAAATTACATAATTTTGGTTATGTCTATAACGTCACATTATAAGACTTAAAACTAATTTAATACTAAACGGTATAACACAGTTAGTTTTCATCACAGGCATGCTGTACATCGCGGATTTGGAAAATGTGCCTGCGTATTGCCAATTTAAATCTCTTAAAAGACGGAATATGCCTAATGCTGCGGGGGAGTGAATTCCAAAGGCGAGCACCTTGGGCTCTGAAAGAATTCAGGCCAATATCAATACGCGACTCTGGAATTCCAATTTCCATGTGATTCCTACTGGAGGTTCTAAACTGGTTTTGCTCAAGGACCGCAAGGTACGGAGGCTCTCTCATGACAACTGCTTTATCCAGCAGTACCGCCACAAAGTTTTTGCCTCCAACGTTAACCAGTTCAGTTTCCTCCTGTATGGAAAAATATGCTCATCCTTTCTAATACCACAAATGTATCTCACACAAGAGTTTTGCAATCTTTGAAGCCGGGTCTGAAGCACACCTGATACGTCTAGGTACACAAGAGAGCAATAATCTAAGTGGGAGTCAATTAGAGTGTTTACAAGCTGCACACGCAATACCTTAAAAAGGAATGAAAATTTTATCCTGTACTTCAATGCCCGGTAGATGCAGGACCTGCAACCTGTTAATGTTATAGTCTGAACTAAAAATAATAGCCTTTGTTTTATTGACATTGAGGAACAGGGCATTCTCTGAAGCCCATGACGACACTGATCGCGCTACAGCTTACAAGCGATCTATGCGCTTACGAAGAATATCTCTGGTAACCTGCGTATAGGTTTGAAGGCGACAATATACAGCAAATCCTCGTCACAATCCGATAATTCACACTTACGGCTCTTGAAATTAGCCAGTATATCACGAAGATCAGTAATGTACAGACTAAACAGAAGGGGCCCCAGAACCGAGCTCTGTGGTACACCAAGATTGGCAGTGAGACAATCATATTCACCATTGGATTTTGTAACCACTCGCTGATTTCGGTCTGTGATATATGATTTCATTCGCAGGACCACGGACCTGGAAAACCCATTCTTCTCAGTTTGCGAAGTAATTTAGAGGGCGAGATTGTTGTCGAAAGCCTTACTGAAATCGAATGTCAGAAGAATGGTAAGTAGCTGTTTATTGCTGTTTATACCAACTTCGATGTCCTCTGACATACTCAGCAGTGCTGTTTGCGTACTATGATAATGCCTAAAACCGGTTTGCCGTGGGTCTAGAATTTTATTAGATGTAATAAACTCTGAGATTTGCTCATGGATAATCTTTGCTAGAACTTTAAAGAGAAAACTCAAAATGACACTGGGACGAAAGTTCGTGACGGCAGATGGAATCACTATCATCTTAAGAGGCACCAGATGAGCTCTCTTCAAAGTTCCAGGAAAGACTCCACATGCCAGTGAAGAGTTGAAACTAGCAGCCAAGTGGTGGCCTAAAACCGCGAGGGATTTCGCGATGACACTTTGGGGAAACCCATCTTCCCCCTTCGTTTGCCATGAGAAATGGGCGACGGAAAGGACTACATCCGAGAAAGTGACTTTACAAAAAGTGAAGCCGTGATCACTGGCCCTTGATAAAATGTCGTCCAAATCCACATCGAGCTCAGGTTGAGAAACGGAAACTCTCGCGAAATGGGTATTTAACTCATTCGGTGTGAAGCAATACAGCTCCTCTTTAGCCTTTGATACGATACCTAAGTTTCGCAGTTCCATCCAGATATTTTAATTATTATGCAGAGCATCAAAAAGTTTGCTCTGAATAAAAGCCTCTCGCGCTTCAACTGTGCATGGTTCTGCTTGAGCAACAAGAGACTGCAACTCCTGCCATAAACCAGGGTCCCGAGTCCGCTTATAATGTCGACGAACTGCGCCACGCTGATTATATAGATGATTCAATTCAGCGTCTACCCAAGGCGGATGACCTTCCTTTTTTGGTTTGAAATGTTTCAGAGGGGCAAGTTCGTCGATAGCTGCCATGATGGCTTGGCTGAGATGTACTAACCTGCTATCGACGTCCTTGCCTCGGCAACTGAGGGGCGACCAATCACAAGCGTTAAGGAGGGATAAAAGCTCCTCCTGTCGAATAGATTTAAAATCCCTATACGAAAAGGTGTTAAGAGCAGGGGAATGTGAATTGTGACGTCAATTATTTTATGCCTACTAGGAAAGGTCGCCATCGTGTTGTTCATAGCCAGCACTACATCATTGTCGTCAGTAAAGAGAACGTCAATCCAAGTATGAGACTGTCAGACGTGGTGAGTCACGCCATAATCAACTAGTTAGAGGTTTAACTCGCATGATAACTCTTTAACAAAATTCGTTTCTTTAGATGTCGATATTTTCGTTCAGATCATCCATTACAATTCGGTGCTCGTAGCTTGCCGAATAAGCTATGAGATTCTCAATAAGATCCAAGTCATCAGTAAAAGAAATCCCTGGCGGTCGATAAATATTGGCTACGAATATTGGAGGAAGGTTGCCTTGCTGGACTTTATACATCAAGTACTCGGGAATTCTTAGTTTTCCTTTGTCTAGTTTTGCACTTAAGGAAAACAACAATGTCGCTTTGTAACTAGTATGTACATAGAGGACTAACCCACCCCCGCGATTATTCCTGTCCTGCCTAAGTGTTGAGTAACCGTTGATCTGAACACTAACATAGTCATCGTCTCCAAAACGCATCGCAGAAGGGCTGAGCAGTTTCAAGGAATTGCTTCAACATTTCAAAATGCTTACTAAGTGAAGTAGCATTAAGGAAACCTGCCCGCAGCTCCCTAACGTCTACCTCTCTCGTTATACATGCACCTAGTCACGCCTGACTGTTAGAGTTCAAGGCCGGTGTAACTGAAGAAGCTGGTATTGATATGGTAGGATGATTGTTATTCTGTACATCCGCCGCGTTAGCGCTGTCATTTTTAGCATTATAGGCCGCAGATAGCGTATGAACGTCTGCACTCGAGGTTATCTCGTGTGATAATTGACCATCTCGCCGCGTGACCAGGTACCGACCACTCCTATGCCAAATGTATTTAAAGTGACAGTTTCTATAAATATATGTTTTTTTTAAACGCCAGTCTTGTAAGATTCAGTCAAATTATTAAAAATATGCTATTTTATCAAACACTAATTTTCAAACAAAAACTTTTTTACTGTGTATTTTATAAAATAAAGTAAATTTATTACAGTAAATATTTCAGCTGAAAATGCATCAAAGATTCAATCAAATTATATAAAAAATGCTATTTCATCCAACACAAATTTTCAAACAAAAACTTTATTACTGTTTTTTTTTTTATAAAATACAGTACATTTTTTACAGTAAATATTTCAGCTCAAAATGCATTAAAATGTGTTCAAATTGTTTCAATAATCCAAATTTCGCCACCAGGATTTTAGCGCTACTGTTATTGTTTGACCGCCAATTGAAACTCACTTTGCCTCGTGCAAAGGCTCACTTTACCCCAAGCTCGGGATAAAGTGAGAATGTGCATCTTTTTCTTTTACGTGAATTTTAAAACAGTTTTAATTATTTTACGGGCTTCTTACTACGCATGGTGTATCGGTCTTTGCTCGACGCTATTCGGCGCAATTATAGTTCTCTAAATTACCGAAATCCTTGTCGGTTTTGGAGCTAAAGGAAGGCAAGCAAGTGCGATGTTGGCCCATGTGATTGGATTCCCACCTCCCTAAACTTGGCATGGACATTTTCTATATAGGTCATATAAACTAATACATAATTCGCCGTCAATTATCGGTAAATTATCCGCGGAGTCGAAATATTTGCCACGGATTATTTTTTAAAAATAACTTGGCAAAATTCAGCAGGGTACCCCCTAACACTATCAAGGAAGCATTCCACGTCATTGGGACTGGGCTTAAAATTTGCCGCTTTCTTCCGTAAAACAACCCTGCAATCAGATTTACTGGAAACATTATTTCATCGCTTATAAGCTCCAGACTCTTCCAACTCTCGATGAAGTTGGCAGGGTACCGATATAAAAACTATGAACGGAGTATCCCCCACTATTTCTACCAAACTTAAAATTTTCATTTAATTATTAACTGTAAATCATCCGTGAAGTCGGATAAATAGCTGTGAATTATTCTTTAAAAATAACCGGATCCCTGCTAACTTTTCCAAATTTAGCAGGGTACCACATTAAAACTAGCAAGGAAGTAGTCAACGTCATTAGACAGGGCTTCAAATTTGCCGCTTTATTACCTTAAAACAACCCTGCTCTCAGATTTACTCGAAACTTTATTTTATCGCTTATAAGCGTCAAAATCTTCCAACTCAAGATGAAGTTGGAAGGATACCCCGGTAAAATCCACTAAAATGCATACTAGATTATTGGGTAAGGGCTCAAAATTTGTCGCAGATAATCCGTAAATTATCATACAGGCAAAACAATTACGCCAGAATTATTTAAAAAATATTCTGCTGACATTAGATTAAGTTGGCGGGGTACACCCATAAATAGTGTGAAAGGAGTAGCCCCATGAATCTGAAATTGGGAACGTATTTCGGGAACGAAAATAAAAAAAAAATTTCCCATTCCATATGGGGATTAATAGGTGCATTATGCCTAGAATAGACAAAAAAACTATTTTAGGCCCTTATATCATACTCAAGCCATCAACCCTTTTAAATAAGGGTGGAGAGGGGGTTGAAATTTCTTGGGTTTGGTACCAGAAAACAATACCCACTCATCACAGTTTCACTTGATTTGAGAAAAGTCTTGTAAAATATGTTCCGCGCTTAGGAATATGCCTACACAAAAATTATAGCCAAATCGTATGTCCGCTACTCCCGAGGCAGGGGTTGGAATGGGTGGAACCAGAATATAATACTATCTTGGTAGGGTTCATTTTGTCTGTGAAACTTCTTGTGAAGTATGTTCCTTGTTTAGAAATATACCTACAAAAAAAATGCAGCCTAATCGTATGTCCGCTACCCGCGTGTCAGGGGTTGGAGAGCGCTTAAGCTGAAAGAAAGTTCTATCTCGTAATCGTTTCGTTTTCTCAGTGAAATTAATTTGAAATATGTTGCTTATTTTGAAATATGTTGCTTACTTAGAAATATACCTACAGGAATAATTTCAGCCAAATCGTATGTCCGCTGCTCCCGCGGCAGGGGTTAGAACGGGTTTGGTACCAGAAAACAATACCAACTCATCAGGGTTTCATTCGATTTGTGAAAAGTCTTGTAAAATATGTTCCGCGCTTAGGAATATGCCTACACAAAAATTATAGCAAAATCGTATGTCCGTCACTCCCGAAGCAGGGGTTGGAATATGTGGAACCAGAACATAATACTATCTCGTTAGGGTACATTTTATCTCTGAAAATTCTTGTGAAGTATGTTCCTTGTTTAGAAATATGCCTACAAAAAAAATTGAAGCCAAATCGTATGTCCGCTACCCCCGTGTCAGGGGTTGGAAGGGGGTTGGATCGAGAAAACAATACCAACTCGTCAGGGTTTCATTTGATACGTGAAAAGTCGTGTAAAATATGTTCCGTGTTTAAGAACATGCCTACAAAAAAAATTTCAGCCAAATTGTCTGTCCACTACCCCTGCTGCTGGGATTAGAAAGTGTTTGGATCCAGAAAACAATACTCACTCGTCAGGGTTTCATTTGATTTGTGAAAAGTCTTGTAAAATATGTTTCGCGCTTAGGAATATGTCTACATAAAAATTATAGCCAAATCGTATGACCACTACTCCCAAGGCAGGGGTTCGAATTGGTGGAATCAGAACATAATACTATATCGTTAGGGTTCATTTTATCAGTGAAAATTCTAGTGAAGTATTTTCCTTGTTTAGAAATACGCATATAAAAAAAAATTACAGCCAAATCGTATGTCCGCTACCTCCGTGACAGGGGTTGAAAGGGGGTTGGATCGAGAATACAATACCAACTCGTCAGGGTTCATTTTATCTGTGAAAATTATGTTGAAATATGTTCCTTGCTTAGAAATATGCCTACACAAAAATAGTTTCAGTCAAATCATCTGTCCGCTATCCCTGCGGAAGGGATTGAAAGGGGATTGGAAACAGAGAAAAAATTAAAACTGGTTATCGTTTCATATTATCTACCAAATTTCTTGTGAAATATCTCCTTACCCGACAATGAACCTACAAAAAAATTACAGCTGAAACCTATGTCCGCTACCCCCGTGGCAGGGGCCGGAAGGGGGTTGGATCGAAGAAAATAATACCAACACGACAGGGTTCATTTTATCTGTGAAAATATCGTGTGAATTATGTTGCTCGTTTAGAAATATACCTACAAAATATAATTGCAGCAAAATCGTATGTCCGCTACCCACGTGGCAGGCATGAAAAGCGGTTAAACGGAAAGAAAATTATATCTCGTAGTTGTTTCGTTTTATCTGTAAAATTATTTTGAAATATGTTGCTTACTTAGAAGTATACCTACACAAAAATAGTTTCAACCAAATCGTATGTCCGCTACCTCCAGGCAGGGGTTGGAAGATGTTTGGTATCAGAAAATAATACCAACTCATCAGGGTTTCATTTGATTTGTGAAAAGTCTTGTGAAATATGTTCCGTGCTTAGGAATATAAATAAAAAAAATGCAGCTAAGTCATCTGTCCGCTACCCCTGCGGCAGGGATTGGAAGGGGATTGGAAACAGAGAAAAAATTCAAACTGGTCATCGTTTCATATTTTCTGCGAAATTTCTTGTAAAATATCTCCTTACCCAGAAATGAACCTACAAAAAAATTACAGCCGAAACGTTTGTCCGCTACCCCCGTGGCAGGCGTCGGAAGGGGGTTGGATCGAAGAAAACAATACCAACACGTCAGGGTTTATTTTATCTGTGAAAATTTCGTGTGAAATATGTTCCTCGTTTAGAAATATACCTACAAAATATAATTGAAGCAAAATCGTATGTCCGCTACCCTCGTGGCAGAGAATGAAAAGCGGTTAAACTGAAAGAAAATTATATCTCGTAATCGTTTCGTTTTACCTGTGAAATTATTTTGAAATATGTTGCTTACTTAGAAGTATACCTACAGGAATAATATCTGCCAAATCGTATGCCCGCTGTCCGCACGACAGGGGTTGGAACCGGGTTGGTACCAGAAAATAATACCAACTCGTCAGGGTTTCATTTGATATGTGAAAAGTTGTGTGAAATATGTTCAGTCTTTAGGAACATACCTACAAAATAAATTTCAGCTAAATCGTCTGTCCGCTACCCCTGCGGCTGGGATCAGAAAGTGTTGGGATCCAGAAAACAATACCAACTCATCAGGATTTCATTTGATTTGTGTAAAGTCTTGTGAAATATGTTCCGTGCTTAGGAATATGCCTACAAAAAAATTGCAGCCAAATCGTATGTCCGCTACCCCCGTGTCAGGCGTTGGAATGGGGTTGGATAGTGAAAACAATACCAACTCGTCAGGGTATCATTTTATCTGTGAAAATTATTTTGAAATATGTTCCTTGCTTATGTGACGTCGTACGTTTATTTACGTATATAGATATAGTTAAAACCTAAAAAACATAGAAAATAAAAAAACTTTAAAGCATCGTTTTATACTGTAGCCAGTGTGAATCTAGCTTCTTCTAAGCAGACATACTGCACAGCAAGGGTACGGCTGGCAAGTGCCGTTAGACGCGCACATGTGCGTTTGCTCTCCTTCTACCCTATCTAAGAGATAACAGAAGCATCGACTATATACTGCCTCTGTCGAGCGGAAAAATACAGGCTCAAATATTATTTTGAAAACAAATAACGTAGCGTATAAGATAATAACTTTTTACATTTTTTAACATCGTAATATAGATTTCTAATTCAAATAAAAATGTTGTGCGAAAGAATCAAGTCCATAACTTAATTCTAAATGTAGTTTTAAATATTCTGTTGTAATAATAATATTTACATATAAGATGATAATTTTAAGTACTTAAATATGAATGTTTATTCATTAATTACAGTTTACATTATAGTCATTTTTACTGCATCCTTTTATTATACACACTTTGAATTTAAGTAAACGTAAATTAATGTTAACTTTACTTCCATTACTTATTCTCATTATTATTGCCATTTAATCTTATACTATTTTAACCATATGTATACATTAATTAATTACTATAATTGTAATATGAGTTTTAACAAAAATAATAATTATATAATATAACTATATATATGTAGTTAGTAAATATTTTCACAATATTATCATTAATGATTTTTTATGAAATAACTATTATATTTTAAAATCATTTAGTATATAAAAATATAATAAACATTAATATTTTAGGTTAATATTAAGAAAATCAAATGTAAAATGCGAAAGATAGAGAAGGAGCAAGAGAGCAAGCGAGAGAGAAGATCTCCCTTATCTCTCTAAGAAAATGGTCATCCCACCAAAATGACCCGAGCCCAAAACATAGCTGCGCGCGCTTCTTTAGCGAAGCCCTCTGAAGACCTATTTACCCATAACCCTTCTTGTTCTTTCTCTGTCTTAAGCATTAGCCTAATAAGAGGAAAAGCGCGTGAGAGGAGAAAAAGGAGGAAACGTTCTTTGCTATTCGTCCACGCTCACCCTCACCCCGCTCGCTCGACCCTTTAGCATAGGCGAGGTACGGCGGAAAACAGCTTAAAAAGGCGCTGGTCCACAGGGTCTCAGCAGCATTCACTACAAGCATCTCCGGAGCACTATCTGCACTAGTACAGCTTTACGTTTGACTCTCACTTGCTTAAGCAACTCTCGACCATTTGCACTGGTTGAGTACAGCTAGGCTTGTGTTATAGGGCAATCTCTCGATTCGCCACAAGCACGTCCGGAACACTATCTGTTCTAGTACAGCTTAAGCTTACGTCAGACTCCTAGGAAAACGACTTAGCTTGTCCGAGCAACTCTGGATCACTTACACTGATTGAGTACAGCAAGGCTGGCTACAGATCTTTGTAGAAAAGTTGTAGACAAATCTTCCAAATACGTATTTCAATATCAGGGTAGACAGTTTTAGTCTAAGACCCACGCATATTATATATTCATTCAAATATTTCGGGTAACATAGCTTAAAGCTAAACGCCAAAGATTAAAAAATCGAATCATTCGAAAAACGATTTGTCTTTCAACAAAGATATCATCAAATAACCAAAAAGTAATTATATTTAATTCATATTGTATCGTTTAGTTAAAGGCTATTTCTTGTATCCAATTTATTAAAAACAAATTATTTGAATAAACAAAAAATTATAAAATAAAATATTCTCAATTATTATAAACCTAAATAAAACACATACATACACATATATACATACATATATATAATAAACACACCTCGTCCCTACTATCTAGGAGCGTACAGTGTTTATCATATTAAAATATTAACAAATGCACTTCATTCCTACAATCTAGGAGTGTACAACATTAGTTACATATATAAAAACAAACATACATATATATAATAAACACATCTCGTCCCTACTATCTAGGAGCGTACAGTGTTTATTATAATATTAACGTATTAACAAATGCACCTCGTCCCTACTATCTAGGAGCGTACAGCATTAGTTAAATACATACAAATATTAATAAATGCACCTCATTACTACTATCTAGGAGTGTACAGCATTAGTTAAACATATAAAAACATACATATACACAAAATACTTTTTAATAACATTTGAACTTCATTTACTAATCTGTTACAATTAAAATATAATAGTCGAGAACCCTTGTAAGCTCAGCTATATGACACATGTACACTGAGACTGGGAGGAGTTCAAGACAATACGGGCTTATATACTTACGATCACCTTAAGAACCTTGGCTAGTGTGCGAAAGCATATGCGTAAAAATAAAGGCGCGTTATAAAGCTTAATAGCTTTGCTCTGATGTAGTTATTTGGACGTTACATAAGAGATTTAAAATTTGGAGGCTCCGGATCGGGATATAGGTTAAACGCAAAGAAAAGTACGTGTGTAAGCTTCTTATTATAATATTTAGGACAGAAATTTAATAAATAAAATAATAATAAAATTATTTTGATAAAAATTGTTTGAAAATAAATCACTAATTACAAGAAATAGTAAGTTTCGAAAATTAAATGTATAAATAAAATTCATTTTTTCATTTTTCAGTGTACTTTACTAAAGAATACGTGGGGAATCCGGAAGAGAAATTTAAGCGACGAACTGAGATACAGAAGGCGAAAACTAACGACGAAATAAAAGAAGTCGCGGCATTCTATGAAGTCGGGCGTAAAAAAGTCAAAAATTTTCCGGGACAAATACGTCGATCACTTTTCAGCAAAATAGGTGACGATATAAGCTCTCACCAGATTTTACGAGAGGTTCTACCTAAAGCACTTTTCGAAAGTATTAATTTAGCAAAAAAGAGAGAAAAAAAGGATAATACATCCATAATAAGATCCAATTTGCCACTTCCGGCGTGGGTGGAGGACATAGAGAATAAAGATCTCAACCTTGATATTTCTAAACACTTAAATTGTACACCCGGGTTTGTGCGAACGTAACGGTCTTTATTTGGCCCTAAAAATAATACTGTTGTGCCAAAATTCGTAAAAAACGAATTAAAATCATTAGATTTGTGACGCGTATTTCGCGTCCCAAGGTTATTAAAACACGGGCAGTCAATCGCGACCAAATCACCCGTCACCAGAGCCGAGCAATTTATATTAAATAATTATTGTTATTAATGGGGGAATTGTTATTTTATTTTTTGAGGGAATGCGGATAAGGAGAGTCGCGACCGAGGAAAGCCGCAGACCGGCACACACACGCACATACCCATACCAGCGGCACCAACTGATCGCCGCAGCGACGACCGATCGGAGCGAGCAACGACGACGAGCCTATACACACACATGCACGGCACCAACACCACTGCACTCTGTACGCGCAACCCTCTCTCTCTCGCTTGCTCTTTCTTCCTCGCCTCTCGAGGATGATGAGCCACTGCCCGCGCACACACACACACGCGCGCACGACCGCCCACTCTCCCGATGCACGCAGGTGCGGGAGGAGAGAGGATTCACAGCAGCATCGGCGGCTTCCTCGAGGCACACCATCTCGGTTGTAGCCACGAGAGAGATATAGAGAGAGAGAGAGAGAGAGATACCGACACGGCTGTCGACAGAATGGAGAGAGTTAGCAGCCGCCGCGCCGCGAGCCGCATGAAACTGCCGGCCTATCATAGCGTAGGCCGACGCGCGCACGTCGCCGTTACCAACTGTGATGGTCCGGCGGCGACAAAACCGAAAGCGCCCGATATAGATATATACGTCGGGTTGCTCACGCGTGTATATTTAGCAATTCATATTGCCCGCGCTTCGTGGGCAGGGCGGCAATCGCTGAGTGGACCAATGAAGATTAAAGACTCAAATTGCCGCAGACTTAGCCTTGATTTTCGCATTTAGGGAAAATCAAGGTCAATCACCATGAAGAAAAGGGCGGAAGCAACAAGTGTGTGGGCTGAAGGTGGTCGAGAATAAGAGCTAAAATTTTGGAAGAGATTTCCGCCCTCTCCGATTTTGAGCATTGCCTGCCCGCTCTTTAGAGAATACAGACGTACGTTGCGAGCATTGCCTGCCCGCCCGTTGTAGGATATAGACGCACGTTGCGAACACCTTTTACGTATTGTAAAATCGGCGGACATTATTAGCGAAGATAGTATCGGAGGAAACAATAGCGACCGGAGTATAAGGATCACCGCTAGGCATCCAGAATTAGCGACCGTGAGTGGACTATAATTGTCGAGCTTCCCTCGGCACTTGTAGGTAAAATTATAATTTAACAGATATTGCACATTGCCGCCATGTGCTCGGGAGTAATAGAATAAACTCGTGGTGGCGTGACACTGTTGTCTAGAATCAGTGCGCGTCAGGCTCGTTGAGGATTACGGATTGTAATGTGGAAAAAGGGGGATATTACGCGATTCGGAAAACTCGGGAAACGCGGTGATTTAGTCGCCGCGGAAGACGCGTGCGTGGGCTAGCGTAGCCATATTTGTATAGCGACCGCTAAATAGTGTGAAAATCTTGTAAATTTGGCGATCGTACGTATTGTAACTTATAATAAAGCCTAGGTACTTAAAGAGTGAGATTGGTGTAATTATTATTATATAATTAGTCATTCCTGATTTTCCACTTCACGGAACTTCCTCTGGGAAAGGGCTCGTGCAGAGCTAGCCGCGCTTTACCTGGCGCCCTTTAATATAGATAAATTCGGTAAAGTGCCGAGCAAAAGCTTAATAAATAACCAGAGTAACGAAAAACCACTTTACAAATTACGTACCAACGGGGGCTTAGTGAAACAGGAAAATCAGGAAAAATAGCGACAGACTAAATTAATTAATTACTTAGTTCGGGAAATGTCGAAAAAATTTTTTTTACACAGTACCCGAGCACGCGAAAGTACTGCGACTTACAGCGTTTTTTTTGTGTGGTATGAAAATTTAAACAAAGTGGAAAATTTATTTTTTTGTGTTTAAGAAATTTATAGATTGGACTTAGAAAATTTTCACTTAGGTTAATGGGTTATTAAATTTTTCGATTTTAAGAATTTTCCGAAAATTTTTTTTTGGATATTTTTAAGAATTTTCTGAAATTATTGTTTGAAAATTTTTCGATTTTGGGAATTTTTCTAAATTTTTTTTTTGGATATTTTTGAGAAATTTACAAAATTATTTTTTAAAAATTTTTCGATTTTTAGAATTTACCAAAAAATTTTTTGGGATATTTTTGAGAATTTTCCGATATTATTTTTTGAAAGTTTTTCGATTTTGAGAATTTACCGGAAAATTTTTTTCGATATTATTGAAAATTTTTCTAAATTATTTTTTGAAAATTATTTGATTTTGAGAATTTCCGGAAAATTTTTTTTTGGTATTTTTGAGAATTTTCCGAATATATTTTTTGATATTTTTGAGAATTTTTCGAAATTATTTTTTGATATTTTTGAGAATTTTCCGAAATTATTTTTTTTAAATGTTTTGATTTTGAGAGTTTTCCGAAGAATTTTTTTTGAGAATTTTTCGATTTTCAAGGTTTTCCGGGAGTTCTTTTTGACAATTTTCCAAAAAAAAATTTTTCTGATAGATTGTTGTAATTTTTTTAGAAAAATTTCCGACATTTTCTGTAGGTTTTTGTTGAGAACATTTTTTTTTGGATTTGAGAGGGTTTTTTTTTATTTTTCTTGAAAATTTCTCGAAATTCTTTTTTTTTGAGCGATTTTTGATTGAGGGTTTTCACATTTTTTTTTTGGGTGTGTAGTAAAGGAAATTTTCGTTTCAATTGGGACCTTTCATAGGATTCTTTTTGAGTATTGAAATTTTTCTTCGGTTATTTGAGGAAGATTGTAGCGATATCCAAAGAAAATAGCATAATACTAGAGTAAGCGGAAGACTGCGGCGACGCACTGACTATAATAGCGATAAATAGAGAAGGTGTGGAAAATAGGAGACAAATTCAGAAAATCTTTGTTTGGGGGATTTAGTGAAATTTGAGTAATGAGTTAGAGTGAAAGATGAATTAATTTGTGTGTAATTATTCTGAATTTCGACCTATTTTTCAAGCCTCCTCAACGAATTTTAAAGTAGTAGAGTAGGAGTCACACTACCGTATAGGGAAAATTTATTTGCGAACACCTCTACAAAATATTATTTGCTGTGCTACTACCGCCAAATCGATTAGTAAGAACGATTTATAATTTGGTTAAGAGAAAATTTTTTCTAACGACTACTGGAAATTGGGTATAAAAATACAACTAAAGTTGTTATTATAACTAATGTGCCAAAGGAAAAATTGATTATTACATATATTTATATTTATTAATTGTATTGGGAATTATTTACTGAAAATTGATTGCGATCCAGAAGAAACCTCAGATTATTACTCCAGATGTGAACAAGAAAATAATACCAAGAACTACTGAAGACTGAATAGCGACTTTATTAGATTCGCGTCAGGGTATTTTAGCAGCTACTCAAGAATTAGGCAAACAAATTTCGATTTATATATATATATATATATAAGAGAGCGACCAAAGATGTAGAGTTGCAAAGCATAGAAACGGAGTATAGCCAAGACGATGGACAGGCAATCACAGAGCAGGTTCCAGAAGTCACAACACAGCAACAAGCGACCGATGCACCAATAGTTACGCTAGGAACAATAAGCAAAGTGACCACCACTCTCACTACGACGACACCTGTTCGTACACTGGTACCAACGGATAGCTTCACGATGCAGATGGTGTCTGGAAACACACGACCAAGAGTACAAACAGAGTTTCCACCGCAACTCTTAGCGATGAGCAGTCATACACAGTTGGCATATACTCCGGGACTAATGAAGATGATACCAACCGGCTATCAATGGAGGCTGCCAGAGTCACTTTTCCATTATACAGGAAATCATCCATCACCGAATTCAAGTACGGGAACTCCCGCGGTACCAATGATCCCGAGACCAATAGAATTGATTACACCAGCGTCAACGGCTTCGGAACCGTTTACGTTACCTTCGATGTCAACCACCACAGCGCCGTCGGTCACACGACCTCCTGCAAGGGCACACGCAACGAACGTCGGGGCCAGTCCGGGGACTAGTCAGATGGAACAACCTGTAGCAAGAAGTAACAATCCGACAGAAACATCACAAAGCCAAACGCCACAGCAGGGGATAAACCTGAACGACAGTATTCAATATATCTGACAAGAAAAACATAGAGACCCCATAGCCAGTAAATCAAGAAATGGGAACTCAACAGACAGTAGCGACGTAAGCAACAAAGAAGATGAGGAGAATCGAGAGGAAGATGCCATTCCACGGGGGGCAGGACCATACAAACGGATACTGGAGGAGTTCGAACAACTGAAAATGGCACAACATAGACCAATTCTCCTCCGAGAACGGGTATACGCGCGACAACCTCCGGTAGTCCCACCTCCGGTAGCAAACCCACAGAATTACGTAGACACTCCGAGACCATCGAGGGGATCTCAAGAGAGAAGGGAGCGACCCAGGAATCACGAAGTGGCAGAGATTCGGAGTCCTAAGGTGAACACCGTTCGTAGGCCGGCACACCAGCAAACCGAATCATCAAAACACAGAAGAGAAGAACGAAAGCAACTGTCATCGAGTAGCTCGGAAAGTAGCGTATTAGACCGAAGATCAGTAAAGAAGAGAGATAGCCGTAAAGTGAAAAATCGTAGACATAGGAGTTCGAGTAATAGTACCACAAGTAGCGACTGTAATACAACGTCATCAGACTCAGATAGCGACCACAATAAAAAAAGTGGAAAATACAGGAGAGGCCACAATCGGAACCAGTCGACATCGACTAGCGATTCGGAATATGAAGATAAGAAAATGAAACAAAAAAATAGGAAATGTCATTCTAATGCAGACATAGCGGGAAAGAATGTTAAAATATTGCAGAGCTGGAACCTAAAGTTCAATGGGGAAAATAAGGAGCCAGAGGAAATTTTGGACCGGCTGCAGGATTGCAAAGTAAGCCTAACCATGAGCGACAGGGAACTGTTGAATGCGTTACCATCAATATTTTCAAAAAATGCTAGCAGATGGTATCGATCGAAGCGACCGGACCTACAATCATGGAAAGACTTTAAAAAAGCGTTCAGAAGGCAGTATTTGGGTCACAGAGATGAAGAAGACACGATGGCGGACTTACGGAACCGATCGATGGCAAAAGGAGAGAAGATTGCCAATTATATATCCTGCGTGGAATACATTGTCGACCACTTTAAGCGACTCCCATCCAGGAAAACAATAGTAAAACAGGCCTACAAGGGCTTGAGGAAAGACTATCGACACTTCATGGCGGGGAAAGAAATTAAGACGCTCAAGGATATAGAGAAACTGGGGAGAATTTGGGAAAAGGAGAAATAACTAGACGACCGGTTTGAAGAGCCTCCACCAAAGGAGAAGATGAGCATACCAGGTGCATCATACTCTGGGACACCCTCAGTCCGTAAGGTAGCGGCAGCCTACGCGAACTTGAACCCAGAACGCGACACTAGCGACAGCACATAAGGGACAACCAAACCTGCGAGAAAGAGAAATTGGAATATTAAAGCGAAGAAAATACAAAATCAAATAAATGTGGTAGCCTCTGCCAAGGAGAATCAAAGGCCTGAGGCCAACTTAAAAGCGACCCCAGTAAAGCCAGCGTCGCACAACGCGACCGCAACAATGACGCACAGCACACCGCTGAATCCACTGCGACCGAGTTTTGTGCCCGCTTGGCAATGGTCTCCTCCCCTGAATGTTAACTCGTTTCAGGGTAGAGGTGGTCAGGCCCAAGGATTCACCGGCCGAGGCGCCTATAATATGAGAGGAACTAGAGACCAAAGTGGGCCTCCTGCCCAAAATCTACCAGTATATGGTGCATGCTATACATGCCAGACGGTAGGGCATCGAGCAAGAGAATGTCCACAGAGTACATGATACTTATGTAGGGCTATGGGACACTATGCAAACGAATGTCCCATTAAACAGCCGGCATGGCAGTCTTCTCCAAATAATCAAGCCATGGGAAACGGGATGCAGGGGAGGCAGAAGAGTCCCATACCTCCCCAGCAACCGCAAACGGGACGAAACTGGCAACAATAAATGGAAGCCAGCATAGCGCCCAACCGACCATACAGGAGAAGAAAATAGCGACCCCAGAGAAAGCGAAAATTAGCAGCGACCAAGAGAGAAGTGGATCGATGATAGGCGAGGCAGCTAAAAGTATTAAGTGCATATTGTCAGATGGGGAGACGCACCCAGTATGGAGTAATACTTCAATCAGCGGAGGATTAAATAGGACCTCACCAATAGCGACCACAAGACCATTAAGTAGAGAGAGTAGTGAGAGCAACAAAATTCGAGAAGAGAGAGAAAAAGTAGAGAGTAGAGAGAGTAGTTAGAGCAACAAAATTCGAGAAGAGAGAGAAAAAGTAGAGAATAGAAAGAGTAGTGAGAGCAACAAAATTCGAGAAGAGAGAGGAAAAGCAGAGAATAGAGGGTTTCATAACAGTGGCATACAGAAATTCAGTGAAGACAGAGACAAAGTCGAAAGAAACGAGAGCGACTTAGCGACCATGAGAGAGCAGAGTGGCGATATTGGAGTAAGCAGTCAAAACTACCCTCAACAGGGCATCCAGCGACTCCTGCGCCCGGTGACCGAAAGACCGAGAACTTGTTATCACCTACCCGTAGGCTCTCTCGGGACATGCCCCTGCCAACGCGCAACCCTCCATGCACCGCACCTCGCTGCAGTGCGCTTAGGTCTGTGCGCTAGGCGGCGGCGACCCCGTGGCGCGTCTCCCTGCAGAGAAATAGCTAACTCAACTGTATAAAGGGAGCCCGGCCGCACCGCCAAGGCATCCCTTCGCTCTGGCGGACTCCCGTGTGAGAAGTAGAAACTCAGTACATGGAATAAAGAGTCGGTTTTTTGATGCGGAATAATTATCTTGCGTGATTATTTCATTCCCCTCCAACTAATTGGTGCTTTTCAGCGCCCCATTTAGATCGGTGTTTCAGATACCATCTCCTCCTCCTATGTCAGAGAGCACGGAGAGCGCACTCGGAGCAGAGCTCGAGCTGTACCACTTCTACTACGCCGAGTTGCAGCGACGGTATCGCACCGAGCAGCGGCGACGGGCTTCAGGAGTCGACGCTTCAACCCAGATGGAGTCGGTGCAGCAGGATCCGCTACAAGTCGTCAAGGGAGCACCAGCACCTCTATTAGCACACCGCTCCCTCTCTCAGAGATTTCTCCGGATACACTCACGGTAGAGTGGCCCGAGCATTTGCAGCTTATCGAACCGGCGTCTCCACCAGTACCCCTCGAGCGCCCTCCATTGGTGATCACGGTACTAAAGATTGCGGCAAAGCAGGCGAGCCTATCTCAACACACGAAGGTCCTCCTCGCGTCTCCAACGAAGAGGAAGCGGACGGCGCCGGTTAGACCTGGGCGGTGTATACCCAGCATTATCGATGATACGACACTAAATTCCCCGATTCTTTTTTTTTGTTTTCCGATACTTTTATGTTTTTTTATCATTTTTTGATTTTTTAGTTTTAGTTTTTCGGGTTCTATAATACCATAGAAATAATATCATTGATCCAATGAAGATGCATTTGAAAGAGCATAAAATTATCTATCTTTTTCAATCCTAAATTTTGAAAAGGATATTTCCCTTATCTTTTTATATACGTAAACGTCATTTTTTTCAAACGGTTATATCTGTAAAATATAAGATGGAAAGTTTTTGAAAGAAATTAATATGATAAGGAATATTTAGAATAATATCCTAGAAAATTTTTGAAACTTCATATTTTACTTTTGTCGAGAAAAAAATAATTTTGTTAAAAAAATTGCTTTTTTTCATGACGCGATAACTTAAGTAAATCGACATAATTTTATCTAAAACTTTACAAAAAGATAGTTTTTTACTATCCTATGACCTGAATGTTTTTTCAGATCATGAGATCTTTTACTTTCTAAGATATTGAAGTATGTTTTTTTTCAATTTTTTTTATCACTTATATCTCGAGAACGTCGTGGTCGTTTTTTATCACAAAAGGCTAACTTTTTTCCTCTTTAAATAAAGTTTCAAAATTGCAAATAAATTTCAAGATTGATTGATTTATTTTTGTGTTATAGTAATTATTTTATTTTTTTATTTTTAAGTTTTAGTTTTTCGGGTTTTTTGGAATGTTAGAAATTTTATGATCAATTTAGTGTAAATGCATAAAAGTATATCTCATGAAATGTATCTTCTACAACTGAAAAATTTAGTTAAAAAAATTTAAATACGTTAAATGTTAAGAAAATGGTAATATTTTATTTATTAATTTATATACTGATGGTTGGTGAGTGATGCGAGCAGGAGGATTTCTGTTATTTTTTTGTTTATAATTTTTCCATTGTTTTTTTGAAATATTGATTGAAAAAGTATTTAAAGATAAATGAAATAATGTATATCAAAATTTATTGTTTTATTTTTTATAAGTATAGTTAAAAATCATACGTATGAACGATTTAATTATGTGATTTTAGATGTCGTTGAATTCAAATTCAATATGAAACTTATTAATTTAAAATAATAATGTTACCGAAAACTGCTTAAAACAGATTTAAGTTATATATAAATGTAAATTAAAATATAAATATAAAATAAAAATAAGATTATTGCTACAGCTAGTTTAATTAAATATTCTGAATTAAACCATCAATGATAAATCAGCACACAATTTTGAGAACCGAATTAAAAAGAGATATAGCAATTTAAAATTAATTTATTAGAACAAAAATTTTCATATTAGAACAATCAATTTAGTTTTAGGAAGCTAAATGCCAATGAATTGGCAGCTGTTTTATGTATATTATATCTATAAATTATAAAGCATTTATAATGTAAGTTTTATTTGTAGGGTATTTTGTACTTAAAAATAAAATTTTAAGAACCATTATATAAACAAAAATAAAAAAGTTAGTGAACTTAAAATATTATTTCATTAGTACTACAATTACAAACTTTCGCGAGTGTTCCTGTTCAAATCTCAGTATAGCATGTCTTGTATAGAACGACATCTGTTTTACCGACGGAGTGATAATTTCATGTTTACCTTTATGATGAAAATATTTTGGATCGACTGTATGAACAGTGGATCAAAAACTAGATTATCGTATTACAAATTGATTAAATCAGAGAAGTATTATATTTTTATAACTAATATGACTGTTAGGAAGAGTTGATTTCTTTGTATCTTCGTTTCGTTTTCACAAAAATCAGCATATACAATCAACGCGCTAAGAGTAAACAATACCTATTTTTAGAGAAATGTTGAATGTGAAGGAACTTTACCAATGATCTTGTTAATTACAAAATTCTGAAAGGTAAGTCTTTAATTGTTGTAGATGTTTAAATTATTTACACCTGGCAAGTGTAGTTTTTTTATAAATTTTAATTTAGTGGCATAAATCTTTTCAGGTTATATGATTATAGAATGACATATTTAATGTAAAAATACTTACTTAATAAATAAAAAAGTCATAGATTTGACGCAGGAAAGCTATTGAAATGTATTATTAAACGAATTGACTCGTTTGACTAATATTATATAAACTCAGTATGCTGTTACTCAACTTTGTATTTTCAGGTCCTGCGCGTACCCTCCTGGATACCCTGTCATGTCATATATTTTATCGACGCCACGTTTAGCGCAAGATTTAAATAAATGAATATTCGGTTATAAGCATTTCAAAAAATTATTGAGTAAATCATAAAGCTAGAAACAGTACAAGAATTTAGAATGACAAACAAGTTATAGAATCAAAAACGTCATAAACTCAAATTTCAGCTAGGCTAGAATGTTTCACATGTGTTGAGGGAGAGATCTGAGAGAGAGAGAGGAAGAGAGAGAGAGAGAGAGAGAGAGAGACCGATTGGATTTTAAGACTTTCCCATCTTAGAAGGACAGAGCCTACGCACGGTGAGCTTGAAGGTCGGATAGGTTTGATGAAAATGAGTCAAAAATCGGTTTGGTCAGGCTGTTTCAGAATCAAAAGTAGATTTAAAATTTGTAAAATTTGAAATCCTAGCTGATCCCTTTCGCGTTTTATCAGCATTTTTGTATTTCAACCGCTCAAAACGCAGGAACGCGTATTCGTCGATTTTTCCATTGAGGACTTTTCGAAATAACATTTGGTAATATGTTTTTGTTATTTAGAAAGCAATAATTTCAATCAAAAGTTTTTCTCAAATGATAGAAAATTAAATACTTAACCACTTTTAGCTTTCACCCCAGGGCCAACGACGAGGACGTAGTGGTAGTATGACCCCATTTTCTTGTTTTTTTTTTAATTTTTTCTTTTTTAATTTTTTTTGTGCTTTTTAGTTTTATTATTTTTTTATTGATTTTTTACTTTTTGTTTTAAGATATAGACGTATAATTCATTTAAATAATGAACAAAATTGCAACATAGACTAAATTTAAAGATGCAGAGAAGAAAATTCAGCTACTGCTTTGTGTAATCTTGGTGCATAAGATGCATGACAAACATTAGTAACTTTATAGCGCTCCCAAAACTTCAAAAATTCGCGATGAACGGATTCTCCGCTTTGCTCGGACCAAAATCCTAAACCGTAACCGTTTTCAATAAATTTCAAACTATCTTTTATGTGGGCAAGAATCACATGAATTTTCAACGTTTCTGAAATATTCTCAATATTAGCTCACGCGTTTTCTAATTCTGATATATATAAATCTACTGAACCTTCAATTTTTCCAGAAGTAAAACAACAATTCACAACTTTGTTCATCGCTTTGTAAGCAACAGTGTAAGAGACAATCTTATAGTAACCTACTTTTTCATAAATTTTTACGTCATTCAGTTGATCAGTTTCCTTGAGCAATTTTCTACAAGCATTGCCTTCAAAAGCATCTCCGTGATAATGTTTAGAAATGAGATTTAGCTTTTGAGGTCAAAGCAATACCTTTTCATTGCCTAATAGAGGAACTAAACCATTCCAAACTAAATGGTTAATCAACCCTTGCAAAACATGCAATTCGGGAACGATGCATTTTTGTAAAACGCAGACGTCATCATCTTCATCAAATAGAGGAAGATTGATAGTACTTCGAGATTCTCTACTAAGTTTTTTATCACCACCATTAAGAAGAAATTTGTTTTAATCAGCTCTCAAATCTCCGTAGCTTTTTAGTATATCGTGATTCCCATTTTCCGTATGGTCAATTGAACTAGCGTCATTACTTGAGTACTTTAAGTAAGGATTTTTTTTCAAATTGTCTAATGTAATAAAACAGTAAGGACACAGGAACATTGCCGATGCAGTTTGTTGACCATTTACAATTAGCAAAAGTTTAAAGTCTGAAACAAATTTAAACGGGATATTATTAATTTTCGTAAGTTCAAACAAGAGCTTTACATTATCATACGACTCCTTTATTTGTGGAACTACGCATAAGAGTATCAATCTATTTACACTAGTCAGCTTACCTCTTTTACTAACAACTCCACCCTCAGAATAACGTTTTCTTTTGTAATTCAATTCCTTCGGCTGATCGTAAATTGACCGATCATTTTCATTGCTATCAATATCATTTGAACATATACTTTCTGAAGTAGGAGAATAATTTTCGGGGAGAATTGTCAAACTTATTTTAAAAGAGCCTTGGCCTCCATCCGCCTAAACTTTGATGATAACATTTCCTTGTATTTTCCGATGTTCAATAACTGCATCGAGGAGTTCCTCAGCGTCTGCGTAAACGACAGGTCTGGGAAGTTTTTCTCTTTGTTTGCTTGAGCTATTATCACAATCAAAGTAATGCACAGCATGTTTATATATATATATCAATTAAGATTTTTGAGTTTTCTGATGTATGTTTTGTGTAATACGCTGGAATAGATTTCCTTCCTACTTTACATCTTATGAAATTTGTTATTCTTTTCATTTGGTTACTTGAAAGTCCTATATTTGTTCGGAAGCTATCCAAACTCTCTTCGTCGAATGAGATATTCTTTTCAATACTAGGATTCAAAACAATTTTTGATTTAGTTCCACCAATAGATAAATTCAAAGTAATGTTAGGAGGTGACTTACTTTTAGTTGTAGGAATAATGGATTCAACCTTTTTTTTTAAATAGTAGTAACAATTTGTTCTTTATTTCTTTCAGGAAGTTGATCTATAATTTTTAATACATTTTTATTACTTACTTTACAAACATGTTTTATGCCTTTTCCAATTTCTTGAAAACATTTACTACACATCCGTAGTGTATTTTTAGTTTCCTTGCTCTCTGTAAGTGAAACAGAAAGTTTATCTGCTCCGAGAAGTTTCAATGAATCATCGGTTACATTATTATTTAAATCTCTTTTGTGTCCTTTGCCCCTTTCAACTTTAACATGGCCCTTAAATCTACCAGTTACACATATATAACAGTTGCATGAATTTACATTTGTACGAGTCTCTTTGGGTAATTTCAATTCTGCATAATTAGGCATTTTTTGTAATGGCCTTTGAAATTTATTCTTTTCCGCATCAAGTAGAGTTAGACAGCAGGTTGTACAAATACTTAAAGGATATTTTTCATCCATTAAATCAAAATCTTCAGACACAAATTTTTGTATCAGTTTTTCGGTATTTTCATTTATAAGAAATTGTTCAATTTTTTTCTTTCCAAGTTTAATTTTTTTTCCACAAGGACCACACACTTTTTTTCGATTATTCACGTGAGAAGATTTAGTTCCATGACTCATTTTGAAATAAATTTTTTTACAATTTATTTTCAATTAATGATGATTTTCATGAAATGATATTAAAACAACTAGCCTCCTGACAGGAGGTTTAGTTATAAGTTAGACTGTATTACTTTGTGCATGGGAACAAAAAGTGAGTAGCCACCTAGTGGTGAAATACGAGAAGTAATGAAGAAATAAGTTTATTAGTTTTAGAAAACGTCAGTAAAAATTCAAAGACTTCAAAAAATCATAAAAATCTAAAACAGCTTTTTCTCTCTGCTGTTGTTTATACACAGCATTTTGTAATACAAAAAATTAAATTATTAGTGACTACATACATCAGGAAAATCTTTTGATCAAAACAATTATGCTTTCCATATAACAAAAACATCAATAAATGTTATTACGAAAAGTCCTCAAAGGAAAAATCGACGAATACGCGTTCCTGCGTTTTGAGCGGTTGAAATACAAAAATGCTGATAAAACGCGAAAGGGATCAGCTAGGATTTCAAATTTTACAAATTTTAAATCTACTTTTGATTCTGAAACAGCCTGTCCAAACCGATTTTCGACTCATTTTCATCAAACCTATCCGACCTTCAAGCTCACCGTGTACGGTCGAGGAGGAGAATCTACTCCGTAGAGGCAGTTTAAAGTGTTAGAATATTTTACTTCAAGCACACACTTTTAATGTGGCCATGACTTTACAGATCAGTCTCAAGCCCGATAACGCAGAGAGGAAGTGTATTTATTTATTAAAGATCAGATTATTTCAACATCGCCCGACTCAGAATTGTACATTACAAAGTAAATCTTCTTCAGTCGAAACGAACAAGCTTTTTGTATATTTTTATGTATAATTATTGGTCGCAAAACGCGTGAATATATATTTATATAACCCAAATCAATGAAATAAGATTTTACTGGGTAAATAAATACTTTCTTTATGTATGACAATATGACAGTGGTGAACATTAACACCCATAAGTTGTAGGTAAATAGATAAATAACTGATCTTGCTATTTTTATTGATAATTATGTTAAAACTCATTTTTTTCAAAACTTAATTTTCATTACTTACTTTGTAAGCATGCGCCATAGTTCTTCATGAATCAGACTGAAAATTTTACTACTTACTTTCTAACATATTTTTAACAAAATTAAAGAGAGTATTTTTTCATTATTGCCTAAAATATTATTTTTAAACATATAAGTTGATACTTAAGTAATGCTTATATCGCAAAGAATAAATTGTTCATACAGAATAGTACCTCATAAAAGTTCAAAAATATTGTTTGAAAATATTGCTCTTTAAATGTTTTAATTATCCAAAAGTACATAAAAAAATTTATATACCAATCCATCAGAACCCCTTGCGCACAGTGATAATCAAATATATGTGTGTTTTTACTGGTTTTTTCAAAAGGTATACTTCAATGGGTGGTAGATTGAACAAAAATAATCTAAAATGTTATCTTTTTCTATATTCTAACGTGTTTTGTAGAAAAAACTTTTCTTTTCTTAAATTAGAGGATTTTAGTTTTTGCTGAATCTTCTTCCCTTAAACACATTCAAGAATGTTTAAATCTTTGAAATTTATTTATAATGCCACACATGACAAATTATGCCCCATCTTACGCGTTATAAGCTTGAAAATGAACAGTAAAAGACGGTTTCCGCGGATCTCGATTGAAACAGACATTCAATGTTTCGAGTTAATTAATTTCAACGTGTAAAAAAATCACTTCCAGTTTAGCTTTGAGAAAATTCAGGTTCACACCCGCATAGTTTTTGGTCCATTATTATGTCATACATAATCAATTATCTCCCATCTTATGCTGTAAGATTAAAAATGAACGATAAAAAGTGGTATCCGTGGATTTCGAGTGAAGCAGACATCCAATGATTCAAGTAAGCTAATTTCAACGTGTAAAAGAATCACTTCCAGTTTACTTTTTAGATACTTTCGGTACTCATCCGCATAACTTTTGTCCATTATTATGTCACACATGATCAATTATCTTTCATCTTATGCTGTAAACTTAAAAATGTGCGATAAAATTCGGTTCCCCCGGATTTCAAGTGAAACCAACATCCAATAATTCATGTTTGCTAATTTCAACGTGTAAAGAAATCACTTGAGGTTTTCTTTTAGATGCTTCGGTTCACAACTGCATAGTTTTTGATCCATTATTATGTCACATATAATCAATTATTCCCCATCTTATGCAGTAAGCTTAAAAATGAATGATAAAAAAGGTTCCCGCCAAATTTTGTATGAAACAGACATTCAATGTGGCTTTTTATAATATTAATGCCTCAATGAAAAATTAATTGTTCATCAAAAACAAAAGTTAATTTTACATAAAATACGAAATCAACTATAAATACCCTTCAGCACACCATAACTCCACCTAAAAGCACTTCTTATGAATCTAAAAAATGTATACACATTTTTTAGAAGATTCATCCGAGCTTTCCGAGAGCTATCAATAAGTTAATTTTATATGCCTGAATGAAAAATACAAACGTTAAATTTGCATTAAACACAAAATAAACGAAAAGCACCCTCCAGGATGCCATATCTCTAGCTAAGACTACTTTTTGTGACTCCAAAAAACTTATGCACATTTGTTAGAAGATTCGTCCAACCCATCCGAGAGTTTTTACCGAGTGGATTTTATATGCCCTAATGAAAAAAGTAAAAGTAAACTTAGCATAAAACACGAAATCAATGAATACACCCTCCAAGACGCCATAACTCTACCTAAGACTACTTTATTTGACTCCAAAATTGTGTATACATTAAGAGTTGTCACCTTACTATCGGCCGTCAAAACATTTTTGACCTTGATCTCAGCTGACCACGACTGACATCAATGAGCGACACTTAGCGCCTGCGGGGTGACATTTGCTACTTTGATGACTCATCATATATTATCTGAGTAACAAATGATTATAAATAAATCTTTTTTCATTTAAATTAAATTTATTACTTAAAGAAAAAAATAAACGTAATTCATTTGTAATATTTGAATGAAAGTATCAAAAAAATTATGTGTAAAAGACTTTAACCATTAAAATATATAATTATAATTGGTTTCAAGAGAAAAAAGAACAAATAATCAGGTAAATAAAAAGATCGTAAGTGCAATTAGATTTTCTTATTTACTTGATGATAATCGATTATTTAATACATCTACATGTAGATATACAAGTTGATAAAATATATTTATTACATCATGTTTACAAAGAGTAATTTGTTTGTTCAATTCTTTTGAACGCGTTAGTACGCTGGTGGTTATAAAGTAAATTACATTATCGTCAACTGTATTTACAACGTCTTTCATAATACTTTTATTTTCAATAAATTCAATAACTTCATCCGGAACGCAACTTACATTACCCGTTATACAATTTAAATATTCGACGCAAGCGTCAATACACTTTTCTACGTATTCGATAAGATAGTCAAAAGTAACGTTCTTCATAATACAACTCTGCCGAAAACATTTACATACAATAGATTTTCCAGGTCTCCGATCTTCCTCTATTTCGATAGCTTTATCTCGATAGCTGCGTGTGAATTTTAAAATTCAACGATTACTGTAAATCCTTTGATTCCTTAATTCATCAACGTCCCCACGGAAATACTTGACAATATCAATAAAAGTACCTTTAAATTCTTGCCAATCACTGATTGATAACGCTATTCCCTTAAAGTCAGAAGACAGCAGTCGTACAGTTGGTCGGTAATATTCGTCTTTGTAGCTATCGTATTCTAAACCAATGATAATCTTCTTGGTGAAGGACTTGTTTAGTCCATGTAACGTGCCGAATATCTGATACGGATGATGAGTGGTACGTGGTTGGTCAGCCATGTTGTCGTTTCTCTTCAAATGGTTAGAAATGACTGATGTAAAAGTGTCACCATGCCAACTCTTAATATATCTGTCAAATTAGAAGTGGATGTGGAAAGTGCAAATATTGTAAAAGGAGGGAGGGGTATCACATAACAATAAATACTGACATTCCGAAAAGACTGAGGAATATTGCAACAATGTTTTGGCGAGAGTGTCATGTTTCACAAAGATACCAGAAAAATTATTGAGGAACTTCTTGAAACTTGATACGATCGAAAGAATGTTGCATCAGCCAGATGATATCATGTTACAATAATGACATTTTATAGCTGCAGTTTTGTAAACATCTGACAATACAGCAACCTCTGCCAATGAAATTTTTATCAACATCTTTCTTATATTTTACAAATCGTCTGGCTATATCATTATTCTTCAAGTCGGTAGAAAAATTATTTAGAAATTTCTGTAACCCCAAGCCCGTGCTCATGTAATACAAGAACATGATACAAAATTGGCCACATAGATAGGACAATTCGCCCTATAATGGCGTTACATTCCAACGAAATTGTTTACAATTGTTTCGCATGCGATCTATATAGTCCGGTATAAATGGTCGTAATCCAAGACTATCAATATACAAAACATTCCAACATTTATCAATGTATATAGCAATCCAGTGCATACCAGGTTTCGTGATTGTCACTGTTTATCACAAACGTTTGTCGGTTTCACCCACCGACGTGGCGTCTGGTCTGCTGGAAATACACGTGCAGTATGCAAACGGATTGCCGAAAGGCTCTTTAAGATTTCTAAACTGTTCAATACAATATTCAATCTTGTTTTCACAATTTACAGAATCTTGCGTACACAACCAAGATTTTTAGCAATATACATTATTTAAGGCGCAACGATATTTTAAGTAGAAAGGTTACGTATCGGACGATGAATTATTAAAACTCGGACAATTGACATCGTACTCCAAATTAATAATATCACGAGCTATAATTTTGTGTAATATTAGCCACTTTTCGTTTCCTATTATGTATATTTTTCGTGGAGTTTAATAAGTTATCTATATCCAGAGCATCTAACAGTTCTTTATATACATGAAGTATGGTTACATCGTTGAATCGTTGTTGTAGCATTGTCGATCGTAAATACGACTGAGAGAGAGAGAGGCAGACAGATTTGATTTGTTTTTTTTCTTTATTCCACCTTGGGGTAGAACCCCGTCTGGTGCTCAGTAAAATACAATAGATGGATAATAGATTAAATTTGACAGTGTAATTTTAGTTGAATTTGAAATAATTGATATACAAACTAGATTCGTAGAATAATTAGATATTATACATAATATAGAGGTGAATTCACAGAATTACATTTTATGTTTTATATTTTATATGGTTACGGTATAACAATCAAAACAGGATTCAAGTGAGTGCCGTCATAGTTAAGTAAGTAATGAATTGCGAAATAAAAAGTACGTAACTAAAACAGAAACAGATAACTAAAACTAAAACTAAAACTAAAATAGTGACTCTCGCGTGAGTTGGTTAATAGACATTTACAGAATGTACTAAAATTTAGATTATACTAAAATTCCCTCGTTGCGCACACGATCCTCCCAATCAGACACGTCGCGGGCAAAGAGCGCTTTTCGGAGAGATGTTTTGAAGGTCATAATCGACGTCGAAGAGAAGTTTATAACAGACATGGAGTTAAGCAGGGTGGAGGCTTGGATTCTAAAAGATTGCTTGAGCGCTTTGGTACGGAGGACGGGGTAGACTAGCACCTGTGGAGGCTTTCGCTCTGAGCAGCGCAGAACTACTTCTACATTTACTCAAGTGAACCTAGCAGCGAGGTAGTTGGGGTTCTCGAAGGCGATCACCGAGTCGGTGACGCAGATTCGCGCTCTCGAACAGGTATCGGCGAGCCGACGCACTGGGTGAGAGTCAAAGGCGGTGAAATTCCGCAGTGCTGTTTGATCGCGGGGACAAGTGAGGTAGAGAGAGGGGAGATTACGCGCTTTGCTGAAACACAGCTGGGCGGTGTGGTATTATGTACCGCGCAGCACGAACAAATGTATAGATAGATATATATATATATATATATATATATATATATATATATAATGATAGATGCACCTGCAGATCTCACACTGCACGGACCGTGATTCTCCTCGTACTATCGGCAATTCGCACTTAGTACAAAGAGATTTGTTCATAACTATGAGTGCTTAATGACAAATACATTCCGAGATTGTCATCGGGGATCGATCTATCGGTGATTGATCCACGATGCGCTTGGACGATAACCGTTCTCGAAAGTGGCGCTACCTAGTGACTCACGGCTGATCGCGATCGCGCGGTGTTGCCAACTTACGTTTGATCGCGAGTAAAAAATAATGAGGATTGGCGAACACCTAACCTCAAAAGGAGATGTGTAGAAAATATGCAAAACTACGCTGGTCTTTATAAGTGCATTTATTATACTAATCGCGATTGTCTAAAGGCCAAAAAACAAAGTCGCGGGCTCGCACCTAAAACACTGACACACAGAAGCTGTTTTGATACTAGCTAAGATGCGTGTTATCGATATACGCAAATTACAATATTACACAAGAGTCTAATCACCGCTTGTCACGCACTGGCCACTCAGAGCAGCTGACGAGCACGATAACGGATGAGTGTAGCTTGGAGAGCTATGAGACGCAGTGGCGTAGTTGATTTCGCGCCAGGAAAGAAGCCGTACAGCTGTTACTACTGCCAGGTTGTAGTACAGGACAGTCACGCATCCGGTCAGCGATGAGAACGTTGACTTTGACCAAGATGGCAGGAAGGAGCGATGTCCGATGAAGAAAAGGTATTGAAGACAATCAATCCTTTTTGGCGAAATAATTATGTGCCGAGCTGCTTTTTTCTTTAAAACGAGAGCTGGCTGGTTTCAGACTAGTCTGGAATCAATCTCGACTCCCACGGGAGTTTGAAAAATCTGTAGGCAAGGTTAAAATTAGGAGCTTCAAAGAGGCGTCCTTAATACTCAGAGAGAGAGAGAGAGAGAGAGAGAGAGAGAGAGAGAGAGAGAGAGAGAGAGAGAGAGAGAGAGGGAGAGATAGATAGATAGATAGATAGATATACTTTTTATTCATCAAGAGACAAAATCTTACAATTGCATGTACATGTATTTATAATTAAAATATCAGTAGATTTATGTATTTGTTATCTTAACGTTCACTTATTGCATTTCTTACTAAAATAATATTATTCGCTTTATCAGTTCGTCAGTTTATAAAATTTAAATGTAATGAACTAGTCATAGTCAGATATCACAGAAACACGCTTCGTCAAAAAATAATACATAGAATAAAATAAATACAATAGAGATAACATATAAAAATAAAAGAATACATACACATACTTTGCTAAATTTTTACGTATACTATCACGTCAAAATTTAAAACACACTCATTCATGACACTTTAACAATCACGCTAATAAATACATTCACACCTAACACTAAACATATTTAATAAATAAATAAATTAATAAATAAATAAGTCGAATAAATAAATAAACCAGATAAATAATTAAATTAAATAAATAAATAAATAATTTTAAATAAATAAATAAATAAATTTAAATAAATAAATAAATAAATTTAAATAAATAAATAAATAAATTTAAATAAATAAATAAATAAATTTAAATAAATAAATAAATAAATTTAAATAAATAAATAAATAAATTTAAATAAATAAATAAATAAATTTAAATAAATAAATAAATAAATTTAAATAAATAAATAAATAAATTTAAATAAATAAATAAATAAATTTAAATAAATAAATAAATAAATTTAAATAAATAAATAAATAAATTTAAATAAATAAATAAATAAATTTAAATAAATAAATTAAATAAATAAATAATTCAAATAAATAAATAGCTTAAATAAATATCCGAGTCACCTCTATACATTCTTTTCACCATGTAATTGCTTAAGGTGCCTGCTAAACGCCGTTTTAAATTTACAAAAAGATGGCAGGCACCTCACACTGCTCGGGAGCGAATTCCAGAGGTGCGCACCTTGAACTCTAAATGAGAAAAGGCCCTTATCGGTGCGCAACCCCGGAACCGAGAGCTCTTTCATACCACCCATACTTGAAGTCCTGGCCTGGTTTTTTCAAAGAGGGCAGTAAGATATGGTGGCTACCGCATGACAACCGCTTTGTAAAGCAGCAGCCCCATAAAATACTCCCTCCTTACCTTCAGATCTAACCAGTCCAGTTTTTTCCTGTAGGCGGTGATATGCTCATCTCGCCTAACACCACATATGTATCTCACACATGCATTCTGTAGACGTTGTAGTCGTGTCTGGAGCTCCCCTGACACGTCAAGAAGAACCACTGAGCAATAGTCTAAGTGAGGTATTACCAGTGCACATGCCAGCTGCTTCCTCAGTATCTTTCTGGTGCTTGAACGGAAAAGTTTTAAGCTATACAGAGCTCTATTTACTTTTCTACTGACCGCATTCAGTTGCGGCTTCCATGTCAACCTTCCATCCATCACCATGCCGAGGTTGGTGACTGTATCGACAAAGGGAACGTGTACGCCGGTCTGTATCTCAATGCCTTGCAAGTCAAGGTTCTGAACCTGTTTGATGTTATGATCAGATCCAAAAATGATCGCCTTTGTCTTGCCGACATTGAGGCGCAGGCCAGCTGACGTTGCCCAGTTCGACACTGCTTGTGCTACAGCCGACATGCGACTGATACCATCACGAAGACCCTTCAGGGTCACTTGTGTGTAGGTTTGCAGGTCGTCACCGTAAAGTATGTGTTCAACACCATCTAAGTCGAGTGCGTCTTGTAAGTCGTTTATGTACAGGCTGAAAAGCAGGGGTCCCAGGACTGAGCCCTGTGGAACGCCAAGATTGGTGGTTAACCAACCTGAATCCCCGTTTGTGTTTGTGACGACTTTCTGTCGTCTCCCCATAATATATGACTTAAGCCACAGGAGAACACTCCTGGAGAATCCCATGCGCATCAGCTTACGCAGCAGTTTAGTGTGTGAGATGGTGTCGAATGCTTTGCTAAAATCAAACATTAACAAAATAGTCAATAGTTTTTTGTTGTTGTTAATGCCTGATCTTATGTCTTCCGTCAGTTTTAGTAGTGCTGTATGTGTACTGTGATTCTGTCGAAAACCAGTCTGCATCGGGTCCAAAGTATTATTTTCTCGTAAAAAGTCAGTTATTTGGTCGTGTACTATTTTTTCAAGGACCTTAGAAAGGAAACTCAGTAGGGCAATTGGTCGGAAATCTGACACCGTAGATGGGACAGGCTTCTTCTTCAAAGGCACCAACTGAGCTCCCTTCCAAGTTCCCGGAAAAATGCCACTGGACAGAGAGGAGTTAAAGATCTTAACAATATGATCTCCCACAAACGGAAGAGCTTTAGCCACTATACTTTAGGGAATGCCGTCTTCCCCTCTGGCTTGTGATGAGAAGTGGGCAACAGCCAGAACCACGTCCGAGAAGCTGACTTCTCGGAAAACAAAGCCGTCATCACTGGCAGTGGTCAGGACGTTGTCAAGTTCTTCATCACCCTCATTTTGGGAGATCGACACCCCTGCAAAGTGGGCATTGAGCTCTTCCGGTGAGAAACCATGAAGCTCCTCTCTTGTCTTTGGCAGAAGGCCCAGAGCCATGAGCTCTTTCCAGATATCTTTCTTATTATCAATCGCTTCAGAAATTTTATTTTGTAAAAATCTTTCCCTTGTTTCCTTCATTCGTAATTCAGCTTCAGCTGTAAGGCCCTGATACTCCCGCCACAGTCTGTCGTCATTGATCCGCGCATAGCGTCTTCGTACGGAGTCACGTTTTTTGTAAAGATGTATTAGTTCAGCATCAACCCATGGTGGATTTGTTTTCTTTTTCGGCATGAATTCTTTTAACGGTGCAATTTTATCTATCAAAGCCATGAGGTTGATACTGAGGCACTCTAATTGACTGTCAACACCCGCCGCGGGACCATCGATCCGCGACCAATCACAGTCAGCTAGGTGAGACAGGAGGTCGTCTTGCTGGATCGATTTAAAATTCCTGTAGCTGAAAGATTCAACCACAGGGGATGCAGCAGTTTCGACCCCAATCTCGACCTCTATGATGTTATGATGACTGGGAAAAGGCGCCGGCCGATTGTCCCTGCTCAGTACAACGTCATTGTTATCTGTCAAGATCACATCAATCCACGTGTGAGAATCCGTGAGATGATGAGTCGCACCATGATCAATTATTTGAAGGTTAAGATCATCAGCCAACCGCCTAACAAATTTTGCATCGGCTGACGTACCGAGTAGGTTCGCATTCAGATCTCCCATAATAATTTTGTGACTAAAGTCTTGAGTATGTATCGTTAGTTTGTCTGTTAAATCAGAGCCCTGTAAAAACGGTACGTGTGGTGGTCTGTATATTAAAGCAACAAAGACGGGGGGAAGGCTGCCCTGCTGAACACTGCACATTAAATATTAAGGTATAAATGGCCTGCCCTCCTGTGTTGTTGGAGAGCTACATAGTAAATTGGCCTTGAAAGTGTTATGAATGTACAGGACTAGCCCGCCCCCAAGTTTGTTGCGATCAAGTCTAAGTAGTGAGTAGTCATCGATCTGAATGAGATCACTCCCAACATCAGGGTCAAGGTGCGACTCAGCAATCCCAAAGAGATGGTAGGCAGGACGAGCCGAAAGGTGTTGTTTAATCATGCCAATGTGCCCCATCAGTGAGGTAACATTGACAAAACCTGCCCTCAGTCCCTTAGAGAGAGAGAGAGTGAGAGAGAGAGAGAGAGAGAGAGAGAGAGGAGAGAGAGAGAGAGAGAGAGAGAGAGAAAGAGAGAGAGAGAGAGGGGGTGAGAGAGAGAGAGAGCGGTGATGTTGGGCGTGTATGAAATGAACAATATATCGAATAGCGCGAAATTCAAACTTAGAATCATACAAATACTCTAAATCGTCTTTCATTTCTTTAGAAGTTTTGAAGTTAATTTATTAATAATTTTTTTTAGTTTTCTAGGTCTGGTTTTCCATAACCTTAGGCTACCAAGGTCTGGTTTCACCATAGCTACCATACCGTACTTGACGGCCCTGGTAATACTATATTTAGACGACATTTAATTGTAAATAACTTGTTTATTAAATATTACACTTATGAAGTAAACTTTAATATTGATACTTTAATATTAATAAGAAAAAATATATGAAATAAGTAATTAAATAAATTAATAAATATATATGTATATACGAAGTCATTATATTATATTTAACTGAACGAGCGACTGTTTGCGAGCGAGTATTTTTATTAGTATACGATAAGATGTATTTTGAAAAATATGGATTTTTCATTAGGGCAGAAGTCACTAAATGAAAATCGTTATACAGGAAAATAACCACGATAGACCGTACTGCGCAGCTCTTTCTTATTTATATAATAATTTCAAATTAAATCTTCTTTGAGAAAGCATGTCAAATCAGTTGTCAGAATTTTGCTATCTCAAGGAAAAAGCTTTGTAACGATGATAAAATGTATTTTCAGAGATTCGATGAATCAAGAGGTTGACGAGGTTCCTGAATCATAGAAAAAGGTATACAATAGTTATTTTTTTAAATGTCTGTCTTTATGTCTGTACATATGTGCGTATGTATGTATGTATGTATGTATGTATGTATGTATCTATGTATGTATGTGCGTATGTATGTATGTATGTGTGTATATATGTATCTATGTATGTATGTGCGTATGTATGTATGTATGTATGTATTTATGTATGTATGTGCGTATGTATGTATGTGCGTATGTATGTATGTATGTATGTATGTATGTATGTATGTATGTATGTATGTATATATGTATGTATGTACGCGTGTGTGTATGTATTTATGTATGAATGTGTGTGTGTCTGCTTGTCTGCCTGTATGAATGTGTATATGTGTTTCTGTATGTATGAGTGTATGTGTATGTTTGTATGTGTGTATGTATGTAGCTATGTATGTATGGGCGTGTGTATGTATGTATGTATGTATGTATCTATGTATGTATGTGCGTATGTATGTATTGTAACGGTCCAGAGTTTTTGATTTTGAATTGTTATAAAAACGCGGTTCGCGTGCTAGACCCGACAGATGATAGTTTCATTATCCGGATATTTTAGCTTTGGACCTTCAGAACTCAGGCGAATTATGGCACCTGATTTCGAGATCCGTTCCCTAAGTCCCCTTCTCGATTCTCCACGATTCTCATCCTGCGAGTCGTGGGAAGAAAAAGGGAATATTTTTCGGCCGCGCTCGATCGTCTAGGTGAATTAGGGCACCAAAAACTCTCATACGTCTGACCGGGATTAGTAAATACGCTCGACGTACGCATCGGCGTAATGCGATGCGTACGGAGCGTTGTTAGTAGATATTTCTTTGTTTATTGGCACTCTAATCGCTCTCCAAAGGAAAGCGATGAGGCCATGTGATTGCGTTAAGCAATTTCTTTTATTTTGAAATGAAAAACAAAATCATATAATTTCTATTTTTTTTTCTTTTTTAAACTAAATTTAATTTTATTTAAGTTTTAATAGCTCATTTTGTGCTGTACATATCAGAGTATCAGGTGTACCGACCATGAGAGAGATAGCTGAATTTTGTTTTCCCCTTTTTTAGCTCACCGTGAAGCGGGAGCTTGGCTTGCCCAACTCGCGGTAGACAGAGCGGATTGTCCTGTGAGCCTTACAAGGAGCAGAGTCCCCCTAGCCTCAGTGCGCCCGACCTTTTATAGGCCGAGCGGTGCTATCTATCTCCCTCATGCTCTGCACTCAGTACATGCGCGTGCATACACCGCCGCAGCGTTCGATCGCCGTTCGATCCACGCGCCACTGATCGCCCGCCTGCTCTCCGCGCTAATGATAATATGCCGCGCGTCGGTACATTACCATCGGTTGCGCACTGATGTCCGCTTACCGATTGACTTTATTTATGGATCAGTTGATAAGCGAAACGCGTCTATTCAAAATTTTACATAGACGTACTTCTTGGGCGTTACAGTATGTATGTATGTATGTATGTATGTATGTATGTATGTATATGCGTATGTATGTATGTATGTGCGTATGTATGTATGTATGTATGAATGTATGTATGTATGTATGTATGTACGTGTGTGTGTGTGTATGTATGTATGTATGTATGTATGTATGTTTTTTTTTTTTTTTTTTCTTATAGAGAGAGAGGTTTAAGGCAAATCCATTATGGACCATGACATGATATAGTGAAGTACCACCGTGTGTGAGACTCGCACTCACTAAACCTTCCAGTATACGCCAGGGTTTTTACGCCCCACCGCAACCGGATCCCCTCCGTTCACTTTTTGACCCTTAGTAAAGTGAACCGTGCCCTTTCTTCTGAGTTGACCTCCCCGCGGTACTACCGCCAAGCAATGCTTCGCGGGGGTCATTGGGCTCCTGCCCTCTTCTGTGAATGTGGTCGGCATCACTGGTTCTCCCATTACCGTCATTAGTAGTCTTCCGTGTTGTGTGCCTTCTACTTCTTACCGCATCGTCCGGTCGCCAGCTTCATTCAGCATCTCTCGTCTTTTTCTTCTTCCTTCTTCGTCTTTTCTGACCTTCTTAAGTATATCTGCTGCATAGTTGTTTACTGTGCACCATCCATCCTCCGAAGTCAGCATAGCCTCCATAATCGACTCAGGTGTTACTCTGGTCTGGAGATAGCTCTCAAGTTCTTCTCTTTCCTGTTGGTATCGTGAGCAGTCACAGAAGACATGCTCCGCATCCTCGTCAGCGTCCATACACACTGGGCAGTTTGGACGGCCTTCTAATTTGAATCGGTGCAGGTACGCCCGGAAGCATCCGTGCCCGGTTAAAAACTGTGTGAGGTAGTAATTTACTTCCCCATGTCTTCTTTCGGTCCAGCCCTCTATCCTTGGTATGAGGCGATGTGTCCATCGCCCTTTGCCACTGGAGTCCCATCTTTTTTGCCACTCAGTCAGTGTCTGCTTCTTCGCGGAATCCCAGATGTCCTTCTGAGTGTTGTCATTTTGTTGTCGCTTTGTCTCGAAGACATTCTTTCTCTCCATTGCTAGGAGGTCAATAGGCGGCATGCCTGCTATAATACAGGCAGCCTCATCTGATACCGTACGATAAGCAGACGCGACCCTAAGTGCACTTCGTCTGTATACAGTCGACAGCTTGTTTGCGTACGTTTTCACTAACATGGCATCTGCCCATATAGGAGCCCCGTACAACATAATCGATGTGATTACACTGACTAAGAGCAACCTTCTACCTTGCGTTGGCCCTCCTACATTTGGCATCAATCGAGATAAAGCAGCGCCAACTTTTGCTGCTTTATCACTCACTGTTTCAAGATGCTGCTTAAATGTAAGTCTTGCATCAATGGTAATGCCCAGGTACTTAATGGTTAGTTGAGAAACAATCTGGTGTCCATCCACCATTAGCGTTATTTTCTCCATTTTCTTCCTACTAGAAATAAGAAGAACTTCGGTTTTATGACTGGCCAATTCCAGTCCTGTCTCTGTCAGCCATTCGCGTATTATACGAATAGCCTCGTCAGCTATCTCTGTTATATCTTCTATGCTTTTCGCTACCACGACTAGTGCTATGTCGTCAGCGAATCCTATCACTGTCGCCCCTTTGGGTAACTGTAGCCTTAGTACCCCATCGTACAAGCTGTTCCAAGTCGGTGAACCAAGCACTGATCCCTGGGGTACTCCTCCTGTTACTTCATAGGTCTTGGTGCCATTGTCAGTGTCATATAATAAGATTCTGTCCTTCAAGTAGTCGGACATCATCCTTCTTATATATAAAGGCACTTCTTGTTTACGAAATGCCTCGTGTATTTTGGTCCATTTGGCCGAGTTGAATGCATTTTTGACGTCCAGAGTGACGACAGCGCAATACTCCTTTGCTCCTCCTTTCCATCTCTTTCCCTCTATCGCTGCGCGCGCAGTGTCAATCACTATGTTCACTGCGTCTAGAGTTGATCGTTTCCTCCGAAAGCCGTATTGGTGTTCCGCAAGTCCCCCTTTTTCTTCTATTGCCTGATCCATTCTGACGCAAATTATGCGTTCCAGAATCTTGCCTGAGGTGTCCAGCATGCAGAGCGGTCTGTATGATGAAGCGTCCTCAGGTGGCTTCTTTCCCTTTAGTAGTAGCACAAGTCGTTGTCTCTTCCAGTCGGCGGGAAATATTCCCTCTTTTAGACATGTGTTGTACAAGTCTATGAAGATCTCTGGTTGGGCGAATATAGCATGTTTGAATGCTATATTGGGAATGCCATCCAGGCCTGGAGCCTTGTTGTTTCCAACCCTCTTGCAAGCGCTTAGCAGTTCCTCCATTGTGACTGGAGGAATAGCTTCTTCGTTTGCCTCTGATTCTATAACACACGGTTCGTCCCGTTGTGTGGGGAACAGTTTAGTCACTACTCGATCTAATAATTGTGGGCACTTGGGAGGGGGTGCGTAGCTTCCTTTGATCTTCTTCATTACTATTTTATAAGGTCTACCCCAGGGGTCTTTATTAACCTCGTCCTGTAATTCCTTCAGGCACCGTCGCTTATTGGTACGGATTGTCTTCTTAAGCTTTCGCTTAGCGTCCTTCATTTCCTGGTGGTAGGCATCTACTAATTCCTGGCCTCTTCCAGTTTTATAGTATTTCTTTCTTGCCCGCTGCTCCTGTCTCCTAGTCCGATGGCACTCGCTACGAGCGCTATCCGCCTCACTATTCCACCAGTATACTGGTGGTCGTCTTTGGTTGGGCACTCTTCTTGGCATAGCTGCGTCGCAGGCTCGGGTGATATTTTTCATCACCTGTTTAGCCTTGCTGTCCGCTGTCCCAAACAGTTGTATTTCCTCCAGTGCCAACAGAAACATCTCCTTATCATAGTCTTTCACTTTCCAACCGATTCTATTGGTCCTTGTACTCGCGCTGGAACCCTGCTTTGATCTTCCTATCTCCATAATTATGGCCTGGTGATCACTATTGGTGTAGTGTTCACTCACGATCCACGTGTCGACTGAGTCAATTAAACAGCTGCTAACATATGTCAGATCTACTATAGATCCTGTGTCCCCTCTTCTAAAAGTGTTGGTACAACCCTGATTAACTAGTACCAAATCTAGGAGTGCGAATGTTTCCAGCAGCACCCGTCCTCTTTGATTAGTCCTTTGGCTGCCCTATTCTACGGCCCATGCGTTAAAATCGCCTGCTATTATTACTGGCTTTCTTCCCGCCATATCCTGTACGAGTCGATCTAACAGTCTTTCGAACTGTTCAATTGGCGCATTAGGCGGGGCATAGCAGCTGTATACGTATATACCTGCTACCTTCGCCCGTACAAATCCTTCCTCACGAGTCATCATTTTTTCCTGGAAAGCTACGTCGCCACATGTCCAGATCGCTGCTTTGCCAGTGTCGTCCGTGTCCCATGATGGCTGGTCCAGATCTCTGTATTGTTCACATATGATGGCCATATCAACCTTCGTCTCTCGAACGTACTGGTTAAGTAGGTCCTGTGCTGTCTCGCAGTGATTTAGGTTTAACTGCACTATCTTCATTATCTTTTTTTTTTTTCTTTTAACTCTTCTAATGCAGCTCTGTAGATAGGACATGTGTAGCTACCGGCTGCATGATCAGTTTTTCCTCCTGCGCTCCTTTCACAGCAGAGTACGCAATTTGGTTGATTCTTACACTCTCTTGCTTTATGGTCTATATTTCCACATTTGTAGCAGAGGTTACTTCGGTCCTGTGCTACCTTGCAACTTTTGGCGATATGTCCAAATCCTAGACACTTATAACATCTAAGTGGACGTATGTTCCTTTCCATCTGCCGTATTCGGCAGACTACCCAGCCTATCTTGATTTTGCGCTTAGCTATCATCTGTTCAGCCATTTTTGCTGGCATTTGGGTGACCGCGGTCTGCGTGTCACCGTATGCCTTACGCAATGATTTTACTACAATCTCGTCCAATGTGGACGCGTCGCTACTTTGGAACTCCCTGCGTAGCGCCTCTAGAATGTCCTCCTTGCTAGTTAGTACGTCGAGATCCTTTATTTCAAAGGCCACTACGTCTTGTAGGGTCCTTATTTTGGTACCCCCATCTAGCACTTCTTGCACCGCTTGCCGGAGTTCCGTAGCCTTCCCTTCCGCTGTGCGTTGGAGTTCCAAAAGCAGGTCCCCAGCCGCAGTCCTGCGTACCCTATTTACGCATTCGCCGAGTGCCGTCAATTTGGGTTCCGCCTTCATCTTTCTCAAGATATCAGCGTAAGAGGTCCCTTCGGCGGCCTTTATAATAAGGGCCTCCGGTCGGGTTGGTCTTGCCCGTGTCGTTTTAGATTTTTTAGTGCCTTTTTGGCTTAAGACACCAGTGTCACTCATCCCGTCTTCTTTTTTCTTCTTTTTCTTTATCTTCCTCGTTTCCTTTACCTGCCAAGGTGTCTCTCTGACTGTGGAGGGCGGTGGTGGGGACTGCGATGTTGTCGTCCTTTGTGCCTTCTTCCTGGCCGCCGTGACCTGCTGCGGTGATGTTCTCCGATGCTTGTTCGGAGTCTGGTCCATCTGTTTCTGAACGAAGGAGGGAGAGGTTTGGCTCTCTCGATCCTTGCTACTTCTATCCTTCGACTGAGTACCTGCTTTGGCCTTCGTAAAGTCCTGTAGCGCTCTGCTAGTAGCCTTCGCCATAGTCTTCAACTCTGTGTGTATGTTTTTCTTACCCAAGATAAACGCCACCAGAGCTTCGACTTGCTCTTTGAGGAGCTTGAACGATCGAGTCTCTTTATCCTGCTCCTTTTCTTGATCTTCTCTTATTCTGTCCTCTATACCTCCACTTCCATACTCCGTCACATGGACAATGGGGGACAGAGGTGTTATCAACTCTCCGTCTGAAGTGCTTTCCAGGCAGTTGTTACTGACTAGTTTCACTCCCTGCTCGTTTACCAGGCTGTTGTTGCTGCCTGGTTTCTGGGTAGGGAACCCAGTTTCAATGACACTTTTTAGGGTATCCGAAGTCCCTACGTTTGTCCTTGCTGGTGTACGTATCATATTTCTTTTTTTTTTTTTTTTTTTCCCTTCTCTCTTCTCTCACCTACTTTCCACTTAGATTTCACTCTCAATTCTGGCTTCGTAGACGTGTATTCTGGCCTCGTGCCCCAGCGCAAGTCGTCCTCGTAAAGTATCCGGAGGGGGGTAGCGGGGCCCCCCTTCTGACCATGACGGGGCCCTGTCCGGGCGCCACCCGGCACCACCATAGCCATCAGGATTTTCGCCGGTTGATAGAGCAGCTAGGGCATGTCGGCTAAACCGCCCCGGGCTCCTGTACTTACCGGCAGCCTGGGAGTGTCAGAGCCCAGTTTATCTCACATCCTCCACCGTCAACAGTCGAAGTTAAGTCGCCCTGCGGCAACCAGCGAGCGTCTGGTCAGCCATGCTTTGAAGATCCATCCTCGTTTCTTGTGGTGATTTTAAACAGATCTTCGTTTGGCTTTTGGTCCGCGGGAGATATTTTATTTTTCTCCTACCCTCTGCAGGCAGTACTACGTATGTAGTATTATGTGCCTACAGCGAGCACTCCTCAATCCGCCACCCGAGGACGCGCCACATGGGGGTACAGCCTCCCCCTCGTGGATGTATGTATGTATGTGCGTATGTATGTATGTATGTATGTATGTATGTATGTATGTATGTATGTATGTACGTGTGTGTGTGTGTGTGTGTATGTATGTATGTATGTATGTGTGTGTGTCTGCTTGTCTGTCTGTATGAATGTGTATATGTGTTTCTGCATGTATGAGTGTATGTGTATGTTTGTATGTGTGTGTGTATGTATGTATGTTTTTTTTTTTTTTTTTCTTATAGAGAGAGAGGTTTAAGGCAAATCCATTATGGACCATGACATGATATAGTGAAGTACCACCGTGTGTGAGACTCGCACTCACTAAACCTTCCAGTATACGGCAGGGTTTTTACGCCCCACCGCAACCGGATCCCCTCCGTTCACTTTTTGACCCTTAGTAAAGTGAACCGTGCCCTTTCTTCTGAGTTGACCTCCCCGCGGTACTACCGCCAAGCAATGCTTCGCGGGGGTCATTGGGCTCCTGCCCTCTTCTGTGAATGTGGTCGGCATCACTGGTTCTCCCATTACCGTCATTAGTAGTCTTCCGTGTTGTGTGCCTTCTACTTCTTACCGCATCGTCCGGTCGCCAGCTTCATTCAGCATCTCTCGTCTTTTTCTTCTTCCTTCTTCGTCTTTTCTGACCTTCTTAAGTATATCTGCTGCATAGTTGTTTACTGTGCACCATCCATCCTCCGAAGTCAGCATAGCCTCCATAATCGACTCAGGTGTTACTCTGGTCTGGAGATAGCTCTCAAGTTCTTCTCTTTCCTGTTGGTATCGTGAGCAGTCACAGAAGACATGCTCCGCATCCTCGTCAGCGTCCATACACACTGGGCAGTTTGGACGGTCTTCTAATTTGAATCGGTGCAGGTACGCCCGGAAGCATCCGTGCCCGGTCAAAAACTGTGTGAGGTAGTAATTTACTTCCCCATGTCTTCTTTCGGTCCAGCCCTCTATCCTTGGTATGAGGCGATGTGTCCATCGCCCCTTGCCACTGGAGTCCCATCTTTTTTGCCACTCAGTCAGTGTCTGCTTCTTCGCGGAATCCCAGATGTCCTTCTGAGTGTTGTCATTTTGTTGTCGCTTTGTCTCGAAGACATTCTTTCTCTCCATTGCTAGGAGGTCAATAGGCGGCATGCCTGCTATAATACAGGCAGCCTCATCTGATACCGTACGATAAGCAGACGCGACCCTAAGTGCACTTCGTCTGTATACAGTCGACAGCTTGTTTGCGTACGTTTTCACTAACATGGCATCTGCCCATATAGGAGCCCCGTACAACATAATCGATGTGATTACACTGACTAAGAGCAACCTTCTACCTTGCGTTGGCCCTCCTACATTTGGCATCAATCGAGATAAAGCAGCGCCAACTTTTGCTGCTTTATCACTCACTGTTTCAAGATGCTGCTTAAATGTAAGTCTTGCATCAATGGTAATGCCCAGGTACTTAATGGTTGGTTGAGAAACAATCTTGTGTCCATCCACTATTAGCGTTATTTTCTCCATTTTCTTCCTACTAGAAATAAGAAGAACTTCGGTTTTATGACTGGCCAATTCCAGTCCTGTCTCTGTCAGCCATTCGCGTATTATACGAATAGCCTCGTCAGCTATCTCTGTTATATCTTCTATGCTTTTCGCTACCACGACTAGTGCTATGTCATCAGCGAATCCTATCACTGTCGCCCCTTTGGGTAACTGTAGCCTTAGTACCCCATCGTACAAGCTGTTCCAAGTCGGTGAACCAAGCACTGATCCCTGGGGTACTCCTCCTGTTACTTCATAGGTCTTGGTGCCATTGTCAGTGTCATATAATAAGATTCTGTCCTTCAAGTAGTCGGACATCATCCTTCTTATATATAAAGGCACTTCTTGTTTACGAAATGCCTCGTGTATTTTGGTCCATTTGGCCGAGTTGAATGCATTTTTGACGTCCAGAGTGACGACAGCGCAATACTCCTTTGCTCCTCCTTTCCATCTCTTTCCCTCTATCGCTGCGCGCGCAGTGTCAATCACTATGTTCACTGCGTCTAGAGTTGATCGTTTCCTCCGAAAGCCGTATTGGTGTTCCGCAAGTCCCCCTTTTTCTTCTATTGCCTGATCCATTCTGACGCAAATTATGCGTTCCAGAATCTTGCCTGAGGTGTCCAGCATGCAGAGCGGTCTGTATGATGAAGCGTCCTCAGGTGGCTTCTTTCCCTTTGGTAGTAGCACAAGTCGTTGTCTCTTCCAGTCGGCGGGAAATATTCCCTCTTTTAGACATGTGTTGTACAAGTCTATGAAGATCTCTGGTTGGGCGAATATAGCATGTTTCAATGCTATATTGGGAATGCCATCCAGGCCTGGAGCCTTGTTGTTTCCAACCCTCTTGCAAGCGCTTAGCAGTTCCTCCATTGTGACTGGAGGAATAGCTTCTTCGTTTGCCTCTGATTCTATAACACACGGTTCGTCCCGTTGTGTGGGGAACAGTTTAGTCACTACTCGATCTAATAATTGTGGGCACTTGGGAGGGGGTGCGTAGCTTCCTTTGATCTTCTTCATTACTATTTTATAAGGTCTACCCCAGGGGTCTTTATTAACCTCGTCCTGTAATTCCTTCAGGCACCGTCGCTTATTGGTACGGATTGTCTTCTTAAGCTTTCGCTTAGCGTCCTTCATTTCCTGGTGGTAGGCATCTACTAATTCCTGGCCTCTTCCAGTTTTATAGTATTTCTTTCTTGCCCGCTGCTCCTGTCTCCTAGTCCGATGGCACTCGCTACGAGCGCTATCCGCCTCACTATTCCACCAGTATACTGGTGGTCGTCTTTGGTTGGGCACTCTTCTTGGCATAGCTGCGTCGCAGGCTCGGGTGATATTTTTCATCACCTGTTTAGCCTTGCTGTCCGCTGTCCCAAACAGTTGTATTTCCTCCAGTGCCAACAGAAACATCTCCTTATCATAGTCTTTCACTTTCCAACCGATTCTATTGGTCCTTGTACTCGCGCTGGAACCCTGCTTTGATCTTCCTATCTCCATAATTATGGCCTGGTGATCACTATTGGTGTAGTGTTCACTCACGATCCACGTGTCGACTGAGTCAATTAAACAGCTGCTAACATATGTCAGATCTACTATAGATCCTGTGTCCCCTCTTCTAAAAGTGTTGGTACAACCCTGATTAACTAGTACCAAATCTAGGAGTGCGAATGTTTCCAGCAGCACCCGTCCTCTTTGATTAGTCCTTTGGCTGCCCCACTCTACGGCCCATGCGTTAAAATCGCCTGCTATTATTACTGGCTTTCTTCCCGCCATATCCTGTACGAGTCGATCTAACAGTCTTTCGAACTGTTCAATTGGCGCATTAGGCGGGGCATAGCAGCTGTATACGTATATACCTGCTACCTTCGCCCGTACAAATCCTTCCTCACGAGTCATCATTTTTTCCTGGAAAGCTACGTCGCCACATGTCCAGATCGCTGCTTTGCCAGTGTCGTCCGTGTCCCATGATGGCTGGTCCAGATCTCTGTATTGTTCACATATGATGGCCACATCAACCTTCGTCTCTCGAACGTACTGGTTATGTAGGTCCTGTGCTGTCTCGCAGTGATTTAGGTTTAACTGCACTATCTTCATTATCTTTTTTTTTTTTCTTTTAACTCTTCTAATGCAGCTCTGTAGATAGGACATGTGTAGCTACCGGCTGCATGATCAGTTTTTCCTCCTGCGCTCCTTTCACAGCAGAGTACGCAATTTGGTTGATTCTTACACTCTCTTGCTTTATGGTCTATATTTCCACATTTGTAGCAGAGGTTACTTCGGTCCTGTGCTACCTTGCAACTTTTGGCGATATGTCCAAATCCTAGACACTTATAACATCTAAGTGGACGTATATTCCTTTCCATCTGCCGTATTCGGCAGACTACCCAGCCTATCTTGATTTTGCGCTTAGCTATCATCTGTTGAGCCATTTTTGCTGGCATTTGGGTGACCGCGGTCTGCGTGTCACCGTATGCCTTACGCAATGATTTTACTACAATCTCGTCCAATGTGGACGCGTCGCTACTTTGGAACTCCCTGCGTAGCGCCTCTAGAATGTCCTCCTTGCTAGTTAGTACGTCGAGATCCTTTATTTCAAAGGCCACTACGTCTTGTAGGGTCCTTATTTTGGTACCCCCATCTAGCACTTCTTGCACCGCTTGCCGGAGTTCCGTAGCCTTCCCTTCCGCTGTGCGTTGGAGTTCCAAAAGCAGGTCCCCAGCCGCAGTCCTGCGTACCCTGTTTACGCATTCGCCGAGTGCCGTCAATTTGGGTTCCGCCTTCATCTTTCTCAAGATATCAGCGTAAGAGGTCCCTTCGGCGGCCTTTATAATAAGGGCCTCCGGTCGGGTTGGTCTTGCCCGTGTCGTTTTAGATTTTTTAGTGCCTTTTTGGCTTAAGACACCAGTGTCACTCATCCCGTCTTCTTTTTTCTTCTTTTTCTTTATCTTCCTCGTTTCCTTTACCTGCCAAGGTGTCTCTCTGACTGTGGAGGGCGGTGGTGGGGACTGCGATGTTGTCGTCCTTTGTGCCTTCTTCCTGGCCGCCGTGACCTGCTGCGGTGATGTTCTCCGATGCTTGTTCGGAGTCTGGTCCATCTGTTTCTGAACGAAGGAGGGAGAGGTTTGGCTCTCTCGATCCTTGCTACTTCTATCCTTCGACTGAGTACCTGCTTTGGCCTTCGTAAAGTCCTGTAGCGCTCTGCTAGTAGCCTTCGCCATAGTCTTCAACTCTGTGTGTATGTTTTTCTTACCCAAGATAAACGCCACCAGAGCTTCGACTTGCTCTTTGAGGAGCTTGAACGATCGAGTCTCTTTATCCTGCTCCTTTTCTTGATCTTCTCTTATTCTGTCCTCTATACCTCCACTTCCATACTCCGTCACATGGACAATGGGGGACAGAGGTGTTATCAACTCTCCGTCTGAAGTGCTTTCCAGGCAGTTGTTACTGACTAGTTTCACTCCCTGCTCGTTTACCAGGCTGTTGTTGCTGCCTGGTTTCTGGGTAGGGAACCCAGTTTCAATGACACTTTTTAGGGTATCCGAAGTCCCTACGTTTGTCCTTGCTGGTGTACGTATCATATTTCTTTTTTTTTTTTTTTTTTTCCCTTCTCTCTTCTCTCACCTACTTTCCACTTAGATTTCACTCTCAATTCTGGCTTCGTAGACGTGTATTCTGGCCTCGTGCCCCAGCGCAAGTCGTCCTCGTAAAGTATCCGGAGGGGGGTAGCGGGGCCCCCCTTCTGACCATGACGGGGCCCTGTCCGGGCGCCACCCGGCACCACCATAGCCATCAGGATTTTCGCCGGTTGATAGAGCAGCTAGGGCATGTCGGCTAAACCGCCCCGGGCTCCTGTACTTACCGGCAGCCTGGGAGTGTCAGAGCCCAGTTTATCTCACATCCTCCACCCTCAACAGTCGAAGTTAAGTCGCCCTGCGGCAACCAGCGAGCGTCTGGTCAGCCATGCTTTGAAGATCCATCCTCGTTTCTTGTGGTGATTTTAAACAGATCTTCGTTTGGCTTTTGGTCCGCGGGAGATATTTTATTTTTCTCCTACCCTCTGCAGGCAGTACTACGTATGTAGTATTATGTGCCTATAGCGAGCACTCCTCAATCCGCCACCCGAGGACGCGCCACATGGGGGTACAGCCTCCCCCTCGTGGGTGTATGTATGTATGTATGTATGTATGTACGTATGTATGTATGTATGTATGTAGGTATGTATGTATGTATGTATGTATGTAGGTATGTATGTATGTATCTATGTATGTATGTATGTGTGTATGTATGTGTGTATGCGTGTATGCGTGTAAGCGTGTTTGCGCGTATGCGTGTATGCGTGTCGCCGTGTAGGCGTGATGGTGCGTATACGTGTATGTGTGTATGCGTAGATGCGTGTATGCGCATATGCGCGTATGCGCGTAGGTGTGTAGGCGTGTAGGCGTGCATGCGAGTATGCGTGTATGTGTGTATGCGTGTATGTGTGTATGTGTATATGTGTGTGTGTGTGTGTCTGTACGCGTGTATGAGTGTGTGTATGTGTATGTGTATGTGTGTTCGTATGGGCGTGTGTGGGCGTGTGCGTGTGCGTGTGGTTGCACGTGTGCGTGTGAGTGTGCGTGTAAATAAGGTGTAATTTAATTTCGATTGATATATCTAACAATAACTTTGAAGTCATATTTGTGAAATATTAACAAAATATTCGTTATAAAAAATAGTAAAAATAGAAAAAAAATTTTTTTGTAATTTTATTAATTTAACTTGTTAATAAACGAGAACCTCTCTTTGGGAAAGCATTCTGCTAAGTCACTTACCAGCGGTTATTTTTAATGCGCTGAGGAGAAGAATCGTCTGATTAACGGTATGAACTTCTTATGAAAAGCTTTCTAGCAGCCGTAGAGCGATCTTTCAGCTCTATGTTTGAAAATTAGCTTGCCATTTCGCGCATAGCGCCGTAAACGTCCTCGACGGGTTGAAACACTTTGTAAATAACTATTCACCGTAAAGTGATTTTTCTCTTTTTTCAATTGATTGACTAATTTCACTATTGAGATCCACGCCAACCCTTTTAACGACGATTTTAGACCAAGATCTCCAAATTGTCAGTTTTCGAATTCTGGGTAACGAAACATTTTTATTTACAAAAAAATACTTGCTGTTACTGCGAATAATGTTTAAGCTGTTTTCTAGAATTTTCTAATACATGATCTTTTTCTCACGTTACTTTTTATATTAAAATTTTATATTATACATAAAAATAAATTCATGAGTACATTAATAATAAATCGAATCACTAATTGGTCTCTGCATACTTTTCGTGTCGAGCATTTTTTAACATCATTAACTCTTCTTCTTCCGAAATGAGTTTTACAAGTTTTGTACCTTTTCTGATTTTGTAGAAGATAATAATACCCATTTTCGTCCGATGACTCTTTCTCCGGATAATTCCTCCTTCTTTACTACATGATGATGGAATGAATGAAGCTTTTGCACCGGACAGTAAATCTATTTGAATTCGTTTTCTGAATATATAAAATGTGAATTCCGTTTATATTTTATTAATGGAATCAAATCTTTTGTGAAAACTTGACTTCTTGCTTTCCAATAATAATAACTGGTATACACACGACCACGCCGTCGGTATCGAACATGAAGTTTATACTTGCCGTATATGTTTACCGTAGATATGTTATCCAAAATTATATTGACTTTTTTATAGCGTTTTTCAGTTTTTAATTTATTTTTACATTATTCAATATTGTTATCCACACCGATCCTTTTAATGAATATTTTAACCCAAAGTCTCAGAATTTAAATTTATTACTCGGTTTCGAGCAGCGGAACCTATTTTTTTTAAATCTAATAGAACCACTTTCTTTGAATCTGTTACATTCAACTGGAAAATGCAAGCCTTGGGTAAGACAATGAATGTAGCATGGTAGCATGCATGTATGTACGCAGAGTTTCAAATTTCTGCTGCTCTATACCGAATTTACGTATATGGAATTTTTGATCGAGCTCGAACTTGCTATTCTATATCAGTAGATATTAATTTCTCGTACTGAACTAATATAATTTGAAGTAGAAATAATGTCTGCATTCTATAACGTAATAATTGCTCTCCCCCAAATAATTTCACAAAATAGTGTACACAGTGCAATAAGAGAAGATTGTAGAAGAGATTTACGTTTAGTTCCGGAAAGTGTGTTACGACGAAATTTTAAAATTCTTTTATCAGACTGTTCATCTAGAGATATTTATCTTGAGGTTAAAAAAGATATTTTCAAGGATATAGAAGTGATGAAAGTAGTTAAGTATGTGATTCATCAGCGAGAGGAACGCATGAAATAAGTGCAAGAGTAAATTTTAAAAAATCTTGAAATAAAATATAAGTATATAAATTTACATATTTTAAGTTACATCAATGTTAAAAATTGACGTACTATTTTCCAAAACTTATAAATATGTAATTTTTATTGTAATAGAAAATAAAAATATTGCCGAATATAAAATTAATTAAAAGAAATTAGATTAATAAATATTTACGTGTTTGAATGATTTGAATGATTACTTAGATAGATATATTAATCTTAAATTTGAATTACTGAAAAAAATCATAGTTTTTTATATGCAAACGACTCTTATAATTAGACTCGAATTATTTTAATCAGATCTATGTAACCCTATTATAATAAATATACATATTATTATAAAATAATAATATTGATTAATATCATTTTTAATCAGTTTCTGAATACGAGGAGCAGGGGAATTTTAAGAGACTGATGGTGAATGAAGCTATAAAGCTATGTACCTATCAGGGTCCATCAACATCTCGACAAGCTGATATATGAGATGACGAAAAAAATCAAAGTATTAAGGAGAAACAGCAGTCAATATCTCCGAATTCTAACAATGAATATGGTAAATATAATTTATCATTGTTATATAACTATCAAAATTATTAAAAATAGTTTAAATAAAAAATTGGGTTGTAGATTCTGCAGAACCATCGACAATTAAATAAGAATTATAAGCGATGAAATCTTACCTAATAAAATTGATGTTACGAAGCTCAAAGAGTGTAAATCGCATGCTTACTTCGAAAAATCAGAGACGGATTCAACGAAAAGTCTGATGATGAACAGTGATAACAACAACAATGTTGAATGTATGTATGGCAAAAAAAAATGTTTTAATAAATACATTTTACTAATATAATTTTAATTTTATTGAATATTAATTAGTAATTTAATTTTATAGGTGTTTGTATTGAATCGATTGAAGACGAGGGTGAAATCTGTTCAGAAGAAAATAATAATAATAATGATGCTTCAACATATTTTAGTGGAGCAGAAGAATATGAAACCAAATTACAAAATGCACAGGTGATAGAACCTCCTGCGGCTTGGCCAACGTATGAGTTTGGAGTGTCTGAATGTAAATTATTCAACTCTTATACTATAATTGAACTAATTTAGTTATCTTTCTCATATCTAAAATCATGAGTTAATTTTACGTTTGTTTTCCTTTATTGGACACATTTAATACACAAGATATTCAAGAACTTTTAAATAATCTTCAGTATTATGAATAATAGGAAAAAAATTCAACTTTTGCAAAATATAGTAATACAAACCAACTTTCCAGGGTCCAAATCGGTAGAGGCATTAGATTGATGGGAAGGAGGAACATGAGGTCGCGGAAGAAGAGGAATGGGAGGAGGGGGAAGAAGGATTAGATAATAGATTTTTAGAAGTTCAACCACCTGATGAGCGATTTGTTTTTTTAAATGGACAGTCTCGTAATTTTAGGCTATTTAAAACAAGGGGTTAAGGATACAAATTTCTTTGATATATCCAGAGGATTCAAATTTAAATCCTATTTTTTGGCAAGAGTGAGCAATTCGTGATATACATACGCATATGACAAATTCCTGCTCAGCTACAGACTTAATAGGTTTTACATTAGAGTGCGACAGTAGTTGGTGGTGCTCGACAAAATTTAACCAATGAATATATTTAAAAAAAATTTATTTTAAATTAAATAGTGATAACTTATATTTTCCGCGATCGCTTGTTGTTACATTAGTATATTCTGAAAGAGGTGATATTCGTACTGGGTATTATATAAAAAACGGAATAGTATCAGGCGTCCTATGGGTTCATTGCAAAAATAATTAGCCGAAAAATTTGTGCGGGAGGCTAATGTAATAATATCCAGCACTGGGTGCGGTATCCGTGAAATTAAACAGTTTCAAAATTATTTGGCTAATCAATCAGTAGCAGTTTCAAATTTCGAATTTATTAACCAGAAGAAGATTTACATACATAGAGTTCGACAAAATGATGCAAATCCCTACAGAGGTAAACTAGTTACCTGTGCCCAGGTCCGGCACATAAACTAAAATAACAGAAAATACTTAAAACTTAACTTACTTAATTAAATCTAACTTAAAAACTAAACTAGCATAGTATACATTGTAAACTAAACTAGTATTGTTGTAAAATTTAGTTGACTTATCTAATAAGAAAAATAGTGTTTGTATATACATATATTTAACAGAATTGCACTTTAGATAATTCAGATATCTTTTATCCAGATTTGTAGTTTATTTTTTTGTGACTTTTTGTCTAGTTCTAGTGTTTTTAGATCATTTTGTAATTTATTGAAAGTTGTTATTGCTTTTGTTTAACTATTTTTATTGCTGACCTTTTTTTGTTTCTGGGAATCACTAAGTTTATTTTCCTAAGGATACTGCTTGACTTAAGGGTGCAGTCTGGAGGTTGAGGTTCAAAATATCGATTCTTTTTTATAATTTGTTTGGAAAGTACAATATTTGGAGAATATACTGTAGAAATTTCAGACCGAAATTCGAAAAATTAAGGAAGTTATAGCACCTATTCGAGAGCGTCTTATAGTTGCGCGCTCTAAGCCACGCGGCAGCTGCAACGGTCGGTCCCCTCTATTGTTGTTGTATAACATTTATACCTGCGTATAGCAGCTGAAAAGTTTGTGTATACTTAAATTTATACCTGTATGTATTATTGTATTATATTTCGAAGCACAGGTATTACACGTTTCGGAGCAAACCAGCAGTAGAAATTTATAACTCAGTGCATAAATATCGAACGAAAATGAATCGAAAAGGATCGAAGCGCAAAACTAGAAGTCCTGGGCAAGCTGCTGTACCAAGAAAATTTCAAGGTAATCAGCATACTGCTGAAAAAGACACTGATTTTGTTAGCACTTCTGCTGATAAAATAAAAAATCAAAGTGATTTCGGTGTGGCTTTGAGTGAAACTTCTACTTATGTACTGCTAAATTTCACTCTAGTGTTCACAGCAATCTGCGATAAAGTGCAAGTTGTGTAATGGTGATAACAAGTTTTTGAAAAAATCAGTGCAAGGATTGGGATTCAAACTGTGTGTGAAGTGCTCGTGTCAAAAATTGTTAATTAACTCTTGTCCGATGATCAGAAATGCGTACGAAGTAAACGGACGCTTTACTTTCGCTATGCGGCTATTCGGCGTCGGTTTAGCTGGCATAAATGTATTTGCTCATTGATGGATTTAGTCTCCGGCTTTAGTGAAAGTAGTTATTGTTATATAATTGACCAAATATATATTGCTGTAAAGGCCGTAGTTGAAACTGTGTTCAAAAAAGCAGTTAAAGAATGAAAAGAAAAAAATGCGGCAAAAGGTCATCCGGAAGATGAGATCACAGTTTCTAGCGATGGTTCGTGGGCGAAGCGTGGATTCACATCGTTTTTCGACATCGTCTCTTTGATCAGAAAGTTTACGAATAAAATCGTGGATGTTATGGTAAAATCAAAAGTGTGTAAAGCATGTGAAAAGTGGGTAGGCAAACAAGAAACGGACGAGTATTTGGAGTGGTACGAAGATCATGCGAAAGAATGTACGTCAAATCACGAAGGAAGTTGGGGAAAAATAGAAGTGGAAGGCGTGATCGAAATGTTTCAGTGATCTGTGAAGTCGTTTGGCGTAAAGTATAAGAAATATATCGGAGATGGTGATTCTAAGACGTTCAAAAATTTATTGGAAGCTGATGTTTACAACGGAATCTTGTGGTTGTAAAGAGAGTGTGTTTTACATAAAAAAACGAATGTTTAGGCGCATGAAGGAAGACAAAAAATCACTTACGCAGTTGTTGAAAGCTATAAAAAAACTTGAAAATGCTGAAAAAATAGAAGCAGAAAAGAAGCAGAAAGCCGAAGAAGAGTCAGAAGGATTCAAAGCGAGTTCTACAAAATAAAACGTAGATCGGCAAAGGATTTGTCGACTAGTAAAGCTGAGAAAGCAAACGGTCTTTCATTAACTAATAAGATGATAGTAAAACTGAGTACATACTACGGATTGGCAATTTTAAGAAATCCAAATTCTCGTGAAGACATGAAGAATGCTGTGTGGGCAACATTTTATCATTTAACATCGACCGATCAAAATCCGCTACATTCCTACTGTTCGGAGGGTCCCGATTGATGGTGCGCTTATCAAAAACATAAATTCGAAAACAATGACACTCCTTTTGTATACCCACCTGCTTTTGACGAAAACATTGCGACTATTTTGATGCCTATATATGAAGAATTATCATCCGATGATCTTTTGGAAAGGTGTTTGGGCAACAATACGCAAAACAATAATGAAAGCTTCAAACTTTTTTTTTTTAATAAAAATGTCCAAATCTTCTACCTGCGATAACGACAAGCTTACAGAACAATAATCCATTCGAATTTTTTGTTTCAGATTACCTGGACTGACGCTACCGCCCGGGCCAGTCACACACTTTTTTTTAGGTGGCCACTTTGGCCGTAATAAGCACTACCTAAATATTGTAAAATGAAATTATAAATTTTTTTTGTGAAGTTAAAGATGTCAATAATAACATATAAAAAATTTGAAATGATTGGATTGTATTTTGTTGTAAAACAAATTCCTGAAATATCCTTGTAAAAAGTACAAAACCTCCAGACTACACCCTTAAGGAATTTACTTTTTAGATTAGGGTAATGATATATTAGTGTTTCAATAGCATAGTTGTTCCAAGTTCAGTGGATTATCAATGGTACGAATGGTGAAATTATTTTTATTATCAATATTGAGTATTCTTTTCAGCAGATTTTGCAATACATCAAGGTTGTCTTTATAAGCACATCCCCAAGCAATTACTCCATAATATATCAAACTATGAAAAGAAGCATAGTATATCGTTCTCATAATTTCAGTCGACATAAATTTGGCGATTTTATAGAATATATATACTAAATATTTCGTTTTCTTTATGATGTATTGAATATGTAAAATTTCCCATTTTAAGTTATAATTTAAGTTATAATCAAATATGATTCCTAAGTACTTGCAACTTTCGACTCTGTTCAACTTTTAATTTTTAATTTTTACATCTAGTTGCGTTGGAACGCTATCACAATAGTTACCAAAAGTCATACATTTAGTCTTATCAGGGTTTAACGATAGTCTATTTACAGCTAACCAGTTATCGACTAGTAACAAATTATTGTTCATAGATTCCTGAGCTTCCTCCTGCGTATCATCAGTAGATATAATTGCAGTATCATTTGCATAAGACAAAATTTCATCAGGATGGATTACCTTCAAGAGATCATTAATATATATAATACAAAGTAGTTGACCTAAATCGGTACCTTGTGGTACACCCGTATATATTTTTAAATAATCACTCTCACTGTCATTTAATTTAACTTTTTGATACCTATTATTAAGATAACTTGAAAGTAAATCCAGTGCCTGCCCTCTAATTCCTATACGGTATAGTTTATCCAGTAATATATTATGATCGACAGTATCAAATGATTTAGCTCAGTCCAAAAAAGTTATTAGTGTTGGTTTACTATGAGCCAAATTATTGTATAGTACATTGGTAATGTAATTTAAGGCATCTTTTATTTCTATATTTTTCATGTAACAAAATTGGTGATCAGATATTATATTTTTTTAACAGAGTCATATATTCTATTACATCGTATTCTCTCGAAAATTTTAGCAACATTTGATATTAATGAAATCGGCCTATAGTATGAAATATTAGATTTTTCTCTAGATTTGTATATAGGTACAATTTTCGCTTTTTTAAGAGTATCAGAGCAAATAGCTTGCTCAATGCATGAATTGATTAAATGTACTAATGGTTAAACAATATGGTTACAGATTATTTTCAATGTTTTGGCATTAATTTTGTCAATACCTCAATTTTTTAATTTCAGTATATTTATTACATTTGTTACCTCATGATAACTCGTTGGATTTATAAAAATGGAATTTTCGTTCATATTTGGCATTGTTAACTCAGATTCAGTCGTTTTAATGGTCTTTTCACTTAGTTTCTTACCTATTTCGCAAAAGTAGTTATTCATAACTTTTTTCCCTACTTTTGTGTTTATAATCTCCCATAACGTTTGAGGATTATTTAGGTTATCTTGAACTAGATTTTTATCATACTTTATTTTTACGTCTAGTATGATCTTGTCTAGAATTTCGGCATAATTGTTGTACTGAATTTTTAAGTGGTCATTAGTATGATCCATTTTCCATAGATTATATAAGAAATCCTTGGTTTCAGAAGATTTTATAATAGCATCTGTGATCCAATTATTCCTATGTGTCTTTTTTGTCTTTCTATTTTTGTTGTTTTTGATAGCTCTACACATAGCTTTATTTCATTTATTAATTTTTCAGTTTTTATTTTATTAATAGCAATACATACAGGGTAGTGGTCTGTTATAGAATGTTTTAATGTATATGTTTCTCTTCTTAAAAAGCTTGTTTTTGAAATAATATTGTCAATGCAAGATCTTTTACAATTGCTAATTGGAGGTCTGGTTACGTCTAAAAAACCAGGAATATATCCCTTATCTAGAAAATTACAAAAAAATTCTTGACTCATTTTATCTAACTGAAATAAATCAATATTAAAATCTCCTATCACTAAATGGTTCTTGATATTTCTTTTTTTATTTAGGAATTTATGTAAATCTAGTACAAATTCAGTCTTACGTATGTCATGACATCTACATATAGCAGAAACTTCCATACAACTGCCATTATTTAAAGTACTATTCGTATTAAGTATTTTAATCCTTCCAGATTCAACAACTTTAGTTGTATGAAGTATTCTTATTAACAATAATATATTCTTCAATATATATTCTTATTAACAAAAACGGTTACGCCGTCATTTTGATTAATTCTACTTAAATTATAGTAACTTTCATAACCATTTATTTCATATAATTTATAATTTTCCTGAACAAAAGTTTCTGTAAATATTACAATGGAAGATATTAACAATTTGTTCAATTTTGCATTCATACTTCTTATATTTACATGTAGTTATAAATCATTTTTATTTTATATAACTTTATTAAGAGTGTCAATACTACCATAAGTTTTTTCTTTTTGCACTGAAACTTTTCGTATAGTTTCTAGATATTCAAAATTATATACTATTTTACTGTTTTTTTACTTATACTTCCTGTTCATTTTTGTTGTATTTGTTGTTGTTGTGGTTGCTGATGGTTATTTATTGTTGTGCTTTGTTTTAGTTGATCCTGTTGATGTACATTGTCTTGTTCCTGGCTGTTGGATTCCTCTTTTTGTGTATCCTGACTGCTGGACATATAAGCAGTTGGTAGACGTATTCACGAAGCCATTGCCAAAAGTCCAGTACCTGCAGTTCCACAAGCAAATTGGATTCGAAGAGCATGAATAAAAACAAGAAATTTAAAAAAAAATTAATCATGCGTATATTTATGTAAAATTTATATTCTTAATTTGTTTTTATTCAATTTAAAATTCTTTTTTCTTAAAATTATTGTATTATCTGCAATTGAGAGTACAGTGGTCTGATTGGGGTTTTATATGGGGTTTCCCCAATCCTTTGCAACAAATGTTGAATCATTTATGTATCACCCAATCTATAAATAAAATAAAATAGTGTTCTTTCTTGTGTTAGCTAGTTATAGATTCATTTTTGAGTGGGAGTATTAACACATATATGCAAAAATCAATAATAACTTAATAAACTTTCCTTGTTTTTTATTCATAAGTAATCATATATACACCTTACTACAGTTACATAGGGATTCGTTTGCTACTACGTCATATTATACAGAACCAAGATGTAACCAATACTTACTCACACTAACTCATACATCTATATACTAAAATTTAAAACACTGATAATACTTTTAAAGTACAGGGGCCTCCGATAGTACATTAGTCAGTTAGTGCGAGTCTGGCAGCACAGGAGAGACTACTTCAATAAAGTACTTAAAGTTATTTCATTGTGTTCTCTTTTAGTATACCTGCTTCCATATTTCCAACAGAAACTCTTTTAAATTACGGGCGTGGTGCTAAAAACTCATATCTCATGAGTTCCTTATGGTATTATGATACCTCTGATCAGTTTGATGCAACTTCAAGTTCTTTTACTTCAGATGAAAAGTGTGTAGACTTAAAAGGATATATACATTGTGATGTATTTTAAAATGAGAAATATCGTATTAATGGCGTGGAACTCCGAAAAAACTGATACGTTCAAGAGATTCTTTTTCTTTAATGGAAACAAATAGTAATACACATTCAGTGAGCACAATTTCGGCTACTTTACTTGTTCGAAGAGCAAAAATAAATCTAGGTATTTTGTTAGCTCATGCTAAAGCATTATCAAAGGCAACGGCGAAGTATCCTCTCACAAGGGTAAAAGTAAAATCTATGACAATGAGAGGAGGGATTCTAGGGAAAACTCTAGATAATGTTATACTCGGTCAATTATCGAAATGAATAATAATCGGTTTCGTAGATAACAGAGCACTAAATGGCCAAAAGACGTTAAACCATTTCAACTTTAAACATTATAATATCAATTTTTTCTCGTTAAATATAGATAGCACTCACATACCCTCAAAACCACTTCAACCGAACTTCAAAGAGAATGTATATATAGATGCTTATCATACTCTATTTTCTGGGAGCGGGATTCACTTTTTGAACCAAGGAAAAATGATTTCAAGAGACAGCTATGCTAAAGAAAGTTGTTTACTTCCTTTTGTTTTGCAAGCACGGTTGTTTGAGAATAGAAGTGCGATTTGCAGAACCATTACAATCAACTGTTAATTGTATCATTTACACATAATACAATAACATCCTTCAAATTGATTTAACAAAACAAGTAATAGTAATAGTCTACTTTGGTGGATAATAAAATATTTGCTGACACGTTGAATAAAATTTTCGATATTCAGCATACAACAAAATAAGTTTATTCGAATCAGTAGTAATTTAGAAACCGTACTGAACAGACGTAAAAAAATAATTATGGATTGTATAGTCGAAATTCAAGGATTTAAGAGTGATAGAGGAAACTCCATTCCAAAAGAAGTAGTAGTTGTTTCAGTTGATAAGTTATTTATGTCGATCTGGATAATTTCACCTGTATGTAACTTTAGTGATTTGGCAAGAGATGCGCGACAAGAAAATAATTATCTCACGCTTCAGGAGCATGGGATAGAATGGTTTGAAGGTGAAATTCCAGAAAAATATGTATTTGCAAACCTTCGTGAATTAACAAAACAATCAAGAAACATTTATGGGCGTGGGAAGGATAAAGTCAAATTATTACAACAACTAATGACAAGAGAAATTATAAATTTGGATGAAGAGGATACTGTATCCTACATTGTATAAAAAATTCTTTAAGAAAGTATCACTATGCATTAAATGATGCATTTAAAATAAAATCGTTGCTGATGCTTAATACAGCTAAAGAAAACGTGCAAATAGAAAGTATAAATGATCATGAACAGTTTCGAAATTCTGGATAAAGTTTGCTCACTCCCAGTCCACATGTACGGAATCTATCCCTTGGATCAAGCGCCGAAGGACTGGATGAAACCTGCGATCCTTATTGTTAATACAGAATCACAGATTACACTAAACCAGGTAGGCATTGGGTCGGAATATATGTCGATAAATCAAGAAATGGATATTACTTTGACAGCTATGGACTTCCTCCGAGTGTGCCGGATAATCTTGAACGTCTTAGAACAAATTGTAGACATTATAGATGGAATACTACCCGACTACAAAGTGAATATCCAGATGACTGTGGACAATTTTGTATAATTTTTTCTCATTAATTTGCAAATGTGTTTGGAATTCATAGATTTAATAATTTATTTAAGTCAGTTTACAAAAAAATGATAAAATAGCCCGAGAGTTTTATGAAAATTTAATTAAGAAAAAGTTTGCGAATCAAAACTTGATGAAAAAAGAAAAAAATTATGTTAATGACGGAAAAAAGTAAATGTCATGAATTGCACGCGAAGGTGTTTTCAAAAGCAAATCCTTCTGAAGTCAATGTACGAAACACGTGAGTTCATATAAAAAAGATTATTAGCAGTTTCGTTAGAATCGTTGCGATCCACGGACGAGCACCTCACTTATTCATTAGTTCTTGAAGGAGCTAGCTGCTACTCATTTATGTACAATTTTGCTTTAAATATAGAAAATAAAAATGTGTGAACACGTACTACCAGAATAATCATTTATAAGTTCTGTCTATAACTTAAACAATAGTAAGACAACATTTATTACTATCGGTCTTCAAGAAGATGAAAAAACACACAATTTGAAACTGTGATAAAATCGGAGGAGTTTTGCAAGCAATCACTTTGACAATTGAAGAATGGAGCCTTTGAAAAGAAAAATTTTAAGAAATTACGACATTCTTAAATGACGGATGTAGCGTTCGGTAGAGAGCACCCATTACCAGCAATGAGAAAATCTGCATAATTTTCACGACGACCTACAATTCTAAAACTGTTATCATAGAAAAAAACCTTGAAGATTCTGACAAAAATTATGAAAATGACGATGGTGCTGAGAAGAAGGAAATACGCATCTACGTTCCAAGTGCGAATTTAAAAAAGTAACGTTTGATAATTTATTGCATATTATTAATTTAATAGATCTAAAGATTAATTATTTGAAAAATCTGAGTGAAAGTGTAATAAATTATAAAATTATCTTATCGGAATGTATGTATGTTTCGTAATGAGGTTTGCGAAAGATTACATATAAAATATAAAGTTTTAGAGGGGCTTAAAAACAAAAGCGATAAAATTGTATCAAATGAAATAATATTTAATAATATATTTGACGAATTGTACACATTTTTGTAAAAGACTTTCTTTTTGATTACTCTTATTCATACAAAAAATAAAATGGGTAAAAGGAATGAACGTAATCAAACATAAATTCTTATTATAATAATTTGTATCCTAGAGAGAGAGAGAGAGAGAGAGAGAGAGAGAGAGAGAGAGAGAGAGAGAGAGAGAGAGAGAGAGAGAGAGAGAGAGAGAGAGAGAGAGAGAGAGAAATTTAATAATTCAGCTGAATTTTTAAACGAATTTCGAAATAAAATTAAAAAATGGAATCACTTTGAATTTAATTAAGTAATTATTTAATACTTTAATAATTATTATTATATTTTAGAGAAGCATGATTTAAAGTTGAGCAAATAAAAATACGTATATTAATAAGATATTACGAAATACATAAATACATAATGAATTTTTAACAAAATTACGAACTATTATCATACTTCAGAGTAAAGATTAATATTATTTTTTCTCTTTTTGAAAAAATGGGAATTGAAAGATATTACGAAATACATAAATACATTATGAATTTTTAACAAAATTACGAACTATTATCATACTTCAGAGTAAAGATTAATATTATTTTTTCTCTTTTTGAAAAAATGGGAATTGAAAGGGACATTAATATTATTTTTTCAAAAAGAGAAAAAATAATATTAATCTTTACTCTGAAGTATGATAATAGTTCGTAATTTTGTTAAAAATTCATTATGTATTTATGTATTTCGTAATATCTTTCAATTCCCATTTTTTCAAAAAGAGAAAAAATAATATTTTTTTTAATCGTATTTTTATTTGCTTAACTTTAAATCATGCTTCTCTAAAATATAATAATAATAATTATTAAAGTATTAAATAATTACTTAATTAAATTCAAAGTGATTCCATTTTTTAATTTTATTTCGAAATTCGTTTAAAAATTCAGCTGAATTATTGAATTTCTCTCTCTCTCTCTCTCTCTCTCTCTCTCTCTCTCTCTCTATATATATATATATATATATATATATATATATATTGTGATGGTTTGATGCTTATAGGGGTCGGCGGCTTTCCAAGCCGGGTGTAGCTACAAGCTGCACGTTTACGACCGGTTGTAGGCACTAGACACGCCGGCCCAGTTGCGTTTCCGATCAGCATTTGAGACTGAAGGTCGCGCTATAACTTAGGTTGCGGCCCGGCTGGCTCGGAAGGCTTCTCTCTCTCTCTCTCTCTCTGTCTCTCTCTGTCTGTCTGTCTCTCTCTCTCTCTCTCTCTGTCTCTCTCTGTCTGTCTCTCTCTCTGTCTCTCTCTCTCTCTCTCTCTCTCTCTCACTCTCTCACTTACCAAGCGCACTGTCGTGCGCTTCGCGACAGCTGCTCTCTCCTCCGAATGCTTGCTATAGTACATGATATTATAATAGATAATATGTGAGATGTGTGACTTTCGCCCGGAGAGTCGATATGACGTTTTGGAAGGGAGTGCAATAATAATTGCATGAGCAACTTCCCTCCCCAGACGCCGAGTAGCCGACCTCGCGGTCCAACTCTCCGTAATCTCCGGCTATATGGGCGAGTTGTGAGCCAAACACAAGATAATAAGACATAATCATAATAATAATAAGAAGATAAAGTCAGTCATATGAAGTATGACATTATTACGTGAAATTAATATATATATATATATATATATATATATATATATATATATATATATATTAATAGTATATATAATAAAGGTTTTTCTAGTGTATTTGTATATTATAATAAGATTAATGTATCAAAAATATGGTTGAAAATATTTATTAAAAATAGACCTCCTACTCTCTTTTGATTCGGTCGGCGATGAAAACATAATCTTTGCGCGTAAATTAGACGCCAGTGAAATGAATGCAAACTGAAAGAAAAGAGTAGTTTTGTAGGTGTAAACGATTAAGGGTGGGGTCGCTCGGCCGGGACGTGCTTTGTAGCGGCCTATCTCCTGCGGCCATAGTTGAGGTCTGTTCCATGGACGTCGAAGTTTTAGTAGTCCTGCGGGATCCTCACTCCCGACTCTGCGCATATCGGTCATTTCGCCCCGGCTTCTGAGTAGCACCTTCCTGTCGCTATGGCCTGTCGTTTCTTGTCTTTCCGCTCTGTAAACTCTTCGAGTTGGGCCTTGACTTTCCGCTCTGTAAACTCTTCGAGTTGGGCTTTTCTGGCCTCCTCGTGTGCCAGACGGAGCTCCTCCTCGGCCCTCACTGCTTTGGCTGTTAGCCGTCTCGATTCGCATGCCCGCTCCTCGACTATTCTCTCAGCTACCTCGGCCGCGCCTTCGGCCGGCTCCCTCTCTCTTCGGTCCTACGCTTCTCGAGCTGTTCGTTGACGCTCGGTTTACAGGGTCTGTTGATCGACTGCTATTTTTAGCTTCTGGCGATGTTTTTCGGCAGCCTGCCTCTCCTTCATCGCTGTTGACAGCGAATACGGCCTCTGCCGTGAAGGGTTCTCCGCCGTCGGCCTGTAGTGGGAGCCGCGAACTCTCGTTCGCCGGGTTGGGGGACGGGTTGGCCGTGTCCCAGGTGAGCAAGTCCAGCAACCGAGCGAGGTTTTCTCGATGTTCCAGACGGATCGTGCCTGGGTATTCGCCGTATTCGTGCGTGAAGTTATCCGGTACGGTCATAGCCTCCCGTAGGGTTTCCACTTCTGCGGTTTTCACGTCGGTCGTAGGCCTGCTGTCGTCGGCCGGTGTGTTTCAGTCAGCTGATGACTCATGGCTCATCTTGGGCAGGTAGTTCTATGATGGTATCTGTGGGATTATTGCAAATAATAGGGTGATCTATGTACGAAATTGAGTACTAATAATAGATTGTAAAGAGTGAAAAAAAGTAATATTGAGATACGTGAAAAATAAAGAACAAACATAGAAAATAAAAAATGTTGTCTATGCGAGCGAGTGATGCATGAGGGGTGGAATAATATGGCAGTATTCGACCCTCGTGTCTAGCTGAGTGTTTGCTCGTTACGCACGCGTTGTTCTCGGTGACAAATTGACTAGCTCCTTTACATTTTTACTCTTCGAGCCTTTCAGTCGCCCGCGTATGCCCTTGTGGCAGTTTTCGCTCGCTATAAGTTCTACATTTTGCGCTGTGAGATTGTGGATGTCGATTGTGGCCGTATCTTCCGTGCTTCGCGCGCGCGCAGGATTTGTGTTTTTGTTTACAATAATGCGCGTTTATATCGGCATACCTCGCTTTTTAAGTGTGTTTGACGCTATCACGGGCATGATGATCGGGCGCTGTTCGCCTTGGCTCGCTATTCCTCCCGTTTCTGAAGACAGCTCTTTGGACAATGGGGTCGGGCGCTCTTCTTCTCCTTCGGATTCTTGCTGCAGCTCACTGTTGTCCGCGTAGTGCGGAGTGAGGTCGGCCACACTGACTTCCCCATGAAATTGTCCGTTTTCATCTGCTAATTCATAGATGTTTGGACTTGTTCGTCCGGTTACACTAAACGGACCAGTGAATCTCGGTGCACACTTTTTCGTTATGTTTTCTGCGGCCGAGGAGTGTACCTGGTTTTGTTTCTGCACTTTCTGGCGCATGGAGTACTGCATCTCTTGGTGCTTAGCATTATAGTACTTTGCTTGGCGAGCTGTAGCTACCTTTGCGTTTTCGCATACATCTCTTTGTAGCTCGCCAAGCTATTCTATCGGCCTTTGCCACTCAGTCACGACCTATTGCTCGGCATTTTCGGCCGCTGGAGCGTCTTCTCTTCGGCGCAGTGACTTTGGATCATTTGGCTGACGGCCGCAATTTAGCATAGCCGGTGTGGTTTTCAAAGACTCTTGCTTGGAGGTGCTTATGGCATACGCAAATTCAGCGACATGTACGTCCTATGTGTTATGATTATCCTCAATAAATTGAGTGATCATGGTGTTCATCGTCCGATTAATGCGGTCGACCGTATTTGGCTGTATATGGTATTTCTGTCACTCAAGAATTTTTCCATCGCGTGGTTTACGAACTCGGTACCGTTGTTTGATTGGAAAACCTTGGGAGTGCCGAATCTTAAAAACACGCGCTAGTACTAATGCTTCATAATGATTACTGCACTCGCATTTCTGATAGCAATGCACTCTATCCAGCGAGTAAACATGTATTTGAAGAAGAGCTGATACTCGTGTCCTGGTGGGGATTTTGGTTGTCGGCCCATTACGTCGCCGGCTGCGACCTCCAACGTGCGTGAAAAGCTGCAAATACCCATGAGGCCGGCGGGCCGGAGCTGCATGTTTTCCTACACCTTTACTCATCGTCGGCCAGTAGTACATAAGCTTTAGGCACTGGTACGTTTTATGGCAGCCGAGATGGCCCGCCATTGGCTCATCATGACATTCGTAAAGTGCCTGCTGCCTTTGCTCCCGCGTAAGTACTAACTTCCATGCACCCTCGTCCTCAAAAATATCATCGATGAATGGTATAGACGATAAGAATAAAGCCGGTCGCCTACTACTTTCCACCATGGAAAATCGAGGGGCTTCTCTCTTACTTGATTTGTCTTTTGAGCCTACCAAGCGTTGATCGTCGGCTCGTCGAGCTGGATTCAGGCTAGGGCTTTGCATACGCGAGAGCGCGTCAGGCACGTTATTCAGTTTGCCGCTGCGGTGTTCCACGGAATATTTGTAGCCTTGAAGCTCCAAAGCCCATCTGGCGAGGCATCCCGAGGGGTAACGCAAATTGCACAGTCACTGTAAGCTGCTATGATCTGTCCTAACTTTAAAGAGGTATGCCTCCACGTTCGGACAAAATTTGCGGATTGCCCAAATCACGGCTGGGCATTCGCGCTCCATCGCTGAGTACTTACGTTCGGCCGAGGTCAAAGTTCTACTCACGAAAAAGAGAACTCTTTCCTCACCCTCGATCACCTGCATAAGCACGGTCCCGAGCTCTGTATTTGAGATGTCGGTTTCTATGCAGTATTGTAGATCGAAGTACGGCCGATGTAAAACAGGGGCTGAGGCGAGGAGTGTTTTTAACTGCTCAAACGAGTTTTGCTGCTTCGCCCCATATGTATTTCCTCCTTTTCCTCATCAGCTGATTCAAAGGTTCAGGTAATTTAGCGAAGTTCACGAAGAATTTACGGTACCACGACGCTATACCCAAAATCTGCGCAGTTGTTTGAGCGTTTTTGACGCCGGGAACTCCATAATTGACTAGATTTTGTCGGGATCCGAACGAAATCCATCACGATTTATGAGCACTCTAAGGTACTTCACCTGCTCTCGGCAGAACACACCTTTCTCCCGATTAATGGTGAGATTAACTCGAGCATTTACATGTGCTCCTCTGAAGTCTCGGTGCAGATGATTATATCATCCAAATAGCAGTAACAATACGGCTCAAGGTCAGGAGTTATCAAAGCGTCGAGCAATTCCTGGAAACATGCGGGCGCGTCCGATAAACCATATGGAAGACGTTTTCAGTGGAATAAGCATAGGCCCGGCACAGTAAATGCTGTGATCGGCCGACAATCCTTTTTGACCTTTATTTGGTGATACACGCTACTGAGATCGACTGTACAGATGTATCTCGCACGTTGTCGTTTACTCATGATCGTATCCTAACACGGAAGGGGAAGCGCTCGTATTTGACACAGCATTTATCTTACGGGAATCAATGCAAAAGCGGTAAGTTCCGTTCACTTTCTTAGTCATAACGACCGGGCTTGACCAGCCGCTGTTTCGAGCCCTCGATTATCCCTTCTTCGAGTATGTTGTTCACTTGAACGTGCATCTCCTCTTCTATCCGTTTATAAACTGGATATTACTTATGTTTCGACCGACGATACGACCGACAGGTATCGACGCGCATGTGGTACTCTACTTGATTCGTGAAGCCAAGCGGCCCTTTACCGTCTGGTACAACTATATCGAGTAATTCTTCCAGCATTTTCTGCTCGATAGTGTCGATATCAGCCAAGGCGATCGATGCCAGGGCAGCACCATCCGGCATACGAGTCGTAACTACCACAAGTTTTACTACCTCGTTCGAGTCTGCGACAGTCAGTGTGTTTTGGTGCGGGTTTAGCCGTGCGTCTTTTCCCGAGAATTGTGGAAAGGTGAACAGCGTGTCGGGCATGTAGCCGGGCAGGTTACAGTCCAAACAATATTTCTTTGACCTTCTCGAGCTCGAGTTCGGCGAGCTTGGCTTGCTGCTTGGCTCCGCTGGTTTCTCGGCCGGCTGGTTGCTTCACGGCTCGCTTGTGGTATTTTGCCGCAGATTCTTGTTATCCAGCTTCGGGCTGGGCGATCTTTCCCAAGTTTTTGTTGGTCTAGAGTTATTATTATTGTGAAAGTTTGGCTTTCTTCCATTCTTGGGGATTGAGAACTCTTTTATCCGTTTTTCGACCGCTTTTTCTACTGCTGCAGCAAGATCATCCATGTTTATAGCTTGTACGCCAGCAAGATTCGGCAGTGCTTTGGCTTTGTTATCTGCGGGCAGCCTGAACGCCGCTTCAGGCACCAGGGACTGGTCGGCTATCAGCGGCTGCTTTCTCAGCTCCTTCGGACTGAATCTACGCTCTGCGTCCATTGCTATGACCGTATTCCACACAGGTGGGTCTCCCCTCCCCCATATATATATATATATATATATATATATATATATATATATATATATATATGGGGGAGGGGAGACCCACCTGTGTGGAATACGGTCATAGCAATGGACGCAGAGCGTAGATTCAGTCCGAAGGAGCTGAGAAAGCAGCCGCTGATAGCCGATATATATATATATATATATATATATATATATATATATATGTGTGTGTGTGTGTGTGTGTGTGTGTGTGTGTGTGTGTGTGTGTGTGTGTGTGTGTGTGTGTGTGTGTGTGTGCGTGTGTGTGTCGGTGTGTACAAATTGTATATACATACAAACGCGATGCTCATGTGTTCCGAAAGGGTTATATTTTCAAAAAGAAAAAATAAAAAATAGAGTCATTTATTATTTTTCTTTGTTAACGTTCCGGCGTAAAAGTTAAAATAATAAAATAAAACTTTCTTTAACATTTTTTTATAGTAGTTGAAATAGTAAAGGTTAACTGACAAGCTTTTATACAGGTATTCAATAAACAATAGATATTAAATTCAAATGTATCTACTGGAATTTCTGTTTTTATTTATTACATAATAGCAACTACGGTCATTTATTATTACTCTTGGTGAATCATTTAATCTATCAACAATGAACATCCAATTCGTATATACTTAAACTCTATAATTAACATTTCTTAATAGTAGTTCGTGTTAGTAATTCAGTTATAATTATTTTTGTTAATCCACGTGCGTAAGGGTTATAATAATAAAGTATAACTTTTGGTCCTTTATTTAAAAGCTACCATAAATCACTTAATTTACAACCATTTTTGTCCCTTTATATTATTAGTTTTCCGTTAGCAGTATTAATTGAATCTATTATCATTGAATTAAGCTAAAAATACTCTATTATATTAACGAGCATCATTCAGGCTTATTTTCTTCAGTCACCGTTGATAGTTAATATCTTTGACCTACAGTTACCTACATTTTTTAATAATTATTGTTAATAATTATGTCAGGGTGTAAATAAAATTTTTTTTTTAATTTTCATTGTTTTTTTATGCGCGTGGGTGTATGAAAGGGTGGAGGCGCAAAAGTCAAATCTCGTAATTTTCAGAATTTTTTATTAATATTCGGTACTCGGAGACATTTGCAGTCACTGAAGACGAATCCGTAGATTCTTTTTAATGTTTTTTATATGCGTGGGTGTACGAACACGTGGAGGTGCTAAGGTCAAATCTTGTAATTTTCATAATTTTTTATTCATAAGTTATGCTCGGAGACATTTGACGTCACTGAAGACGAATCCGTAGATTATTTTTTATTCTTTTTGTGCACGTGGGTGTACGAAAACGTGGAGGCGCTAAGGTCAAATCTTGTAATTTTGATAATTTTTTATTCATCAGTGATGCTCGGAGACATTTGACGTCACTGAAGACGAATCCGAAGATTATTTTTTGTTTCTTTTGTGCGCGTGGGTGTACGAAAACGTGGAAGTGCTAAGGTCAAACCTTGTAATTTTCATAATTTTTTATTCATAACTTATGTTCGGAGACATTTGACGTCACTGAAGACGAATCCGTAGATTATTTTTGTTTTTTTCTGAGCGCGTGAGTGTACGAAATCGTGTATACGCAAAAGTCGAATCGCGTAATTTTCAGAATTTTTTATTAATATTCGGTACTCGGAGACATTTGACGTCACTGATGATGAATCCGTAGATTATTTTTTATTATTTTTTATACGCGTGGGTGTACGAAAACGTGGAGGTGCTAAGGTCAAATCTTATAATTTTCAGAATTTTTTATTCATAAGCAATGCTCTGAGACATTTGCAGTCACTGAAGACGAATCCGTAGATTCTTTTTAATGTTTTTTATATGCGTGGGTGTACGAACACGTGGAGGTGCTAAGGTCAAATCTTGTAATTTTCATAATTTTTTATTCATAAGTTATGCTCGGAGACATTTGACGTCACTGAAGACGAATCCGTAGATTATTTTTTATTCTTTTTGTGCACGTGGGTGTACGAAAACGTGGAGGCGCTAAGGTCAAATCTTGTAATTTTGATAATTTTTTATTCATCAGTGATGCTCGGAGACATTTGACGTCACTGAAGACGAATCCGAAGATTATTTTTTGTTTCTTTTGTGCGCGTGGGTGTACGAAAACGTGGAAGTGCTAAGGTCAAACCTTGTAATTTTCATAATTTTTTATTCATAACTTATGTTCGGAGACATTTGACGTCACTGAAGACGAATCCGTAGATTATTTTTGTTTTTTTCTGAGCGCGTGAGTGTACGAAATCGTGTATACGCAAAAGTCGAATCGCGTAATTTTCAGAATTTTTTATTAATATTCGGTACTCGGAGACATTTGACGTCACTGATGATGAATCCGTAGATTATTTTTTATTATTTTTTATACGCGTGGGTGTACGAAAACGTGGAGGTGCTAAGGTCAAATCTTATAATTTTCAGAATTTTTTATTCATAAGCAATGCTCTGAGACATTTGCAGTCACTGAAGACGAATCCGTAGATTCTTTTTAATGTTTTTTATATGCGTGGGTGTACGAACACGTGGAGGTGCTAAGGTCAAATCTTGTAATTTTCATAATTTTTTATTCATAAGTTATGCTCGGAGACATTTGACGTCACTGAAGACGAATCCGTAGATTATTTTTTATTCTTTTTGTGCACGTGGGTGTACGAAAACGTGGAGGCGCTAAGGTCAAATCTTGTAATTTTGATAATTTTTTATTCATCAGTGATGCTCGGAGACATTTGACGTCACTGAAGACGAATCCGAAGATTATTTTTTGTTCCTTTTGTGCGCGTGGGTGTACGAAAACGTGGAAGTGCTAAGGTCAAACCTTGTAATTTTCATAATTTTTTATTCATGACTTATGTTCGGAGACATTTGACGTCACTGAAGACGAATCCGTAGATTATTTTTGTTTTTTTCTGAGGGCGTGGGTGTACGAAATCGTGTATACGCAAAAGTCGAATCGCGTAATTTTCAGAATTTTTTATTCATAATCGGCACTCGGGCACATTTGACGACACTGATGATGAATCCGTAGATTATTTTTTATTATTTTTTATACGCGTGGGTGTACGAAAACGTGGAGGTGCTAAGGTCAAATCTTATAATTTTCAGAATTTTTTATTCATAAGCAATGCTCGGAGACATTTGCAGTCACTGAAGACGAATCCGTAGATTCTTTTTAATGTTTTTTATATGCGTGGGTGTACGAACACGTGGAGGTGCTAAGGTCAAATCTTGTAATTTTCATAATTTTTTATTCATAAGTTATGCTCGGAGACATTTGACGTCACTGAAGACGAATCCGTAGATTATTTTTTATTCTTTTTGTGCACGTGGGTGTACGAAAACGTGGAGGCGCTAAGGTCAAATCTTGTAATTTTGATAATTTTTTATTCATCAGTGATGCTCGGAGACATTTGACGTCACTGAAGACGAATCCGAAGATTATTTTTTGTTTCTTTTGTGCGCGTGGGTGTACGAAAACGTGGAAGTGCTAAGGTCAAACCTTGTAATTTTCATAATTTTTTATTCATAACTTATGTTCGGAGACATTTGACGTCACTGAAGACGAATCCGTAGATTATTTTTGTTTTTTTCTGAGGGCGTGGGTGTACGAAATCGTGTATACGCAAAAGTCGAATCGCGTAATTTTCAGAATTTTTTATTCATAATCGGCACTCGGGCACATTTGACGTCACTGATGATGAATCCGTAGATTATTTTTTATTATTTTTTATACGCGTGGGTGTACGAAAACGTGGAGGTGCTAAGGTCAAATCTTATAATTTTCAGAATTTTTTATTCATAAGCAATGCTCGGAGACATTTGCAGTCACTGAAGACGAATCCGTAGATTCTTTTTAATGTTTTTTATATGCGTGGGTGTACGAACACGTGGATGTGCTAAGGTCAAAACTTGTAATTTTCATAATTTTTTATTCATAAGTTATGCTCGGAGACATTTGACATCACTGAAGACGAATCCGTAGATTATTTTTTATTCTTTTTGTGCACGTCGGTGTACGAAAACGTGGAGGCGCTAAGGTCAAATCTTGTAATTTTGATAATTTTTTATTCATCAGTGATGCTCGGAGACATTTGACGTCACTGAAGACGAATCCGAAGATTATTTTTTGTTTCTTTTGTGCGCGTGGGTGTACGAAAACGTGGAAGTGCTAAGGTCAAACCTTGTAATTTTCATAATTTTTTATTCATAACTTATGTTCGGAGACATTTGACGTCACTGAAGACGAATCCGTAGATTATTTTTGTTTTTTTCTGAGGGCGTGGGTGTACGAAATCGTGTATACGCAAAAGTCGAATCGCGTAATTTTCAGAATTTTTTATTCATAATCGGCACTCGGGCACATTTGACGTCACTGATGATGAATCCGTAAATTATTTTTTATTATTTTTTATACGCGTGGGTGTACGAAAACGTGGAGGTGCTAAGGTCAAATCTTGTAATTTTCAGAATTTTTTATTCATAAGCAATGCTCTGAGACATTTGCAGTCACTGAAGACGAATCCGTAGATTCTTTTTAATGTTTTTTATATGCGTGGGTGTACGAACACGTGGAGGTGCTAAGGTCAAATCTTGTAATTTTCATAATTTTTTATTCATAAGTTATGCTAGGAGACATTTGACGTCACTGAAGACGAATCCGTAGATTATTTTTTATTCTTTTTGTGCACGTGGGTGTACGAAAACGTGGAGGCGCTAAGGTCAAATCTTGTAATTTTGATAATTTTTTATTCATCAGTGATGTTCGGAGACATTTGACGTCACTGAAGACGAATCCGAAGATTATTTTTTGTTTCTTTTGTGCGCGTGGGTGTACGAAAGCGTGGAGGTGCTAAGGTCAAACCTTGTAATTTTCATAATTTTTTATTCATAAGTTATGTTCGGAGACATTTGACGTCACTGAAGACGAATCCGTAGATTATTTTTGTTTTTTTCTGAGCGCGTGGGTGTACGAAATCGTGTATGCGCAAAAGTCGAATCGCGTAATTTTCAGAATTTTTTATTCATAATCGGTACTCGGACACATTTCACTTCGCTGATGACGAATCCGTAGATTATTTTTTGTTTTTTTGAGCGCGTGGGTGTACGAAAGGGTGGATGCGCAAAAGTCACATCTCGTAATTTTCAGAATTTTTTATTCATAATCTACACTCGGGCACATTTGAGTACGCTGATGACGAATCCGCGGATCTTTATTTATTTTTTTTTGTGCGCGTGGGTATACTAAAGAGTGAAAGCGCGAAAGACGAATCGCATAATTTTCAGAATTTTTTATTCATAATCGGTACTCGGACACATTTCACTTCGCTAATGACGAATCCGCGGATATTTTTTTTTTTTTTGTGCGCGTAGCTGTACGAAAACGTGGAGGTGCTAAGGTCAAATCTTGTACTTTTCATAATTTTTTATTCATAAGTTTTGCTCGGAGACATTTGACGTCACTGAAGACGAATCCGTAGATTATTCTTTATTCTTTTTGTGCACGTGGGTGTACGAAAACGTGGAGGCGCTAAGGTCAAATCTTGTAATTTTGATAATTTTTTATTCATCAGTGATGCTCGGAGACATTTGACGTCACTGAAGACGAATCCGAAGATTATTTTTTGTTTCTTTTGTGCGCGTGGGTGTACGAAAACGTGGAGGTGCTAAGGTCAAACCTTGTAATTTTCATAATTTTTTATTCATAAGTTATGTTCGGAGACATTTGACGTCACTGAAGACGAATCCGTAGATTATTTTTGTTTTTTTCTGAGCGCGTGGGTGTACGAAATCGTGTATGCGCAAAAGTCGAATCGCGTAATTTTCAGAATTTTTTATTCATAATCGGTACTCGGACACATTTCACTTCGCTGATGACTAATCCGTAGATTATTTTTTGTTTTTTTTGAGCGCGTGGGTGTACGAAAGGGTGGATGCGCAAAAGTTACATCTCGTAATTTTCAAAATTTTTTATTCATAATCGGTACTCGGACACATTTCACTTCGCTAATGACGATTCCGCGGATATTTTTTTTTTTTTTGTGCGCGTAGGTGTACGAAAACGTGGAGGTGCTATGGTCAAATCTTGTAATTTTCATAATTTTTTATTCATAAGTTATGCTCGGAGACATTTGACGTCACTGAAGACGAATCCGTAGACTATTTTTTGTTTTTTTTTTAGCGCGTGGGTGTACGAAAGGGTGTATGCGCAAAAGTCAAATCTCGTAATTTTCAGAATTTTTTATTCATAATCGGCACTCGGGCACATTTGAGTACGCTGATGACGAATCCGGGGACCTTTAATTATTTATTTTTGTGCGCGTGGGTGTACCAAAGAGTGGAGGCGCGAAAATCGAATCGCGTAATTTTCAGAATTTTTTATTCATAATCGGCACTCGGGCACATTTGAGTACGCTGATGACGAATCCGCGGATCTTTTTTTTTTGTGCACGATGCTGTACGTAAACGTGGAGGTGCGAAGGTCAATTCTCGTAATTTTCAGAATTTTTTATTCATAAGCAATGCTCGGAGACATTTCTCGTCACTGAAAACGAATCCGTAGATTATTTTTTATTTTTTTTTGTACACGTGGGTGTACGAAAACGTGGAGGCGCTAAGGTTAAATCTTGTAATTTTCAGAATTTTTTATTCAACAGTGATGCTCGGAGACATTTGACGTCACTGAAGACGAATCCGTAGATTATTTTTTGTTTTTTTTTAGCTCGTGGGTGTACGAATGGGTGTATGCGCAAAAGTCAAATCTCGTAATTTTCAGAATGTTTTATTCATAATCGGCACTCGGGCACATTTGAGTACGCTGATAACGAATCCGCGGATCTTTATTTTTTTTGTGCGCGTGGGTGTACGAAAGAGTGAAGGCGCGAAAGTCGAATCGCGTAATTTTCAGAATTTTTTATTTATAATTGGTACTCGGAAAAATTTACTTCGCTGATGATGAATCCGCGGATATTTTTTTTTGTGCGCGTGGGTGTACGAAAACGTGGAGTTGCTAAGGTCAAATCTTGTAATTTTCATAATTTTTTATTCATAAGTTATGCTCGGAGACATTTGACGTCACTCAAGACGAATCCGTAGATTATTTTTGTTTTTTTGAGCGTGTGGGTGTACGAAATGGTGTATGCGCAAAAGTCGAATCGCGTAATTTTCAGAATTTTTTATTCATAATCGGCACTCGGGCACATTTGAGTACGCTTTAGACTAATCCGCGGACCTTTATTTATTTATTTTTGTGCGCGTGGATGTACGAAAGAGTGGAGGCGCGAAAGTCGAATAGCGTAATTTTCAGAATTTTTTATTCATAATCGGCACTCGGGCACATTTGAGTACGCTGATAACGAATCCGGGGACCTTTATTTATTTATTTTTGTGCGCGTGGGTGTACCAAAGAGTGGAGGCGCGAAAATCGAATCGCGTAATTTTCAGAATTTTTTATTCATAATCGGCACTCGGGCACATTTGAGTACGCTGATGACGAATCCGCGGATCTTTTTTTTTTCTTTTGTGCGCGTGGGTTTACGAAAACGTGGAGGTGCTAAGGTCAAATCTTGTAATTTTCATAATTTTTTATTCATAAGCGATGCTGGGAGACATTTGACGTCACTGAAGACGAATCCGTAGATAATTTTTAATGTTTTTTTGTGCCCGTGGGTGTACGAAAACGTGGAGGTACGAAGGTCAAATCTCGTAATTTTCAGAATTTTTTATTCATAAGCGAGGCTTGGAGACATTTGTCCTCACTGAAAACGAATCCGTAGATTATTTTTTATTTTTTTTTGTACACGTGGGTGTACGAAAACGTGGAGGCGCTAAGGTCAAATCTTCTAATTTTCAGAATTTTTTATTCAACAGTGATGCTCGGAGACATTTGACGTCACTGAAGACGAATCCGTAGATTATTTTTTGTTTTTTTTGAGCGCGTGGGTGTACGAAAGGGTGTATGCGCAAAAGTCAAATCTCGTAATTTTCAGAATGTTTTATTCATAATCGGCAATCGGGCACATTTGAGTACGAAAACGTGGTGGTGCTAAGGTCAAATCTTGTAATTTTCATAATTTTTTATTCATAAGTTATGCTTGGAGACATTTGACGTCACAGAAGACGAATCCGTAGATTATTTTTTTTTTTAAGCGCGTGGGTGTAAAAAAAGGCTGTATGCGCAAAAGTCAAATCTCGTACTTTTCAGAATTTTTTATTCATAATCGGCACTCGGGCACATTTGAGTACGCTTTAGACTAATCCGCGGACCTTTATTTATTTATTTTTGTGCGCGTGGGTGTACGAAAGAGTGGAGGCGCGAAAGTCGAATAGCGTAATTTTCAGAATTTTTTATTCATAATCGGTACTCGGACACATTTCACTTCGATAATGACGAATCCGCGGATCTTTTTTTATTTTTTTTGTGCACGTGGGTGTACGAAAACGTGGCGGTGCGAAAGCCAAATCTCGTAATTTTCAGATTTTTTTATTCATAAGGGATGCCGGAGACATTTGACGTCACTGAAGACGAATCCGTAGATTATTTTTTATATTTTTTTGTGCACGTGGGTATACGAAAGGGTGGAGGCGCAAAAGTCAAATCTCGTAAGTTTCAGAATTTTTTATTCATAATCGGTTCTCGGACACAATTCACTTCGATGATGACGAATCCGCGGATCTTTTTTTATTTTTGTTGTGCACGTGGGTGTACGAAAACGTGGCGGTGCGAAGGCCAAATCTCGTAATTTTCAGAACATTTTATTCATAAGGGATGCTCGGAGACATTTGACGTCACTGAAGACGAATCCGTAGATTATTTTTTTTTTTTTTTTGTGCCCGTGGGTGTTCGAAAGGGCTGAGGCGCGAAAGTCGAATCGCGTAATTTTCAGAATTTTTTATTTATAATCGGTACTTGGACACATTTTACTTTGCTGAAGACGAATCCGTAGATTATTATTTATTTTTTTTGTGCACGTGGGTATACGAAAACGTGGAGGTGCTAAGGTCAAATCTTGTAATTTTCATAATTTGTTATTCATAAGGGATGCTCGAAGACATTTGACGTCACTGAAGACGAATCCGTAGATTAATTTTTGTTTTTTTTAGCGCATGTGTGTACGAAAATTTGAGTACGCTGATGACGAATTCGCGAATCTTTATTTATTTATTTTTGTGTGCGTGGGTGTACGAAAGAGTGTAGGCGCGAAAGTCGAATCGCGTAATTTTCAGAATTTTTTATTCATAATCGGTACTCGGAAACATTTCACTTCGATGATGACGAATCCGTGGATAATTTTTTTTTGTGCGCATGGGTGTACGAAAACGTGGAGGTGCTAAGGTCAAATCTTGTAATTTTCATAATTTTTTATTCATAAGTTATGCTTGGAGACATTTTACGTCACAGAAGACGAATCCGTAGATTATTTTTTTTTAAGCGCGTGGGTGTAAAAAAAGGCTGTATGCGCAAAAGTCAAATCTTGTACTTTTCAGAATTTTTTATTCATAATCGGCACTCGGGCACATTTGAGTACGCTTTAGACTAATCCGCGGACCTTTATTTATTTATTTTTGTGCGCGTGGATGTACGAAAGAGTGGAGGCGCGAAAGTCGAATAGCGTAATTTTCAGAATTTTTTATTCATAATCGGCACTCGGGCACATTTGAGTACGCTGATGACGAATCCGCGGATCTTTTTTTATTTTCTTTTGTGCGCGTGGGTTTACGAAAACGTGGAGGTGCTAAGGTCAAATCTTGTAATTTTCATAATTTTTTATTCATAAGCGATGCTGGGAGACATTTGACGTCACTGAAGACGAATCCGTAGATAATTTTTAATGTTTTTTTGTGCGCGTGGGTATACGAAAACGTGGAGGTACGAAGGTCAAATCTCGTAATTTTCAGAATTTTTTATTCAACAGTGATGCTCGGAGACATTTGACGTCACTGAAGACGAATCCGTAGATTATTTTTTGTTTTTTTTTGAGCGCGTGGGTGTACGAAAGGGTGTATGCGCAAAAGTCAAATCTCGTAATTTTCAGAATGTTTTATTCATAATCGGCAATCGGGCACATTTGAGTACGAAAACGTGGAGGTGCTAAGGTCAAATCTTGTAATTTTCATAATTTTTTATTCATAAGTTATGCTTGGAGACATTTGACGTCACAGAAGACGAATCCGTAGATTATTTTTTTTTTTTAAGCGCGTAGGTGTAAAAAAAGGCTGTATGCGCAAAAGTCAAATCTCGTACTTTTCAGAATTTTTTATTCATAATCGGCACTCGGGCACATTTGAGTACGCTTTAGACTAATTCGCGGACTTTATTTATTTATTTTTGTGCGCGTGGGTGTACGAAAGAGTGTAGGCGCGAAATTCGAATAGCGTAATTTTCAGAATTTTTTATTCATAATCGGTACTCGGACACATTTCACTTCGATAATGACGAATCCGCGGATCTTTTTTCATTTTTTTTGTGCACGTGAGTGTACGAAAACGTGGCGGTGCGAAATCCAAATCTCGTAATTTTCAGATTCTTTTATTCATAAGGGATGCTCGGAGACATTTGACGTCACTGAAGACGAATCCGTAGATTATTTTTTATATTTTTTTGTGCACGTGGGTGTACGAAAGGGTGGAGGCGCAAAAGTCAAATATCGTAAGTTTCAGAATTTTTTATTTATAATCGGTACTTGGACACATTTTACTTTGCTGAAGACGAATCCGTAGATTATTATTTATTTTTTTTGTGCACGTGGGTATACGAAAATGTGGAGGTGCTAAGGTCAAATCTTGTAATTTTCATAATTTGTTATTCATAAGGGATGCTCGGAGACATTTGACGTCACTGAAGACGAATCCGTAGATTAATTTTTGTTTTTTTTAGCGCATGTGTGTACGAAAATTTGAGTACGCTGATGACGAATTCGCGAATCTTTATTTATTTATTTTTGTGTGCGCGGGTGTACGAAAGAGTCTAGGCGCGAAAGTCGAATCGCGTAATTTTCAGAATTTTTATTCATAATCGGTACTCGGAAACATTTCACTTCGATGATGACGAATCCGCGGATAATTTTTTTTTGTGCGCATGGGTGTACGAAAACGTGGAGGTGCTAAGGTCAAATCTTGTAATTTTCATAATTTTTTATTCATAAGTTATGCTTGGAGACATTTGACGTCACAGAAGACGAATCCGTAGATTATTTTTTTTTTTAAGCGCGTGGGTGTAAAAAAAGGCTGTATGCGCAAAAGTCAAATCTTGTACTTTTCAGAATTTTTATTCATAATCGGCACTCGGGCACATTTGAGTACGCTTTAGACTAATCCGCGGACCTTTTTTTATTTATTTTTGTGCGCGTGGATGTACGAAAGAGTGGAGGCGCGAAAGTCGAATAGCGTAATTTTCAGAATTTTTTATTCATAAGCGATGCTGGGAGACATTTGACGTCACTGAAGACGAATCCGTAGATAATTTTTAATGTTTTTTTGTGCGCGTGGGTATACGAAAACGTGGAGGTACGAAGGTCAAATCTCGTAATTTTCAGAATTTTTTATTCATAAGCGAGGCTTGGAGACATTTGTCCTTACTGAAAACGAATCCGTAGATTATTTTTTATTTTTTTTGTACACGTGGGTGTACGAAAACGTGGAGGCGCTAAGGTCAAATCTTGTAATTTTCAGAATTTTTTATTCAACAGTGATGCTCGGAGACATTTGACGTCACTGAAGACGAATTCGTAGATTATTTTTTGTTTTTTTTTTTCGCGTGGGTGTACGAAAGGGTGTATGCGCAAAAGTCAAATCTCGTAATTTTCAGAATGTTTTATTAATAATCGGCAATCGGGCACATTTGAGTACGAAAACGTGGAGGTGCTAAGGTCAAATCTTGTAATTTTCATAATTTTTTATTCATAAGTTATGCTTGGAGACATTTGACGTCACAGAAGACAAATCCGTAGATTATTTTTTTTTTAAGCGCGTGGGTGTAAATAAAGGCTGTATGCGCAAAAGTCAAATCTCGTAATTTTCAGAATGTTTTATTCATAATCGGCAATCGGGCACATTTGAGTACGAAAACGTGGAGGTGCTAAGATCAAATCTTGTAATTTTCATAATTTTTTATTCATAAGTTATGCTTGGAGACATTTGACGTCACAGAAGACGAATCCGTAGATTACTTTTTTTTTTAAGCGCGTGGGTGTAAAAAAAGGCTGTATGCGCAAAAGTCAAATCTCGTACTTTTCAGAATTTTTTATTCATAATCGGCACTCGGGCACATTTGAGTACGCTTTAGACTAATCCCGGGACCTTTATTTTTTTTTTTTGTGCGCGTGGGTGTACGAAAGAGTGGAGGCGCGAAAGTCGAATAGCGTAATTTTCAGAATTTTTTATTCATAATCGGTACTCGGACACATTTCACTTCGATAATGACGAATCCGCGGATCTTTTTTTATTTTTTTTGTGCACGTGGGTGTACGAAAACGTGGCGGTGCGAAAGCCAAATCTCGTAATTTTCAGATTTTTTTATTCATAAGGGATGCTCGGAGACATTTGACGTCACTGAAGACGAATCCGTAGATTATTTTTTATATTTTTTTTGTGCACGTGGGTGTACGAAAGGGTGGAGGCGCAAAAGTCAAATCTCGTAAGTTTCAGAATTTTGTATTCATAATCGGTACTCGGACACATTTCACTTCGATAATGACGAATCCGCGGATCTTTTTTCATTTTTTTTGTGCACGTGGGTGTACGAAAACGTGGCGGTGCGAAAGCCAAATCTCGTAATTTTCAGATTTTTTTATTCATAAGGGATGCTCGGAGACATTTGACGTCACTGAAGACGAATCCGTAGATTATTTTTTATATTTTTTTGTGCACGTGGGTGTACGAAAGGGTGGAGGCGCAAAAGTCAAATATCGTAAGTTTCAGAATTTTTTATTCATAATTGGTACTCGGACACAATTCACTTCGATGATGACGAATCCGCGGATCTTTTTTTATTTTTGTTGTGCACGTGGGTGTACGAAAACGTGGCGGTGCGAAGGCCAAATCTCGTAATTTTCAGAACATTTTATTCATAAGGGATGCTCGGAGACATTTGACGTCACTGAAGACGAATCCGTAGATTAATTTTTGTTTTTTTTAGCGCATGTGTGTACGAAAATTTGAGTACGCTGATGACGAATTCGCGAATCTTTATTTATTTATTTTTGTATGCGCGGGTGTACGAAAGAGTGTAGGCGCGAAAGTCGAATCGCGTAATTTTCAGAATTTTTTATTCATAATCGGTACTCGGAAACATTTCACTTCGATGATGACGAATCCGCGGATAATTTTTTTTTGTGCGCATGGGTGTACGAAAACGTGGAGGTGCTAAGGTCAAATCTTGTAATTTTCATAATTTTTTATTCATAAGTTATGCTTGGAGACATTTTACGTCACAGAAGACGAATCCGTAGATTATTTTTTTTTTAAGCGCGTGGGTGTAAAAAAAGGCTGTATGCGCAAAAGTCAAATCTTGTACTTTTCAGAATTTTTTATTCATAATCGGCACTCGGGCACATTTGAGTACGCTTTAGACTAATCCGCGGACCTTTATTTATTTATTTTTGTGCGCGTGGATGTACGAAAGAGTGGAGGCGCGAAAGTCGAATAGCATAATTTTCAGAATTTTTTATTCATAATCGGCACTCGGGCACATTTGAGTACGCTGATGACGAATCCGCGGATCTTTTTTTATTTTCTTTTGTGCGCGTGGGTTTACGAAAACGTGGAGGTGCTAAGGTCAAATCTTGTAATTTTCATAATTTTTTATTCATAAGCGATGCTGGGAGACATTTGACGTCACTGATGACGAATCCGTAGATAATTTTTAATGTTTTTTTGTGCGCGTGGGTATACGAAAACGTGGAGGTACGAAGGTCAAATCTCGTAATTTTCAGAATTTTGTATTCATAAGCGAGGCTTGGAGACATTTGTCCTCACTGAAAACGAATCCGTAGATTATTTTTTATTTTTTTTGTGCACGTGGGTGTACGAAAACGTGGAGGCGCTAAGGTCAAATCTCGTAATTTTCAGATTTTTTTATTCATAAGGGATGCTCGGAGACATTTGACGTCACTGAAGACGAATCCGTAGATTATTTTTTATATTTTTTTGTGCACGTGGGTGTACGAAAGGGTGGAGGCGCAAAAGTCAAATCTCGTAATTTTCAGAATGTTTTATTCATAATCGGCAATTGGGCACATTTGAGTAGGAAAACGTGGAGGTGCTAAGGTCAAATCTTGTAATTTTCATAATTTTTTATTCATAAGTTATGCTTGGAGACATTTGACGTCACAGAAGACGAATCCGTAGATTATTTTTTTTTAAGCGCGTGGGTGTAAAAAAAGGCTGTATGCGCAAAAGTCAAATCTCGTAATTTTCAGAATGTTTTATTCATAATCGGCAATCGGGCACATTTGAGTACGAAAACGTGGAGGTGCTAAGGTCAAATCTTGTAATTTTCATAATTTTTTATTCATAAGTTATGCTTGGAGACATTTGACGTCACAGAAGACGAATCCGTAGATTACTTTTTTTTTTTAAGCGCGTGGGTGTAAAAAAAGGCTGTATGCGCAAAAGTCAAATCTCGTACTTTTCAGAATTTTTTATTCATAATCGGCACTCGGGCACATTTGAGTATGCTTTAGACTAATCCGCGGACCTTTATTTATTTTTTTTGTGCCCGTGGGTGTTCGAAAGGGCTGAGGCGCGAAAGTCGAATCGCGTAATTTTCAGAATTTTTTATTTATAATCGGTACTTGGACACATTTTACTTTGCTGAAGACGAATCCGTAGATTATTATTTATTTTTTTTGTGCACGTGGGTATACGAAAACGTGGAGGTGCTAAGGTCAAATCTTGTAATTTTCATAATTTGTTATTCATAAGGGATGCTCGGAGACATTTGACGTCACTGAAGACGAATCCGTAGATTAATTTTTGTTTTTTTTAGCGCATGTGTGTACGAAAATTTGAGTACGCTGATGACGAATTCGCGAATCTTTATTTATTTATTTTTGTGTGCGTGGGTGTACGAAAGAGTGTAGGCGCGAAAGTCGAATCGCGTAATTTTCAGAATTTTTTATTCATAATCGGTACTCGGAAACATTTCACTTCGATGATGACGAATCCGCGGATAATTTTTTTTTGTGCGCATGGGTGTACGAAAACGTGGAGGTGCTAAGGTCAAACCTTGTAATTTTCATAATTTTTTATTCATAATTTATGCTTGGAGACATTTGACGTCACAGAAGACGAATCCGTAGATTACTTTTTTTTTAAGCGCGTGGGTGTAAAAAAAGGCTGTATGCGCAAAAGTCAAATCTCGTACTTTTCAGAATTTTTTATTCATAATCGGCACTCGGGCACATTTGAGTACGCTTTAGACTAATCCGCGGACCTTTATTTATTTTTTTTTGTGCGCGTGGGTGTACGAAAGAGTGGAGGCGCGAAAGTCGAATAGCGTAATTTTCAGAATTTTTTATTCATAATCGGTACTCGGACACATTTCACTTCGATAATGACGAATCCGCGGATCTTTTTTTATTTTTTTTGTGCACGTGGGTGTACGAAAACGTGGCGGTGCGAAAGCCAAATCTCGTAATTTTCAGATTTTTTTATTCATAAGGGATGCTCGGAGACATTTGACGTCACTGAAGACGAATCCGTAGATTATTTTTTATATTTTTTTTGTGCACGTGGGTGTACGAAAGGGTGGAGGCGCAAAAGTCAAATCTCGTAAGTTTCAGAATTTTTTATTCATAATCGGTACTCGGACACATTTCACTTCGATAATGACGAATCCGCGGATCTTTTTTCATTTTTTTTGTGCACGTGGGTGTACGAAAACGTGGCGGTGCGAAAGCCAAATCTCGTAATTTTCAGATTTTTTTATTCATAAGGGATGCTCGGAGACATTTGACGTCACTGAAGACGAATCCGTAGATTATTTTTTATATTTTTTTGTGCACGTGGGTGTACGAAAGGGTGGAGGCGCAAAAGTCAAATATCGTAAGTTTCAGAATTTTTTATTCATAATTGGTACTCGGACACAATTCACTTCGATGATGACGAATCCGCGGATCTTTTTTTATTTTTGTTGTGCACGTGGGTGTACGAAAACGTGGCGGTGCGAAGGCCAAATCTCGTAATTTTCAGAACATTTTATTCATAAGGGATGCTCGGAGACATTTGACGTCACTGAAGACGAATCCGTAGATTAATTTTTGTTTTTTTTAGCGCATGTGTGTACGAAAATTTGAGTACGCTGATGACGAATTCGCGAATCTTTATTTATTTATTTTTGTGTGCGCGGGTGTACGAAAGAGTGTAGGCGCGAAAGTCGAATCGCGTAATTTTCAGAATTTTTTATTCATAATCGGTACTCGGAAACATTTCACTTCGATGATGACGAATCCGCGGATAATTTTTTTTTGTGCGCATGGGTGTACGAAAACGTGGAGGTGCTAAGGTCAAATCTTGTAATTTTCATAATTTTTTATTCATAAGTTATGCTTGGAGACATTTTACGTCACAGAAGACGAATCCGTAGATTATTTTTTTTTTTAAGCGCGTGGGTGTAAAAAAAGGCTGTATGCGCAAAAGTCAAATCTTGCACTTTTCAGAATTTTTTATTCATAATCGGCACTCGGGCACATTTGAGTACGCTTTAGACTAATCCGCGGACCTTTATTTATTTATTTTTGTGCGCGTGGATGTACGAAAGAGTGGAGGCGCGAAAGTCGAATAGCATAATTTTCAGAATTTTTTATTCATAATCGGCACTCGGGCACATTTGAGTACGCTGATGACGAATCCGCGGATCTTTTTTTATTTTCTTTTGTGCGCGTGGGTTTACGAAAACGTGGAGGTGCTAAGGTCAAATCTTGTAATTTTCATAATTTTTTTTTCATAAGCGATGCTGGGAGACATTTGACGTCACTGAAGACGAATCCGTAGATAATTTTTAATGTTTTTTTGTGCGCGTGGGTATACGAAAACGTGGAGGTACGAAGGTCAAATCTCGTAATTTTCAGAATTTTGTATTCATAAGCGAGGCTTGGAGACATTTGTCCTCACTGAAAACGAATCTGTAGATTATTTTTTATTTTTTTTGTACACCTGGGTGTACGAAAACGTGGAGGCGCTAAGGTCAAATCTTGTAATTTTCAGAATTTTTTAATCAACAGTGATGCTCGGAGACATTTGACGTCACTGAAGACGAATTCGTAGATTATTTTTTGTTTTTTTTTTTCGCGTGGGTGTACGAAAGGGTGTATGCGCAAAAGTCAAATCTCGTAATTTTCAGAATGTTTTATTCATAATCGGCAATCGGGCACATTTGAGTAGGAAAACGTGGAGGTGCTAAGGTCAAATCATGTAATTTTCATAATTTTTTATTCATAAGTTATGCTTGGAGACATTTGACGTCACAGAAGACGAATCCGTAGATTATTTTTTTTTTTAAGCGCGTGGGTGTAAAAAAAGGCTGTATGCGCAAAAGTGAAATCTCGTAATTTTCAGAATGTTTTATTCATAATCGGCAATCGGGCACATTTGAGTACGAAAACGTGGAGGTGCTAAAGTCAAATCTTGTAATTTTCATAATTTTTTATTCATAAGTTATGCTTGGAGACATTTGACGTCACAGAAGACGAATCCGTAGATTACTTTTTTTTTAAGCGCGTGGGTGTAAAAAAAGGCTGTATGCGCAAAAGTCAAATCTCGTACTTTTCAGAATTTTTTATTCATAATCGGCACTCGGGCACATTTGAGTACGCTTTAGACTAATCCGCGGACCTTTATTTATTTTTTTTTGTGCCCGTGGGTGTTCGAAAGGGCTGAGGCGCGAAAGTCGAATCGCGTAATTTTCAGAATTTTTTATTTATAATCGGTACTTGGACACATTTTACTTTGCTGAAGACGAATCCGTAGATTATTATTTTTTTTTGTGCACGTGGGTATACGAAAACGTGGAGGTGCTAAGGTCAAATCTTGTAATTTTCATAATTTGTTATTCATAAGGGATGCTCGGAGACATTTGACGTCACTGAAGACGAATCCGTAGATTAATTTTTGTTTTTTTTAGCGCATGTGTGTACGAAAATTTGAGTACGCTGATGACGAATTCGCGAATCTTTATTTATTTATTTTTGTGTGCGTGGGTGTACGAAAGAGTGTAGGCGCGAAAGTCGAATCGCGTAATTTTCAGAATTTTTTATTCATAATCGGTACTCGGAAACATTTCACTTCGATGATGACGAATCCGCGGATAATTTTTTTTTGTGCGCATGGGTGTACGAAAACGTGGAGGTGCTAAGGTCAAATCTTGTAATTTTCATAATTTTTTATTCATAAGTTATGCTTGGAGACATTTTACGTCACAGAAGACGAATCCGTAGATTATTTTTTTTTTTAAGCGCGTGGGTGTAAAAAAAGGCTGTATGCGCAAAAGTCAAATCTTGTACTTTTCAGAATTTTTTATTCATAATCGGCACTCGGGCACATTTGAGTACGCTTTAGAGTAATCCGCGGACCTTTATTTATTTATTTTTGTGCGCGTGGATGTACGAAAGATTGGAGGCGCGAAAGTCGAATAGCGTAATTTTCAGAATTTTTTATTCATAATCGGCACTCGGGCACATTTGAGTACGCTGATGACGAATCCGCGGATCTTTTTTTATTTTCTTTTGTGCGCGTGGGTTTACGAAAACGTGGAGTTGCTAAGGTCAAATCTTGTAATTTTCATAATTTGTTATTCATAAGGGATGCTCGGAGACATTTGACGTCACTGAAGACGAATCCGTAGATAATTTTTAATGTTTTTTTGTGCGCGTGGGTATACGAAAACGTGGAGGTACGAAGTTCAAATCTCGTAATTTTCAGAATTTTTTATTCAACAGTGATGCTCGGAGACATTTGACGTCACTGAAGACGAATCCGTAGATTATTTTTTGTTTTTTTTGAGCGCGTGGGTGTACGAAAGGGTGTATGCGCAAAAGTCAAATCTCGTAATTTTCAGAATGTTTTATTCATAATCGGCAATCGGGCACATTTGAGTACGAAAACGTGGAGGCGCTAAGGTCAAATCTTGTAATTTTCAGAATTTTTTATTCAACAGTGATGCTCGGAGACATTTGACGTCACTGAAGACGAATTCGTAAATTATTTTTTGTTTTTTTTTTTTGCGTGGGTGTACGAAAGGGTGTATGCGCAAAAGTCAAATCTCGTAATTTTCAGAATGTTTTATTCATAATCGGCACTCGGGCACATTTGAGTACGCTTTAGACTAATCCGCGGACCTTTATTTATTTATTTTTGTGCGCGTGGATGTACGAAAGAGTGGAGGCGCGAAAGTCGAATAGCGTAATTTTCAGAATTTTTTATTCATAATCGGCACTCGGGCACATTTGAGTACGCTGATGACGAATCCGCGGATCTTTTTTTATTTTCTTTTGTGCGCGTGGGTTTACGAAAACGTGGAGGTGCTAAGGTCAAATCTTGTAATTTTCATAATTTTTTATTCATAAACGATGCTGGGAGACATTTGACGTCACTGAAGACGAATCCGTAGATAATTTTTAATGTTTTTTTGTGCGCGTGGGTATACGAAAACGTGGAGGTACGAAGGTCAAATCTCGTAATTTTCAGAATTTTGTATTCATAAGCGAGGCTTGGAGACATTTGTCCTCACTGAAAACGAATCCGTAGATTATTTTTTATTTTTTTTGTACACGTGGGTGTACGAAAACGTGGAGGCGCTAAGGTCAAATCTTCTAATTTTCAGAATTTTTTATTCAACAGTGATGCTCGGAGACATTTGACGTCACTGAAGACGAATTCGTAGATTATTTTTTTTTTTTTTTTTTTCGCGTGGGTGTACGAAAGGGTGTATGCGCAAAAGTCAAATCTCGTAATTTTCAGAATGTTTTATTCATAATCGGCAATCGGGCACATTTGAGTAGGAAAACGTGGAGGTGCTAAGGTCAAATCTTGTAATTTTCATAATTTTTTATTCATAAGTTATGCTTGGAGACATTTGACGTCACAGAAGACGAATCCGTAGATTACTTTTTTTTTTAAGCGCGTGGGTGTAAAAAAAGGCTGTATGCGCAAAAGTCAAATCTCGTAATTTTCAGAATGTTTTATTCATAATCGGCAATCGGGCACATTTGAGTACGAAAACGTGGAGGTGCTAAGGTCAAATCTTGTAATTTTCATAATTTTTTATTCATAAGTTATGCTTGGAGACATTTGACGTCACAGAAGACGAATCCGTAGATTACTTTTTTTTTTAAGCGCGTGGGTGTAAAAAAAGGCTGTATGCGCAAAAGTCAAATCTCGTACTTTTCAGAATTTTTTATTCATAATCGGCACTCGGGCACATTTGAGTACGCTTTAGACTAATCCGCGGACCTTTATTTATTTTTTTTGTGCCCGTGGGTGTTCGAAAGGGCTGAGGCGCGAAAGTCGAATCGCGTAATTTTCAGAATTTTTTATTTATAATCGGTACTTGGACACATTTTACTTTGCTGAAGACGAATCCGTAGATTATTATTTATTTTTTTTGTGCACGTGGGTATACGAAAACGTGGAGGTGCTAAGGTCAAATCTTGTAATTTTCATAATTTGTTATTCATAAGGGATGCTCGGAGACATTTGACGTCACTGAAGACGAATCCGTAGATTAATTTTTGTTTTTTTTAGCGCATGTGTGTACGAAAATTTGAGTACGCTGATGACGAATTCGCGAATCTTTATTTATTTATTTTTGTGTGCGTGGGTGTACGAAAGAGTGTAGGCGCGAAAGTCGAATCGCGTAATTTTCAGAATTTTTTATTCATAATCGGTAATCGGACACATTTCACTTCGATAATGACGAATCCGCGGATCTTTTTTTATTTTTTTTGTACGGAGATTACTTGATCACTTAAAATATTTTTCTTACCAAAATTATAAACAACATTTTCATTTATTATTGACAATTTTTCTGTAAAATCTTAGGAAAATATTTCAATAAGTCCTTTTTTAACTTGTTTAACTGTTTTTTTGTAAACAATAACTTTCTAATTTTTACTTATATAATTACTAATATCAGCATCAGATTTTTGTTTTTCATTTAGGACATTTCTAAAAATAGTCTAAATAATCTAAAAACAGGCAGTCTATTTGTTAAAACCTGCTTTAATAATACATTTTATTAAGAACATAATGTGATGAAAAACGTAACTAATTTTGATGCTATTTTAAGGACCGCATCTGTAGCATTGATTCGATAATTGTAACGATTTGATGATCTCTTCTTTTTTTTGTGCACGTGGGTGTACGGAAACGTGGCGGTGCGAAGGCCAAAACTCGTAATTTTCAGAATTTTTTATTCGTAAGGGATGCTCGGAGACATTTGACGTCACTGAAGACGAATCCGTAGATTATTTTTTATTTTTTTTGGTGCGCGTGGGTGTACGAAAGAGTGGAGGCGCGAAAGTCGAATCGCGTAATTTTCAGATATTTTATATGAAATTCGGCACTCGGACACATTTGAGTACGCTGATGACGAATCCGCGACCCTTTTTTTATTATTTTTTGTGTGCGTGTGTGTACGCAAACGTGGAGGTGTGATGGTCAACTCACGTAATTTTTGGAATTTTTTTTTTAAATCGGCACTCGGGCATACTAAATACATACAAAAAATATCTAATGATATTTTAATCATTTTCTTTAATTTAATATGTTTCCGCTTTTAATTCCTCGTAATTTATTTTTTACATAAATAAAGCACCTAGACATAATATATTATGATTGAAATTATTTTTCAGAACTTTATATAGTAAAAATACTTCAACACTGTAGATAGTATGCCCTTACAGACCATAACAGAAAACTAATACACAAGTAGTAATAACAAAGAGAAGGTATAAGCATTTGTGTACATGCGCATGTAAACACACGTATTAATGCCAGAAATCTGTATAAAGATAAGATACAATACGTCTAAATCTGGGCAAAACGAAACAGTAATGCCCATTGGAGTTTATATGCTACATTGTTTTTTTTTCTTTTTTTTAAATTTTTATTAATTTTTTCAATAAAATAAATTGACTTGGTATTAAATTATTAAAAAATTTGTAAGTATTGGAAAATTTTAGATGAAGATATATACGTATTCAAGATACAGATAATGTAGTATCTTTTTTTTAGCTATTTACCGCTACACAGTTTGATCCTCTCAATCAAGTCGTGAACTTAAACCTCAACACGTCGTATAAATCAAAGTTTGGTGAAAATCATGACTGATACTTCAGGTAATAATTGAAGCAAATTAAATACAAATTCATTAATATATTAATATATATTTCTATGGAATACTACAGATTATAATATTGTATATGTTACAGATAATATTTCTATTGATTCAGGGAAAGATAAAAGAAATATTAGAATATTTTATAATAAAAATTATTCACAAAATTCTCATAAATCAGAATGTAAGTATTTATAAAAAAGTTAATTAATACAACAAATATTAGTACGCATGCACGCCTGTATAGTCATACATGGGCAGGTATACACAAACACTTTAAAAATACTTCAGCAAATATTTTACAATTTAAGCATATGTATTTCCCATATACATACAAGAAAACACATACATATATGTACACTTGGCTGAACAAATAACTTTAATTATTTATGAACTCCCATCATGATAAGTAAGGTAGGTTAGGTAGGTTGCATATTTTAAGTCATATGCAACCGACCTAACATATCTTACATTATCACGGCGGAAGTTCAGAAATATTTAAAGTTATTTGATCCGCCGAGTGTACGTTCATATATACAGTCGATAGAAGAAATAACTTTAAATATGTCGGGGAATTTTCATTCATTTACTGCGTGTTAATTGGTATTTTTAAAGGTTATGTATATTAGGAGGTCGGTAAATAATTTAAGCCAAGTTAACATGTAGCAAATGCTCCCTGCGAAATTCAAAGTTATTTTGTCCGGCGACTTTACATGTACATACACACATATACACATTTACTGAATGTGTTTTACAGAAAATTATATATTTTTCCAAATTCACGCTTGTACACAATTCATACGCTTTTATAACATGACTTGTATTATTCTTGTTATATATTAGTTAATAAGGATATAAACATATAAATAGAATACACTTATACTCTGCAAAAGATTGACAAAAATGAATTAATTTTTAGGAAAATTTTTTAAACGATTATTACAATTATATCCTGCTGAATTTGTATAGTTTAAATTATTCACTAATTGATAATGTTATTTTGTTTAGGTTCTAATGATAAAAATAAAAATAAATATAATGACCAGACATCCATTTAAGAACCGGATGATAAGAAACAAAAATCCAATAAACATAATTTTAAAAATTTGTAACATTTATTTATTTGCAGAATATTATAAATATATTTATAACTTTTAGCTTACAAAAATAAATATAATGAAAATAAGGGAAATAATTGGCGTACAGGAAACAATAATAATAAATATTATAACTATAAAAACAAATATCGACAACGTAAGTTTCAAAATAATAATTTTAAATACTATCAAATTAATTTTACATATTTTTAAATTCTATTAATCATTATTATTTAACTTTTAAGATAACAGTAGAGGAGTCATGGGCGGAAAAAGTCATCGAAGATACAGATATACAAGCAAAATAATACAGCAAAAATTTGAAAATATTAATGTTAGCAATGTTGAAAGCGGCTAAAAATGCCAAATAAAATACTTACTAAATAACATAACTTTATACATAACTTTATGATTTTTTTTAATTGTTGTTTTAATCTGCAAAAAAATTAATATTTCAGTTATGTATAAATATACTTGAAATAAACATAATATTTTAAGTAATTAAAAAAACATTTTAAGTAATGAAAATTCAGTTGTAATACTCTTCGTTACAGGCGACTATATATTCATTACATTTTTTTATTAACTCTAAAAATAATTTAATAAAAAAGCGTAAAATTGGTATAAAAATTAAATGCAAGTATAAAATGAAAACATGACTTTTTTCGTGTTATTTTAAAACGAATGACAAATATAAAATCAGTTTGAACATTAGTAAATATTTTTAATAATTATTTACATTTATGTTGTGACAAGCCTTGTTTCGATTTAAACAATAATGAACATTTCTCACAAGCAATTACACCTTGACAATTTTTGAAATGTGCAGGCATATTTCTTTTTAACAATGACATAGAACATATATCGGACTATACTTTTAATTTAGTTTTATGTATCTCAGAAATATGTCTACTCAAATTTGATTTTAATAGAAGTAATCCACATACACGACAAGCATACGTTTCAATTTCCTTCATGTGCGTTATTTTACAGTGTTAGCGTAGCGCACTCGCTGATTAAAAATATTTGTTACAATCAACAAATGCACATCTGATGGTACTAATTTTGTGAATTTTTACACAACGACTTGTGAAAGAATGTTTCTTTACATTCAGAACATTTATAAGTTTTTTTATAACTATTTCTCATTTTCTTAGCATTAATTTTAGCTATATTAAAATAATTTCTAGGCAATCTACCTTTATCTGTACAATCACAAATCCTTGTATCTAACGTCCTTGTTGAAGAATAAGTTCCGAAGTTGATAGCTTCGGCATATTTAATCATGTATTCACAACAAAATGCATGACACCTTCACCAATGTAAAAAAGATCACCAGCATTTTGTATGGCATAAGTAAGTTGAATTTCCCATTCTTTAAGTAGAATGGGAGAAATAATAAAGCCAGGTTTATGGAAAATCGAACACAGTTTATATTCAGGAAAATGCTCTATGAATTTATTTGATAAGCGGTCGAATTGAGTTTTATCTATAAATCCCCAAACTTTTGAATGACCTTTAATCAATAAATTTATGCTTGCAAAATCTCCATCTTCGCAATGCTTTATAGTCATGCTTCCAGACCACCAACGTACTACATAGCAGTATTAATTCCATCGAATTTTAAAACGTCAAAGAAGTTTGACCAAACATAAAATAGTTTTTTTGTACGGAGATTACATGATCACTTAAAATATTTTTCTTACCAAAATTATAAATAACATTTTCATTTATTATTGACAATTTTTCTGTACAATCTTCGGAATATATTTCAATAAGTCCTTTTTTAACTTGTTTAACTGTTTCTTTGTAAACAATAACATTCTCATTTTTACTTATATAATTACTAATATCAACATCAGATTTTTGTTTTTCATTTAGGACATTTCTAAAAATAGTAACAGGCAATCTATTTGTTAAAACCTGCTTTAATAATATATTTTATTAAGAACACAATGTGATGAAAAACGTAACTAATTTTGATGCTATTTTAAGGACTGCATCTGTAGCATTGATTCGATAATTGTATTTCTTTTGCTCGTGTGCGAGCAATCAGAATTTGTGCCATATCTATTCTGCAAAAAGTTAAAAGTTCTAAAGATATACTCATATACAAATACTAGTAATTCTATAGCGAAGCGTGTAACGTGGCTTTCGTTACCACGGCTTATTTATTAGACTTTTCTCGACACTTTACCGAATTTCTCTATGTTAATGGGCGCCAGGTAAAGCGCGGCTAACTCTGCACGAGCCCTTTCCCAGAGGAAGTTCCGTGAAGTGGAAAATCAGGAATTACTAATTATATAATAAACACACAAAATTTTCTTTTTAAGTACCTAAGCTTTATCGCAGTTAATATACGCACGGTCGCCACATTTACAATTTTTGCGCAATGGATCTATCGGTCGCTATACGATATGGCTACGTTAGCCCTCGCACGCGTCTCTCGCGACGACCAAATCACCACGTTTTCCCGAGTTTTCCGAGTCGCGTAATTTTCTCCCCAATAATTTTCGTAAATCTAATGCTGGCCCGACGCGCACTGATTCTATATAATGGTGTCACACCACCACGAATTTACTCTCCTAACCCCGAGCACATGGCGGCAATGTACGATAATTGTTCCACAAAAAATATATTACTTATAAGTGCCGAGGGAAGCTCGACAATTACAGTCCACTCACCGTCGCAAATCCTGCACGCCTCACGATGCTCCTCACAATCTGGTCGCAAATTTTCCGTTGGAGAATAATCTCGTTGGTAATATCGGATATCAATCTTAAGGTTTTTTTAAACGCGTCTGTGCTTGGTCACGAACGGGCAGACAATTCTAACGTACGTCTATATTCGCTGACGGGCGAGCAGGCAATGCCCAAAATCAGAGAGGGCGGAAATCTCTTCCAAAATTTTCGCTCTTCTTCTCGAACAACTTCAGCCCACACACTTGTTGCTTCCGCCCCTTTCTTTACGGTGATTGGCCTTGATTTTCCCTAAATGCAAAAATCAAGGCCAAGTCTGCGGCGATTTGAGTCGCTAGTGACCATTGGTCAGCTCCGCGATTGCCGCCCTGCCCCCGAAACGCGGGCAATATGAATTGCTAAATATACACGCACGGGCAACCCGACGTGTATATCTATATCGGGCGCTTTCGGTTTTGTCGCTGCCGGACTATCACAGTTGGCAGCGGCGACGTGCGCGCGTCGGCCTACGCTAGGATAGGCCGGCAGCTTCATGCGGCTCGCGCCGCGGCGGCTGCCTGCTCTCCCCTCTGTCGACAGCCGTGTCGGTATCTCTCTCTCTCCCTCTCTCTCGTGGCTACAGCCGAGATGGTGTGCCCCGAGGAAGCCGCCGCTGCTGCTGTGAATCCTCTCTCCTTCCGCGTCTGCGTGCATCGTGAGAGAGGACGGTCGCGCGCGCGCGTGTGTGTATGTGTGTGCGCGGGCAGCGGCTCATCATCCTCGAGAGGCGAGGAAGAAAGAGCAAGCGAGAGAGAGGGTCGCGCGTACAGTGTGCAGTGGTGTTGGTGCTGTGCATGGGTGTGTAGATGTTCGTCGTCGTTGCTTGCTCCGAGCAGTTGTCGCTGCGGCGATCAGCTGGTGCGGCTGGTATGGGTGTGTGCGTGTGTGTGCCGGTCTGTGGCTTTGCTCGCTCGCTACTTCTTATCCTCATTCCCTCAACAAATAAATAACAATTCCCCCCATTAATAACAATAATTATTTAATATAAATTGCTCGGCTCTGGTGACGGGCGACTTGGTCGCGATTGACTGCCCGTGTTTTAATATATCGGGATGTGAAGTACACGTCACAAACTCTCCCCCCATAATACGGGACACACCGCCAGGAGTGGACTGTTTATTCCAATAATCAAACGAGACTCTAGTTGGGCCATTGTATCCCATCAACGCCATTCCCGAACAACCCTCGGCACCAGAGCTTTTGCAAGAAACAATATATATATACTTATACCTAATCAGACTGAAAATAAACAAAAAAAATTATTAATACCTTCACCTTACTACTCCCAATCCGACCACAGAGCAATGGCGCTCATAGATCGCGCGACCATAGAGGAAATTATAAGATTCTAATAAAAAAATTCAATAAATAAATAAATAACAAGAATTCTAACAACTTACTGGGCATGGGTATGTCTTCGCCACTCCATGTTTCGGTCGCTAATGGGTTCTCAGGTTATGCCCTTGGTCGCTGATGCTTAGGGTCTTGGATGTGTCGCTATTTTTGTTGTGGTCGCTAGAGTGATCAGTTTGTTCTCCTTTACTGGCCATCTCGATAAATAACCACTTCAAGGTCGCTTGTAAGGAGGAGGTCGCTACTACTGGGCTTTTCCCCTTGGGGGAATATATCTCTTCAATTCACTCACGTGCACCTCGGGTATTCTTTTATCCTTCCCCATATTTAGCACATATACCAGCGGAGACTTGACTTCCTTGATGGCAAATGGGCCGTCAAACTGGCCAGCTAACTTAGCCAAAAAGCGCTTGTCTTTGTTTGACAAGTGATGGTTTGCCCTCATTACTAAGTCCCCTACCTGGAATGTCGCCTCCTTCCTGCCAAGATTGTAGTATTTGGCTTATCGCTCCTTTGCAGAATCGATATGCCTGATTACTAGGTCACATAGGGCATCCAGTCTTCCTACTCTATCTAACCAATCTTCGGGGTCGCTACTAACAATTGGTCGCTTCGGCTCTACTTCTCTTCGTAAACTCTTCACCGGCCTTGGGTTTCGTCCATAATTCAAGAAGGCTGGTGATACCTTGGTGGTCGCTTGCATCGCAGTGTTGACTGCATGCCGGAACTCATGAAGATGGGCATCCCAATCCCGATGGTCTTGTTTCACGAAGGTCGCTATCATCGTCGTTAGGGTTCAGTTTCTTCTCTCCACTGGATTGGCTTGCGGATGATATGGTGGCGTGGTCACATGGGTCACTCCATACTCCTTCAGAGTGTCGGTCAGGTTCTTATTAATGAACTCTTTCCCATTATCTGTGAGTACGTAGTTTGGTGTTTCCCACCGAAACAAGATGAGCTCCTCTAGGACGCGAGCCACCGACTTGCCATCCACCTTTCTCAGCGACTTTAGCTCGATCCACCGCGTGAAGAGATCCTGGAATACCACCAAGTATTTGAATTGACTCTTACTTGGTGGAAATTCCATAAGATCTGCTACCACTACGGCCCATGGTCGCTCTACAATTCTTTTGCCTAGTAGTCCTATTTCCTGGACGAAGTGGCGCACGTCGTAGTACATGCCTTGCCAGTAGTATTCGCGGGCCACTCGGTCATAGGTCTTCTCAAGTCCCAGGTGTCCCGCGGAGGTGATGGAGTGGCTCTCCGTCATCACTCTCTCACGGTACTCTTCTGGAACGACAAGTCTCCATCCTTCTTCTCGAGATGTCACTGGGTTTAATAGGGGGTCGCTACGAAATTTGTACAACATGCCATCTTCGATTCGACAGTCTGGGAATCGGTGTGGGTGTCTTTGTACTTCTTCCATCCTAGCTACGTATCGTTCGTCCTGTATCTCTTCAAATCCAGCTTATTCCTCGCCATCTTCATAAATCCTGGACAACGCATCAGGCACTTACAGCAGAGTGCCCTTCCGATGGATTACTTCGAAGTCCCACTGCTGCATTTCAAGTGCCTAATGGGCTAGTCGTCCAGTAGGGTCCTTTAGATTACGAAGCCATTGGAGGGCGCTATGGTCGGTGATGGCCTTGAATTCGTACCCTTCAAGGTATGGTCGCAACTTCTTAATGGCCCATAATAACGCCAAGCATTCTCTTTCGGACGTGGTATAATTTCGTTCAGCCGCCGTGAGTACTCTACTCACATATACGATAGGGTGCACTCCATCATCCCCTTCCTGTGTCAAAACCGCCCCAATCGCCACTCCGCTTGCATCACTCTGGACCGTGAAGGTTTTGCCAAAATCTGGTCTTGCCAGGACCGGAGCTACCGTAAGTGCCTTCATTAGACCTTCAAAGGCCTCTTGTTGGTCGCTATCCCATTTCCATTCTTGCCCCTTTCGTAGTAACTTCACTAACGGAATTTTCATCTCTGAGTCGTTCTCAATGAATCGCGAGTACCATCCTACCATACCCAGAAATCGTCTCAGCTGCTTAACGGTCTTCGGTGCTGGATATTCTGTCACTGGCGATACCTTTTCTGGGTCTGGTCGCAGTCCATCTTTATCTAGCAAGAAGCCTAAGTACGTCACTCTAGATCAGCAGAATTCGCACTTTTTCCGATTGACTACCAATCCTGCTTCGATCAGCTTCTTGAGGACCAGCTCCAACCATTGGAGATGTTCCTCAAAGGTCTCGGTCGCTATAATGATGTCGTCCAAGTATCCAAACACATGTGGTTCATACTGGACGCCAAACAAAGCATCGATCAGGCGTTGAAAGGTCATGGGCGCATTCGTTAATCCGAAGGGCATTTTTACGAATTGCCAAAGACCTGACCCCGAAATTGCAAATACTGTAAATTTCTTGCTGGTTTGCTCCATCGGTACTTGAAAAAAGGCTTGCTTGAGGTCAATTTTGGTAAAATATTTGGCTTTACACAATTTGTCCAATATGGAATCCATGCTCCTGATAGGATATGCATCCTTCCGGGTCACTTTGTTGAGGTCGCGATAATCTATACAAAATCTATAACTCCTGCCTGGGTTCTTGATGATTACCGGGGCGCTACTCCATTCACTTGCCGATCGCTCTATTACTCCACTCCTGAACATCTTCTCTATCTCTTCGTGTACTATTTGCAGAAGTTTTGGTTACATTCTCCTTGGCCGATATTGGATGGCGGCTGCGGAGAGGACATATATGTGATGTTCGGTCAGTGTGATCGCTCCTAAATTTTCCGATGGCGGTGGTCTTCTATGGCTTTCCGCTCCTAGTCGTCTGCCTCGGTAATTCCCGCGCATTCGGCGTATGCTGGGGTTGCTTCGATTTCCTCGTCGTCCCAAGATTGCTTCAACGGGCCCTCGTTAGTCCTCCACATCCGCCTGCCGTATCTTACATCAACGTCCCATGGGGTGGTGAAGTCCTGTCCAAGTAAAATGTCGTGGTCGCAAGGATCTACGGCTCTTACCGTTAGCTTCCTGGACCTGACATCCAATTCCATGTTGATGTCCAGATACCCCAATACTTTCTTTGTTCCACCTAACACACTTCTTATAACAGACTTCGCAATCGGTCCTTGAACTTAGCCGCTATCGCTGGTCCTACTCGGGAGACCGTGGCTCCTCCATCAATTAGGGCTCTGTACGGCCTACCACCTAGTATTACCTTCGTGAAGATGCGGTTCTCTGCGCACATACCTGCGACTTCGTCTGCGTCTGGTTCCGGAACCTCCAGTTGGTCGGCTTTCGGCGTACGTAGTACGCTGCTGTCCTCCCCTAGACTAGATGTGGGCACCCCAACATCTAAATCTGTAACAGAGGTGGAGGCGCCCTCCAACGAGGGAGTGGACACCTGTGACCCTTCCAGAAGGTCGACCGCCTCTCGTACGAGGGCTAGGTGCTCGAAATCCTTCTGCTCGTCAGCTGTTGGATTGAGCGCCGTTACGTCGGACCCTTCGAGGATCGGTAAGGTTCTCACTCTTTCGGTCACCGGGCGCAGGAGTCGCCGGATGCTCTGTTGAGAGTAGTTTTGACTGCTTGCTCCAATATCGCCACTCTGCTCTCTCATGGTCGCTAAGTCGCTCTCGTTTCTTTCGACTTTGTCTCTGTTTTCACTGAATTTCTGTATGCCACTGTTATGAAACCCTTTATTCTCTGATTTTCATCTCTCTTCTCAAATTTTGTTGCTCTCACTACTCTTTCTATTCTCTACTTTTTCTCTCTCTTCTCGAATTTTGTTGCTCTCACTACTCTCTCTACTCTCTACTTTTTCTCTCTCTTTTCGAATTTTGTTGCTCTCACTACTCTCTCTACTCTCTACTTTTTCTCTCTCTTCTAGCATTTTGTTGCTCTCACTACTCTTTCTACTCTCTATTTTTTCTCTCTCTTCTCGCATTTTGTTGCTCACACTACTCTCTCTACTCTTTATTTTTTTTCTCTCTTCTTGCATTTTGTTGATTCCACTACTCTCTCTACTTAATGGTCTTGTCGTTGCTATTGATGAGGTCCTATTTAATCCTCCGCTGTTTGAAGTATTACTCCATACTGGGTGAGTCTCCCCGTCTGACAATATGGACTTAATACTTTTAGCTGCCTCGCCTATCATCGATCCACTTCTCTCTTGGTCGCTGCTAGTTTTCGCTTTCTCTGGGGTCGCTATTCTCTTCTCCGGTATGGTCGGTTGGGCGCTATGCTGGCTTTCATTTATTGTTGCCAGTTTCGTCCCGTTTGCAGTTGCTGGGGAGGTATAGGACTCTTCTGCCTCCCCTGCATCCCGTTTCCCATGACCTGATTATTTGGAGAAGACTGCCATGCCGGCTGTCTATTGGGACATTGGTTTGCATAGTGTCCCATAGCCCTACATAAGTAGCATGTCCTCTGCGGACATTCTCTTGCTTGGTGTCCTACCGTCTGGTATGTATAACATGCACCATATACTGGTATATTTTGGGCAGGAGGCCCATTTTGGTCTCTAGTTCCTCTCATATTATAGGTGCCTCGGCCGGTGAATCCTTGGGCCTGACCACCTCTACCCTGAAACGAGTTAACATTCAGGGGAGGAGACCATTGCCAAGCGGGCACAAAACTCGGTCGCAGTGGATTCAGCGGTGTGCTGTGCGTCATTGTTGCGGTAGCGTTATGCGAGGCTGGCTGTACTGGGGTCGCTTTTAAGTTGGCCTCAGGCATTTGATTCTCCTTGGCAGCGGCTACCGCATTTATTTGTTTTTGTTTTTTCTTCGCTTTTCTATTCCAATTTCTCGTTCTCGCAGGTTTGGTTGTCGCTGATGTGCTATCGCTAGTATCGCTTTCTGGGTTCAATTTCTCGTAGGCTGCCGCTACCTTACGGACTGAGGGTGTCCCAGAGTATGCTGCACCTGGTATGCTCATCTTCTCCTTTGGTGGAGGCTCTTCAAACCGGTCGTCTAGTTCTTTCTCCTTTTCCCAAATTCTTCCTAGTTTCTCTATATCCTGGAGCGTCTTAATTTCTTTCCCCGCCATGAAGTGTCGATAGTCTTTTCTCAAGCCCTTGTAGGCCTGTTTTACTATTGTTTTCCTGGTTGGGGGTCGCTTAAAGTGGTCGACAATGTATTCCACGCAAGATATATAATTGACAATCTTTTCTCCTTTTGCCATCGATCGGTTCCGTAAGTCCGCCATCGTGTCTTCTTCATCTCTGTGGCCCAAATACTGCCTTCTGAATGCTTTTTAAAAGTCTTTCCATAATTTTAGGTCCGGTCGCTTCGATCGATACCATCTGCTAGCATTTTTTAAAATATCGATGGTAACGCATTCAATAGCTCCCTGTCGCTCATGGCTAGGCTTGCTTTGCAATCCTGCAGCCGGTCTAAAATTTCCTCTGGCTCCTTATCTTCCCCATTGAACTTTAGGTTCCAGCTCTGCAATATTTTAACATTCTTCCCCGCTATGTCTGCATTCGAATGACATTCTCTATTTTTTTGTTTCATTTTCTTATCTTCATTTTCCGAATCGCTAGTCGATTTCGATTGGCTCCGTTTGTGGCCTCTCCTGTGTTTTCAACTTCTTTTATTGTGGTCGCTATCTGAGTTTGATGACGTTGTATTACAGTCACTACTTGTGGTACTATTACTCAAACTCCTATGTCTACGGTTTTTCACTTTACGGCTATCTCTCTTCTTTACTGAGCTTCGGTCTAGTACGCTACTATCCGAGCTACTCGATGACAGTCGTTTTCGTTCTGCTATTCTCTGTTTTGATGCTTCGGTTTGCTGGTCTGCTGGCCTACGAACGGTGTTCACCATAGGACTCCGTATCTCTGCCACTTCGTGATTCCTGGGTCGCTCTCTTCTCTCTTGAGATCCCCTCGGTGGTCTCGGAGTGTCTACGTAATTCTGTGGGTCTACCGGAGGTGGGATTACCGGAGCTTTTGGCGCGTATACCGATCTCGGAGGAGAATTGGTCTATGTTGTGCCATTTTCAGTTGTTCAAACTCCTGCAGTATCCGTTCGTATGGTCCTGCCCCTGTGGAATGGTCTCTTCTTCTCGATTCTCCTCATCTTCATTGTTGATTACGTCGCTATTATCTGTTGAGTTCCCATTTCTTGGGTTACTGGCTATGGGGTCTCTATGTTTTACTTGCCTGATATATTGAATACTGTCGTTCAGGATTATCCCCTGCTGTGGCGTTTGGTTTTGTGATGTTCCTGTCGGATTGTCACTTCTTGCTAGGGGTTGTCCCATCTGACTAGTCCCCGGACTGGCCCCGACGTTCGTTGCTTGTGCCATTGCAGGAGGTTGTGTGACCGACGGCGCTGTGGTGGTTGGCATCGATGGTAACGTTGGTTCCGAAGCCGTTGACGCTGGTGTAATCAATTGTATTGGTCTCGGTATCATTGGTACCGCGGGAGTTCCCGTACTGAAATCCCGTGATGGATGATTTCCTGTATAATAGAAAAGTGGCTCTGGCAGCCTCCATTGGTAGCCGGTTGGTATCATCTTCATTAGTCCCGGAGTATATGTCAACTGTGTATGACTGCTCATCGCTAAGAGTTGCAGTGGAAACCCTGTTTGCACTCTTGGTCGTGTGTTTGCAGACACCATCTGCATCGCGAAGCTATCCGTTGATTCCCGTGTACGAATTGGTGTCGTCGTAGTGAGAGTGGTGGTCGCTTTGCTTATTGTTTCTAGCGTAACTACTGGTGCATCGGTCGCTTGTTGTTGTGTTGTGACTTCTTGAATCTGCTCTGTGATTGCCTGTCCCTCTTCTTGGCTATACTCCGTTTCTGTGCTTTGTAACTCTACTTCTTTGGTCGATCTCTTTGGCTTCCTACCTCTTTGCTTCTTCTGAGGTATTTGTTCAAAGGGTACCTCTCGCATTATGGCCGCCGATGTTGCTGGTACTTGATCCCATGATCTATCGTTTATTACTGTATCCCAATTTACTGCTCTACCTGGTTCCACTGTCCTTATACTTGCCCGCAAGAGTCTGTCTCTAAGTTGGGCTGTTGACCCAGATACGCTAAGTCCCATCTTATCTAGAATTACTATTAGTTCGCTCGGGTCCATCCCATTTATTCTACTTGATACTGCCATTCGCTGGAGTATGCGCGGATACTTCTTTGCTGCTTGTCTTGTGTTCATTTTGTATTCTACTCGTACACAAAGGGAAGAAAACAAAAACAGCGGTTTGGTCGCTAGTTACACTCTACAGTTACTGCAGTATTCGCTAGGTTGGGAGGGCCCACCCAAGTCTTTGGAATCTTCTCAAAGACGGGGATTTCACTTGCAATACCTGGTGCACGTGAATGGAGAGGTCGCTAATAAAGGAATCAATCTTATCTCTTTTACGGGACAATTTTCCTGCCTAACTACTGTGTCACTAATTTTCAATTTTTATAATGATTTATGATAATAATATGTATATTTATATATATATATATATATATATATATATATATATATATATATATATATATATATATATATATATGTTACTCTGGAGATTACCGTTTGTTTACTTTTGCTAAAGGGACAAAAGGAGATAAACAAAGAAAATAGCTTCTTTTCTTGAGGTCTTCTTTATCGGTTCCTTTAGCTGAAAATGCCTACTCGAAATTTGTTTGCCTAGCTCTTGACTAGCTGCTGATATGCCCTGATGCGAATCTAATAAAGTCGCTATTCAGTATTCAGTAGTTCTTGGTCTTCTTTTCTTGTTTATATCTGGAGTAATAATCGGAGGTTTCTTCTTGGTCGCAATCAATTTTCAGTAAATAATTCCCAATACAATTAAATAAATATAAATATATGTAATAATCAATTTTTCCTTTGACACAGTAGTTATAATATAAAATACAATAACTTTAGTTGTTGTATTTTTATACCCAATTTCCAGTAGTTGTTAGAAAAATTTTACTCTTAACTAAATTATAAATCGTTCTTACTAATCGACTTGGGGGTAGTAGCACAGCAAATAATATTTTGTGGAGGTGTTCGCAAAATGAATTTTCCCTATACGGTGGTGTGACTCCTACTCTACTACTTTAAAAGTCGTTGAAGAGACTTGAAAAATAGATTGAAATTCAGACTAATTACACACAAATTAATTTATCTATCACTCTAACTCATTACTCAAATTTCACTAAATTCCCAATAAAGATTTTCTGAATTTGTCTCCTATTTTCCACACCTTCTCTATTTATCGCTATTATTCTCAGTGCGTCACCGCAGTCTTCCGCTTACTCTAGTATTTCGCTATATTCTTTGGATATCGCTACAATCTTCGTCAATAACCGAAGAAAAATTTCAATACTCAAAAAGAATCCTACGAAAGGTTCCAATTAAAAAGAAAATTTCCTTTACTACACACCCAAAAACTATGAAAACCCTCAATCAAAAATCGCTCAAAAAAAAAAATTTTTCGAAAAATTTTTAAGAAATAAAAAAAAAACTCTCCAATCCAAAAAAAAATTTTTTCTACAAAAACCCTTCAAAAAGAAAATGTCGAAAAATTTTCAAAGAAAATTACAGCAATGTCTCAGAAAAATTTTTTTTGGAAAATTATCCAAAAGAACGCCCTAAAACCTTTCAAAATCAAAAAATTTAATAAAAACATCTTCGGAAAATTCTCAAAATATCAAAAAAAAAATTTTTTGGAAAATTTCTTAAAATCAAAAAATTTTCAAAAATTTTTTTTGGAAAATTCATAAAATATCCAAAAAAAATTTTTTCTGAAAATTCTCAAAATCAAAAAATTTTCAAAAAATAATTTCGGAAAAATCTCAAACATATCCAAAAAAAATTTCCGGTAAATTTTCAAAAGCGAAAATCTTTCAAAAAATAAGTTCGGAAAATTCTCAAAATCAAAAATTTTTTAAATAATAATTTTGGAAAATTCTTAAAAATATCCAAAAAAATTTTCCGGAAAATTCTCAAAATCGAAAAATTTTCAAAAAAAGTTTCGCAAAGTTCTTAAAAATATCCAAAAAAATTTTCCGAAAAATTTTCAAAATAGAAAAATTTTCAAAAAATAATTTCGGAAAATTCTCAAAAATCTCCAAAAAAATTTTCCGGAAAACTTCTCAAAATCGAAAAATTTATTAACCCATTAACCCAAGTGAAAAATTTTCAAAGTCCAATTTATAACTCAATAACCGAAGACAAAATTTTCTTAGTCCAATCTATAAATTTTTTAAACGCAAAATAAATAATTTTTCCACTATGCTTAAATTTTTATACCACACAAAAAAACGTTTTAGTCGCTGCACTTTCGCTTGCTCGGGTACTGTGTAAAAAAAAATTTTCCGACTTTTCCCGAACTAACTAATTAATTAATTTATTCTGTGGCTATTTTTCCCGATTTTCCTGTTTCACTAAGCCACCGTTGGTACGTCATTTGTAACGTGGCTTTCGTTACCACGGCTTAATTATTAGACTTTTCTCGACACTTTACTGAATTTCTCTATGTTAATGGGCGCCAGGTAAAGCGCGGCTAACTCTGCACGAGCCCTTTCCCAGAGGAAGTTCCGTGAAGTGGAAAATCAGGAATTACTAATTATATAATAAACACACAAACTTTTCTCTTTAAGTACCTAAGTTTTATTGCAGTTAATATACGCACGGTCGCCACATTTACAATTTTCGCGCAATGGATCTATCGGTCGCTATACGATATGGCTACGTTAGCCCTCGCACGCGTCTCTCGCGACGACCAAATCACCACGTTTTCCCGAGTTTTCCGAGTCGCGTAATTTTCTCCCCAATAATTTTCGTAAATCTAATGCTGGCCCGACGCGCACTGATTCTATATAATGGTGTCACACCACCACGAATTTACTCTCCTAACCCCGAGCACATGGCGGCAATGTACGATAATTGTTCCACAAAAAATATATTACTTATAAGTGCCGAGGGAAGCTCGACAATTACAGTCCACTCACCGTCGCAAATCCTGCACGCCTCACGATGCTCCTCACAATCTGGTCGCAAATTTTCCGTTGGAGAATAATCTCGTTGGTAATATCGGATATCAATCTTAAGGTTTTTTTAAACGCGTCTGTGCTTGGTCACGAACGGGCAGACAATTCTATATTCTACGTACGTCTATATTCGCTGACGGGCGAGCAGGCAATGCCCAAAATCAGAGAGGGCGGAAATCTCTTCCAAAATTTTCGCTCTTCTTCTCGAACAACTTCAGCCCACACACTTGTTGCTTCCGCCCCTTTCTTTACGGTGATTGGCCTTGATTTTCCCTAAATGCAAAAATCAAGGCCAAGTCTGCGGCGATTTGAGTCGCTAATGACGATTGGTCCGCTCCGCGATTGCCGCCCTGCCCCCGAAACGCGGGCAATATGAATTGCTAAATACCGCTTTCGGTTTTGTCGCTGCCGGACCATCACAGTTTGCAGCGGCGACGTGCGCGCGTCGGCCTACGCTAGGATAGGTCGGCAGCTTCATGCGGTTCGCGGCGCGGCGGCTGCTAGCTCTCCCCTCTGTCGACAGCCGTGTCGGTATCTCTCTCTCTCTCTCTCTCTCTCTCTCTCGTGGCTACAGCCGAGATGGTGTGCCTCGAGGAAGCCGCCGCTGCTGTTGTGAATCCTCTCTCCTCCCGCGTCTACGTGCATCGGGAGAGAGGGCGGTCGCGCGCGCGTGTGTGTATGTGTGTGCGCGGGCAGCGGCTCATCATCCTCGAGAGGCGAGGAAGAAAGAGCAAGCGAGAGAGAGAGGGTCGCGCGTACAGTGTGCAGTGGTGTTGGTGCTGTGCATGGGTATGTAGATGTTCGTCGTCATTGCTTGCTCCGAGCAGTCGTCGCTGCGGCGATCAGCTGGTGCCGCTGGTATGGGTGTGTGCGTGTGTGTGCTGGTCTGCGGCTTTGCTCGGTCGCTAGTCCTTATCCTCATTCCCTCAACAAATAAATAACAATTCCCCCCATTAATAACAATAATTATTTAATATAAATTGCTCGGCTCTGGTAACGGGTGACTTAGTCGCGATTGACTGCTCGTGTTTTAATATATTGGGACGTGAAATACACGTCACAAGCGGGGACATCTTTTATTTTTACATTTCATGAATTAGTTTTTTAATAATAAATAAATAACACGCGCGAGGCATAGTAGAAATCTACTATCGGTATTAAGCGTCCTCTTAATATTAATTTTCTTCTCAATACGCTAACGAATTTTTATTTAACTTAACATTAGAATTTCCGATAGTTGGCTTTTTCAGCAAATATTAAATTTAACTCTGATAAAGCAAGTAAAAGAATTAAAATCGTTGTCATTAAATGTAGAATGTCAACAATTCACTATTCCCAAAAATCATAAATTTAAATATAATAATAATAAAATCTATGATTATTTATATATATTAATTAAGAGCAATAGTAAAAACTATACACTTTTCTTTAGTTATTCAATAAATAAATATTTACAGTTCATGGACCGAACGAGCGTTAGCGAGTGGGGTTAAACTGGCTAGTTATATATTATAGATACAAAATAAATTTTCAATCCCTATTTAATTTCTTTTGGAAAATCTCCATTAAGTAACAAAATTTAACAGTTCTGCGTTACAAATTTAAAGATTTTAGATTGGCATTTATTGTATTCTTGTTGTTTTCTATACACCAGATTCGAATTAATAATTAAACTCGTTTATCACATATATTTCTTTAATATTGTTTGTATTATTCATTCCATTTTTACTTGACATAGACGATAGGAAACCCATAACATAATTTAACATTTGTAACGCGCATTTAAAAATATTTATATTTCTCTTTGTCTCTCTCTCTCTCTCTCTCTCTCTCTCTCTCTCTCTCTCTCTCTCTCTCTCTCTCTCTCTCTCTCTCTCTCTCTCTCTCTCTCTCTCTTTCATGGCCTCGTAGTCACCATAGGACGAGATAATACTAGACATAACTTATCTGTCTCTTCTGGTTTCAGAAAAATTGATCTGACTTCTAATTTCCCGTCAATCCTTACCATGCTATTTGCCTAAGGAATCGCGAGAGGATTAAACAGCTGAACGAGACAGCTGTAATTCTCACCCATTACCCGAGAGCTGCCCGCTCTACAATAATAAAACCACCATTCTTAAGAAAAAGTTACATCACGTATCAGATTGTGTATTCAAATTAGGGGACGATTCGAAGGGAATTGTTTCACCGAGATTGATCTGATTAGGTATCTCCAGGAGTTATGCTTTCGCACAATAGCCAGGGTCTCTAACCTAAATCGTATGTAATTAGTTTCTATTGTCTTGAACCCTCATAATGAGGATTCTCGGCCTTACTTCAATTCCTAGAAATTACGTCTCTTTTTGTGATTGATAGATATTACTGGAAATTTTTATTAGCTTACTACCTTGGGATTAGTATAGCCGCGAGGTTCAAAAGAAATTTTATTAGTGGGATATAGAGGCGTATATCCATAAACATTACTTTAGTATGCTTTATGCTTTCATATAATGATCGCGAGGGGCATTTCTAAGCAGGTTGTTCTATAATTCTGAGGTACGTAGGCTAAAATAGCCCGCGAGATTCAGAATATATAGAAATCACAGGTATGCTATACTTTATTAGATACTAGCGGCGAGGTGCATTACCATTTGATGTATTGCGTTCAATTTTATGTGTATATATAGTAGGTAATTTTATTAAATTCGAATCATTGATTAATAAATCTGTTTATTAAAAGTATTTTATACAAGAAATAGCTTAAAATAATCGATACAAAAATTGTAAAGAAAATATAATTACTTTTCGGATGTTTATTTTGAAGTTCTATTATTTAAGACAAAATTATTAAATAGTTTATTTTGAGTCTTGGGTATAATAGCCCGTAATATTTATTTTGTCTTGGGTATTTTAACCCGTATTTATTAATAAAATGGAGATTTTGTGGGTTTTCGACTTAAAATTGTCTACCAGAATATTTAAGTCTAGTATTTGTCAATATAATTATCTACAAATCTATAGCAAGCTTAGCGATATTAAAGGCAAATTACCTCGAGAGGTTGCTAGAGCGAGCTAAGTTTTTTACTATTTTGTCTAGTACAGGTCTTGCTTTACCTGAACAGATACTGCTCTGGAGGCGCTTCGGCGAGTGAGATGTTTTTACTCTTACTTCAGCACAAGCTTTGCTTTACCTGAACAGATACTGCGCTGGAGGCGCTTCGGCGAGTGAGAGTTCGAGTTTAGAGTTTGACACAAGCTTTTCTGTACAGGAACAGATACTGCTTCTGAGGCCTTTCGCCGAGTGAGATACTCTGAGTCAGACACAAGATTGCTTTACAGGAACAGATACTGCTCCTAAGGTGCTTGTCGAGCGAATGCTAGTGAGCCCGTAGCTTGCCCGTGGTCGGGCCAGCTAGTGCTCGTGAGCTTTTTTTTAGAGAGAAAAGGGAGATCTTCTCTCTCGCTTGCTCATCCTTCTCTATCTTTCACATTTTACATTTGATTTTCTGAATATTAACCTAAAATATTAATGTTTATTATATTTTTATTTACTAAATGATCTTAAAATATAATAGTTATTTAATAAAAAACCATTAATGATAATATTGTGAAAATATTTACTTTCTCTATATATATAGTTATATTATATAATTATTATTTTTGTTAAAACTCATATTACAATTATAGTAATTAATAAAAGTGTACACATGGTTAGAATAGTATAAGATTAATTAATAATAGTAATGAGAATAAGTGATGAATGTAAATTAAATATTAATTTATGATAACTTAAATTTCAAGTTTGCGTAAAGAGGTATCAGTACAAAAATGTCTAGAACCTAACATGTAATTAGTGAATAAACATTCATATTTCAGTACTTAAAACTATCGTATTATATGTAAATATTATTATTACAATAAAATATTTAAAACTACATTTAGAATCAAGCTATGGACTTGATTCTTTCGAACAAAATTTTTATTTAAATTATAAAACTATATTACGATGTTTCAAAAATGTAAAAAGTTATTATTTTATACGCTACGCTATCCGCTTTCGAAATAATATTTTAGCCCGTGATTTTCCGCTCGAAAAATGCTGCGCTTAGAAGATACATTTCGTGGTCGAAAAAGAGGGTCGATATGGATCCTAAATACGTGTACATCCGGTTACACTTGACTCATGAGACATAGCTAAAATACACGAGTATCAACCTAAAGCCTCATTCACGACAGTCAGAGAATAAAAGTTTTAAAAACATGCTTGTTTTCCATTTATAACATAATAGTGAAATATATTTTTGTATACTTATTAAGTAGGATATAAAATGAGTATAAACAATGTGATGAGTCGGAACAAATTGATGAAAAGCAAATCCAAGATGAAATACTCTGAGATAAGTTACAAAAACGATTCTAACAGGACATGAAGAGTCCATAAAATTGTTGATATTTTTAGATAAAATATACACCAATTTGGTTTCTTTATCACAGAATTTGCTATTGATGAGATGATAATAAAGGTTTTTGGACGCGCAGGTATGAAACAATTTTTAAAGCAAAATGCTATATGATATAAAATAAAACTGTTGTCTATATCGACGCTCCCTACGAAAAGTAACGCCTGTCTGATATGCGGTGAAGACTAACACGATAAAATTTTCCGACGAAAAGTAGCACGACTTAGATTTTTCCAACGATCAGTAACACCAACTACAATTTTCCGAAAAGCGTTGAATGTATTTGTTGCAAAATCCAAAAAAATTTATAATGTTGCAAAGTTGTAATGTTGAAAAGTTGCAAAAATAATAATTCTGATTATTATAGAACAAAAAAAGGGTTACGGTTCCTGTAAAATCATTCCACATATAATTTTTCATCGTAAAAATGTTGAAAGTGTTAGTCTTCGTCGCAAAAGTTTAAAAGATGTTACTTTTCGCCGTAAAATCATTACACCTGTCCGTCTTCGTCGCAAAAATTTTTAAAGTGTTAGTCTTCGCCGCAAAAATAAATATAGCTTATATTTTTTGTAGGAAGCGTTGATATGACCATTAGAAAATTCTAATAGAAAATACAGTTTTCAGAAATGTTACTGAATATTTTTTTATGAATACATTTTCAACAATAATATAATAACTAACTATATGATTATGGAATTTCATGCATATATGCAGATAAATTTGCGCTTTGTTAAATTACATTATCATTAAGAGTCATAGAGTTATCAATATGTTCATTGCGATTAGTAACTAATTGATTAGTAGCATTATTATCAGCTGTTGATCCTCCTAAAAGCATTTCCTGCAATAAACTGTCAATGTGTGTAACTCCAAATAATCTGACAAACTGAATCTGTTCAATCATTTGCCAGGAAATGGATTGTAATGCAGGCAGTGTTAGTAAAATCTCCCCAAAGCGTCCACGGTTATCATACTGATGATCGTTAATATAATCTTCAAGATTGGTTTGAATTTGATATCGAATTCTTTTAACAATATTTGCATCGTTCAATCCTTTCGCATCTGAAAAAAATAGTCATTCTTTTATTTTAGCAACAGTAATCATCGAGTCTTATATAGTAGTCGTTTCTAAGCAATTACAATGCAGTTTAATATTTTTACTAAAGGCGGGGAAGAATGTAAGAAAACGGTAAATACACTGCACGGTGGGTCTGAAGCACCTTCAACCCGAAAGTTATACCACATGAGAATTTTTTTTATATGAAAGTAGGACCCGTTATAAGAATTTTAAGCCCAAAATCCAAATTTTTTGTCGGCCCTTTTTAAATAAACTGGATTTAAGTATTTAAAATACTAAAACAAACAAATGCACGCATGAGAACGTTTAGAAATTGGAAATAATATATATATATATATATATATATACTCTTTTACTATATTCCTACAATCTGCTGATGTGACATAGATATATTAGACATAATATAAGAATAAATTTATAATCTAGATCAGGAAACGAATACTAAAAAATGAGAATTACGCTCTACCCGAAATAAATATGCGAGGAAATATCATCAATATGTTTCATGTATGCGTGTTGTAATAAAGTATTCATTAACAGTTTATATTTACCATATGAAATTATTAGCTACAAAGCAGAACGTCTTCCTTATCGATCGTGATTGTTAACCTTTTCACGGCTACTTTTTGTAAACAAATGTTTTCTTTTACATTCATTTCGCAAGGTCGAAAGTTGCAGGAACGCACAATGAAAATTGCGGAAAGATTTGTTTATTCTGTTTAAAAACGGAAAGTCGAAATGACAGTGAAACAATGGTGAAGATATTTCATAATGGAAAGCTTGAAGCTCTTATAAATAGTGTATTTATATATAATGCTGACGACGAGTGGTTACGCAATTGGTTATGTTGTGCATGTAGGATTGCGTTGTATAAGTGTAAAAATGGTTCATGCAAAATAGTACAGCCTCCAGATTTATCACAATTATATAGATATCGTGAATCGTTCGAGTATTTGACATTCATTCGAGAACGTTTAAATTGTGATAAATCTGGAGGCTGTACTATTTTGCATGAACCATTTTTACACTTATACAACGCAATCCTACATGCACAACATAACCCATTAGGTAACCACTCGTCGTCAGCATTATATATAAATACACTATTTATAAGAGCGTCAAGCTTTCCATTTTGAAATATCTTCACCATTGTTTTACTGTCATTTCGACTTTCCTTTTTTAAACAGAATAAACAAATCTTTCCGCGATTTTCATTGTGCGTTTCTGCAACTTTCGGCATTGCGAAATGAATATAAAAGAAAACATTTGTTTATAAAAAGTAGCCGTGAAAAGGTTAACAATCACGATCGATAAGGAAGGAGTTCTGATCTGTAGCTAATAATTTCATATGGTAAATATAAACTGTTAATGAATACTTTATTACAACACGCATACATGAAACATATTAATGATAATTCCTCGCATATTTCTTTCGGGTAGAGCGTAATTCTCATTTTCTAGTATTCGTTTCCTGATCTAGATTATAAATTTATTCTTATATTATATTTAATATATCTATGTTACATCAGCAGATTGTAGGAATATTGTAAAAGAGTATATATATATATATATATATATATATATATATATATATATATATATATATATATATATATATATATATATATATATATATATATATATATATATATATATATATATATATATATATATATATATATATATATATATATGTGTGTGTGTATTATTTTCAATTTCTAAACATTCTCATGCGTGCATTTGTTTGTTTTAGTATTTTAAATACTTAAATCCAGTTTATTTAAAAAGGGCCCGACAAAAAATTTGGATTTTGGGATTAAAGTTCTTATGGCGGGTCCTACTTTCATATAAAAAAAAAATCTCATGTGGTATAACTTTCGGGTTGAAGGTGCTTCAGACCCACCGTGACTGAGAGACGAATTGTGCCAAATGAAATAAATTTATTTAATTGAAATTATCATCGGAGTATTATATTAATGCAAATAAATATTGCTTCAGTTTTAATAAATAATAAGTTAAACTAATGTAATATAGCTCTATTTAAAATATCATGCTTCCTATATATATAGGATTTGTTTTGCAACCTGCTACTACATTCTTATATTAATTCGTTAAATTATTATTATTTTTAAAGTACAACATATTTAAATACATAGCTTAGTAGTATTTAATAGTAGCTATATATATATATATATATTGTTATGTATTTAAATATGTTGTACTTTAAAAATAATAATAATTTAACGAATTAATATAAGAATGTAGTAGCAGGTTGCAAAACAAATTGTTTATGTTCGATAGATAGTAATTAGAACCGAGTAGCAGAAATTGAATGTCAACGAAAGTTAAAAGAAAACTATATATATACATATAAGATAAATAATCTAGAGTTACTCGCCTTCGGGAATATTGCATTACAAATGAAGCATCCAATGGCACCGACTCACCGGATGTTATAATACAAACTACCCTCTCCAGGAAAGAACACATAAAGATAACTCTTGAAGTGTTTTTATTAATTCCTAGAAATGCATATCTTTTCGAGAATAAGTAGCTCTAGACAGAAATGCGAATGCGAAAAGAGTTCAACCTTTTGAAACCATTTGTCAACCTTATATCTTTTAAATTCCAGAAATCAAAGGTAGCAGCTAGGTATAATAACTAGCACAAAGAGCTCTTGAAGCAATCACATCAGACACGTAAGATGTTTGCACTTAAACATAGAATTTGAAATAATAGATACATAATCCTCGAGACTAGGGGGAGAGAAAATTGAGGTTGAACTGCCCCCATTTAAAGTAATAATAAATACAATGATCAGATGGAAGCTGTCGTACTTGTATCAATATTATAATGAAAGGATGTTCGATAATAAAATCAAGTATTCATATAGGTACGGCGAGGGACTAAAAATATTTTGGTTACACGGATTATAAAAATTATTACGTACGTAATAAGTACGTTATTACATGAAATGACCGACGCGTGGATCTATATTACCGAGAGTTATGAAAAGCGGAAGTATATGGGTCATAACGACCAATTTCAATTAAAGTTAATTGAAATTAACAAAAAATTAGGCAAGTCCTACGATTTAATGTTACAATGCGCAAATAGTACCAAGGAGTACAGAGACCTTAAGAAATACAAATATATATGTAATAAATGTGGAATAGTTAAAACTTATTTGGTATATAAAGTACCAATGAGGACTTGCACAAATCAAGAATACTGCGACCATCCAAAATGGAGTCAGTGCGAGTAAAAAGCAAATTTTCAATATTCATAACTTTTAACAAAATCAAACTAATCAAATTTATACAGTAAAATCGAAAACTATAACTCTTTATTAACATATGAGTCACTTGTGCATGAATTGCGATAAGAGCAATATTTACCGAGAAAATTATGTTTTAAAATAAAATCGTATGTGTACCATATCCCTTATAGTATATCGAATCTGATGATACAACGCTATTTACCAGGTATAGAAAATCGTTCCACAGTTATAATTTCAAATAAACCAATTGCTAAGGTTTATTTATACCACATTGTAAAACCATAACAATTGTAATACGGACCACCAATATATACATATATACTCCTATAAGAAAGCTACAACATGAATACGGAAAACCGACATCGATCACGCGTTGTATCGGGTATTCTCTCAGGCATTCAGTCATCCGTTTTACGGTTAATCATTGATCCTTCGTTTGTCATTTATAAACGTTCTGTCGTTTCTTCATTTGTAATTTAAGTAAATTTGTACCAAAGAGCTTCAATATACGATAACTTTTCACTAGATTTCTGTTGCATTGATGAATTCCGTAATTTCCTACCATAAATATATATACCGGATATAAATAAGGATAAGAAAATAGAACGAGTGAAGAAGACGTGGTCAGAAACGAGAGGAAGGACAACAGCCGAACTCTAGACAACCAGCAGTCCCGGAGACGGCACATTGAGAAAGCGAGTCCACAGAACTTTTGATCGGTAAACCTAGAACACTCGTCACGCAAGCCCCAACAGCTATCCCACGAAACAAATGTCCGAATAAACGGTATTAAATGGGAGTGAATTTTCATTTCTATTTCATTCACGTGACCCGCGACATAATAATTGGTGACAGCGGTGGGATTGATGTTGATTATTGTTGAAAGGTTGAGAGAATTATCTACTACTTTTACATGAATTATCATTGTTTGGACTAAAACGAAACGCGAATGTTTCATCGAAATTGCATGCTTAAGTGAGTAGTAATTTCGCGAGTGACACCGATAAAATCGAAATGGCATCGAGTAAGTCGCAATCCATTTCGCAAGCCGAGTTAGATTTTTTAACGGTAAAATTACAGGATCGCGAGAATAAATTGCAAGAAAGTGAAAAGGCGAGCCGCGAATGCGAAACAACGTCGGAAATTGGGAAGTACAGGGAAGAAATAGAGCAAATGAAATTAGCCTTCGAAAATCAAATTGAAACGGAGAAAGAAAGAACGCGAATGTTTAAGAACGTTTAAAGAACGAGGCCGAAGCCCGTGAAAACGCCGTATCAGAAAAAAGGGTGATAGTTGATAGTATAGTACATACCAGAAAGCACCAACCAAAGGAAGTAACGCGATTGAAGAAACGCGAGCACAAACGCAAAATTCAAACAATATAGATAGCAACAAGGAAGGTGACATTTCAGCAGTGATTTAAAACTTACGGGCAGATTTAAATAAAGTAATAAAGAAGGAACAAACGTCCGAATGACACGGGACGCAAGCAAATTCGAATACATCGTGTAGCGAGCATCGATGTACATCAAGGAGACATTGAATAGTGTACCGACTTTCGACGGCTAAAACCTTATGCCATTTATATGGGCATGCAAAAGGGCGATTCACGTAGTACCGCGGCACCTCGAATATCAAATCACGCAATTGTTGAAAAATAAGCTGAGTGACCGAGCCTACGTAATGATAGAAAGTCTCAATTTTGAAAATTTAGACGAATTTATAAATAAACTGAAAAAAATCTTTACACCCACCGAAACACTGAACAATTTGAGAGGTACACTCGATGCGATATATAAAGAACCCAACGAAATACTGCTTGATTATATTAACCGTATACTAGATATACCCGATGCTATGGTCGGAATGAAGGGCATCGACTTGAAAGGGGACTTAAGCCAGGAAGAATTAGACAATATCGGTTAAAAGACAGAACCTTAGAAGAATGGAACGCGACCGAAACAAACATAACCTACCCAATGCTGGTGGCGATAAACAGTCGTAGGGTAATGAGAAAAAAGAGCATTACCAGCATGAAAGGTCAGGGCAGTTTGAGCGAAATAGAAACTTTGCGAATACAGAGTAACCGAGATATAACAACAATAAAAATCCGGAGAAATCCAGTAAGGACACACGCGAGCCAATTACGTGTCATTATTGCAAAAAACCGGGAAACTTTAGAATAGATTGTCGTAAATTAAAGTAGGTTACAGAAAAACAGCAGAAATCGCGTAGCACTCAGAGAAACGACAATCGTACCCCGGGGACGGACGCACGCTGGGGACGAGACATGACGCGTCCGGTGAATTCATTGGCAATGGACATAAACAGCCCGTCTATCTCATTCATGACGAACACGACGGCCCAATTACAATAGTGCAATTGGAAATTGAGTAATCGCGATTACCGGTAGTCGACGCGATGATTGATACAGGCGCGCACCCTAATATTATAAAAATCTCGGCGTTAAGTGGAGATGTAATGGTAAATCAGTCAAATTGTCCGATATTAAAAAGAGTTTCGGGAAAGCTAATGCAAACTCTGGGGACATGTGATCTCACTTTGTATGGGAATGATAGTACTTTTGTCGTAATTCTATATGCACTCCCAATCAAAGCAACAGCAATCCTGGGTTCTTCATTTTGTGACGAGCGCAATGCTCGGTTGAACTCTGGGACTCGTCAGTTTAAGTTCAGAAATCCGAATTTTAGTAGAAGCAGCAATCCGAAATCTAGTATAGGCGGAAATCCCAATTGTAGTAGAAATCCGAAGCCGAGTGAAGGTAGGAATCCGGGTGGGAATGGAAGTACCACAATATTACCATTCATTAATAAAAGTTTCGTAAAATTGGGGCCGAAAGATAAGAAAAATATTAGGTGTCGTCTGAGAAACCCCTGCAAGTTTGTTAGAGGATACATAGAGCCAATACAATTCGAGAATCCCTGTATAAAAGTACATCGAGTGGAGATAGAAAACATGAACGGTTACATCGATTTATTAATACAAAATCAGGGAAATTGCGAGGTAGCTGTCGAGATACCCGAGTTAGTCATGAAAGAATCAGAGAATTCGAGGGAAAGCGACGCGAGTAGCACGAAAACAGAAGCCAGCTAAACTAACACATTGTCCACCTTATTAAATGATTTGGTACCTTTAGATATACTGAATCAAAGGAATTTCGACGAGGAAAGAGATCTACAATCTTTATACAAAAAATATAAAAATACTAAAATCGTAGACTATGAAAATACGTACAAGGAGAGATACGAGGAAAAATTTGAATGATCGCTTTAGCAGATATTGACAGACTAGCTGATGATCGTTTGACAGACTTTCAGGATTTTGCCGAATCAATCCTCAATGTGAAAAGAGGCGTGATAACGATTCATGGATGCACCAAAAGGGAAGAAATCGAATACGAAGCCGCATGCGAATTCGCCGATAACTTTAATTCAGATCCCATAGTAGATACCAATATATGCGAAATAAATAACATTACAGAACTGTTAAGCTTAAACGAAAAACCAACGGTAAGGATCGCAAGGAAAGAAGATAGGACCCAAAGATACAAAAACGGAATGTCTGTAAATAAAGTAGAGTCAATTTATAATAGAACCGAAAAAATCTTTAGAGAAATGCCAACAGAGTATTTAGACGAAAATCAGACGAATAGAGTAAAAGGAATATTAGACAGTACAGCCGACATATTTGACTTACCCGACGAGAAATTACCGGCCACTAACGTAGTACAACATAAGATCGCGACGATCGATGATATTCCTGTCAACGTTAAGCAATATCCGATCCCTCAAAAATTACAAGGGATAGTGCATGATCAAGTGATGAAACTTTTAGAAGCAGGTATAGTAGAACACAGTAAAAGCCCGTACAACAGCCCACTTTGGGTAGTGAGTAAGAAGGATGATTTTGGGGGAAACAAGGAATGGCGCGTCGTAGTAGATTTCAAAAAATTAAATGAGAAAGCAAAACCGTATGCTTTTCCAATTCCGCTGATTACTCATATAATTGAGGATTTGGGGGAAGCCAAAGAATATATCGTAGGAGATACGGCCTCTGGATTCCACCAAATCGAAATCAGACCCCAAGATGGACATAAAACCGCTTTTTCTATACTGGGTTAGTGTCTGCAATTTGTGAGAATGTGTTTTGGATTAATGAACGCCCCGGCGACAATTCAACAATTAGCTGAGTATAACGCGAGAAAACGTAAAAATCGCCGCGCGTTCATTGACAATTTCTTTTTGAATGGAAAAACTGTGGAAGATCTCGTAGAGAATTTTCTATCTTTTGCAACTGATGTAAGACATGCTAACATGCGACTAAAACCGTCACAAATGCAATTTTTCAAACCCTCCGTAACGTTCTTAGGGCATGTCATATCACGCAAGGGAATCGAACTAGACCCTAAAAAAATCAGAGCAGTAGGCAATTTTCCAGCCCGAAAAATCCATAGAACATAAAACAGTTCCTGGGCCTCTGTCGATATTACAGACGATTTATTCCGCAATTCTCCAGAATTGCAAAACCCATAACAAATCTATTAAAAAAGTACGCTATATTTAACTGAATCGATAGTCAACAATCGGCATTCGAATATTTGAAAATCTGCTTAATAAAAGAACCCATTTTGAAACATCCGCGTTTTAATGAGCCATTTGTTGTCACCTCTGATGCATCAAGTTTTGCAATCGGAGGGATGCTGTCCCAATGACGTGACAACGCCGATTTACCAGTAGCATATGCGAGCATAGTTTTGTCGCCTGCAGAAACTAATTACAGCACGATTGAAAAAGAATTTTTAGCAATGCTCTTTTGCGCAGAGAAATTCAGATATTGCATTTTTGGAAGAAAGTTCACTTTCGTTACCGATCACCAACCTATAACGCGGTTACATAAGGTTAAAGATTCCGCTTCTAGACTGAAACGATCGTATTTTAAACTCACGGAAGTTTACGGTTTCGAAATTAAATATATTTCGGGAAAAACTAACTACGTAGCAGATGCTTTATCGCCGAACCCACCCAGGGGATACTGGGAATATCGGTACGAAAATGAGAGAAACGCCATAGGCAATGACTCAGACGTACTATTTCACAAAGACGAATTTTTGGCCGTAAGAGGCAGGAATGAGGAATTTTACTTATGTAATCCAACTAGGGATATTTATAAATCAAAAGAACGCGCCAGGATTCGTTGGCTTTCGCAAGTAAAAAACCGTGAAAATTTATATTAGCCGGATTGTCTGGACTTTATAGAACCAGACTGTATTTTAACCAATGTAACTTTAAACCAGATAGACAAAGCAAGATTTGAATTATCAAACAAAGAAAGAAATCGAATAGAAAAGATACTTGCGGAATCCATCAAAGCAGAAATGGGAGGGGTAGAAGATTGGGAAGCGAACGAGAATCATAACTCTAATGACTACACTGAGCCTTCACCACCAGAAAGTGAATCGATTAAATCCCTCTCGCGAACCATGGCTAATGATCGGGTTTCACAAACATCCTCCCAGAGAGCATCAGTTCCACTTGGTATAGATGATACTGCGATCGCCGATTATCAGTTGAATCGCGATGGGCAAAACAGACCAAGATCGGACCGAAATATTATTGAAACAAGAGATTGATTTCTTATGGCTAAAGATAACCTCATGTATTTCGTCACGGTAAAGAATCAGCCTCTTTGTACAGGTGTTATAACTATGGCCAGAGAAAGCAAGCTCCCAGAAATACGAGATGATGCTCTGGGCAGCATTGCCGGTGAAGGAAAATCTAAACATTAGAATTGACAAAAAAATATTTTTAGAAGCCGTCGAGTCTCTCCTTGACGTATGTATATCTTTGGGATTAAACAGCGTACGTATATCTAAAATAGACCAACTTGATGTGAAGAGATCGTGAATGCAATTAAAGAAATATTTAAAGATTCTGTAACAAAAATAATTATCTGTAACAGTATAGTAATAGACAGAAATGCTATTTTAAAAGACATTCACGAAGCTCTCACGAATGGACATAAAGGTGTAGCGAAAACACTTTTTAAAAAAGGATATCCATGAGTTGATAATTAAATGTAGAACTTGCCAGACGAATAAATTAGTTAGGAGAAAGGTACGTCAACCTATGGTTCTAATAGACACTCCCGGCAGTGGCTTTGATAAAGGAAATTGGATATTGTTGGCCCAGTGGAACCGAAAACTAAACAAGGGAACTTGTATATACTGACGATGCAGGATTTATTAACCAAGTTTAGCATAGCCGTGTCACTAAAGGAAGCGACATTAATTAGTATAGCCGACGCATTCCTTAAGCAACTCGTGTATGTACATGGGTAAAAAATTACTCTGACGGACCAAGGAGCAAATTTCACAAGCACATTAATGAGAAATGTGGCAAAATTATGTAAAATAGAAACTTGCATGACCACGGCTTTCCACCCGGAGTCAAACGGTTCAATCGAGACAATGCACCATTCACTTAAGGGATGGTTACAAAACTATACTACTAACATAAGAGAATGGGATGAATGGTGTGAATGAGCTACAATACCAGTGTTCACGAAGGCACTAAACTAACACCATTTGAATGCACATTCGGAAGGATAGCTCGTGTACCTTCCTCACGTGAACTAATTGAAGAATCGATGTCCGATACGTACTATGATTATTTGACCAGATTACGTAATCGCGACTTAGAAATACAGGATTTAGCGAGAGAGAATTTGATAAACGCAAAAAAAATAAGAATATTATGTCAGACATGTGTCAGGACCTTGTGAAATACTGCCAAGTAAAGTTCGGACCAATAATTGTAGATCGTGTTGTAATAAACGGTACGACTCATAGGTCGCTTACAGTAGCAGGTAATCTAGATAATGACGGTACCTGCAGCGGATCTACGCATTTAAGTGAAACACAATTAAAAAATGTAGTAGTTACCGTGAAAATCGAAGTGGCAGTGTTCGAGTACCTAACGGGTGCTAAACTAGAAAAAGATGAACTAATTTTAACATCAGGTACAAGGTGCAATTACCGGAAGGGAAGGTGCGTCGACACACCTTCCCTTCCGGATGAGAACTCCACTTTATGGGAGGTTAAGCAGTCAACAACGTGAGCCTTGAGACGTACGCCATACTGTATGAAGGCATGGACATCAAAGCAAACAATAACACATCGGAAACAATGGATGTTTACTTTGCCAATTCAGCAGGAGAGGTACGATTTGGGCTCAGTAAAACAGGAGAACGAGGACTACGCGGATACCGTGTCATGGAAACGGAAGACCCGAAGCACTTCATCGTCCAATATTCACCAGCGCAGGGCTTTGCGACGAGACGACATCTGGAGGTGCAGGATGTATCCTATCCTCACCGCATACTTCAATACAAAGATGACGTATATTGAGCGCCATATAAAGCTTCAATTTAAGGATATGTACGTCATCTCCATCACTGCAGACTCGAATGACAAATAATTCTTAATTCTATGTCTTATTTGTATACGAAACCTGATCTCTTTGCTTTAACCGCCATGAAAACTACAGGTTATATGGCTGTCGTAGCTGGAGAGGTCGCTCACCTAATACCTTGCAGACAAATACCATGCAAAATTAGGCATTTAAGCGACTGTCAGCGAAACTAAGACATACTTTCTGAAACCACAATCCCGAATCATGACACAGACGGGAACGCCAAGGGATTGCAACTAGCTGCTACCATCGGTCTTCGACGTCACATCAACCTGCCAACACCTGCTACAACAGAAGCACCCCAAATTCTACAATCATTGACCAGACCTACTTGGAAATACGTAGACCTGGATGGACTTATGAATAGCGGAATCTATACCGCCACGGACTTAGAAAGGTTAAGGGACCACATGCTGTTCCCAGCCGAAAAATCAGCACTGGTAGAGCACCTGGCAAGATAGATCTCTGACCGTTCGATACCAGACTCAACAGGTAACTTCCAAAACTTAATCGACCGTCATACTATCGAAGCGATCGCAGAAAATACCTGGAATAGATTCACAAAACTTTATATCTTCTCAGCAAGGGTAATGTCCATTTTTATGGTAATACGAATTTTGAAAATGAGTAAAGACTCCCGGATGCACGGGTATATACTCTATATCATGTACGGATGAGGCATACATTTAATCGGAGAAATTTGGAGCTCGATCACACACCTAATTTTCCAACTAAAACCAAACAGAACAACCGAATCGGATGTTGAGACAGAGGCAGCATCGGCACCACGGAACGACAAACCACCCGAATCTCACGAGGTCAACATAAACAACCTACAGGATCGACTTAGAAGTTATGGCCAAACAGGAGCCTTGACTTCTGGCTCCATGTTTTGATCTTGGTGTGGGGGTGTTATGTATTGAAATATGTTGTACTTTAAAAATAATAATAATTTAACGAATTAATATAAGAATGTAGTAGCAGGTTGCAAAACAAATTGTCAACGACAGTCAAAAGAAAACCATATATATACATATAAGATAAAATATCTAGAGTTACTTGCCTTCGGGAATATTGCATTACAAATGAAGCATCCAATGATATCGACTCACCGGACGTTATAATACAAACAATCCTCTCCAGGAAAGAACACATAAAGATAACTCTTGAAGTGTTTTTATTAATTCCTAGAAATGCATATCTTTTCGAGAATAAATAGCTCTAGACAGAAATGCGAATGCGAAAAGAGTTCAACCTTTTGAAACCATTTGCCAACCTTATATCTTTTAAATTCCAGAAATCAAAGGTAGCAGCTAGGTATAATAACTAGCACAAGGAGCTCTTGAAGCAATCACATCAGACACGTAAGATGATTACACTTAAACCAATTTCTTATATTTCTTTCTCGTAACTGACAAAGAGAGTCCACACCCTGTGGGTCTCGGAATTTGATAAAACTTTAAGAAGTGTATTATCGTACCTAAAAATGAAGCCTTGCACCCGTAGTTTTTTCCAATGAGCCTTTTTCTGGAAGTATATGGAGCATGGAGCATGGATCATTCTGGAGCATGTCTTCTTCTCAACGTAACTCTGCATGTTTTTATAGTAAGAAATGGACCTAAAGCATAATAGAACTATCCGAAAAGAGTTTTAATTTAAGCTTTGTTGCGTATTCAAATATTAATCCGAGTAAAAGTTATTTACACTCGAATATGATGACTGAAAATGTACCAATATTGGACGGAACTTAATTGTTATAAATTTGGTGATTTTTCACAACTCTTTAGTCACCTTTTTTAATTGTTAATAACTTTTATTCGGATGAATATTTGTATATGCAACAAAGCTTAGATTAAAGCTCTTTTTGCCTAGTTTTATTGCATTTTCGGGCCATGTTTTACTGTAAAAACATGCAGTTTCGTTGATAAGAAGACGTGCTTCTTTTTACTAAAGTTAAACGCATTTGGGTTATAATGGCTTATATCTCAGAAAAAGACCCATTGGAAAAACTACGGGTGTTAAGCTTCATTTTTAGGTACAAAAGACACCTCCTAAAGTTTCATCAAATTTCGTGATCCGGAGGGTGTAGACTCTTTTTGTGAGTTATAGTATCATTCTAAATCTTCTTTTATCTTAAAATATGCATCTAGAACTATCATTGAATTTTTTTTCAACAAAATTGTTGTGGCGCTCATCTTAAAATTTCATCGGTATCTGGGTAGAAATTTGGACAAATCAAAATCATCAAATTTGGTGTTGCAAAAAATATGTTTTGAGAAAAATGAAAATAAAATGCGTGCAATCATGTTTTTTAATTTAGTGGCATAAATCTAGAACGAATAGATGTGGGACTTTGAATTTTCTTTACATATTCTGGGTATAAAATACATCATTTTCTTAAAATTTCATAGTTTTAAAAATTTGCACATGCTCACTTGACATGGAATCACCCAATACATTGTAACGTGGCTCTTTTGAATAGAGCGCCAAAACGACTTTTTCCTAAAATCTCTCGAATTATCGAGAATCCGCTAAGTGTGCTGCGAGCGAGAAACGCTATGTGCCGAGTCGCCGTGCATGCTCGGTGACTTTTGCTCAAGATCCACTAAGGGTACAACAAGCTTTCTAAGCTGCCACCATCGAGCCGAGGACTGACTCACGTTCAGAAGACGGGGACACGTGTTGCTAAATATTTCTTCGCGGAGAAGATTCTCCTTTTACTCTGCTCCATGGATCAGTTTCAGTGTTTCTGAGGCCTTGAACGAAGGGCCAATGATTTCACCCATTAATTTGCGATCATAAGTGAAGTAAAAATAAAAAAATATTTTGGAAAAAAATCAGACTTTGAAAAACGTACTAGAAAGTATGAAATAATTGATAAAAAAATTCTCTAAAAAAAATAATAAAAAATTCTCTATAAAGAATAAATTAATTTTATTTTCGGAAACCTTTTCCAAGTCGACGCCGAATTTCACACTGACTTATATAATCTTTCTTATGGATGTTTTATTTTAAGCTACATTATATTGCAACAAAATTCATTTTGTCGGTTTTTTTTTCCAAAAAATTTTTTAAACTACATTATATTGTTACAATAATTCATTTTCTTAAATTAATATAGATAATTCAATAGGAAAATATTATCGAAACGACCTATCACTAGTCATCCTTAAATATGACGAGTAACACAAATGTGACTCTCTGATAGTGTATATATTCGGTCTGGCATGGTTGTGTGAGTATCCGCTAGATGGTTAGTGTACGCGCGCAGCTAAATTTGTAACTCTATTGTATCACATATATGAGTTACGGGGTCTGATTTTAGAGGCATTACAAGTATATGTGTTTATACCCAATCCAGTATAAGTTTAAATCATAACCGTAAGAAAAATAATATAAGTCAATTTGCAATTCGGTGCCGACTTTGAAAAGGTTTATATCGATTACTATTTTATTCTTTTTATTGTTTTATTCTTTTTAGAGAAATTTTTATTATGTTTTTTACAGAATTTTTTATTATGTTTTTCAGAGAATTTTTTTGACCATTATTTCATACTTTTTCGTGCATTTTTCGAAGTCGGTTTTTTTTAACAAAAGAATTTTTTATTTTAGACTTTTTAGTTGTAATAACCGAGTTTTATTTCATTTACATGGAAACATGGGTCGGCCAACAAAAAATGCCGAGCGTCTGAAGAGAAAACGTTTGCGCGAAACACAAAAGTCAAAATCCGAGCGCCTTTCAAGAGTGAAGAAGAAAATGGCAAACGTTCACCGCGAAGAGTCTCCCAGCAAATGTGTAGAGAGACTCTCACGGATGCGAGAATGTATTAATTATACACATTTGAAGGAAACGGAACAGGAAAAGAAATACCGATTTAATCGAGGACACCATCGACTATCAAATGAATCAACAGAAGAACGGTGACACCGTCTTTCTTTGATTCAGAAACGTCTTTCAAATCATATTGCCGCTGAAAGAGCACATCGTCTTTCAATGATTCATAACCGATTTTCCAATGAGAATGCTGAAGAAAGTTCACAACGTCTATGTAACGTACGTGAACGTAATGATCCTGAAGAACAAGATGGCTGATGAGAGAAATAGTCGCTTACAACTAATGCGTGAAACAACCAGCAGGAAAAGGCAGTCAGTCGATACGTTCAATTTTAAGAAAGCAATCAATATATTTTGCCATGTGCCCTGTGCAATATGTAAAAAGACTCTATATCCACAACAACGGTGCAATTTGAATACAACTCAATTGTCATCAATGATACCATCAGATAAAGTTGAATTGAGGAGTGTTGTGGACTGCTCTCGCTACAATTGAACCAAGCTGGAATTGTTATAGTGGAGGAAAGTCTAGAAAATCTTCAGCGCGTAAGGTAACAGAAAATCGATATTCATAAATTAAAAGTAGCCTTGCGGTGGCTAATGCAGAATAATCCTCTGTATCATAATGTGATATCATTCTTCCCCGATAATATTGACGTTGTTCAACTAGCACAAATTATTGATGATCCTATAATTAGAAATTTAGGTGAAGGTGTTCAAGGAGTTAAACCTGATTCGATGAGTAGATACGTAATTTTGTCGGAGAATATGTCAATTTTCCGTGGTGCATTTCATCAAGCCAGCGACAGATTTGATATCAGTTCTCATGGATATCAATGTACAGCAATAGCAACGATTGCTTACATTGCATTGTGTCTACTTGGTCAGAATAACTGGTATGTAGGTGATATCGACTACGTACTCATTTTAGGAGATAGGTTCTACCAAGAATGTATAGCGAACCGGGTCGAATAGATGTTCCGGATGAACTTGCTTTTTCTGATGAATATATCATGAATGATGAGACTGATGCTGGATTCCCAAACTTGATAAATGTTCTAACCACGTTTTTCTCTGAATATACATGTACAATACTTACAGCTAACTTGACATCGGTTACTCTATATCGTAATTACTAGGCTGAAGTTTCTTGTTTCTGGTTGTTTGATTCTCATTCAATAGAACCCAAAGGCTATAAAGCACCAGCGAGAAGTATCTCTTGCTGCATGCGTTTCAAAAATATTGATGAATTACACAGAATTTTACGTCGAAATATGTCCACTAAAACTGATAATTCACTTACTTTGAATATATACTCTTTGACTCCGTCAGAGATAATATCAGAAAATGTAGAAATTCAACCACATGAAGATGAAACTTCATCTGAACCTCAGCTGCTGGAAGTTGGAAATCCTCTTTTAACTGGAAAGTATATCAATGAAATAGATATAGAAGTAGCAGCTTCTATTAGTGAAAACGCAGAAATCCAAGCTGTTTTTACCACCAATATGCTTCACTCAATAGATTATGGAATACCCGATGTTGAAAGTGTTAGTAATATGTATAATAAGTACCGCCTCTAAATATTGAAAGAGAATGACACATGGAAGAGTTGGCTTGGTATTTTCTGTTTCCTGATGGTAATAATGGGTTCAAAGAGTATCGAGAAATTCCCATAACCCCTTTGGATTATTTTCAAGCACGTGTCATGGTCAATGACAGATGATTTCAACGGACAGACTATATTTTCTTTGCTTTATCTATTGTCGAATACTTTCATGCTAAAGCTAGTGTGTCCGTCTCATGTAGAATGCGACAAGGAGATAAAACACCGCAGGGCTTGATAAATAACATGCATCTCAGTATGCGAAATATAAGAGCATCCGCATCATACTGGAGACAGACTTGTTCGGAATTATTTGTAATGGTCAGGAGCCTGGGACCTCCCACATGGTTTCTAATCTTCTCCTGCAATGAACTGGTTGGATATGCTAGAAGCGTTACTCATTGCTGCTGGTCAGAATCCGAGCGAAACTAAAAACTTGACATTCTCCGAAAGAGTTTGGTTCAATGATACCCAGTAATTGTCGCACGGCAATTTATGGTACGAGTAAATGCACTAATCCGATATTTAAAAAATAACCCGGACTGCTTGGGTAGCGCTATAAAAGATTTATGGTGCAGGATAGAGTTTCAAAACAGAGGAAGTCCGCATTTGCACATGTTGGGCTGGTGTAAAAACGATCCCGATTTTGCTACATGGCAGCGCATGGATGTAATTGACAAAGTTGTATCTTGCTCATTCGATTCTAAAGATGTAGTATTACGACATATAGTGGAAAGTATACAAATGCACAAACACACCGCTACTTGTTACAAAGACCGCAACAACTGTACCTGTTGATTCGGATTTCCCAGACCAGTCAGTGATGAAACAGTGTATCTAGGTCCTGATGAAATCCTTGCAAATAACGGGCGTTTTTGCATCTTACGAAGAACTGCAGACGAAGTTCTTATAAATAATTATAATCCAGATCTTCTAACTCTCTGGGAAGGAAATATGGATTGAACAATCATGCGGTTCTGTCACCTACGTTGTTTATTACGTGGCAAAGTATGCCAGCAAGTGCGAGTCGAATGACACTGGTGATGTCATTTAAGAAGCCATACAAAAGGTTAAAAGACGAGGCGTAAAAGTATGGAATTGATTATTTTCTGTATCAATGACAATTCTTTCTTTGCGGTTAGTCAGTGTCCCCGAATGCGCTTATAGATTGTATCACCTTCCACTCAAAAGATTTCAAATTCTACGATTAGAGGGTGATGAAGCTTCAACGTTCGATAACATCTTCGATCGCTAAATTGAGAGACTAGGTGAACTTGATGATTTAAGCTTGGCTGGATTTGCTGTCAGATACGCACCGATGTCAAGTAAAGTTTGGACAGAAGATGATGGAGATGTTGAACTGGATGAAAACATCGAGGAAGAAAGTTCAAGGTATATGTTTTTAAAGAATCGTACACGCATGCGAATAAGACACAAGCTAGCCGTGCTGCGCACTTGATATTATACGTTGAACAGTGATAGAGAAGGTTATTACTACAGTTTAATCGTGTGTCATATAACGCTTCGAAGTGAAAACGAACTTCTACTGGACAACGAGTCTGCAGAAGCCTGATTCCTTATATGGCAACATGAGCTGAGGCCGTTACTCTGAAATTTAATTAAAGAAGAGTTTGCTCACATAGAATAGGTTATTCAGCAGGCTTTGGCCCAAGCCGTGGCCTTTAACTTTGTACCTGAAGCTGTCAACTTTTTATGTTTAAAGGCAATCATTCTCAAAAATTATATACTTTTAAAACGCAATACTGTCTTGAATGTTACCGTTGTAAACCCTAAAAATCTTGATCCTACGCGTCACAATAAATCATTATTGTCAATACCATATTTATAAAGGAAATGTGACCCTCACACGAAGCTTATTCGACTCTTCATGACATGTATTACAAAAAGGGCGGAGCACTTTTTCTTTAATTTTTTTTATTATTCTTTTTCGTACGTCCAGTCAATTTTTAAAAAAATATTAAGAAATTAAATATACGTGAAATTAAAAGTAGTATTATTTAAACAAATGCAGAACTCACGTATTGTGGCACATCAACGTCGCTTGGTAGCGGACGAGCAAAAAACGAGAGATTGATTGATTGATAACAAATTTATTTATGCCAAGGTTACCATAATCGTATGGCAAACAAACAATATAATACATTTTAATTATTATAACATTTAAAAAAAAATATATATAGAAAATAGCAATTATTACAAATTAATACTAATAACAATAATTACATTGCAGCGCATTTGCTAGAAATAGCCTCTCAGTTAAAATATTCGTAATGTATATCGCATGAGAACAAAACTAATAATAGCAATTTTAAATAATTAAATTAAATTCTATTCATACCTAGGAGTGTTCTAATCCTATAAGATATCCGTATAATGCCATTTTAAACGAGTCAAAAGTCTTTTTAAGTTTAATCGCGATAGGCAAAGTATCCCAAAGTTCCAGAGTTTGGATAGAAAATGTGTATCGATGAGTTCTCGTTGTAGCTGGGGGATTACAAAATTTGACGATTTCAGTCTTTCAGAACGACGTGTGTCATTTTTGATTTCCGGGAATAACTTATATTCCGGTCTCGGCACCGTTAATATTTTATAAATAGTAACTCCTAAAAAGTATTTTCGACGCTCAGCATGGGGTAGTCAATTTAGCTGTTTATAATACGGTTTCAACGCTGCATCACGTTTCAGACTAGATACGAAGCGTATGACAGTGTTACATAGTCGCTGGAGTTTAACAGCAAGATATTGCGAAAGATCACTGAATACTAGACAAGCGTAGTCAAAGTATGGAAATATTAATGCATTGACTAGTTGAGTTTTATTCCGACTTGATAGACATCTACCTCTAAATCTTAGACGATAAAGGACATTATGGACCTTAGAGCAAATTTGGGATACATGGAAATTCCATGATAAGTCTTCGCTCAGAATAACATCCACATTTTTTACTGTGCTTACAAGTGGTATGATTGAACCATCGACTACTATGGATGGAATATTGTTTTTATCAATATGCATGTGATATTGCACGGATGCAATAAGCAAGGCTTACGTTTTATCAACATTAAGAATTAGCCCGTTTGATTTAACCCAATTTACTACAGCAGCAGCATCTTCATTTAATTTAGAGATCGCAGCTGGCAATTCAGCTGGTTCAAATTGTATGTAGAATTGGAAATCGTCCGCAAACAATAAGCAATTATCTTTATAATGAACTAAGACTAGTGCTAGCTTGTTGATAAATATTATAAAAATAATTGAGCCCGGAGTTAAGCCCTGTGGTACTCCTAAAGAGTTTTCCATAAAATCAGATAAACTACCATCAAGATTAATCACAGCTTGGGATCGACCTGTTAAATACGAGTGAAACCATCTAATAGCTTCATCGGAGAAATTAAGTTCTCTAAGCTTTTTCAAAAGTAATTCATGATTAATAGAATCAAAAGCCCTTTTGAGATTGAAAAGTAACAAGACTGTAACCAATCCCTTCTCGATTCCGCGATGGATATCTTTGGTAAGTTTCAATAACGCCGTTTGCGTACTAAAATTACTTCTAAACCCTGATTGGAATGGAGAAAGAAGTGAATTTACTTCAAGATACTCAGTTAGCTGTTGCGTCATGAGAGAGTCAAATACTTTAGCAAAATGAGATAAGTTAGCAACTGGTCTTGTATTTGCTGGAGAGCCGTTGCAGTAAGTATAACATCGAGCCATGTATCCGAATTATCTTTATGATGTGTCGCACCAGATGGTACAAGAAACATACAGTTTTGAGTAATAAGATTTTGCAAATGTAATCCATAAAAATTATTAGTTAATAAATCCGAATTCAAGTCCCCAGCTAGAATAGCATTTGAGTAAAGATGTACATATCTTCGAAATGACTCAAAAAAGCTCGTGAGAACATTACCCTAAGGTCGACGATAAATTGAGGCAAAAAGAACATGATTTTATTTTCTAGACTAATATCAACAAGTAGATATTTGGTGTCATTCAAATCATTTATTTGTGGAGCACTAAGTATTCTGTATGAAATTCCAATCCGAATATAACATGCGACTCCGCCAGCTTGAATATAAGTACGTTTGCCACTAGTCGCTAAAAGGCATCGATCGTTGCGAACTAGATTAAAATTCAATGTGGTAAAGTGATCTTCTTTATTAGGCGTAAGCTAGGACTCGGATATGGACAGTATATCGATATTTTTATTAATAAGAAATATTTCTATTTTGTTTAAGTGATCTTTTATTGAATTGGCATTAATTTGAGCGACACGTAAAAATCAATGTCTACAAAAGGATTGTGCTAGTGAGTTAGAATTTGATGGCAGTCACAATAATTTCTCAAGATCATTTTCGGTCACTATGCAAATTCTGTCAGACTTATCATTTTTGCGAACATAAATATTGCCTTCACGTGTCCAAACATAGTTATATTTTCACCGTTTAGCTTTCTCTTTAGTTAAATACAAAAGATTGTGAGCAATTGAAGGCAACGTTTCATATAAATTAACAATTAGATTATCGGCGCCCTGGGAAATATCAGAAAATAACAATTCGTCGAATTCTCACTTAACTTTTAAGACGTGATCGCGTGTACTAAATGACTTAAATTTAACGATATAAGAAAAAGTCGGTATCTTATCCTTTTCCTTTCCCTTATTTCTCGCATTGTTATTATCGCCGCTTGAGTGACCATTTTAAACTTCCATTTCATTAGAAGAATTTTTGTTTTTTAGTTTAAAATCACGTATTTCTAAAATATCAGTTTTTAATGCTCCTAAATCTATATAATGTAAAATTTTACTAGTCAGTTCAGGTAATGGTATATTAGACGTAGACGGGATACCCGTAATTTTTATTTCCGTGCTCGGGGTAGCTCGGACATGCAATACTTTTAAATCCTGTATTTCGTTACGGAGAATAGCATTTTCGTCTTCAAGAAATTTTAAGCGCACATTGGGAGAATTTTACCACGGCACAGCAATTTTCTGCACTTTTTAGCGCTATCAGTAGTAATAATACCATTACGAATGAGCGTTTTAATGCATTATCAGACAAAATAGATACTTTTACTGAAACTTTGAGTGAACAAAATGTTGCTATCGGCTTATAAAAATCGTACACAATTTACATGCATTCTACATACTAAAAAGAATATGTTTTATATATATACCTATATTTTTATATATATAGTGATAACTCTCTGGGAAATCTAAAACAAAAAAAAATTCTTTTAAATGTCAGAGAAAATGTTTCTTTTAATACGTAGAATGCTTGTATTTTTTTGTTAGATTTTTTGAAGTCGATAGGTTTAAAGTTGTTCAGGGCTCAATTTGACCATATTTTCATATATATATATATATATATATATATATATATATATATATATATATATTGTAACAGGTAGGACAATAGTTAATAACAATATCCTCGGCTTGGACCAGTCCCTCGACTTGCCCGTTCGGACCAAACAATCGAAAAGAATTGGCGCCGAGGATACCGATCACGATGTATGGACCTGCATATTTCGGCGCTAGTTTCGCCGTTATGCCTTGGGCCGCCGAGGAGAGTACTCTATTCTTTCTCCATACTATGTCGCCAAGCAGAAAGGTTTCTTCTCTGCACCCAGCGTCGTAGTATTTCGCCTGCCTGGCCCGCTCAGTCACTGAGCATAACGCTGACTGCTGATGCAAATCGTGTAGCCTTTCCGTTCTCGCGTGCCAAGCTCGCAACAGCTCTTTCTGCACGGAGTCTTTGGCCTCCTCATCCCGCGTACGCTTTGCGGTCCCAGGCGGCGTCGGTTGTCTCCCATAATTCAGCATGGCCGGGCTATATAGCCTGTTGAACTGTGACTGGCCGTGTTCATTGCGAAAACCAGCTCTGGTAAATGTTCGTCCCAGGCTTTGTGATTCTCCTGAACATAAGACGCAATCATCGTTTTCAGGGTTCTGTTCTCCCTCTCCACGGGATTCGCTCTCGGGCAGTATGGGGGAGTCGTGGTGTGGTACACTCCTTGCTTCCAAAGGTATTCGTCAACGGCTTTGTTCTTTAACTCGGTGCCGTTGTCCGAATTGAAGGTTTCGGGAGTCCCAAACCTCATGACGACTCGCTCGTGTAATTCTTTAATTACTGTCCGAGCGTTGGCCTTCCGAATGGGTATGCACTCCACCCATCGGGTAAATAAATCCTGAAATATCAAAATATACTCGTAGCCGCCTTTTGTACGTGGTAGCGGACCAGTGATATCTCCAGCCACTATCTGCCACGGACTTTCCACGACCCTCCTACCCATCATTCCTATGGGAGGTTTCTGCGCAACTTGGCACTGCTGGTACACCATGCATTCTTTAACGTACTTATGCACGTCAGCGTGCATGTTCGGCCAATAATAATATTGCTTATTCGGGCGAATGTCTTATCTCGCCCGAGGTGACCAGCAGTGAGATCATCGTGGTTTTCTCTCAGTATGGCCCGCCTGTGTTCGGCTGGCACGGCCATTTTTCATGCGTCATCGTCTCCTATGACACTCTCGACGCTTTCATCTGGTCGATAGTGGTAGAAGTTCTCTCCCACGATCTTCCAGCACAGATTTCTATGCGGTCTCTCAGCTGTGTCGTTCACCACTTTGAGGTACCATTGGTCATTGGTACCTTCTGACCAGCTGAGTGAGCTTAGTGTTATCCCCTCCTCTTCGTATATTCCGGATAGGGCATCAGGGACATAATTGAGTTTTCCTTCTTTATGAACTACCTCGAAACTCTGTCCTTGTTCATGTCACATAGCCATTTCAAGCTCATGTGATCGGTGATCACCTTGAAAAGGTAGCCCTCAATGCACGGACGGAACTTGTCTATGGCCCATACTACCGCTAGACATTCTCGTTCCGGAACGCTGTAATTCCGCTCAGCTGAATTTAAGGTCCGGCTGGCGAATTCCAGTACCCTCTCGCCCCCCTCCGTTTCCTGTAGGAGCAACGCGCCGATCCCGGTGTAACTCGCATCCGTGTTTACAACGAATTGCTCGTTCGGTAGGGGGCTCTGAAGTACTGGAGCTGAGGCAATCAACGCCTTTAATCTCTCAAATGCGAACTGTTGATCTTCTAGCCATTGATACTTTTGACTCTTCTTCAGTAATCTCGTTAGAGGCTCGGCCACGGTGGCATAATCTTTCATGAACCTCCTGTACCAGGATGACATTCCCAAGAATCGTCTCAGCTGCTTCAGATCCTTGGGAGCGGGGTAGTTCAGGACTACCTCAATTTTTTCTGGGTCAGGCCTGATCCCGTCCTGGTTCACTAAAACTCCCAAGTATCTGATCTCTGGCATACAGAAAACGCATTTCTCCCTGTTGATCACTAACCCTGCAGTCTTTAACCTCTTTAATACCAGCCTGAGTAGGCGCTTGTGCTCTTCAAACGTCTCCAAGATTATGATGATGTCGTCTAGGTAAGCGAGCACGTATGGCTCGAGCTCGCTACCGATCACCATATCTATCAATGTCTGGAACGTGGCTCCAGCGTAGGATAAACCATACGGGAGCCTCACAAACTGAAATAGCCCTTTTCTGGGCACTGTAAAGGCCGTTATTTGATATAATATATATGCCTTGACGAAATTCACACCGACGTAACACGCATCGTCCACGTGAGGTTCTATGCCTACTCGTATTTCTCTCGTTATACCCGCCATAGTAATGGGGAGCATAACATGGTCAACTAGTGGGCGACAAGTACCGTCTGGTAGCTTCACCCGTCTTGTGCACTTCAGGGAGAGTTCTCGCCCTAGTGCGCTGGCCATCTGCAGTCCAACCGCCCCCATGACCGTGCTGGATGCGCCAGGATCGTATAGGGCTCTGAGCCTGTAGTCCGTGACTTCGATCGACATCCACCATCGTGTTTCGTCTTCGGGGTTGTACTTCATTCCCCACGGTCTCTCAAGCTCGCCTTCGCTTCGACCTCTCCTTCGGAAGTCGGCTGGCTTGACCGTGGTTGGACGTCCAAGTCCTCTGTCGTTGCCGTAGCTTCGACTTCCTGAGCAGCTACGGTGACCGTAGGCTCTTTCGGGGGCTCCTCCAGTGTTATCTCTCCTTCTGGACGAGAATCGCCTGGCTTCTTTTGGACATCCACATCCTCCGTCGTAGTCTCGGCTACGATGGGAAGTGTTTCTGCGGGGACCGGTTTCTCGTTAGGAGTGGCTTTGGTCCTTTCTAGCCGCTCCCTTGCTCGTTTCCCGAGCATTTAGGGCAATGCTTCCGCATGAACCCTATCTCTCCGCAGCCGTAGCATTTCATTGGCTGCGTGGGGTCAAACCTTGGTTTACTCCCTACTGGCGGGGTGCCAGGAGGTTGCGACCTTTTGGCTCCCCATCCCGTTCGAGTTGACGACCCAATCGGTTTTCCCCCTTTGTCGGGCGCTTTGGACTCCGTTCTGGTCCTCCCGCCCTTTTCGCTCCTGGTGACGCCGCCTTTGTCCGACATGTTTAGCCGAAACTGGCTCAGTTTCTCGTCTAACATCTTGGCAAACATTGCCGTGATATCAGATGTCGAAGGTTGTGGTTCTTCCTTCGAAATGGCAGATACTTATGCTTTCTGTTTCTTTGCCCCTTGAGTGGGTTTCTATGCCATCTCGGGTAACAAAGACGCTTCCGGATGCGGGGGCAAACGTATGCTTTTCTCTCGTTCCAACGTTTGCTCGGCATCTGAGGCGGCGTCCAGCAGTGTTTCCACGCTAGTGATCTCGCACCTGCGGACCATTTTCTGTAGGTCTGACCGCATGTTTCGGTGTAGCAAGTCTAATTCCTGACTATACTCAAACCTCGGCGATAATTTGTTCATTATGCCGATGAGGCACGTGAGGTAGTCTCGAACCAGTTCGTCTGGTCCGTGTGTCCTTAGGTTGGCTTCGTTCCATAGCCTCTGTTGGTATTGACGACTTGTACCATACCATCGCCTGGCTGAATTGGTGAAGTCATTCCAAGTCCGCCACTTCGTTCGGTTATTCTTATACCAGGTCGCTGCGTTGTCTGTGAAGAGTTCAGACAGCGCTGCCAGAAGCTCATCACCCGTTAGATTGCTCAATGCGTTGCAGTCCTCGATCCGCGCCAGGAATGCGCCTATACTCTGGTTCTTGCTGCCAGAGAACCTGACGTTCCATTTCCTTACTACTTGACCTACATCTTTATTCGAACCGAACCTAGACGTTCCGTCCAAACTTCCTGGTGTGAATCTTGGGTTTGAGGTGTTTCCAGGATTGCCACTCCTACGTACATCTGGTCGATCTCTTGGCAGCTGATGTTCATCGCTTATAGTCGTTCTTCGACTATCTGCCCCCTCCCAGGCGCTGCGTACCGTAGTAGGTGACGCCGTTGTAGCTCGAGAATCGTCCAGATGCGTATCACCGTGCATTGAGAACGTGTCTTTGAAATTCACATGTCCCTGGCGTCTGGTTTCCTCGTTCCTTGTACTTGACAGAATCTGCTCTCGCTCCAGGGTGTCTACTTGCCGTTGAAGCAACTTGACCTGTGTGAGCAGTTCTGTCAATACGAACGATATATCCTGTGGTATTTGGAATTCGGTTCCTTGTGCTGACACTAGCGTAATCATCTGCTGAATTGGCTGTGTGGCCGACTCCATCGTTTGTTCAGCGGCTGTTGTCTCGTTGGTTGTTGGTGTCGTTTCGTTGGCCTCTGGAGGCCCCCGAAGTGTCAGTTGAAGGTTTCTGAGCACGTTCGTGTCTGTGATCAGATTTGCCAGGTTGTGCGTATTTGCCTGGCCTGTCTGCGTGCCATCTTGAATATCGGCCGCTATTGTTTCGTCGATGAACTGGCGCCTGCGTCGAGCTCTGACATTGATGGTGTCGCCCTCTTCATCGTCTTGTTCCACGAAATCGTTGACTGTGTAGTTGCCGAGCAACCATTTCTGCAGGCGATATGCCTGTGCGAAGTAGTTGCCCTCTGTGGCCATCTTCAACTGAGAGAGTGTTTCGTATAGCTGCTGACCACGCAGTTCCGTCAGCCACGTCTTTACAGCTGTCTCTGTTGTGATGGACATTCTGATCTTCTATAGATTGCTGACTTCGCTCGCAATTACCTATATGTTTCTCGCCACGCGAGATTTTCGATTTCGCTTTTATTCGCAAGTGTGTGCAAGTGTATTATACACTTAAGGTCCGAGAAAAATTTCGCAATTAAATCTTTCTCGGTTGAGCAGAGTGTCAGACTGATCTTTGTTACGCTTTTCTCGGTGCGTTCTGTTTCGCAAGATCGTCTTTGTACTATTTTATTAACTAATAACGGGTTTCTTTTTCCTATTTCGATCTATGCAAGTATTCGGATTCGAATCTCGCTTCAAACCGGTGATTTTAATTGATTTTTGAATTTGTGAGGATTTAAATTTTTTAAATTTTTAAATTTTTTGATTTTTAAAATTTTTGAATTTTTAAAATTATTGAATTTTTAAAATTTTTGAATTTTTAAAATTTTCGAATTTTTAAAATTTTTGAATTTGTAAAATTTTTGAATTTGTAAAATTTTTAAATTTTTAAAATTTTTGAATTTTTAAATTTTTAAAATTTTTTTTATTTGAAAATTCAAAAATTTTAAAAATTTTAAAATTTTAAAAATTTAAAAATTTTAAAAATTTAAAAATTCAAAAATTTTAAAAATTCAAAAATTTTACAAATTCAAAAATTTTAAAAATTCAAAAATTTTAAAAATTCGAAAATTTTAAAAATTCAAAAATTTTAAAAATTCGAAAATTTTAAAAATTCGAAAATTTTAAAAATTCAATAATTTTAAAAATTCAAAAATTTTAAAAATCAAAAAATTTAAAAATTTAAAAAATTTAAATCCTCACAAATTCAAAAATTCAAAAAATTGAAAATTTCATAAAAATCAAAAATTCAAAGAATTACAAATTTCATAAAAATCAAAAATTCGAAAATTTAAAAAAAATCAAAAATTCAAATATTTAACAATTTAAAAATTTTAAAATTTAAAAAATACAAAATATTTACAAATTCAAAAATTTTAAAAATTCAAAAATTTTAAAAATTCAAAAATTAAAAATTCAAAAATTTTAAAAATCAAAAAATTTAAAAATTTAAAAAATTTAAATCCTTACAAATTCAAAAATTCAAAAAATTGAAAATTTCATAAAAATCAAAAATTCAAAGAATTACAAATTTCATAAAAATCAAAAATTCGAAAATTTAAAAAAAATCAAAAATTCAAATATTTAACAATTTAAAAATTTTAAAATTTTAAAAATTCAAAAATTAAAAATTCAAAAATTTTAAAAATCAAAAAATTTAAAAATTTAAAAAATTTAAATCCTTACAAATTCAAAAATTCAAAAAATTGAAAATTTCATAAAAATCAAAAATTCAAAGAATTACAAATTTCATAAAAATCAAAAATTCGAAAATTTAAAAAAAATCAAAAATTCAAATATTTAACAATTTAAAAATTTTAAAATTTAAAAAATACAAAAATTTTACAAATTCAAAAATTTTAAAAATTCAAAAATTTTAAAAATTCAAAAATTAAAAATTCAAAAATTTTAAAAATTCTAAAATTTTAAAAATTCAAAAATTTTAAAAATTCAAAAATTTTAAAAATTCAAAAATTAAAAATTCAAAAATTTTAAAAATTCAAAAATTTTAAAAATTCAAAAATTTTAAAAATTCAAAAATTTTAAAAATTCAAAAATTTTAAAAATTCAAAAATTTTACAAATTCAAAAATTTTAAAAATTCAAAAATTTTAAAAATTCAAAAAATTTAAAAATTTAAAAAATTTAAATCCTCACAAATTCAAAAATTCAAAAAATTGAAAATTTCATAAAAATCAAAAATTCAAAGAATTACAAATTTCATAAAAATCAAAAATTCGAAAATTTAAAAAAAATCAAAAATTCAAATATTTAACAATTTAAAAATTTTAAAATTTAAAAAATTCAAAAATTTTAAAAATTCAAAAATTTTAAAAATTCAAAAATTTTAAAAATTCAAAAATTAAAAATTCAAAAATTTTAAAAATTCTAAAATTTTAAAAATTCAAAAATTTTAAAAATTGAAAATTTCATAAAAATTCAAAAATTAAAAATTCAAAAATTTTAAAAATTCAAAAATTTTAAAAATCCAAAAATTTTAAAAATTCAAATATTTTACAAATTCAAAAATTTTAAAAATTTAAAAATTTTAAAAATTTAAAAATTTTAAAAATTCAAAAATTTTAAAAATTCAAAAATTAAAAATCCAAAAATTTTAAAAATTCAAATATTTTACAAATTCAAAAATTTTAAAAATTTAAAAATTTTAAAAATTTAAAAATTTTAAAAATTCAAAAATTTTAAAAATTCAAAAATTAAAAATTCAAAAATTTTAAAAATTCAAAAATTTTAAAAATTCAAAAATTTTAAAAATTCAAAAATTTTAAAAATTCAAAAATTTTAAAAATTCAATAATTTTAAAAATTCAAAAATTTTAAAAATTCAAAAATTTTAAAAAATCAAAAAATTTTAAAATTATAATTTTAAAAATTTAAAAAATTTAAATCCTCACAAATTCAAAAATTCAAAAAATTGAAAATTTCATAAAAATCAAAAATTCAAAGAATTACAAATTTCATAAAAATCAAAAATTCGAAAATTTAAAAAAAAACAAAAATTCAAATATTTAACAATTTAAAAATTTTAAAATTTAAAAAATTCGAAAATTTTAAAAATTCAAAAATTTTAAAAATTCAAAAATTTTAAAAATTCAAAAATTTTAAAAATTCAAAAATTTTAAAAATTCAAAAATTTTAAAAATTCAAAAATTTTACAAATTCAAAAATTTTACAAATTCAAAAATTTAATTTATCTGACTTCGCTCGCAATTACCTATATGTTTCTCGCCACGCGAGATTTTCGATTTCGCTTTTATTCGCAAGTGTGTGCAAGTGTATTATACACTTAAGGTCCGAGAAAAATTTCGCAATTAAATCTTTCTCGGTTGAGCAGAGTGTCAGACTGATCTTTGTTACGCTTTTCTCGGTGCGTTCTGTTTCGCAAGATCGTCTTTGTACTATTTTATTAACTAATAACGGGTTTCTTTTTCCTATTTCGATCTATGCAAGTATTCGGATTCGAATCTCGCTTCAAACCGGTGATTTTAATTGATTTTTGAATTTGTGAGGATTTAAATTGTTTAAATTTTTAAATTTTTTGATTTTTAAAATTTTTGAATTTTTAAAATTATTGAATTTTTAAAATTTTTGAATTTTTAAAATTTTCGAATTTTTAAAATTTTTGAATTTGTAAAATTTTTGAATTTTTAAAATTTTTGAATTTTTAAATTTTTAAAATTTTTTTTATTTGAAAATTCAAAAATTTTAAAAATTTAAAAATTTTAAAAATTTAAAAATTCAAAAATTTTAAAAATTCAAAAATTTTACAAATTCAAAAATTTTAAAAATTCAAAAATTTTAAAAATTCGAAAATTTTAAAAATTCAAAAATTTTAAAAATTCGAAAATTTTAAAAATTCGAAAATTTTAAAAATTCAAAAATTTTAAAAATTCAATAAAAATTTAAAAATTTAAAAAATTTAAATCCTCACAAATTCAAAAATTCAAAAAATTGAAAATTTTTGAATTTTTAAATTTTTAAAATTTTTTTTATTTGAAAATTCAAAAATTTTAAAAATTTTAAAATTTTAAAAATTCGAAAATTTTAAAAATTTAAAAATTCAAAAATTTTAAAAATTCAAAAATTTTACAAATTCAAAAATTTTAAAAATTCAAAAATTTTAAAAATTCGAAAATTTTAAAAATTCAAAAATTTTAAAAATTCGAAAATTTTAAAAATTCAATAATTTTAAAAATTAAAAAATTTTAAAAATCAAAAAATTTAAAAATTTAAAAAATTTAAATCCTCACAAATTCAAAAATTCAAAAAATTGAAAATTTCATAAAAATCAAAAATTCAAAGAATTACAAATTTCATAAAAATCAAAAATTCAATAATTTTAAAAATTCAATAATTTTAAAAATTCAAAAATTTTAAAAATTCAAAAATTTTAAAAATTCAAAAATTAAAAATTCAAAAATTTTAAAAATTCAAAAATTTTAAAAATTCAAAAATTTTAAAAATCAAAAAATTTAAAAATTTAAAAAATTTAAATCCTCACAAATTCAAAAATTCAAAAAATTGAAAATTTCATAAAAATCAAAAATTCAAAGAATTACAAATTTCATAAAAATCAAAAATTCAATAATTTTAAAAATTCAAAAATTTTAAAAATCAAAAAATTTAAAAATTTAAAAAATTTAAATCCTCACAAATTCAAAAATTCAAAAAATTGAAAATTTTTGAATTTTTAAATTTTTAAAATTTTTTTTATTTGAAAATTCAAAAATTTTAAAAATTTTAAAATTTTAAAAATTTAAAAATTTTAAAAATTTAAAAATTCAAAAATTTTAAAAATTCAAAAATTTTACAAATTCAAAAATTTTAAAAATTCAAAAATTTTAAAAATTCGAAAATTTTAAAAATTCAAAAATTTTAAAAATTCGAAAATTTTAAAAATTCAATAATTTTAAAAATTAAAAAATTTTAAAAATCAAAAAATTTAAAAATTTAAAAAATTTAAATCCTCACAAATTCAAAAATTCAAAAAATTGAAAATTTCATAAAAATCAAAAATTCAAAGAATTACAAATTTCATAAAAATCAAAAATTCAATAATTTTAAAAATTCAATAATTTTAAAAATTCAAAAATTTTAAAAATTCAAAAATTTTAAAAATTCAAAAATTAAAAATTCAAAAATTTTAAAAATTCAAAAATTTTAAAAATTCAAAAAATTTAAATCCTCACAAATTCAAAAATTCAAAAAATTGAAAATTTCATAAAAATCAAAAATTCAAAGAATTACAAATTTCATAAAAATCAAAAATTCAATAATTTTAAAAATTCAAAAATTTTAAAAATTCAAAAATTTTACAAATTCAAAAATTAAAAATTCAAAAATTTTAAAAATTTAAAAATTTTAAAAATTCAAAAATTTTAAAAATTCAAAAATTAAAAATTCAAAAATTTTAAAAATTCAAAAATTTTAAAAATTCAAAAATTTTAAAAATTCAAAAATTTTAAAAATTCAAAAATTTTAAAAATTCGAAAATTTTAAAAATTCAAAAATTTTAAAAATTCAAAAATTTTAAAAATCAAAAAATTTAAAAATTTAAAAAATTTAAATCCTCACAAATTCAAAAATTCAAAAAATTGAAAATTTCATAAAAATCAAAAATTCAAAGAATTACAAATTTCATAAAAATCAAAAATTCAATAATTTTAAAAATTCAAAAATTTTAAAAATTCAAAAATTTTAAAAATTCAAAAATTTTAAAAATTCAAAAATTAAAAATTCAAAAATTTTAAAAATTCAAAAATTTTAAAAATTCAAAAATTTTAAAAATTCAAAAATTAAAAATTCAAAAATTTTAAAAATTCAAAAATTTTAAAAATTCAAAAATTTTAAAAAATCAAAAAATTTTAAAATTTTAAAATTTTAAAAATTTAAAAATTTTAAACATTTAAAAATTTAAAAATTTTAAACATTTAAAAATTTTGAAAATTCAAAAATTTTAAAAATTCAAAAATTTTAAAAATCTAAAAATTCAAAAATTAAAAATTCAAAAATTTTAAACATTTAAAAATTTTAAAAATTCAAAAATTTTAAAAATTTTAAAATTTTAAAAATTCAAAAATTTTAAAAATTCAATAAATTTAAAAATTCAAAAATTTTAAAAATTCAAAAATTTTAAAAATCTAAAAATTTAAAAATTTAAAAAATTTTAAAAATTCGAAAATTTTAAAAATTCAAAAATTTTAAAAATTCAATAATTTTAAAAATTCAAAAATTTTAAAAATCAAAAAATTTAAAAATTTAAAAAATTTAAATCCTCACAAATTCAAAAATTCAAAAAATTGAAAATTTCATAAAAATCAAAAATTCAAAGAATTACAAATTTCATAAAAATCAAAAATTCAATAATTTTAAAAATTCAAAAATTTTAAAAATTCAAAAATTTTAAAAATTCAAAAATTTTAAAAATTCAAAAATTTTAAAAATTCAAAAATTAAAAATTCAAAAATTTTAAAAATTCAAAAATTTTAAAAATTCAAAAATTTTAAAAATTCAAAAATTAAAAATTCAAAAATTTTAAAAATTCAAAAATTTTAAAAATTCAAAAATTTTAAAAAATCAAAAAATTTTAAAATTTTAAAATTTTAAAAATTTAAAAATTTTAAACATTTAAAAATTTAAAAATTTTAAACATTTAAAAATTTTGAAAATTCAAAAATTTTAAAAATTCAAAAATTTTAAAAATCTAAAAATTCAAAAATTAAAAATTCAAAAATTTTAAACATTTAAAAATTTTAAAAATTCAAAAATTTTAAAAATTTTAAAATTTTAAAAATTCAAAAATTTTAAAAATTCAATAAATTTAAAAATTCAAAAATTTTAAAAATTCAAAAATTTTAAAAATCTAAAAATTTAAAAATTTAAAAAATTTTAAAATTTTAAACATTTAAAAATTTTAAAAATTCAAAAATTTTAAAAATTTTAAAATTTTAAAAATTCAAAAATTTTAAAAATTTAAAAATCAAAAATTTTAAAAATTCAAAAAATTTGAAAACCTGAAAATTTAAAGCCTCAAAAATCCCAAAAGAATCCGAAACCCTCGAAAATAAATCCAAAAAATTTTCCAAGAATTCGAAAATTCAAATGTCTATAAATGAAAACCTGAAAATTTAAAACTTCAAAAATATAAAAGCTTAGAAAATATATATCTTTCAAAATAAAATCCAAAACAAATTTAAAAGTTCTAAAATTCAGAAAATATGAAAATTAAAAAAAAATCAAAAAACAAATTAAAAATAAAAAAAAATTATTTTTGCATTTATTGTTTATTAATAGTTAATAAACAATAATTTCTCTTTGAAGTTAATCTTGAAAAAGAAATTAAAAAAAAAAATATTGTAGAAGCGGGGCCCCTGTGTCGCGTACGTATGGCCCTTTATTCGTACACTTGCTGTTGAGCCGGCTAATCGTACTGCCCACTGCGCAGCCGCGCTACTCTACTATTTTCCACACACGCTTCTCTGCCGTGATTAGTTATTTTTGCTTTTACTCGCCTTAAATAATTATTTCGCTTTTGCTTGGCCTGATCATTAGTTATAATCGAAAATTGTTAACTAATTACTAATAAACTATTTCCGATATTTTTGTCAGAGCAAAAATAATCTTATGTAATATTTATTTATTCGCACTCTCTGCTCACCTCCTCGCACACACTTTTGTACAATTCGATGTGCCACTTTTTCGCTCGATTCGGGTACGCGTGCTTGGCCTGCTTACACGTTCAAATAAAATTTTACAAGTCGTTTTAAATTTATTAATACTTCTTAAAAATGTTGAAATATTTTTCGTTAATTATTAATTAACTGCGTGAATAATATCGGAAGGGCGCCATCTGTAACAGGTGGGACAATTGTTAATAACAAATGTCCGTGGCTAATAAGCCGTCGGCCGAGCTGCTATCGTGCTATAGCTAGCACAGCACGCAACGCGTACTGACGTACACTATTGCTCCTACCTGGAGTAAGCCAGCGGCGCAACGCCGCTGAGCTTCTGCCTGGCTGCCGCTGCTCTGGCCGTCCTGCTGCAACGTTCACTGAACCCCGATGGATTCAACTCCGTGCGGAGTCACCTCGATGCACGGGTTTTCGCGATCTGAAAGGAGCGCGGAAAGTTAATTGTCGCAACGCGCCAATGTAACGGCTTTTCCGGCCTAACTCGGTCGAGGAGCAGGCGGGTCGTGGGGAAAATTGATTCACGCGAGTTTAACTTTTAATAATAAAATAGACGATATTTAGCAACAAATAAATTAACAACAATAGATCAATAAATAAGGATAACAAAATTAACAACGATAGATTAATAAATAATAACAATGAGAATTTAATATTCGCGCAGACCAAGCGTCGGTGCGCGTTCAGCTCGTTCGCTGCTGGCCGCGTTGCCCTCACGATGGGCCGTACGCGCGCCTGGTGTCACGGCAGCTTGGTGTACTCTAGGGCGCGGTGCCCACGGTGGGCAGCCCTGTACACTGCTCGCGGTTCGTATAATATCTATACGCGCGGGCTAGCCTTTACCTCGATTATGCGTTCCTCGAGGACGATCGCTCTATCTCTGTCTCTGTCACTCTCTCTCTCTCTCTCTCTCTATCTCCTTCTCCGCTTCGATTCTCTCTCCTCCACTCTCTTCTGGCTACTCGTGGGACGCGTCTCCACACTAGTGGCACAGTGGGGAGATATCTCCGTAAACACTTCACTCCGATTACGGCGTCGCGGTAGCAGGTCGCTCCACGTGCGCTATCTTCTACGCGGGAAAATGCCGGCGAGAGTTTTACGGCATTGACGCGCGCGGATCGAACTCTGAATCGATAGTGACGCGCTCGAGGCGTCAGCACGGCCAGCGCCGCGCCCCCAGTTGCGTTCTCTTTGGGTAACTACCCTCGATGCGCGCGCGTCGCCTATAGTGCGAACGCCGGTACCTGGCACTCATTTCGTTACAATATATATATATATATATATATATATATATATATATACATATATATAATAAACACACCTCGTCTCTACTATCTGGAGCGTACAGTGTTTACGCTTCTAGATAGTAGGTTTAAAAAGGTCCTCATATGGGCGTCGCTAAAGAAGCGCGCGTGACTATGTTTTGGGCTCGGGCCTTTTTGGTGGGGCGAGCTTTTTCTAGAGAGAGAAGGGAGATCTTCTGTCTCGCTTGCTCTCTTGCTCCTTCTCTATCTTCCGCATTTTACATTTGATTTTCTTAATATGTAATCTAAAGTATTAATGTTAATTATATTTTTATTTACTAAATTATCTTAAAATATAGTAGTTATTTCATAAAAAACCATTAATGATAGTATTGTGAAAATATTTACTTTATATATATATATATATATATATATATATATATATATATAGATATATACATATTTATATTATATAGTTACGATATTTGTTAAGAATCATACGATAATTATAATAATTTATTAAAGTGTACACACGGTTAAAATAGTATACGATTAATTATTGATAATACTGAGAATAAGTGATGAATGTAAAGTTAATATTAATTTATGTTTACTTAAATTTAAAGTTTGCATGAACTGGTTTCACTCTAGTATTAAAATGTCTAGATTCTAAAATGTAAATAGTGAATAAACATTTATATTTCAGTACTTAAACCTATCGTGTTTTATGTAAATATTATTATTATAACAGAATATTTAAAACTACATTTCGAATGAAGCTATCGACTTGATTCTTTCGCAAAACATTTTTATTTGAATTATAAAACTATATTACGATGTTATAAGTGTAAAAAGTTATTATCTTGTACGCTACGCTTTCAAAATAATATTACAGCCTGTATTTTTCCGAACGGAAAATGCTGCGCTTAGTAAATACATTTCGTGGTCGATATGGATCCTAAACACGTGTGCATCCAGTTACACTTGACTCGTGCGCCCTAACTAAGATACACGAACATAGACCTAAAGCCTCATTCACGACAGTTAGAGAATAAATGTTTTAAAAACATGCGTTCTTTCCATGTATAAAATAATATTGAAATATAGTTATATACTTATTAAGTTATTACTTAGAACAAATCGTCATCCGCTAAATTTACAACATCTTTTACAATACTCGGTGTATAATTGGTAATTTGTACTTCGTGCATAAGAGAAATTTTATTTTCAATGTATTCTATAGTTCCACGTGCGATACAATTTACATTATCCGATACAGATTTCAGATATTCGAGGCGCACGTCGATATATTTTTCCACGTGTTCGTCCAAACAATCAAACGTAACTTTTTTCATAATTATGCTATGACGGTACCGCTTACTCAGACCAGGTGTCGTCGGTCTTATATCCTCTTCGATTTCGATTGCTTTATCCTGATGACTGCGTGTGAATTTCATCCGGAGCTGTACACCTTCTGATCCATCAGATCGTCGGACAGTACATGGAAGTATTTTACAATGTCACCAAAACTGCTCTTAAACTCCATCCAATTTTCGTAAGAAAAAGTGATCCCGTTGTAGTCAGAACCCAACAGCCGAACTATGGGCTCATAATGAACGTCTTTAATATCGCTGTACTCTAAACCAACCATCATCTTCTTCGTATACGACTTAATGTAGCATTAAAGAAGTTGCAGTGGAGGTGGAAATTGTAGCGTCTGACACTCGGCGTTGGTGTTCCGAGAAAGGAACGACGATACTTTAGACACAGCTTTCTGAGTAAATGAAACGATAAGATATCAAGCTCGCATTACAACAATGACATCTTAGAACTGCAGTTTTGCAAACATCTGACACTTCATCAACCGTTTCCAATGAATCTTTTGTAAGCGTTTTTATATCGTACATAGTGTCTTACCACGCTATCGTTTTTCTGCAAGTCGGCAGAAAAATTTTCAAGAAGTTTATCGAAACCCAAACCGGCGCTCATGTAATGTAAAAACTTAATACAATATTGACCGCATACGTCGGCAGACAGGCTTTGGAGTGGGATATTATACCAGCGAAATTGCTTACAATTTTTCCGCAAACGGTTTATATGATCCGGTATACTTGATGGCAATCCGAAACTATCGAAATACAAAGCTTCGCAATACTTATTAACGTATATAGCAACCCAGTGCATGCCAGATCTCGTATGATCGTCAGTATTTACATTAAACGCGGTCTGTCTCGTCCACCGTTTGGGAATTTGATCTGCTGGAAATACACCGACAGTATACGAACGGCTTCGGGAAAGGTTTTTCAATATTTGAAGGCTGTCCATTACAAATCTCGGTAGGATTCTTACAATTTTGAAAAACACGCGTAGACAGCCACGACTTTAGTCGATGAACGTTGTTTAAAGCGCAACGGTAATTTTTGTAACAAGGTTTGACAGCGTGATGAATGCAATACACGTCGGACGATAACTGATTAAAAGTCGGGCATTCTCTTTCGTATTCTAGATTGAAAATTTGACGAGCTATAATTTTATGAATAATATATATAATGATAAAGGTACCTTTCCGTCAAAATAGTCAAGTCCGTGATGATGCTGGGTGAGCCAATCGTTCTGTTTCCGAATGTCCTCGCTTAATTGATCAATCGATGTTGTCGGAGTCACTAACCGGTGACCACTAAAGTTGTCAGTAAGAGCTACTACTGCAACTGCAACTTCCTTTGGTATATTTTTATATTTCGTACCTTTAAAGAACTGAATATCAATTATCACATCCATGTTTTATATAGCAAAGCTTTAGACAACTATCGCAGTTAGTAAGAAACTGACGAGCGAAATGTGGCAGTGGTGTGCATATATATAGACCAAAGTTCAACGCCATCTACACGGCGTTATCCCAACCGCTAAAGTCGTCGATGACCTGACGTGACGCGTCAATTTCTAAAATATTATCATATTCTGCATATACGATACAATTTACCGTGTTTCTTAAACCCTCACCAAATGGTACATCCAATCTAACGCTACCGTGTTTAATCAAATTCCAATGACTACAGTCGTTAGCCGTTAAATTGGGAGTTAAATCAAATGCAAGTAGGCAGTAACCGGACGGGTATTCTTCGCTTATGATTTGATTACCTTCGTTAAGAAAGTGTATACCTGTACCAGAAAATAATGTGTGATACGCATCGACGTACAAACTTTTTGCTCTAAAGTCTGGTTGCAGCGGTTTGGAGGGAACTTGTACACCATCAACATATAAACATAGAAAGTTTATATACAAATGTTCAAAGTTAAATGGATTAAGACCTCGATTGCCGTTAAAACCTTTGTTATTTACAAAACCGATAATGAGTCTTTTCGGTAGTTGACCCAATATAATATTATCCAAAGTTTCGCCGTGTATACCACTGTGCATCGTAATAGGTTTAACCTCTACACGCGTGAGAGGATATTTACGTGTCTGACTAAGCGTGAGACTAATCTTTACGCGTCTGACTAAGAGGTTTGCTTCCTCGATATTTATTGAAAAATATCCCGTAGGATCCATTAGAGAAAAACTATCGAGAGACTTGACTAGACGCACTCTTACCTCTATACCGTTTATCAAGAGCTTTTCTTGATTAAATACGTCACAGTGAAGATGACCAATCATGTCGACGGAATTTGTAACCGACAATAATTTCCGGCGCTGAACCAGTCCTTGATTCTCAGTTCCAACATCGTCCATATTTTGAGCGGTATCATTGCACCACAATACACTCGTCAGATGAGAAGATTTTGCAGCAGGTCCATAATTTATTTACAGTACATTTTAACAGCGTTTCAATGTACGCTCTGTAAGCGTACGCATTTGTCGGCGATGATACAGGTTTTTGATTAAAAAGCACATCCACTTGATTGAATGCATGAAATTATTAACAGGGCCCATTTTGGCTTTTGCGCTTCTGAACGCTGCTTTATCTGCATCTGCTAGATCGTCCTCAGTCACGCTGCATCTTAAGCTTGCACGAAGTCTGAGCATCGTGTAAGCAAAATCAATGTATTCATCGCTATTTCCTGGGAGCACAAATTCTATAGGTGAGTCATCCGTCAATAACAATATTGGTTTGTATTGTATCCAATGTGAGCCGTCGATAGTTGTCTGGGTCGGAGGAACCTCAAACAATAGCAGCTCCGACTTTAAACATTCGCACGAGTGGGTATATAAGAAAGCCATTTTTCTATTATTAACTATCAAAAATATCTGTCGTCGTTCTTCTTGTCATCTACTTCTTCTTCTTCTTTTTATGTGTTATTTGATTTGTCTTCCTTCTACCTCTTTTTTTCACACCACCACCATTTGTCTTGCGATTTTTCGCGCCACTCTTTCTTTAACTCACAGTGACGGGACCACCAAGCAATTGCAACTGAAACGGATTCCCGTAGCGCGACATTTTATATCCTGACCCCTCCATCAACTTGTCCAACTTCTCCTCAACCTTTCTTTTGAGAACTGCACTGGATTCTCTGGTACGATTGCGAAGCGACTCTCTGATTGGCGTGTTATGCGTCGCGACATCCGACACACTGTTCATACCAGTACGCACAGCCTCCTTGCCAACAGCCCTGGCACCCCGCATGATGAGTGGAAGAACTCTGTGAAATATACCAGTTAAGAAAGAGCCAATGCCACCGTGGCCTCTTTGGTAGGGAGTGCCAACGTAAATACGCCCAACCCCACCACTATATGGATCCCATCTATAGGTACCTCCTTCTCCTCCCCCACTGTATCCGAAACCAATTTGATTGTTAAAGTATTCTTCGTAGCAATCCATCTAATCGACTCTCTTGAATTGCAGTGTTACAGTGAGAGTCCCGTAGTCGAATGGTATTGGTTGACCGCATTGGTCTCTTATATCAATTTCAATGGTCTGAAATTAGCTGAATAACAATGGTAAGTATATTGGTGGGGAGAAATTCTTGATTTTTATAGTACCATATTCGTCATTGTCGGTATTCATCGATACAGCCTATAGCAATCGCGATTGAACATCACCTGTCACGTATGGCTCACAGATGTCGCTATAAATCATGAGCATATCTGGTAATCCATTCAAGAGTCTCGCTGGCCTATCTGCCTCTATCATGCACTTATCACCAGCAAAAATGATACGTTTTGGCCTTTCAAAGCCCAATATTTTTCGCATTTTACGCTATAAACAGAGTTCGTGACTAAATTGAGAGCAGCTAGTCTTTGCGCAAACTCTGTTGATCGTCACGTAACCGCGACACTCAACCGTCATCTCCAAATGACGCTTGATACACTCCAAGTTGCTTATTTCCTCCACTAGAGTATAAATATCTTTGTAGTTTCCTGGACGAATCAGCGATTCAGCAAGTGTAAAATTTTCCACTCTGAGCTGATTCGACTCGAGCCTCGAGGGGGGAATTCGTTTCAAAGAAATCGCTCTGTCTTCTTTGTCCGACGACATGTGTTGAATCGTCAGCGGAATATGTACCTCTGTAACCGCAACTGACCATGAACCTTGTAACCGGATCTGCTGTGGTAGCTGAGTAATATAATGCGTGGTAGTGTTTTCCGAGAAATAATTCATGCTGCTGTTGCTAAGCAGAATAATGTAAAACTGATCCTTCATTTCTGTGAAATTTGGCTGGCCTTGACCCAAGAATTAAACTTTTCAGGGTAACCTTTTCAGTTAATGAAATATTTCTTTGAGCGACCCTTGCTACTTAGTAGTGACTACGTATAATTTTGTTGATTTCGAACGATACCGCACTTATATCTTTTCGTACTCTACTCAGTTCTTCGGTGTAAAAGTGACCGTCAATGTATTAGCCTGTTAAATCTTTTAAAAAATACACAGGTGGTTGGCGAGTTAGTGAGATGCGAGTATACTCAAAAATCTCCAAAGTCCACCCACCTTCGTATCCCTTATCGAAGACGGTTCTCGCACGACTGACGTGAACCAAGTCGCCCGGCTTGAACCGGGGTCGCCTAAAATCGTGGTGACCGTACCGAAGTTCTATATTTTTCCGTGCTTTGGCAACATTGTATAAAGTCCCAGAGGCCGGCGTCGTTTTTGTCGCCGAGTGCTTACTGTGATTGTACGACTCTGTGATTGTCTGCAAAACATCGATATATCTTCGGGTATTTGTGTGAGTAAAGTATCGCCGAATTCGTTCCTATATAGTTCTTATCAATCTCTCCGCAATAGCTGCCTTTTTATCCGTACTCTGCGCCACTCTATGAACTATGACATTATCACGTAAAACCTCCTGTGTATCGCGACCGATAAATTCGTTACCCTTGTCTGTTTGAAAGCACTCTGGTTTTCGTCCCTCGCTTCTCGATAAGATGCGACGAATCCCCTCAGCGTCGCTTCTAGAAGTTTTTTCCTTGAGCTGCTCTAGTCAACTATATTTACCAATAACGTCAAAATGTAGCTGTAACAATCGTTGTAAGTTTTCAAGGCTCTCATATCCATTAAATCAGCTTCCCACAAATCATCCAGATTTCGCACATTGTAACTGCGTCGTGCAAATCGTCGTCTAACAAGTCGATACAAATTGTACGCATCCTGGCTCTCAAGCCATTCAGTGACTGTCTGGCAATTGGTTTTCTTGCTTCTACCGCGAGTGGCTTGAAAAAGTTTATCCACAGCCGCGTACGCAGCTGGATACGGTGGGGCGTAATACAGTTTTTCAAAATTTTTACTCATTGTTGATCTTTTCTCTCTTGACTTTCTCTTTTCTCCCCTTTTTAATCTGAACTTTAAACTTTTTTTTGTCCTTTTTTGATTTCCAAAGTTTATATTGCTAACCATGCAGCAAGCTGTCATCATAGACAGTGTTCGCTCATCCGTGGACGTTTCGTCCGCGAGCATTCGCGAGAAAGCATATTCTGCAATAACACGATCGGCTTTGCGTCGATCTCCTTTTTTGTCGGAATAGATTAGATCGTGTTCACGACACGCAACGACTTCGCCGCGTTCGATGCGTTCTGCCAATTTAATACCCGGTCCGCAAAATCTGTAATAGATCAATCATTGCGTCCAATGCACTATTTTTTTCTTCCAAACCATGCCGTTCTACTATTTTGTCTTCTTGTTATTTATAGGATGCCTCTTCTTCTTCGGTATGAGTTCTTCACTATGAGTTTTTTCTTTTTCGTCAGACTGACGCAAGGTTCGGACAACTTTCGTAGAATTTTCACGTGTTTTCGTAAGTGCGTCTTGCGTCCTCTCTCCAGAGGTATGTTACCAATCAGCACATTCAGAGCGCACTCGCAAATATGTAGAACCAATTTTGCATCAGCCGTTTGTAAGAGACAGCCTTTCGCTGTTTTTCGTTCAGATGATAGAGAGCCTTCAAAATACAGGCCTCCTTGTGCGCAAAGGGCTGCCTTTTGTTGCTGATGCTGCTGCTGCGCTGCGAAGGATCCATTACAGAGACACGATCGGCACGTGATTCGATGTATCACTGCCGTTGATTTTTTGTTTGTTGCGTGACACGTAGACGTAGTGCTGCTCGTTGTTCGGAAAGATACAGGTGCGAAATCGACAATTGTCGGGTGTGTTCTGTTTCAAGTCTAGCAAGAGGTAATTGTACGGTTTCAAAGTGGCGTCCCAGTAGACTTCCTGCAAAAATCGTGGATCCTCCCGACACAGTTGACGCGAGAGATGCTGTTTCTGAGATCTATCGCGCAAGTTCCTGAATACGACAATATATTGCGCGTTCAAAGATATATCGCGTTGGCGTTTACCCTGATGAAAGACGTTCTCAGTAATGAATATTACTGAGAGTGAATGATGAAGGGATGCCTTTGAAACAATGTCGACTATAGTTCCATTGGATGACGACTCGCGCATCAAGTCGGCGATGATCACTAGCTTGGGTCTCGGATCGCCGGCGTAGTCGCTACTTTGCGGCAGACCCTCGCGAAATTCAACGTTCTTGGAGAGATTACGGTAGCCCACTTGCCACTCTGAGTAGTAGACAATGATGCATTCGATTCGCGTGTCGCACATACGATCTAGATAACGTAGAAACTTTTTCACAAACACAGTTTTACCGCATCCTGTGAGGCCGCACAACATAGACGTAAACGGATGCTTCCATCCCACGGCCACTTTCACCTCTTCCGATACCCATGCTCCTCGTAGAATATGTTCTTCAAAATACCGACCGGATATTTACCGCGCTTGCAAATAAATGGATATAGTGAGCATACATCGACGTACTTAATCTTTTCCTCGTCCTGGCAATCAAACACTTTCACCGTATTACCTGTACGACCACCGTAAAATGCATCTCGTGGATCAAGCGGCTTTCGTTTCACATTACTTGTATTTTCACAAACAAAACGCTTGAGCTCCTCATTCCGTGAGATTTCATTGTTGAACTCGCACTCCCGTTTCTCGATCAGATGGTAATTACCTGACTTTCTCCTGTTACCAATTGCCACTGTTCACTCGAATCTGACGTCCATTGAATCACCGCTCACCAAAGCCGTATCTCGGTTTATCCTATAACAACGAGGACAACCGTGCTAAAAGCAGCAGCGAAACTGGAGCACAATCATACAAGAAGATGCTATAGTCGTACTCTCGACAAAAGGATCCACACCGAATTTCATAAACGTTTTGCGAAAAGCTAAGCATGCCAATTTCAAAATCGATACGTCCTGTTTGCAATATTTAACAATTTCTCTTTGAAAATTGAAAATGTAGCCACTTTGTAACTGCTCATCGTACCACTTCGAAAATTTCTCTCTCTCCTTGGAGCTCATTGCGTCTGACGCATATGAGTCCAGAGGCAGTAGAGGACCTTAGTAAGACTGATTTTCTGGTGTATTGAACATGTGCGGAAAATAACCTATCTCCATTTCAGACAATCTGCATGATTTGGGTAAACTACTTAGAGGCATGTGAAAGTAATTTAAACTATCGATAAATTTCGTTTTTAAAATCTCCATTAAAATTATTTTGGATCCGTTCATCATCACGGATGGAATGACTCGTTCTTCATTATAGCTCTCAGCAACGTACTTGAATACAAATTGTGCATCGAATCCTTGCGAGTTGTGCGCTATGCATATAACCTGTTGATATTGCTGCCTTGGTGCTAGTGCAAAATCAACAAGCTGTTTTACCGGTTCATCGTTAAACACATCTTCACGAATACCGCAAAAGTCGCATCTGATCGAGACATTTTCATTCTCCATACAGTACGAGCATACTTGTTGCACGACACACAAGTTTGGAGTGCAAACTTTTTTCTCGTCGTCATCCAACACAGATGTAGATTGCTGAGTTTCGAAATCGTAAAATAAAAATAAAACTGACTTTACACGTTCTTCTATTTTTATTGGCTGTACGTAGCACAGGTGTCCGATTGGTAATCTTAATTTACACGTTTTACGAATGAGCAATAATTGAAAACATATAATCATTGTAGCACATTCAATACTTACGATTGTTTTCATTTGATGTCGACGATATTACTAAAACATTGGTTATAAATAAAATTATTTGCAAAAAAAAATGAGAATCTTTTAGAATGTAAGATATTAGTACTTACGGTAACGATGAATCATTCGAGCTGCTAGTGGATCCGCCTGGTCGTTGCGTTGCCGTATCGCATTCACGATAATCGAGAGAAGATGTTAATTTTGGAAAAGGCCGACACAATACATGTGATATATCGTTGATGGTCTACAATGAAGCAAGAGAAAATGCAGTTTTTTGTATAGAATCTCCACAGATAACTGTTGAAGATTGGAACACCATACTCTGCCGCATATTGTACGAATATGTGACTCTTTATCCTTGTCAATATTAAGAGCATGCCCTAATATTTTTACTGAAAACGCAACACCAATGCTGTCCATTTTCTTACGAACTTGGTTTGTCGACTTTGACTGACCAAAAGATACTGACAAGATGCGCGCATGCATCTCGTTAAATAGTGTGCCCATATAGCATACATGGTGGGGAGATCTTGAATCGGGACCCAACGCTATTTTTCGTTGATTCTACTGACGATGAACGCTTGCACATAAACGATACTCAAACTGGTATGCAGCTGCACTCATCACTCATGTACACGTGCATATATTCTTTTCTCGTAAAAATGCTAGCTCTTTACTCTTAATATACGACGAAAAGACTTCTTAGAATAACGAATCGTGAGTGTCACACGATCTTCTCCTAAATCGCGTACACTATAGCTTCATATATCCTTTGTCTCTGGCAGACGAACCAAGAGAGTGGTGAGAGACACTTTGTCAGCGTTATCAGATTTCGCGCTAATTCTGTTAATACTGAGAAATTATCATAAGCGTTCACCATATTCCTCAAACGCCACTGCACGAGTGTTGCATCGCATTACTTTCAATTACGCCTGTCGAAGTGCTACGACTGCATTTTATTTCGCAGAAAATCTTCTTCGAGGAAGAGCGATATTTAACCCAAACAATATCATCTTCAAGAGCATACGTACGCGGTTAGTCATGATTGTCGGAGAATTAAGAAAATAAAGGTAAGCAGCATAGTTTAGTAGCTTTCAAGCCTCTGTTCTGTCAACATCGAGTAGTGCGATAAAAGTAAATTCCCGCGAGCTAATTAAAATATATATTTTCGAATTATTATATTGTCGCATATCGAAAAATAAATTATGATAAAATTCTAAATTTATAATTTCTAATGGTTTAGTTGTAACTACAAAAAAGTGTAATCCCGCGAGTTGATCAAACTATAAATATTTAAGATATCGATTATCGATTGTTAAAAAAAAAGTGATGGTCAAAATCTGAATAGATGGTTAACAAAGACTTATATGTAACTATAAAAAAAGTGTAATCCCACGAGCTGATCAAACTATAACTTTCGAGATATCGATTATCGAGTGTCAAAAAAAAATGATGGGCAAAATCTAAATACACGGTTAACAAAGATTTATATATAGCAACAAAAAAGTGTAATCCTGCGAGCTGATCAAAGTTAAAATTCTCGAGATATTGATTATATCGATTATCAAAAAAAAGTGGCGGGCAAAATCTAAATACACGATTAACTAAGACTTATATCTAGCTACAAAAAAGTGTAATCCCGCGAGCTGATCAAACTATAGATTTTTAAGATATCGATAGCCACGTTCAATTTCTTTGCAAAGTCTTTTTAGTGGGAAAGACTTTGGTCGCCTGTAAGTGATGACTAATATGAGGTAAGCCAATATCCTATGCAGCTGCAGAAAAGACTGCACGTGTACTCTAGCCGATGAGATCAGCCTTTGCTCAAGGCAATGTTGAACTGACTGATAGTCGCGAATATACTCTCGCCGCGAACACATCTCCGTCGGTTTTTAAGAGTTTTACGTATAAGTTGTGTGGAATAAAAAATTTAATATGAATATACCGTCAATATGATCTGGTCGCTCGCACAATATTCGTTGTGATCGATGAGCGCGTGTGTATGCCATGTGATTGGGATTGCTTCGTGTATTCTTTAAGTGTTACTTAAAATTTAGGCACTGAAACAAAGATAAAAATTGCATACGGTATTCACAAAAACAAAAGAAGTATAGATTGGTTATTGCACTTGTTTTGATAAAAAATTGCAATAATATACAATGTAGTTGATCTGCGGACTAATATTTCACGAAGGAAATTCTGATTTAAAAAAATAAAAAAATAGATCAAAATACAAGGAATAGAAATGGATTTTCCTTGTGGTCACATTTGGCTCTAAGGCATTACCTCGATCACTTACCGGTTTCGAGTTGTCTTAAATGCAATAAAGAAAAAACATTAAACAGCAATTCATTTTCTCTTCGGCTTGCCACGAATACGAGAACAAAAGCATCGGTGAAGATTGTGAAAAGGTTATTCCCAACATCTTCAATGGTAAACGAGCCGCTCAAGGGGAGTACCCCTACATGGTGGCATTGGGATACCAAGCCGACAACGATAATCCTTCTCTCATCCGGTACTATAATGGTGGTGATATTGACGCGAGGCAGTGTATATCTGGTTTCTCTCTTACCGACATTAGCGCTGTAAATTATAACTGGAATGAGTGGGAGCGAGCAGTTCATCGGTAGCCTCGTGGTTTGGGTGCTGGACTATCACTCGGGCTTACCCAGTTCGATTCCCGATTTCCGCTTTTTTCAGGTACAGCCGATAAATAAAAAAGTTAGTTTTTTATAATTACAATTATAGATAAAAAAGAAGAGTGGTAGATCTGCACCACTCGCTTATATATATATATATATATATATATATATATATATATATATATATATATATATATATGTGTGTATGTTTGTGTGTATGTGTGTGCGTGCGCTCTTATACCGCACAACGTATATATATATATATATATACACGTGGTGCGATATCTACCTATATATAGTTAATTCGTTAACTCTACCACTCAGCCCTCCCTCATCCCCCCTCGCTCACCCCCTCCTCCTCCTCCTCTTCCCCTTTCACGCCCCCCTCTTCCCCCCCTCAACCCCCCTCATTGTATTTAGTTTTATATAACGTTTTTAAAAAATCTCTCATAATGATTAAAAGGAAAATATCCAGACTTATAAATAGATAGAAACGATCTTTCAGGTAAAGAGAGAAATTGATAAATAGATAGCTGCGTTTTTTGCGTTATATGGAGTGGTTACATTATTTGAAATCATTTAAAAACTTAAATTAAATTCAGTTAAATAGGTTTAGGATTTCAAGACAAATTTTTTATTGATAAAGTTTTCAATTATCAATCCAATTTTTTTGTAAAATAACATTTAAATAAAAGTTTCTTCTATTTTTTCACACAACCCAGGAGGTAAATAGATGTGTGCGTTGTTTTTTTTTGTTTAATGTAATATATTGATTAGAAATTTAAGTATTACTGATGGTTTATGTAACGGTACAATAGTAAAAATAATAAAATTATTTAAATATAATATTGAAGCAGAAATAATAACAGGAGAAAAAATTGGAGATATTCATTCCACGAATAACCTTAAATACTGGAGAATCATCATCATTACCGTTTATTCTTTATAGAAAACAATTTCCTATTAGCATTCGCAATGACTATAAATAAATCCCAAGGTCAAAGTTTTGATGAGATAGGAATATTTATAAAAAGACCTTTGTTTTCTCATGGCCAATTATATGTTCTTTTATCTAGATGTAAAGACCCAGAAAAAGTATGTATTCAAAATGAGTCTGAAAATTTAACAGAAATTGCTAATGTAGTATGGCAAGAAATTTTTGAAAATTAACATCATCTTTTAAACTATAATTAAAATATATCTATAAATAAATAAAAATAAAATAAACTATTGGAAAAACAGTTCTCATTACATTTTTAATATATATTCGAAAATTATAAAGATGGATAACATGGAACGGAAATTAAATCAAGATCATAACGAAGGAATGGAAAATTTACGAAACTTAGAATCTTTAGATGCTTTAGATGGACAAATTGACGATAGTATTGAGTGGGATCCAATTCAAAATTATTACGTTAAGTTAGAGGATTTATAAAATGCCGAAGATTTGCAAAATTTACAAGATTTAAACGAACAAATTGATGACTATTTAGAACAGGAAGAAGAATATGAAAATTATTTACATTCTGTAGATAAAAATTTATATTACATTAAATTAAATAATGAAATAGACAATTTTGTTCGGAAAGATGGTGATTTAGAAATTTTCAAAAATTGGGAAAACGTACCATGTTATATACGGTTGCAGGTCTCTGAAATTTTAATGTTAAAGGAAGAAAACAATGATCCAATTTTAAATTATTATCTTTGAGAAAGTTTGGAAAAGTATTATAAATACGTTACAAATATTGCATGTATTGTATGGGTTATAAAATTTGGTTAATCATTTATTTATTTCGAATACGCCATATTTCCACTTCAAATTTTTAATGTTGCATATATTCACATATTATAACTAATTATTAAAATAAAGAAAAATTAATAAAATATTCGAAGCACATTAGCCAATCATAAAAGTACTCATATAATTAATAACGTGATTATTTAATATTATTTCAAAACATGGTGTAGTAATATTTTATAAGCACAACCTTATTAGGTAAGAAAGCATTTCATTTTATTTTATTAAAAATTTTTATTATATGTATTTGTAATTGTAATATTTTTCAATTCAACAAGTTTTTTTCCTTTTAAGAGTATATTTATATGATTACTTTTTTATACCCATTAGAAAAAAATTAAGTAGAACATATTAATTTTAAATTGATAAATAGATCTAAATATATACATGTGGTATATATAGATGTATTTTACAAGTTAAATAGTGTTCTATAAAATTTTATTTTATTGGGTATACACACCGGAGATAGGAAGGACACAGATGGGTAATCTCTATTGCAAATGAATATATTAAAAATTATAACAAATACTTGAATGATAAATATAATATAGAATTATCTACGTTAATTATTATACAGGTTATCGTAATGATTTTTAAGTTAATCTTTTTCAATAGAGGTGGGAAACGGATTCTGATAATTAAATGATAATCATGAAAAAGATATGTGAGTTTATCATGTCAATAAATCACATTTATTTATCAGTACATTATTAAATATGATTAGTAGTAAATTAAACAAATCAAAAAAATCAACGCACCTTTCTATTTACCTCATAGGTGGTGTGGAAAAAATAGAAAAAATAATTATATTATTTCCTTATAAGAATTAATAATGTCAAGCAAACAAATAATTTTAACTATTGTTGTAAGATGTGGGGGTCGGTGAGCCGAGCAAGCAGGGGGCGCAGCCCCCCTAGTATATATATATATATATATATATATATATATGTGTGTGTGTGTGTGTGTGTGTGTGTGTGTGTGTGTGTGTGTGGGTATGCATGTGCGCCAGTGTATGTCTCATTGTCTCTCTCTTTAGAGTACACACACATATATATACACAAACGAGTAGTACAGCATACACCCACACACACACGCACATACATATACGCACATACACAAGATATGTAAGAGAGAGAGAGAGAGAGAGAGAGAGATAGAGAGAGAGACGGAGAGAGAGAGAGGGAGAGAGAGAGAGAGAGAAAGAGAGAGAGAGAGAGAGAGAGAGAGATAGATAGATAGATATACGATTTATTTGTCAATTTTGGCAAAAATACATTACATAAAAATTGTTATTTTGTCATTACATGAAGTCTTTGATCACTATCACAGTTCGTCAGTGTATAAATATAAAAATTGTTGCACAAATTTATCATTATCTAATATCACAGTTTGTTTATATCACAGTTCCATAACAATTTCTGAAGTCTACTCATTCTTGCATACACGTACATCCATCACGTCACAATTTAAAAACAATTACAATTCAGCCGATACATACACTCATCACACACGCAGATATATTTACTCTTTATTAAAATGTACTCTTTATATTTTGTACATTACAACATTTTTCACGACTAAGAATACAGAACACGGGAGAGCGGATAAATTAAAATAAAAAAGAGAGAGAGAGAGAGAGAGAGAGAGACTGCAGCCTCACAAACGGTGGAGCGCCTTTTTTTATTTAACTTCTTAAAAAGTTTTTTTTTTGATTGTTCAATTACACAATACACATTCTGAGCGAGTTTTTTGCTGTCTCGTGGAGGGAGGTTTAAATAAATCATAAGGCACTGATTTTCTCTTTAAATTATATTCTAACCTTACAAATATACAAAGGCCTAAGTAGGCAAATAAAAGTATAGTGTCGTGTATGTATTAGGTGTGGTCGCGTTCGGGTCTCGCTAAATACTGTCGCGGTCGATCTGTAATCGGAAAGAAAATGTGTCGTTGGAAGGTGTGAGAGTGTGTGTGTGTGTTTGTATATGTCTGAATCCATCGGCGGTAGAGGCAACTAGGCAATTTTCGGAACATCCCGCCCGCCTTCGCCAAATACAGGCGAACAGTTGTCCTCTTGAGGCATGATGCAGATTTTAGAAATCGGTCGAGTGTAGCTGGATGTCGCAGTTTTCACCTTCACGACTCGAACTAAGCCGTCCGGGCCTGGGTGAACTGCAGTGACTCGAACTAGTGGCCACTTGCAAGGTGGGTACAATTCTCAGAGCAGCAGGCAAAGGTCACCAATTTTTACCTGATATTGTTTGCTACGCCACTTTGGTCGTGGTTGTAGGCTCTGAAGATATTCTTCGGACCATCGTCTCCAAAAATCCTCATACATATGACGAATCATTTGCCATTTGTCTAGGCGTGATGTTGCACAGTCAAGTACGGATGGCTCAGGGACGGTAAAAATAGGCACACCGATTAAGAAATGTCCAGGAGTCAAGGCATTTAGATCTTCTGGGTCGTCAGAAATGTGTTGAAGCGGGCGTGAGTTTAGGTACGCTTCAATCTGGGCGAGCAGCGTTGTCATTTCCTCGAAGGTCAAGAGAGCTTCCCTAATAACTCTTTCGATCGTTTGAATTTCAGAAACTCTGTTCGCTACGTACGTCTTCCAAGTAGTGGGCGGCTCCTTTATCCAAGCAAGAGTAATAGTGGAATCCGACCAGCAGTAACACCGTACATGTTCAAGAGACAAGGTGCGGCAGACTCTATGAGCCAGACGTACGAGCGTTACGGCGCCACAAAGTTCCAGACGAGGTAATGAGACCTGCTTGAGTGGAGCAACTTTTGATTTTGAGGTTCAGAGAATACATTTTACATTACCCTCTTTATCTACGGTGCGTTGATATAGACAAGCTGCGAAGGCACGTTCTGAAGCATCCGAAAACCCATGCAACAAGAGGCACAGGCTTTTCCGACTCCACTTCTTCTTGTTGCCAAAAGCGAGTAAGAAGGGCTGCTAGATCCAGATCAATGTGGCAAGGGAAACTGGAGACGGTGAGTGAGTCGCTGATTGAAGCGGGAGAAGCGCCGGTGAGAATCCAGCCCAATCCAGTTGCCTGTGCGATGAGGTTACCGTCAGGGCTTTTACGAAGACCTTCTTCTATTAGCTGAGGATATTGATCTGCCCCAATAAACAGTTCAACTGGATCAGTCGAGTTGATTTGAGGATCGGCGAGAGTCAATCCTTCCAGAAAGGCTTCTGTGTTTGACATCGGCCTAGCAGAAGGCACGTAATCCGTAAGATGAGGCAGAATTAGTGCCGTTATCCTAAAACGATTATTACTTTTGAAATAAGGTGAAATTACAACTGTTGCCTTTGATCTGGCTGTATAGCTGGGTATCGCTCCCACGCCTGAGACAGGCACGAATGCAGATTGACGAGGTGTCTTCAGACGCTGGGCGAGTGATTCTGCCATGAAGGATGCCTCGATAAGCGCTCGAGCATAAGAGGTGCGGCTATGCTCTGAAAATACAGAAACTTGTGCCGTGGCGAGCAAGAGAGATTGTCGATTTGGAGGAGTTTGCGTTGCGAGTGACGTGACGCCAGTTTTTGTAGCTTGCGGCACATTTCCACTGACAGAGGGTTCGGCGGCTACAGGTTGGTGAAGAACATGTTGAGGTGGGACGCCTGGAGTCAGCGCCGCCCGTGATTGAGTGATTTGTTGAAAACCTTGAGATTGAGTGGTGTCTGGAGTGGAGTTTCGAAAGCTTCGATGAAGCAGTGTGTGATGTCGACTGAGACAAGAGGCACAGGTTCCCTTTGACTTACAGTCGTGAAGGCGATGCACTCCAAGGCAATTGAAACAGAGCTGTTTTTCTGAAACAAATGTGTGACGGTTATCGAGAGAGCAGGCTTTAAATTTGTCACATGCACTAATGTAGTGATTTCCATTGCAAAAAGAGCAAATTCGAACGTGAGGCTTCGTAGCATTATGCACAGTAAGTCCAACATAATTCGGCTTCTTGTTGACAGGTGGCGCTTTCTTCGCTTGCGATTGACCACTGGACGGTAAGTCAGGTTTCTGACACGTCGTCATTTCTAGCGCTTGAATGCGCGACTTGAGGAAGGCATCCAACTCGTTCCATGCCGTTGGTGTGGTGGTGTCGCCCAGAGAAAGCTCCCGGTCTCTGCGTGTTCTGGTGTCAAGACGTCTGACGGTAATGTGGACTTGGATGTCGTCCATATTGTCAACCGGCCTTTGCAGTTCTTGCAGCGTTTCAACTACTTCTGTTATTCCATCTCTAAGAGCTTTTAAGGCACTAGCGGATTCTGGTGTTACCGGGCTAAGCTGAAACAGTGACTCAAGACACAGGTGGATTAACGTACGCTTGTTGTCATAATGCGTTTTTAATCGCGTCCAGGCACGACTATAATTTTTACCTGTCACAGGAATTTTTTTAATCAGGTTGGCAGCTTCGCCTGATAGACTGCTTTTTAGATAGTAAAGACGCTCAACGTCTTCAATATTTGAGTCGCGTTTCATAAATGCCGTGAACATATCTTTGAACGACGGCCAATCAGAATGATTGCCTGAAAATTGAGGTAGACTGATAGGGGGCATCTTACGGAATGCAGGCTTTGATTTAGCAGGTGTGGCAGAGAGAGTGGCACTAGGTGCTTTGACGTCCAATGCATCGAAGGCGTCCAAAAATTGTCCCTTTTGTTCTAAAAAGGTTTCCTCAGCGCTTTCCATGAGTCCCTCCTTGAAATAATTCTTGCTTTCATCGTCAACAGTCGCTGTCTCCAAGATGAGGTTATGCCTTTTTTGAATGGTAGCCCATTTTGCCTCAAGGGCTTCCAATCTGGCACGGATGGATCCTTTAGATGTTTGTTGACCTTTCTTTTTTCGGTTAATAAATGCACGAGACATTAAGTCCGCGTCCTTCACTTGTTTTTCGACAAGTTGATCCATGGCGGTGATTCAGTCTATTGCAAACGGTAGTACAAGAGTGTACGGCTTGATATGCTGCTCCTCGTATGGGAGAGCGAGAGAAAAGATGCTAAAGGCACCGAATGATCAGCTGCTCCGCGAGCGGGAGAGCGAGAGAGAAGATTTTTCGCAAGCTTACTACCTGCGTGAGAAAGACGCGCGGCTAGCTACTTGCACTGCTCAGTGAGAGGCGAGAAGAGGGGAGAGAAAGAGAGAGAGAGAGAGAGCGGTAGATAGACTGCCGCGTAAGCGGAGAGAGTTGAGGGAAGCGAGAGCGTTGCTTCGGCCGGGTGCCGAATGTTTAGGCAGCGCGGCTAGGCTCGAGACGTCGAGCTTAGGTGAACTTACGAGCGCGCGAGAAAGACGGAATTGGCCAAAGCGTCGAGCGAGCGCATGTAAACAAACTCGCTCGGAGCGACCTATACACATACACACTAATACTTTTGGTCATTGAAATTCGTTTCGAATTTCGGTGATTTAGATGTGCTCTAAAATCACGCACGATTTACGGTTTTTCACTTGCACCTTTCAATTACACTTTTTGATGCTTCTTTTGCCTAAAATTAAAGATGATGCCTGATTTTCGACGTGTTTAATTTTAGCGTTGAATGATATGCAGCAAACAGCAATTGAAGACACCAGAATGCACTTCACTGGTTGAGGCACTAGTGTTTTTTAGATGCACGTGAATTTTAACTGATATGTCACAAGTAGGCAGTAACTCCACTAGCTTGTTGCTCGAGATTTGCCGTGAATGGTTGAAATGCAGCTCGATGGACCAGAAAATGAGCGAGTGTTTTGCTGTCTCGTGGAGGGAGGTTTAAATAAATCATAAGGCACTGATTTTCTCTTTAAATTATATTCTAACCTTACAAATATACAAAGGCCTAAGTAAGCAAATAAAAGTATAGTGTCGTGTATGTATTAGGTGTGGTCGCGTTCGGGTCTCGCTAAATACTGTCGCGGTCGATCTGTAATCGGAAAGAAAATGTGTCGTTGGAAGGTGTGAGAGTGTGTGTGTGTGTGTGTGTGTGTTTGTATAGGTCTGAATCCAACGGCGGTAGAGGCAACTAGGCAGTTTTCGGAACACATTCGAATGTTATTTTTTTGAAAATTATTTTGACAAACTAAAAATATTCTTTTTTATTTTTTTAGAATTAATTTTTTTTAAATCTTTTTTTATTGAAGCTTTTGTGGTTATAAGAAAGACAAAAACATGTTTTGATCATTTGAGTTTGTTAAAATTAATTTTTATTGAAGTAGGAAAATAAGAATTTTCTATTATAATTCGTTTAAAATTTTTTCTGCTTACAAAATAACATTGTTTTTAGAGGTTTAAAGTTATAATAAGAGCGAAAATTCCTTAAGTGTGCACGTCATTTTTCGTGAATTCATGCAAATTAAAAAACATCGCCTAGTCGTCAAGTATACATCAATACAACGATATCCCACCCCATAGTTTTTAGAAAATTCAATTGTTTATTATATATTTTTGCAATTGAATATTTTATGGATTTTTTTTTTGAAAATTTTTTTACGCCCATACTACGAGCTGACAAAATTTGAACAAAATGGAGGCATAACTCACAATAAATAATCTTTAATACGAAATAAAAAAATATGAAAAAAAGTTTATTTAAGTAATTTTTTAAAAACTTAGCAACACGAAAATGTAAGAACCGCTTTATGATATCACCGGTAAATGCTAAAAAAACAAATTTTCCTTGCTTGTCGCAGGCCACACCGCCACTCGGAGGCGGCGGCGACTGGCGTAGTGCGCTTGCGGCTGCGACGCCGCATGAGTCGCGTGACCTGCGCAGGAATTTGACTCTAGCTTCTACCGCGTTATCAAGCTTGTTTGTTAAACAGTCGATGTAACTGAGCAAAACTTTCACATATTAGAATATTGAGCTGTCAGTGCTTTTTCATATGGGTGATAAAATAACGTGAAACTTCAATATGAAAAGTGAACTGTTTTATTACATAAACTCATAAACTAGCTATAAATCAAACGAATAACGTTTCATTCATGTTACCGATACTCCCATATACTAAGTATATAATATTATTTTTATATTTTTCCTCATTTTTACTAAAAAATTTCTGAAAGTTTTCACTTACGTTTGATAGTTACCATTTTTTAGAGGTCTTTATCTGTGGCTTTTTGCCGACTTTTGCTTCTTTAGAGGTCTTTTTCTGTTCTTTTTTACCTACTTTTACTTTTTTAGAGGCATTTTTCTGAGGTTTCTTGCCTTTCTTTGTTTTCTTATTGATAGAGCATGTTACGGATGTGTTGGATGGAGCATCTGAAAATAGTTTGTATGCGATTTGCTGTTGATTTAATGGATGATAACAATGATATGAACGCGTGTCTTTGATTGGCTCTTCTTACTCAAAGCGTGACTTTAATATCGTTTCATGCATATCATGCTCACTTTGCGTACAGGAGTCAAAACTGATCTTTTTGTAGAAGGCTTTCGCCCATGAAAAAAGACTGTGAGGTGTTGTAATATGATTATCATCAATTCGTTGTAAGCTCGTTCGACGTGCTTTTCGTTTTATCGTACCTCACAGACCATCGCAAGCTCCTTTTCCATGCGATGTAGCAAAAACATGCCACTCTGCGTCAACCCCGAAATCTTGGCGATGATGAGCGAGATTAATAAAGTTAAATTTATTTTTATATTGTGACCCGGTTCAATCCGAAAAATAATGTATCTGTTTCAAGTTATTGGGTCCGAATTTAGCTTTTAGATGCTTAATGAGCTTTGAATTGAACAAATTATGACATAATTCTGATGCGTTGGCTTTCTATTTTCCGAATAATATACTACGTAAGGGTATAGAGTAGCCTGAGTGTTCACCCAATGGTGTGATTGAATTACATTTTGAACGGTAAAAGTATGATTCTGGGCGAAATCCAAACCTACTACGCATTTGGAGTTTTTAACATTATCCTTCATAGAAGCGAATGATTTAGCTTGTGACTTAGATAAGACATCACGTTTCATTAGATCGGGCAGTTCTGATAATAATGTGTCCGTAAATACTTCTCTGCTCTCCGTTATTTCTAAAATGTAAAACCTGTAGTAAAAAGTATATATTTTACAATAAATTCTAAAGATAAATTTTATTTTTATTCAATACTTTGAAATCAAATACCTATCAGTAGTGCTCCATTGACCAAAAGTAATTTCTGAGACATTATTTCCGTCTAATGAACAGTGCAAATTTTCAACGACAGATTTACATCCAGGGCATTTCTTGCAAGTGGAAAAATAGCAGTCTTGTTTTGTAACTGGGAAAACTGAATTTTTAATTAAGTCATGATAAGTCTCAGTGAAATCTGTTCCTACTTTTCTCAGCTGTCTCTTAACACCATGAATTTTGAGTTTCATGTTTTGATGTTGCTTACATATGCACACATTATGCGTACCGGTGTTATCAGCTAAGATACATTCTCGCGGTCTAAATTTGCGGCATTTTGACAAAGATATTTGTACTTCAGGAAACTGTTCTTTAAACTTTGTATGCAGCGCACCGAGATTAAACAATAACAATCTCTTTTGTTTTTGAGTACGGGAAAAATTTTGATAGATTGATTCATAATCGTTCAAAACTGGCTGAACTCTATTCCCGTCGTCCGAAAAATAGAAATCTCGCACCTTTTTTACGGTCTCCTCAAAGTTTTCTACCGACCTTACGTGGCGGCATAGATCCATACCCAATAGTATTTTCTATTTCTTGGTACGAGACGCTATACGTCTCGATACCTATGATAAAAAAAATAAAGAAAAATTATTTATTCAGTTGACAATAAAATAATCGGGTACCCTGCCACACTCGAATTGGCGGCGGTAGGTCAATACTCAATTCGTCCGCCGCGTCTGCGACAGCGTACCCGATTTTTCAAAACGCTCTAATTTTTTTCCATAATCGTTAGAGGTCTGAAACTTTTTGGAAAAACTTCCTCGAATTATCATCGAATTTTCTCTCGCTATAAGTTTTTTTAACTCGTAACTTTCCCCCATCACTTTTTTGATTGAAGGAAAGCACCTCAGATTTCAAAGAAAATATTTTTAAAAAATCAATATACGTCCCTGAAATGATTTGAAAAGTCTGCAAATGGTTTAATGCTTGTATGATAAGTTAACGAATATTGTGTACAAATTTCAAGAAGAAATATTGAAATCCGGCAAAGATTTAGGAGTTTCAAATGAAAAAAGAGAATAAATGATTTACGCCAGAAATGGCATTTGGCTTCAATAACTTATAATAAAACTCTCGCAATAAAATTCTCTACAAGTATCAGTCGTCAAAATTCAAATTCGAGGAATGCCCAAAAATAGCTTAGCGGGCAATAGTTTTCCCCGCGTCCGCGCGCTCGGACAATTGTTTTATCCGGGGGCTCAATTGTTTATACCATCTGTACCTGGAATTCTTGGCGTATTCTATTAATAGACCAGTCCTGCGGGAGAGAAGTTAAGACTTGAATTTTTTCAGGTTTGCTACATTTCTCAGATAAAGCAGTTTTTATGTCAGCAATGTACTCTTTCTCAGGGCCGTTTGCACTATCACCACGTCCCATTTTATTCAATAAACCAGAAATCTTTTCCTTATCTTTTTTGGTTACTTCAGAAAGTCGTTTTATTTATCAAAGGTTCTCCGAATTCACGTAAAACATTATTCATATTTTCAATTTTAGAAGAATCGTCTATTTCATCACATTCGAAAGTAGGATCGGGCTTATCATTTTCTTCAAAACAATCATTTCCGTCGACATTGCTCTCGAGCTCATCTTCTACCTTCTCACCGTCAGCGGTATTTGTTTGATTTGTAACGATCGGATCTCGTGGCAGCTCGGATACATGCACTTGGTGCTCTGCACTACTATAAACACTCCTTCGACAAGCATTGCACAGGTACAAACCAAGTAGGGGTTTAAATTTGTCATTCCACTCATCAGTGATCATATACAAATTTGTTCACACACTTTTATGTTTTTTTTTCTGCAGTGGATTGCAGCACTTATACACTGGTCGACCCATCCCGCAAACATACGGTAGTATTTATACTGTGCACAATGAGATTACAAAAACACGTTGCGAACGAATAATAACCCCCAAATACTGAACAAAACACGAGAGAATGTAATAAACAAGATCGGCAGTGCATTGTCAATACCCTCTGCAGTTCACGTGAGCCCGCACGAGTCGCCGCCGCCTCTGAGTGGCCGTGCGGCCCTGCGACGTGCAAGGAAAATTTGTTTTTTTAGCACTTACTCGTGAGATCACAAAACGGTTCTTGCATTTTCGTGTTGCTAAGTATATTTACTACATAGCTGATGAAAAAAAATTTTAAGTTTTGACGTAGCACTGAGTTAAAATTGCATTTGTTTATAAAAAAGTTATTAAAAATTGACTTAACTAAACTTTCTTTCTTATTTTTTTATTTCGTATTAAAGTTTATTTATTGTGAGTTATACCTCTATTTTTTTCAAATTTTGTCAGCTCGTAGTTAGGGCGTCAAAAAAATTTAAAAAAAAATCCATAAAATTCAATTTCAAAAATTTTCAATTATTTTCAATAACAAAAATATTCAATTTCAAAAATATATAATAAAAAATTGAATTTTCTAAAAACTATGGGATATTGTTATATTGATGTATACTTGACGATTGGGCGACGTTTTTCAATTTTCATGACTTTACGAAAATGGCGTGCATGCTTCAGGAATTTTCACTCATAACTCCAAATTCAAAATTTTTTTTTTTTAATTTTTTTTAAGAATTTGGTTGTTAAATTTTTTTCTGTTTTTAAAATGTACAACTTTGTGAAAATTTAAATTTTTTCGTTTATCTAAAATTTAAATTTGTTTTTTATTCGAACTTGGAACGAGTTTTGTTAATTTATTTAAAATTATACTAACAATCCGAAATTTGTTTTTTAGGAAACTCATGTTTTATGAAATCAGAATGGATCGAAAAATTTAAATAAATTTTAGTCGTAAAAAATTGTTTGGCGTGAAAGCTTGAATTGAAAAATAATATTGAAAATATAAAAATATTTATTGTGAGAATTTATATTTTGTTATTATGTCCTTTTTTTTCGAGATTAGTGACAAAATGAATTTTTACAATTACGTAGTTGTGAGGGCCGTTGAAATGGAAACAAATGTCTGGTAAATTAACCAAATAACTTTCGTGAATTTAAGGGCATCAATATTGTGGTAGAGGAAAGTATTTTAATTAATTAAATTTTCTGAAATTTAAACCCTATTGAATTTATATTCTCCGGATTTGATGTGTAGAAAATTTAATGGAATATAAATAATTTTTTTCGGTTTAAAATTATGAATATCATTGTGAAAATTTATTTTGGGTTTTGTTTGCCAGTTTAGCGACAACATCAGTTACTGAATGTTACTGAATGGTTGAGTGAACGTGATTTTTGCGACTAATCGAAGAAACGAACGAGAATTCCAATTGAAATAGGAGGTTAGGCTATCTAGAAAATTAAATTTTGAAATTAATGTGAAATTAAAAATTATTAATTAGGCAGCGTATTAGTACAATTTTGGGCTTGAGATTGATGTGAGGAGAGATATAATTTTTTTTCTATTGTAGATAGCAGCCCCACATTTGATTATTTATAGCGAATAAATTTAATTAGGAGCCACTCCACATTATTGCGGAAAATATCCGTTTACATACAACTGCTGAGTAATATGGTATATGAAGACGAACAACCAATAATAAAAATTTGTTGTTTCTACTACTATGTCAAAACAAATACATAAATACCTATATATACATAAATCATATATTTGAATCAATTATAAATTTATATAAAATAAAATATTAACGACCACGAAGAAGACGCAGATTTCTTAAAGAAGATTTTTTTTTTTTTTTTTTTTTTAACGTTGCCATGTTTGTGCTTCCATGTGGTGCTAATCGACGACGAGGGTCTGCGGTGTGTTTGTAAACAAAGCACATGTAATTTTTACAGTGGTGCTTGTATCAATCGGCAGAGACTAGGATTCGAACCCGGGTCACCGGCGTGGGAATCCGACACTCTACCGACTGAGCCGCCGCACGCCCCCTTAAAGAAGATTAAATTAACGACTTTATTTTTGCGGTTAGGCAATTTCCGGAGATACTTAAGAAATAGGCAATTCTTTTCGAAATATCTTTCAGCAAACTTGAAGAGGAATTTATATCTGAAGAGAAATCAAGATTATTTTCTTAATTTGTCCCTTCTAGCATATAACGGTAATCTCGTGAGTAACATAATTTATATAATATACATATTTAATTTATATCATCTAATATATATTACTGGGCACAGTAGTGAGATAGGAATTATCATTATTCATTGATCACATATTGGCGACCTTTATTTACATGCACAGGTTAAAATCACTGAAGTTCCCCATCTTTGTTTGAAGACTCCAGAGACCTGGGCGGGCCCTTATAGATAAAGTCTGGTCCTCGATTGCATTTCGAGTAAAACTAGCGACCTATCTGTTCTTGTTCGGTATTGATTGAGTCAACATGGAAACTAGACAATCCAGCAAGAGATAGTCGAAAGTATATCCACGCCAAAAGGTTGCGACAAGAATTAACGGGATGGAGCTCAATCAGCTGATCTTACTGCTGGACCAGTGTGGGCTTAACGACCAGGGGACGTTGGGTCAATTATGAGTCGGCTGCTGCGTTTCAGCATCAGGACTGTACAGGCACACGTTGCAATTTCCTGTGACCCGGCAGAGGACGAAAGACAACCGGAGGAACTACTCGCGACAATGGTCGCCATTATGAGAGAGGAGTCATTACAAGAAATACACGAGCACGTTGCTCCTAAAACAAGAGACAGGAAAACGTCTGGGAACAAAAGTAGGGAAACTGACTTTAGCCAGGACGAGGTATCACAAGGGGTGAATGTACAGGTTGCACGAACTACTACCATCACCACAGTCACAGCGGGCTGTATGCCTGGGACCATGAATAGTTTTGCTACTTAGGTGGTGACTGCAAAGCAACAGCCAAGACTACGGACGGAGTTTTCACTCTATCTCCTGGCAATGAGCAGCCATACGCACCTGACTTACACACCACCGATTGACTACCCAGGGAAATTGGCAACACCGTTGATCCAGTATTCACGAAGGCCCGTGTCACTAGATCCGAATACTATGACTTCAGAACTCCTGTAGAGCATAGACTTACAGAGCTTCCTGGTGTAGAGATTGTGGAGGAAAGACAATAACCGACCCAACCTGCCAGAAAACGAAACGGACCATAGGCCAGGAGTACTACATATTGGTATTGCTGTAACGTACAGGAAATTAGTTATTAGTGGAATTCGCTCACAAATAATATATATAATGAAAATAAAATGTTCCTCCGGCTTAAAAAGGTGTGCTAGCTTCAGGAAAAATCGAGAAGTGAAAAAATACGCAAAAATCGCACTTATTTTTGCATATTTTCCTATATAACTTTGTAAATATGCAATTTAGGGAAAAAAATAATACTAATAAATTTGTTTGCTATAAAATTCTATACAAGATAGAAGTGGTTTAAAATGCATACATATGAAATTTTCGTTGCAAAATAGTCATCAAAGTCGAAAAAAATAGGTAAAAAGCAAGGTCATTTTCAAGCGTTCGTCTCACAGCTAAGAAATTATCCAAATCTACTGTCATTGCAGATTATTAGTACTTTAAAATAGTACAAAATGAAATCCCGAAACCCGATCCAAATCGGTCTGATAGTTTTAACATGAGACATTTGTTAAGTAATTATCGTGTAAAATATCATAATTTGTTTGCGTCAATTCTGGGGTTAAAGTTTGGCACTCTGATTAGCGCTAATTTTTTTACACATACTTGGACCTCTTAACTATCACGTAGAATCGTTATAATACCAATTTTCTTTTTTTAACGACTTCTGGAGCGATTTTAACAGTTAGTAAAATTTTGACTTTATAAATAAATTATTTTTCGAAGCGGTATTTCCCGTCGAAAAATATAATGAAAGCACCCAAAAAAATTACTCGGAAAGACGCTTAATTTGAAAGAAAAAACGTTGAAATCGAACATATAAGTTCTGAGATATCAACTGCCAAAGACGGTAAGCGTTAGCTGCAAAACTATGTACAACGTAACAATAATAAAAATTGATTTTGGTAGGTTTTTTCAAGAACTTGTCGAAGGCGTTTTTATAAATATTATCGCACGGGTGCTTTTTGTAGGAAAATTCAATGAATATCACCAAGCCGACCATCTGAGCGGCAAAACAGGAGTGAAGGGGATGAACTGCGGAACTTGAAATCGTGCGTTCAAAACGAGCGAGCGCGCTTCAGCTAGCAATATCTCGGCTTCTATGGCATTAATTTTGATGATTCTTTTTTTAAATCGATATACCGAATCGAGAGTAGCTTAATTTTCCAGGTCTCGTGGAATAATTATGGATCCCTACCAATCTTTTGCAAGTACTCGTAATTTGACGTTTTTATATGTTGCTAATAATTTATGCTAATAATAATTTCCATACTAGGTACCTAGTGTTTACTACAAATATGTATTAGTTTAAATAATTACGTAGTAAGATTGTTATAAATAAACAAAACTTATCTTTCATACTTGATATATTAGATTATATGGGTATAAGGTCTTGAAAAAGAATAAAAACAATAAATATTTTAATGTTATAATATGTATTTAATATATATCTATATTTTTTACATTAATCAACATATTTCGCTTTTTTACATGGAATTTGTTCAATGTTATCGTCACTGTTTTCGCTTTCGGAAATTAAATCATTTAAAATCGTCGTTAATAGCTCGTTATTTATATTTAATTCTACATCATTATCGGTGGCAGTTTCGCTTTCAGTTTCATCTAAATCTATATCAGAATTGGTAACATTTTGTTCGCTATTTCTGCAAGACTGCCCCTGACACCCTGCGCAATAATCAGAACATTTTAATCCATGTTTGACGCAACTACAAGATTTGGTACAGCCCTTCGTACACTTACAACTAATATCTCTTAAAATATTTTCAGGTACTAGTAAATCATTTGTAAATATTGGCTGTAGCTTATCATCTTTAACGGCCCAACCCCACTGCGCTGCATCTAAAGAATTGCCGAGCCACTGCTGTACTTGAAAATATGCTCTAAATGAGTGCTGCGTTGCCGCCAATTCGGTGGGTGGCAGCATCGCTAAATTGAACGTTTTTTTTGTAGAACTATTTTTAAAACATAAATATCTTTATTCATTTGATTTTAAATTACTACATTTTTTTTCCGCCATACATAGCTGCAATTATTTTCTGCCCTGCACTCTCAATTTCTTCCTTGTTTTCATTCGGAGTATTAAAAACTAAAGCTTGATCAATTAAACTTACATTATTTTCTAATAATTTTATAATTTTACCTTTTCACTGTTTATAAAAAGCCGAGGTCGTGTCACATCCAGTAAAAGCATGAATGAAACCAATCAAATTTCTCAAAGATGATCTGCGTTCGAATAACGGTAACGATAATAAAAGCCTGCTACTACGTAATTATTTAAAATAATACATATTTGTAGCCATACCCATATATAGCCTTATACCCATATAATCTAATATATCAAGGATGAAATATAAGTTTTGTTTATTTATAACAATCTTACTACGTAATTATTTAAACTAATACATAATTGTAGTGAACACTAGGTACCTAGTATGGAAATTATTATTAGCATAAATTATTAGCAACATATAAAAACGTCAAATTACGAGTACTTGCAAAAGATTGGTAGGGATCCATAATTAATCAACGAGACCCGGAAAATTAAGCTCCTCTCGATTTGGTATATCGATTTAAAAAAAGAATCATCAAAATTAATACCATAGAAGCCGAGATATTGCTAGCTGAAGCACGCTCGCTCATTTTGAACGCGCGATTTCAAGTTCCGCAGTTCATCCCCTCCCCTCCTGTTTTGCCGCTAAGATGGTCGGCTTGGTGATATTCATTGAATTTTCCTACAAAAAGCACCCGTGCGATAATATTTATAAAAACGCCTTCGTAAAGTTCTTGAAAAAACCCACCAAAATCAATTTTTTTTATTGTTACGTTGTACATAGTTTTGCAGCTAACGCTTACCGTCTTTGGCAGTTGATATCTCAGAACTTATATGTTCGATTTCAACGTTTTTTCTTTCGAATTAAGCGTCTTTCCGAGTACTTTTTTAGGTGCTTTCATTATATTTTTCGACGGAAAAACCGCTTCGGAAAATAATTTATTTATAAGGTCAATATTTTACCAACTGTTAAAATCGCTCCAGAAGTAGTTAAAAAAAGAAAATTGGTATTATAACGATTCTACGTGATAGGTAAGAGGTCCAAGTATGTGTAAAAAAATTAGCGCTAATCAGAGTGCCAAACTTTAACCCCAGAATTGACGCAAACAAATTATGATATTTTACATGATAATTACTTAACAAATGACTCATGTTAAAACTATCAGACCGATTTGGATCGGGTTTCGGGATTTCATTTTGTACTATTTTAAAGTACTAAAATCCGCAATGACAGTAGATTTGGATAATTTCTTAGCTGTGAGACGAACGCTTGAAAATGACCTTGCTTTTTACCTATTTTTTTCGATTTTGATGACTATTTTGCAACGAAAATTTCATATGTATGCATTTTAAACCACTTCTATCTTGTATAGAATTTTATAGCAAACAAATTTATTAGTATTATTTTTTTCCCTAAATTGCATATTTACAAAGTTATATAGGAAAATATGCAAAAATAAGTGCGATTTTTGCGTATTTTTTCACTTCTCGATTTTTCCTGTAGCTAGCACACCTTTTTAAGCCGGAGGAACATTTTATTTTCATTATATATATTATTTGTGAGCGAATTCCACTAATAACTAATTTCCTGTACGTTACAGTCATATTTGCTAGGTTTCGGGCTTAATTCTCCTGGCCTACCAGTCAAGTACCAGTGAATAAGAAAGCGATGAAGAGAGTATTAGCCAGGTTGCAAATCCGAATCCTGTGGCCCTCGAGGAATATAGTCACTTACTGTTAGCTTGCGATGAAATGAGCGTCTCGTGCCCAAAGCCCAAGGCCCATCTTGGATACGTTGCGTATTCCACGTCTACTGCTAGCAGCTCCGCCTAGGTTTGATCTGCACCCTAATGTAGAGACTCCAAGGTCGCAGAGGGAGCTATTGGAGTAGAAGAGCGCCCAAGAAACCATGGGATTTGAGCGACCAATGAAATTTTGAAGCGTAAAAGAGAAAATTTGAGTGATTTTGGAGAGAAAAAAAGGAGAGAAAATTTATAGATAAAATAAAGTGAAAATCGAGAGAAAGAAAAAGAGGAACACACGGTGTTAGACCAATACTGCAAGCTGAATCACCCAGTATTGAATAACACCTAGTTAGACGTAACTTTAGAGAAATGAAAAGATAAGATTTGGAAAAAAATTATAGTGATTTAGAGAGAGACAGCGACACGGAAGTAGGTGACTGACAGGTTGTCGAAACTGGAAACCCTAGATTATCTTGTATAGTTCGCTGGCTTTTGCATGCAGGTTTCCAAATTCTTTCTGTACCAGTTCTGTCTGGTTTGCTAGTAAATTGGATACTTTGCGCGTGTCGTTTGCGGCTATTTCGATTAACTGCTTTAGTTCTTCACTTACTTCTTCGTCAAGTGTTCCGAAAAGGTATCGACTTATCTTCCCTATGGCAGAGATTAAAGCCCTACGTGTTCGGCTTGAATGTTTATTTTCGTGACCTCGTAGCATTTCTGTAATTCGGTCGGTATCTCTCATTGTATCATGTATTTGTGCGTATAGTTGTTTTAGTAGCTGCCGATGCATATATGGTCTATTGGAGTCTGAACATCTTTCGTTGACTGTGTGCCAAGTCGTAATTAATGCGTTTCCTCTGAGAAAAAATAGTGCCAGATTCATACGTTGTATTATCTTCCAGATTATGCTCGAGGTTGTCAGAGAGCTGATTCCTTCTATTACCAGTCCTGGATTACTATTTATTATTACGTTAAATTGTAGATGGATAATAATGAAGACAACAATCAAATATGCTGTGACTAGAATTTATTGTAAGACTATGCCTAAATAGGTGTGCCTCGCTTGCAATCCTCGTGGCGACTGCCGAAAAGCCAATAGAACGGAAGTGACGTATACACGATTTAGTTAAATTCATATTCAAATTTTGATTACAGTAGTCCGAAACGTTACATTATATCATATAATTAAATGAATTTCAGACATTCCGCCCACCTATCTTCGCAGAATATACTAATTGACAATATTACAATGGCACTCATTCGTTTTTTTTTTTACTAATTTAAGAGCAGATTTTAATCTATAAATAATCAACAATTAATATAACTTTAACAATTATGACAATAATTTTAGCTAATCTAGCCAAGATTATTGCGCCACACATGCAGGCTTTAACATAGTTTTATTCGAGGATAGAAATAAATCGCACACGGGAATTTAGGGTAATACTATGAACACTTGTGGTTTTATTCAATCTAAATACAAGAGTTGAGCGCTAGCTGCGCGAATTCGCAGCAAGATTTTACAAGTATTATACCGACACATAAAATTACTTATACAATAAACTAACTATGGTGAGCCCGCGGTACGGTGGGAAACGGTAAATGGTCGGGAGGGGAAGAAGCTACTTCTCAGGGAAGCGAATTCTACGGCTACGAGTTGAGATACGTTGCTGTACCTGAGGGACCACCCTGCCTCTGCAAACCCTCCAGACCAGGTAAGAGAGTTCCAATTTGATGTGCATGTTTGCTGTAGACTAACTCTTCTTTATGTTCTCTAGGGTGTATGCTGCAGGCCTCCTTCATGTTTAGAGAAGTAGCCGCTCCGCTCAAGGTGGATCTATTCATGCCTTTCAAGGCATAAAATCAGGGGGGTATCATTCTAATACCATTTTACTTATTTTCTTGGTTTCTAATCTCTTGTGTGTTTCCTTAGGTTGGTTCGAAGGGACAGGAGTAAGGAGTGGAGACGCCAGGACATGCTCAGCGCCCCCCAGCCGAGACCAGTTAGCTCCCACCTAGGCGAAGCTCTATGGGATGGCAGCTGTGCGTCCTCTTCAGCTGCTTCATTAGGGCATGAGAGCTCGCTTGCTCTGTATCGTCCAGGGGGATAGTGTATGTGTGTGTGTACGTGTACAGTGAGTGAGATGAGTAAGTAATGTGCTGTCGTTCACATTGTGTAACGCACACAAAATGTGGTGTTATACAATTTAAAGAATAATATTAAGCGAAATTAAAACAATTAAAGTATTAAATTCTAATCTTCTTGTCGCAAAATAATTAACTTAGTACATGGTCTTCTCAATGTTGTACCAGCAGTGCGAACTGTGACAACTCTAGGCAAGCCATCGTCACCTGTATATACTTGTAAAATTCTCCCTAATAGCCATTGTGTTGGTGGAGTAGTTTCACTGCACAGGATGACCAGATCACCAACTTGAACTGGTATTCTAGGATTTCTCCATTTATCTCTTTTCTGTAGAGCTTGCAGGTACTCCTGAGACCAGCGTCGCCAGTACCGAGAACTACCGAGTCGAACTATAAAAGTAAATCCTTCACTTCTTAATCTTCCTCGAAAATTAATTCATATAATCCATCTAAAGGTCAGTCAAATAAGCCTAGACTGTTTCAAAGAATTTTCATGTAACTGAAAGTTCTAATGATAATACTAAATGTGCCCTTTGTTCTAAATCACATTTCATTTTACAATGTGAGAAATTTAAGGCCCAAACATCAACTCAAAGACACGCCTTTGTCAAGAGCAGGAAACTTTGCTATAATTGCCTAAGAAACCATCTTATTGAGAATTGTAATTCCACTAGTCGTTGTAAAAAATTGTAATAACAAACACCATACCTTTTTGCATTTTGAACCTAAAACTAATTTAGAAACTAATAGAGTACCTATCCACATTGATCAAAATAATGCTTCAAATGAGTTGAAATCTGTTAGTTCAGACGTGCTTGATACTAATTCTTCTGCTAATCACTTTATCAGGGTAATAATAATAATGATAAATGGGCACAATGGATGTGAACGACAGCACATTGTGTAACGCACACAAAATGTGGTGTTATACAATTTAAAGAATAATATTAAGCGAAATTAAAACAATTAAAGTATCTCTACTTTTCTGTAGAGCTTGCAGGTACTCCTGAGACCAGCGTCGCCAGTAATTCTGCGTCATTTGCTGATTTGCCAGCGTTTAGAGGCAGGAATGTTGACCTGTGTACAATCAGACGCTGGAACAATATAAGAGGAGGAGTGAATAAGAAAATGTGCAGGAGTAAGTGGTTGTAGGTCAGCGGGATCATCAGACATAGGCAAAAGAGGACGAGAATTTAGGCACGATTCAATTTGACAGAGTAATGTGGCAAATTCTTCATACGTTAATTTATTCTCGCCAATAACACGACGTATGTGATACTTAGTGGATTTTACAGCCGCTTCCCAAATGCCTCCAAAGTGAGGCGCAGCTGGAGGGTTAAAGCGCCATGCAGTCCCGTCTTTAGCGAATGTAGACGACAATTCTTGACAGTGCGTAGTTCCTTGCTTGTACATAGCCTTGAGTTCCGAGTCAGCTACCACAAACGTAGTTCCCTGGTCACTGAGTAGTAAGCTACAATGGCCTCATCTACCAGTGAAACGTCGAAAGGCGGCCAGGAACACTGCAGCTGTATAGTCAGAGACTACTTCCAAATGAACAGCTCGAGTACTAAGGCAGACAAAAACACAAATATATCCTTTATATGATTTATGACCTCTTCCTGAAGAGGTGCGATTATGAAATGGGCCAGCATAATCAACTCCCGCTTGGCCAAACGGTCGACTAAGCACAACTCTAGGAGATGGCAAATTGCCCATTTGTTGATGATTCTGCGTGGCTCTGTAACGAGTACAAGTAAGGCAATTGTGTATTGACGACTTGACTCGCTGTCTTCCCTTAATCAACCAGTACTGATTCCTAAGTGTACATAATGTGAGTTGTAAGCCTCCATGAAGAGTACGCGCATGACAATCTTGAATTACAAGTTGCGTAAATTTACCTTCATAAGGCAAAGATAACAGGGTGTTTTTTGCCAAAAGACAACAATGAATGTTTCAACCGTCCACCTACTAACAACAGACCTTGTTGTATAAGTGGATTGAAACTTACAAGGCACGAAGTGTTTGGAATTGGCTTTTGCTGCCTTAATAAATTAAATTCCCTTGAAAAATGCAAATGTTGCACTAAATAAATTCAAGTATAACGAGCTCTAGAAATTTCTGTGGCAGACAAAATCCCTTTATAGTCGGCAATTTCAATTTTATACCAATTTTGTTCAAGTATTGATGACTGGCTATTAAGTTGATTAATCTTACTTCTAGCGATATCTATGAATCTTAAAATGTAAGCCATAACTCCCAATAATTTAGATAAAGAAGAACAATCATTTAACAATTTCCAAATAAATTGATCTTTCCTTTTAGCAAAATCCAAACCTACTGTAGTACCATCAGCTAAATCAGATTTTTCTACCACCGAGGAAACGAAAGAACATTGTACATTGGTAGAAAAACTTACGTTTGAGAAAGTCTGCATAATATAATATAATATAATATAATGCAATAAAGAATGAGGCCAAGAGTCTTGCTCTTGAGACAACGAATTAGGTCCTTTCCACCAAATCTGTGCCTCCTTTAACTCAGACGGTTTAATTCCTCGAGAAACAAGATCCGAAGGGTTGTCTTCAGAGCGGACATGGGACCATCGGGCTTCAGGCACAAGATTGTGGATATCTGCGCAGCGATTGGCAACAAAGGTAGGCCATTTCGATGGAATTTCCTTCAACCAATGCAAGGTATCTAAAGAATCTGACCACAAAAATATTTGAGGTTTGTTAGCTGCAAATAAAGGCAGAATTCGATTAACTAGTTTAGCAAGTAAATGCGCAGCCGATAATTCCAATCGTGGTATACTTAGAGTATTTAATGAAGCTAATTTAGATTTAGATTGAAGAAAGGCAACCGAAATTGATGAATCTGTAATTGTTCTCAAGTAAAGCACGGCCCCATAAGCAGATTTAGAGGCATCTGCAAATCCATGAAGTGGAAGTGATATGAAACTGGGCATGAAGCCTATCCTTCGAGGAATTTCTATTTTACTAAGACAAGGCAACTGATAATACCAATCTCTTCATTGGTCGGCTTCACTATCAGGCAAAGAATCATCCCAATCTAGCTTTAAGAGCCATAACTTCTGCAAAAATATCTTAGCTGTAACTATGACAGGAGCTAGCAATCCTACCGGATCAAATAATCTAGCAACTTTAGAAAGCACAAGTTTCTTTGTCCAATCGACCACATTGCTATCAATATTTATATCGAAATGAAACGAATCTTCTATTGGATGCCATTTAAGCCCTAATATTGCAAATGATAACTCATTTTTTAATAAAATACTTGGTTCTGCAGCAAGAACATTACTAGGCAAGTAAGTTAATAACGATGAATCATTTGAAAGCCATTTGCGCAGAGTGAAACCGCCCACCTTGCACAATTCAATCACTTCATTTTGTTTAAACCTAGCATCTTCTAGGCAATGACTTCCAGATAAAACATCATCCATATAAATTTCATTTTTCAAAATTTCCGCGCCTAAAGGATACCTCTCCTTATCATCATCAGCTAGCCGTTTCATACTCCTGTTTGCTAAAAATGGGCTACATCCGACTCCATACGTTACAGTTGATAACCTATAAATTTGAACTGGTTCAGAAGTATCAAAACGCCACAATTTTAACTGCCAATGTTGGTCATCATCATGTACAATAATCTGTCTAAACATTTTTTCAACATCAGCAACGAAAGTATATCTGTACTTACGTCAGGATTGAACGAGATAAGCTAAATCAGGTAATAAATTAGTACCGATGTGAAGGCAATCATTTAAACTAGAACCATTTTTAGTTTTCAAGGAACCATTAAATACTGTACGCAGTTTTTTAGTTGCACTGCTCTCTTTCAACACACCATGGTGAGGCAAAAAACAACAGCGAGATATATCCAGAGGTTCATCTGGATCCTTATCTGAAACGAGATACATGTGTCCAAGCTCTATATACTCAAGCATAAAGGCGTGGTAAGCTTCCTTAAATGCTTGATCCCTTTCAAAACGTATCTCCATTCGATTCAATAATTTAAGCGCAGCTTGATAAGTATCACCTAAAGAAGGCACATTAACAATTTTAAAAGGTAATCTTAATATATACCTTCCATCAGCTGATCTCGAATGAGTGTGTAGAAAGTGTTCCTCACATTCCCGGTCGTCTGGTGAAAGAGGCTGTTTGCAAGAAACCTCCTCTTGGAGCCAAAATCTTTGCAGCAATTCATTTACATCCAACTCTACAGTACTATGCAAGACTGTTGGGGTTGTTAAATTTAGTGGACCCTGTTTGGTCGTCTCCCCAGAAATTAACCATCCTAAATGCGTTTGAGTATCGATTGGCTCTTTCCCTTCGCCTTGGATCACTTGACCTTCCACAACTTGGACGTGTACAGCAGTACCCAACAGGACATCAATAACACCAGTCTAATTGAAGTTCGGATCAGCCAGTGTAAGCCCCTGCAGATGACTCCAGCTGAACTCTTTGCCTTTTGTGATTGGCTTATAGCTGCTCACCTTTGGTAACACATAGGCAACCACTTGGCAGCTAAAAGTAGAATTACAGTGTGGTTTGATTGTAAATTCAGTAACCGCTTTACAAGTTATCTGACGTTTACTGCCGACGCCAGTTATAGTCAAACCAATTGGTTTTTTTATCAATCTAAGTTTTTGACATAATGACTCCGAAATGAATGAAGACTGAGCACACTGATCTACCAACGTTCGAACGCGAATCTGTTCTCCTGCATCGTTAGAGACATAGACCCAGGCAGTAGGTAACAGAACAGTTTCGGGATTTGAGTGTATTACCCTGACAAAGTGATTAGCAGAAGAACTAGTATCAAGCACGTCTGAACTAACAGATTTCAACTCATTTGAAGCATTATTTTGATCAATGTGGATAGGTACTCTATTAGTTTCTAAATTAGTTTTAGGTTCAAAATGCAAAAAGGTATGGTGTTTGTTATTACAATTTTTTACAACGACTAGTGGAATTACAATTCTCAATAAGATGATTTCTTAGGCAATTATAGCAAAGTTTCCTGCTCTTGACAAAGACGTGTCTTTGAGTTACTGTTTGAGCCTTAAATTTCTCACATTGTAAAATGAAATGTGATTTAGAACAAAGGGCACATTTATTATTATTATTAGAACTTTCAGTTACATGAAAATTCTTTGAAACAGTCTAGGCTTATTTGACTGACCTTTAGATGGATTATATGAATTAATTTTCGAGGAAGATTAAGAAGTGAAGGATTTACTTTTATAGCTCGACTCGGTAGTTTCTAACGCCATAATTTTTGTTTCCAAGAACGTTATCATTTCCTGAAATTTAGAAGGTTCAACAGATGACCCCATAGAAGTTTCCCATTCCTTGCGGGTCTGAGTATCTAACTGACTGGCGGTCAAATATACGATAATATCATCCCATGTATCCGTTGAACGACCGATTACTTTCAAAGCTATAAGTGGCCCATTGGTACCGCTTAAAATTCTCTTTAATTCTCAAAGAGGCAAGATGCAAATTAGCTATTCTCCTTTTATTTTCAAAATTTTTTTTCATCTTATCCCAGGCAGTATCAAAATTACCTTCCTCAATAGGCATCTCTTTAATCAATTCAAATGCTTCTCCCCGAAGGATCATTTGTAAATAATGTAGCTTAGCAATATCAGATAAATTAGTGCGAGAGAAAATTGAAGTATCAAAATAACTTTTAAATGAAGACCACTTTTTAAAATCACCTGAAAATTTATGTAGGTCGATCTTCGGTAGCTTTGCTTCCAAAGGATCATTTTGAGTAGTAACGTTGAGAGTTCGCGATGACGAAGCAAGCAATGAAGGCATAGTTAAATTATTATAATGTTCAAGAAATTCTCCTTTTCTTTCTAAATAATCTTTCTCAGCACTGACAATGAAATTTTCTAAAAAATACTTATGTTGTAAATCTGTTGTACTTAGTTCCATAATACTATCATGAGCATCCAACAATTTTTTCCAATAATATTCAATACTTCCAATCTGTGCAGTTGTTGCTCCTCTGGTCATTCTTGTTTGACCCTTTTTCATAGAATTCGTAAAGGAACGATCGATTTTACTTAATAATTCCTTTTGCGATTTTTCAAATTTATCCATAATACCTTTTATTTATTTAATGCGTTGCAATAATTAATTAAGTTGTAATTAAGAGTACTGGAGTAAATTGTAATGCGACGATCAATCCAAAGTACGATAATAAATTCAAAGTATGACAATTAATTCAAATGCTAAACAATAATAGCAATCAATTGTCAAATGAAAGCGAGCTAATTCTCAAAGTAAAGAGTACATCAATATAAGCATGTAGCACTCCAACACAATTCAAATAAAGATTCAACTCTAATACGCATGCTAGCAAAGCAAAAAGAAGCACTGTACAGATGAAGGCAACGTACATGTGAAAGAAAACAAACTATACTACAGTAAATCTTAGCGTTCGCAAGCTGTTAAGTAAATAAAGCGACAATGTCAACTATCAAAACAAGCCAAGCAATAAGCAATAAATAACTATTTGGAACGAACTTACTGTAATGAAGATTTCTTGCTAGTTTGCGATAAATGCATTCCAAAGGAAAAGGCACTCAAACAAGTAAACTGCATGAGCAGTCCAAACCATATTGTTTTAAGCTGATATTATTCAGCTGTAAAAAACGCAGCGCCGATGCAGCTCCAAAACGCTGTAATTTTGGCGTTGTTTTTCCGTCGGTCCGTCAGGCAAGCACGAAGATGGTACGAAAGGTAGACTCCAATATGTGTCCCCCGCTCAGCCACGAGCCTGGAGAATCCTCGAGTCCGTATTATACTCGCAGCTAGGCAAAGCGAATGAGGTGTGTGGAGGAGACGACGATAGCTGGATTCTCCGCTATCCCTACTCCAAGACGGCTTTCCACGAAGTTAGGCGACTTAATACGACACCTTCCGAAGACATCGTAATTTTCGTCGCGCGACAAATGACCCAATATGGCTGAAAAACTATTGGCTTCTCTCTTGCTCTCCTTTGTCTAAATAGGTGTGCCTCGCTCGCAATCCTCGTGGCGACTGCCGAAAAAGCAATAGAATGGAAGTGACGTATACACGATTTAGTCAAATTGATATTCTAATTTTGATTACAGTAGTCCGAAACGTTACATTATATCATATAGTTAAATGAATTTCAGACAATTACGTTTTATTTCTTGAATATACGTGTTGCCGACATAATCTGCATTCACGTTCATCCTGTACTAATGACTTGGTTTTACTTTGTATGTTTGTTTTGTGTTTCCTTTATTAATAATTCGTGTTTTGACCGTGGCGGTTTTTGGGACCGCGTTTGTTTCGTAATTGGGTTAGTGATTTGTTACTTTATGATCTTGCAGAGTAGCACATTGTTTCTAAAATATCTTATAGTTTTTGAGACATTCAAATAATATCTAAGTTTTGTATACCCAGTCTATGTTGTAACATGAAGTTTTATTACCTTTAATAGCTCCGTATTGTATGTTAGTTGAAAGTTTTTCAAAATGTACGATAGCTTTTGGGAAATTTAAATGTTGTTTAAGATTTGCATAAATAATCTATATAGTAAAATTTGTTTTTATTAATTATATTGGCCCTATATTGTAGAATGGTTAAAAGTTTTTCAAAATATACGATAGCTTTTCAGAAGTTTAAAAGTTATTTAAGATTTGCATAAGTAATCTATGTTGTAAAATTTGTTTTTATTAATTATATCGACCCTATATTGTAGAATAGTTGAAATTTTTTCAAAATGCACGATAGCTTTTGAGAAATTTAAAAGTTATTTAAGATTTGCATAAATATTTAGCATTGCTATTTAATTTTATATGTCTTTTGTTACTAGTGGTTATGCGCTAGTGGTGTGATTGTTCATATTTAGTTCCTTTTAATTTGTTTATTTTGGGTGTTAGCTCCATAAATTATTAATTTATGTATTATTTATGCCTATATTGATTATTTATCGTCTATTTATGTATTAATATATGTATAGATACATATGTGGTCGCGTATGTATATGTGACTTTTGGCCAAGTCCGTGAAAGTTCTTTTTACTGAACGCATACGCCATCTCTTGATCTAAATATATACTTGCGATCGAGCGTTGGATCGTGCTGTTGGAACGCGGCCCAGGAGGTACTGCCACCGCGTTGACTTGATCGAATGTAGAGATCGAGTGCTGGATCGTGTTGTTGCGATCGATCCAGGAGGTGCTGTCACCGAGTTGGTTTGGTAAATTATGCGCGCACATGTTTTTTTTCGGCTGGTTACATAATAGGGAAGGAAGATCCACTGATGAAGGAATATCACCTCTTTTTTTGTCGGCGCGGATTGTTTTCAATTCTCTTGTGCGCGTAATGCTACTTTTGAGTCGTGGAAAAACTATTTTGGGAAGAAAATTTTGCTCTTCCTTCTAGTATTAGTTGTTTTCATATTATGTGCGTAATTACGGTTTCGATTAGTCTATTTTCTGTTGTGGTTGCGCAGTGTTTGTGATCTCTTTTTATTTTGAAGTGTTGGATTTTTGTGTTTGTACTGAAATGGCATGCCTTCGAGAAGGTCTGCATAATGATTTCGTACAAAATCATGAGGGCAAGTCGATGGAGCAGGCCATTTCCTTTATGCAACAGGGAAAAGGTGCTTGTGCCGCTTATGAGGTTCACGTTGTAAGTACCTTAGTTATATTTTTATTCCGTTGCACGTTTAAATTGTCATCATTCAATGTGTCTGTGTTCCGAGTTTATGATTTGATTGTATAATTATAGTTTGTGTTTATTGACTACGAAAAGAAGTTTAAAAATTTTGTTGTGATTTGCTTATCGGTTTTGGTTCATGTAAATAAAAATTGTTACTCTACAATATTTAAACAAAAAGTTTTTATTGTGTTTTGCTTGACATGTTTTTATTGCTTTTGATTTTTGTGAGAAGATTTTTTATTTATTAATGATGTTTGAGAAGTAAGAAATATTTAAATTTTATTGTGATTTGCCTATTGTTTTTGGCTTAAGTACATATATTTTATGGCCTAAAAATTTTTGTTTCGATTTTAATTGTGTTTTTCTTAACATGTTTTTATTGGTTTTGATTTTTGTAAATAAATTTTAATTTAATTATAATTAAGAAAAAATTCCTATTGTGATTCGCTTATAAAATAAAACGCTGCTTGCCTATATCTGCTATTTTTTTTATTATTTATTTATCATCCATCCATCCATCCATCCACCCATCCATCCATCCATCCATCCGTCCATCCATCCATCCATCCATCCATCCATCCATCCATCCATCCATCCATCCATCCATCCATCCATCCATCCATCCATCCATCCATCCATCCATCCATCCATCCATCCATCCATATGTTTCGACCTATATTCATGTGCAAAAATGGGCACGCACTTGAGGCCTTAAGTGGCCTGGATCCTTATCCATGTAGGTTTCAATATCTTGGTTGTTCAGCGACCGGTACTCCTGATGCGTGGACAACGCATACTGATTCCTGTTCATTTGTTCCTTCCCGTTATCCGAGCTCCCTTGATTCCGACGGAAACACTATCATTCTGGATTCTGATCTGGATTAGGTGATGGTTTAATCCGTATCTATATCTATATATGTATATTATCATTCTAATTTTTTGTATATTTTTCTTTTCTAGAGCGACTTTTACACTCCGCCGACTCAGCATCACTCGGCACACCATCCGGATATCGTCGTACCAGCATAGTTAGCTCAGGATGCTATTACTGTGATACAGGAGCTGTTCATTTGTCCGATCTGCGCTGATTTTATATACCCAAGGTATCTTCAGTGCGAGAATGAACATGCTCTCTGCCTGCGGTGCATCGGGTGCGTCCTCCGCTGTTCGTTTTGCTTGCAAGCGAGACCATTTTGGCCCAATCTGCTAATGCAGCGGGTTGGTCACAGCCTTCAGATGCCCTGCCGGTATACACTTTTCAGCTACACCGAAGTTCTGTCGGCCATTGACCGGCATCCTCACGCCAAAGGCTGCTCTTTCTGTCCCACTACATCACCCGAGGACGGGCAGCCGGTCCCGAGGATTCAGAGAGCGAGGATGATCCTCTGGCAGATACCCCCGATGTTGCGGATGAGGCGTCTGCCTTTGAGAGAGAGTTGGCGGAGGTTGCGATCGCCTTAACTATTTCCGAAGAAGATGCCAGGCCCGAAGAATGGCCTTTTGATTTTATAGGAGTAGAATAATCACGACCATGTATTCTGTTTCTTCTTTTGTTTTCCTCACAATACATGATCTTGTTATCTATCTCTTTATTTATTTATTTCCTTTATTCCACTTCCAAATTCTTATCCCTTCATATTCATGTCTTTCTATTACATTATTATTATTTGCATTGTTATCTAAACTTGAACGAAAGAAAAAAAATATATTATCCGCGAAATATCACTTAAAATTTAAGGAAAAAGAAGAAAAAATATAAAAGGGAAGAAAAGTGTTATATGCTTGAAATATCATTCAAAATATATATTTTTTTGAATTAAAAAAAAGTCTCTTTTAGAGAGAAACCAATCATCTATTTTCATCAATTATTCATTTTGATAGTTTGGATCTTCTATTACTTGTTTATTTAAAGAGAGTGTAGACATTTTTAGAATATTAACAATGCTACTATGTTTTAATATGAATGGTTCGTTTTCTTCGCAATTTGATTTCTTTTATATTTCTATTTTTGTAATATTTATGTGGAACACACATCTTTTTTTTATTGAAGGAGTCACTTTTAATTTGTTTTTACATATATGTCATTATATATGCAAACTTATAAATATGCGTATTCATCATAATACGCTTATTAAAACATAATAATTAACATCTGCACATTATCTTCTTTATTTCGGATGACTTTGCGTCCGAGGGCCGCGGCCAAAAAAGTGAAAAAAGATATATATAATAATTTTTAATTTATGTATCTATATTACCGACGCGGTATCTCTTATTGGTTATTTCAATTTAATACACTTTTCGACATTATTTCTGTCATTTATATAATCCTTGTATATTCCTTATATTGCAGTTGTATTTTGGCCTCAACTGATTCTTATTTATAGCGTTATAGTTTCGTCATGTGGATTTACCTGGTCTACTGCCCCTTTTACTTTATTAAAGTGTACTGTCTTAATATCATCTCCCATTTTTATTGTAACGTTATGATGTTTGTTGTCTACCTTAATGGTTTCGTAGCGTTCTAGGTATCCGTCGTCGAATATGCCCTTCTGGGGTTCCTTCATATACTATCTCTCCCTCACGATAGTGTTTCAAGTTTAATTTCTGGTCGTAATAGTGCTTCCATCGGTATTTAGAGTGCACTAAATTCATTGCTGCTAATGTTTGCAATTGACTCGAATTTTCGGCTAAGTCCGCTAGGTAGTCGTCGTAGGTAGTTAATTGGTCCCTAGGCGGAAAACTAGATGGAGTGCGAGCACGTGTTCCAAATACAAGCTCATGAGGTGTATATCCCGAACTGCCATATATGGTTGTGTTGTATGCGTATTGGGCTAGAGGTATCCATTCTTCCCAGATATCACGACGTCCTTTAGAGTAGTTCTTAATGTATTCCGAGAGGGTGTGGTGCATTCTTTCGATGCTTCCGTTTGATTGGGGGTAGTAAGCAGTAGTGTTATATTTCTTGATTTTAAACATACGAGCGAATTCTTCTAAGGTGTAACTTAAAAAATTTGTACCTTGATCCGGTAAGATGGCAGAGGGTGGGCCAAAGTAACATGTTATTTTGGTTACTATTGCACGTGCTACGTCTTTAGCGGTGGCTTGGTCGAGCGGAATCAAAATAATATATTTCGTAAGGGCATCCTGCACCGTAAGGATGTGTCGGCGTCCTGATTCGGCGGGGTCTAAGGGACCGTAAAAATCCATTGAGATTTTATCGAAGGGCCGCGATGGCGCATCCGATATAAGCATTGGTAATCTTGTTTTTTATATGCACTAGTTTTTTGGATTGACAGGTCAAGAATCTATTTACAAACTGTCTGACGTCCATTTGCATGTGTTTCCAATAATAGTTTTGTGCCAGGCGATCGTAGGTTTTGTTTATGCTCTTGTGCCCTCTAATAGATGACTCAGGATATTCCTTAATTATACGAAATCTGTCTTCTGTTTTGGGTATTGGAAGATTGTTTAGAAAGCACACTATTACTAGCAACCTTCCTTTAAATATCCGGTTACATTGTTCAATAAAATATGTCCAGCTAGTAAGTGACAACATGTTTAGGTCACGTATGTATCGATGGCCGTAATGTAAATGGCTGACGCGACACTGTCAATTATATCCGAAGTCAGTGGCAGTGGAAAACAGTCAACCTATGTAATTTAATTAATCGTTTAATTGTCGGAAGTCGGTTACCAGACGCCATCTCTTATGACCGTTGGCGTCGGGCTTTTTAGGCACCACCCACATTGGAGAACAATATGGCGACGTAGAGGGCTGTATAATCCCTGTTTTTAACATTTCAGCTATTTTCTTTTGCATTTCCTCTTTAATTACAGGACGTCGTTACTATCTTGTGTGTAATGCGCGTTGTTGCTTTAAACTTTTCCCCGGACAGTATAAATATGGCATTTCACGAATAAGTTCACGGACATGATCCCTTTCTTCCTCTTGAAGGCCGTTCAAATTAATCAATTGTAATACGCTGGTGGCCATATCTTAGGTGGCTTGATTCTCGTTATTTCCGTCACTAAATAACCTAAATATTTCAGTTGGGTCGCCGGGGCTGTCATCGGTATCGGTGGCGTCGCTGTCAAAGTATTCGTCGTTAAGGTTCATAATTTCACAGGGTTGTAGTTCTACCTCTGGGGTAGTAATTTCGATGGACTTATCACTAGTATTAATGCATATCGCATAAGCCTTACCGTTGTGGTTCTCGGCTACAAAATTCCCGAATAATACATCGGATCCCATATCCTGCAAGGGCACGAACCCGACTCGTATGTCATCGTTCATCACACGAGCGTAAATAACCTGCCGCGTTCCCGGAGGAATCACTAGAACGTCACTTTTCATGAAAGGGATTGAAAAATCCTGAAGTTCGACTCGTTGCCGTTCTAGGCTAACGGTGCCCTTATGTTTCGTAAGGGTTTGCCATCCAATAATAGCATCTTCTTCGATGGGGAAATCGTCTCCCACAATGTGCGCCTCGCACAGTAACCATTGATCATTATATGTATGCGAGCTAGAGTATAACATTCACCGGAGGTGACTCCGTGTAAAATAGTTTATGACCTTTGTCTAACAAGGTGTCCGGGGTGATAGCCTTGTTCTTGATTATCATTATTTCCGAGCCTGTGTCCGCATAAAATCTCGCCCACCCTGATCTAAAGTTTCGCTTATTAACTCGATTATTAGTGGTCTACTTCCTGAGGAGATGAGAGGGACCTAAACTGTACGTATGTGTTCGTGGGGTTCGGAGTCGGAAGTCGTTCGCTCGACATCGATTCTTGACGTCGAGCGTCTTGCGAGTTTAAATTACGGTTATAATAAGTGCTGCTTTGGTTCTGGTTATTCTTTTGACGATAATTGTCGTGTCCGCGATCATTATGATTACTGCGATAGTTGCCCCCTTGGTTGTTATTACCATTAAACGTTCCGTCGTCCCGACTATCGTTCCGTCGATAATCATCACGATTTCGATCATACTTCCGTCGGTAGGTGATGCGATCGTGATAGCGATTATTTTGGTAACGGTCGTTGTTATTATTGTTGTTATCGTATCCTTGAGGGCGATCGTTATAGTTTCTATTAGAAATGTTACCGCGAAGATTTTGAAATGTTACATTATTGTTCCTATTACCATTATTTTTGGCAATCGGTTGTATTAATTCTGAGTTTAATTTATATTTCGTTACTTCTCCGCTTTGAATAGCTTGCGTAAGCGAGTTACAGTGCCTGCGTATATGGCCTCGTATCTTGCAATAATCGCAGTATCGGGTGTCATAGCTTTTCTTCCTACATTCGGATATAAGGTGATCCGTCCCGTAGCACTGCTGACACGTTTCCGCGACGGTGGTTCGGAATACGAGGACAGCGAATGGTTGCACATTATCCATCGTCAGCACTGGATCATCGGATAGATTGTCGGGAGAATGTACGTCTGTCGTAGCAGAAAGAATTTTACTCGCCATCGACGGAATGTGCATTCTAGCTGTATATTGTTGCCGAGCGCTCGATTTATTTTTGAACTTTACAGCCGTGGCTATAGCCTCTCGCAAGGTAAGGGGATTTCCTGAAGTTCATGGGAGAAAGTAGGACGCTATCGGCGTATCAAAGTATACGCACAGGACCAGCATACAAGGAGCTGGTCAAGACAGCACTTGATGATTTGAAAGCTGTCCCTGAGGTGGCGCAGGCTGTCTCAGCATCACCAAGTCGTATACATGAGGACATTAACGACACTCCTGCTTCTTCCCCAGTGAGCAGAGTTATCGCTAAGCCGGAAATTCTGGAATGTGCAGCTCCACCTGCGCAATCGCAGTCTTCCCCAAGAACCAATGCGTCAAGTTCTCCTCGGTGGAGTGACATGTATGACAGTGATCCCTCGGCAATCGATCGCCTTCGGTGGTCGTCGAGAAGGATGGTATGTTGATCGTTTGCTGGCAATATCCGCGGATATGCTGGAGGGAAGAGATGTGTCGTACGCCTGCAGTGAGTGGCTTAGGCCAGTTTTCACGCCACCACCTCCACCGAGGCCACGGAAACCACGAAGGAACATATCAGATGAGCGGCCCGTACCACGAAGGCAGGAACGTCGCCGCGAGTTTGCCAGAGTACAGCAGCTCTTTAAAAAGGACATGTCAAGAGCTGCTAGGGAAAATACTCGATGGAAATAACGAGTCCATTCCCCCCGATGTGCATGCTATGGCAGAGTATTGGGGGCCAGTGTTGACACAGGAGTCCACCACTGTTCCTTAGGAATCGAGACCTGAGTATCGAGTTGACCTTTGGTACATGTCGCATGCGGTGACGTGCGAAGAAGAATAAGCTGTTAAGTTACCATCCAAATCGGCACCAGAGTTAGACGGGATAACAGCAAGGCAATGGAGATCTGTTTCGACAAGCGTAAAGGCCCTGTTTTTCAACGCAATCCTCGCAAAAGGTGGATTCCCCCCAGAACTTCTGACTAACAGGACAGTTTTCATACCCAAGAAGAAGACGAGTGCAACACCAACTCAGTTTCGGCCGATCAGCATAGTCTCGGTGGTCATCCGGCACTTGCATAATATAATCGCATGCGCGTGCTTGAGACAAATCTTGTCGATCTTCGACAGCGATGCATGGACGACGGCTGCGCTGAGAACATTACGGCGTTGGCTACATTGTTGGATGACGCAAGGCGCAACTTGAGGGAGATTCACATTTCTTCCTTCGATTTTATCCGGGCATATAACAGTGTACGTCACGAGGTCATCGTCTCCGTATTGGAGGAAGCTGGCCTGCCGCCTGGTTTCATCAGGTATATCCCCAACGTGTACAATAATAGCTCAACAGTTTTGAAGGTGCAAGGCTCTCGCTCGGAGCCTATCAAGATTAAAAGAGGGGTAAGGTAAGGTGATCCTCTTCCCACAGCGGTTCTGCCTTGTTGTTAATAGGGTATGAAGATTATTGCCCCAGTATGTCGGATACGAGCTAGGAGAATCGCGGATAAATTCTATCGCATATGTCAACGATCTCTCCCTAGTCTCGTCAACCAGTAGAGGCATGGAACTTCTCCTGAAGGCGGCTGAGAGAAAAGCTGCGCAGCAGAGACTCTCACTCAATACGGCGAAATGTGTGGCACTGTCCATAGTGCCGACCGTACGCATAGAAAGTACAAGGTTCTCACAGAACTGCGGTTCAAGCTCGCTGATAGATCTCTGATATATCAGCTGAGCCCCTCGGAACAGTGGCGGTATCTTGGAGTTGACTTCAGAACAATTGGACCAAACGAAGTGGGAGACATGCTCGATATCGAGCTGGACAGGATTACGAGAGCCCCCCCGAAAGCCACAACAATGTTTGTTGATACTGCGCTACTTCCTCATAAGCCGGCGCCATCACAAGCTTGTCTTGACCGGAACGACTCTTGGGAAATTGAGGGCTTTGGACAAACAAGTGAGGGTTGCCATTAGGAGATGGTTCCGGCTCCCGCCGACACTGCCACGACATACTTCCATACTCCGTGTGACAGAGGAGGTTTGGGCATTCCTTCGTTCATCACGAATGTCCCTGGCTAGATGATGTAACGTGTCAAGTATTTGGAAACATCCTCATCCCCTGCTATACGCGATGTCGTCCATTCTAAATGGGTTGACATGCGCTTAGAGTGGGCTAGGAAAGCACTCACGTTGGATGGCGACGTTCTCGATACGAGGTCGAAAAGGGACAAGTGGTGGGCTCGGAGTCTCTGCAGCTCTGTCAATGGTAACGATTTAAGAGAGTGTGGGAGGAGGATCATTTCGAACTCATGAATCGACGCCGGCAGTTTCGGTGTACCCGCGCGTGATTATATTCACCATCATCATGTACGGGTACACTGCTTACCCACGCGGATAAGAACATCAAGAAGACCCCGCAGGAACCAGAGGGACGTTAGGTGTCGTGCCGGCTGCAACACTACTGAAACAGCCGCACACATCATCCAGGAATTTTTCCGGACACATGGCGGAAGATTCAAGCGACATGATGCCGTGTGTCGGGTCATCGCCTCGGGCCTATGGCAGACAGGGTGGGAAGTTGCGGAGGAGCCCCGCATTGAAACAGCTGAAGGATTGCGGAAGCCTAATCTGGTTGCTACAAAGAATGATCACGTGTACGTGATAGACTCGCAGGTGGTTATCAGCTCGCAATCGCTGGAGACCGCACATGAGAATAAAGTGGCGAAGTACAGGGACAATCGGGATCTCATTACCGCCGTAAAATCTTGGCGTGGCAAGTCCTATGAGACTGTCAAATTTTCATAGCGCACTCTTTCGTGGAGGGGCGTCTGGTCGGCAATGTCCGTTAACTTTCTGCTGGAGCTTGGGCTGACGAAGAAACTCTTGGCGGGCATAACGACGAGAGTTCTCCAAGCCAGCTACATGAATTGGATACGCTGGGGCCAAATGACATATGTTTCCAAAGGTCGCTCGGCAGCCCGAGAGGGTGCGTGATTGGTGTGGCAATATTACATAATGAACGGCGGGACCACGCCCCGTAACATCAAGCGAGCAACGGACACAGGAATTTATCATCAGGGGTTTTTTTTAGTGAGTCGGACCCGAAATGATTGAATATGTATGTATATATGTACATATGTATGTATGTATATATGTACATATGTATGTATGTATATATGTACATATGTATGTATGTATATATGTATACATGTATGTATATATGTACATATGTATGTACGTATATATGTATACATGTATGTATATATGTACATATGTATGTATGTATATATGTACATATGTATGTATGTATATATGTATACATGTATGTATATATGTACATATGTATGTATGTATATATGTATAAATGTATGTATATATGTACATATGTATGTATGTATATATGTATACATGTATGTATATATGTACTATGTATGTATGTATATATGTATACATGTATGTTTTTTTTTTTTTTTTTTTTTTTCTTATAGAGAGAGAGGTTTAAGGCAAATCCATTATGGACCATGACATGATATAGTGAAGTACCACCGTGTGTGAGACTCGCACTCACTAAACCTTCCAGTATACGCCAGGGTTTTTACGCCCCACCGCAACCGGATCCCCTCCGTTCACTTTTTGACCCTTAGTAAAGTGAACCGTGCCCTTTCTTCTGAGTTGACCTCCCCGCGGTACTACCGCCAAGCAATTCTTCGCGGGGGTCATTGGGCTCCTGCCCTCTTCTGTGAATGTGGTCGGCATCACTGGTTCTCCCATTACCGTCATTAGTAGTCTTCCGTGTTGTGTGCCTTCTACTTCTTACCGCATCGTCCGGTCGCCAGCTTCATTCAGCATCTCTCGTCTTTTTCTTCTTCCTTCTTCGTCTTTTCTGACCTTCTTAAGTATATCTGCTGCATAGTTGTTTACTGTGCACCATCCATCCTCCGAAGTCAGCATAGCCTCCATAATCGACTCAGGTGTTACTCTGGTCTGGAGATAGCTCTCAAGTTCTTCTCTTTCCTGTTGGTATCGTGAGCAGTCACAGAAGACATGTTCCGCATCCTCGTCAGCGTCCATACACACTGGGCAGTTTGGACGGTCTTCTAATTTGAATCGGTGCAGGTACGCCCGGAAGCATCCGTGCCCGGTCAAAAACTGTGTGAGGTAGTAATTTACTTCCCCATGTCTTCTTTCGGTCCAGCCCTCTATCCTTGGTATGAGGCGATGTGTCCATCGCCCCTTGCCACTGGAGTCCCATCTTTTTTGCCACTCAGTCAGTGTCTGCTTCTTCGCGGAATCCCAGATGTCCTTCTGAGTGTTGTCATTTTGTTGTCGCTTTGTCTCGAAGACATTCTTTCTCTCCATTGCTAGGAGGTCAATAGGCGGCATGCCTGCTATAATACAGGCAGCCTCATCTGATACCGTACGATAAGCAGACGCGACCCTAAGTGCACTTCGTCTGTATACAGTCGACAGCTTGTTTGCGTACGTTTTCACTAACGTGGCATCTGCCCATATAGGAGCCCCGTACAACATAATCGATGTGATTACACTGACTAAGAGCAACCTTCTACCTTGCGTTGGCCCTCCTACATTTGGCATCAATCGAGATAAAGCAGCGCCAACTTTTGCTGCTTTATCACTCACTGTTTCAAGATGCTGCTTAAATGTAAGTCTTGCATCAATGGTAATGCCCAGGTACTTAATGGTTGGTTGAGAAACAACCTTGTGTCCATCCACCATTAGCGTTATTTTCTCCATTTTCTTCCTACTAGAAATAAGAAGAACTTCGGTTTTATGACTGGCCAATTCCAGTCCTGTCTCTGTCAGCCATTCGCGTATTATACGAATAGCCTCGTCAGCTATCTCTGTTATATCTTCTATGCTTTTCGCTACCACGACTAGTGCTATGTCGTCAGCGAATCCTATCACTGTCGCCCCTTTGGGTAACTGTAGCCTTAGTACCCCATCGTACAAGCTGTTCCAAGTCGGTGAACCAAGCTCCTCCTGTTACTTCATAGGTCTTGATGCCATTGTCAGTGTCATATAATAAGATTCTGTCCTTCAAGTAGTCGGACATCATCCTTCTTATATATAAAGGCACTTCTTGTTTACGAAATGCCTCGTGTATTTTGGTCCATTTGGCCGAGTTGAATGCATTTTTGACGTCCAGAGTGACGACAGCGCAATACTCCTTTGCTCCTCCTTTCCATCTCTTTCCCTCTATCGCTGCGCGCGCAGTGTCAATCACTATGTTCACTGCGTCTAGAGTTGATCGTTTCCTCCGAAAGCCGTATTGGTGTTCCGCAAGTCCCCCTTTTTCTTCTATTGCCTGATCCATTCTGACGCAAATTATGCGTTCCAGAATCTTGCCTGAGGTGTCCAGCATGCAGAGCGGTCTGTATGATGAAGCGTCCTCAGGTGGCTTCTTTCCCTTTGGTAGTAGCACAAGTCGTTGTCTCTTCCAGTCGGCGGGAAATATTCCCTCTTTTAGACATGTGTTGTACAAGTCTATGAAGATCTCTGGTTGGGCGAATATAGCATGTTTCAATGCTATATTGGGAATGCCATCCAGGCCTGGAGCCTTGTTGTTTCCAACCCTCTTGCAAGCGCTTAGCAGTTCCTCCATTGTGACTGGAGGAATAGCTTCTTCGTTTGCCTCTGATTCTATAACACACGGTTCGTCCCGTTGTGTGGGGAACAGTTTAGTCACTACTCGATCTAATAATTGTGGGCACTTGGGAGGGGGTGCGTAGCTTCCTTTGATCTTCTTCATTACTATTTTATAAGGTCTACCCCAGGGGTCTTTATTAACCTCGTCCTGTAATTCCTTCAGGCACCGTCGCTTATTGGTACGGATTGTCTTCTTAAGCTTTCGCTTAGCGTCCTTCATTTCCTGGTGGTAGGCATCTACTAATTCCTGGCCTCTTCCAGTTTTATAGTATTTCTTTCTTGCCCGCTGCTCCTGTCTCCTAGTCCGATGGCACTCGCTACGAGCGCTATCCGCCTCACTATTCCACCAGTATACTGGTGGTCGTCTTTGGTTGGGCACTCTTCTTGGCATAGCTGCGTCGCAGGCTCGGGTGATATTTTTCATCACCTGTTTAGCCTTGCTGTCCGCTGTCCCAAACAGTTGTATTTCCTCCAGTGCCAACAGAAACATCTCCTTATCATAGTCTTTCACTTTCCAACCGATTCTATTGGTCCTAGTACTCGCGCTGGAACCCTGCTTTGATCTTCCTATCTCCATAATTATGGCCTGGTGATCACTATTGGTGTAGTGTTCACTCACGATCCACGTGTCGACTGAGTCAATTAAACAGCTGCTAACGTATGTCAGATCTACTATACATCCTGTGTCCCCTCTTCTAAAAGTGTTGGTACAACCCTGATTAACTAGTACCAAATCTAGGAGTGCGAATGTTTCCAGCAGCACCCGTCCTCTTTGATTAGTCCTTTGGCTGCCCCACTCTACGGCCCATGCGTTAAAATCGCCTGCTATTATTACTGGCTTTCTTCCCGCCATATCCTGTACGAGTCGATCTAACAGTCTTTCGAACTGTTCAATTGGCGCATTAGGCGGGGCATAGCAGCTGTATACGTATATACCTGCTACCTTCGCCCGTACAAATCCTTGCTCACGAGTCATCATTTTTTCCTGGAAAGCTACGTCGCCACATGTCCAGATCGCTGCTTTGCCAGTGTCGTCCGTGTCCCATGATGGCTGGTCCAGATCTCTGTATTGTTCACATATGATGGCCACATCAACCTTCGTCTCTCGAACGTACTGGTTAAGTAGGTCCTGTGCTGTCTCGCAGTGATTTAGGTTTAACTGCACTATCTTCATTATCTTTTTTTTTTTTCTTTTAACTCTTCTAATGCAGCTCTGTAGATAGGACATGTGTAGCTACCGGCTGCATGATCAGTTTTTCCTCCTGCGCTCCTTTCACAGCAGAGTACGCAATTTGGTTGATTCTTACACTCTCTTGCTTTATGGTCTATATTTCCACATTTGTAGCAGAGGTTACTTCTGTTCTGTACTACCTTGCAACTTTTGGCGATATGTCCAAATCCTAGACACTTATAACATCTAAGTGGACGTATGTTCCTTTCCATCTGCCGTATTCAGCAGACTACCCAGCCTATCTTGATTTTGCGCTTAGCTATCATCTGTCGAGCCATTTTTGTTGGCATTTGGGTGACCGCGGTCTGCGTGTCACCGTATGCCTTACGCAATGGTTTTACTACAATCTCGTCCAATGTGGACGCGTCGCTACTTTGGGACTCCCTGCGTAGCGCCTCTAGAATGTCCTCCTTGCTAGTTAGTACGTCGAGATCCTTTATTTCAAAGGCCACTACGTCTTGTAGGGTCCTTATTTTGGTACCCCCATCTAGCACTTCTTGCACCGCTTGCCGGAGTTCCGTAGCCTTCCCTTCCGCTGTGCGTTGGAGTTCCAAAAGCAGGTATACATGTATGTATATATGTACATATGTATGTATGTATATATGTATACATGTATGTATATATGTACATATGTATGTATGTATATATGTATACATGTATGTATATATGTACATATGTATGTATGTATATATGTATACATGTATGTATATATGTACATATGTATGTATGTATATATGTATACATGTATGTATATATGTACATATGTATGTATGTATATATGTATACATGTATGTATATATGTATGTATGTATATATGTATACATGTATGTATATATGTACATATGTATGTATGTATATATGTATACATGTATGTATATATGTACATATGTATGTATGTATATATGTATACATGTATGTATATATGTATACATGTATGTATATATGTATACATGTATGTATATATGTATACATGTATGTATATATGTATACATGTATGTGTATATGTATACATGTATGTATATATGTACATATGTATGTATGTATATATGTATACATGTATGTATATATGTACATAAGTATGTATGTATATATGTATACATGTATGTATATATGTACATATGTATGTATGTATATATGTATACATGTATGTATATATGTACATATGTATGTATGTATATATGTACATATGTATGTATGTATATATGTATACATGTATGTATATATGTACATATGTATGTATGTATATATGTATACATGTATGTATATATGTACATATGTATGTATGTATATATGTATACATGTATGTATATATGTACATATGTATGTATGTATATATGTATACATGTATGTATATATGTACATATGTATGTATGTATATATGTATACATGTATGTATATATGTACATATGTATGTATGTATATATGTATACATGTATGTATATATGTACATATGTATGTATGTATATATATCTATGTATGTATGCGGGAGTGCGTGCGTGTGTGTGTATGTATGTGTATGTATGTATGTGTGTATGTATGTCTGTATGTATGTATGTATGTATGTGTATGTATGTATGTGTGTATGTATGTACGTATGTATGTATGTATGTATGTGTGTATGTATGTATGTGTGTATGATGTATGTACGTATGTACGTACATGTAAATAAATATATGTGTATATATGTATGTATGTATGTATCAATGTACAGGTTCATAAATATATGTCTATGTACATATGTATGTCTGTATGTATGTATGTATGTATATATGTATGTATGTATATATGTATTTATGTATATATGTATGTATGTATATATGTACGTATGTATTATGTATATATGTATTTATGTATATATGTACGTATGTATATATGTATTTATATATGTATGTATATATATATATGTATATATGTACATATGTATGTATGTATATATGTAGACATGTATGTATATATGTATACATGTATGTATATATGTATACATGTATGTATATATGTACATATGTATGTATGTATATATGTATACATGTATGTATATATGTACATATGTATGTATGTATATATGTATACATGTATGTATATATGTACATATGTATGTATGTATATATGTATACATGTATGTATATATGTACATATGTATGTATGTATATATGTATACATGTATGTATATATGTACATATGTATGTATGTATATATGTACATATGTATGTATGTATATATGTACATATGTATGTATGTATATATGTATACATGTATGTATATATGTACATATGTATGTATGTATATATGTATACATGTATGTATATATGTACATATGTATGTATGTATATATGTATACATGTATGTATATATGTACATATGTATGTATGTATTTATGTATATATGTATGTATATATATATGTATGTATGTATGTACATATACATAAATAGATGTGAATGATGTCTGTATGTATGTACGCATGTATGTTTGTATGCATGTATGGACATATACATAAATATATATACTTGTATGTACAAATATGTATCCTATGTAATTTTCGGACTGTACCTATGTATGTGTGATTCTGCTATAACTGTTCCACTTTAGCTTTAAAAGTATGCAAGAATGTATTAGATGAAAAAAAATTTTTTCTCCTTAACTCATAAAATTATTTAAAACAAAGTATTTTAATGGGATACATTAAAAAGTATATCTATCAAAATATACATATATATGATGTGTAACGAAATGAGTGCCATGTACCGGCGTTCGCACTATAGGCGACGCGCGCGCATCGAGGGTAGTTACCCAAAGAGAACGCGACTGGGGGCGCGGCGCTGGCCGCGCTGACGCCTCGAGCGCGTCACTATTGATCGAGTGTTCGACCCGCGCTCATCAATCAGAAAAACCTTCCGCCGACATTCTTCCCTCGCAGGATATTCTGCACGCGGAGCAACCTGTTGCCGCGAGACCATAACTCGAGGGCAGAGTGACAGCGGTATCTCCCCGTTGTGCCGACAGTGCGAAGGCGTGCCCGAGAAGAGAAAGCAATGAGGCGGAGAAGGAGGCAGCGAGAGAGCGAGCGAACGAGAGAGAGTGAGACAGAAGACGAACGTTCGTTCTCGCGGAATTCAAGGTAAAGGCTAGCCCGCGCGGGTACATTTACATTTATATTTATATATTACGTGCCGATTGGAAATTTTTCATACCTTTGACAATTCTCACATTTACATTTGTATACTCAGGACATATACTTTACAAATTCGTCGTTAGATACTTCTGAGAAGTCAAATAGCATGTTTTAAAAACGTTTAATGCTATTATTAACATTTTGGTGCAAATCACTGGACAAAAAGTATGTGGCCGGTTTTAGTAGTAATTAATTGAATTTTGCTTTAAAACGAATGGAAATATGCTTAATGAACCTAAAAATTTTAACGTGTATGTGGAGATTAGACGTACACGTAATTAAATTTTCGTTAACATTTGTTGAATAGTTTTGGAGAAGTATAATGACAAAGAATTGCACTCTGTGGAAGAAAGAGGGATTCGCCCGATTCGCTTTGCTCATCAGGCTGTGCCCGATAATTTAAAATAGTGTAAAATATTAAAAACAATATCTCATTGCTGTTTTTTTCTGTCGTAGTTGTCGCAGATTATTATTTAGACCTAAAGTTGCTAAAACTTGTTTTTTTAAATTCACGTAGTCAAGTCTAAATGATGTTAAACGGCGTTACTATTTTCTATATTTTAATGGATTTTTACGAAGGAAAACAAAAGGAATATATGTTCTTATTTCACTTTAGGATATTTTTGCACATTTTGGCAGGCGATACAATGGACTAAAGTTAAGGGGTCACTCTACGATCTCAGCAATAATTTTCAATAATTTTTTTTCATAGATAAATTTATTTAAAATATTCAAACTTTTTACACATAAAAGAAGAGGTTTCACACTTATAAAATATATTTTTTATTTTTGTTTTGTATGTGAAATCTGGCTGGTCCGGCTGCCTGAAGTTGACCCTACTACAATCTGGTTGACGTGATATCTCCACTTTGAAGAGCCTGAAAGCAAAAAAGTGGACGGTTTAATAAAAAGTAAGCTTGTTGCTATAGCCGGTAGCTCAATAAACAAAATTTGATGAAAAATAACAAAATGGCGGACATTTGAAATTTTCGACCTTTGTTTGTAATTGCCATTTTATTATTTAAAAGCATCTAATACTTTAATTTTTCTTCCAGTAACCCTCTGAAAAAATAGAAAATAAAAAAATAATCATTTTTCAATTTTGACAAATGCATCTTGACATTGCTTAAAGTTGCCTACTTCGATATAAATAAACGAGTTTTAGCATCATAAGATTTAAATAATTATATCATCTAAAATTGCCTAAGAAGAAAATGGCAACGGGATTTCGATTTTTTCTATATTTTCCACTATATTAAATGATGATACTGAGACAATTAAAAAAGGAAATTTCAAACCAAACTCCTCTGCACGCATACACGTATGTATATATATTTTACATACATATATATTTTTTATTTGTATAATTTTTTTCAATTCTTACCTGAAAAATCATATGCGAAATCACCTGAAAAATCATACTAGAAAATATCTGAGAAATCCGTTGTGACTATCGATCATAATTTCATATGTTTTTTCATCTGATTTCTCATGTGAGATCGCACATGATATCATGTGTAAATTTTATGTATGTAATTGTTTTTAATATTCTTTTTCGTAATATAATATTACAAAAAAATTTCAAAAAATTGATTGGATCTCCGAAAAAATTTGCGTACCCCACTCTTTCTGTAATACTTTATTTATTTTGAGAAAACCTATCAATAATAGGCCATAATAAATATTCAATCAATTTTTTCTCTTTTTTAAGTATAAGGTCGAGAAATTAAAGGCATACAAAATGTATGCATTAAAGTATAATAATATATCTATTAGTGAATAAATTTTGTAATTGGGTAGAAGTGTTTTGTAGAAATACTTACTTTGTTGCTCAAAAAAACATTTATTTTGGAAAAAGTTTACATCTTTAAAATGATATAGATAAATGTTTTGAAAAAAAAATCAAATAAATAAAGTAGGATAATATGTTTACATTGTGAAAGTTCCTTTATTGATTATTTTTTAGTAAAAAATCAACAACTGAAAAAAACATTTTTCTATGTCAAACGATTACGTAAGTAGAAAGACTTTTGTTTACTTGGTTTTTGTTTGTACTTTAAAGGACAAAATAAATATAAAAACAGGTTGATTGAGAAAAATAAATATATTTTAAAAGAACGGAATTACTTTTCTCTTGGATTCGTTTATTTTTGTGAAACAGCATTTGTATAGTCAAGCGTACATGTCTGTAACTTTTTACATCGATAAAAACAAAATTTATCTACAAAGCTACAGATTTTTCAAAAAATTGTTAAACGTTTGAACCGTTTCAAAGAATGTAAGTATGTATGAGTGTGGACGTTTTTAATTTACTTAATGATTGATGCTGATTGATATAGTCCGAAAAGTAAAGGCTTACTTTACTTACTTCTTGGTCGCGTTTAAAACAGAAAACATTTTCTAAATTTATTGAACCGTTTTGAAGAATGCCTGTATATGTATGAGTATGTATGTTTTTATTTTAATACACGTTTGCTATTTGAAATTGTATGAAACGGTAGATTATTTTTATATTTACTCGCTTTTGGTTTATATTTAGAAAGATGAAAAAATATAAAAAAACATGATTGAGTTATGCACTGCGAGAGAAGGAGATAATACAACGGAGGCTAAATAATGATATAATAATTTATCGAACGTTTCATAGAAGTGCAAATTGAGTTGAAGTTAGTTACAAGAATAAATTATGTTTTAATTTTACATACTTTTTATTTATTGATTGTAGGTACTGATAATAATTTTTTATAAAAAATATCAATCCATATTTTCATGAGAATGTTATTCAGATCATCATGTACTGAAAGATATAAAATATATAATGTTATTATATATAAAAATAATATTAACAAGGAAACTAAAATATAATTTACCATTTTGAAAACGCCATATCCACGATTTTGTACCTATGTACACATTTTCGTTGAAACGAATTATGATGTTTGACATATCTACGAGATCTGTCCCAAAAGTATCCGACCTACGTTCATATCTCCGCGCGGAGAGACTCAGACGACCTCTGGAGGGTACGAACGTTACCAGCAACTCCTAACCATCTCGTCAGTAGCCTCAGATACCGATGAAACGCCTTAGTTCCTGCGCAGCGTGTGTTTGTTTACAACGACTTTTTTGCGTTCGTCGCAATTTTCTTATTGCTAAAATGGCAGAACGAACCGAACAGCGAATTTGCATAAAATTTTGTTTTAATCTCGGTAAAAGTTGTGCGGAAACTATTGAAATGTTGCAAAAGGCCTTTAAAGATGAGTGTAGGGGCAAACACACAAATAAAAGAGTGGTATAGGCGGTTCAAAAGTGGCCGCATATCTGTTGACAGTGATCCTCGTTCTGGTCGATCTTCGACGGAAACATCGTCGGATAATGTCGAGCGTATGCGTGTCGCAGTTGAACAAGATCGTCGTTTGACTTTGAGAGAACTGGAATATGAACTTGGAATACCAGAAAGTATTGTTTGGCGAATTTTAATCGAGAATTTGGGAATGACTCGTGTGTGTGCAAAATTCATCACGAAACTGCTCTCAGACCAGCAAAAAAACCTTCGATTAGAAATCGCTCAGGATAATTTGGAAATGATTAATAGCGATGAAAACTTTCTTCAAAAGGTTATTACTGGTGATGAGTCATGGGTTTATGGTTATGATCCTGAAACAAAACAACAATCTTCCCAGTGGAAGCTTCCATCTGAGCCTCGGCCGAAAAAAGCTCGTCAAAGTCGAAGCAACATCAAGTCAATGTTGATTGTTTTTTTCGATTATGAGGGCGTTGTGCACCACAAATATACTCCTACAGGCCAGACAATTAATAAAGAGTACTACGTTGAAGTTTTGAAAAGATTACGTAATGCAATCAGGAGAAAACGACCGCAACTTTGGGAAACCGATGACTGGCTTCTTCATCACGACAATGCTCCAGCGAACGCATCAAACCTTGTGCAGCAGTATTTATTGAAACACATTGTTGCGCAGCTCCGCGAGCCTCCATACAGTCCTGATATAGCTCCCTGCGACTTTTAGCTGTTTCCTCGATTGAAAATGCCGCTTAAAGGACATCGATTCGACAATATACAGACTGTTGAAACTAATGCGACGAATGCACTAAAGGCGATTCCAAAGTCTGACTTTCAAGAGTGCTTTAATAAGTGGAAACATCGATATGAGCGTCTTGTTCAATCAAATGGGGACTACTTTGATGAATGTAACCCCCCGGATGACGAAGAATAAATCAAGCGCCGAGAAATCGAGGTAGGTCGGATACTTTTGGGACAGACCTCGTATATAATGTAATAAATAATGTTCATGATTAGTAATTTATTAGTAACTTTATTGATACTTTTTATTTAAAATTACTAAAAGAAATTATACATGTTAAAATTTATTAGAACCATTTACGTTACTAAAAGTTTTAAGTAGCAATCTAAAAATTTTATATCGTTACCTGTTAATAATGATAATTTTTGTTTTTTGTATTTCCATTTTACTATCTTTTCTTGCCTAGCACCCCTTAACTTACGTACAAATAAATAGTATTCCATAAAAAGTATTTCATTGAATTACTGTGTGTATATATATATATATATATATATATATATATATATATATATATATATATATATATATATATATATATATATATATATATATATATATATATATATATACTAGGGGGGTTCCCCCTGCTTGCTCCGCTCACCAACCCCCAATCATCTTTTAAACTTTAATAAACCTGGTAGAACTGAGTGTCAGTTGTAATATTTAATATAAGAATCGCGCATTTTAATTATATACAACTTAATGTTGATCAGTATATCTACATTTGACCAATGCTAAATTGTGCATAATTATAATGTGCATGATTCTTATGTACATGAACCAGAACTCTGTAATTTTTACTTAAGATATATCATTATTTTTTATTGGATTTAATAAGAAATAATATAAATATTAAGACTATGTAGTCAGTGCGTGCGTTCGATTTACGCTGATTTACTGTGAGTGAATTGGTTAAAAAATATAGACAAATATAGATATACTCCGTCGATTATGTGGAGGGGTGTGGATGGGACGTGGAATATTCCTAGCCAGCCCTTCGCTTGAAAACGTTACGTCTGGTATGGATCGGTCAAATCCAGGCCTAACATACGTTGGTGTCGAGCCTACATTTAGCGTCGTCAGTCCAAGCCTTGCCGATGCGTCGAGTATGAGCTGTCCCCGTCCGTTCGTCATGGGCATCCCCCATTCAATCGCTCTGGCGTTGAAATCCCCGCCAACCACGATACTGCCAGTTATTCCTCGTAGCGCGTCTTCTAACGTGTCAAGTTTGCGCGTAAATTCGTCAGCTGTCAAACTGAGTGAGAGGTATACGCTCACGAACGTAACGGTCCGAACTCTTGCCCACGCGAAGTCCTCTCCGGCCCCCCTGTCCGAGGTCACATGGTCCGCGCGTACCCAGATCGCGGCTGTACCACTGTCGCTTGGCACCCACGACAGGGTATTCTCGTGTTTGTACAATTCCGACAAAAGCATGACGTCCACATCCCACTCCGCGATGAACTGCGGGAGGAGGTCGTGGGCGAGTCTGCTTCTGTGCATATTCCCTTGGAGTACGCAGATCATCTCGAAGGATGTAAGTTGCATGCCTTAAGGGCTTCTCTGAATACTGTGCAGGCACCTGTTCCTGGAAAATGGTTTCGAGCTGCGATGTCGATACCCTTCTCCACGCACAGGAAACAGGTGAGCCTGTTATCTGGTTTGGCTGAGCATGCTGCTGCCTTGTGGCCTTCTTTGACACATTTCCAGCAACATTTGCTCCTGTCTATTCCTTTGCACAGTTTTTTCAGGTGCCCGTACCCGAGGCATTTGTGGCATCGAGTTACTGTCACCCTTTGTCTAATTCGGCAGTTGTTGATCCAGCCGACTCTCATTTTACCTTTCTTTAGCATAATGGCGGCCGCGCTGCGATCTAGTTCAGCTAGAGCCATTTTCTGCCCTCTGCCATTCGGATCAAACATGGTTATTTTGATCTCTGTCTCACAATCAGTTTCTCGCTTGATTGCATCCCTCACTTCGACTTCTGTTGCCATACAGTCTAGGTCTAGGATTTCAACTGTCGGTCTGTCTGTCACGTCTTTGACACTTCCCATTCCCTTGACGGCCTCCTTGATGGCATCACGGAACGGCTGTGTATCGGTCGTCCCGTGCTCCAAGATAAGGAGGACGCCACCCTTTTCCGACGTACGCATCTTGCGTATTTTTCTACCTGTCGCGTCTGGGTCCACACCTTTCTTTAAGGTGCTTACAATATCGGCGTACGTCTTGCCCTCCGTCGGCTGTACCAGTATTGCATCGCGTCTCGTTCTGAGAGCGGGGAGGCCACCCCGGGGTCCGGATGGCGGGCCGAGCCTCTGGGTAGCCTCACTCCCGCGCTGTTTTGTCTTTGGCGCAGTCAGTCTTGCCGTGTCCCCGCTACTAGTACCGGGTCCGGCGGAGGCCTTAGGGACGTCCAAATTTTGACTCTTAACGTGCCTATTCCGTACCTGTTGACATGCGCCGGCGACAGATTTCGTCTTTTTATTTGGGGTTTCTTCATCTTGTGAAGTAACCCTGTCTCTCTTCCTTTCGGATCTAGGCAGTCGATTGTTTGTGGCCTTCTTGCCACCCTGCGATCCACCGGGACCTTGCTCCGAGGCAGTTTTTGCCTGAGGCAAGGTCTCTGATCTACCCTGAGCCTCACTGCACATCTCAGTCAGGAGCTGGACCATGCCGTGTAGTAGGGGTATACCTTTTTTGATAGCCCCTCCTGTACCCTTTTGCTGGTCCTTGAATTTATTTATTTATTTAATTTATTTATTTCCTTGAATAATTTATTTATTTATTTAATTTATTTATTTATTTAATTTATTTATTTTTTAATTTATTTATTTATTTAATTTATTTATTTACTTGAATTATTTATTTATTTAATTTATTTATTTATTAAATTTATTTATTTATTTATTTATTTAATTTATTGATTTATTTATTTATTTATTTATTTATTTATTTATTTATTTATTTATTTATTTATTTATTTATTTATTTATTTATTTATTTATTTAGAAAATGTGGAGGGTCGTGGAGAGGTGTAAAGGGGGTTGAGGGGATGTGGAGGGGCGTGCAGGGGGGTTGAGAGGCAAATCAGTCAAAAAAATAACGTAGATTTTGAAACAATTTAACGTTATTATATAGGGGGCTGTGGATGGGATGTGGAGAGGTATGTTCAGGGGTATGCGGAGGGGATCTGAAGGGGCGTGGAAGGGTGTGAAGGGGTATAGGGGGGGGGGGAGTGGAGAGCTGGGGGAGGGGTGAAGAGGGGTTGGGGGGGGGGTGTAGAGCAACTAAATAACAAAAAATAACGTAGTTTTTGAAACAATTTAACGTTATTATGTGGAGGTGATGTGGGGTGGAGGGGGTGGAGAGGGTGGAATCACTTAATAACGCTTACGAGTGTATAATATAGGAAGATACATATTAATATATTTTTTAAACAATAAATTAAAAGTAATATACCTTTTTTCGCGAAGTTTATCATATTAGTGTTTTTATATTATTCAGAATAATGGTAATTAATTGCGGACTCTGAAATTGTATGTCTCTTTATCTATAATCGATTAATTAGAGGTTAGGTATAAAGGTACACTCGGATATTACGTAAAAGAGAAAGAGAAAGTGAGAGAAAGAATGAGATAGGTAGATAGATAGATAGATAGATAGATGTACTGTTTATTCATCCGTGACGAAATTCTTACAATTGTATGTACATATTTAGTTAAAATAGTTAAAATATCAGTTAATTAATACATTCGTTATCTTACATTTAACATTCATTATAGTATTTCTTAAATAAAAAATAAACATCAGTCGCTGTAACAGTTTGTCAGTTTATAAAATCTAAAAATAATGATCTAGTCATAGTCAAACGGCACATCACTAAATACACGTCGTCAATACATAATAAGACAAATATAATGAAGATAACAAAATACAATATAAAATAAAAATAATACATACGCACACTCCTCCAAAATTGCGACGTAAGTCTATCGCGTCAAAACAATAAAAACACACTCATTCATCTGACATTCTTACAATTCACGCTAATAAATACATTCGTACCTAACACTTAACACTTAAAATAAATAAAATAAATAAATAAATAAAATAAATAAATAAAATAAATAAATAAATTAAAATAAATAAATAATTTAAAATAAATAAATAAAATAAATAAATAAATTAAAATAAATAAATAATTTAAAATAAATAAATAAAATAAATAAATAAATTAAAATAAATAAATAATTTAAAATAAATAAATAAAATAAATAAACAAATTAAAATAAATAAATAATTTAAAATAAATAAATAAAATAAATAAATAAATTAAAATAAATAAATAATTTAAAAAAAATAAAAAAAATAAATAAATAAATTAAAATAAATAAATAATTTAAAATAAATAAATAAAATAAATAAATAAATTAAAATAAATAAATAAATTAAATAAATAAATAATTCAAGTAAATAAAAATATTAAATAAATAAATAAAATAAATAAATAAATTAAAATAAATAAATAAATTAAATAACTAAATAATTCAAGTAAATAAAAAAATTAAATAAATAAATAATTCAAGTAAATAATTAAATTAAATAAATAAATAAATTAAATAAAAAATAATTCAAGTAAATAAATAAATTAAATAAATAAATAAATTCAAGTAAATAAATAAATTAAATAAATAAATAAATTAAATAAATAAATAAATTAAATAAATAAATAAATTAAATAAATAAATAAATTAAATAAATAAATAAATTAAATAAATAAATAAATAAATAAATAAACTAAATAAATAAATAAATAAATAAATAAATAAATAAATAAATAAATAAATAAATAAATAAATAAATAAATAAATAAATAAATAAATAAATAAATAAATAAATAAATAAATAAATAAATAAATAAATAAATCAATAAATTAAATAAATAAATAAATAAATAAATTTAATAAATAAATAAATTAAATAAATAAATAATTCAAGTAAATAAATAAATTAAATAAATAAATAAATTAAAAAATAAATAAATTAAATAAATAAATAAATTAAATAAATAAATAAATTATTCAAGGAAATAAATAAATTAAATAAATAAATAAATTCAAGGACCAGCAAAAGGGTACAGGAGGGGCTATCAAAAAAGGTATACCCCTACTACACGGCATGGTCCAGCTCCTGACTGAGATGTGCAGTGAGGCTCAGGGTAGATCAGAGACCTTGCCTCAGGCAAAAACTGCCTCGGAGCAAGGTCCCGGTGGATCGCAGGGTGGCAAGAAGGCCACAAACAATCGACTGCCTAGATCCGAAAGGAAGAGAGACAGGGTTACTTCACAAGATGAAGAAACCCCAAATAAAAAGACGAAATCTGTCGCCGGCGCATGTCAACAGGTACGGAATAGGCACGTTAAGAGTCAAAATTTGGACGTCCCTAAGGCCTCCGCCGGACCCGGTACTAGTAGCGGGGACACGGCAAGACTGACTGCGCCAAAGACAAAACAGCGCGGGAGTGAGGCTACCCAGAGGCTCGGCCCGCCATCCGGACCCCGGGGTGGCCTCCCCGCTCTCAGAACGAGACGCGATGCAATACTGGTACAGCCGACGGAGGGCAAGACGTACGCCGATATTGTAAGCACCTTAAAGAAAGGTGTGGACCCAGACGCGACAGGTACAAAAATACGCAAGATGCGTACGACGGAAAAGGGTGGCGTCCTCCTTATCTTGGAGCACGGGACGACCGATACACAGCCGTTCCGTGATGCCATCAAGGAGGCCGTCAAGGGAATGGGAAGTGTCAAAGACGTGACAGACAGACCGACAGTTGAAATCCTAGACCTAGACTGTATGGCAACAGAAGTCGAAGTGAGGGATGCAATCAAGCGAGAAACTGATTGTGAGACAGAGATCAAAATAACCATGTTTGATCCGAATGGCAGAGGGCAGAAAATGGCTCTAGCTGAACTAGATCGCAGCGCGGCCGCCATTATGCTAAAGAAAGGTAAAATGAGAGTCGGCTGGATCAACAACTGCCGAATTAGACAAAGGGTGACAGTAACTCGATGCCACAAATGCCTCGGGTACGGGCACCTGAAAAAACTGTGCAAAGGAATAGACAGGAGCAAATGTTGCTGGAAATGTGTCAAAGAAGGCCACAAGGCAGCAGCATGCTCAGCCAAACCAGATAACAGGCTCACCTGTTTCCTGTGCGTGGAGAAGGGTATCGACATCGCAGCTCGAAACCATTTTCCAGGAACAGGTGCCTGCACAGTATTCAGAGAAGCCCTTAAGGCATGCAACTTACATCCTTCGAGATGATCTGCGTACTCCAAGGGAATATGCACAGAAGCAGACTCGCCCACGACCTCCTCCCGCAGTTCATCGCGGAGTGGGATGTGGACGTCATGCTTTTGTCGGAATTGTACAAACACGAGAATACCCTGTCGTGGGTGCCAAGCGACAGTGGTACAGCCGCGATCTGGGTACGCGCGGACCATGTGACCTCGGACAGGGGGGCCGGAGAGGACTTCGCGTGGGCAAGAGTTCGGACCGTTACGTTCGTGAGCGTATACCTCTCACTCAGTTTGACAGCTGACGAATTTACGCGCAAACTTGACACGTTAGAAGACGCGCTACGAGGAATAACTGGCAGTATCGTGGTTGGCGGGGATTTCAACGCCAGAGCGATTGAATGGGGGATGCCCATGACGAACGGACGGGGACAGCTCATACTCGACGCATCGGCAAGGCTTGGACTGACGACGCTAAATGTAGGCTCGACACCAACGTATGTTAGGCCTGGATTTGACCGATCCATACCAGACGTAACGTTTTCAAGCGAAGGGCTGGCTAGGAATATTCGGAACTGGCACGTAACTGACGACGAGAACGGTAGTGACCATCAGTACATCCGATTCGAGATAGGGGGCGCGGACAAAAGGACAAACACGTTAAGACGAAGCGAGCACTTTCCGCGATGGAAGTCAGACGTATGGACTGCGAGAAATTGGTAGAGGTGGTAATGGATGCGGAACCTCCCTCTGCGAGAAATCCGCGTGTACCAGTAGGCCGTGAAAGAGCGGAAGTGCTCGTAGAAAGAACGATGAGAGTGATAGCGAAAGCGTGCAACGCCGCTATGCCACGGACGTGCACGAGAAATAGACGACAACTGGTATACTGGTGGACCGACAAGATCGCGACACTCAGGAAATAGTGCCATGCGCGCAGACGGGCGGCACAGCGTGCGCGACTCCGGGAAGGAAGCGACGATCTCATGCAGCAGTATAGGGTGGCACGGAAGCAGCTTCGCTATGCGATCAAGCACAGCAAGCTTCGTTGCTGGAGACAACTTTGCGAGGACGTCGACGGCGACCCTTGGGGGATGGGCTATAAGATAGTAACCCAAAAACTGAAAGCACGAGCGGCCAATTCGGTGATGAGCACGCGAAAAATCGAAACGGTAATTGACGGGCTCTTTCCAACCCATCCACTTAGGGGCCACGCGGAATACACCGACATACGCGCGGACGATATCCCGCTGTTCACTGAGGGGGAGCTTTTGGCAGCTACCTCCTCCCTGAAGGGCGGAAAGACACCAGGACCGGACGGAATACCAGTAGAAGCAATAAAGATAATCGCGAAGTGTAGGCCACAGATACTGCTTGAAATGTACAATACATGTTTGGTAGAGGGGGTATTCAGCTACCGCTGGAAGAGGGCGCGATTGGTTCTCATCGATAAAAATAAAGGGGACCCAAATTCTCCATCCGCTTACAGACCTCTTAGTCTGCTCGATACGATGGGGGAAAACAGCTGACCTGCTTCTTAGGCCAAGGATCCAGGGAGCGATTCGGGAAGCAGGCGATCTTTCCGATTACCAGCACGGTTTCAGGAAGGGTCGATCGGTGATAGGCGCGGTGCGCGAAGTAACAGCGTCGGTCGCTAGAACAGATGAGGCGTGTCATGCGGCTAGACCGATAGTCGTGCTGGCAACGCTTGATGTTAAGAACGCCTTCAATTCCGCGAGATGGGTCGACATCCTGGCGGCTCTTCGAGCCTTTGGGGTGCCAGACTATGCCTTGCGATGGATTGAGGACTATCTGAGTGACAGAAAGCTTTTGTACGAAACGGACGAAGGACTCAAAGTCAGACCTGTCAAGGCCGGCGTGGCACAGGGGTCGATTTTGGGTTCGGATTTCTGGTTAGTATTATATGACGCAATGCTGAGACTCCAGATGCCGATCGGGGTGTCGCTGATAGGATACGCGGACGATGTAGCGGTGGTAATAGTTGCGCGCGACGTAGATACTGCCCAGTTCCAGCTGACCGTGGCCATGCGGCGCATACTTCGCTGGATGCGTGAGCACGGACTACGGCTAGCTTTAGATAAGACGGAAGTAGTATTGCTGACTAGGAAACGAATCCAGACAGCAATGGACATAATGGTAGGTGACGCGGTGGTGAGGACGCGTCCGGCGGCTAAGTACCTGGGGGTGACCCTAGACAATAAGCTGACCTTCGCTCTTCACCTCCGAATCACGGCGAATAGGGCGGCGAAACGGGTAGCCGAATTAAGCAGGCTCATGGCCAACGTGCGCGGGCCACGACCTGCAACGCGCAGACTGCTCATGTCAACCACGAACTCCATTCTCCTCTACGGAGCGGAGGTCTGGGCCGATGCCATGAGCAAGGAAAAGTATAGAAAGTGCATAGCGGCGGTGCAGCGCAAGGGAGCACTTCGAATAGCAAGCGCGTACAGAACGGTTTCAAGGGCAGCGATATTCGTTATCGCCGGAGTTATCCCCGTATATCTGCTTGTGCAATAGCGAAAGCGGATATACGAGCGGAGCCACGAGTTCGGGAGGGCCCGCGCAGCGACAGAAGAACGGGAACGGACAATGACGGCGTGGCAGGACGAATGGCTGGGTGAGAGGCAACGACCACAACCACGTCGACAGCAACAGGCACGATGGACCTACGAACTAATACCGGAACTGGCTCCGTGGCTGGGCAGGCAATTCGGGGAGGTGAGTTTTTACCTCACCCAGTTCTTGTCTGGGCACGCATACTTCAGACAATACTTACACAGAATGGGGAAGGTTAGAACACCGGCGTGTACTTACTGCGGGCACAACAAAGACGACGCGGAACACACGTTTTTCGTGTGCCCGCACTGGACCAAAGAACGACGAAGACTGGAGACCATTACGGGGCCGACAGTGCCAGCCAACATTGTTGCAACGATGTTGGAGAGCAAAGACAAGTGGGACGCGGTAGCATTATATATCGAAAAGGTCCTCCGCGCGAAACGGGAAGACGGATGCTTGGCCGACGGGCCAGGCTGACGAAAAGACAAGACAAAGGAAACTTGGCAGGACTGACTGAGGACGAAAGAAGAAAAAGACAGGCGGCCCCCCACTCGAAGTAATGCGAAAGCGGTACCGGGTGGGGGGCGTTCGCGGCACACTCGTTTTTAGTGGGTAGGACACGGCGGCGAGCCCGCCTCGGCTGTAATCCGGCATTGAGGACGGACATCAGTTGAGGATGGACAGCGCGCCAGTGGAGTCCCACACTACCACCCCAGAGTGCAGGAGCTCAGGGGATGGTGTCCATGATGATTTTTGCGAGTTAAAAAAAAAAAAAAAAATTCAAGGAAATAAATAATTTAAATAAATAAATAAATTCAAGGATATAAATAATTTAAATAAATAAATAAATTCAAGGAAATAAATAATTTAAATAAATAAATAAATTCAAGGAAATAAATAATTTAAATAAATAAATAAATTCAAGGAAATAAATAATTTAAATAAATAAATAAATTCAAGGAAATAAATAATTTAAATAAATAAATAAATTCAAGGAAATAAATAATTTAAATAAATAAATAAATTCAAGGAAATAAATAATTCAAATAAATAAATAAATTCAAGGAAATAAATAATTTAAATAAATAAATAAATTCAAGGAAATAAATAATTTAAATAAATAAATAAATTCAAGGAAATAAATAATTTAAATAAATAAATAAATTCAAGGAAATAAATAATTTAAATAAATAAATAAATTCAAGGAAATAAATAATTTAAATAAATAAATAAATTCAAGGAAATAAATAATTTAAATAAATAAATAAATTCAAGGAAATAAATAATTTAAATAAATAAATAAATTCAAGGAAATAAATAATTTAAATAAATAAATAAATTCAAGGAAATAAATAATTTAAATAAATAAATAACCTAAATAAATACTCAAAATAGATTGGATTGGGAATACACAGAAATGAACGAAAACAATTTGTTTATCAGTATCCGAAAAGTTCACCTCTGTGTATTCACGTGACCGTGTAATTGTTTAAGGTGCCTGTCTAACGCCGTTTTAAATTTGCAAAACGATGGCAGTCACCTCACACTGCTTGGGAGCGAGTTCCAGAGATGTGCACCTTGAACTCTAAACGAGAAAAGGCCCTTATCGGTGCGCGACGCCGGAACTGAAAGCTCCTTCGTACCACCCCTACTTGAAGTCCTGGCCTGGTTTTTCTCAAAAAGAGCAATAAGATATGGTGGCTGCCGCATGACAATCGCTTTGTAAAGCAACAGTCCCATAAAATCCTCCCTTCTCGCCTTTAGATCCAGCCAGCCCAGTTTTTCCCTGTAGGAGGTGATATGTTCATCACGCCTAACACCACATATATATCTCACACATGAATTCTGTAAACGTTGTAGTCATGTCTGAAGCTCTCCTGACACGCCAAGAAGAACCACTGAGCAGTAATCTAAGTGAGGCAGTACCAGTGCTCATGCCAGCTGCTTCCGTAATACCTCCGTGGTGCAAGAACGGAATAATTTCAGACTATACAGAGCTCTATTCACTTTCTTACTGACCGCATTTAATTGCGGCTTCCATGTTAACCTTCCGTCCATGACCACGCCGAGGTTAGTAATTGTATCGACAAAGGGAACGTGTACGCCGGTCTGTATCTCAATGCCTTGCAAGTCAAGGCTCTGAATCTGTTTGATGTTATGATCCGATCCAAAGATAATCGTCTTTGTCTGACGACATTGAGGCGCAGGCCAGCTGACGATTCCCAATTCGACACTGCTAGTGCTACAGCCGACTGCGACCGATACCATCACGAAGACCTTCCAGGGTCACTTGAGTGTAGGTTTGCAGGTTATCAGCGTATAGTATGTGTTCTACACCATCTAAGTCGAGTGCGTCTTGTAAGTCATTTATGTAAAGACTGAAAAGCAAGGGTCCCAGGACTGAGTCCTGTGGCGCGCCAAGATTGATGGTTAGCCAACCAGATTCCCCTTTTGTATTAGTGACGACTTCGTTCTGAGAGAGAGAGAGAGAGAGAGAGAGAGAGATAGATAGATAGATAGATATACTTTTTATTCGTCAGAAGACAAAATCTTACAATTTCATGTACATGTAATTATAATTATAATTAAAAAAAATATCAGTCGATTTAATATAATTGTTATCTTAACTTTCACTTATTGCATATTTCTTATTAAAATAATAATTCACTTTATCAGTTCGTCAGTTTATAAAATTTAAATGTAATGAACTAGTCACAGTCAAATATCACAGAAAACGCTTCGTCAAAAAAATAATAATACATAGAATAAAAAATAAATACAATAAAGATAACATATAAATATAAAAGAATACATACACATACTTTGCTAAATCTTTGCGTATACTATCACGTCTAAATTTAAAACACACTCATTCATAACACTTTAACAATCACGCTAATAAATACATTCACACCTAATTAACACTAAACATATTTAATAAATAAATAAATAAATTAATAAATAAATACGTCGAATAAATAAATAAACAAGATAAATAATTAAATTAAATAAATAAATAAATAAATTTAAATAAATAAATAAATTAAATAAATAAATAAATAAGTTTTATTAAATAAATAAATTAAATAAATAAGTTTTAATAAATAAATAAATTAAATAAATAAGTTTTAATAAATAAATAAATTAAATAAATAAATAATTTAAATAAATAAAAAGCCTAAATAAATACTCGACTCATTTTTTATTTCTGAACATACTTTTCACCATGTAATTGCTTAAGGTGCCTGCTAAACGCCGTTTTAAATTTACAAAAAGATGGCAGGCACCTCACACTGCTCGGGAGCGAATTCCAGAGGTGCGCACCTTGAACTCTGAATGAGAAAAGTCCCTTATCGGTGCGCGACCCCGGAACCGAGAGCTCTTTCATACCACCCCTACTTGAAGTCCTGGCCTGGTTTTTTTCAAAGAGGGCAGTAAGATACAGTGGCTGCCGCATGACAACCGCTTTGTAAAGCAGCAGCCCCATAAAATACTCCCTCCTCACCTTCAAATCTAACCAGTCCAGTTTTTTCCTGTAGGCGGTGATATGCTCATCCCGCCTAACACCACATATGTATCTCACACATGCATTCTGTAGACGTTGTAGTCGTGTCTGGAGCTCCCCTGACACATCAAGAAGAACCACTGAGCAATAATCTAAGTGAGGTAGTACCAGTGCACATGCCAGCTGCTTCCTCAGTATCTCTGTGGTGCTTGAACGGAAAAGTTTTAAGTTTTAAATCTTTGTCTGACGACATTGAGGCGCAGGCCAGCTGACGTTGCCCAGTTCGACACTGCTTGTGCTACAGCCGACATGCGACCGATACCATCACGAAGACCTTTCAGGGTCACTTGTGTGTAAGTTTGCAAGTCGTCAGCGTAAAGTATGTGTTCGACACCATCTAAGTCGAGTTCGTCTTGTAAGTCGTTTATGTACAGGCTGAAAAGCAGGGGTCCCAGGACTGAGCCCTGTGGAACGCCAAGATTGGTGGTTAGCCAACCTGAATCCCCGTTTGTGATTGTGACGACTTTCTGTCGTCTCCCCATGATATATGACTTAAGCCACAGGAGAACACTCCTGGAGAATCCCATGCGCATCAGCTTACGCAGCAGTTTAGTGCGTGAGATGGTGTCGAATGCTTTGCTAAAATCAAACATTAACAAAATAGTCAATAGTTTTTTGTTGTTGTTAATGCCTGATCTTATGTCCTCCGTCAGTTTCAGTAGTGCTGTCTGTGTACTGTGATTCTGTCGAAAACCAGTCTGCATCGGGTCCAAAGTATTATTTTCTCGTAAGAAGTCAGTTATTTGGTCGTGTACGATTTTTTCAAGGACCTTAGAAAGGAAACTCAGTAGGACAATTGGTCGGAAATCTGACACCGTAGATGGGACAGGCTTCTTCTTCAAAGGCACCAACCGAGCTCCCTTCCAAGCTCCCGGAAAAATGCCACTGGGCAGAGAGGAGTTAAAGATCTTAACAATATGATCTCCCACAAACGGAAGAGCCTTAGCCACTATACTTTGGGGAATGTCGTCTTCCCCTCTGGCTTGTGATGGGAAGTGGGCAACAGCCAGAACCACGTCCGAGAAGCTGACTTCTCGGAAAACAAAACCGTCATCACTGGCAGTGGTCAGGACGTTGTCAAGTTCTTCATCACCCTCATTTTGGGAGATCGACACCCCTGCAAAGTGGGCATTGAGCTCTTCCGGTGAGAAACCATGAAGCTCCTCTCTTGTCTTTGGCAGAAGGTCCAGAGCCTTGAGCTCTTTCCAGATATCTTTCTTATTATTAATCGCTTCAGAAATTTTATTTTGTAAAAATCTTTCCCTTGTTTCCTTCGTTCGTAATTCAGCTTCAGCTGCAAGGCCCTGCTACTCCCGCCACAGTCTGTCGTCATTGGTCCGCGAATAGCGTCTTCGTACGGAGTCACGTTTTTTGTAAAGATGTATTAGTTCAGCATCAACCCATCAGATCAGAGAGAGAGAGAGAGAGAGAGAGAGAGAGAGAGAGAGAGAGATAAGATTTATTTTTCACTTGTCAAAATGAAAAATATACAATATACGAGGTCTGTCCCAAAAGTATCCGACCTACCTCGATTTCTCGGCGCTTGATTTATTCTTCGTCATCCGGAGGGTGGTATCCTTCAAAGTAGTCCCCATTTGATTGAAGAAGACGGTCATATCGATGTTTCCACTTATTAAAGCACTCTTGAAAGTCAGATTTCGGAATCGCCTTTAGTGCATTCGTCGCATTAGTTTCAACAGTCTGTTTATTGTCGAATCGATGTCCTTTAAGCGGCATTTTCAGTCGAGGAAACAGCCAAAAGTCGCAGGGAGCTATATCATGACTGTATGGAGGCTGGCGGAGCTGCGCAACACTGTGTTTCAATAAATACTGCTGCACAAGGTTTGATGCGTGCGCTGGAGCATTGTCGTGATGAAAAAGCCAGTCACCGGTTTCCCAAAGTTGTGGTCGTTTTCTCCCGATTGCATTACGTAATCTTTTCAAAACTTCAACGTAGTACTCTTTATTGATTGTCCGGCCTGTAGGGGCATATTCGTGGTGCACAACGCCCTCATAATCGAAAAAAACAATCAACAAGTCAACAGATGTGTGGCCACTTTTGAACAGCCTATACCACTCTTTTATTTGTGTTTTGCCCATACACTCATCTTTAAAGGCCTTTTGCAACATTTCAATAGTTTCCGCACAACTTTTACCGAGATTAAAGCAAAATTTTAAGCAAATTCGCTGTTCGGTTCGTTCTGCCATTTTTAGAAATAAGCAAATTGCGACGAACTCAAAAAAGTCGTTGTAAACAAATACACGCTGCGCGGGAACTAAGGCATTTCATCGGTATCTCAGGCTACTGACGGAAAGGTTAGGAGTTGCTGGTGACGTTCGTACCCTCCAGAGGTCGCCTGAGTCTCTCCGCGCGAAGATATGAACGTAGGTCGGATACTTTTGGGACAGACCTCGTATAATATATACAATTTTGATTCTTAAGATTATAATATTCATATCACATCCATATTACAATTTATCGCGATATTTCATCACATTAGTTAAAATTGCACATTTTTGGTTATACCTATCACGTCACATCATAAGCCTTAAAACTAATTTAATACTAAACGGTATAACACACTTAGTTTTTATCACAGGCATGTTGTACATCGCGGATTTGGAAAATGTGCCTGCGTATTGCCAATTTAAATCTCTTAAAGAACGGAAGGTTCCTAATGTTGCAGGGGAGTGAATTCCAAAGGCTAGCACCTTAGACTCAGAAAGAATGCAGGCTAACATCAATACGCGATTGTGGAATTTTAAATTCCTTGGGATTCCTGCTGGGGGTTCTAAACTAGTTTTGCTCAAAAAGGACCGCAAGGTACGGAGGCTGTCATATGACAACTGCTTTGTACAGTAGTACCGCCGCAAAGTACTCGCTTTTTACCTCCAACTATAACCAGCCCAGTTTTCTCCTGTAGGAAGAAATATGCTCATTCTTTCTAACACCATAGACATATCTCACACAAGAGTTTTGCAATCTTTGAAACCAGATCTAAAGCACACCAGATACGTCAAGGTACATAAGAGAGCAATAATCTAAGTCGAAGACGACAAGACCGTTTGCAAGCTGCATACGCAACACCTTAGTTGTACAGGATCTAAATGATCTGAATTCATATAATGTTCTTCGGCTAATCGAATCCACCTGAGGTTTCCATGTTAATTTATAATCCATTACAACACCGAGGTTGGTAACTGCATCAGAAAATGGAATGAAAACTATATCATATACCCGAATGCCTAGCACATGCAGGTTCTGCAACTTATTAATGTTATAGTCAGAACCAAAAATAATAGCCTTTGTTTTATTGACATTGAGGCACAGGACATTCTCTGAAGCCCATGCCGACACTGTTCGCGCTATAGCCAACAAGCGATCTATACCCTCACGAAGATTATCTCTGGTAACTTACGGCACCATCCGATAATTCATACGTAGGACCCTTGAAATTAGCCAGTATATCTCAAAGATCATTAATGTACAGACTAAATAGAAGGAGCCCTAGAATCGAGCCCTGGGGTTCACCAAGATTGGTAGTGAGACAATCAGATTCAGCATTGGATATTGTAACCACTCGCTGGTTCCGGCCTGTGATATAAGATTTGATCCACAGGACCAGGTACCTGGAAAACCCCATTCTGAATAGTTTGCGAAGTAATTAGAGGGTGAGATTATGCCTTACTAAAATAGATCATCAGAAGAATGGCAAGCAGCTTTTTATTACTGCTGATACCAACTCGGATATTCTCTGACAGACTCAGTAGTACTGCTTGCGTACTATGATATTGCGTAAAAGCAGCTTGACGTGGGTCTAGAATTTTATTAGATGTAATGAACTCTGAGATTTGCTCATTGACAATCTTTTCTGTGACTTTGGAGAGAAAACTCAATAGGGCAATGGGACGAAAGTTCGTGTCGGTAGACGGAATCGCCATCTAGTTAAAAGGCACCAGATAAGCTGTCTTCCAAGTTCCAGGAAAGACTCCACAAGCCAGTGAAGAGTTGAAAATAGCAGTCAAGTGGTGGCCTAAAACCGGGATGGATTTCCGGATGATACTTTAAGGAATCCCATCTTCCCCCTTCGCTTGCGATGAGAAATGGGCGACGGCGAAGACTTCATCCGAGAAAATTACTTGACGAAAAGTGAAGCCGTCATCATTAGCCCTAGATAAAATGTCGTCCAAAGCCACATCGAGCTCAGGTTGAGAAACGTAAACCCTCACGAAATGGGTGTTTAACTCATCCGGTGTGAAGCCATACGGTTCCTCTTTAACCTTTGATATGAGACCTAAGTTTCGGAGTGCCTTCCAGATATTTTTATCATTATGCAGAGCATCAAAACTTCTTCTCTGAATAACAGTCTCTCGCGCTTCAACTGTGCGTTGTTGTGCTTGAGCAGCGAGAGACTGGAACTCCTGCCATAAACGATGGTCTCGAGTCCACTTATAACATCGACGAACTGTATCACGCTGATTATATAGATATTTCAATTCAGCGTCTACCCAAGGCGGAAGACCTTTCTTTTTTGGTTTGAAACGTTTCAGAGGAGCAAGTTCGTCGATACCTGCCATGCTGTTTTGGCTGAGATGTTCTAACCTGCTATCGACGTCCTTGCCTGGGCAAATGAAGGACGACCAATTACAAGCATTAAGGAATGAATGAAGGAAGGATACAAGCTCCTTCTGTCTAATAGATTTAAAATCCCTGTACGAAAATGTGTTAAGAGCAGGAAGCTTAGATGTTTGGATGTCAATTGTGCCGTCAATAATTTTATGGCTACTAGGAAAGGTCGCCATGATCAACTAGTTTGAGGTTTAACTTGCATGCTAATTCTTTAACGAAATTCGCTTCTTTAGATGACGATAACATGTTTGAGTTCAGATCACCCATTACAATTCGGTGCTCGTAACCTGCCGAATAAGCTACGAATATTGGAGGAAGTTTGCCCTGCTGGAATTGATGCATCAAGTACTCGGGAATTGCCGATTTTCCTTTGTCCAGTTTTGTGCTTGAGGAGCACAACAATGTCGCTTTGTAACTAGTATGTACATAGAGGACTAACTCTCCCCCATGATTATTCCTGCCCTGCCTAAGTATTGAGTAACCGTTGATCTGAACACCAACATAGCTATCGTCTCCGAATCGTGTCTCAGCTACACCAGAAAGATGATAGAAGGGACGATTAGTTTCAAGGAATTGCTTAAATATTTGAAAATGCTTACTAAGTGAAGTAGCATTAAGAAAACCCGCCCGCAGCCCCCTAACGTCTACATCTCTCGTTATACATCCGTCTAGACACGCCTGACTGTTAGAGTTTAAGACCAGTGTAACTGATAAAGCTGGTATTGCTGTAGTAGGATGAATGTTATGCTGTGCATCCGCTCGTTAGCGCTGTCATTTTTAGCGTTATAGGCCGCAGATAACGCATGAAGGTCTGCAGCCGAGGTTATCTCATGTGATAATTCACCGTCTCGCTTCTTGACCAGGAACCGACCGCTCCTATGCTAAATGTATTTCAAGTTTAGTCCACGCGCAATCTGTTTCAGATTTTGCAACTGAACAAAAGATTCATTATTGATAAATATTTTACTTTTAAATAAACTATTACTCGCTTCCTTATCTAGAGGCCTTACGTTGATATCCCTCGTGTGAAATGCCGTATATCTACGTTTCGTCTGCACAATTTCTGACACTAATACGGGACGAGAGACGGAGACTACCCAAGGCGATTGATGACGTTCAAGATTGTTTGCAATTGTGTTCGCATTTGTTTTCGCACGAGAGCCAGTCATGATTTGCCTTTCCAATCGAAGCAAGCGTACTGACACAATGTCATCTCTTGTATTGAACGGTAGAATTGTGGGAAATATGGCATAGACTACGTCCTCACGCTGTTGTTCTTCACCTTCGAATATATTGAAAATAATTATTTCCACCGATACTGTACCACAATCCATCTCGTTAATCGGGGAACGATACTTGTGTCGACCTGAAAGACCGTCATGCTTGCGTCGTAGTTCCCAAGTCCTCGAAATCCTCCAGTGGCGGTTTATGCTAATGGAGAGTCACCTGGCAGGACTGAGTGTTCAACAACGCACAAATTGTGTGCATTGTGGATCACTATGATTCCTATTATTATAATAATTATTTACAGCATTAGCTCCATTTCTAATATTACTATTACTTAAATCTAATTTGGCTTCGAAGGCATGCATCCTCTCAGCCATGACTGCGTTTTCATTCACTAATAAGGTGCGGCTACTTGCAGATTCCTCTAGTGTGGAATTCTGCAAAGCAAACTTTTTTTCCATGTCGGATCATCTATTACTTAGATGTCGAATATCTGCTAATAGTGCTGGAACAATTTTCAGAATGTCGAGAGCCTAATCCATCCGAGCCGTCAAGGAAGTCACCTTATTTTTTTTTTTTTTTTTGAGGGTATGTAGGAAATGACACCTAAGGCACACCCGACTGGGTCTACACAGCCGGATTGTGTGGGATTGGTTGGGGATGAATCCGCCGTGTGTATAATATGGGACGAAAAATAAAATAAATAAAAACGCGAAAAATAACTACACAGCCGTTGCATCGCAAATCGATCCACTAAAACCTACCACCCTTTCCTTTTCTGGCGGAACCCACCCTGGTATCGTTTATCACATTACCTGAGGGTTCACATTAGGGTGAAGTCACCTTGTTAGCAGTGGTAGAAATATTGCCGGCGTATTTCTCAAGTTTCGCTATCGTAACCCTAATATCTTCTCCGCTGGTGTGTACATACGTGTATTTATTGTAGTTGGCTTCCTTGAATATGTAGTCCATGTCGTACCTCTTGTTTCCGTTTCCGGTTGTACTGCTGTTGGTCCTGCTGATGGTTGAGGTCTTCGTAGTGCTTGTGCTACCAGTGGGCAGTTGCTCAGCTGCAGCTCGTCTTGCGCCTGTGCTGGATGGTGTAGAGACGTGTAACGGCAATTGTTACGAAGAGTTCCTGGTAATGAGAGCCGACTGTGTATTGAGCTGCTGACACTTCGGCTCCGACGACATACGTGAATGTTCTTGTTCCTCACCGGAATTGTTGTTGTCGCCCCTTCTACTGTTGTTTTCCTCTCTCTCCCTCTCTCTCTCGCTCTCTCTCTCTCTCTCTCTCTCTCTCTTTCTCTTTCCTTCGTGCAGGTGTGACGTTTGGTCGGCTGCTTAATGCTGGTGTTGACTCTGTTGCTGACGTTTGTGCAGTGGACACATTTAAGAGCAGTACTACTACATTTTTTCTGCACAATTTTCATACACACAGAGCGGCATTTGCGTGTGCACGTAGAGAACTTCATAAGCGCGATGGAGTTATGCGGTGCCTTGTGGTAGCTTGCACATGTCAATGGGTCCATTTGGCTTTTAGCAGGAAATGTGAAGGTAGCCTAAGGATTTTGAGTTTGCCAGTCAGCAGCGTGAGTAAGGTCTAAAACAGATAACCCATACACCAGACCAATACTGAGTAGGCATTTTAGAAATGGCCTAAGGATGAAAAAGTAGATACTCTAGATCGACTGTACAGAGGAGGCCTAAAGGTGGAAACTTCAGGCCGTTGTTGTAGAATAGTCCTGAAGCCAATAGCATAATGATGTAGAAGGGGCTCAGGATGATGTAGAGTACTCTAGATCGGCAATGCAAAGGAAACCTAAACATAGAAACTTCAGACCGATCATGTAGATGAGGCCTGAAGCCGATAGTACGATGATGTAGAAAAAGTTTAATGTTGAGGAGTATAGGTAGAGTCTACTTTACTAGAGCTTAGTCACTTTGCGATCACAACCAATCAGAAGACAGTTACAATTGAATAGGAAGAGAAATATGGCCGTAGAATGCTACCCAGCTGCCGCGCAAATGTTGTCTCCTACTTAACCTCACAAATTTTTGGGCTGTAATCACAGCAATTTTTGAAATTGTGGGTGCGCAATCCGTCAACTCCGGCTGAGATAACACTCGATCGGGTAGTTTAAGCCAGGCCGCCACTGAGAAACTGCAGCAAACATCCTGGGAGCACTGCAGCAGCAAAAAATATGCAAAACACGGGAGCAGCGGCGAGTGTGCGACTCATCTCCTATACTACTTCCTACTTTCATATAATATTAAATGCATATTATATGTATATTTTATGATGGCTTCACTAATCTTTCCTATTATGTGTATATCGACTGCATATGTTAATAATTACTTTCTTTTACAGTCCTGACAACGCATTCCCAACTACCAGTATGAATAACTTAAGAAACTAAAATTTAAATGGTATGATAAGAACATTACATCGAGAAAAGAGATTTAGATACATAGATAAGAAGATAATCGTATACCAATCTACTAGAAGAAAGGGTTCAGATACGTGTTAGGATATGAAGGATAGATAAGAGATAGTATCTAAAAAGTCGGTGATTCTTTTTCTAATATTGATACCATGTGTAGCATCTTCTGTAATTCAACTCTTAATTTAAAATATTTATCTACTCTATTTGAAAAGCAAAAAATAAAATGTAAGTATAAATGTACTTAAATATTAAGCACTGCCTGTAGACGATGTCCAGGTTATCAAGGTGATATCCAGGTTGGCGAGATATCGTCTACAGGAAAGTACACTGGGTGTTATTGTTGCAGATTCAAAAATTTTAGTCACTTCCTTTAGACGATGTCGAGGTACTCACGATGTTGCCCAGGTTGTCAAGACATCGTCTACGGGGAAGTACACTGAGGGTCCAGGTGGTTAGGTTGACCTCAAGATTGTTAAGACATCGTCTACGGGGAAGTGCACTGAGTGTCCAGGTGGTCAGGTTAACCTTCAGGTTTGCGAGATATCGTCTATGGAGAAGTGCATGTATGTTATAGCTACAGATTCAAAAATATTAGTCACTTCCTGTAAACGATGCCCAGGTGGTCAGGGTGACCCCCAGATTATTGAGACATCATCTACGGGGAAGTGCACTGAGTGCCCAGGTGGTCAGGTTTACCTCAGGGTTGACGAAATATCGTCTTCGGAGAAGTGCACTTGGTGTTATAGTTGCACATTCAAAAAAATTAGTCACTTCCTGTAGACGATGTCTAGGAGGTCAGGTTGATCTCCAGGTTGACGAGATATTGTCTACAGGAAAGTTCACTTGCGGTTATAGTTCCAAACTAAAAAATGTTAGTCACTGCCTGTAGATGACGTTCAGGTGGTCAGGGTGACTTCAGGGTTGATGAAATATCGTCTTCGGGGAAGTGCACTTGGTGTTATAGTTGCACTTTCAAAAAAGTTAGTCACTTCCTGTAAACGATGTCTAGGAGGTCAGGTTGATCTCCAGGTTGACGAGATATTATCTACAGGAAAGTGCACTTGCGGTTATAGTTCCAGACTAAGAAATATTGGTCACTGCCTGTAGACGACGTTCAGGTGGTCAGGGTGACCTTAGGATAGGCGAGATATCATCTACGGGGAAGTGCACTGAGTGTCATAGTTGCAGATTTAAAAATTTAGTCACTTCCTGTAGATGATGTCCAGATTGTCAGGGTGACCTCCAAGTTGACGAAACATCATCTACGGAGAAGTGCTGCTAAGAAGGTTAAAAGTATAAAAAAAGAAACATCATAAATAAGTTATGTAGAAAAAAAATAAGCTATGAGTCCCGCACACTACGCTTCATAGAGTATGAGGACTTCTTGTTGCTGAAGGAGCAGCACTCCAATAGTGTGGTCAATCCAGGAAGAATTGGCACACATGGCGAAACTTTTGCGAGCCAGCATGACGCTGTTGCAGCGTTGAAGCCATTATCAACAGCGGATTATTAGCCATTATCAACAGCGGATAGTACCAGAAGCTACGGCGCGCACCCAAGAATTTGCTGATCCAGTCACAGACTATATATTTGCTGTGCTGTCATATTCAGAAATTTGAAATCGCTTGGGACGAGGAAAGAAAATTTCAACTCATTTATCAAAATATGTCGCCAGAGTTGTAAGCGATCATGAGTTAAGAGAAAACCATGGATCTATATACTTTATTTCGGTTGGCGCGACAGGCAGAAAATGTAGTAGAGGTGGGGTGTAACTGGAAAGAGTCACCTCCAGCTGCTAAGTACATGTTGCCTGAATTAGTGTATAACGGGCCACGAGCACCGACAAATTATTATACAGAGTCTGGCTGCAATTGCAGAAAGTTCGCCTACAGACTTGTCTGAGAAGGTTGACAAATTGGTGGAGGAGAAATTGAGTGCGAAGCGCAACGCCTCAAGTCTCGTAGTGATATCGCAGAGTTTGTCTTAAGACGTTTCAGCTATGATCGAAAAGTTGATCAATGAAAAGCTAAAGCAGCTGTCTCTGACTGTCCCCGTAAATGCTCTGCCGTCAACTGCAGAGAAAGCAACGGCGCAAAAATCGGCTCCTACGACATTTAAACGGTACTATTGTAAAAGGGGTGGCAGTCCGAGAAGAAGAAGTCCCAAACGCCAGCCGGTCAGCGACAAAACTTTGGCCTCGTTCTCACCTTGCCTGATAGGACTGTAGTTGGCCAGGGTACACTACAAGAATGTGTCCAGAGTGTGTGGGAGAAGAGCAGAGGGGGGGGGGGGGGGTAGATCAGGTCTCTACCACTCCTGTAGTAAACTTAATGACCTTACCGTGTTACTCTAATGAAACCAACGAAGTTCAAGCGCAACTTGCATCGAGTTGGACTACCCTTACTGGAGAATGCAAGTGGGAGTTGGTGGATTTCCGAGTGCATACACTGCATGATGAAGGTGCTACAAGTACATGAATTTGGACCACTTGTCTTGCAGATTACTGTAGCGTGTAATAAGAAGATTGCACCAAGAAAAGAACCCGACAAACGATTGGCAAACGGTTATATTTCCCCTGTGATCGGATATGTCGACTTACCATTCGATATAGGTAATGTACGACGCCACTTAGAAGTCGTTATCCTACCTGAGTTACCAGAAGGATGTCTACTTGGTGTAGATTTTAAGCGAACGTTTAACGCGCACATATTGCATCGCGAAAATAAATTAAAGGTAGAAAGGATTGAGTAACTTTTCCCTCTCGAGGTAGTGGCAATACCGGTCGATGAGCAAATCCCTGTCTCGCCTGTTGGATTTGCCGACGTTTCCGATGTGCAACGATTGCTATTGCGGAAAATGCTGGATCGAGTATTGCCAAAAGGCAAAGTGCGTTTAGATCGTACCAATCTAATCAAACATAAGATAGATATGGATCTACGCGACATAAAAAGCAAAGATTATATCCAGACTCAAAGAAACTTTAGGATGAGTTGCATGAATAGGTTCGTAAAATGCTGGATCCAGGAATCATTCAAAAATTCAATAGCGAATAGTCGAGCTCAGTGGTAACGGTGCGAAGATCACGCGGCTCTCAACGCTTTTGCATCGACTATAGGAAGTTGAACGGAGTGACTAGAGTGTGTGCGTATCCGCTTCCTTACATGGATTCTATTCTGCGAAAGCTACAGAAAGCGCGAGAAAGCGCGCTATATCTCCAGTATTGACCTAAGCAGTGCATATCATCAAGTGCCATTAGATGACAAATCAAGAAATTTAACTGCATTTACAGTACTAGGACTGGGACTTTTTCAGTTCTGTTCTCTCCCGTATGTCGTATCAGGCGGGCCTGCACCGTTTCAAGAATTGAGCGACAAAATTATCGGCCATGAACTAGAGCCATACGCCTATTGGTATAAAAACGATATGATTATAACAAGAGAAACTTTCGAAGAGCACTTAATATAGCTTGAGTATGTTCTCCGCATAAGTAATGACGCGGGTCTCACCATCAATTGTGATAAAAGAAAGTTTTGTCGCATTGAAGTTTTTAGGGGTTCTCATGACCCGAGATGGATTCTTGACGGATCCAGAAAATATCGCCCCAGTATTGGAGTTTCCTGCTCCGAAAAATCTACAACAACTTCGACGATTCCAATGAATGGCTTCGTGGTACCAGAAATTTTTGAATGATTTTGTCTTACGATGTCAAGTATGTATGGGGTGATGAGCAGCAGATGGACTTCGAATGGATTATAGCGCGTATTGAATCTGCTTCTGTGTTGCATAGTCCCTCTTTTGATCATCAGGTTGCTATACAAACTGATGCTTGGCACACTAGTTTGAATGCGGTGCTCACTCAAACGACTAATGGAGTTGAACACATGTTGTGATATGCGAGCCGCACGTTCACATCAGCTGAATGAAAGTATCCACCAACCGATCGAGAGTGCCTTGCATTCCTATACGCCATAAGATAGTACTGATCTTATGTAGAAGGTTATCACTTCAAAGTAATTATAGACCATAATAGTCCGAAATGGTTGCAAAATATTCAGAACGCTACAAGACGCTTGAAACGGTGGGCTCTTGATTACGCCGCAATATTTTCTCGACAACAGCATATTGCACATTTTATCGCTTGCAGTGATAATATTTAGCTTTGCGTTCTTGCGCTAATGCTGAATTTTCTGCTGCTAAATCTCCCACTTCACGCAGTTTATTTATGTGCTTACTTCTTGCTGTCTTTACTTCTTACTCTGTGACGAGTTCTTCTTGCCGCCGCAACGTACTTGGAGGCACAGGATTGCATCCGAAATAGAGAAAAGATCGTGTCAATTCAGTAGATTCTTGCTGGGCCGTATAATAGTCAAACACTAGCTGGATAATATATAAGTTCCATGTACTATGGATTTTCTCTATGTACGACCTGATCATGTTCTTGATAGCTTGGTTTACTCGCTCTATGGGATTTGCTTGCGCATGATACGGTGGTATCGTCGTATGGACAACTACATGTTTTTCTAGGAATCAGTTCACCAGCTTGTTTTTAAATTCCGTTACATTATCAGAGCGGCACTTCGAAGCGTAGGAAGATATCCTCTCTAAGTTCCCTTTTGATAGTTTTCGCATTTTCCCTGCGAATGGGAATACACTCTACCCAGCGCGTGAAGAGGTTCACGAACACTAACAGGAATTCATGAACGCGTAAAGTGTTCTGAAAGTCGTCATTTCAGATAATAATTAAATAATCATAGCGTCAGCGCTGCTACCTTGTGGCAAGCTCGGAAATTCAAGTGCCCTATAGTAGAGGACGGTTACAGTTCCATAATAGACAAATTAAAAATTTACAAAAGAAAAATCATCAAATCGACAATATTTGGTCTAATAAACACATCGAAATTGTTTCGTGTAAAGTTACTTAACAAAAAAAAATTGCTAAGCTTACATTAATGACTTATCATGAATACCTGTTAGACTCAAATGATGTGAGGATCGCAATTAGACAGATTAAGAATTTTAAGTGTTATCATTTGGCATGGAGGGGTGGGGGTAAAAATGGTTATAATGTGTTCTAAAAGTCATCTTTTCGGATAACAATTAAATGCTAAAAACGAAAGCGCTACCACCTGTGGCGGTAACATTCGAAAACTCAAGTGTCTTAAGTTAGGGACCGCCCTGAATTAGGTGATTCTTCTCTATTAAATTTAGCTTCCTCATATATGAAGCTTTATGATGGTAAAAAAAAGTTTTGCTAAAAATTTGCTAGAAAAATGTTTTGAAACATTAGGAGTCAAAATACACTATTTTTAGAAAAAGTTTGTATGGATGCTGCATGGTGTATGTGTGTGTGTATGTGTGTGTGTGTGTGAGAGAGAGAGTTAGTGTACGTGTGTGCGTGTGAGTGTGTGCGTACGTGTGTGCGTACGTGCGTGCGTGTGTGCGTTCATGCGTGCGTGCGTACGTACGTGAGCGTGCGTGTGTGTCTGTGGGTGTATGTTATGTGAGTGTATTTTCTGTTAACGGTGATATATGGGAAATATAAGAAGGAAATTTTTTGAAATTTTTTTAACTGTTTAGGAATATGGATAAGAATATTTTGTAACACTTTCAAGCCTTTATTCTTTCCCTTTTTTCTATAAAAAAATATATTTGTAAAAAAAATCGTTTTTTTGGCGAAGAATAACTTGAGTAAAAGTTCATTATTCCTTCTGTAAATTACCAGAAGGTAGCTTTTTACTATCTCTTGAGTTACATTCCGAGTTAATTGAGGTTTTTTTATTTTTAATTTTTTTATTGTCTATAGCTCGAGAACGGCGTGGTCATTTTTTGGAAACCCGGGTTCATCTTTTCCTATTTTAATGAAGATTCTGAATTGAAAAGATATTTTGAGATTCATCTATCTGTTTTTGTTCTACAATTGTTTCTTTATTTTACGATATTTTGCAATCGATAAGGTCAATTATTTTTGTATTTTAGAAATAATATGATTGTTTTATTCTTTCTTTAGTTTTATTTAATGGCCATGTGTCCCCTCTTTTTGGGACTTATGCATATATGGTTTTGTATTTTACATTTGTATTTTATATACTTGTTCGTTGTGTTGTACGATGTTGGTCGAGCAAAACCCATCACCTTATTACTAGCGTCTCAGACACTTTTGAGGGGACTATTTGGGCGCATACGTCCTGCAAAGCACAATGTGCAGTCGGAGATATTTTATCGACGACAAATTCTCCAGAATTTTCACCGGGAATAGAATCCTAGACTGCTTGAGCGTATTTCATCGGTAGGCAGGCGTCCTACCCACTGAGCCAAGGGAGGGTCTATGATCGCTTCATTTTGCATTTGAAAGAGTATAAAAGTACTTATAAACAGTGATATTTCTGTTTCTTATTATAACTTTTCTATTGATATTTTGAAATATTGATTGAAATGGTATTTGAAGATTAATGAAATAATGCATATCAGATTGAGGAAGCTAAGTGCGAATCAATTGGCAGCAGTTTTATTTATCTGTTAATATTCTTTTAGGTATTAAGCGTAAAAATCTCTGTCCTACTCATCACAAATCTGTTTTCATTGTGAATACCTTACTTCTTCGAGGTGCTATATAGCGCATCGTGCACGATTCTGAGTGACTGAGTAAACGAAACTGTTTCTTCCGAGTAAAGTAGAAAGAAAACTTAAGGGGTAACACCACTCTAGCGGCCCGAAAAAATGCCTAATTTGTACGAGTTTTTACAAGAGTATGAAAGAAGGGATCAAATTTCTTTTTTGAGGGTTTACTATACATATATTGAGGTACAAAAATATATTGTTTTTTACATTTAAATACAAAATGGCGACTATACAGCGAATCTCGTGAGAAGCCTTTTTCTCAAACCTCCAAACGGGAGAACACTTTTCTCGGAAAGTATGAGACCTGGAATAAAAAACCAAGAAAATTCTTAATCTATATAACGTTAACTTTGGAAGTACGTAGGTTTTTTTTTTATTTCAATTTTTGTAGAAATGGCGCACTTCTGAAAAAAAGTCGATTTTTCTCGAAAGAAAAAACGATGTAAATTGTTTATAAAAAAAAATTACATTCAATCGAAAAACGGCTACATACTTCTTTAGAGAATCTATTTGTGAAGCTACAGTAAAAATTTCAATCCAATCCATCCAATAGTTTACGAGTAATCTGTTCTCCCAGTTTGAAAAAGGCTTCTCACGAGATTCGCTGCATAGCCGCCATTTTGTATTTAAATATAAAAAAAATATATTTTTGTACCTCAATATATGTATAGTAAACCTTCAAAAAAGAAATTTGATCCCTTCTTTCCTATTCTTGTAAAAAGTCGTATAAATTAGGCATTTTTCGGGACGCTAGAGTGGTGTTTCCCCTTAAGTAGAACAATTTTTAAATAAACAATATTATTCTATTTTTTAAAAATAGTTTATCTAATTAGCTTGAAATAAATAAATAAAAATTATTTTAATAAATGTATGAACTAGTCGTAAAAAGTATAAACATTATATTTATTAAAAAGTATTCCATTTAAGAGTTAATACACTCCTGTGTGTAATCTTGTATCCTAACGCATTTGTATTTTTTTAAATTCTCCAATGAAGTTAGAAAAAACAAATGAAATATTCATTAAATTGCAGTATTTCAAAAAAATTCAAATGCATTTCGATACAAGAATATATACTTAAGTGTACATGTTGAAATAAGTCAAATGAGCCCTAGATCGATTAGTTTCACTTCCTAAGACCCTCAGAACCTTGCAGGCCTCACAGTTCCCTAATAAGTAAGATGTCAATAATGACAATAGATTTCTGACGCATTGGGTCAAGATTTTGAACACTGTCAAAGTGAAGATATTACAAAGTATTTACAGATTACAAAGTTTTAGTATGATTGCATTAATAGAGCAATTTTCGCGAACTAATAAAAGAAATGTATTTTTGTGCTTTTAACTCAGGCTTGTCCTCTTGAAGGCTTAAGGTAGTTGTTAATAATTAATTTCACTCAAAGTTATTTATTAATAGGGTTATTTGTGATTAAAACTATCAATTATACTATGTTATATCATAACAAATATATAAATAATATGGAATCTCACAGAAGCTCTAAAATGTTAAAATGAAAAATACTTTTGAATGGGATTGTGCCACTTTAGAGATACCGACTACAGTCAATACAAACATTCAGTTACGATATTTTTAAAATGAGATGGTTCCGTTTTTATTATTTTAAGATTTTAAATATTAGCTCTTGTAATTATGTATAACGTATTAGTATTATAGCTATTATACATGAAAATGTACCATTTATTCTCCAATCTTACCAACAGAAGCGATGCTTAGCACCACCATCGACTAGTTCTGATCCCAATTAGAAGTAGGAAGATTTACATTTGTAGTGTAAAAGAATTTTAATAAAAGAACGCTTCCAAATTTCAAGACTTTTAAATTTATTTTTTCTTTTTATTACAAATCACAAATTTATAGAAAGGAAATGTCTACAAATACAAAAACTTATTTTTTCGAAAAGACTCATTTTTAAATGAGTCAACTATGGAAATAATATCAGAGTAACTAAATAAGTAGTTAAAAGAAAGTACGCTTTTAAGAGCTTCAATGCGTTACATGGATGTTGATACAGGTAATACAGGTTCACATGTTTCTGGTGAAGTTTTGAACAATGATAATATTCTGGGTGATTGTGGTAATAATGACTAGGAACTAGAATGTGCTAGTGATTTTTCTGAAACAGATTCATTAAGTAGTGATTATTCGTATCGGTACAGTTCAATTGAATCTCTTTATTCTACTGAAGATTTATCGACTTTAAGTAGTGAAAATGATGACATCTATGATTATGCTTCTGACCAAGAAACTGTGGAAGGTAATTTAGTCTCAAACCTTAAAAATTAGGCAATCAAATACAACATTAAGCACAATGTTCTATCAGCATTATTAAAAATTTTAAATAAAAACGTTGCAAATAAAACTTTTCCCTCGATTTACCAAAAACCATTCTGGTTGTAGGCGGTGAATATTATCATTTCGGTTTCAAAAATACCATAATCAACATTGCATCTGAAAGGATTAGACTTGGAAATAACGATACCAATATAAATTTACGTGTAAATACTGATGGAGCTCTAATAAATCTTCTAAAAAAAAACATGTATTCTATGTAGTGAAATAGACTCAGAAACTGTTCGACCAATTGGAATCTTTCACGGCGGTAGTAAACTTTAAGATTCAAATGATTTTTTTTTTAATTTTTGAAGACGAAGCGGTTCTATTACATAAGAGTCGTGTGCAGTATCAAGGCAAACTGTTTGAAGTTGAGATTGTTGGGCTTATTTGTAATACTCCTTTGATAGTCATGGTATTGCGTATTGTTTATTCTACTGGTTATATATAATAGCTACACAAAATGTGACAGCGAAGGTTCGTATACTGACAAAATCAGTTTCCAAATAAATCGGTGCCGATTCAAGAACCGATGATAAATTTATAAATAACGATTATGCTCAAGAATATCATTATCAAGAAACAATCTCAAATAAAATACCATCATTTGAGCTTGTTACCAATGTGGTACTCGACTATATGTATTTAATTTGTCTCAGAATTATGAAAAAATTGTTGTTATTTTGACCGCATAAGCCTTTGAAATTTAAGTTATCTCCATAAATAAGAAGATTTTTTTAGATACTTTGTTAAGTTCTCGACAAATTGTGCCATCAGAACTAGCAAGAAAGCCTAGATCATTGCAAACTGTAAGAAGTTAGTAAGTAACCGAATACAGACAATTCTATAGACTTAAAATTAGGTATAAAATGTTACGAAGTTCCATTTTTATTAAGGGGCTAGTCTAGTTTCTCATCATCATGTGGTCAAATATTTAAAAATTTTGAGAATATATTCAGATACTATTGACAAGTTAATACACATACTTGACAAGTTAAGTCAATACTGGCATTCTGAGGACCTCTACAACTGCAGCCGATTTACAACTTCATTTGTGGATGACTCGACGTCGGAGCGTATAACTCGGCTTACAGTCGATATTTTTTCATGAAATTTTGTGTATTAACTTGTCAAGTTAAGAACTTTCAAGTATGGATGTGTTGAACAAGGGATGTAATTGTGACCTTCAATTTGACTTTGGACTTGACTTTGAAGGTCATTTGAAGGTCAACTGGTTTTTTTAATCGGAAATCCCAGTAGTAATACCGGAAACCGATAGCGCGAGAAATTTTACATTTGTCCTTCAAATGACCTTCAAGGTCAAGTCCAAAGTCAAATTGAAGGTCACAATCACATCCCTTGTTCAACACATCCATACTTGAAATTTTTCGCTCCTTCCGAATCCGGTATCAAAAATAAGGGTTTCCATTTGAAAATATGAGGTTGACCTCGAAACAACCTTGAAAATGAGGTTCAAGGTCAAATCCAAGGTCACCGTCGGGTACTCCGTAAAGATTTACCTAGGGTATGACCTTTGTTTGTTTTGTTTTACCACTGAACTAGCGAGATTTTTAAGAAGTCATTATTTGACCTCTGTTTGACCTCTAGGGGTTACCTCAACCCCATACCTCAATACATATCCGGATGTAAAATTTTCCGCTCTTTCCGATTCCGCTATAAAAAATAGGGGTTCCCGTTTGAAAAAATGAGGTTGACCTCAAATTAACCTTGAAAATGAGGTTCAAGGTCAAATCCAAGGTCACCTTTGGGTTCCTTGTTCAAAGTTACTTAAGGAATGACCTTGACCTCTTCCAGAAAAGCAGTACTTTAGAAAATATTCAGCAGTCCCGGGACTTAATTGACACCCTGTATAAGTTATAGTCCAAAATTTATGAAAAAATTCAAGGATCATTGTTGAACATTGGGATTCGGATATATAATATAAATTTTAATTGCTTTCTCAAAGAGGAAGCTTTGTGATGGTAAAAAAAATGTTTTGCTAAAAACATGTTAGAACCCATGTTTTGAGACTTAAGAAATAAAATTACACTATTTTTAGAAAATGTCTGTATCGACGTGTGTCTGTGTGTGTGCGTGTGTGTGTGTGTGTGCGTGTGTATGTGTGTGTGTGCTTGAGTGAGTGTATGTGTCTGTATGTGGGTGGGTGTGTGTGTGTGTGTGTGTGTCTCTGTAAGTATGTATATTTACCAGAATTACTTTGCATAAACTCGGTGAAATAAATTGTCTCAGAGCTTATTTTTTTTCGTTTTTTTAAAGAATGGCGGCACAAAGAGAAAGATATTTTTTTCTTGATACATTATTGTTTTTTAGCGTTTTTTTTATTTTTGAGTTTTTGTTTTTAGGGTTATTTAATACCTCAGAAATAACATAATCGATCCAGCGAAGATGCATTTGAAATAGCATAAAATTACCTATCTTTTCAAACTCGAAATTTTGAAAAAGATATTTCCCTTGTTTTTCCTTGGTATACACGAAATCGTCATTTTTCTTTCAAATGGTTATATATATATATATATATATATATATATATATATATATATATATATCTGTGAAATATACGACGGAAATTTTTTTAAAAAAATTTAGATTGTAAGAAATATATAGAAGAATATTCTATAAAATTTTTAAGGCTTCATACTTTTCTTTTGTCGAAAAAAAAAAATTTTGTTGAAAAAATCGCTTTCTTTTCTCCGACGATAACTGAAGTAAATCAAAAGAATTTTATCTGAAATTTCACAGAAAGGTAGCTTTTTACTGTCTGATGACCTGCATATTTTTTCAGATCATTAGCTAATTTATTTTATGTGATATTGAGGTTATGTATTTCTTAAAGAAAAATTTAACTCACGTATATCTGGAGAATGGCACGGTCAATTTTTACCATTCAGATCTCATTTTTTTCATTTTTAAATGAAGATTTATTATCTAATTAAACTTCAAGATTCATCGACTTTCTATTGTTTCATAATGATTTTTAGATTTATCGATTTTTTCTTTGGTATGATGGATATATTATGATAAATATGTTATAATAAATTCATAGCCACTCTTGTGTTGTTAGGTAGGATGGATTTAATTCGAAGATAATCATCGGATCTAACATAACCTACTTAACGTATCTAGTCATCATTAGGGTGATCGAATTTATTTAAAATTATTTTTTCATAACATGTGTATATAACAGACTATTTTCTGTTAACCGTTATCCGGTAATATATGTATGTGTAGACACGCACACTCACACAGTATATTGTACAACTAGTGTATATGTATGCATGCATATAAAAAGATAAGACATAAAAAGTAAAATATAGTTCATTTTATGGTCTTTTTAATGTATTTACAATAGATTTATCATAATATTTCCATCATACCAAAAAATGAAAAAATCAATAAATCTATAAGTCATTATAAAACAATTACAAGTCGATGAATCTTGAAAATTATTGTAAATAATAAATCTTCATTTAAAAACGAAAAAACTACCATTCCGAGCTCATTGTTTTCGTTTTTCAATGTAGACTTATTATTTAAAAGAAATTTCAAGATTCATCGACTTGTTTTTTTGGTATGATGGAAATATTATGATAAATCTATTGTATATGTATATGCATGCATACATATACATTTATATAATATTTCATACACTTAAGTGGGCGACTCGAAAAATTAATCTCAATCCCCTTTGTAGTCGATAAAAAATGGTATTCTTTCTGTACTTTTTATAAAAAATTCGATGAGTATCAAGGAGCGAATAGGCTTTTTCAAATTCGGATGATGTTTTGGAAAATCTCATTTTCGCCCCTAGTTGTACAATGTACTATTAACGGAGTGTTATAGTCAACTTTTACTGACCGAGTCAATAATTTTATTGAAAGGAATGAAAAGACTTCAAACTTAATAAACCTAAGGAATTGCGCAAAACCATAATAAATATAAAGTCTTTTTATTCACAGAATATAAATATGAAGTGTTATGACATACACACCTACATGCTAACGTTATATGATAAAATAATTTATTATACATAATAAAATGTAAATATACTATAGTTTGATGATTAATCAAAATCTATTTTTGAGAAATCATTCTACAGTTAGTATTGGCTTTTATTTATAAAATGAAATATTAAGAAAAACAAACTTCATGTATTGAAAAACGTTTACAACTCCCACTTAAATTGTATTTTAAAATAACTGGGAAAAATGCATTGTTTAGTCTTTAAAAAACTCAAAATTTCAAGTGCATCCCGGTGACTATTTTAGTAGACACCATGCCGCAAAGGGTTAATAAGAAAGAAATATAGCAATTTAAAATAATGTATGGGAATAAAGAAATTCACATTGGAATAATTTATTTAGTTTGAGAAAGCTACTCTCTTACTGAAATCTCACTGTTTCGGAGTGAGAACTCAGCAACTAATTCATGTAGTGGCTGAGTTTTCACTGTGAAACAGTGAATTTTCACTATTTCAAATTAAAGGGGGAGGGGGGGGGGGAAGGTATTTAAATTTTTTTTTCGTATTTTTTTTTATTTTTGAAACTGAATGCGTTGTATCTCAAGAATATTGTATAAAAATTTCAAGTCGATCGGAGCAAAATTGCAGGTGTTATGAATATTTTACTACCTGTTGGATTTTCATACCTGCTCGGTTTGAGCGCGCTATTGTTACCTGGCAGCTACTACGCTCCCTATATTATACCAAACCGAACCTCCTACTTTCTTTTATAGAAATTTGAAGACAAGTATAAACATGCTCATACCTGTACCGTATATTTAGTCAGTGTAAAGAATATAATTTAGTTTAGCAGTAAACTTTCTATCGAACAGACGTACACGTGCGCTCCAATTTTTCGCATCATTTTCGTGAAGTTTTGTGAAAAATTATTGCTACAATGCCAAAAAAAGTTACAAGGTGTGATAGAAAATCAAGTGGTTCGAGGTTATATCGATCTATACAGACTGTACCGCCGCAAAAACGTAAAAGAGAAGACATTTCAACAAGTAGCGCGTCAGCTAAAAAAATAAGAGTGACCGTTGAACATCAAATTAAGGAGGATTTTGAAAAACACTATAGGATAATAGATTTTCTATTAGTCTTTTCAACAATCGATGTATCGGAGGCTTCACGCAAAACAACAATGAGAGTTTGAACTAACTTATATGGCAAATCTCACCAAAGCACTTGAGCGGAACCTCTGTGATAGTTGAGATTGCGGCTAATGTGGCAGCCTGTGTCTTCAATGAAGGTTCTTTTGCTCTACTATCCTTCATGCAAGACATGGGAATCAGTAGTGGATCAAGCGCTCATGAATGGGCGCGATCAACTGATCACATTCGTATAAACCGAGCAGAGCAGGAAGCTGAAAATCAAACTAGAGATGGCAGGATTCGTCGTAGACAGGAGCAAAAAGATACTTTAGACATCAAAGATGACAGCAACATCCTCTATGGACCTGGCATCGATGATTCAGTGTGAGGTAAGCCGATAAATCTCGCTTATGAACGTTTTATTCCAAATTATTTAGTGTTCAAAACTTTAAAGCGTTTTTCCCAAAACTCAAGTTTTCAAAGTCGATGCCCATCATAACTTGAAAACTATTGCACCGATCCTTTCGAAATTTTAAATACTATTTCTTTACATAATTTATCAGGTAACGCTGGAACTTTTTTTCCAAATTCGTTTATATTGTTCGTTTTACAATAACAAATTAGCCGTTTTTTTTGGCAAAAATCGTGATCTTTCATGTAAAGTGTTCCCACAAAGTGAAAAATAGAAATTTCGAAAATCCCTCCCAGCGTTACCTGGGAAAAGCAATTATCTGACGAACGAACTTTGGTTTTTTGTTTTCAGATGATCCAGCACCGAGTTATGAGGGGCACTTCAACTTTTTTCTGAGACGCTTCCGAATAATTGATGCCATTGCCGTATTTTTCAATATTTTTTCATGAGAATATTCCACAATATTATTTAAATGGACTACAATAATGTAACATTGGTTTTAATAAATAAATTTTAACTGAGACGTGAAAAAAAATCACAAAAATGTGCCTTTTTTTGCACAAATTAACCTTACCCCCCCCCCCCCCTTAAGAGGGTAAGTGCAAATTAATTAGCAGTGGTTTTTTTTAGTTTACTCAGCTTCTTTATGGTTAAAGTAGGTTAGTCCTCCATTACGATATTGGAAATGGCCAACTTTAATCTAATGTACATATATATTATTTTACATAACTTCAAGTTTATCACATGAAATTTAAAAAAAAAACGAAAAAATGTATGTGTCCTGGAGGACAGACCGAGACTTAAAATATTAATACTTGCTAAACAATTACAATAATACACAAAAAAAATATTTTTTTAGTTTTTTTCTATCATGAACAAAAAATAAATTAAATTACACTGAAAGTATGTGTTTGAAGAATTCTATGGATAATTTAATTCGGTGGAGTTTCTAGGTGAACTGAATAGAATTTTTTTTTAAATTAGAAATTTTAACATGGGCTGTTATAACAAAATAGCATTTATCCCTGTAAAACCATGATTCCTTTATAAAGCCACCAGGAGATTGTACTATTTTAATTGAATATTTCGATTATTTAAATAAATACCCCGTTACTCTTATTATTTTTCATATATAATAACATATATTTAGGTCAATAAATATGACAATTAATACTATATCATTTTTATTGGAATTGTGTTGGTAAAAACGAAAAAAATTGTGTGTCTCCAAGTGGTCCCCCGTGTATGCGGGACTACGCAATGGAGCAACGGAGTGTCAAGCAATAAGAATGTCCCTCCCAAATCCCTAACCTCAAATCTTTAACTGAGATTTGAATAACTGATTACAATAATTGATAAATAAACCGAATTATGAAAAACAAAAACATCATTGACTTTGTTTTTATATCATTCTACCACTGTGTTAAGTTCAAGTAAAAATATTATTGAATATATAAATGTCATTTGATCCAAAATTTGGCATAGTGCGTTTCTTACACATAAGAATTGTACACGTAATTATTGTACACAATTTAGCATTGGTCAAATATATCTATATATAATTTGACCAATGCTAAATTGTGTACAATAATTACGTGTATAATTCTTATGTGTAAGAAACTCTCTATGCCAAATTTTGGATAACCTTTTGTAGATCACTGTTTTATCACCAAATTTCGTTCAAATGCCATTGACACCAATCGTACAATTTTTACTTGAAACTTTGCACAGTGGCAGATAATTACAAAACGAAGGGTGATGATCTAGTTTTTCATAAATCTGTTTAGTTTTTAATAATAGCCAATATTTTAGAACTCTCAGGTCGGTAAAGTAGGGAGGATAAAAATTGACTTTGATACCCCTTTTACCTGATAATCCATATAAACTTAAATTACATTTGACATATTGTAATTCTGTAACTTTTTGTACTGATTGCAATAACTCTATGTAAATTTGTAAAACTTCTTGGCATTTTTTGATAATTCGTTGTGACATTGTCTAAATTCAGTCGAAAAGTTACAAGGAAACTACAAAAACTTGCAAATAATTACTAAAAGTTAAAAAGAATCACAAATATTTAGGAATACTTACAAAATGTTACAGTTAGTTTTAAAAATAAATATACAATCCTAGTTTGTTTCGACTTGTCATTAATAAGGAAATGATTTTATACTGTGAAAGTGATTATAATAATAAAACTGAAATAAACAACAACCCTGGTAACACAGTCTGACGCACTCGCGAATACGCCGAAGTGCACGGTCTGCTTCACACTTTGACTAGGTTTCTGCTGCACGACGATTGCGGCAGACGAGTGCGGCAGGATTGTGGCAGGAGAATGGTAACAAAAAAATAGCTGCAAAGAGTTTTATCTCCCAGATGGCTTGTATATATATATATTTTTTTTTTCCTCGCCTGCGCTTCCGCAACCTCTCGTTCGACGCGCTGTCTCTCTTTTCGCCTTTCCTGGACGCATTGGACTCCCGCCACTGAAGCTGCTTTAGCGTCCCTTACTCGAAGGGCGTAGCTTGCCCCGAGGAGAGAGGGGTTAGAAGGGGATTCTCAGGTGCCTGAGGGCGTGAATACAGTAGATAATAAATAGTACAAGGTTAGTAGAAAATCCCGCATTTATTCTTTAGTTTTTGCCCTTTTGGACTGCGTTCGTCTAGGAGATACCTCAGCTCGAGGCGCAGGGGGTTTTGTGGACCTCTTTGGTCTCCCTCGACCTCTTGTAGGTTCTTCTTCCACAATTTCCGCAGACGCGGCGTCGCGATTTACGCTTACTTCGCGTACTGCAGTCGGTTGTGTCTCTACTCTATTACTAACAATCTTTGCCTTACGCTGAACTACTACCCGTGTTCGACGTTTCGCACGTGGCTCGTCTGGCTGAAGCTCGAGGTTGCTTGGTCCCTCACCGTCCTTCGACTTATCTTCTATTGCTTTAGCTTTGGAGTCAGAAGGCGCGGTGTCATCGTCAAAATACGGTTTCAAATCTTTTACGAAGATTTGTTCCATGGTTGTCGGTTAACTGGTAGGTGTTGATTCCTTGTTTTTCGGAAATGATGTAAGGCCCAGTATATTTCGGGGCCCATTTAGCAGTAATTCCTTATGGCGCACATGAAAGAATGCGATTACGCCGCAATACTTTCTGGTCAACAGCGTATTGCACATCTCGCCGCTTACTATTATAATATTTAGCCTGGCGTTCCTGCACTTTTGCCGAATTTTCTGCTGCTAAATCTCGCACTTCCTGCAGTTTATTCATGCGCTCATTCCAATTCTCTAATGCAGCTGTATCTACTTCATGTGCTGCGGCGAGTTCCTCTTGCCGTCGCAGCGTACTTGGAGGCACAGGGTTGCATCCGAAATTCAGAAAAGCTGATGACAATTCCGTAGACTCTTGCACAGCCGTATTATAGGCAAACACTAGCTCGGGAATGTGTAGATCCCAAGTACTATGGTTTGACTCTATATACGACATGATCATGGTCTTGAAGGTGCGGTTTACTCGCTCTACGGGATTTGCTTGCGCATGGTACGGGGGTATTGTCGTGTGGGCAACTCCATGCTCTTCTAGGAATCGATCCACTTTCTTGTTCTTAAACTCAGTTCCATTATCAGAATGGAACGTTTCCGGCACTCCGAAGCGTAAGAAGATTTTCTCTCGGAGTTCCCTTTTAATCGTTTTCGCATTTGCCTTGCGAATGGGGATACACTCCACCCAGCGCGTGAAAAGGTCCATGAATACTAATAGGTATTCATGACCGCGCGGTGTACAAGAGTTGGAGCCCATAATATCTTCAGCTACAACTTCCCACGGCCACGTTACTATACGCCGGCCTATAAGTCCAGTGGGTGCTAATTGGACAGCTTTACATTGCTGGCATACTGCACCGCGACGCACATAATCTGCTATGTCCTTATAAATTGACGGCCAATAGTACTGCAATGCGATACGCTCATAAGGTTTGTCACGTCCCAAATGTCCAGCTGTCGGCTCGTCATGTCCTTCATGCAGGACTTGCATCCGCTTTTCTTTTGGTAGGACTAGCTTCCAAGCGACCTGGTCCTCTAAAAGATCTTCGATCGAAGCATCTGATCGATAATAATACAGTCGGTTGCCAACTATTTTCCAATATGGATGCTCAGTAGGATTGGCACGGACCTTCGTTTTTATAGCCAGATACCAGGCATCACTAGTATCCTCATCTGGACAACTGACTGATGAAACTGGTACCTCCGACTCATCCTCGTATATTCAATACCTTTCCTATACTCTACTTCGAAGCCATAGGCAAGCAGTTCAAGAGCTCATCGTGACAAGCGTCCTGTGGGGTTTTGGATACTTCGTAACCAGCTTAGGCTTTTGTGGTCTGTAATAACCTTAAAGTGGTAGCCTTCTACATAAGATCAGAATTTTCTTATGGCCCACAGCACTGCGAGACACCGCGCCTCCACGGAAACTCCAACACTGGGGCTATCTTTTCTGGATCCGGCCGGAATCCATCTCAATTCACGAGAACTTCCAAAAATTTAACTTCGCTGCGGCAAAACTCGCTTTTCTCGAAATTGATGGTGAAACCCGCATCGATAATTCTGCGGAGAACGTACTCAAGCCATATCAAGTGCTCTTCGAAAGTTTCTGTCGATATAATCATGTCATACATATATGAATATGCGGGTGGTTCCAGCTGTGGACCTATAATTCGGTCGCTCAATTCTTGGAACGTTGCGGGTCCGCCAGATACGCCATATGGGAGAGAACAGAATTCGAACATTGCCTAGGCCTGGCACTGTGAATGCAGTCAGGTATCGTGACTTTTCGTCTAACGGCACTAGATGGTATGCACTGCTTAGGTCGATACTGGAGATGTAGCGTGCTTTCTGTAGCTTTCGTAGGATGGAATCCATGTAAGGAAGCAGATACGCAGGCACTCTAGTCACTCCGTTCAACTTCCTATAGTCGACGCAGAAGCGGTAAGAGCCGTCTGGCTTACGGACCGTTCTGGCTTACGGACCATTACCACTTGGCTTGACCATTCGTTATATTCAGTTGCGTTGCACCTCCACGACAGCTTCTGCCTACCGCTCCAACCGAATTAAGGTGTCAAGATCCGTGGTTTGTACCTTACTCACGATCGCTTGCAATTCTGGCGACATATTCTGATAGATAAGTTGCAGTATTCTTTCTTCATCCCAAGGCACTTCAAATTTCTCAATATATGAGAACAGAGAGAATATATAGTCCGTGACTGGTTCTACAAATCCTTGAGTGCGCGCCGTCGCTTCTGTCACTAACCGCTGTTGATAAAGGCTATCGACACCGTAACAGCGTCGTGCTGCCTCGCAAAAATTTTGCCATGTGTGCCAATTCTTCCTCGACTGACGACACCATTGCAGTGCTGCTCCTTTCAGCAACTCTGTCATGGCATTCAAGAGGTCCTCGTCGTCTATGCGGGCTAGTGTGCGTCACTCATTGACGTGTAGCAGAAATTCTTCTATACTGCGACCGCCTTTTTCACCAGACAACTTGATGTTCCAGGATCGAACTGTTTTTCCAATATCATTAACACGATGACTAGCAAATGTGTTATTTTGCGATGGTTGCGTTGCATCAAAGTACTGAGACACTCCCCTCCCCCCAGACTGTTGTCGGGTTGGGAGAGTTTGATTGCGCTGACGAGCCATCGCTGATTCTCTCTCTGTTGTTTGCTGAAGAAGTGATCTAAAGCTTGGAGTGTTTGCATTAAGTGCTGACCCACCCACTCTTACCGCTTCTCCTGTTTGTGCCCTTGGGTTCTCATTTTGCTGGTAATCATTTTCATAACGTAGGTCGAATGTGTCCTGAAAAGCGACACTCTTGTTGTTTTTGGGCCTTGCTCCTCGCCCTTGATGCGTATTAGCCGCTTCGTTACTTTGCATAGTTTCAAACCGCAACCTTGTGCTCGTAATCAGTTCAGCAACATTCTCTTGTAGCTCTTTCACTTGATTACTGTACTCCTGTGGCACCTCCTGTGTATTTGTCATTTCGTGTACCACGGCTCTTGGAACGGGGTATGACGTGCCATGCGCTAACGTTACCAGTACCATATTTGCGTTTTCTTGCGCATTCGAAGTTTGTCTCGTACCTGTCGAAAATACTGTAATTGGGTTACTAGTCTTACTCGTTCCCCCTGAGCCAGTTACTGTAGTAGTTGTGGTCGTACTTTTAGTACTTGTTACTGCTAACATGCTTGGTGGTACCGTGGTACTAATCGCCTCTATTCCCCAGAGTGACAGTGGCAATGGTGGCGGTGGTGATATTGGTATGCGTGTTCGAACAGACAATTCATACGCTGGTGCTGTCGTTTAGTCAGCAGGTGGCGTGTGGTACGGTATTGTCGTAACTACCGTCGCTGCTGCCTTTGATCTTGCTCCCACATTATTCTGTACCATATTAATGTTCAATTGTCCATTCTCTTGGTATGTTGTCAAGGACATGTTCAAGGAACTCATCTGATTAGAGCTGGTTGCTATTGGAGCAAATTCGTTTGGTAGGCCCGTACATCCTCGGTGACTTGCATAATAATGCTGCCTTTGTAATATTTCGACCTGTGTTGCATTGCTGAACTACGCATCCTGTAATACTTCATCGAGCTTCTCTTCTCGACGAGTTTTCTGTTCTTCAATATCTGTGCTGTCTAAGCTATCAACGAAGTCGGTTGCTGTGCGCATATAACCTATCGCTTTTCGCAAATTGCGTGCAATCACTTTTTAATTCTAGTCTGTTTAGAAAAATATCTAACGTTTGTCCATCTAAACGTAGAATCCACGCGTGGATCTCGGTTCCTACCGTTTCATCAAAGGTTATGTCGTATTGATTCGCCATTTTCCTATGAATTCTTGAATTCTAACTATATACGAAATTAACTATTTTAAATTTAAATGCTACGAAATTAAATTTTAAACACAAGCTATTAATTCAAATATTTCAGTTAATTAAATCAAATAATAATTGTTTTAGTAACAACTGTTTTTAATCAAAACTGTGTTAATTACACAAAGTTATTGTTTATAAAGTGTATTTCCGAAGTTGTGTTCTATTGCGTAAATCGCTTATCTAACAATTATTAATACCTAGTAATTATTAATAATAAAATTTTTTATAATCAAATACAATTATACTTAACACTAAAAGAATACTATTTTTATTCAACTTCAATTTGAATTAAAACAACTTTCTTAGATCGCTGTAAAAAAAAAGAAAATATTTTAAACCCCCGTAATTTATCTAAAATCACAAAAAAACAAATTTAAAATTTTCTGGAAAAAAACAAAAAACAAAAACAAAAGAAGATTTTTCCAATAATTAATTAATTAAATAATTAATTAAATAATAATATTATTTTACTAAAATAATTAAACAATAATAATATTAATTGACAACAGTAATTGATTATAAAAAAAAAATTTATGCCAAAAACAGAGCAATAATTAAGATTATTAATTAAATTAATTAATCATTGTTTATAAATAAAAAAATTACAATAATATTATTTTGAATCAATTAATTAATCGATACAAATATTTTGGCCACGCAATTGTTCGGCGATGTAGTCGCAGTTAAATTGCCTACACTACACTGCGGCTAGACAGACTCGCACCTATACAACTATCTGTACTGTATACAATACCGCCACTGCTCTATATCGACACTACGTATGCTGAACTTTTATATACATGCTGCTACAATATCAGCGCGTGTACTACCAGCCTGTATTTTTCCGTAAATCATATATACGGTTACTAAATTAGCTACGAATAAATGAGCAATTAAATTAGCTAGTTAACGAGCAAGTGGTCGAAAGTTTTATTTTATTTACCAAATTATTTATTTAACCATAAATTAATTTTGTGAACAAGTGATTAATTTTCCAAAGAAACTATTTAATTTTAAAAGCCGATAATAAATGTAACTATACTTCCAACACAATACTGAGTAATACTACTACTCAAATTCCGAAATAAAATTTTCAATAATTATTTTATTCTTACACACTTTGTATTATAGAAAATTTTCAGCAATAAAAATTACATTTATTTACGTCACGAAATAAGTGTTTGTATTATTAATTATGCGAGTTCGCTTTAAATATACGAACTTTTATTAATTTAAATATACAGTGATTTTATTAAAATTCACACTTTATTTTTACTAAAATAGCGATAACTCATCACAACAACAACAAAAAAATGTATTTGTTATTTACCGTTAATTAAGAAAATTTTAATCACGATATTTTATTTCTAATAATTGTTATAAAAAACACTTTGACAAACACATTTGTCCACTTGCGAGAGACGCTTCGACAAAATTTGTATTTACGTACACTCCCTACACTACAAAAAACTATCTAACAGCAAGTTATATTATACTACACGCAAAAAAAACCCGTGTACAATATTCTAACATTCGTTCAAATTAAATAGCTGTCGAATATTATTTCACTCTGGCCTGGCCCGTACTCGAAATTTTCCAGGGTCAACCGAGGTTTTTTTACATCCCGACCGCGCGAGCTCGCATGCTAACTGTCATATACGCTCCGCGCGAAGTCGGTATATGCGGCTTGGTCGATTTATTTTTCGACACGCGCGTTCTCAATATTCGCCGCGTGAACCACACTATGCACTTTGCTGCTAGTTTTTCTTAATTAATCCCCAAAACTCTGTGAGTTTTTCGGGAGGGCGCCAATTATATAACGGGGTTTTAGCCCGTCGCAAACCCGCGATATATTAATATATTACTATCAATGGTCACCTCGCTCGATCACGCTCGCTCGGTTGCACTTCCGTGACAACTCCGTTAAACATTTACATTGTAAATAAGTACATTAGAAATATAATTCCTTAGGATTTTAATTTCAAATTAGATAAACGTTGACACTTTTAAATATTGTTAATTTTATGTTATAAATTATAAAAACATATAACATTCTTCAAGGGGACAGATACTTTTTTAATGGTCGCAAAATGAAATATTTAATTTCATTTCCTTTATTCCGTATATTTAAATTTAACAAAATCGTAGTATAAACTTAAAATTACTGTTGCAAGGAAAGAAATATTTTTCATGGTGATAAATATCAGGCATAGTGAGTGGACACACTAATATGTGCCACAATATAACAGTGGTCTTGCTGATGCTCGCTTGGTTGTAAATAATACATTTTGTTTCCTCCTAGAGAAAGCTTTGGAATAGCACAATATACCATTTTATCAAAAACACTTTAGAAACACTTTCTAGAACGCACGGTTGTACTTAATTATTTCTTATATTATATACATGCGTGCAGAGGGGCCTGCGGCGGCTCAGTCGGTAGAGTGTCGGATTCCCACGCCGGTGACCCGGGTTCGAATCCTAGTCTCTGCCGATTGATACAAGCACCTCTGTAAAAATTACATGTGCTTTGTTTACAAACACACCGCAGACCCCCGTCGTCGATTAGCACCACATGGAAGCACAAACATGGCGACGTTAAATAATAAAAAAAAAAAAAAAAAAAAAAAAAAAAAAAAAAAAAAAAAAAAAAATATATACATGCGTCTCGAAATTATTTAAGTACTGTGCTGACATATAAAAATACACAATCTGCGCATTTCATTTCTCAGTCTGCCCTCAACCTTCGCAACAGAAAGGTCGATAAGTAAGAAAAATTTTAGATCATAAATTATATTGGATTTTATATCATTTTTCGTTCAAAGAATCGCAGTGCAATAGCCGACTACCCGTTGGAAATGCTGTGCACGATATATATATATATATATATATATTGTTATATGCTTGCAGTCTACTCATGGTTAACAATGAATTTGCTGAATTTTTCTTATATTCATTTAAGTATTGTGCTTATATATAGAAATACGCAATATGCTCATGCGCCACGATTTGCATAAATAGCCGGGACAGCGGTTCCATTTCTCAGTCTGCCCTCACCCTTTGAAGCAGAAAGGTCGATGAGTAAGAAAAATTTAAGACCATAAATTGTATTGAATTTTATAATATCATTTTTCGTTGAAAGAATCGCAGTGCAATAGCCGACTACGCGTTGGAAATGCTGTGCAGGTTATATATACATTGCCTAGACCATTAATTCTACTGATATTTATAATTTAGTTTTTCTGTCAAAGGACAAAATCTAAGCAGTTCACTGTTCTACAGCTTTCTGAATGAAAAAGCTGTGCTGTTTATGTATTATGAGTCAAAAATTTGTTTAAATTTAGTTGTATACTGTTTTACACTTGAGCTTTTTGTGCTACAAACTTCGCGATCTGTGAGACGGGTCTGAAATTGTTACCCTTAAGTCGATATTGTTACGCAAGTTAATTCACTATAAAAGAGGTTCAAATGAGATAAGAATTTCAAAGAGGTCATTCTAATTCTAATGAAATTAGGAAATATAGAAAGTGTGATTTCAGGAGACCGGAGAACCGGAGAACAGGAGAAAAAATGGAAGCCCTTTAATATAATATAAATAGCCAGAAGAGCGGTTTTGTTGCTCAGAATGTCTTCGCACTTCGAAGTGGAAAGGTCGGTAAATTTGAAAATTCAAAACAAAATCTACACAAGCGAGAAAATTAATATAAATAGCCCGAAGAGCAGTTTTATTTCTCAGTATGTTTTAGCTTTTCGTAGCTGAATGGCCGATGAATTGAAAAATTTAAAAACATATCTACGCATACAAGAAAATTAATATAAATAGCCAGAAGTGCGGTTTTGTTGCTCAGAATGTATTCGCACTTCGAAATGGAAAGGTCGGTAAATTTGAAAATTCAAAACAAAATCTACACAAGCGAGAAAATTAATATAAATAGCCCGAAGAGCAGTTTTATTTCTCAGTATGTTTTAGCTTTTCGTAGCTGAATGGCCGATGAATTGAAAAATTTAAAAACATATCTACGCATACAAGAAAATTAATATAAATAGCCAGAAGTGCGGTTTTGTTGCTCAGTCTGTCTTCGCACTTCGAAGTGGAAAGGTCGGTAAATTTGAAAATTCAAAACAAAATCTACACAAGTGAGAAAATTAATATAAATAGCCCGAAGGGCAGTTTTGTTTCTCAGTATGTTTTAACTTTTTGGAGCTGAATGGTCGGTGAATTGGAAAATTTAAAAACAAATCTACGCATGCAAGAAAATTAATATAAATAAGCAGAACAGAGCTTTAGTTGCTCAGTCTGTCTTCACACTTCGAAGCGGAAAGGTCGTTGAATTTGAAAATCGAGTACAAAATCTGCGCATACGCGAAAATTAATATAAATTGCCGGTAGATAGGTTTTGTTGCTCAGTCTGTCTTCGCTCTTCGAAGCGGAAAGGTCGATGAATTTGAAAATTCAAAAGAAAATTATGCATGCGTGAGAGTTAATATAAATAGCTAGAAGAGCGGTTTAGTTGCTCAGTCTGTCTTCACACTTCGAAGCGGAAAGGTCGTTGAATTTGAAAATCGCAAACAAAATCTACGCATGAGGGTAAATTAATATAAATAGCCAGAAGATCGTTTTTATTTCTTAGTCTGTCTTTGCAGTTCGAAACTCAAAAATTTCTTTAAATTTAGTTTTATACTGTTTTACATTTGAGCTTTTTGTGCTACAAACTTGATGTTATTTTGTCGACTTTATGGGCTTCAGTGGACGGGCGCTGTTCGGTTTGGCGATCTGTAAGACGGGTCTGAAATTGTTACCCTTAAGTTGATATTGTTACGCATCTTAATATACTGTAAAAGAGGTTCAAATGAGATAAGAGTTTCAAAGAGGTCACTCTAATACTAATAAATTTAGGAAATATATGTCGAAAGTGTGTCTTCAGGAGACCGGAGAACCGGAGAACCTGAGAACCGGAGAAAAAATGAAAGCACTTTAATCCACCACGGCTCTCGCCTGTTGGCTGCTGGCTGCTGTTGAGCAGCGCCGCCGTCGCCATCTTGCTGCGCGCGCGCGCGCTGACTATCGCTATCGCTTTACTAGCTTATAGACCCTTTAGCTGCATATCCTCACGCAATATATATATATATATATATATATATATATATATATATACGCATTGCCTTACTTTGCTGCATTATACTAGCCTATAATCTATAATCATGTCTATAAATCAAGATATTAAGCCCCAGCTATACCGTGATCAGCTTACGACTCGAGAGCGAATCGATAAATTTATTACTAACTGTGATAAGACAGGGGACAAAAATTTAACCTTCGAAGTGCTGCGTAACAAGCTAATCTTACTAGAGCAGTACTGGAAAGAATTTAAGAAAGGCGTAGAAAATCAATATATATTAGCTAAGTCACATGTAACTACTCGTCTATCTCTTGCTATAGGTCAGGTCCAGAACTTTATAGGTAACGTTGCTCCAGCTGACCCTGTGCCACCAACTATAGAGTACAAGACTACTGCCTCGTCGCTGCCTAAGCTCACTCTACCTAAGTTCAGTGGGACGCAAGAAGAGTGGGACACATTTAAAGAGATTTTCTGCTCCATGGTGAAGGACGTACCCTCGCTCTCGTCTGTATTAAAGCTACATCATTTGATGTCCTGCTTTGAAGGCGAGGCTGCTCGTCGGCTGTGTAATTTCCAGATCATTGGTGCCAATTTCAAGGTAGCATGGGAAGCTCTGTGTCGCAGGTATGACAATAAAAGACTCCGTCTAGCATGACCTCCCTTGGTCGGCCAGTAGAATTTTGGGATGATTGGTTTGTCCAGCTAATAGTCTTTAAGCTGGACAAGCAGACCAAAGAGGATTGGGAAATATCCCTGGAGGGCGAGGACGTGTATCCCACTTACGATCAACTCTAAACATTTTTAGAAAATTGTATCAAGGCTCTTGTCGCTGCCCGTTGCAATGATTTTGATGCTCAGGAACGCGTCAAGGCCAAACAACAAAGCAATGGTGCAACAATGCCTTCAAATAAAACTAATAAATATTTTGCAGCACATCACGCATCTACTTCAGGTTCAAAGTCAAGTGTTCGAGCAAGGCCTGGCTGTATCCTCTGCAAGGGAGAGCATTTTGTTGGCTACTGCCCAACTTTTTTAAAGGCAGCCTTGGACAAAAGGAGGAAGATCGTGGACGAGTTGAGACTGTGCGCCAACTGCCTGCGCCTTCTACACACATCTGCGACTTGCCCCTCCAGATACAAATGTAAGCAGTACAACCAGGATCACCACACAACACTACACAGCGAAGCGTCTACCGATGCTACTCCGTCGGATAGATTACGAGGAGAGTTCCTGCCAAATGGACCGAAGCCACAGCTGTCCACCATGCCCTCTTCTCTGTGAACGCATGCCACACTGTAGTGGGAAGCAACACACTGCAAACCACAGCTCTGCTGCTCTTGGAGTCTCCATCTGGTGAAGTGATTGAAGTTCGGGCCCTTATATACCCTGCCTCCGAAGTATCATTTGTAACGGAGAGGGTTGTGCAAGCAATCGGTTAAGAAAGTCCCCCCTCCAGATAGACATTTATGGAGCGGGAGGGAACTCGACTGCCACTACTACTTCCACTGCTATACTTAACCTAAAATCCAGGGTTGACTCTAACCTCAATCTGACTTTTCAGCTGCCGTTTTGACCAAACTCACATCTCTTCAGCCGAAGCATCTCATCTGTTACGAGCACTGGCTTCACTTGCATGGCCTGACGCTGGCAGATCCACAGTTCCACCGGCCTGGACCTATCGACTGTTTGCTGGGAGCTGAATTGTATGCTTACATCATACTCGAGGGACTTCGCAAAGGTGGCCCAGGTAATCCCATCGCTCAGCATTCCAGACTGGGCTGGATTATCACTGGTCCCACTGGAAACAGCTTCGATGCCACGCCAGCTGCCACCAAGGGAGTCTATGCTACGACATGCTCTGTCGCTAAGCAGCTACAGCGATTTTGGGAGATAGAAGAAGTGTTCGCACCGCTCCAGCTACCTCCGCCAGAAGCAGAATGAAAGAAGCTGTTCACGCAACAACACTTTCGCGACGAATCAGGCCGATATTTCGTCCGATTGTCTCTCAAGGATAAGCCAATCATCTCTGAATCCAGGGCTTCTGCTGTTAAACGCTTACTTCAGGTCGAGCGTCGTCTGCAAAAGGACGATCGGCTGCGGGCCGCCTACGTCGCATTTATGGAGGAGTACGAACGCCTGGGCCACGTGAGGAAGATACCTGTTGAACTCTCGAAGTCGGCACCCGTCTACTATGTGCCTCATCATGCCGTAGTACGGCCAGAAATCAAAAGCTGCGTGTCGTTTTCGATGCCTCTCACTCTGCAGGCAAAAACCAGCGACCCCTCAACGACTTTCTGCATACAGGACCGAAATTGCAGGCGCTGATTAAGACCATTCTAAGGCGCTGGCCAGTGCACCTCTTCGTATTCACGGCAGACATCGTGAAGATGTTTCGGCAAATCGGCATGGATCCAGCCGACACTATGCAGCTGCGCATCGTATGGCGAGCCTCGCCAGAACGGAAAATAGAAGATTTAAAGTTACTCACTGTAACTTATGGAACTGCCTGCGCCCCGTATCTAGCTCTACGTGTTCTACAGCAGCTAGCCAACGAAGAAGTCTCACGCTTCCATCTTGGAGCGGCCATTCTGCGTGAAAATACGTACACCGTTGATGCGCTGGCCGGCGCTGACACGCTCGAGGAAGCTATGCAGGCACGCGATCAGCTAATTCAAATCTTGGCCAGTGTGGCTATGGGGCTGGACAAGTGGTCAGCAAACGACTACAGACTACTTCCTAGTAGACACTCAGCACACCAAGTTGATCGCTCCTTCTACTCAGAAGATTCTATCAGCACACTAGGACTACGGTGGTCACCGCACTCGGACTGTTTCGGGTATAAGGTCAAACTGCAGCCAACCAGAGCAGCTGAGCCCTACTCGACTGATTCGTTTGTTACAGGTACCTCTCGTTGGCAATTGATCAAAGCCATAAGGGACCACTTTTGGTATCGATGGCGCAAGGAGCTGCTGCACTCCCTTCAGCAACGCACCAAGTGGCTCCAGGCAAGGGGCGTTCCACGCGAGGGCGATCTCGTGATTTTGACTGACGTCCAGCAGCCGCCACTCCAATGGCCACTAGCGAGGGTAGAGAAGCTTCATCCAGGCACAGACGCGCTCACTCGGGTATTAACCCTTCGGAAGCAGACCTCAACATTTCTACGGCCACTGACCAGGGTCATTCATCTACCAGTCAATGACGAGGTAACGTTTCACCTGGTTAGCGTCCGCGAGCAGAGAGCACCTCGCCTCCAATCAGCTGCACCTACGGTGGGCGGCGCACCCGCCATAGCTGACGGCCCCTCTGCCACGGTGGGCGGCGTGCATACTCTATCAACGCTCCAGCACAAGTAGACGATACTTGAGGCGTGAAGAGCTCACGAAGATGAAATAATCACAAGATACACAATACATATTTATATCCGTGTTATCTTAATCTCACGGTTCCAAGCTTCTATTCACGCGTTATTGTAGAAAAATAAAAAAAATCTTACTTTTACATATTATCCTTACGTCTTAGAAAACATTACGCCGCAATTGCTTGTCGGTTATTATTTCGTTGCACTCGCAACGAGATGGGCGGTATGTTAGGGACGCGGTAAGCCCCTGCATGCCCCTCACCCACTATACGGAGAAAGCATTACTATCCGCCTCCTCGTGCCAGCTATCGACTTAAGGAGAGCGCGCGGGGCCGCGGGTGTGTATGCTTTCTCCCACCTTTTGACCTGCGAGGACCGCTGAGAACAAAAGCGATCGTCACGGGCTACTCGGCCTCTCTTCCGGCCATGACTCCCAGTTGATTACACCAGCACGATCGTCGCGACTTTACAGCACTTCGCGATCGCGTATTACAAACCGACCAGTTACACACACACACGTACACATCCTCACGAAGTTACAGCGAAAGTAGAAGAAATATTTTAAAGTAAGAAGAGACGGAGCAATAAAAGCTCAAATTGATATTGTTAACCAAGTCTACAATAAGTTATTCAGTATCCTATTCTCAGTTACCCCTCCTACGTGGCCGCGCTTAAATATCGAACTTCTAAGTGCGCAGCGAATCGAATATCACTACAACCATGATTATTAATAATTCGGGCTCACTCTCATGTTAAATAAAAGCGATTCGGTCACAACACAATCTATAAATTATATCGTCGGCCAAAAACTTTGTACTTCATCCACTCATCGATACCCCTATACAACTGCGACCGATTTGCCTTAAAGTGCAATCCGAACGAGATAAAAATGAAGACGTACATAACCTCAAATCGCTGGAATTGTAAGAAAGACTTTCGGACAAAAAATTTGAAATTCATGCAGTCAGCGATACCCTCATAAATCTCCGAGCGATTTTCGATAAAGTGCAATCCGGTCGAGATAAAAATAATGATGTACATAACCACAAATATTTGCAATTGTAAGAAATACTTTCGACGCAGGCTTTAGCCCACTAAAAATGCAACGCAGTCTACCAAATAATTTGCGCTTCATCTACTCATCTATATCCCCATATGCCTCCGAGGGATTTGCCATAAAGTGCCATCCGGTCGCGATAAAAATAAAGACGTACATAGCCTCAAATCGCAGGAATTGTACAAACCACTTCCGGCTTATGCTTTAGCCCACTAAAAATGCACCTCAGTCGACCAAAGAATTTGTACTTCACCCACTCATCTATACCCCATAAGTCACAGAGCGATTTTCGATAAAATTCGATGCGACCGAGCTAAAAATAAAGACGTTAATAACCTCAAATTGCTGGAAATGTAACAGAGATTTTCGGCACACTATAAATGCACCTCAGTCGAGCATATAATTTGTGCTTCATCCACTCATCTATACCCCCATATGCCTTCGACCAATTTTCGATAAAGTGCAATCCAGTCAAGATAAAAATAAAGACGTACATAACCTCAAATTGCTGGAATTATAAGAAGATCTTTCGGCTCAAGCTCCAGCCCACTACAAATGCACCGCAGTCGGCCATAGAATTTAGCTTCATCCACTCATTTATACCCCCATACGCCTCCGACCGCGATTTTCGATAATTTGCAATCCGGTCGAGATAAAAATAAAGACGTACATAACCTCAAATCGCTGGAATTGTAAGAAAGACATTCGGCTCTGGCTTTAGCCCACTAAAAATGCACCTCAATTGACCAAAGAATTTGTGCTTTATCCGCTCATCTATACCCCCATACGCCTCCGACCGATTTTCGATAAATTGCAATCCAGTCAAGATAAAAATAAAGACGTACATAACCTCGAATCGCTGGAATTGTAAGAAGAACTTTCGGCTCAAGCTTCAGCCCACTACAAATGCACCTCAATTGACCAAAGAATTTGTGCTTCATCCACTCATCTATACCCCCATACGCCTCCTTCCGATTTTCGATAAAGTGCAATCCGCTCGAGATAAAAATAAATATGTACATAACCTCAAATCGCTGGAATTGTAAGTAAGACTTTCGGCTCAGGCCTTAGCTCACTACAAATGCACCTCAATTGACCAAAGAATTTGTGCTTCATCCACTCATTTATACCCCCATACGCGTCCGACCGCGATTTTCGATAATTTGCAATCCGGTCGAGATAAAAATAAAGACGTACATAACCTCAAATCGCTGGAATTGTAAGAAAGACATTCGGCTCTGGCTTTAGCCCACTAAAAATGCACCTTAATTGACCAAAAAATTTGTGCTTCATCCGCTCATCTATACCCCCATACGTCTCCGACCGATTTTCGATAAATTGCAATCCAGTCAACATAAAAATAAAGACGTACATAACCTCAAATCGCTGGAATTATAAGAAAAACTTTCGGCTCAAGCTTCAGCCCACTACAAATGCACCGCAGTCGGCCATAGAATTTTGCTTCATCCACTCATCTATAGCCCAATACGCCTCCGAGCGATTTTCGATAAAGTGCAATCCGGTCGAGATAAAAATAAAGACGTACATAACCTCTTATCGCTGGAATTGTAAGAAAGACATTCGGCTCAGGCTTTAGCCCACTACAAATGTACCTCAGTAGGCCTACAAATTAGTGCTCTTTCCACTTATCTATACCCCTGTACGGCTCCGAGCGATTAGCGATACAGTGCAATCCGGTCGAGATAAAAATATAGACGTAAATAGGCTCAAATCGCAGGAATTGTAAGAAAGACTTTCGGCTCAGGCTTAAGCCCACTACAAATGTACCTTAGTCGGACAAAAAATTTTGAAACTCATGCACTCAGCGATACCCTCATAAGTCTCCGACCGATTTTCGATAAAGTGCGATCCAGTCGAGATAAAAATAAAGACGTACATAACCTCAAATCGCTGGAATTGTAAGAATAACTTTCGATTCAAGCTTCAGCCCACTACAAATGCACCTCAGTCGACCAAATAATTTGAACGTCATCCACTCATATATACCCCCATAAGACTCCGACCGATTTGCGTTAAACTGCAATCCGAGCGAAATAAAAATGAAGACGTACATAACCTCAAATCGCTGGAATTGTAAGAAAGACTTTCGGCTCAGGCTTAAGCCCACTACAAATGTACCTTAGTCGGACAAAAAATTTGAAATTCACGCACTCAGCGATACCCTCATACGCCTCCGACCGATTTTCGATAAAGTGCAATCCGGTCGAGATAAAAATAATGACGTACATAACCACAAATCTCAGGAATTGTACGAACCACTTCCGACTTATGCTTTAGCCCACTAAAAATGCACCTCAATCGACCAAAGAATTTGTACTTCATCCACTCATCTATACCCCATACGCCACAGAGCGATTTTTGATAATATTCGATGCGACCGACCTAAAAATAAAGACGTACATAACCTCAAATCGCTGGAATTGTAAGAAGAACTTTCGGCTCAAGCTTCAGCCCACTACAAATGCACCTCAGTCGACCAAAGAATTTGCACGTCATCCACTCATATATACCCCCATACACCTCCGAGCGATTTTCGATAAAGTGCAATCCGGTCGAGATAAAAATAATGACGTACATAACCACAAATCGTTGCAATTGTAAGAAAGACTTTCGACGCAACTTTTAGCCCACTAAAAATGCAACGCAGTCTGCCAAATAATTTGCACTTCATCCACTCATCTATATCCCCATATGCATCCGAGGGATTTGCCATAAAGTGCCATCCGGTCGCGATAAAAATAAAGACGTAGATATCCTCAAATCGCAGGAATTGTAAGAACAACTTTCGGCTCAGGCTTTAGCCCACTAAAAATGCACCGCAGTCGACCATATAATTTGTGCTTCATCCACTCATCTGTACCCCCATATGCCTCCGATCGATTTTCGATAAATTGCAATCCAGTCGAGATAAAAATAAAGACGTACATAACCTCAAATCGCAGGAATTGTACGAACCACTTCCGCCTTATGCTTTAGCCCACTAAAAATGCACCTCAGTCGACCAAAGAATTTGTACTTCATCCACTCATCTATACCCCCATGCATCTCCGACCGCTTTTCAATAAAGTGCAATCCAGTCAGGATAAAAATAGAGACGTACATAACATCAAATCGCTGGAATTGTAAGAAGAACTTTCGGCTCAAACTTCAGCCCACTACAAATGCACCGCAGTCGGCCATAGAGTTTTGCTTGATCCACTCATCTATAGCCGAATACTCCTCCGAGCGATTTTCGATAAAGTGCAATCCGGTCGAGATAAAAATAAATACGTACATAACCTCAAATCCCTGGAATTGTAAGAAAGACTTTCGGCTCAGGCTTTAGCCCACTACAAATGCACCTCAGTAGGCCTAAAAATTAGTGCTCTATCCACTAATCTATACCCTTGTACGGCTCCGAGCGATTAGCGATACAGTGCAACACGGCCGAGATAAAAATATAGACGTAAATAGGCTCAAATCGCAGGAATTGTAAGAAAGACTTTCGGCTCAGGCTTAAGCCCACTACAAATGTACCTTAGTCGGACAAAAAATTTTGAAACTCATGCACTCAGCGATACCCTCATAAGTCTCCGAGCGATTTTCGATAAAGTGCAATCCGGTCGAGATAAAAATAATGACGTACATAACCACAAATCGTGGCAATTGTAAGAAAGACTTCCGGCTTATGCTTTAGCCCACTAAAAATGCACCTCAGTTGACCAAAGAATTTGTACTTTATCCACTCATCTATATCCCATACACCACAGAGCGATTTTCCATAAAATTCGATGCGACCGAGCTAAAAATACAGACGTTAATAACCTCAAATTGCTGGAAATGTAACAATGATTTTCGGCACACTACAAATGCACCTTATTTGGCAAAAAATTTGAACTTCATGCAATCATAGATACCCCTATACGTCACCGAGAGATTTTCGATAAAGTGAAATCCGGTAGAGAAAAAAATATAATCGTACATAGCGTCAAATCGTAGGAATTGTAAGAAGCACTTCGGGCTTATGCTTTAGCCAAATAAATATGCACCTCAATTGACCAAAGAATTTGTGCTTCATCCACTCATCTATACCCCCATACGCCTCCTTCCGATTTTCGATAAAGTGCAATCCAGTCAGGATAAAAATAGAGACGTACATAACATCAAATCGCTGGAATTGTAAGAAGAACTTTCGGCTCAAGCTTCAGCCCACTACAAATGCACCGCAGTCGGCCATAGAGTTTTGCTTCATCCACTCATCTATAGCCGAATACTCCTCCGAGCGATTTTCGATAAAGTGCAATCCGGTCGACATAAAAATAAATACGTACATAACCTCAAATCCCTGGAATTGTAAGAAAGACTTTCGGCTCAGGCTTTAGCCCACTACAAATGCACCTCAGTAGGCCTAAAAATTAGTGCTCTATCCACTAATCTATACCCTTGTACGGCTCCGAGCGATTAGCGATACAGTGCAATACGGCCGAGATAAAAATATCGACGTAAATAGGCTCAAATCGCAGGAATTGTAAGAAAGACTTTCGGCTCAGGCTTTAGCCTACTACAAATGCACCTCAATTGACCAAAGAATTTGTGCTTCATCCACTCATTTATACCCCTATACGCCTCCGACCGCGATTTTCGATAATTTGCAATCCGGTCGAGATAAAAATAAAAACGTACATAACCTCAAATGGCTAAAATTGTAAGAAACACTTTCGGTGCAGGCTTTAGACCACTAAAAATGCAACGCAGTCTGCCAAATAATTTGCGCTTCATCCACTCATCTATATCTGCATATGCCTTCGAGTGATTTTCAATAAAGTGCAATCCAGTCAAGATAAAATAAAGACGTACATAACCTCCAATCGCTGGAATTGTAAGAAAGACTTTCGGCTCAGGCTTTAGCCTACTAAAAATGCATCTAAGTCGGCCAAAATTTGCGCTTCATCCACTCATCTATATCCCCATATGCCTCCGAGGGTTTTGCCATAAAGTGCCATCCGGACGCGATAAGAATAAAGACGTACATAGCCTCAAATCGCCGGAATTGTACGAACCGCTTCCGGCTTATGCTTTAGCCCACTAATAATGCACCTCAGTCGACCAAAGAATTTGTACTTCATCCACTCATCTATACCCCATACGCCGCAGAGCGATTTTAGATAAAATTCGGTGCGACCGAGCTACAAATACAGACGTTAATAATCTCAAATTGCTGGATTTGTAAGAACAAGAAAAATTTGATCCCTTCTTTCCTACTCTTGTAAAAAGTCGTACAAATTGGGCATTTTTTCGGGCCGCTAGAGTGGTGTTACCCCTTAAGATATTTGTATCACGATAATCGGTTTACTACAATTTATTGTTGTTTATAATCATTAGGATATTCCCTATTTTTGTTATTATACTTTTATTTATTTAATATTAATGCATTTTTTGTCAAACACAAAGTTATATAAATAAATCTTTTATATATAGCTTACATTATTTTAACAATTTATTATCAAAAAATTTAATATAATTTGCACACTGAAAAAACAAATTTTACGTATTTTCTGTAAAGCAAAATTTAACTTAACTCTACAGAAACTTACTGAGATTTCAAAAAAAAAATTAAGATACATAATAAAGAAATATATATTAAGAATAAAATTTGAGTATAATTTGATTTAATTCAATACTTATTAGAATACTTCAATACTCATTAGAAACATTAATCTCAAACTTTTTTTACAAAGTTCTCTAACAAATTTTTTTACATATATTATAATAGAGTATATTTTTACATATATTATTATAACATTTCAAAAATTTGATTTTTAAATACCACATGCTTAATAAATACAAAATAATTTAAAAAATACTTTACCATATTCGGAGGAATTGGTTCATTATTGGCACCAACACCATTATTCCTCTGGTCGCCGCCATCATTGCCGTGGCCATCCGCAACATCATCAACCTGGTGATTATCCTGGCCATCCGCAACAACATCACCAGGGTGAGTGCCTTGGCTATTAGCAGCTTCACCACCAGAATTTTGCAATATTATTCTGGCCAATACCATTTTCTAACCATTAAAATTAAATTAAATAATAAATATAAAAATTTTTAATAACTACCCTGGTAAAAGTAAAAAAAAATAATGACAAATAATTAAAAATAATTACAAAAAATTACTAATAATAACAAATGATGATAAATAAATATCGATAATTTTATTATGAATTCGGACTTTTTTATTTGTAATTATCTTTCATTATTTACTAATATTTGTCATTATTTGTTTTTATTTGAAATTATAGATAATTATCAATTGTTGTTCGTGGTTATTTGAGATTATTCTTATTATTTAGGGCTGACCAAAAATTATGCAAGAAGGGCAATAAACGGAGACAAATCTCATCTGAAATTAATAGAAAACTATCCAGAACTAGCTCTAGACTATGGAGATGATGAACCGGAGATAAAAGTAATAAAAATTTTTCTTTAACGCGTTAGTATCACCTTCAATTTCAATACAATACTAAATTGTATTTAATTTTTTTCAGTAACTCAAATTATTTATATTAGTTTTTACTCGTAACTTAACTTACAATACATAAACTTCTTTTATATGTAATATAAAATGTTTTGTAAAGATGTAAATTTTAATAAATAAAGTTATTTTGAAATAAAAACCTTATAATTATGTCCTCTTATAATCCCGCTTTATACATTCTAAAAAATTTCGCTTTATTTCTAAAAAAAATTGAAGAATAATAATTAATAATCGTGATCAATAATATTTGATAAATTTTAATATAAACTAATGCTTATATATAATTAAGTAATAACAAATAAAAAATAATGACAAATCATAGCAAATAATAAAAAAATAATAGCAAACAATAACAAATAATAGCAAACAATAATAAATAATAATAAATAATGGCAAATAATGGTAAATAATAACAATTAATAGCTAATATTAATAAATAATGGCAAATATTAATAAATAAATTTGTCTGAATTCATATTCAAAATATTCAATATTATTTGTTATTATTTAAATTTATTAGTTTGTATCACTTATTATTTGTAAATATCTGTCATTATTTTTTATTATCTCTAATTATTTGTTAAAAGTTATTTTTACTTCTGCCAGAGTATACGAGGTCTGTCCCAAAAGTATCCGACCTACCTCGATTTCTCGGCGCTTGATTTATTCTTCGTCATTCGGAGGGTGGCATCCTTCAAAGTAGTCCCCATTTGATTGAACAAGACGCTCATATCGATGTTTCCACTTATTAAAGCACTCTTGAAAGTCAGACTTCGGAATCGCCTTTAGTGCATTCGTCGTATTAGTTTCAACAGTCTGTTTATTGTCGAATCGATGTCCTTTAAGCGGCATTTTCAATCGAGGAAACAGCCAAAAGTCGCAGGAGCTATATCAGGACTGTAAGGAGTCTGGCGGAGCCGCGCAAAACTGTGTTTCAATATATACTGGTGCACAAGGTTTGATGCGTGCGCTGGAGCATTGTCGTGATGAAGAAGCCAGTCACCGGTTTCCCAAAGTTGCGGTCATTTTCTCCTGATTGCATTACGTAATCTTTTCAAAACTTCAACGTAGTACTCTTTATTGATTGTCCGGCCTGTAGGGGCATATTCGTGGTGCACAACGCCCTCATAATCGAAAAAAACAATCAACATTGACTTGATGAACGAGGATCACTGTCAACAGATGTGCGGCCACTTTTGAACCGCCTATACCACTCTTTTATTTGTGTTTTGCCCATACACTCATCTTTAAAGGCCTTTTGCAACATTTCAATAGTTTCCGCACAACTTTTACCGAGATTAAAGCAAAATTTTATGCAAATTCGCTGTTCGGTTCGTTCTGCCATTTTTAGCAAAAAGTAAATTGCGACGAACGCAAAAAGTCGTTGTAAACGAATACACGCTGCGCGGGAACTAAGGCGTTTCATCGGTATCTCAGGCTACTGACGAGAAGGTTAGGAGTTGCTGGTAACGTTCGTACCCTCCAGAGGTCGCCTGAGTCTCTCCGCGCGAAGATATGAACGTAGGTCGGATACTTTTGGGACAGACCTCGTATATTTCTATTTTTCAAATTTTTAACAAAACAGTATAATATAAATAAATAATATAAATAATAAAAAAAATTTCAAATAGTTATAAGAATATAATTACCATTATCATTGTCTGCCATTTCATAGAATTTTCAAATCTTAATATTTTAATAATAATTTTACCCACTTTTATCCAAAGAGCAAAAGCATGAATTATAAACATATAAAAGGTGTATTTCGTCGTTTTGTTTTCTGAATCTGAAAACAAAACGGAACGTTTCGCTATATGCCACTTTTGAAACGTTCCAAAATATACTTCGCTCGGTCTGTTCGCAGTGCGGTATTGTTTTATCGACGAATCGTCGACGACGATTCTGTCATTGCAGAACAACATATTATAGAAAAATTGAATTTTCCTATTCCAAAAGTATCCGAGATCGATCAAACATATATTTATCGATTCGTATAGGATAAGAAAACTTTATTTTTGTTATAGTTATCTAAGTTATGTTGTTTCGCAGTGACAGAATCGTTTAGACGATGCGCTCCGTAGTTTTTCGTGTCTAACAATACTCGATAACGGCATCTAGGTGTACAAGGTAGTCGATGACAAGATCTAAGTGATGCGCTCCATTTTTTTCCGTGGCTCGATGTAAAAAATATTCGAACACAGCATCTAGGTATATAGGGTGACTGATGATAAGGTCTAGGTGATGCGCACCGTAGCTTTTGGTATCTCGGTTGAAAATATAATCGAGTACGGCGTCTAGGAGTACAAAGTCTAGGTGGTGCGCTTCGTAGTTTTTTATATCTAAATATAAAAAAAAACACTCGATAATGGCGTGTAGATATACAAAGTGGTCGATGACGAAGTTTAAATGGTGTGCTTCGTAGTTTTTCGAGTATAGGTGTAAAAAATTTTCAAAGCCAACGTCTAGGTTCAAGGACAACGTATAGGGTGACCAATAACGATGTCTAAATGGTACGAACCGTAATTTTTAGTCTCTACGTTTAAAATATACTCAAGTACGACGTTTAGGAGTATAAGGTGACCGATAATCAAGTCTAGGAGATGCGCTACATCATTTTAGTACTTAAGTATAAAAAATATTCTCTATCTAGGTATACAGAATGGCCAATAACGAAGTCTAGGTAGTGTACACCGAGGTTTTTGGACATCTTGTTGCGAAAAATATTCGAGTACGGCGTTTAAGAGTACAAGACGGTCGATGACGTGATCTAAATGATGCACTCCATAATTTTTAATGCTAGGTGTAAAAAATACTCAAAGACGACGTTTATATGAATAGGGTGCTGATGAAGAAATCTAAATAATGCGTACCATCTTTTGTACTATTAATGTGTAAATAGTTATGCAGTGCAGCTAAACTTACTACTGGGTCTTAAATGCTACGATATAATCCGCAATATTTAATATTACTCGCAGAAAATAATATAATCACTATCAATCAAAATTGGATACGAGGATCAAAATCTAATATCAGCACTTGATATAACTGTCATACCTTTCTTACATAAGAAATCAACATTTCTCTACTAGATGGATACCTGTTCTTGTACCTGTTTATTGGTTTACACTAATAAACTTAGCATGTTCAATCCATATAGTCTATCTTCCCCAAATATATCACAGTGTGGATTAAGATAAAGTCTTTTATTCGTCGCCTGTGATTGAAAACAGCGTTAGCGACCAGAAGTGCAGAATTAACTTCAAATGGATAACTTCAGAATGTACTGAATTGAACTGGTAAAATTTTGTACCGCGAAGTTATCTATAATAACTTCGTGGTACAAAATTTCACCTGTCCAACTCGGAGTACTCTAAAGTTAGCCATTCGATATCAATTCTACACTTCTAGTCGACAATACTACTTCATTTATTAATTTCTAATATTTATTAAAACATTTTAAATTTTCATTCACTTATTAATTTATAATATTTATTAAAATATTTTAAGTTTACTTAATAATAACAATCAACAGGATTATAATCATCCTAGGAGAAATAAGTACTTTTTATTAAATTTAAATTTATATGAGAATCATTTGTGAGACAATTTTATTTATAATAACCTGATAATAATATAATACCCAGTAATTTCCAATAATATATAGTTACATTTTATATATAGAAAATTTTAAGTTTATTTAATAATAAAAATCAACAGGATTATATAATCTTACTAGGAAAGATAAGTACTTTTTTTTTAAACTTATATTTATATGAACCGACTGTGAACTAATTTTATTTATAATAACCTGTTGATAATAATCTGTCATTTGCAATAATATATAGTTAAATTTTAAAAACATACACACACATACACATTAAATTAAATAAATTTTATATACATTCTTATAATACTAAAAATAAATATTATTATATATTTCTTACACTTACATAAATAATTCTATAATCTCAATAAGATCAAATATTAGTTAAATTTATACCAAAGTTTAAACTAAAGTTTAATAACAATAAATAGGAATTCTTACGATCCTATTATTGTTAATATTAATAAAAATTGAATACCAAAATGGAAAAAGAAAATAACCCCGGATGGAAATTTCCTATTTCGAAGCCTTTCATTTGGATTATTTAATTCTCACGACCAACATGTACTTATTAGAAATACGATAGTTAATTATGTTTTTAATAATTGGGAAGATGTAAAATATACTTTTGCAGCAACAGATGTTTTTTATCATTATAAAGATAAATATGTTTATCGCCAAAGAATGAGTCAATTAGTTACAATGGGAACTGATTTTGAAATTCGTATATTTGTTAGAATTTACAATCAAACTGTAGTTTTATATGAAAATCAAAATAATCAAATTAATTTTATATTTAGAATAAATAATAGTGATAACATTGAGAATTCTTTACAGTTATTATTTTCAGGCAATAGAACTGGAGGTCACTTCGACTATATTCGAGACAATAATCTAGTTAATCTCACTTTAACTAAAAAATCGCAATTATTTGAACTAAATCAAAAAGAAAATTTAAAATCAAATTGTAATACGAGTTCAAAAAATATTGAACAATTACCTCAATTTAAACAAAGAGAATATTTACAATCAAAATGTAATTAAAATTCAATAAATAGACCTCGACTTTCCTTTTTACAAATTCGAACTTTAGGAGTAGATGAACAATTTGTCGTCAAAGAAAATTGTGTAAATGTTCCAGTTGATGTTAATTCATTTATATCCAAATTACCACGAAATCCAGACAATATTCAATTGATTCACATAAAACTATGTAGAAGATTAACAGATAAACATCATTACGATTACCAAGTTATAAGACCATCAAAAATTTTACAGGCAATAAATTACCTATTAAAAAGTGATGAAACATAAAATAACATTAGATGAAACTTGGCAGAAAATATTGATATTTACATTAATCAAAATATGATGAATGAAGTTACGAATATAAATAATGATATTGACAATAATGATGATTGGGAAGAAACTGAAGAAGAACCATTAAATCCAGGAAACATAGAAACAGTACTTGAAGATGAATATATAAATAATGTTGGAATAAAATTGGCACCAGCAGAGAATAAAATTCCTATTTCAATCATCTATGATGATGACTTAATGTCATTAGCCTTTCCAAAAATTTATGGTGGAAAAATTAGATCTTACAAAAAGACATCTACAAAAATAATATTAGCAGATATTGCTAAATCTGAAATACGCATGTACGATCGTCGATGTGCAAAAAAATATACCAGTAATACTTGTACATCATAGTAGAGTGAGATTAGAAAAATTGTTTTCACACATACAGATTAATTTAAGAATGAAAAGTAAAACCAAAATGTAACTGCAAGTAATATTCTAAATAACGCTTTACTAAATAAATTAATACAAGATGATAATTGTTTTAGAATCTTAAAAAGTGACAGATCTGGTCCCTTCTTTTGGGAAGAAAAAAAAAGGTTTAATGGCAATGATTAGATAACGAGGAAGACCAGACTTATTTTTAACATTATCGGCAGCAGAAACACAATGGTTAGATTTAATTCATATATTAGTAAAAATTCTAGAAAATAAAATTATTATAAATGAAGATGCATAAAATTTATCTTGGCAAGAATGAGCTAAATTAATTCGATCAGATCCAGTTAGTTGCGTTAGATATTTCGATCATAAAATAAGGTGTTCATTTAAATTATTACAGTCAGAATTTGGGCCATTTAAAAATAATCCTATAATTGACATGTATTATATAATTGAATTTCAGCACTGGGGTAGTCCTCATGTTCACGCCATGCTTTAGTTAAAAGATATTCCGAAATACGATCCATATGATGCACAATCAAAAGATTAGGTTGAAAAATTTATTGATCAATATATCACTTGTGATTCGAAAAATGAATTAGCTAAAGATTTTATAAAATATCAAGGTAACAAACATGCCAAAAATTGTAAAAAAATTATAAATGGTACGGCAATATGTTAATATAACATGCCTGGATATCTCATGAGAAAAACAACCATCATTGAACCTCTTGAAAATACTCCAAATAATTGTAATAAAAAACAATTACAAGATCAGTAAATAAAAATTAGAATTTATTTAGATCAATTAAGTAAAAATATTATACAATTTGATAAAATGACGTTTGATGAATTTTTAAATAATTTATCTATATCAGAAGAAGAATAAATAAAAACTATTTAATACCATATTAAACAACCAATGCTTCTATTGAAACGTAAGGTTTATGATATAAATACAAATGCTTACAATCCAACAATATTAAAATTACATCAAGCTAATATGGATTTACAACGTATCCTTACTCCTTACGGTTGTGTAACTTATGTCGCTAATTACATAAACAAATCTCAACGAGGTATGACAAGTACACTTAAAGAATGTGCTGATTTAATAACAAATGACGTCATCACTGTGCGACGTCTCTTATCTTATCTAATCTTAATGGTATGTTGATATTATAAGGTTATCCTAATGGTTTGTTGATAAGATAAGACTCAAAGTCACATTCCATAGACGTGTTACTTGTCTTATTAATTACTTTTTAATTGTTTATTTATATAAACAAATAGATAAGCCGTGTAAACAAAACGCCTTATCTTTGTCGCAACAATGACTCACCCATGCACGATCCCCTTTTATCTTAATGGTTTATTGACAAGATAAGAACATTCCCTAGAGGTGTTACTTGTATTAATTACTTTTTAATTGTTTATTTATATAAACAAATGGATAAGCTATGTAAACAACACCTCTTATCTTTGCCGCAGCAATGACTCACCCATGCGCGACCCCTTTTATCTTAATGTTTTGTTGTCAAGATAAGACTAAAGGTCACAGTCCCTAGATGTGTTACTTATTAATTGTTTATTTATATAAACAAACAGAAAAGATATGTAAACAATCTCACCCCCACTTATCTTTGACATGGCAATGGTTCATCCTTGTGTGATTTCCCTTATCTTAATGGTATGTTTACAAGATAAGACTCAAGGTCACATTCCAGAGATGTATTACTTATTAATTACCTTTTAATTATTGATTTTTATTTGATTTTTGATAACACATAATCTTATCTACGTTGAACAAAGATAGCAAATAATGTTATCTGCAATTTACGCAAACATAACCTAGAATCTTGACGGTAATCTTAACGGTTTAGACGCAGCCGTCCAAAGATGATTTTAATGGTAATAGTTTGTTGTACTACGTTTTCAAAATATTGTGGTCCTGAAAAGGACCGGTGTATGTTTTTAAAAATCTGTTTATTCTTTAAAACTTTTGTATCCCTTACGATCGGGGAAGGAAAATGTGTTGGTGGAGAATTTCCGTATAGAATGTTTTGACTTCTGCGATTCACCATTCGCATGATTGCGGAGCAGTCATCTGTAGCACTGGCATAAAGCTTTGGAGAATAAGAAGAAAGTTTAGAGAAGTAATAATTTCGGCTGCGATTTGATAAGGCACGTGGAGCACTAATTAAAACAATCGCAGCAAGCGTACATCCGATACTCTTGGTGAGCGAGAGAATCGTTGGTCTTATCCCTTGGCTAGCATCTCGAAGAAACGACAGTATCTTAAGTACGGCAGGAAGCGCGAGAAAAAACAACACCCGCGTTCACACTATACTGGGGAGCAGAGAGTCACCGAGACGAACCTCTTATCACTTGATAGTATAATGCTTTGAGAGGTATACATCCTGAACCAATTAAATTTCGTTTTGAGTAGAGCCCTATAAACATCTCCCGATATTTACGTTTTGGTGTTTTAGATAAAACCATGCTAATTAAGATTTCTTCGAAAATCATTTTGAATTTTGAAACCTCCTATGTAAAACAATACTCTCCGCATATATTTTGAGCACGAAAAACTGCTGTGAAATATTTAAGTTATATAACAACTGACTATGCTTGATGAACTTGTGTAAATTAAGATTACATGGCAGGAAATAATAAAAATTTCTTTTGAAAAAGATATTATACCACATATTCCGATAAAACTTATAGAATCTGCATGAGATTGTTTTACATCAAACAAATTTATTAAGACAGGATGTCTTAATTGTTTCAAAGAAATATTTTTAAGTATAGCAGTGATAATCGCTACCACTTTATTTCAGCCCTCTCTACCTAACCCCCACCCCTTTTTTACAAAATATAAAAACCCTCAGACGTACGCTTTTGAATTTAGTCACCATGAGGACAGCAAATCGAGTAGCTATAGACATGTATAACGAGGCAGAAGTATTATTACGCGATATCGTGTATAGAGTAGCACGGAGACTACGGTTTGAAAATACCGTGATAAGGCAAAGGTGCAATTTAAGGTGGCGGAAGTGTGTATAGCGCATGGTTTGCGTAAGTTTGAAACAAGAATTTCGTTTTTTTCTGAGTTGTTGCGGTGCTTGTAAAATTTTATTGTTATATAAAGCAATATTCAAAAATTCGTGTGTAGCAGTGAATTGTACAGCTGAATTTTTAGTGCAAAGAAACTTGCATCACATACCAGTACTTCAACCATTGATGAGTGTTAACAAAGAAGAAAAAGGTTAGTACATATTTATATTTTAAATAAATTACGGTGTGAAGGAATAAAAATTTAAAAAGTATTAATTTTAGAACTAAAATTAAACTTGTGTAATACTAATCAATTATATACATAAATTTTTAATAGTACATATTTATATTTTAAACAAATTACGGCATGAAAAAATAAAAATTTAAAAAAGTATTAATTTTAAAACTAAAATTAAACTTGTGTAATAATAAACAATTATATAAATACATTTTTAAGCAAATAATGCAAAATAAAAATATTTTGTAGTATATATTATGTAAAAAAATCATCAGTTTTATTAAAAATGTAACAAAAATAAAAAAGTTAAAAAAATTTTAATTTTAATAATGTGTTTATTTGTTATTGTTATTAATAATAATGTAAATAAAAAAATAAAATTAAAAAAATAAAATAATAAAAAATGTAGCCAAATGTATTTGAACCAGGGTCCACAGCGTGAGAGTCTGGCGCTCTATCGATTTACCCGATAAGACATGTGCGTGAGGGCTGTTCCATATGGGATGGCATTTTAGAATACTGTACTTTTTACGTGTACAAAAATGTTTCAAAAACACTATTTAAATACATTTTTATTATATTTTTAATTTTTACATTTATATATACACGTAATGCAAATAATAATTAAATGCAAATCGACTTGTATTTAAACTCACGGCAGCGGTATTTGTAGTCTGTCATTTAAAAATACTACTTTAAAATTCTTTTAATATTATTACAAACATTAATAATTTTTTGTAACACGAGTTCGGTAAAAAGCTATTTCTTGCCCGCTATACACAATATATACTATTATTAATAACGCTTTTATATTTTAAAAAGCGGTTAATATATTTCATCAGTTTGTAAAATAAAATGCACATTGATTTAAAATTTATATTTTTTTCACCTAAGGAAATATTATTCAGAGATTGCAGTACTGATATGAGTGATATGGAAGTATCTTTACATACAACCTCTGAACGTTCGAATTGGAGCGAGTGTTCAGATGAGGAGGAGGGAAGTAGCAGTATGGAAACCGATGAGCGGCAGGAGGAGGAGGAGGAGGAGGAGGAGGAGATGACGATAGAGACGGAGACCGGAGAGGTTGCATCAGTGCTGGCGGTGGGGGTAGAGGAGAGTGTCCCTGAATCCAATGTAATCGAGCAGCACTCTGTGGTCGATAACGTACGTGGGGGTGAGGTGGCGACGGCGGGATCCGAACTCAGTATCATAAGGCAGAATCCTGTAGATAATATCGTACAGCAGGAGAATGAGTTGCAAACCAGCGAGTCAGAAGAAGAAGAAGAAGAAGAAGAAGCTACTTCTTCATCTGAGGACGAGGTAGCGAACCAACCTACAGCTTTGGATAACTTATTAGCTAGCTGTAGAGAGTCTAAATATGCAGTTATACGGCTTTTAAAGAATATAGCTCCATTACCACAAGCGAATATCGTAGACGATGGTAACGTTGGTACTGTCGACGACTCCGAGAACAATGTTGAAGCAAGAGTACCAATGCAATCCGACCCCACTATGGCCAGAAGGCAGTTGATAGGAGATTTCGCTATGAGAGAGCAAGAGCAAGGCGAGAGAAGCTATTATCAAATACAAAGAACTGGTGATCGAAGGACGACATATCATCATTTCGATCAAAATAATGTACGAGATCGTCAAATAAATGAACGTAAGTGATTTTTTCTTCTAAAACAGTTACAACAACAATTTCATTTTTTTATTTTTTTGAAAGTTATTCGTCGAGGTGGTGATAATTTAGATAGATTACCAGGGAATTTACTCGCCGAAGTGCAAAGAATTGTGCATGTTCGACGAGCCCAAGAAATTAGATTGCTTTATGATTTATGTATCAATCCAGAATCAGTACTGTACACTGAAGAGGATTTACTAGATCTTTTTTCTCGTATTAAACAAAGTTTTACCGGTCCAGCTGAAGAATAATTTTCTAGAGTATGTAAAATATTTTTGTAAATCAAACATGTACTTTTATAATAAAATTACAGAAAACCTAAGTTTGTCTGATGATTCTTGTACATCAAACACCTCTGAATTTCCATTATCAACATCATCTCATTTATACTCCAGCCCAATAGAATCAGTCGAATATTACGCCGACGAGAGTATGGGATTAATGCAAATTGGTGGAGGTGTTTATGATATCACCTGCGATAGCAACGAACATAGAGATACCTTCACAGACTCTGAGTCAGACCCAGTGAAGAGTCGAACATTGTCGAGGAGGAGGAGAAGGAGGAGGAGAAGGAGGAGGAGAAGGAGGAGGCGGAGGAGGGAGAGGAGGTTGAAGAGAATGTCGCCCGGCAAAGAGTTCAGTTCGAAGATAGAAACTCTAGCAATGAAGAAGAAGAAGAAGAAATGGACGACGATCTTCTAGGAATTCGTCCTCCGGGTGAGCGTTTTATTATTATTGAAAATGAGGGTCATTATATTGCCAAATATAGGTTGGATGGTAGGCGTCTTTTGTTAAAAATTCTACCACCTCCTCCGACAGATAATACTGTAAACCCCATTTTATGGTTAGAACTAGTTATACGCGATATTTATTCATATTTAATTTCCTTGACGCGTGAGAATGATATGGTTGGTGTAGCTGTAAGAAGTATAAATTTTGCTCACGGGCCAGGTGGTCTATCACTTCGACCAGTCAACAATTTTTCTTATAACGATTTATGGACTTTGATTAGCGGTTTGACTCAGAGTAACGATGCCTTTTAAATAGATGAAAGTTTTATTTTAACAGTAACGCTTGTGAATGTACCAAACGGTGAGGGAGGATCTAAAGGTAGAAAAAAGTTGACTATCGATGTGGTAGGTCAAAGATCTTTCATTTCCATAAATAATAATGATAATATGTGTTTACCAAGGACATTAGTTGTAGGCGATATATTTATAACATACAAAAAATCAGCCACAGATGATGCGCGTGAAAAATGGTTCAATATACGCGTCAGCGGTGGTTCAATGCAAAAAGCTTATGCGAAACTTCTTCTTGCTGGTACTAATGTTCTGATTCCAGAAACCGGCTGCGGTATGCGAGAAATTAAAGCTTTTCAAGATTATTTCACAGAAAGAGATAGAGCAATCGTGATTTATGATAGTCTAGCGTTTGGCAATGGTGACTCTCCTTTTTTTGATGGTCGAGCACTTATGAATAATACTGTTTACGATGTTATACATCTCTTATATGATGCACAAAGAAGACATTTTGATACTATATTAAATTTAACGGGTGTAGCGCGTAATAAATTTTTCTGCGAACATTGTAATAAAAGATATCAATACGTAGATGAGCACAGATGCACAGCACAGTGCCGAATGTGCTTTTGTAAACCACCATATTGTTATGAAGGTGTAGATTTGATAAAATGCAAAGCCTGTAATCGAGATTTTTTTGGTCAAATATGCTTTGACAATCACAGAAAACATGGTTCGTATAAGAAGAAGAATAAAAAATTATGTGATGAAGTGAAAGTTTGTGTCGTATGCTGTAAGCGTATTAATATTTATAATCTAAGCATGAATATGGTTATAATTGGTTATAATTTATCCAATACTATCGAAAAGCGTGGCCCCAAGAAAAATATGTTTGTTTTTTATGATTTTGAGACTCGTCAAGATTCACCCTTTCGAGACCACTCTATGATAAAAATTCACATACCGAATCTGTGTGTCGTACAACAAGTTTGCAATGATTGTCTCTCTATAGAAGACCTTCGTCAATTTTGTGAAACGTGTGGTATACGTGAACATGTTTTTCGTAAAAATCTTGTAAAATGTTTGCTCGATCTGACTATACGAGAAAAATCAAAATTTGATCAAATTATTTGTATTGCACATAATTCGCGGGGGTTCGATGCTCAATTTATTCGCAGAGAAATCGTCGAAAATACAACTATAGTACCTAACGTGATTTTAAATGGACAAAATATTATTATGTTAATGTGTGGCCGGACAAAATTTATTGATAGTTTAAATTATTTTCAAATGAAGTTAAGCGCTCTACCGCAAGCTTTTGCCCTACCACCGGCTAATAAAAAAGGTTATTTTCCCCACCTCTTTAATATCTTAGAAAATCAAGAATACGTAGGATCCTTACCAGCATCCAGTAACTACTCTCCCAACACAATGTCAACGAGTGAAAGAGAAGAGTTTTTTCTATGGTATAACGAAAATCGTGATTCTTATAATTTTGACATGCAACGTGAACTTTTAGACTATTGTCGTTTAGATGTAGATATCTTGAGGCTTTCCTGCATGGTTTTTCGAAACATTTTTATAAAATGCGGCAACACTTGTCCTTTTACAGAAGCCACCACTATTGCATCTGCATGTTCGGTTGTATATAGAAAGAATTTTTTGCATGTAAATACAATAGGTATTATGCCAGCGGGTGGGTACCGACGCGCAGACAAACATTCACAAAAATCATTGCAGTGGTTGGTGCAATGTGAGCGTGAACTTGGTCGTGCGATAATACACGCTGGGAGAGCTCGCGAATTTATGCTTCCTGAACAGTTTCGCGTAGATGGCTTCTTACCGCCACTTGACGGCGAGCAGCAACATGCTAAAGGAATTGTTTTTGAATACCAGGGCTGTTTACACACATGGTTGTCCTCGATGTTTCAATAAAAAACGCGATAAAACAATGGCTTACGGGCGAACGATGGATGAAGCGTACGAAAATACGTGTAAAAAAATTGAAAACATTAAGTCACATGGTTACGAGGTTCGTGAGATGTGGGAATGCGCATTTGATCGAATAAAAGCAGAAAATCGTGAAATTAATGATTACGTGAATCGTCATCCTCTAATGAGTCGCGTAACTTTGAATCCTTGTGATGCTTTTTTCGGTGGTAGGACGGAGAATATAGTTACTGAATACGAAATTCAAGAAGGTGAAAAAATCCGATACACAGATATATGCTCTCTCTCTCCATACGTTTGTAACAGAGGTCAATTTCCTATTGGTCATCCGTGCATATTCATTGGTAGTGAATGTGATGCATTGACGCTGGGGGATAATGATAATCTAACGAATGTCGAAGGTTTAATTAAGTGTAGGATTTTACCTTCGCGAAATTTACATATACCATTGTTACCGATCAAAATGCACGGCCGTCTACTCTTCGCACTCTGTCGATCTCGTTGTGAGAAATTACGCCAGGGTGACTGTAATCATGAGGATGTCAAGGATCGCGAATTTACGGGCACGTGGGTTGCTGACGAGCTACGTAAAGCTGTCCAACTTGGTTATCGTGTAATGGAAATTTATATTATTTGGCAATATCAAATGACTCGTTACAATCAAGATCGTGGGACTGGTGGGCTCTTTGCGGAATATGTCAATACGTTTTTGAAAATAAGCAAGAGGCTAGCGGCTGGCTTTTGTGGTGTACTGATGACATTGCAAAAACACAATATATTGATCAATATGAGCGAGACGAGGATATACGTTTGGATAGAGAGAACATTGCTAAGAATGCAGGACTACGTGCAGTTGCTAAGCTATGTTTGAATTCATTTTGGGGTAAATTTGGGTAGCGGAGTAATTTGAAGCAAACAGAAGTTATAAAAAACCGTGAATTGCTTCTAAAACTTCTCACATGTCCGGAAAGAGAGGTAATCAATATATCGCCTGTCAGCGATGAGATTCTATATGTAAATTGGCAGTATAGAGATGAGGCAGTGACGCCTGAACTACAAACGAGTGTTGTCATTGCTGCGTACACGACCGCCCAAGCGCGCCTAAAACTTTACGAACACTTGGAGAGATTGGCTTTACGTTTATTATATTATGATACTGATTCCTGTGTCTTTGTCTCGCATGATAATGCAGAGAACGAATACAGCCCAGTTATAGGATCAAAACTGGGTGATATGACAGATGAGCTTAGAAATTACGGTGAAAATGCTTATATAGAGAGTTTCGTTTCTAGAGGTCCGAAATTCTACGCTTACGGTGTCGTATCACCTGTAGACCAAACAAAAACTGAATGCTGTAAAGTAAAAGGTATAGCGTTAAACTTTTCAAACGGTTTGAAAATAAATTTTGAGAGTGTAAAAAAATTTGATCAATGATGCTTTTAATATTGACAATGATGATCCTAACAACGACGCAGCTGAGTGTGAACGAACAAATAATGAATGTAGAAAAATAAAAATTAAATTTAAAGCCATTCGCAGAACAAAATTGCATGAAGTTATGACTCGAGATGAGTCGAAAACATGTTGTGTAGTATTAAGAAAACGGCGATACATTACACGTACGCATTCTCTTCCGTTTGGATTTAAATCCGCTTAATATTTTTGTAAAAACATTGTACAATATTGTAAAAATAAAAACTTTAAAATTTACTTACCATAACAGTCTTGTTTTATTTATTATTATTATATGTAAAAAATATATAATCTCTTGCAGAGTACGGATGTTTCCAGTACATCTTTAGCATTCGTTCGGAAGGCTGATCAGTCTCCGGTATTTCAGCTAATTTGCCGCTTATTTAGCTTTTTTCTTGTAATTTTAGCTGATTTTGATCCGCGCATTTATCCGCTGATATTTACGTGTGCCGCGCCGCCGCCGTCCCTCCCCCCACTTCTTGCTGCTTGTCGTGTTCTAGACTCTGATGCACAACTATTGGTCGTTTTTATTGCTGATACTGATGGTGATGGTAAGATTTAAGAATCCAGGATGGATACGCGTTTTAAACATCCATTTACGTGTATAGTCAGTGGTCCCACCGGTTGTGGAAAAACTGTTTTTGTAAAACGATTCCTCGAACATCTACCTGCAATGTGTGACGCGGTGTTCGATAGAATATTGCTTTACTACGCATAATGGCAGCCTACTTATGAGACGGAACTTGTACCAGGTGGACATGGTAAAAAAATTATCGAATTTGATGCGAGAATCGTCGAATAATACTATTCTCGATCTCTTCACAAAGGGTAGTCATCATAAAAATATAAGCGTTATCTTTATTACTCAAAATATTTTTCATAAAGGTGTAGGACAGCGTGATATTTCGCTAAACGCTAATTATCGTATAATTTTCAAAAATCCTCGAGATCGTTCTCAGATTCAGTATCTTGCTCATCAAGTTCATTCTGAAGACCCGAAATTTTTGCAAGAAGCGTATTTAGACAGTACTGCAGTCACTCATGGCTACCTTTTACTCGACTTAAAACAAAGCACTAAAGAGGAATTTCGTTTTAGAACATGTGTATTTCCCGATGATAGGGTGCGATACGTGTATGTACTAAAATCAAAATATCGATAAAAAGCTGTGTAATAAGCTGATCAATTACAGTCGCTCTGTAACTATGGCTGCGAAGACATCGAGAAAACGAAAGAAGAGCGGCTGTTTACTATCTCACTTTACCAAAAAGTGTGTAGCAGTTTTAAACGCTCTCTGCCACGCAGATGGGCAACAGCGAGCGGCTCTACTCCGGTCAGCTGATAAAAAACTTATTCAAAGTATATGTGAGTATGCATTAAATGCGTTGCAAGGTATTGTAAAGATTAAAAACTCACACAAATTACGATTAAAAAAGTACAAACACGTATTGCGAAAGTTAGTGACTAAGAGGCTGAGGAAGAAAAATAAGTCGAACGTGGTTCTGAAAATTCATAGTAATTAAAAACATGGAGCGTTCACGTAAAATGGTAATTGTACCAGAAGAAACGTACGACAGAGTAATTCAAGCTTCCTCAGTACAACGACAACAAAATTATATTAATGATAAGAAAGAGCACTTAGAAGAAGACGGCTATGAAGCTGAGTTACGAACTGTACAGACGAAAGGTGATAATCTATCGCGACTCGATGATCAAATGCATGACATTCTTTTTTCTAAAGCTCTCACTGATGAAAGAGAAAAATGTATGAAATATTTACAAATTCTTCGGAGGTATCTCCATTTTAAAAATCTTGAGCGTCCTGAGCACACATCCGATATGTATCATGAGAATGACGAGGACACACGTACACCTCTCTCTGAAGAGTCAATTCTAGACAGTATGCCCAAGGCTTTTGCGCGAAAAGGACGTCTATTGCTTCAACACTCGAAATCGTCTGTATCTGATCGTTTGAGATGGGATAATTCGGGGACTGTTACCCTGGACAACAATGTTATTCCTCAGTCGAATATTATAGAATTAATGGAGGATATTTTGAAAAGTAAAACTACTGATCAAGTGCCTATAGGTAGATTACAACTTGCTAAATTCATAGTATCAAGCGAGACTCCTCTGAAGCTGATTAGTAATCCTCTAGTGCTAAAATTAACTGAAACTTTTAGAGGTGCTGCAAAAAAATTATTGACTCTTAAGAGAAGAAGTTTGATAAATGTTGGTAGACTGGAGAAAGAAGCACGAACACCACAGCACTACGAATTACGTGCGAGAAAAACTGATGCAGACGAAGTGAATAGCAGGCAGAAGAAGAGTGATGTAAAAAATAAGTGGTTGAAGTTCCAAATGTAAAGTGTTAGTATAGCGTAGCGGTAAAAATGTCTTACGAAAACCAATATTACGATACTTCACATGAAGCTGGTTATGCAGGAGCTCGTAATTTGGTTCGTGTAAATGAAAAAAGCAGATCAAAGCAGGATAAAAAAAGAGAGAAAACCCGTATTTACAAATGATTGAGCAATCAAGATACATATACATTACACAGAACTATACGTCGAAAATTCCCCAGATTGAACTAAAATGTTATGAATGTGGATGATTGTTGGGAAGTGGATTTATGTGACATGCAATCTCTTAAAGATTACAACGATGGTTATTGTTTCTTGCTGGTAACAGTAGACATTCTTAGTAAATACGCTTGGGTCGAAGTGTTACGGGATAAAAGTGTTAAAAGTGTTGTAGGTGCATTCGATAGAATTTTGAAGAGATCCGGTGGTCGCTGTCCGGTTCTTGTGCAATCAGACAAAGGAAAAGAGTTGGTAGGATTAGATTTCCAAAATTTTCTTAAAAAGCAAGATATACAGTTTCGTGTGGCCCGCAATCCCGATGTAAAAGCAGCTGTAGTAGAACATTTAAGAAAGCATGTATAGGTATTTTACACACAAAAACACTCACAGATACCTGGATGTAATAGGCAATATTGTGCATGCCTATAACCATACACTACATTTTGGTATAAGAATGATCCCTGAAAAAGTGAATATTTACAATGCAGCTGAAGCTCGAAAAAATGTACAAAAGAGAGCTCTTAATCAACGGAGAGCATCGCGCTCAGCTATATATTCTGCCGGAGATTACGTTCGTATCAGTCGGTCTAAGGGTACATTCGACAAAGGTTATGAGAAGAATTACAGTGAAGAAGTCTTTAGGGTATCTCGTATTTCACGCAGACAAAATTTATACACATACGAACTGACAGATCTACAGGATGAGTTGATTGACGGGTTTTTCTACCCTGAAGAAATGGTACGTGTTGGTGGGGATCGTATTGGACAGGACGAGGAGTTTAAGATCGAACGTATAATACGTAGTAAAGGACGTGGTGCAAAACGTCAAGTTCTGATTAAATGGCTTGGTTATCCAGACATATTCAACTCTTGGATTAAAGCAAGTAAACTTGTGCCTATTTAAACACGGCTTTGTGATGGATTGTGAAAGCTTTTACCTAATTTTACCCAGTAATAGTAGTCTAAAGTATTTCCCTGATAACACGACATCTTGCTTCACTACACACTTATCACATGAGATTCGATTGTATGTATCTTGGAGTATAGGTTTAACTGAAATTCAGTTTTTTATTTTCTACAGCTACTATAGGCGAGAAACAAGGTGCTCCTTTGGATGTTATAGAATTAGAAATGGCTAAGTATTACGATTGTTCTTTTCCACCTCGTTTATACGACAATATTACAGATTTGACACATGCTATAAACCATGTAAATGAAGTGAACAAACATCTGGTGCTTGGACCATCAAAAAAGAAAAGAGGTTTCTATTCTTTAAGAAGAATATGTGAATGCAAAGAAGCTCATTATATTCACTTTAATGAGAAAATTAGACGCATATTCGGTTTTGAGCAAGAAAAATATAGATTAACCGATTCTATATCTATAAATCCTCTTACAGGTGGTGGTGGTAATGGAAAAAGTGTTACGGTTGTTGGAAATAGACCTGCATCTCTAGCCAGAGCCATAGCTGATCAATTCTTCATTTATACAGATATTTGTGTTCCTTACACAGTTGGCGATACTCAAGCTTCTCTTCTTCGCATTGTAACGATCGATAATTCGAAGTACAAGTTGGGTCCAACTATGGTTAAACACTTTTCACCACCAAACTATATTCCGTTATTAAATAACACTTTTCAAAATCTCATAATCGATATAAGAGATCAACACGGTAAGAGTATACCATTTGAGTACGGGACGTTGACGATTACGCTTCACTTTAAGCGTAATCATTAAACATCAGAAATTATCAAGATGGGTCACTACGGTGCATATTACGCTGATCAAATTGGCGGGGGAGGTGTACGTCGTGTATTTTCTGGTGCAAGTTATCAACGAGGACATGGTGGAATCGGTAGCTTCTTGGCTGGGCTTTTTCGCAGAGTCTTACCTTATCTTACTAGTGGTGCTAAAGCGGTTGGTAAAGAAGCTATTCGAACAGGTATGAATGTGTTGGACGACGTGGGGAACGGAGGTATTCATTTCAAACAAGCTGTACGTACACGCGTGCGTGAGTCTGGGCGAAATCTTAAACGTAAAGCAGCTGACGTAGCAGGAAAAGAAAGCGACAGTCTCCCAAGAACCGCTCAACAGCACGCAGCATTAAAAGTGGCAGAGTGAAGAAAAGACGTAGCAGCAAGAAAACAAGTGCTCCACGAAAGGGTAAAAAGAACGTTAGTAGATGTAGAAAGAAAAAGAAGCAAGTTTTGCGAAGTATAACAGATATTTTTGGTCCGAAATAAAAACATCATCATGGCATTTCTACATTCAAATTCGTGCGAGTGCATGAAATCAGAATTGGATTTGTTTACATTACCTCCTACGCAGACATCTCTAGAAAGTTCTCAATTTGTGCATTATAAACCGGTTTCTTCCCTTGGCGACGATGGCCCTTTGGAATTTGTCGTTCCAGGTGACGAAGATTATCTCGATCTTGCACACACCATGCTCTGTGTCCGTGTTCAAATTTTACCCAACATCGCTGCTGATGCAGTCGAGAATAGTAAAGTTGCATCGGTTAACAATTTTTTATACTTTACGTTTAATGAAGTAGACGTGTTCTTCAACCAGAAACTCGTTTCACCACCAAACAATGCCTATCCGTACAGAGCTTATATCGAAACATTATTAAATTATTCACCAGGAACCATGTCCTCACATCTGACAACTTAACTTTGGTATATAGACACTGCAGGGTGCATGGAGTATCTGCCCAATATTCCTAGGACTGATGCAACAGCTAATTTAGGACTCTCAAATCGTCAATATTTTACAATCAACGCCCACACTGTAGATTTAATGGGGTACCTACATTCAGATGTCTTTGATCAAAGTAAATTTTTACTTAACGGTGTTGAACTTCGTCTGCGTTTAGTAAGAAGTAAGGATGCATTTTGTTTAATGGATGCTGCTGCTAACGATAAATTTAGCGTTCATATAAGAGAAGCTTCACTTGTTGTAAGTCGTGTAAAAATAAATCCAGGTATTCTATTGGCCCATGCCAATACTGTCACAAAAGCAACAGCCAAATATCCAATTAATCGTGTGGAGGTAAAACCATTTACTATGCATAGTGGTATTCATGGCGATACACTAGATAACATTATTCTTGGTCAAATACCTAAAAGAATCATAATTGGATTCGTAGATAATCGAGCATTTAATGGTAACAGAAGCTATAATCCATTTAATTTTCAACATTTTTCCATAAATTATCTTTCTCTTTATGTTGATGGTATTCAAATTCCAAGCAAACCGTTACAACCCAGTTTTAATGGAACTAATCCTCTATACTCAGAAGCTTATCATACTTTATTTTCTGGAACTGGAGTACATTTTCTCAATGAAGCTTCAGCTATTTGTCGCACTGATTATAAAAATGGCTTTCGTCTTTTCGCTTTTGATCTGACTCCTGATTTATCTGCAAACGCTTCCATGCACTGGAATCTCATAAAGCACGGAAGTATACGTGTAGAAGTGAAATTTGACGAGGCTCTCGAGTCGACAATCAACTGTATCGTCTACGCCGAATTTGATAACGCGCTGGAAATAGATTCAAACCGTCAAATCATAACGGATTTCAATGCATAAGTGATGATCAGGAGACTGTAGTAATACCAGTGTACATGTCGAGAACGGGTGGTGGTAATGGCGGTAGTGGGGTGAGCAGATATATACAGAGAGCTACGCTCAACTCTCCAATAGTCGACTTTGAGAACGATGGATTGAAGGTGACATCAGTGTAGATCAATTACGTTTCAACCTATATTTTATGTCAAAAGTGGCCATAAGAATATACACTCGTGGACATGATAAAGCAAAATATCTTGAATCAGTGATGTCTTGAGAAATTGTAAACGTCGAAGAAGTGCATGGACCTTCGTTTAATGAACTTAGAGAGAAATATCAACATGTGTTTTCCTGTATACATCACAGTGTGCAAGATAAGAATAAAACTGTGGTTTGTGCTCTTAATCAGGCATACTTATTACGATAGTGGCTGCATTCGTTAGTAGCTGATTATACTAGAACAGAACCTCAAGAACATCCTCAAAAGTTAAGCGATGCTCTTTATGCAAAGTTACATCTTCGTAGACGTACAACTACTTTAAAAAGTTTAAGAGAGAATCAGCAGGCAGAAGAGGAGGTGGAGGCTGGTCAGGACGTGATTGACGGTTAATAATAAAAATGAAGACGCGTCAGTTGATGAGGGCGCTTGCACCACTATCAGCTAAAACAGTCGGAGTGTATGCAGCAGATCGAATTCCAAAAGTGATGGAATACCCAACAGCTATCATAGCCAACACTGATGATCATAAGAAAAAAGGTACACATTGGATAGCTATCTACATAGACGAAAATGGCTACGGAACATATTTCGACAGCTACGGATTACCACCAATCTCTGCACATCATCTTATTCGACTCAAACGAAACTGCACAAGATATCAGTGGAACAGAAAAAAACTGCAAAGCATCGACTCGCAAGTGTGTGGGCAATATTGTCTTATGTTCCTCTATTATATGTGCAGTTTTTCTAATTTATGTACGTTTTGCAGTAACTTTTCACGAAATTCACGAATAAACGACATCTTAGCTATGAAATTTTATACTAAACTTTTACGCAATAAAATTCGCCAGCGTCACCGCCAAAAACATGTAAAAGCATTCGGTACTGAGCATTCGCTTGGATCAGTATTTTGCAATCAAATATGTACTCCGAAACTATGTTCAAATTATTGAAAATAGATATTCTACGTAATTTGTCAAACTTTATGTATTAATAGTATAAGTTTATATAAATAAATTGTACACACGTATATCGTCAAACTTATCATTTCTTCTCCTCAACATATCCTCTTGTATCCTGTATAGCTTTACAATCATTATTCTTAGAATACCCATCACAATTCATATTTCTACTTTTAATCATACACAGGATGTACATGTAATAATATCCGATAAAAATTATCTAAACGATTTTATTTCTTGGTAGTCTTATAAATATAATCACATTATGTACCGTTGGAAGTATAATATTTTATTTGTATTTCATCATCTTGCATGCTCGTATCGCGAAATCGGATATTCGTAAAAACATAGTTATTTTTTCTTTGATATCATTTCGCGGAATACACGTGGAAAATTTTTAACCGTTAGTTTCGATCTCCCCATTCTGACTTATACCTCAAAGTTTTAGTGGAGGGGTTGGCTTTGCCAATGCGTTTATAAGAGCAGGCACAGTTTGGACTCATCTCAGTCGTTAGTTTGCGAATTTACCACGCGTTTCTCGTGGTACTTCATACAGTACAGAGTGCGGTCTTTATTAACCAAGCATGGCTCAATCAAATAAATGCTATCAAGCTCGTATGCTAAATATTTTACCGAGCATGCTGTTGTCTACGAGTTATGCGTTAAACAAGTCCAACACGAAGCGAGTATCCATTGGTTTGGAGTACGAGCACGGTAGTTATCGCGTAATTGTAAAACTGTCAATGTCGACGTCTTATTTCAAATTTATCAAATTTGATAATAACACCTAGATACTTTTCAAGAACTACTTCGATCTCATCAATGCGTATTTCCAAGACGCCTACAGATTTCAAACGAAATATGGCCGACCACCAAAAATGTACTTGGATGGTTATGATCTGATGTTTACGAGTTCCTACAATACGAAAGCCATATTGATCGAAGAAAGACCTGCAGTTGGGGCTTTCTTTAATCACGTAGAAGAGAAAGAAGCAGTTGCAGTTGAAGGTGATCTCCAATCATCTAAAGAAAAGAAGAAACTGAAAACATCCTACTCGCTACCGGCTATCTGTATGCAGAAAGTTATGTTTGATGGGGTAAAACTTCTCTTGCCATGTATTGATGCACATCTTGCTCAACTAGAAAGTTGCGCTGCTAAGGTAAATGCCGTTATCACTTTCATCAAAGAGTACCTAGAAGAATGTATTAGAAAAGACGGTACCCTCGAAGATGCTAAATCAACTATGATGAAGACATATGAAGCGTTTCATCAATACTATACTTTATACAGCGATAATATTAAAATATTTGTTAATGAAAAATTTCTGCAGGATAATGATGTTAGTTTATCAATTTTAAATGTGTTACTCTTAGAAATTGCTGCTTATAAATTACCAATTATATACAACGAATTGTGTGCGTATCTGCTTGAACCATGAAATCGAGAATTATGTTATTCTTTCTTATAACGTTTTGTACACATACTTTTTTACATTATAATAAATCCAAAATAATTGAAATGATGTTTTTTATTGACTATTCTCACCTTTTACCACCACCCCACCATATCCTTGAATTTCTCAATTACAAAATCTATAATCACTATATAATATAAAACACAAGCAAAGCGATTCAGATCTCTCATTATTTATCTTATCCTTCTCAAAGAGACAGCTTATCGCAATATGGATCAATCGCAAGGTAAAGCATCATCGCCCCAGATCGGGGGAAGTAGCAGTAACGCAGACAAAGACCGGACTAATCATGCGAATGGTGAATCGTAGATGTCAAAACATTATATACGGAAATTCTCCACCAACGCATTTTCCTTCCCCGATCGTAAGGAATACAAAAGTTTTAAAGAATAAAGAGATTTTTAAAAACATAAACCGGTTCTTTTGAGGACCACAATATTTTGAAAACGTAGTACAACAAACTATTACCATTAAAATCATCTTTGAACGGCTGCGTCTAAACCGTTAAGATTACCGTCAAGGTTCTAGGTTATGTTGGCGTAAATGCAGATAACATTATTTGCTATCTTTGTTCAACGTAGATAAGATTATGTGTTATCAAAAATCAAATAAAAATCAATAATTAAAAGGTAATTAATAAGTAATACATCTCTGGAATGTGACCTTGAGTCTTATCTTGTAAACATACCATTAAGATAAGGGAAATCACACAAGGATGAACCATTGCCATGTCAAAGATAAGTGGGGGTGAGATTGTTTACATATCTTTTCTGTTTGTTTATATAAATAAACAATTAATAAGTAACACATCTAGGGACTGTGACCTTTAGTCTTATCTTCACAACAAAACATTAAGATAAAAGGGGTCGCGCATGGGTGAGTCATTGCTGCGGCAAAGATAAGAGGTGTTGTTTACATAGCTTATCCATTTGTTTATATAAATAAACAATTAAAAAGTAATTAATACGACAAGTAACACCTCTAGGGAATGTTCTTATCTTGTCAATAAACCATTAAGATAAAAGGGGATCGTGCATGGGTGAGTCATTGTTGCGACAAAGATAAGGAGTTTTGTTTACATGGCTTATCTATTTGTTTATATAAATAAACAATTAAAAAGTAATTAATAAGACAAGTAACACCTCTATGGAATGTTCTTATCTTGTCAGTAAACCATTAAGATAAAAGGGGGTCGCGCATGGTGAGTCATTGTTGCGACAAATATAAGGAGTTTTGTTTACATGGCTTATCTATTTGTTTATATAAACAAACAATTAAAAGTAGTTAATAAGACAAGTAACACCTCTATGGAATGTGACCTTGAGTCTTATCTTATCAACAAACCATTAAGATAACCTTATCGTATCAACATACCATTAAGATTAGATAAGATAAAAGACGTCGCGCAGTGATGACGTAATTTTTTAGTCTTCCCATAACAACTTACTTACAACTGTAACATAACAAGTAAACAACAATTACGTACTATAGCTAATTGTTTCATTTCATAAATAAAAGTCAAATTTCAGCACAAGAAGTAATATATCACTTATTATCCATGCCATTGTAAAATTGTACAAGGAATTCTATTTATATTAATACTTATCCTATAGAAAATCGTACGAAAGTAATAAAACTAAGATACGAACTATATAAACTTGATCCAGATTCTAAAAATATAGTCGTACCTGGATTAATAGAACACTGTCAACAAAGACCACTAGATTTAGAAAACATTTGTTTAGCTGATTTCGCAGCTGAATATGAGTACATTAAAAACAAAAAAAAATAATAATAATAATATTATACTGATTTTAATAATGGCGATGCTTAGGATAATAATGATGAGAATGAAGAAATGACGACTGTAAAAATTATTTAATTGTTAAATCATTGTGGATACATAAAAAAAGTTCAAAAACAAAAATTATTAGATATAGAAAATACAATATACATCAAGATGAATTAAATTACTATCGAGAACAATTAATGTTATATAAACCACGGCGAGAAATTGAACCGAATATTGATGATGCCAAAATGATATACAATAATAACAAAGAATTTATACATCAAAATAAAAAGAAATATATATTCGACACTAAATTTGATTATGATGATATATGAAACAATATTCAATCAGATGAACAAGAAGAACATGTTAATTATGGAGATAAACCATCAGAATTTCTAATATTCGAAGCAGGCAATAATGAAACTGACATAGGAGTTGATATATTAAATGAACCCAGTAAAAAGTCAGAATCATTTATTGTTCCAAAACTTGTAACGGATGAAGAATACGAAGAATTGATTGGAAGTTTAAATAAGAAACAATACGAATATCATATTGACTTATTACATAAAATAAAAACAAAAAATGAACTATTCTTTGATATTATAAATGGAGGTGCAGGAGTTGGTAAAAGTAGATTCATTAAAGCCATTTTACAAGCATTACTTCATTATTATATGAAAATATATAAAGAAGAACCAGATTCATTATTTGTTTTACTTTGTGCGCCTACTGGAAAAGCAGCATTTAATATTGGTGGAATGACTCTTCATTCCGCATTTAGCTTATCGGTCAATCAAATTTCTATGAATCACTTAAATTCAGATACAGCAAATACAATAAATTGCTGCAAAACTAATAAATTAAAAATTGATTATTATCGATGAAATAAGTATGACAGGTCGACGAATGCAAGGTCTACCTAATACATTATTACTAAAAATAACGGCAATATATATTTTAACAAATAATATTGATACTAAAGATGGATTAACTAATGGAGCAAGTGGAAAATTAAGAAACATTACTTACGGACATTACATTTGTTCAAAAACAAAACATAAAATCTAAATACCATTACAAGTTTACATAGAATTCGATGATGATCACGTAGGAAAAAAATAAGGTCTCAATATTATGAAACAATGAAAAGTAAAAATATTCCAATGAATTGGACACCGATTGACAGAATTTCACGAGCCGTAAATATAACAAAATCTGCTGCATTACAAATAAACCGAAATCAATTTCCTGTACAACCTGCAGAAGCAGCGACAAAACATAAATCGCAAGGATCTACATATAAAAATGTATTCGTAAACATAAATCATATTAAAGACAAGCGAATGTTATACGTAGCATATATAGTCGAGTAACTAGTGATTCTGGATTGTATTTACAAGGAGAATACATACCCCACAAAAATATCCTGCCAAAGTCGAAAACGAGATGTTTCGTTTACACAGAGAAAGTCCTTTATAATTAACATTAAACTTCATAAGTGATAAAAAACTTTAAAGACATTGTCTTATATTTATTAAGATTTAAGAAGTTTAAATAAAAATATTGGTTATGTCAAATCTGATAGAAATTTCATGAATAGCAATATAATATTACTTGTTGAAACGTGGACATTAGATAAAGATGTAATAGATATCGATAATTTTACGTTGTGTTACGTAACATACATTAACAAAAGAATTAATAACGAATCTATAAAATGTTTCTATAATTGTTGTATTAACAACAATTTCTAAAAACAAATGTTACCTGTCATTTACAGGAATCAATATTTATGACTATAGTATTATTACTGTTTACAAATCCCCTAAATATCCATCATTTCACTTCACAATGAATTTAATCAATGTTTTTCAAGAAATCAAAAAACAAAATACTTCTAATATTATTTTTATAGGAGATTTTAACATAAACATTAAAAGTGACAATGATAGTGAAACAAAAAATATAATCACGCTATTGCAAAATCTTACGTGAGATCTCAGGTGAAATCTCACCTGAAATCTCACGTGCGATTTTGCAATAGGGCAATATAGTGTTGAATTATAATTTAAGATTAGCACTATCAAAAGAATCTGTGACAACAGATTATTATACGACAATTGATTTGTGCTTTAGTAATATTCCTTTGAACGTACATATTTTTGCAAGTATTTACAGCGATCATAAACCTTTATGGTTTGAATTACAAATACCTCATTTGTAAATGAATAAATAACATTCGAATACGAAATTAATTTTGTTAATGCTTAAATAATTATATCAATGATACGATATAACAAGATAAATAAATACGAATATTATGAAATCATATTTTTTTATGACACAATTTATATTAAAACATATTTTTATCTTATAAATTAAAATTTTTTAAATCCACTGAATTTATAGTTAAAATATTATTCTTTTTAAAAAAGCATGCTAAACTTGCCTGATTTATGTTGCAATACAGGGTATAATAAAAAATAAACAACTAATTAGCGTCTATAAATTCAGTTGATTAATCTTAATATGATTTCATAAAAAATAATCATAATAAACCAGTTATTAATATATATTTAAAGAAAATTTTAAAATCGAAATAAAAACATAATAGAAAGATTATAATTTATTTATAATAATATAACTCAAAGAAATATTATTCTTATTACTATATTTTAAAGAAATACTATACTTAAATACATATTTAAGTACTAGTATAGCCCTGTAATACAACATTTATCAGGAATAGTTTAGTCTGTTTTTTTAAATGGAATAATGTTTTTGCAAAAAAAAGTCTCGTTATTAATTTATTCTAATCGTATCATTAGTAACAATTTTTTCAAATGAATATTAATTTTAAGTTTTAAATAAGATTTTATATGCAACAAATCAATTGTCATATGTAAATAGAAAATTAAAAGATTTACTATATTTAGGGGAGGATGGGGTATTGCCGGTCACCTAAACAAACGTGCTTGTTATTTCCACTTTCAAATTGTTTCTTTGAACTTTAAATAATTATTATGTTAGTTCAAACCATTGACTATAAATATTTATTATTGGTTTAATATAAAAATGTAAGATATCGAAGCTATAAGTCGAAATAAAAAAAGCATTTTGACCGAATTTACTCCACATCAAAGGGTAATACCGGTCAGTCTTGGTACAATTCCGATCACTATTAGAAAGTTACTTTTATAGATGAAAAATTTCATTAAATCAATTATATGAACTTTCATATGATCCGTCGCATTATTATTCGCACTTACATAGTGAAACATATAATAACATAAGCTCTGTTCAATCAAAAACACTTAAGCAAAGTTACCCTACCTGAGAGCGCAGTGGAACGTTTTCTTAGCCTCACTTTCGGGAGCGTCATATAAATAACATTGTGACCGGGATTACCCCCATTCTGCTTAGTAATTTAAATTGAAATGACAAAAAAGTAATAGGTTTATACTCTTTTTTCTTCAATACTTCGTATTCTTAGGTTGTTCAAATTAATAAAGATGCAAAAAATAACTGCATAAAGCAACAAATAATATGCATAAAAGCTTATTTTATAGACCAGATTTTTTATAAGAAATATAGGCCTACAGTTTGATTGTATATAATTCTTTAATAAAACTGAATAGAAGGTTGCTTGAACATTAGATTAATTGCATTTTATGTTGCGTTTGATATACTATTCGAATTATTACCTAAAAATGTTTAGATTATTGAAAATAAGGGTGACCAGAATTAGCCAGTGACCGGCATTACCCCGTTCACCCCTAGTACAAAAGTATTTCTAAATATATAATTTCAGTTAATTACTATTTGAATGAAATTCAGTAGTTTTAGTTCGATTGTAAAATTAACAAATCTGAAAAAACTAATGAGATTCATAAGAATATACATTCTCAAACAGGACTACTTAATAAAATATTATTATATAAGGTTCGTATGTAATTAATAACGTAATAAAATATCAGATATACAAGTGTAAAGAATTTTTACTAATATTTCTTTAATTTTTTACAATATTTACGTAATAATATATAAGTTTTTAATTACGTTCTTTCAGAAAATAATGTGTTCCAATGAAACCTAATAGTTTTATTTAGATTGTAAAATTAACAAATCTGAAAAAATTAACGGGTTGCATTAAATTATTTATTCTTCAATATTTAATAGGCATAGTATATTAAGTATTATTAAATATTTATTAATATAATGCTAGTAATTTAATTAACATGATTTATTAATTGTAGGCCCATAAGTTTAATGTAGGCTTTTATTTGTAAATATTATCACTACCTGAATAATAAAATGTTGTGTCATGACGAGCCACTCATCATATTAATATACGACGATAATATACGATAATTTCACCTCTTTGTAACGGCCAGAGTAGGTACGTACTTGGTTAATTGACACGGATATAACGGCGATTATCTCGAAAGTGTTTGTTCGCAGCCGTTTTAATCTTTCTCCAATAAACGTATACGGCTTCCCAACGTCCCAGACTATCAATTTTCGTAGGCAACGTTTCCGAATATCCCCGATATTCCGAGAGCGTCGGTTATCGGTTTCCCTCATCGTCACTTTTTCAAGGATCTTTGATCAGTTTGTGGATTACGTAGGAAAAACTTCGTCAGCAACGTAATTATTTTTTTCAAATTTTTTAAATTTAGTGGTTGTATCAAGGTGAATGTCGTACGTTATACATAGAAGTAATTTTGTCATAAATGCCTGAACGTAAACCACGTGTTTTACCAACCAAGTATTTTTAGTTGAGTACATTCAAATAAAATTATTTTTATTATTAAGCGAGTATAGTAAATACTTTTTTAAATGCTTGAAATATGTGGTGCTTTGCTTGTATGCTTTTTTTACAATTAAAATTAGAAAATAAGGTTTTTTTAAGTCATTTTCTTGTTTATGATGCATATTTTGCTTTCTATTAACATACGATATACTTAAAACAATTATTTGTTTATATGTTGTAAGTACATGCAAGTTTAGAATAAAAGATACAGGGACTTAAGAAAAATAAAAGTTACTGTAAGTGCAAAACAGTAAAGTTTATGTGTAAATGTAAATACATCCCAAAATATCTTGCTCTGTCCAGATTTGCAGATAGGTAAATGGGCCCTTGGTATGAGGTTCATGATGTCAGAAATAATCAGGAATGTTTTCAGAGAGCGGAAGGTCATCTTTCATCTGATGCTGACACGCTAACGTCGCTTTTTTATAGCAAGGTAGACCTTCCGCTCTCTGAAAACTTCCTAATCTTTTCCAACATCATGAACCTCATACCAAGGGCCTATATACCTATCTGCAAATCTGGACAGAGCATCAGTACTGAGATACTGACATTTAAAGAAAATAATTTTGCATTTCGAACAAAATCTCAGCACAGTTTGCTTATCCAGACCCTAAACTTAATACTTGACCCCTTGGTGAGTGCATTCATGATGTCTGAAGTGATCAGTAAGTTTTCAGAGAGCGGAAGGTCATCTTTCATCTGGTGCTGATACACTAACGTCGCTTTTTGATAGCAAGGTAGACCTTTCGCTCTCTGAAAACTTCCCAATCTTTTCCAACATCACGAACCTCAAACTAAGGGCCTATATACCTATCTGCAAATCTGGATAGAGCATCAGTACTGAGATATTGACATTTAAAGAAAATAATTTTGCATTTCGAACAAAATCTCAGCACAGTTTGCTTATCCAGACCTCACACTTAATACTTGATCCCTTGATGAGTGCATTCATGATGTCAGAAATAATCATGAAGTTTTCAGAGAGCGGAAGGTCATCTTTCATCTGATGCTGGCACGCTAACGTCGCTTTTTGATAGCAAGGTAGACCTTCCGCTCTCTGAAAACTTCCCAATCTTTTCCAACATGATGAACCTCATACCAAGGACCCATATCCCTATCTGCAAATATGGACAGAGCATCAGTACTGAGATACTGACATTTAAAGAAAATAATTTAGCATTTCGAACAAAATCTCTGTACAGTTTGCTTATCCAGACCCTAAACTTAATACTTGTCCCCTTGGTGAGTGCATTCATGATGTCTGAAGTGATCAGTAAGTTTTCAGAGAGTGTAAGGTCATCTTTCATCTGGTGCTGATACGCTAACGTCGCTTTTTGATAGCAAGGTAGACCTTCCGCTCTCTGAAAACTTCCCAATCTTTTCCAACATCACGAACCTCAAACTAAGGGCCTATATACCTATCTGCAAATCTGGACAGAGCATCAGTACTGAGATACTGACATTTAAAGAAAATAATTAACATTTCGAACAAAATCTCAGTAGAGTTTGCTTATCCAGACCCCAAACTTAATACTTGACCCCTTGGTGAGTGCATTCATGATGTCTGAAGTGATCAGTAAGTTTTCAGAGAGTGGAAGGTCATCTTTCATCTGGTGCTTACACGCTAACGTCGCTTTTTTATAGCAAGGTAGACCGAAGTTTTCAGAGATTGGAAGGTCATCTTGCATCTGGTGCTTACACGCTAACGTCGCTTTCTTATAGCAAGGTAGACCTTCCGCTCTCTGAAAACTTCCTAATCTTTTTCAACATCATGAACCTCATACCAAGGGCCTATATACCTATCTGCAAATCTGGACAGGGCATCAGTACTGAGATACTGACATTTAAAGAAAATAATTTAGCATTTCGAACAAAATCTCAGCACAGTTTGCTTATCCAGACCCTAAACTTAATACTTGACCCCTTGGTGAGTGCATTCATGATGTCTGAAGTGATCAGTAAGTTTTCAGAGAGTGGAAGGTCATCTTTCATCTGGTGCTTACACGCTAACGTCGCTTTTTTATAGCAAGGTAGACCGAAGTTTTCAGAGATTGGAAGGTCATCTTTCATCTGGTGCTTACACGCTAACGTCGCTTTTTTATAGCAAGGTAGACCTTCCGCTCTCTGAAAACTTCCTAATCTTTTTCAACATCATGAACCTCATACCAAGGGCCTATATACCTATCTGCAAATCTGGACAGAGCATCAGTACTGAGATACTGACATTTAAAGAAAATAATTAACATTTCGAACAAAATCTCAGTAGAGTTTGCTTATCCAGACCCCAAACTTAATACTTGACCCCTTGGTGAGTGCATTCATGATGTCTGAAGTGATCAGTAAGTTTTCAGAGAGTGGAAGGTCATCTTTCATCTGGTGCTTACACGCTAACGTCGCTTTTTTATAGCAAGGTAGACCGAAGTTTTCAGAGATTGGAAGGTCATCTTTCATCTGGTGCTTACACGCTAACGTCGCTTTTTTATAGCAAGGTAGACCTTCCGCTCTCTGAAAACTTCCTAATCTTTTTCAACATCATGAACCTCATACCAAGGGCCTATATACCTATCTGGAAATCTGGACAGAGCATCAGTACTGAGATACTGACATTTAAAGAAAATAATTTAGCATTTCGAACAAAATCTCAGTACAGTTTGCTTATCCAGACCCCAAACTTAATACTTGACCCCTTGGTGAGTGCATTCAAAATCTCAGTACAGTTTGCTTATCCAGACCCCAAACTTAATACTTGATCCCTTGATGAGTGCATTCATGATGTCAGAAATAATCAGGAAGTTTTCAGAAATCGGAAGGTCATCTTTCATCTGATGCTGGCACGCTAACGTCGCATTTTGATAGCAAGGTAGACCTTCCGCTCTCTGAAAACTTCCCAATCTTTTCCAACATCATGAACCTCATACCAAGGACCCATATCCCTATCTGCAAATCTGGACAGAGCATCAGTACTGAGATACTGACATTTAAAGAAAATAATTTAGCATTTCGAACAAAATCTCAGTACAGTTTGCTTATCCAGACCCCAAACTTAATACTTCACCCCTTGGTGAGTGCATTCATGATAAAAAAATTATATTTAAGTAAAAACAAGGTGTCCGGAATTAAAGGGTTAAAGACATTTTCATATTTTTATGAGTACTTAATCTACTTTCAACAATGAAATATGATCATTATAGGGACTGTTAACAATGTTTTAATTTCAATATTAATTTTTCTTAAAAATGCTTACATTTGAAAAAAATTTTCAATCTACGAAAATTATTCATTTTCTAACAGGGTATTTAATTTTATCTGTCGGAAACAGATTTTCAAATAATAATAATTATTTAACAATAAATTATTTTATTTTTAAAAGACCCTAATATCCGTTACCAATTGACTAATTTGCGGGTGTTATAAAGAATATCCATAGCGAATATTCTTTATAACACCCGCAAATTAATAAATTATTTTACAAATGCAGATTCGTCACATCCGGACCATAAATTGCCTGCAAAACCAACGCTGGGGATTTTTATCCGATTCATTTGAAAGTAACACAATACCTGGTAAAAGGAATAATTATAATTTTTTTTTTTTCAAAAAAAGTTAGATTCTTTTTTTTATATCTTATTAGGGAAATAATTTTTCTTATTTTATTTATAGTTTTCATAAAATTAATTTTTACTTCTATTTTTCATTAAATTTCGTTACGTATATTTTCCAGTGGCAGGTATGTCAGAACCAGAAGCTGATTCTTTGACAAAATCTAATAGTATTATTTCCGATCCTGATATCGATAGTTGTAACGTGGCAAGTTACGACGGCTTATTATTTCGACTTCTCTCGACACTTTACCAATTTTGTATGTTAATGGGCGCCAGGTAAAGCGCGGCTAACTCGGCACGATCCCTTTCCCAGAGGAAGTTCCGTGAAGAGGAAAATCAGGAAGTAATAATTTTATAATAAACACTCATACATTTTCTCTTTAAATATACCTAAGCTTTATTACATTTATAGACGCACGGTTGCTACATTTACACTCTTCGCGCGATGTCTCTCGGTCGCTATCCAATATGGCTACGTTACCCCTCGCACGCGTCTCTCGAGGCGACCAAATCACCACGTTTTCCCGAGTTTCCCGAGTCACCCAAATTTTTCCCAAATACTGTCCGTAAATCTACCGTTGGCCCGACGCGCACTGATTTTATACCCTGGTGTCTCACCACCGCGAATTTAATTGTCTAACCCCGAGCACCGGGCGACGATGCCCAATAATTATTCTACTCGATTTTAATTGCAAGTGCCGAGGGAAGCTCGACAATTCCAATCCACTCACCGTCGATAAATCGGGCACGCCTCGCGATGCTCCTCACTCGTTGGTCGCAATGTCGCCGGGTAATGTTCCCTCAAAATATAACTCTCGATGAGTGCGTTAACGTAGTTGACGGGCGGACGGGCGATATATATCAGAACGTGTCTCTCTACGCTCGGACGGGCAGGCCAATTTCTCAGTGCGTCTGTGTTCGCTGACGGGCGGGCAGTCAATTCCCAAAATCGGAGAGGGCGGAAATCTCTTCCAAAATTTTCGCTCTTCTTGTCGAGCAACTTCAGCCCACACACTTGTTGCTTCCGCCCCTTTCTTTACGGTGATTGGCCTTGATTTTCCCTAGATGCGAAAATCAAGGCCAAGTCTGCGGTGATTTGAGTCGCTAATTATCATTGGCCCGCTCCGCGAATGCCGCCCTGTCCATGCAGCGTGGGCAATATGAATTGCTAGATATACACGCGCGGGCAACCCGGCGTGTATATCTATATCGGGTGCTTTCGGTTTTGTCGATGCCGGACCATCACAGTTGGCAGCGGCGACGTGCGCGCGTCGGCCTACGCTAGGATAGGCCGGCAGCTTCATGCGGCTCGCGGCGCGGCGGCTGCTAGCTCTCCCCTTTGTCGACAGCCGTGTCGGTATCTCTCTCTCTCTCTCTCTCTCTCTCTCTCTCTCTCTCTCTCTCTCTCTCTCTCTCTCTCTCGTGGCTACAGCAGAGATGGTGTGCCTCGAGGAAGCCGCCGCTGATGCTGTGAATCCTTTCTCCTCCCGCGTCTGCGTCCATCGGGAGAGAGGGCGGTCGCGCGCGCGTGTGTGTATGTGTGTGCGTGGCAGTGGCTCAGCATCCTCGAGAGGCGAGGAAAAAAGAGCAAGTGAGAGAGAGAGGGTCGCGCGTACAGTGTGAAGTGGTGTTGGTCACGTGCATGTGTGTGTAGGCTCGTTGTCGTTATGGGTGTATGCGTGTGTGTGCCGGTCTGCGGCTTTCCTCGGTCGCTACTCCTTATCCATTTTCCCCCAACAAATAATAACAATTCCCCCCATTAATAACAATTATTTAATATAAAAATGCTCGGCTCTGGTGACGGGTGACTTGGTCGCGATTGACTGCCCGTGTTTAATATCATTGGGACGTGAAATACACGTCTCATAGTATACAAAACACTGACAATCCTGATGAAGTTAACAACAAGGAAAAGAATTGCAATGGTATGAATTAATAGCTATTACTAAAATTGGATCCATCAGAAAATGTTTACTCGAGTCATGTGAGGGCGAGAAATAAGTTATACGATTATCGTCTCTATTACATGCGTTTTTTTCTAACTACTGCCTAAAATCGAAAATTTTACGCATACTTAACAGGTTCAGCGCGGCTAATGTATATGCCGATATTTTTGCAATTTCGTAGAGAATTTGTTTAATTGTGTACAGAAAATAAAATATTAATGTCGTGAATTAATTTTGAAATCTAGGTAATAAAGTTGACGATTGCAGAAACTAATTGAGAATTTTCTTTTTGTATGACAATATAAATTGCCTAAATTTATTTAACAATTCATGAGTCATTTTTTGGATCATGTAGCGCTGAACCTGTTAATACGCAAAAGAATACTTTAAACTTAATTTTATATATTTCTTTCTTAAATTAACCATAATTAGTATTTATTATTTTCGATCGATTCTAGTAATACAACTTCAACTGCAAAAAATAGTAAGTTTTTATTATATTTTATAGATAATAATAAAAGGACATTTAAGGAATACATAAAGGAATTATTTATCATTTTTTTTTGTTTTGGTTAGATAAATTGTCCTTATTAGCATTAGAAAAAATAAAAAAACTAGGGAAAACTATTGTACGAAAAAATAAAGCAAAGGAGTTATTACTAAAAGAAATAGTAAATGAAAGTCGTACAGAGGATGTTGATGATGATGAGGAAGATGAAGAGATTTTACCTATTACGACAGTAGATGATTTACAAAAGTTCAATACACTTTTAACGAATGACTCGAATTATAGGAAAAAATTCGTACGTATTTATCATGCGATTTTTTTAAAATGTTGGAAATTTTCTTTATTTTTATTAAACTTTTTAATTTTATTATGTTGACAGAAAACTATGATGCAAAAAATTGATGCAAAAATATGACCGACGAACTTGCTATACAGTATTCCTATTCAAGACAATCGAGAGGTCAAAAACAACATTACAAAACGCTGCCTTTTAAACATCTAAAGATATACAAAGTTTTAAGAGGTAATTCGAATTTGACGTCCAAACTTACATTTTCATTTATAAATATTAAATATGATTTACAGATGCAATTGTCTCGAGTAAAGTCACTTACTCCGAGAACGATTTAAAAAAAAAACGTGAGTCGCTGGCTCAATTGTGCGAAGAGCCGAGTTGAAAAGAAAAAAGAAAATCTTGAAGAAATTGAAGATTAGGAGTAAAATCTGTTACGTGTCAATTATTCTTTGGATTATCAGCTTGAAATTTAAAATACACTATTCAAAACTAAGTTTGAACTGTTGAAATGTTATTTATAAGTAGTCAATATGTATTCTTCTCTAATTTGATACTGTTAAAAAAATTTTGTGAAGCTGCAAGCAAATCAGCTTTAAACGAGAGATTGACTCATCTAGTCTAGAAATGTTACTGTGACAGTTTTATAATATTAGGGGTTATTTTCTACAATATTTGAGCAAAACAGTTTATGTATAGTATGGTATTATGTATTAGCTTTAAAATGATATAATATTTATAAAAAGTATTATTTTCATGCTTCCAGCAGATTATTTTATAAGTATCTTGTGTTAAGCACTTATCGGTTCAACTGAAAGTGAGAGATTTACGTTAATCTTAAAATTACTTTTAAAATAATGACATTTTGATAAAAAAATAGCTAAAAACATACCGCTTCCCAAGTAAAATATTATTTCAGTATTTATCTTAAGCTGAATATCAAGCGAATCTCTTTAAGTTAAAAGATTAAGGTTACGCCACTAGTCGTAAAACTTAAGAAAAAGATAGTATCTAACACGTCGATCGCCGATATAAACTATATTTTTAGTTAGTTAAATCGTACAATATCATAATAATAATCATAATATGTTATAATCGTAGCAAATAAGCTTCAAATAGGATATTTTGAAAATGTTTCTATTTTTCATACATGAAAGAGAAATCAAGCGATAGAGATAAGTAGTTTTAAAGCTACCATAAACTGCACTTATTGAATAGATGTATTTTTTTCAATAAAAATATAAGAAAACAAGTATTGGCATTACAATCGACTTTTAAATATTTTATGACATTTTAATGAATTTAAAAAGAATTCTTTGTAAGTGGCAAGAAGGCAAATCATCAAAAGCAATTGAAGTATTAAAAAAGAACTCTTTATTATTATATGATGTGTTGCGTTTTATTACAAAATAACTCTTTTTTATTTAAAAAATTTAAAAAGAATCCTTCGTAAGTAGCAAGAATGTTTTGCAAATCATAAAAAAAACAATTTAAGTATTAAAAAAGAACTCTTTATTATTATATGGTGTGTTACGTTTTATTACAAAAGAACTCTTTTTTATATCTATTTAATTTCTTTTAAATTTCTGAATAAAGTTGCTAGAAATAATTTTTTCGTGAAAGAATTCTTTTTTAATTCTTAATAAATGACTATGTAACGGACATTCGTTAAATCTTATTGTAATTAAAAAAAAATTTTTATAAAAAGAGAATTTTAAAAGAATTCTTTCAGAACTTTTAGAATAATCCTATTGCTTGTTGGGAAAGCATCATAGATGCAGATCACGAATTTTGATGAAGCTGTGCAAAGTGTTTTTTGGTACCTAAATACGATGCTCAGTACCCAGTTTGATCGCATAAACTACTGTGCAGAAGATACAGTGTATCTCATTATTATATTGCTAGTATACCTACCTATATATATATATATAAAACGTCTGAAAAACGATAATATGCTTTTTCTCTGAGTTATTACGTCTTTCTGGTCGAAGCAGACGACTGGCTTACACTTTCATTTAATAAAGTATGTAAATAAATCTTACAATTATTACGAAGCATACGTATTCCGTTGTTTAACCGTTAATTGAAAGTTTTTGTTAAATTTACAATGATAATTAGATTCATCTTTTAACACTAACCATAATTAATTACAAAACGATTTTTGTATGTCAATTAGAATCGGATAAATCGTGCGGTAATAAATTTTTAATGTGCCCAGTAGTTTTATCTGACTAGCGCGAGGATTGCCGTGCCGCGACTGACTTTGTGCATATTATGTGACATCACCGTTTTATATTTAAGTAATTTGTTGTAACATTCTTAAATATCATAAATGTTCTCATATAAAGTTATTTAATTTTTTACATATAGTATATTTCAACGTATATATTAGTGTATACCTCGTTATAAAATATTTCGGGAACGAACAAAAACAGGGGGTTGGAGGGGGGGGGGGGGCTTGGCAAACGGCGGACAACTTTTATGAGACTTTATGACATAGCCATTCATTCTACTCCGTTCAAATCTCATTTTGACGCACATCTGCAGAACACACACTTAAAACAATAGACTAGACTAAACCAATGTCAGTACCCAATTTTATTTTAAGACACTTCTACATTATCCCTTCTTCTCCACTTTTGGATTCATCGACACTTTTAAAAATAGATAAAACTGACAGATTTGGTTCCAACCGCCGATTCAGCAACAAGTCAAAGTTATATTCTTTACTTCGATTTACTAAAAATTTAAAGACATTCTTTTTAATACGTTAACAATATTTAAAACGTTGTTTTGCTTTTAGTATTTACGTTTAATTGTGAAATTTTGTTAAATGTATTATACTCATATATATATATATATATATATATTACAAATAAAACGTATTAACGTACAGATGCTGCATCGCCACATGTTACGGCGCAAACCGTTGTATAAAGCTCTTTTTCTCTCTCTCTCTCTCTCTCTCTCTCTCTCTCTCTCTCTCTCTCTCTACAGTTATAGCCATAACCTGTCGTGCTACCGGCACGACTGTTGCGCCGCACTCACGCGCCTGCGTGCTAGAACAAGAGAAACGTCCTAGTTGCAAGAACTGTCATTGTGCGCGGAGTCCATTTAATTTAGCGAGTGTTAGTGATTTTCTGATATTACCAAGTTTATTGTTTAATACCTCCGCGCCGTAAATGTATTAAATATGCACTAAAACAGAATATATCCGAATCCCAAATTCGTCGGGAAAAGTTAACGGCAGCGTGTCAAACGGACCCAATTTTAGCTATGATGTTAAAAGACAAAGTAATGGTTTTCCAACACAGTGTCGAACGGCGTGTGGTGTGATATTGATGAAGATGATTTGATAGTATACAACAGCGAGGTTAAAGTAGTATTCATATCTTTAACTTCGTCTGACATATCAAGTATACCAAGCACTTCAACTTTCAATCTTGCAAATTTGAAAGAAGATGATGCTGTAGAGATGAATGTTAAAGTATTATACACTAAAGCGTCATGAAATTGTGAAGATGAAACTGAGACGCCCAATCCCAAAGATTCGTCCAGTACTATGGAAATTAATCTAAAAAAATAAAAGAAAACACTAAAATAACCGATTCATGAATTTTCTCATAATTATAAAAGTACTTAAAATTACTATTTTTCATATTTGATAAATTTCTTTCCTTAAATCAATTAAAGAAAAAAAAGTGTGGTAAAATGAACAGATTTTCGTGGTAAAATAGACACTTTTATTTATTTATATATATATATATATATATATATATATATATATATATATATATATACGAGGGTAGTTCAATAAGTCTTTAGAATGACTAACAGATGGCGCGCGAATCGCTCCAAATCATCTGTTTTCAGTCAGCACCACTCCCGACTAGATATATGGTACAGTCACAGTCCACATCTTCTGAGTTTACGTGTTTTTATAACCAATTGAAAAAAAAAATTGCTTGTTAAGAAAAATGGAAAAAAACGAGTTCAGAGCGGTAATTAAACATTTTCATTTAAAGGGTTTAACTCCATATGAGATAAAAAATGAATTGGACTCAGTTCATGGCACATCTGCCCCTGCCTTAGCAACGGTTTATAACTGGGTAAATGAATTTAAGCGTGGTCGTACATCAATAAGTGACGAACCACGTTCAGGAAGGCCCGTAGAAGCAACTACTCCCGAAATCATCAATAAAATCCACGATATGGTGTTGAAGGATAGAAGATTAAAAGTGCGTGAGTTAGCTGAGGCCACAAGGATATCTATAGGTGCAGTTGTTTCAATTCTACATGAAAAATTAGGCATGAAAAAGCTATCGGCAAGATGGGTGCCGTGTTTGCTCTCAGCTGAGAATAAACGCAATAGAGTGGTCGCCTCTGAGGCTCTTTTGGCGCGCATAAGTCGGAATCCTGAGGAATTTTTTCGTCGATTTGTGACTGTGGATGAAACATGGATACACCACTACACTCCTGAGACAAAGGAACAATCCAAACAGTGGATTTCCACAGGCGAACCAGCTCCAAAGAAGGCAAAGACCGTAAAGTCAGCTGGTAAGGTTATGGCTACAGTTGTTTGGGATGCACGTGGAATTATACTTATTGACTGCTTGGAAAAGGGTAACACAATTACTGGTGAGTATTATGCATCATTATTAGAGCAGCTGAAAGAAGAAATTAAAAAAAAACGACCACATTTGGCGAGAAAAAAAATTCTCTTTCATCACGACAACGCCCGAGTTCACACATGCTTCGTTTCAATGGCTAAAATTGAAGAACTAAAATTCAAATTGGTCGAACACCCACCGTATTCACCAGATTTAGCCCCCAGTGACTTTTTCTTATTTCCAAACTTGAAAAAATGGCTCGGTGGACAGAGATTTACGGACAACGAAGACGTCATTGCCTCTGTAAGTGCTTATTTTGAGGAACTTCCGAAAACGCACTTTTCTGAAGGATTGAAAAAACTTAAAAAGCGATTGACCAAGTGTATAGAGCTCCAAGGAGATTATGTTGAAAAATAAAAAAAAATTTACCCAAAAAAAATTGTTTTTATACTTTATTCTAAAGACTTATTGAACTACCCTCGTATATATATATAAGATATTGATATTGAAACCGTATATACTTGCATAATTTAAGTATTCAGTCCTAAATCTGTGGAAATACTGTACAATTTTTATATTGTAATTACAAAATCAAAAAAAAATTGCACTTACTAAAACTTATTTGAAATGTATGTAAAGCTAAATTCATCAAGCAAACAGTTGCTGAGTGTTGGAAGACTATGTTACATCGTGCGTAAGCAATAAATTGCGCGAAGTTAATACGAAATTAAATCGCGTTCGCTTCTGGTTTTGGTCAATACTTGCGTAATTTACTTGGGAGTCGAGGCATTAGCAAAAGCAGGACAGAGAAAATGACATTTAATATGATAGTGTTAAAAATAGGAAGTGCGAGTTTGCGATAGGATCGGAGACGCTGGTGAGGTTATTAGGGACTTATGTTGTGTGTGTGATTAGGCCTTGGTTCCTTGTAGTCGGCTCGGCTGGGCTGCGCTGCGCTGCGTGCGGTCTTGTACTCGAGATAGTGGCGGGAGATATGAATGGGAGCGCAGGTAGGTACAGTGAATAAATAAGCGCGAACAAATAGGTTTAAGAGCAAGCTTATTATATAAGAGGCGCAAAGTTATAATAATAAGGGCGTGTCCCTTTCACAAGTGAAAAGTCAAATAATAAACTAGTACGTACGTGCTTAAGCTCAAATTTTGATTGCGAAGGCATTATGCTGAAGGCAAAAGTGTGAAGGCAAATGGTGAGGAGCCATGGGAGACTATGCCTTTTATAACCTCGTGGGCGTCGCATGCTTAGCCTAAACTAGGAATTTATTATGCGTACTCGAGGAGGGGGCGACAAAGGTATAGAGTCGCGGAAGGGAATTCGGGAAATATTGGGGTGGATAAGTGTGTCATCCTGGAGTATGAGCGTAGGTTAATAAGTAGGATTCAGTACGGTAAGATACATATAGCTTGACGACGAGAAGTTGTATGCTAGGCAATGATCTAGATGTAACATCTATGACAGCCACTACGTACTTAGTCAAAATTCACTTATTGCAGGCTTAAAAATCCAATTCTCAAACATTCTCCTTCTGACTATCAGAGAATCTTCAAGATACGTTTGTACCTTGATTACGTGCAACACTTATTTGAATAATTAAAAAATTTGAGTTTTTGGAAGTAAATAAAGTTAATTATTTTAGATTAGAATAAGAAAATTCCAAAAAAAATTCAGACTTTTTTCTTCAAAATCTCATATTTTTTAACTTTTAAAACAAGTGTTGCACTTAGTCAAAGGTAGAAACGTATCTTAAGTATTTCCTGAAAGTTGCAAGGATAATGGTTTAGAATTGGATTTTTAAGCATGCGATAAGTAAATTTTGACTGAATACGTACTCTGTCATAGCCATTGAACACTCACCAACTGTTTGCTAGCTGTATCTAGCTTTACAACCTTTCAAATTATTGCAATTTTAGAAGCTCTTTACTAAGTGCAATTTATTTTTAGGATAAGAAGATAGGAGAACAGAAACAGGTGGACACTAAAAGACATAAAAGAAAATAATATTTTTCCACGAAAGTAATAAATCTAAACACATCCGTGCTTCCACCTTTAAGTTTTGATCTAAATAACCGGATTCAAAACAACGGTGTTGTTCATTCCCAGCAACATTTAATGTAGGGGGGTGGATGGATGGATGGATGGATGGATGGATGGATGGATGGATGGATGGATGGATGGATGGATGGATGGATGGATGGATGGATGGATGGATGGATGGATGGAAGGATGGATGGATTAAGTGAGTGAGTGAGTGAGTGAGTGAGTGAGTGAGTGAGTGAGTGAGTGAGTGAGTGAGTGAGTGAGTGAGTGAGTGAGTGAGTGAGTGAGTAAGTGAGCGAGCTTTATTAAATTAATATTAAATTTAATTATTAAAAAAATTTATTAAATTAAAAAATAAATAAATAAACAAACAAACAAACAAACAAACAAACAAACAAACAAACAAACAAACAAACAAACAAACAAACAAACAAACAAACAAACAAACAAACAAACAAACAAACAAACAAACAAACAAACAAACAAACAAACAAACAAACAAACAAACAAACAAACAAACGAACGAACGAACGAACGAACGAACGAACGAACGAACGAACGAACGAACGAACGAACGAACGAACGAACGAACGAACGAACGAACGAACGAACGAACGAACGAACGAACGAACGAACAAACAAACAAACAAACAAACAAACAAACAAACAAACAAACAAACAAACAAACAAACAAACAAACAAACAAACAAACAAACAAACAAACAAACAAACAAACAAACAAACAAACAAACAAACAAACAAACAAACAAACAAACAAACAAACAAACAAACAAACAAACAAACAAACAAACAAACAAACAAACAAACAAACAAACAAATAAATAAATAAATAAATAAATAATATAGCAATGTGTTAGGTTGGATAATTTTTACTCTTGACGATTATTAAACTTTCTTGTTATGTACATAATATAATTAGGCATAAAATTAAACATTTAAGCTGTTATTAGAAAATATATACTCATTAACATTATTTTAAATTTTCATACTAGACAACCTTTTTTATACCCCCTTAAATATATTTTATGTAATGCACTAATAATTTATTAACATTTGTCTATTTGTTACAGGTCTATAAAAGTTGAGCAATTTATAGACTCTGACATTAAGGGAGCAGGCCTTGGTTAAACCCTAAAAAAGACTTTTTTCCACGATTCTACACAAATCTTTATGTTGAAAAGCATCATTCTGAAAATTTTTTTGCTATCAAAACAGTTTCCTCTTAAGGTATCTTTTGCTATGGCCATAAATAAGTCACAAGGGCAGTCGTTAAAAAGACAGGGATTGACTTGAGCGAAAACTGCTTCTCAGATGGACAGTTCTATGTGGCATGCTCCAGAGTTCACCTAGCAGTTTAGTTATCTTTGTACATAACGGAAGAACCACTAACGTGGTCTATAAAGAAGTGCTTCGATAAGTAAAACATTTAAATGTTTTAAGCATTTAAATATATGATACTGCTAATCCTAAAACTGCTATATCAATTAACACACACGCACCATTATCAAATAACAGATATCATTACATTTTGAGTTCCACGTACTATTAGCACGTGTGATGCCATGACGGGGGATGCTAGCATGCTGATATATAATCATATGTAGCCGTATGCGTTTTAAGCTGAAATTTGATAACATATTTTTTGTCACACATGCACGATTTACGCGTCTTTCGCACTTATTAAGCAGGCTTAAAGTGACCATTTCTCGACCGTCAAATTACGTAGCGCAAAAGAGATTTTGAAGAAATAGGTCAATGTATTATTATTATATGTAGGAGCATAAATGATCATATATGATGTGTCACGTCCCAAGTATCGATCCACAACAACTTTCGTCGACAAAATCCACATACGACAAAAGTGAGGTATCATACATAAACTAACTTATCGACCTTCCCTATTCAGCCAGTATCCTACCTTACCTACCTCATACTCCACGATGACACACTTATTCACCCCAATATTTTCCGAACTCCCTTCCGCGACTCTATAACTTTGTCGCCTCTACTTGAGTACGCATAATTAATTCTTAATTTAGGCCAACCATGCGACCTTCGAGAGGTTATATAAGTCATAGCCCCGATGGCTCTATGCCATTTACCCTCGACTTTTGCCTTCAGCCTTTAGCCTTCTGCATTCAAACTCTGAACCGTAAGCATGTAAGCAACAGTTTGTTATTTGACATTTCACTTGTAACAGAGACACGCCCTAGTACTTAACTTAGTGCTTCTTATACAATAAACCTGATCTTAAACCTATTTGCTCGTATTAATTTATTTATTGTGCCTGAGCTCCTATACATATCTGCCGCCACCATCTCGAGCATGAGATAGGTGAGCAACGCAGTCGAGCCGAGCCGACCACAGAGAACCAAGGCCTACTCACACATACAACATAAGTCCCTAAATACATCACTATCCACTCCTATTCTATCGTAAACTCGCACTTCCTATTTTTACCGTTATCATATTAAATGAAATTTTCCTAGGTAAATTCCCGCAAGTATTGACCGAAATTAGAGAAGAACGCGATTTAATCTCATATTACCTTCGCGCCATTTATTGCTTACACGCGAATTAATCATTGGGGGCCCACTCTCCGGGATATTTTAATAGCAATTAGCGCGGATATTGTATATATATAATATTTTTTTTCATAACTCAAAAATGGCCAATGTTGAACTGGAAACTAAATAAAGAAACGAAGAGGCCACTAATATCATAAAGAAATATGTAACGTTAATTGGTCTAAATTTTTTGGCGGGAAACCGCGAAACAACTTTAATAGAATTATTAGCATTCTTGCAGCAACGATATCAAGTCGCAAGCTAATAGATTCCGGAACGTGCCGAAGAAGTAAATAAAATTGTTACAAGACTATATTGGTATATCAAAAGTGCACGACGTGTGTTAGGATGCTTTAATGATAGACATACTTTCAGAATTAATTCATAATAATATTAGTTGCAAAAAAATCGTAGAGACTATTGCAGATCAAAACACAATTAATAAGTTTGATCGCAAAATATACACACTTTTAAATATAAACGCAGAAATGTCGAAAACGACTACCTATGAATCTATTATTGACTCAAGAAATATGACATATTCATCTAAAACTGAAATTTCATTACAAAAGAACGACTACGCTCAAAAACCTGAAATAGAAAAAAGCTCTCTCCTTTTTTTACACCAAACTTATGGCAAAATTCCAATGCAATTTCAATATTTAACATTTTATTTTCATTTATTACCAGACCCCTTTCTTATTGATAAAGACGGACTGCACAGCACTGTACTCTTCATTAATTATGATGCAGACATTAATTATAGAGAACAATATTTTATAATTGATAAATATAAATTGCCTCTAAGATTACCATCAATTAAAAATAAACAAAGTACATTAGTTTTTAACAGCTACATTTACCTAAAACGCAGAACAGCGCGTGCACCCAAAGTCCGAACCTTTGTCAAATTCAAACTTAGTATATCGAAATTTGCAGTAAAAAATCGTATATGCAAATCACTTCCAATTTGAAATCCGAAACCCGATATACACAAACTGCTCGTGCATTGAAGTCGCCGGCGACTACGATCTCCCCTTCCATTTCGCGGATCGCGTCTTCCAGCTCGTCCAGACTCCACCTGAATTACTCAATACGGACGTTCGACGTAAAGTTGCAGCTCACATAAGTTACGTCTCTGCTTCTCACCCACACAAAGCCGCTTCCGGCCCCGTGTTCGTTCACACTGATGATTCGTGGGTCCACGTAGACTTCTGCTGTGCCAAGTGTGACTTTGTACCACGTACGTTCCATTCACAGTACTGCTCGCTGATTAGCAGCACATCAGCCTTCGTCTTAGATATACTCTGAGTCAGAAGGCTGTTGGCTAATTCGACTCTTTGGAAATTCGCTTGAAGGATCGGTATGCGGTCCATCATTAACGCATGACTTTGGTTTGCCTAAGCGTTTCACGAAACGCTCTACAGTGCCCTGAGCTCGGTGTGTGGCCCAGCTGTGATTGGTCTAATTTCAGGTCAGTGCACAAGACGCACTTCGCCTTGGTAGCCTTGCAGGCTGCTCCTTTGTGACCTTCCGCGCCACATTTGTAGTAGGCCTTGCTTCTGTCTGGGCCACGACAATCACGCCCTTGATGTCCGTAATCAAGACATCTGAAGTACCGCTGGAGCTGCTGCCATTTTCTCAGTTGGCAGTTCATATAACGCTAATCGCACCCGTTTAGACTCCTGCTTCGTCAAAGACCATATTGATCGCCGTCTCCACTTCTTCTTTGGAGGTAAGGTTGTCTAGGTCTCTGACTTCCACGTTTGTCTTAGGCGTCAGGGTCTTTACGGTCCCCGACGTGCCCAATACCTTCTTGACGGAGTCTCCTGTACTCCCCAGCTCCTAGTTGTTGCTTTTCATGCCCAACTCTACCAGGACATCGCCCGCCCTGGTTTTCCTGATACACTTAATATCAGTCGTTGGACACTCTGCTGTGACCTTTTCGCGCACATTTGAGAGAACGTCCGCATGGGTGACTTCCTCTCTCGGTCGGATAGGGACAGCCTTGGGTCGCTACCTAGGCATTCTCCTCCTCCTCTTCTTCTTATTTTGAGCAGTCTCGCTCCTCTTGTCCGCCGATGTCCTGGTTGTTGGGGTCTTCTTTTGTTGCGGCTGCTGCTGCAGTTGTTGTCGCAGCTGCTGTCACTGTTGCTGATTTCACTGTTGTTCTTGTGTCAGCTGCTCGTGTTGTTTCTGTAGCGGCTGCAGCTGTTTCTTAGCTGTAGCTTTCTCCTTCTTTGAAAGGGCCGTCTCAAAGATGGCGATCTTCGAGGGCCTGGTGGATCTAGCCTTCTTATCAATAATTGAAGACTTAGCACAATCGTAATCACCGTTTGCGATCGCACCCTCTTATTTTGAGGTCGCTGGCTTGAGATAGCCGCGGCTCCCAGAGGGTCTATCGCGCTGTGGTCTTTGGCGTTGGTGAGCAGGCGTTCCCTCCAAGAGACGAAAAGTTCGACGAGGGTGGGTAAGCTGTGCTTGATGTCGGTATTGACACCAGGCTGCCTCTCCAACCCTTTTCCCATCCTCGGCCCCCCCTCACCGCCTCGGCTGAGCTATACTCACATCAGCCATTCGCCCATGCCGATGGAAACAACCGACAGGGGTCCGGATGCTCTCATCTTGGCCCGGCACGAGAACAATAGGGTCGGGTGGTTTTCTGTGCATCTACCTCGCGACTAGCGTACCGCTCGAGAGAAGATGTTTGAGTATTTTCTTGAGTGAAGTGTGTGTGGTAAGTATAGGGTAATGATTGTAAGAGTAAATGTGTGTAGAGTGTGCTCAGTTACCATTTAGTCACCTTCCGACTTCCGGGAAAATTGGCAAGACATCCCGATACGAGCCCTACCGGGAGGACCGCTGCGCTTCCTCATGCCAGGAAGTCTATGCCTCGGTCACACGTCAACCCAGGCAACCACGGAGGGAAGAAATCCCCCTTACTAGTAATGTACCCATTTGTATTAAACAATTCCGTCACTCTCCAGTACTGAATGACGAAATCAATAGGGAAGTACAGGAACTGCTAGATAACAATATAATCAAGCCCACAATCAGCTCTTACTCAGCACCGGTATTTTGCGAGGATAAAAAGCCCGATTAATTGCGATGCGATGAACACATTAATGGAAAATTATTTAATACGTAAATATTAATTTCGCTTTATATTTCAAATATTTTATAATGTTTAGAGTAACTGTCTTATAGCAACATACTAAACGAGTTAATTATTGCAGTTATATATAACAAACAATGATACATTTTATGAATATAACGTAGTATTTCAGACAAAAGTGTCATTTGTATTAAAATATATAATTAGAGTTTTTCAACGCAAAATATCTATTCAGTAATTGAAAATCAAAAACAAATGTAAAGATATAATCCAAGCAAACGCAATCACTTATTTCGATTGACAATAACTTCTACAATACAAGCGATTAAAAGAAATACTACGGATAAAATATTTCAGCATATTGATTTAAATCCGCGAAATTTTGCATGTAGGGTATAAACAAAGCTTATAAAATAATTATGGTAGGTTACAGTATGGTAGTATATCATAGTATTTTATATAGTATTTTATAGCTTTTAATTAATGAAAATACTGCACCATAAATATAATTGATGCAATAAGACCATTTTTCGTACCAATAATAAATATAAATTTTAAACGTCGAAGATTTTTAAGTAAATTTGTTAAACATCGAGTAATGCCAATTTTCACCATTTCTAGCTCTACACAAAAGGTCCATTTTAAGGTAATTCACCAACTCGACATAAGAAACACGAAAAATAACGATCATATCTCGTTAAATATTAAGTAAGTTTTAATAATCTTGTCTAAAAAAAATGAAACTTTGACAAACTATTATGATACCCCGAATGTATAATAAAATATGTAATGTACGAATGAAGTTATAATAAGATATTCCAACGATATCAATATTGATAATTTATTTTAACGACTTCATTGGTACAAAAATACACATATGTATTAATATTTAAATAAGTGTAATGACAGATAAAGTGTAATGATAGATAAACTGAAATCATGCGAATAATTATATAGAAACAAATTATCGCTAATTCAGCCATAGATAACCGAGCAATTTCCCAGTATAGATCGTACCAAATCACAACCAACCTTATAAAAATACGAACATGTAAATGAAATGAAATATATATATATATATATATATATATATATGATGAATAATATAAGCAACATACACTATACATATAAATGTTAACAAAATTAAGCGATATGTATGTAAACAAAGGCTACGTTTTCGTATTTTATTATTTTAAAGGAACACAAACCCCATGTAACAAATTGTGTCATTCGAAAGAAAATCATTGTAGAACTATGTATAAGGCGAAGTATAACAAGAACCCTTCACAGAGGCTATCTATAGAACCGATCTCCAAGGAGTATACTAGCTGGGCTCCAAAAATTCAAAATACATCAATAAACCACGAAAACCATAAGTCCCAATTCTAAAGAAGAAGGAAGAGGTGCCACATAGACGCAAGGCCCACTTTTAAGAGCTTCCTACCAAGACCAACGGACGAGGCAAGTGTCAAGAAACCAGCACAAGAAGATGGTGACAGAAATACTTTATTATATCTCAAGACATTCTACTTAGTATAAGCTAAAATAAAAAACAAAAAAACGTAATTGTCTATCAAATCGTTAATGTACTTAAAATTTATCTTGACCTACTTAACTCGATCAAATGGCTATTTCTAAACATTCATATTTCTCAAATATAAAAATTCACTATATTTAGCAATCTTTCAAACATACCAAACACCTAAAGGTTAATTATAGCTACTTTATATCGAAATAATGAATCATACCTATAAAATTACTCTTACCAACAAACAGGAAGTTAATATTGATTAAGTATGTAGTAAATCATTTTATATATAAATATCAAATATTTAAAGGGTAATACACAACTATGAAAATCTATCAAATATTTCTACCAACTATATCTAAAGAGATATATATATATATATATATATAAATATCTCTTTAGATATAGTTGGTAGAAATATTTGATATATTTTTTTGAGATATTTATATTTATATATATATATCTTTTTTTTAATTATTTTTACAAACGACAAAGATCGCATACAAAATCTCTTTTTAGGTCATCACTGGAGTCTAACACATTATACGCTAAAATTTTGCACGGTAAAGTTGTAGATCACAAAACAATACAACTTTATGTATGACACATTTTGAATAAAAATGTCATTTAATCAAAGTTTGTCAAAGAGACGTAAAGTGAAGCTCAAAAAAGGAGTCAAAAATTGGTTTTAGACCACAATTAAATTTTAACACATAATATGCAAAAAATTTCTACGGAAAAGTTGTAGATTTTAGAAAAATGCAACTTTTCTGTATTCCATATTTCTTATGAAAACGTCATTTCAAAAAAGTATGTCAAGAAAAACGAAAAATGAAGCCCAAAAATGGCATCAAAAATCGATTTTTAGGACACAATTAAATTTGAACACATAAAACGCAAAAAAAAACTTACACTATAGTTGTAGATCCCGAAAAAGTATAATTTTTGTATTCCACATTTATTACGAAAAGTTATTTAAACTAAGTTTGTCCAGAAAATCGAAAAATAAATCGCAAAAAACGTAACAAATATCGATTTTAGGCCACTCTTAAATGTTGACACATAATACGCGAAAAATTTCCACTGCAAAGTTGTAGATTTCGGAAAGATACAACTTTTTTATTCCACATTTCATGCAAAAATGCTATTTGAAAACAGTTTGTCAAGAAAAACAAGAAATAAAGCGCCACAAGGTATTAAAAATCAATTTTTAGGCCACAACTGGATTATCATACATTTTACGCATAATTTTGCAGGCTGAATTAGTATGTTTTTAACGAACACGGCGATTTTGTATTTAACACTCTTTACGAAAATGTAATTTAATCCAAGTCTACTGAGAATAACCAAAAATATAACGTTAGTTAATAGTAGTTCATACGTACAAATTATCAATACAAAAGTTATAATTATATAACCACAATTCTCGAATGTTATTGTGATTATTGTGTCAGGATCAATCAGAAGAATATATCAAACAGCACCATATGAACCTGAAAGATTGATAGTATTAATAAATATATATATGTTTTATTGTAGTACAGAATTAATAACAAAAATCTGAATTTTTCAGATCTGCGGTGTGTTTGTAAACAAAGCACATGTAATTTTTACAGAGGTGCTTGTATCAATCGGCAGAGACTAGGATTCAAACTCGGGTCACCGGCGTGGGAATCCGACACTCTACCGACTGAACCGCCGCAGGCCCTACAACCATATATAAATATTGTAACATGGCATTTTGTTACGCTTGTCTTTGTAAATCTTGCTCTGCCGTTAACGAGTTTTTTTATTAATAATGGGAGCCAAGTATAGCGCGGCTAGCCCTGCACGAGCGTTATCCCAGAGGAAGTTCCGTGAGGCGAAAATCAGGATAATTACTTCTACAAAAATAATGACACAAATTTCATAATTTTAGTACCTAAGCTTTATTTAATTGCTAATTTCATCAACGGTCGCAAATTTACAATTCTCTCGTATAAATACCGGTCGCAATTCAAGATGGCTACACTAACCCTCGTGCGCGTCTCCCGCGACGACCAAATCACCACGTTTTCCCGAACTGTTCTCTACTATCGCGTAACCCCTTTTTACTACGTTAATTTCGCATAATTTTCGAGCTTCCATGCCGCACACTTATTCGAAAGTCGGCGTCACACCACCAATGCATTTACGCAGTTCCCTTCGAACGCATGGCGACAATATATATATGTATACATTATTACTGACTTATATTTACCGACTATTGCAAATGCCGAGGGATGTTCGACAATTACAGTCCACTCACCGTCGTCTAACTGTAGTCGCCGCACCGGGAAGTCTCGAGGTCGCTGCCTCGTGGTCGCTATTATATCGCGAACTCCCGCGTGACCCGAGAAGTCCCCTTTGGTTTTCCTTTAGCGGGCGTCTCACGAATATCCCGCGCGGCCCAGGAAGTCCTGTCGGTTTCTCGTACCGCGCGCCCCGTTTTTAACTATAGCCACACTACCCACTACAAATTTCAACTACTAGTCGATTATAAATTTCCACGGTCTTGCAAATCGTAAGAGGTCCGGTCGCGATGTACATCTGCAGGCTACAACAGATGGGCAGTCAATCCCAAGATCGGAGAGGGCGGAAATCTCTTCCAAAATTCGGCTCTTCTTTTTGCCTATCTTCAGCCCACACACTTGTTGCTTCCGCCATTATCTTCTTGTTGATTGGCCTTGATTTTCCTTAAATGCGAAAATCAAGGCTAAGTCTGCGGCAATTTGAGTCGCTATCGTTCATTGGTCCGCACCTCGATTGCCGCTCTGCCCGCGAAACGTGGGCAGTATGAATTGCTCAATATAGACGCGCGGCAACCCGGCATGTGTATCTATATCGGGCGCTTTCAGTTTTGTCGCCGCATGACCATCACAGTTGGCAGCGGCGACGTGCGCGCGTGTACGGTACACCGACAGCTTCAGGCGGCTCGCGGCGCGGCGGCTGCTAGCTCTCCCATGCTGTCGACAGCCGCGTTGGTATATATATATCTCTCTCTCTCTCTTTCTCTCTCTCTCTCTCTCTCTCTCTCTCGTATCTGCAGCCGAGGTGGTATGCCTCGAGGAAGCTGCCGCTGCTGATGTGAATCCTCTCTCCTTCCGCGTCTGCGTGCATCGGGAGAGAGGACGGGTCGCGCGGGCGTGTGTTTGTGTGTGTGTGCGCCGTCAGTGGCTTATCGTTATCGAGAGGTGAGGGAGAAAGAGCAAGCGAGAGAGAGAGGGTCGCGCGTACAGCGTGCGATGGTGTAGGTGCCGCGTGTGTGTATAGGCTCGACGTCGTTGCTTGCTCCGACTAGTCGTCTCTGCGGCGCGATCAGCTGGTGCTGTTGGTGTGGATGTATGCGAGTGTGTGACGGTCCGTGGTTTTCCTCGGTCGCGACTCTTCGTATCCTCATTCCCTCAATAAATAACAATAATAATTCCCCCCCCCCCATTATTAACAATAACAATTTAAGGTACCAGACCTGTGTGACGCTCATATTTTTGACGTTATTTCATGAATTCTTTTCGAAAGGAAAAAAAATATACGATCATTCTGTAATTTTTATAGGTTATTATTAGTGTTCGAAAGTGTACAAAAAATGATGGTGGGAGGGGGAGCACCCACGGTCTTGTGGTGATCTGAAAGCAAAAAATCAAATTGATTATTATTCTGTAGGCTTGTCGCTATTACTGGAACCTTTAATATGCACATATTTTTCATAAAAAAAAAAAAATTTTCACACCATGAAAATATGACAAATCAAAATAAACAATCATGTTATAACGTTGCCCGTCGAACCGAGCGTAAACAGACGCTGTAGACCGTTTCCTATATAAGGAGACTGCTCATCTGTCACTTGTTCCAAACAAAAACAAACCACGAAATGCGGAGGAGGAAGCTTTGTTTTGACTTTGCCTCTCATCACTGACTCGCCGTTTAGGTAATTTTTTTATTTTTATATTATTGACTCTACACTGTTTTTATACATATTGTAAATTTAATTGTATTTGCTAAGTAAATTGTTATACTAACTTCGTATATTATTTCACAATATAATAAAAAAACCTCTTTACAGTTTTTTCTGAAGAGGGTGGCATAGCCACCGAAACGTTAATGTGACTTTTATTTTACATACCTCTAACCTCGGGAAGATCAACAAAATCTACCTCACCATCGTTAATTAATTATTAAAAAATGCAATGTTTTTTAGGTCCCAGTAATAGTCTGTCATGTTAAAAATATCTGGTAAAAGTTTCAAGTCAATCGGTTAGATAGTTTTTCCTCAGTGTTCTTCCCTCGCGACCAAAAAAAGTGGTTTCGAGAAAACCGCGTTTACGTATACGTCAAATTCGCGAGGATTCGGCTTTGTACGGAGTTTCCTCGACGTACTAGTTTTCGCGACCTGAAAGGAGCGCGAAAATGCGAAGGCTATTTCTCTCGCAACGCGAATAGCAATTTAGCTTCGCTTGTCGGCCTAACTCGATACGAGGAGTAGGCGTGTCCAGGTTTATTCACGACACACTGATTTAACAATAACAATTTATAATATATTCTGATAAATAAATATGACAATCTACAACGAAGTAAACAACAAGAAAAGATCTATAATGAATGTATTAAATATTACGCGTAGGTCGAGCGTCGCTTGAGTATTCAGCATGACCATTGCTGAGCACGTCGTCGGAATCAGAGAGGGTTACGAACACGCGCGGACCTCTACTATCGCGGGCTATTCCGAGCCCTTATATTTTGGGCGCACGTCACACTATTCGTCGTGTGGCCCTTACACACGTGGGTTTACCCCCGGGCTAGCCCTTACCTCTGTTCGCCAGTGCGCAGTGTCAGAGTCGACGGTGTCGAAGTCGAAGCTTCTCTGGTTCTCTGTTTCTCTTTCTCTCACTCTCTCTCTCTCTCTCTCTCTCTCTCTCGATGCTGCCTGTATTCCTCCTCGTATGGAGCACCTCCATACGCTGTTCGGGACTTGTGGTGGTGGGGTTTTGGCTCCACTCTTCTTTCATGTCCCCGCACTGCACACTGTTCATCGAGCTGTGTAGTGCGCGTCCACCCGAGCGGCCGAGAATCAGCGTCCCTACTGGCGTCCTTTAAGATGGTGGTGGAGCGGCACTTCGAGGTATACGGCGTGAGGATTCTAGCGGTAACGGCTTTCTTCCTCTACCCGGCCGCGTGCCCCCCCATTCCTTCTCTGCTCTCGTCTTCCCACCTGTTGCCGCGCACGGGCATGAGATGGCGTCTCATGCCCCTTTCGCGCCTTCTCGTTTGCGAATTATACGCGGCTGGTTACAGCATAGATATACTAGCCGCATAAAAACAATTGAAGTTGCCACCTCTCACAGCTTCAAACATCGGTCATTTAACGTTGGCTCCAATTATATAATGATATACTCTATATAGCAATGGAACCTTATCTAATGCTAGCGAAGACTTTATTATTGTTGACTCCCCGGATCCAACGGTAGGTACAAGAATATATATATATATATATATATATATATATATATATATATATATATTCGGGGTATTCATTATGTCTTATGCATTTCAATGTAAAAAAAATATAAATATTAGAGGGACTCTAACAGCACCATTATAGACGAAATATATTTAATAGTGCCCTAGATTTCCCCTGAATTAACAGCCTAATCCAATACCGGAAAGGTATTTGCCCGCACAGTAGTTGTTTCTGTTGTTCAGAGCATTTGTTGAATATACTACAAATATTTCCTCCACAATGCTGCTGTTAGAGTCCGTCTAATATTTATATTAAAAATAGACACTAGAGCCATAAAATTCCTAAATATTAAATGGTACATTATGTATCAAGGGCAAAAAGTCGAATATTTTTCCCGCGAGGAAGTTTACTGCCCGAGCGAGCTAAGTGAAGTGAAGCGAAGCGAGGGCAGTATCAACTGAGGGAAAAATTGATTTTTTTCTCGAGTTACATATAGTACTTTATGCCCATCTCAACGTGGTCACTTTTTGACTTGGAAAGCGGGACTAATGGACTGTTAAAAGACAATATTGTTAAAAGACAATCGAAAATCAGGGTTATTGGTAGAACTTGACGAAATAAAGAAATTTGGACTAGTTTCTAATGAAGTTACTTTTTTCCCGTAACTGCAGGAAAAAGTTACTTTTCTCCTGCATTTGTGGAAAAAAAAGATTTACTTTTCTTGCGTATTTGTGGGCAAAAAGTGTAATTTTGGTCTCGCTTTTCAGGGAAAACAGTGGCCATATTCGTTCAGATGGGCATGAATTGTATTTTAATCTTTATAAACATTGTACTAAAAATACATTGTTTTTAATTTTGAACATTAAAGTGACTTTCATAGCTATCTGGTAATGGTAATTTAAATTTAGGTTTATTACAATATACTGTTCTCAAAAAAACTTAAAAGAAAGTTTATTACATAATCAGTTTTTCAAGATGCCCGTATAAAAATTATAAATACTAATTTGATATAAAATATCGATTTCTTACCTTTAATTGAAAAACAATAACTTTATACAGAAGTGAAAAGTATAAAAATAGTACACATAAAATAAACTAAAACACATATTTTTGTGTATATTATAACAGTTATCTATAAGAGATTTTTACTTTGAAATAATCGTAGATTTAGAGCAAAAAAATATTAAAATTACGATTTTATATAACTAAAATGAACATATTACATTTAACATGCTGAACATATGTAACTTGTAAATTAAAAAAAATACATGTCTCCAAAATTGAATATATATCAGTATTCTGCTACTACTATTGTTAGAAAATTTGTAGATTTCCAGAAAAAAATTACTTACGTCGACTTTTTATTATGTTTTTGATACGTTAAGGTTTAAAGTTTTTGTTTCTCACTTAAAATAATGTTAAAAAATTATAAATAGTAAGTATGGTCACTTATTTTAACACTTTTCAAATTTTTTTGCATTTAATTTAGAAATATATTATATAAGAATACTTAAATCGCTAAAAACTTAATTTTCAAAAAAGCGGAATGGAATCGTTTCTTCAAGAACCCACAAAGGTATTCTTACTTATTCTACATACTGAACTGAAGATTTCGTAATCGATCATTCGTTGAAAACATTACTCAACATGGACTAGTAGAACCAGTATTTGAAGGATTCTTCTCAGCGACAAGCCATCTCGCCAGTCATCTACTATATTAAGACATATAATAAACAATATACTAAGGTTATGAACGAAATACTAGAGGAATATTACATAGAAGGCAATGTACATGGTTTGAAATATTTATAATATCTATTGATAAAATATTTACAAGGGAAATCCCAAATTTTGCCAAATTGAAACAGTCTCAACAGACAAAATTACCAATAACTTACAGGCCCATTTTTTAACGTTGTACATACCTTTTTAATATCTCACGACATCCGAAAGAGACACCGCTTACACAGGCCGAATTTCACAATATAAGTGTAGTAAGTCACAGTTGTAATATTTAGTTTTAAGTTTAGAATTATAATTGTAGTTTTAAGTTTAGAATTAGAATTGTAGTTTTAAGTTTAGAATTATAGTTTTAAGTAGTACTTAAGTTAGATGTACTTATACCGGACCAGTGCATAGGTAACTTTCTTTATCTCTACAGGGAATTACGGGGTAGACAATACTTTGTAATTCTTTCTGGTTTAAATAAATAAATAAATGTATAAGCAATTAAATAAAGATAAAAATTTTATCTTTGATAACACAGCCCCACACAAAAAAAATTGTAAGTCCCAAAAACTTGACCACGGTACTTATATGTTTTTGGGATCGCTGAATCCGAATCCAGGGTTAGTTTAACCCCATCAGATCTTTCTCAAGGTCAGTTGAAGGTCAAATTATCAAAATACATGAAAAATACACTAAAACCATGGTATCTTGGGGGTTTTGGGGTCGCTGAATCCGAATCCGGGGTCAGTTTAACCCCATCAGAACTTTCTCAAGGTCAGTTGAAGGTCAAATTATCGAAATACATGAAAAATACAATAAAACCATGGTATCTTGGGGTTTTTGGGGTCGCTGAATCCGAATCCGGGGTCAGATTAAACAATCAGATCTTTCTCAAGGTCAGTTGAAGGTCAAATTATCGAAATACATGAAAAATACACTAAAACCATGGTATCTTTGGTTTTTTTGGGGCGCTGTATCTGAATCCGGGCTTATTACAACCCTATCAGGTCATGGTCAAGGTCAGTTGAAGGTCAAATCATAAAGATTCATAAAAAGTAGAGTCAAACCATGACATTTAGGGGTTTTTGGGGTCGCTGAATCCGAATCCAGGGTCAGTATAGTCCCATAAGGTTATATTTATGGTCAGTTCAAGGTTAGTTCAAGGTCATGGACGTAAAGAGAGTGAAAAAATTAGTTATAAACTGAAACAATGCAAAAGGTAATGTAAACCATAAAGCAAAGAACCCATTACTCTTTTTTATGGTAACGAACTATTTTATTGTCAAATGATCTACGAAGTGGATTACGCTTCCGCTTCTCGGATGTTGATGGTAGATCTCTTTTTAACGACCAACAGTAATCTGCTAACATATTTACGTCCCATCTTCCTTGGTACCTGCGCTCCATTTCCTTGATATCTTGGTGAAATCTCTCTCCCTGTTCTTCGCTGTAATCACCTAGGTTTTCTGGAAATTCATCAACATGCGAATATAAAAAGTGTAATTTTAGATTCATTAGGCAGCCTTGATTTTTGTAACTATTTACTAAATTTAAAACTCTTTGTTGGTAATTTGGGCTCTTATGATTTCCAAGAAAGTTTTTAATTACGTCCTTGAAACATAACCATGCTTCTCTCTCTGTATGATTCATTTTCGTAACAAAAATTTCATCATTTATCATCTTACGAATCTGAGGGCCATCGAAAATTCCTTCATTTACTTTAGCATCACTTAATTTGGGAAACTGATTTCGCAGATACTTAAAACAGCCACCATCTTTGTCTAAAGATTTTACCCATTGTTTCATAAGTCCCAATTTAATGTGCAGAGGTGGTATAAGAATTTTTGATGGATCAACAAGTGGCTTATCTTTTATATTCTTAGAACCCGGTTCGAACTTTTGTCTAAGGGCCCAGACACTCTTTATGTAATGATTCTTTCTATCCTTACTATCCCATTCACATAAATAGCAAGGATATTTTGTGAATCCCGATTGTTGCCCCAGAAGTATTGTTATGATTTTAAGATCCCCACATATTTGCCATTTATGATCATTGTATTTTATGCGGTCTAATATTACTTTCATGTTACAGTACTCTTCATTCAGTATTACCGAATATCCTATGGGAATGGCTGCATAAACATTTGTATTGTGTAACAGAACGGCTTTTAAACTTCTCGTTGACGAATCGATGAACAATCTCCACTCGTTAGGGTTGTAACATCCATGTTTAAAGCAATTCATCAACCCAACTATATCTTTGCAGTAAACTAAGGAAAATTCTTCATCTTTAGCGAAATAATCACGATATTTCTTATCTCTGTCTCGGTAGTAAGAAACTTTAATTTTTCCAGCTTCATTAGTATTTTCTTTTAGCCATGAAGCCAAGTACTCCGCCCCATCCTTTGGTAGGCCCAAATCGCGTATGAGATCATTCACTTTTTCCTGTGTAAGTGGACCTTTCTCCTTCTTAATATTATAGGGGATGTATTCTTCGTCACTTGTATCACTTGTACTAGCAACGTCATTGTCTTCATCAGGCGCTATTTCTTCTTATGCAATAATATCTCCTTCCTCCATTTCTTCTTCTAAGATTTCATCTTCATCATGTCTTTCTAAATTTTCCTCAAGATCCATACTTCCACTTGCGTACATACCCAGTGGATCTTCTCTTTTATCAATTGACGATTCATATATAGGTTTCGTGACACTTTCAACGTTAGCGTAATTAATTTGCGACTTGTTTTTACTATTAACTCCATGCAAATTCGTATTACAAAAATAACAGTCTTCTTTTCTTAAAGGTTCCTTTCATATCGTAGGCACTTTCATTTTTACTTCAGTTTTACCATTTTTGTCTTTCTGTAGCATTTTCCTACATATTGCGCATATGATTTTAGGAACCCAATCAAATTCATCAATTTTCATGTCTAAATCAAACATGTTCTTGTACTGCTCTTTAATATTTTGATTGATTGAACAATCTCCACTCGTTAGGGTTGTAACATCCATGTTTAAAACCACAGCTCAAAAGAACCGTGAACAGAGCTGTCTTCATTATCGGGTTCCTCTCTCGGTGTAAGTCCCAAGACGATTAATGTTGACTATCTTGGGTTTGTGTTAAGGTCTTCTTTCCCAAAAGGTTTCCAAAGTCATGTTACAGTAATCTTCATCTCCCTTGTATCACTCGTATTTCCTACTTGATACGAACGGATATGAATATGCTGTTTGTTTGCCCCAGGGTACCTCCACGTGGTGACGGTGGACAACGACCGATTCTTTTTTTTCGGTCGGCTAAACCCCTGGGTGAAGGCTTTAGAGCCGTCATGGCAGACAAACAACAAAAAATTACGATGCAGGGATTCGGAACCCCAGTATCGGCGGCTGGTCAGGGTGAGCAAGCGGGCCCGCAGTCGTCGTCATCAAGCGACCGCAGCTCTTTGTTAGTGGGAAACTTGGCTTTCGAAGAGTATAATACTACAAGAATTTATCACTTGAGGTCTGGTGACCAAGAATGCCTTATAGCAAAACGGGATAGTTTTGTTACATTTGTAGCAAGTATGAGACCCCAAAAAATAGAAGAAAAATCAATCAAAATATTAAAGAGCAGTACAAGAACATGTTTGATTTAGACATGAAAATTGATGAATTTGATTGGGTTCCTAAAATCATATGCGCATTATGTAGGAAAATGCTACAGAAAGACAAAAATGGTAAAACTGAAGTAAAAATGAAAGTGCCTACGATATGGAAGGAACCTTTAAGAAAAGAAGACTGTTATTTTTGTAATACGAATTTGCATGGAGTTAATAGTAAAAACAAGTCGCAAATTAATTACGCTAACGTTGAAAGTGTCACGAAACCTATATATGAATCGTCAATTGATAAAAGAGAAGATCCACTGGGTATGTACGCAAGTGGAAGTATGGATCTTGAGGAAAAATTAGAAAGACATGATGAAGATGAAATCTTAGAAGAAGAAATGGAGGAAGGAGATATTATTGCATAAGAAGAAATAGCGCCTGATGAAGACAATGACGTTGCTAGTACAAGTGATACAAGTTACGAAGAATACATCCCCTATAATACTAAGAAGGAGAAAGGTCCACTTACACAGGAAAAAGTGAATGATCTCATACGCGATTTGGGCCTACCAAAGGATGGGGCGGAGTACTTGGCTTCATGGCTAATAGAAAATACTAATGAAGCTGGAAAAATTAAAGTTTCTTACTACCGAGACAGAGATAAGAAATATCGTGATTATTTCGCTAAAGATGAAGAATTTTCCTTAGTTTACTGCAAAGATATAGTTGGGTTGATGAATTGCTTTAAACATGGATGTTACAACCCTAACGAGTGGAGATTGTCCATCGATTCGTCAACGAGAAGTTTAAAAGCCGTTCTGTTACACAATACAAATGTTTATGCAGCCATTCCCATAGGATATTCGGTAATACTGAATGAAGAGTACTGTAACATGAAAGTAATATTAGACCGCATAAAATACAATGATCATAAATGGCAAATATGTGGGGATCTTAAAATCATAACAATACTTCTGGGGCAACAATCGGGATTCACAAAATATCCTTGCTATTTATGTGAATGGGGTAGTAAGGATAGAAAGAATCATTACATAAAGAGTGTCTGGGCCCTTAGACAAAAGTTCGAACCGGGTTCTAAGAATATAAAAGATAAGCCACTTGTTGATCCATCAAAAATTCTTATACCACCTCTGCACATTAAATTGGGACTTATGAAACAATGGGTAAAATCTTTAGACAAAGATGGTAGCTGCTTTAAGTATCTGCGAAATCAGTTTCCCAAATTAAGTGATGCTAAAGTAAATGAAGGAATTTTCGATGGCCCTCAGATTCGTAAGATGATAAATGATGAAATTTTTGTTACGAAAATGAATCATACAGAGAGAGAAGCATGGTTATGTTTCAAGGACGTAATTAAAAACTTTCTTGGAAATCATAAGAGCCCAAATTACCAACAAAGAGTTTTAAATTTAGTAAATAGTTACAAAAATCAAGGCTGCCTAATGAATCTAAAATTACACTTTTTATATTCGCATGTTGATGAATTTCCAGAAAACCTAGGTGATTACAGCGAAGAGCAGGGAGAGAGATTTCACCAAGATATCAAGGAAATGGAGCGCAGGTACCAAGGAAGATGGGACGTAAATACGTTAGCAGATTACTGTTGGTCGTTAAAAAGAGATCTACCATCAACATCGGAGAAGCGGAAGCGTAATCCACTTCGTAGATCATTTGACAATAAAATAGTTCGCTACCATAAAAAAGAGTAATGGGCTTAATATTTTTACGGGTATTTTATTGAAATGCATATACTTCTAACAAATTTAAAGTAAATGAAGGAGCAGCAAACTATGATATAGTTTTAAAGGATACGATTGTACTTGCATATACATTGTTCTTTGCTTTATGGTTTACATTACCTTTTGCATTGTTTCAGTTTATAACTAATTTTCACTCTCTTTACGTCCATGACCTTGAACTAACCTTGAACTGACCATAAATATAACCTTATGGGACTCTACTGACCTTGGATTCGGATTCAGCGACCCCAAAAACCCCTAAATGTCATGATTTGACTCTACTTTTTATGAATCTTTATAATTTGACCTTCAACTGACCTTGACCATGACCTGATAGGGTTGTAATAAGCCCGGATTCAGATACAGCGCCCCAAAAAAACCCAAGATACCATGGTTTTAGTGTATTTTTCATGTATTTCGATAATTTGACCTTCAACTGACCTTGAGAAAGATCTGATTGTTTAATCTAACCCCGGATTCGGATTCAGCCACCCCAAAAACCCCAAGATACCATGGTTTTAGTGTATTTTTCATGTATTTCGATAATTTTACCTTCAACTGACCTTGAGAAAGTTCTGATGGGGTTAAACTGACCCCGGATTCGGATTCAGCGACCCCAAAAACCACAAGATACCATGGTTTTAGTGTATTTTTCATGTATTTCGATAATTTTACCTTCAACTGACCTTGAGAAAGATCTGATGGGGTTAAACTAACTCTGGATTCGGATTCAGCGATCCCAAAAACATATAAGTACCGTGGTCAAGTTTTTGGGACTTACAATTTTTTTTTTGTGGGGCTGTGTAATTTACCTAATGGTAAGAACAAAATTCATTTTATAGATGGTCCTGAAGTTTCGGACAAAACGTTCTTGTGCAAAACTTTAATTTATTAGTTTGTATTAATAAATTAAAAACCGCTGCCAATTCATTGGCACTTAATAAACTTAACTAAATATTTTTGTTCAAATAAATTAATTTTTAATTGCTATATCTCTTTTTAATTAGGAGCTCAAAAAATGTGTGCTTATTTATCATTGATGGTTTAATACACAACAGTTAATTAAACTAACTGTAGCTATAATCTTATTTTTATTTTACATTTATATTTTCTAATTTATATATATATATATATATATATATATATACACACACACATATATAAATTGTATATATAGTTAATTCGCTAACCCTTCACCCCCCCCCCCTCGACCCCCGTCATCCCCCCCTCAGCCCCTTCTCTTATGATATCTCCTCAAAATAGCGTTAAATTTTACTTTTTTTACGTTATTTTTCACATTTGTATACTTCCACATGGACCCCCCTCATCCCCCTCTTCCCCTCATTTGACCCGCTCCTCACCCCCTTCTCTTCCCCCTCTTTCCCTCCTCATGCCCTCCTCCGTCACCCCTCTTCCCCCTCAGCCCCCCCATTGCATTTAGTTTTATATAATATTTAAAAAAATCTCTCATAATGTTTAAAAGGAAAATATCCAGACTTATAAATAGATAGAAACGATCTTTCAGGTAAATAGAGAAATTGATAAATAGATAGCTGCGTTTTTTGTGTTATATGGAGTGGTTACATTATTTGAAAAACATTTAAAAACTTAAATTAAATTCAATTAAATTGTTTTAGGTTTTCAAGACAATTTTTTATTGATAAAGTTTTCAATTATCAATCCAATTTTTTTCTAAAATAACATTTAAATAAAAGTTTCTTCTATTTTTCACACAACCCAGTAGGTAAATAGATGTGTGCGTTGATTTTGTTGTTTTGTTTAATTAAATAATAATCATATGTAATAATGTACTGATAAATAAATGTAATTTTTTGACATGTTAAATTTACACATAGTTCTCATGATTAATGTTTCATATATTCACATATTATAACTAATTAATAAAATAAAGAAAAATTAATAAAATATTCAAAGCACATTAGCCAATCATAAATGTAATCATATAATTAATAACGTGATTATTCAATATTATTTCAAGACATGGTGTAGTAATATTTTATAAGCACAACCTTATTAGGTAAGAAAGCATTTCATTTTATTTTATTAAAAATTTTTATTATATGTTTTTGTATAAACAAGTGGTATATATAGATGTATTTTACAAGTTAAATAGTGTTCTATAAAATTTTATTTTATTGGGTATACACACCGGAGATAGGAAGGAGAAAGATGGGTAATCTCTATTGCAAATGAATAAATTAAAAATTATAACAAATACTTGAATGATAAATATAATATAGAATTATCTACGTTAATTATTATACAGGTTATCGTAATGATTTTTAAGTTAATCTTTTTCAAAAGAGGTGGCAAACGGATTCTGTCTCCACGTGGTTGTGTAGGGCTACTGGCGACGATTAACACGGTTTAAGTTACTAATAATTAAATGATAATCATGAAAAATATATGTGAGTTTATCATGTCAATAAATCACGTTTATTTATCAGTACATTATTAAATATGATTATTAGTAAATTAAACAAAACAAAAAAATCAACGCACCTTTCTATTTACCTCATAGGTGGTGTGGAAAAAATAGAAAAAATAATTATACTATTTCCTTATAAGAATTAATAATGTCAAGCAAACAAATAATTTGAACTATTGTTGTAAGATGTCGGGGTTGGCGAGCGGAGCGAGCAGGAGGCGCAGCCCCCCTAGTGTATGTGTATATATATATATATATATATATATACATATATAAGTTGTATATATATATATATATATATATATATATACATATATAAGTTGTATATATATATATATATATATATATATATATATATATATATATATATATATATATATATATATATATATATATATATATATATATATATATATATATATATATATACTAGCGTCCCCCGTCGCGGCTTCGCCCGCGATTTAAGTGTCTGGAATTCATTTGTTAATAGAATTCATTCAATCATATAATTATGATTTTCTGTTTCATTTGTAATAATAAATCAATAAAAATGTCTTAGTCTAAAACTTCTCTGTAAACTACGTTAGCGACGTTGCCTTTTGGAGCTAATATTACCAGATTACTGGCGGAGCCTACCCTAGAACATCCCACATAAAACTGTCCGTGAGAGAAACAGTTGTCTATCAAGTCTATGCCAGCCATTTTCAGTGACTGCCCTTGAGATTTGTTGATGGTCATGGCAAAGCACAACTTGATTGGAAACTGTATTCTCTTAAACTCAAACGGATAGTCTGATGGGATTAGAGGTATTCGCGGAATAAGACCTGATTCCCCGCGAGCACTTCCAGTGATTATTGTAGCTTCTATAACATTTTTACGAAGAGTTTTTATTTGTAGTCTAGTTCCGTTACACAATTTAGGAGGACAAAGATTTCTGAGCAACATTATAGGCGCTCCAACTTTGAGGTTCAATCTATAAGGTGGAAACCCGGGTGGAATCAAACTATTTAAAATTTCAACAGGGTAGTGGACAGCATCATCGGTTTCAATAACAGAATCAAATGATTTATATTCAGCAATCTGTTCTTCAAAAGCATTCAAGAGTAGCTCATTAATGGTAGCTGCTTTATCATTTTTTGGCGTTAAAATAGCTCGCTCGCACAACCAATCTATGGGTTTATCTTTTATATTATTCACATCAGGATATATCTTGGAAATAAGTTCTGATAATGAAGTGACTACCGTACATAAATTTGATGGAATAACAATCCCATCTTCTACGGACGGGAAAGTTCCGTTGCCTATTTGGAGTAGTGTTTCTGCGAAAATTCCGGCAGATTCATCATTATTTAAATAAACTCTCATATTTGTGTGCAGAGAAAGTTTTTGAATGTGAGGCCATAAATATGACTTCTTTATGCAAGAATTCACTTCATCCGCACGTGTACCTATAGGTACAATAGGCAATGTTTGCCGGAAATCTCCAGCTAATAGAATAGTGACTCCCCCCATCAATCTATCATTTCCCCTTATATCTTGCAATGTTCTATTGAGAGCCTCAAATCCACCTTTATGGGCCATTGTGCATTCATCCCAAACTATTAACTTACACTCTTTCAAAACTTGTGCCATATTAGACTGTTTTGAAATGTTACAAATTGGTGTTTGGAGTTTATTTAAGTTCAAAGGTAATTTAAAAGTAGAATGAGCCGTTTTACCTCCTTGCAGCACTGTAGCTGCAATTCCTGAAGAAGCAACAGCTAAGGCTATACGGTTGTGTTTTCTTATTTTCGAAAGTAAAAGATTAATGAGGAATGTTTTACAGGTTCCTCCAGAAGCATCAAGGAAAAACATTTGACCGCTACTTTTCTCGACGCTTTCTAAAATTATTCTGTAAACGTGAGACTGTTCATCGTTCAGTAAAATTTCGCTATCAGTTATAATTTGTTCCAGAGCATTCGTATCGTAACTGATTTCTCGAATATAGTCTCTATTTTTCATAGATAACTCATCTCTAGATGGCTGAGGCAGACCAGATTGCTGCAGACATTGACCACCCATTGACAACAAACTATCTTCCAGACAAACTAAGCATTTATTATAAATTTTACTCAACATTGAGTTGATGATCCCATCTTGTAAGTGAGCTTCCATTTCACGCCGAATATCTTCTGAAAGATGATCTTTGTACTTTTCCCAAAGACTTGAAGCATCAGATAAATGACAAAATAATAACATAACCGCAAACAAATTTCGCAATCTGAGTGGAGAGTCACAAAGTACTGCTTCTTTCAAAGTTGCATCCCAGTGCTTTTCGTCTTCTAATAAACCTAAGCCTTTACACGCTGCCTGAAATGTAGGTTGTACAATGCCATCAACAGTTTTCAATTCCAAAAAAGATTTTGGACCTCGAACTTCGTGAAGCAAATGGCGTAGATAATAACACTCAGAGTTATTAGGGTGGATGGTATATACTCTACCTAGAGCCGTATCTTTCTTTACTTCAGGCCAGCCACTGACATCATCCCCACGTTTTCTTCTTTAAAATTTATTTTTCTTCCATGTGTAATAAGATGGAACTTCAACGTAAAGAAGCGTTCTTGCAAAACTATCTACCTGGCATAATTCAAAAAATGCAAGAAGTGTAGTTTTAGGAGGATGATTTATGATATTCCTCAAGCGATTAGAATCTTTTTGATCGAAGTAGATGCGTTGACCATTTTCTAAATGAACAGCGAGGTGAAAGACTGTTGGAAATCTTTCATGAATAGGGAAACTTAAGATTCTCTATACTGCCTCGGAACTACTGATATATCGACCACTTTCATAAATTTTAAATTCGTCTTTTTTATCTTCTATAGCGAATACAGCCTGATCACTGCCTTTGGTGATATATTTACAAACATACTTTATCGATTTAACAGAGTTGCAGTATTCCACATTGATATGAGCTTCAAAAATCCGCGAAAGAACAGGATTGGTACGACCCAGCGGTTATCAATGGTGATGCCATTGATTTCAACAATAAAACCACCATCTTCCGGTTTCCTACGTCGAAATTTTGGGTATCCATCATCTCCTGTTTGAGTTTCTTGCAGAAATTCTTTAGGAAATTTTTTGCTGCAACAACCTTCTTTCATGCAAGGCGACCTGTTATTTAAGCTGCCGCAAGGTCCGTGGATCATGTTGGCCTTGACGATTTCATAAAGAAGAGGATCTTCGGCTGGGTCTGGTATTTCTGCGCTAATAACATCATGTATCTGATCTGGAGTGAAACGTAGTTTAAGCCACAATAAAATATGTATGTGAGGTAAACCTCGCTTCTGCCATTCAACAGAATACATGTAACATTTCATTTCTCCAAATAATTCACCCTTCGTTAATAATGCTATAAGCGATTTCACTTTCAATTGGAAGACCCTAGCTATGATATCATGCCGGTCGTAAGAGTTTTGGCCATGTAGTAATGCTTCTGTAATGTCGCTCCGTCGGGGATTACACGTAAATGTTATAAATAAGTCCGGACGACCAAAATTGCGGACGTACGTCATAGCATCCTGGGCCTTTTCAGGCATATACCGTGGTGATCCAGTAAAAGACGATGGAAGCACTACCATCTGACCTAGTTCGGCGACATCGGTATCTTGTCTTCCAATAGCATCTTTTAGGTGCATATAATTGTCTACTCTAAGTTGCGCCTGGTTGTTCCGAATAAAGTTTAATCGTTCTGTTTCAATTTTCGTGTACATATCTACTAAGAATTGATTAAAGAGAGATCGACAGTACAGTAAATTGTTGATCTCTGTTTCTCGGATCATGATTCGGTATGAATAGAAATTCATTGCAGATACTGTTTTTTTAAGAGGTAAATTTGTTTTTGGATCGATCTGATAAACATCTACAGAGTAACCGTCCTCACCCCGGCAAAACAGTAAAGGATACTGTAAGGCATCATACGAACGATGCACCTCATTTATTTTTTGTAACTTATCATCATGACTTTGTAATACAATATCCCTTTTTTCAAACTGCTGCCCAACTATGACCAATGCAACTTCACTTGCTGCTGGAGCATTATATCGGCCACGATGAGCATTGGCTGGTTTCCTATCAGCATGAATTACAACTTCGAAGTTTTTGCAATTTTGAGGTATTTTTTCGAGAGTAGTCTTCAAATCCTTTATGTAGGAGTTATAACGATGCAACATCGTCTGCAGTTGTTTTACCAGATCCTGGCGTACGTCAGGGATGTGACCAGATCTTATACGTACCTCTCTTTCATCCTCTCCAACAAAATAAATCTGTAGAAATTGAGGATTTTGTTGGGGCAAAGATTGTAGACCACCAATTAAATGATACACTTGACCTCGTACTTTGAAAGTAGGCATAAATCCATGTTCCATGATTTGTTTGGCTCCGAAAGATGTCATTTGGAAACAGCTATTATATTTTCTAATCCTGTCCATGAAATGTGCATGGTCCAGGTGAGAGCCTATGATCAAACTGAAAAGTGGTTCGGGAAGACGCAAAGTAGGTGGCAGTTGCACTTTGCCGGCACTGCAGCACATTCCGGGTGGCTCAGTTTTATACTTTAAAGCGCCACAGTGTTTGCATTTGTGACTCATAGTGCCGATGGATACAGTTTTATCGGTTTCATATGATATCTCTGGATCGTATTTCATTCCGGAAAGAGCTTTAATCTTCCATGGAAGTAAGCGCCTTTCTGAGCGTAATCCTGGCCGGCTTTGTTCATAAACACTAACAGCGGCTCTATGAACTCTATGAACTCTATGAACTATGTCAGTTAGGACAAGTATTTTTATATATAGAAGAAAGATATATATATATAAATTAAATCTGTTTTAAGCAATTTTCAGTACCATTATTATTTTAAATTAATAATTTAAATTTTATACATTTCACCTTGAATTTGAATTCAACAACTTCTAAAATCACATAATTAGATCGTTCATTCGTATCATTTTTACCCAGATATATAACAAATAAAACATATAAATACTGATATACATTATTTCATTGATCTATAAATACCTTTTCAATCAATATTTAAACAAAAAAAGGCTTTTCCATATATAACAAAAGAAGAAAACTAACTTATAGAAATTTGACATCGGTGAATGTAAGTAATTTTTTACTCTTTCAAATGCAAAACGAAACGATCATAGAGCCAACCTTGGCTCAGCGGGTAAGACGCTTTCCTAACAATACAAGACGCTCAAGCAGTCGACGGTTCGATTCCCGGTGAAAACTCTCAAGAATTTTTTCGTTGACATTTTCGCCAGGAAAAGATCTCCTACTACGCATTGTGCTTTGATAAAGAATGTATATGCCCCTATATCCTCCTCAAAACTATCTGAGACACTAGTAAGCAGGTGATGGGTTTCGCTCGGCGGACGTCGCACAACACAATAAACAAGTTGTAAGGATTCGTGATTGTTATTATTATTTAATTTAAAAATTATAACCTTTTATTATACTATTTAGGTTTTTATCTTTCCCTAAGATACCTAAATGATAGAAAGAAATAAGGAAATTTAAATTTTAAGGTGTATCTATCATGTTAAAATGTTATAAAAAAAATGCAATAGGACACGCATAAGGGTTCAATCGAGGGTAAATAATAGTTCATTTTCATTTCATTCACTCATTAAATGTATATATCGATCCGAGCGACTTTATGAGCTAAGATTATTTCCCTAGTATAATATTAACACTTTACATTAAGGGGATAAATACCTATAGCACTTTTTTGAAGATTTCCATATGTAATAATAATAGGAAAATAATTAGAATATAAGTATGAGTAGATCCTTAAAGTTGAATAAATTTCTTACAAAAATCATGCCTGATGAGACCCTGTCCCACTTACAGGGGGAGATGTGAGCCTATGAACATTTTTTGCTTGCACGTAACCTAATCACTCAAGGGATGCATTGATTTTGGTCATGCTGGTCTTAAATTGTTCTTCTTGTATGTCGTTTTGGACTGAAACTAGTTGAAGAAATTAATTTTAATTTATTTAAATTTTTTGAAGACCTGAATGTCAAAATAATTATCATTATTATTAAAATTGTCAATTTTTCACACTTAGACTAGAGTACTCACATGATAATCAATCCTTAGAGGTTTCTAAATAGCTTCAGTCCAAAATAGCATTCATAAGAAACATTTTAGGACCTGGATCATCAAAATCCATGATCTGGTTCAGTCTGCAGGTTACGAGCAAACTCTGAAAACATAGTTATGAGAAAATTGCATTTAAAGTTACACTTCACTAATGTTACAATTTCTTCAAACATTACATCTCAGTTCAAATTATAAAATTTTGATCCACTGCAACAGCTGTTCTCTAATGCAAAACATGATTTCATGTATTTCATAACCTGAAAGAAATTAATGTTACTTCAAATACGAAAATCATACGCTTAGAAGTAAAAGTAGTTTACATACCAGTAATAGATTTGAATATCTTTCTAGATGTCATCCCTTTGACTCAAACTTATTTTTTCCTCATGAGCAGTTGACTGAGATCTTTCCTTTTTCTTGGTACGGTATGCTGATTTGCCGAAAAAAAAATATCACAAAGTAATACATTAAAAAATTACATAAGCTACTGATAAAATACGATGACTTATCTGATTGAATATATGTATTGCAGTGATCCATTTTTAATATTTTTTATGATCTTGTAAATACTTATACTTCTTGACAGCTTTCGAAGTAAACACACAAGAACATACGATGAGGTATCGCCTTTTCAACGCAGTACGGCGCTACGACCTGCGCAACTACGAAAAAATGCGCGAATTTTGAAAGAGATAGTAATTTAAAAATAATATCTTAAAGCCTGTAAAAAATTTTGTATTGCTTTATTCATAACTAAAACTTTATTGTTAAGTTATTTATAGCTTGTAAATAAAAAATAAATTATAAAAAAAAAATCGATTTTTTTATGATTTATACCTATAAATACCTATACCTATACTACCTCCTTAAACAGTTATTTATCGAAGAATTTTAAATTTCTAATAATATGTATGTATGTTATTTTAAGAAAATTGGTAAAAATTTCCTACTTAAGACATTGAAGATAATTTGTGAAATATTAATGCATGGCTTACTATTAGGTTCATAAAATCATTATTATAAGACTATAAGAGTAATATTTTCAATTATTTTAATCATATATTAGTATCGTAAGAGGCAAATTTTCAGCATTGTTTTTTTTTTATGATGCACTTGTATGAGATTCGTATTGTATCGAATTTTAATGCGGCTTTGGGGTGTGCTTTCTGATACATAAAAATGACGTCTAGCACCCTTAGTTTGATATAATGCCACCTTGTATTCGAGATATAAGCTATTTTACTCCAACTATACGTTATTTTTGTGAGGTAAGGTTCTAGGTTATACATGTGCAGGTATTGATAATAAAAAATATGGCTTTAATGTTAAGAAAAATATATGGAAAGAACTTTAATTCGAGACCTGTAACGTTAATAATTTTTAATCTGAGCCGAAGTTATTAACAGTTGAAGATTATGACAATAAATTAATAAGAAATACCCGAAATTAAAACCGTTTAGCTTCTACAAATATTCATACATTTTTAGTCATCATTTTCAAATGTTAATTCTTTTGGCTCTGATTAACATTTTTTAACGTTACAGGTCTCAATTTAAAGCTCTTTCTGACTATGTTTAATATTTTTGAAGACATTTTTTCTTGTTTGAATACATGCATATTTATAATCAATAGAAGAGGTACCCTTTTACACAAAAATAACGTATATTAGGAGTAAATAGGTTATATCTCGAATTCAAGGGCCCATTAGAATAGACTAAGGATGCTAGGCTTTATTTTTAGGTACCAGAAAGCATCTCCCAAAGCCTCATTCAAATCCGAGTTCCGCAGAGTTGGTGTTCTCCTTGTAAGTAGAGAAACGTGAAAAAATAAATATTCCTTTATTTTTAATTCAAGTCAAAATCTAGTTTAAACAATGAAAGTATTGTGAAAATTACCCATATATAAATATTGTCACTGACAACTTTTAGAGATCAAAATTGATACGCGCGTTAACCGGCTGAACTTTGATCTTGGTATTCCAGCGCGGTGTTAACGTCGAGCGGGTAGAGCGAGACACCGTTTGCCGTGGTTAATTCGCGTGCGTAAGGAGTTGGGAATGTGTGAGGCGAGTGAAGGTTAAATACACTTATTTTTGTAACATTAAATAATAATAGCTTTTATTGCACGTCGAGTTTTATTTGTAAATAACTACTTATAATTATCTCTGATTAAGTGTTTAAATGTGTAAGAAAAAAGGGTAGATAGATTGAAACTCAAGAAAAGGTCGACACGTGGTTTGAATTTTGGTGGTTCGCGCACGGTCGTCAAGGTGCTCTGAATAGAGCCGCGAGTAGAGCGGAAGAGGCCGAAATCCGGGCGAGCAAGGAGTTTTGCTCCCCTTGTGCCGCCTCAAAAGTAGTGGAAAACATAACGCGGAAGGGAGGCGTCGGGCTCGGCGCTATATGTCCTGCGAATAAGCCTGCCGCAGAGATGACACGACCGGTCACGTGTCGGATAAGTGACCGACGACGCGCTCCAACAGCCGCGTGGCGCGAGGATTTAAACCTCGGCCGCAACATACCGCCCGTCTCGTTGTAAAACTGCAACGAAGCCAGTAGATAGAGAAAAAGAAAATAAAAAATGCAAAAATAAAAGAAAATCCTGAAAGGGAAGAAACTACATTAATAGGATAGAAACAAGAATAAAAAATTTTTAGAAAAGAAAGAAGAGTGGGTGAAAATAGTGAGAAAAGAGAGAGAGTGGTGATTGTAATCCTCTTCGTGTGGAAACTCCTGAGTTTGTTCAGGTAATATACTGAGGCGCCCCAGCGCCTTCCGCCGTGAAAGCACCGGGAGATGCAGGTGTCGAAGTCGACGGCGGCGGCTCTAAAACCGCAGATTAGTCGAGCTCCTGCTCTACCGGAAGGTGAATCACCTTCACCAAAGGCCGTCGAAGAGTCGTGGTGGCCGTCCTCAGAGTCAGGACTCGAGTCAGCCCATCTTCTCCTGGGTGGAGGCGCTCGACCCGCACCAAGGGCCACTTCGTAGGTGGCAGTAGTTCATCCGTGAGAATCATCAGATCTCCTTCACGGACCATCGCGTTCGGTGTGAGCCACTTGGAGCGTTGTTGTAGCTGGCGTAGGACTTCAGCCTGCCAGCGCTTCCAGAAGTGATTCCTCATGTGCAGCGTCATTTGATACCTTGGTATACCTGAAACAGACTACTGTGGATCAAAGGGCTCTGGAAGGGCTGACAGCGCCGAACCAGTCAAGAAGTGGTCTGGTGTGAGTGCCGAAACGTCTCTCGGGTCGCTGCTGAGTGGGCAGAGCGGTCTCGAGTTGAGTCAAGCCTCTATCTGCGCAACCAAGGTGGAGAATTTCTCGAAGGTTAGCATGGAGTCGCCCAACACCCGTCGAAGATGATGCTTAAAGGCCTTGACTGCGGCCTCCCAAAGACCGCCAAAGTAAGGTGCTCGAGGTGGAATAAACTTCCAGCTGACTCCGTCTGCTGCGATCGCCTCAGGAACCTCCTGGCTGAACTGAGACGTGGCCTCGAACAGCCGCTGGAGCTCTGCACTGGCACCCTGGAAGGTAGTGCCATTGTCACAGTAGATGACCCTGCAGAGTCCTCGCCGCGACACGAACCGTCTGAAGGCGGTTAAAAAAGATTGGGAAGTGTAGTCTGATACGACCTCCACGTGTACCGCCCTTGTAACCATGCAGATAAAGATGGATACGTAGCCCTTGTAAGCCTTATGTCCACGGCCCTTTGTAGTCCTCAGTTGAAAGGGTCCGGCGTAGTCCAGTCCCGTATTGACGAAGGGTCTCGCTGGAGTTACCCTCGAGGCTGGTAGCGGGGCCATCTGTTGCATTTGCAGTTGGCCTTGGAAGCGTGTGCATCGGATGCACTGACGAGTGAGTCGTCTAATCTGACTTCGAGCATGCACGATCCTGAACGTACGCAGTAAATGGCTCAATACCAGCTGGGGTCCTCCATGCAGCGTTCGAAGGTGAGCATCCCGGATTAAAAGCTCAGCCAGATAACTCTCTCCGGGTATGATGATCGGATGCCTCTCGTTTTCCCAGAGAAACGTGTTTTGCAGCCGTCCTCCGACCCGCATCAGACCCTTAGCATCCAGGAAGGGCAGGAATCAGGGGAGAGTGTTTGTGGTAGGCAGCGCTCGTCCAGCGCGCAGGCAGGTTGTCTCAACCTCATAATAGTCTCTCTGGGTAGCGAGAATAATAGCGCGTCGTGCGCGCTCGAGCTCCTTAGCGTTCGTATTCCACTGTAGTCCCAAGGTGGCTACGACATCGTCCTCCGAGAACGAACGCACCGCACTGGGGGTAGTTGAGAGGTTTTCGAGCAGTGTAGGCTCGTTGGTTGACCATTTGTCCAGCTCCATCCTTGTCGCTCTCAACGTGCCGATAAGCTCATTCCGAGCGAGGAGAGCTTCTTGCAGGGTGTCTGCCCCCGCCAATGCATCATCCATGTAGATGTGATTCTCCAGAATCTCTGCTGCCCTGGGTGATGCATGACGTTCGTCGGACGCTAGCTGCTTCAAGGTGCGGATTGCTTGGTACGGAGCGCAAGCTGTGCCATAAACGACAGTGCGCATGCGGAAATCTATAAGCTCCTGCTGCGGTGTGTCTCGCCATACAATCCGGAGCCAATCTCTGTCTCTCTCATCCATGGAGAATTGGCGGAACATCTTAACAACATCTGCTGAAAAAACAAAAGCAAAAAATCTCCAGCGTGTTAAAACCTCAATGATTTCAGCTTTTTTGGAGCAGTTTTGGACCAGTTTTGCAGACGACCGTGATTTTCCCAGAGCCATCCTATTTGGCCACAGCATGATGTGGCATGTAGTAAGTCTTGCGGGCTTCCTTCTCTGCTTCTGGAACCTTCTCCATGTGGCCCAAAGTTTCCATTTCTCCCATAAATTTGGAATATGCCTGCTTGAGTACCGGCTTGGTTTCTAACCCTCGCTCAGTCTGCATGAACCTGGCTTGCGCTATCTTCTTCGAGTCTCCTAGTGCTGGGGTGAGGTGAAATGGCAGGCGTAGCTCATACCTACCATCGGAGTCCCTCCGATGAGTCTCTACATAGTGTTTCTCGCAGGCTTCTTCTTCTGCAGAGGGTCTAGGCTTCGTGAGGATCTCCTCTATGTCCCAGAACTGTTGAAGCTCTTCACTCGTATTGGAGGTGAGAGTGTGGAAACTGTGAGTGCTCGCACTCACTTCACAGTCATGCGAGGCCACTGGACCTGACACTATCCAACCCATCACTGTCTTCTGGCTTGAGGTTGGCTCCTAGTCGCACACCTTCTAGTAGGAGCATGGGGTAAACGTCACCTCCCAGAATGCAGTCCACACGAGCATGCTCAAAAAATGCCGGGTCAGCACGCTCCAATCCTTCCAGATGAGGCCAAGTCTCCTGACAGCATCTTTCCTTTGGCAACAATTTGGTTAGGTTTCCCATGAGCATGGCTGAGAAACTTAACGAGAAGTTGGGCTTCTTGGGAGAGCGAAGGATAGACTCTGTTGCAAAATTGGAGGTTAGGTTGACCTGTCCACCGACACCAATCACTGACAGTGTGCTTTTCCTTCTATTCAGAGAGAGCACTTGCGCAACTCTCTCTGTGATGAATGAGCCTTCTGAAGCTTGGTCGATCAGTGCTCTCACTCGCACTGAAGCTCCAGCCAGGGACTCCAGAATGACCCAGGCGGTAGGCATCAGAGTGATTTTGCTCCTGACTTTGGCCGAACTCGACCTTTCGCAATGCTTTACACCACTTACTTGAGTCGTGTATATTGCCGTTGAAGAGGGGCCCTGTGAGGATGCTTCCTGATCCTCGCTCCTGCCTCCATCAGCTGGTTTCTCAACGTGCAGTAGGGTGTGATGATTGCCTCCGCAGTCAGACACTGAACAGCGACCCTTGGCTGTGCACTTGACTGCTGCGTGCTTTTTGGACCAGCAGTTAAAGCACAAATTAGCTGCTGTCACATGTTCCCGTCTCTTCGTCCAGTCTGCCCTCAGAAACGCTGGACAGTAGCTGATGTAGTGCTCACCTTTGCACAGACTGCACCCGCCTCTTACCCGCTGATTCTGATTAAGTGAAGCTGTGGTCGAAGAACTGTGATAAGCAGACACAGTTTGATTCCTGACCGGCTGCTTCTTCACTAACGGAGTCTTGAATTGCGCACTATGGCCACTTTTTGCCGTCTCCAAAGAATGGGCTCGGTTTTCGAGGAAGTCGACCAGCTGTGTGTATGTAGGAAAGCCAGCAGTCGACTCCAAGGACCTTTCCCAGTCTTCTCTGGTTGAAGTGTCCAGTCTAGAGGCCACTATCTCCGTAAACCAGTCGTCCCACTGATCTACCGGTCTCTCCAGGGAATGGAGGGCACGGATTGCCTCGTCAACTTCATCCAAAATGCGGGTAATCTCGCTAGAAGACCTGTGCGACGTGGGGGACAAGCTGAGTATCCGTGACAGCTGAGCGGACAGCCTCACTCTCTGGTTGTCGTAGCGTTTGGTCAAACTCGTCCAAGCGACAGCGAAGTTTGTACCCACCATCTCTAAATCTCTAAAACAGGTACTGCAGCTTGGTAACGTTGGAGAGCGTGGGCACATTTACCACCATTGCACTAAAGCGCTCTTTGAATGTCTCCCACTCAAGCTGCTTTCCGCTGAATCTAGGCAGCAGGAGCTCGGGAAGCGAAGATGTGGATAGGGCGCCACTCCAAGTTGGTTGCGACGTAGCAGGTTTGACCTCTAGAGCTGGTGGTTGCAAGACTGCGATTCTGCTGTCCAGCTCTGCCTTGGCCAGAATGTAGGCCTCTTCGTAAGTGGCGAAGAGGTTATCTGCCCAATAGCTGTCTGTAGCATCCATCTCCGTAGGGGCTTCCATCTCACCATGTCGATTGAGAACCTTGGACCAGTAGGTTTCCAATAAGGCCTCTCTCCCCTATAGCACTGACAGTGTAAGGGTCCCTGGAGCACTACTGTCAGTATTGTGGATGAAATTGCGTATCAACTGCCCTTCCGAAAATTGTTTTAGCATCTTCTTGTCCACCATGATTGAGGCTAGAAATTCAGATAGTATAAGTACGAGATTACACAAACAATCAAAATCACCCAATATGGCAAAGAGCCACTAGCAATTAATGTAGCAAAAAAAAACTAGCAAGCTACGAAGCAGGAAAATGCAGCAACAGCAAGGCGATAGCAGTAAGTGGATGCAGTATTGTAGTCGGCCTTAGCAATTTAGCAGTACTAGAGGCTAAATAGGCTGTGATACTTATCCGATTTATTGCTGCAGTCCCTTAGTTCCAGTACAACGTAACCAGTTGTTTTGCTGGTCCTCCCAGAGAGCCCACAGCTTTGAGGTTATAGCTGCAGCGTGGTCCGGCAAACGACAGTTTGAGCTCGACGGCTTCCGCGGGATGAGCGGCCTCGATTTGTCCAGCTATCGCGCCTCTCGTGGGTCGATATCGTACTACGTCAGCGTGGACACGTACCGCCGCTACATCGGTAATGCAGGGCGCTTCTTAGAGGCTGTTGCGGTGGGTGCGGGCGCGCGCGCGCGTGCACTGCAGCTCGCGTGGTGGGCGACAAGGCGGGCGAGAGAGAGAGGGGAGCAGAGGTAGAGGTAGACTCTGTCTTTCTCACTCTCGCGGCGCTGCCGTCTGCGAGCTTATGGCATGATTTAAATCACGCGACCTTGACGTTGGAATTTCGTTTCGAAATTTCTTGGCGAATTTTCGAATGATATTCCACAGGTCAAAATGAATGTACAACCCAATTTTCTGGTCTCATAATTGTCACTTTTTTTTGGAAAAAGCACTGCACACCCGGAAAGTCACTTTTGTCGCACAGATCCGGGAGTCTTTCGGCGCGAAATTCAAGTCCGAATCGGGTAGCACTATTATAGAATCACTGCACTTACATTCACTCGCGTACTCTGCCTCCTGCACGCAAATCCGGCTCGAAGGACCAATGATTCGCGCGTTAACCGGCTGAACATTGATCTTGGTATTCCAGCGCGGTGTTAACATCGAGCGGGTGCAGCGAGACACCGTTTGCCGTGGTTAATTCGCGTGCGTAAGGAGTTGGGAATGTGTGAGCCGAGTGAAGATTAAATACACTCATTTTTGTAACATTAAATAATAATAGCTTTTATGGCACTCGAGTTCTATTTGTAAATATCTACTTATAATTATCTCTGATTAAGGGTTTAAATGCGTAAGAAATAAGGGTAGATAGATTGAAACTCAAGAAAAGCTCGACACGTGGTTTGAATTTTGGTGGTTCTTGCACGATCGTCAAGGTGCTCTAGATAGAGCCGCGAGTAGAGCGGAAGAGGCCGAAATCCGGGCGAGCAAGGAGTTTTGCTCCCCTTTTGCCGCCTCAAAAGTAGTGGAAAAAATAACGTGGAAGGGAGGCGTCGAGCTCGGCACTATACGTCCTGCAAATAATCCTCCCGCAGAGAGGACACGACCGGTCACGCGTCGGACACGTGATCGACGACGCGCTCCAACAGCCGCGTGGCGCGAGGATTTAAACCTCGGCCGCAACAAAAATAAAGACTAGTCGATACAAAGCTATGGAACCTCCTTGAATTTAGACGAGCGAGCGTTAGTGAGAGAATATTATTAGGTAGTAAATATAATAGAGGATACTTAATTAAAACATATCAGTACTTATTATTCAAATTATTCAACGTACACTCGAAGACGCACATACATACATACACACACGGACATTCTCAATTGTACGGAACCTCTTCTAAGAAAGTTGACTTGACGATGTCGACAGCTATGACGGAATTGAGGATATACTTTAATGAAAGACGATAGCACTAAAGCAAATTGGAATGAGGTGATACGCATATATGTACAGCCAACGGAAATTAAATTAAAAACATAAACATATTTTTTGGTATGACTTAGTCGATGAAAGAAAATTAATATAATATAGTGAATGAAGCAAGAGTGAAGAGAGTGAAGCAGAAAGTAAATGAAGCAAAATATTTGGGTATAATTTTCGATGAGAATATGAGAGGACCAAACATATTGAATGTCTTATAAATAAGACAAGATACCTGATTGTCATCTTTAGTAAAATTTCTAAATTCATGGAAACTAATACTTTAAAGATTATATACTATGCTTTCTTCCGCAGCCTTATTAGTTATGGCATAATTTCGCGGGGTGGTGCGTATCAAAACAAACTGCACTTATTGCAAACAGTACAAACAAAAATTTTAGAAATTATATAAAAAATACTTTTTAAAAAATAATTCCACTTAACCGGCAGCAATATTTTTGAATGAGAGTCTTCGGTATAACTATGATAATTTTAAAGATCAGTATATCAACTCGACGAGTAAAACAAAAAACAAACTATTCATTTTACCAAAATATTACAAAACTGTTAGTACTAAAAATAGTTATACTAAAGCAATCAGTATTTTTAATAAATTGCCAAATGAACTAAAAATTTTAGATATACAAAAAGAAACAAATATAAAAAAGATACAGGATTGGTTGATAAATATTGAATGAAGCAAATACTGCAACGACAATAGATTGCCAACAATTTAAATTATGGCTTTTATCGCTGTGTAACCAAGATGAATGTGTATATCAGTGCCAAATATCCTCTAAATTACAGTTTTTACTGCAGCAGAGAAAAGCATCACGGATTGAAAACAAACTTGACATTATTATGTATGGATCCAGAGAAGACTCACTATTAGCTAGTAGTATAATGCTTGATATTAGAACATACATTTGTGCTAAGGGTAAATATAAGTAATACAATAATCGCAAAACATCGGCGTATCTCCAACTACAATTACAATAAAATGATAAACTCATACCCAAAAATCAGCAATAGTCTATATAATATAACAAACGAAATAATAAATATATGGACACACAAAACAGAAAACGTAAATGCGAATAGCAAATACATAAAATTTGTTAAAGGAGCAAATAATGATTTAGATGTTAATAAAGATCCAAATATAGAAAAATATAAACTAGTAAAAACGGTCTTCACCAAGATTCATGAAATGGCTAAAAAGAACAACAAGAAAGCTAGAAAAATCGAAGCAACGGCTGCACCTGGACAGAAGATTAACAAATCAGTAAGTCACAGAATGACATACGGAGATATCAACTACCTAGGATCGAACAAGGCGATTTTTTTACTTTGACAGAGCAATGAGAGGAAAACAAATTTTCACAAACTCAATGTATCCACTTGAACGACAATAATCTTATAATGATATTGTAGTTATTGACGATATAGTTTTTACATCAAACTGCAAATGTGATTCAGCTAACCAACACAAAGAGATGTTCCCACATTACATAGTTACCTGTGCTGTTGGCCTTACTTGCCTAGCTAGGCTCAACACCGTAGAAAGAATATTATATGCAAGAGATAAACACGCGACAACAGAAAAATTTGCGACGGCAAGATGCGTGTTAGTGAGGTATTGGTAATATATAATACTATAGTGCTAGGTCACAATGATTAAATTATAAGAATAAAAATATTTATAATGTCGAAGAAAAATGTATAAAAATATAGAATGTTAAGCATGTGCAATGTAATCTTAATTAATGCGAATTAATATAATGTCGTCGTCACATTATTACTAACCATATGAAAATATAGAATCTTTAACACAATTTATAATGATAATATTAATTAATAAGGATTTATATGGAAATGTTAAAGAGAGATTATATATCACTGTAAAATTTTTAATAAATTATTAATAATGTCATATAGAATTGGGATGAAGAGTCAGAAGACTTTCATAACCGAACCAAAGTATGTATGAATGAATGGTGAAGGATGGAATGATCCATGTCTGAAAGTCGGAGGTGGATACATTCTATCTTCATGAATGAATGGTACTTACATTGTACGGTCTATTATGGCTGGAGGTTTTAGCTGTAAAGAATACAGTAAAACTAACCAGCACTTTTTATTTTTGTTGTTAATGCAGATCTGCGAACAAGGAATACCAATTCCCTCTGCAGGATTTGCGGCATTATAGTGTGTTATTGTGTAAATAATTTCTACTCTGTTTCGAATTTAGCAAATGTTATATGTAACTCTCCAATAAATAAAATAAATAAATAAATAAACAAATAAATAAATAAATAAATAAATAAATAAATAAATAAATAAATAAATAAATAAATAAATAAATAAATAAATAAATAAATAAATAAATAAATAAATAAATAAATAAATAAATAAATAAATAAATAAATAAATAAATAAATAAATAAATAAATAAATAAATAAATAAATAAATAAATAAATAAATAAATAAATAAATAAATAAATAAATAAATAAATAAATAAATAAATAAATAAATAAATAAATAAATAAATAAATAAATAAATAAATAAATAAATAAATAAATAAATAAATAAATAAATAAATAAATAAATAAATAAATAAATAAATAAATAAATAAATAAATAAATAAATAAATAAATAAATAAATAAATAAATAAATAAATAAATAAATAAATAAATAAATAAATAAATAAATAAATAAATAAATAAATAAATAAATAAATAAATAAATAAATAAATAAATAAATAAATAAATAAATAAATAAATAAATAAATAAATAAATAAATAAAAAACAGACAGACAGACAGACAGACAGACAGACAGACAGACAGACAGACAGACAGACAGACAGACAGACAGACAGATAGACAGACAGATAGATAGTCTAGTTTCTCGGAAAATGGAGGTGATTTTTCGGGACTCATAAAAAAAAACCATGCGGTCAAATATTTTAAAATTTTGAGGATATATTCAGATACTATTGACAAGTTAATACACATGAAGAAATATCGACTGTATGCCGAGTTATACGCTCCGACGTCGAGTCATCCAAAAATGAAGTTGTAAATGGGCTGCAGTTGTAGAGGTCCTCAGAATGCCAGTATCTGAAAATTCACGTTAAACTAGATGCCTTTCCTCGTACCATGAACTACAATCTTTTGAAAATATTGAAAATTAAAAAAATGGCAGCGTTTTGAAAAAATGTTTTACAACGATTTACAACTTTATTTTTGGATGACTCGACATCGGAGCGTATAACTCGGCATACAGACGATATTATTTCATGTGTATTAACTTGTCAATAGTATCTGAATATATCCTCAAAATTTTAATATATTTGACCACATGGTTTTTTTTTATGAGTCCCGAAAACTCACCTCCATTTTCCGCCCGAGAAACTAGACTAGCCCCTTAAGTACTCAAATAGTGGCCTCGAGAAGTCAATGTAAGTTCCGACTTTGAACTCTTGAATGTGCGTTTTCCTTCTTGATAAAAGGTAATTGTTGACTAAAAACATCTGCTACATTGCCACGCGACCACAGCGTGTAGTGCTAAGTACTGTATAAGTCTTAAAGTTATTAATATTTAATAATAATAGAAAACATGCGAGTGAAAGTTTAGAATCCTGTAGCCAACAAAAATAAATATAATAACTTAACAGTTTTGAAGGATAAATCTTAAATAAACTAGATCAAATGCAAATATTCCAAATAAAATAATATATTACTTCCCAATCATCTCATACAAAATTAATATAAAATAATAGAACATTTGGATAGAGAGTGCTCACCTATAAAATAATAGAGTGCTCAGACAATAAGGTAAGATGACGTTCACATAGATCAATAATTATTAAGTATCATCGATTCAATTTTCCACTTTATTTTGATTTGCTTAAAAATATTCAAATAATAGTTAGATAAAGCTCTCGAGCAAGATCAATTCCGTGCGAATTAAATATATTTGTTCCGCGATAAAACCCGTACAGCCGAACACAAATTAGGCTGTAATAAATTGGCATCCCATGTGGAGAATTGATCAAAACTAATTTTACTAATGAATAAATGAAGGAAAACTGAATTAAATTCAAATAAACACGCTTTCTAACAAATAAATAAATAATTTGTCTCCTCAAAACAACAATAAAACAAAATAACATGTCGACTACAGGCGCGGGTAGTGCTCCGAGCCGCACTTCTGCCGAGATTAGCCTGATAGCGGATCCCAATGCAAGATCACAAGCATTTCTAGAACTATATAGCCAACGGAGTGCATTTAGCATGGGCCATTTAGTTAATTTAACAGAAAGATTCTTAAGGGGTCTACCCTAATTCCAATTTTCAAAAAATCGATTTTTTTTTATTCCATTTTTCGAAAGTATAGATATTTGAAAGTATCATATTAAATTTTCATAAAGATCCGAGCAGTCTAAGTGTACTTTTGAGGGACTTTTACTTAGTTACCTGAGCGCGCTAATAGTGACCATTCGGAGCGGTATCGTCTACCTGCCTTTGTATACGTGAGCAGCTGAAACCTTTCGTGTATATACTATCCCTACTCAAATCTGTTCATTCGTGACCCCTTATTTTTCGAAAGATACCTCTATATTTTAAATTCAAGCAAGTAGCAACCTATATTAGGTGTTTGAAATCTGTAAGCGTAAACATCTGTGCTCGTGATTGCCGAGATGGACAAGAAAACTATCCATCAAAAACAAAACTGTCAGACGTCCAGGTTCGAAAGCGAAAAAACGTAAACTTCATGGAGTTCTTCCAAATGCCCATGAGGCAAACACAAGTCATGCTAGTGCATCTGCAGAGAAGCTGAACAAGTCGAAAGATACGAGTTTCGATGTTCCTGTAGATCAAACGTTAGGGTACAGCATCATACATTTTTACGTGGTTTTTTCTTCGTTACAACAGTTTTTGAAATGTAAAGTGTATAATAACGATGTTACATTTACTAAGTATGGACAGCGAGGACTCGGTTTTAAAATTTGTGTTACTTGTGAGTGTGGAGAAAAATATATTAATTCGTGTCCGATGATTGCGACTGGATACGAAGTCAACCTTGTCAGCCTTGTGTTTGTTATGCGATTGATTGGTATTGGATGGAGTGGTATAAACATGTTTATTAGCCTAATGGAACTTGGATCTGGAATGAGTTCCTCCGTTTATTATCATATTATCTATTCGGTTTCTATCGCTGTGAAAAGTGTTTTCGATATAGTGATGCTAAAGGCTGTTAGAGAAGAAAAACTCCTAAATGCTCAGCACGGAGAACCCGAAGATATTTTAACCGTTTCAGGAGACGGTTCCTGGCAAAAAAGAGGATTTTCTTCTCTTGTTGGCATAGTTTCTTTCATATATAAACACAGTAAAAAAGTTGCGAACGTCGTTATCAAATCAAGCTACTGCAAAGGATGCGAAAGAATAAAAGGACCAGAGGACACGATTAAATATGCAGCATGGTACGAAGTGCACCAAAAAAATTGCAGTGCTAATCACTCAGGCAGTGCCGGAAAAATGGAAGTCGACGGTATATGTCAAATGTTTTTGGAATCTCTCGAAAAATTTTCTGTGCGTTATGGTTTTTACAGCGGCGACGGTGACACGAAGACTTTCAAAATACTGCTCGATACACACCCGTATGGTGAAGGAGTGATCGTTAAAAAGTTAGAGTGTGTGTTACACGTCGCAAAAAGAATTTTCAAACGTGCTAGTGAAGCTAAAAAAAATCTTATACAGGCAAGAAAAGCTGTAAAGAAGGACGAGGAAAAAACTTCAGCAAAAAAAGCTGCAAAGAAGGACGAGAAAAAAACTCCAGCAAAAAAAGTTGTCACTAAAAAGAGAAAAACCAGCGTAAAAAAAGTTCCTGTTGTTAAAACTCAAGATTTAACGATAAAATTAATGAAAGAACTGTCGAAAAATTACGGTTTAGCAATTCAACGGCATCCTGATTCCGTGGAAGAAATGCGCAGGGAGATCTGGGCAGGATTTTATAATAAGATTTCAACCGACAGCAAGCCACAGCATTCATACTGTTCTGAATCCTGGTGTAAATATAAGAAAGCTGTGGAAAACAACACCGTTCGACAATTTAAACACCCTCCTGCTCTCGATGAAGATGTTCAAGAAGTTCTCAAACCAATCTATGAGGATTTGTCAAAACAAGAACTTCTTGAAAGGTGCCTCGGCGGAAACACGCAAAATAACAACGAGTCTTTCAACAACTGCGTCTGGTCGATGGTTCCTAAACACATCTTTAGTGGGAAAAAAACTGTTGAAATCGCGTGTCAAACAGCTGCGTGTATTTTCAATGAAGGATTGAAGCCAATATTGAAAATATTGGATGTGATGGGCGTCAAAATCGGCAATATCGCCGAGCAGTTCGTAGCTGAGCGAGATCTAACGCGCGTACGAGTTGCAAACCGCCACAGTGGAGATGCCTCTAAGGAGGCCAGAATTAATCGAAGGAAGGCTATTTTGGATGAGACGGTACATTATGAAGAAACTGAAGGCATAATATACGGTGCAGGCAGCGCTGATTAAGCGTAGGTAAGAAATTTTCACGTTTTTTCGTTAAAAAAAACTTTGAACGCGTTTTTCTCGAAATGACATTTTTGTACGGCTTGTTGAAAAAATCTCGGAAACTACTGTATCAATCCGTACCAAATTTTTACCACATATTCTTTATGATGATAGCTATGTCGCATATCATACGATTTTTGAAATTTTTAGTTTAACTTGGTTTAAAAAAAAAACTGATGAAAAAAAGGTGATTTTTCGTTACTTTTTGAAATATGGCCGCCGTTTTGCCAATTTCGAAAAAATCAAAAATCGTATGATATGCGACATAGTCATTACTTACTGAATCTAAAACCTTTTTTTTTTGTTTCAGATAATCCACTCCGGAGATTTCATCAACAGGGCGCACTCATCTTTTTTTTGGATATTTTTTTGGCCTCCATTTTTATACAATAAAAAACAAAAAAAATTTTTTCATTTATTTCAAGATTGTATTTATCAAGCCTCATACTTCACATATTAATATTTCTAATTTAAAACAATGAAAAAAAATCGTGAAAATAGTCATTTTTTTGCGCGTCTAATTAGGGTAGACCCCTTAAGGATGTTCAAGAATATCAGTGGGTGCGGTGAAGTAGAAAGGTCTCCCGTATTTTCCTGCACACCGTTCCGCTTCCCACGTACCATCTCGCACAGCCTACAAGCTTGATTACGTTGTCATTCAACACTCGGAATTAAATGCAGTGACACGTGTTCAAATTTTGCATACAGCTTCGTAATGAATTACTTGATAATGTACATAGTTTTTTATTTCATTCTTTGTTTTTTTTACACACATTGCACCCTACGTCAATCTGTTTTAATAGCCGAATTCTATAAGAGCCTGTGTATGGTCAGCAAAATTTTAAGTCGAATATCTTAAGTATAACATCGGTAACAAATATTGAAAAAATTCAGGGAACTTCTTGATTCTCTAAATAATGACATGTGTGAGTTTCATGACGTTCTCTGATTTTTGTAACACCCCGAAACCTCCTTAAGCATACCAGATCAGTTAGCCGCTTTGTCACGTACCAACAACTTAAACCGAGCCATTCGACATTTACCTAATTATGATGGTACTAGCCCTTTACAAGATTTCGTCCAAGACGTGGAAAACGTTCGAACAGCCTTACTTACTTAACAAGAAGTAGATTTCCTACGTAGTCTAGTAGCTATGTTTCAAGGAGAAGCCCGAAAAGTACTAGTTGATTAAACCATTAATACAGTAGATGAACTTATAACCTTACAAAAAACCAACTTCGTACCCTCAAAATCATACTATTAATACATAGGGGAAATTTATACGCTATCTATGAGAAAAAATGAGAAAGTGCGAGCATATCACGGAAGATTATTAGCTTCTATAAGTGGAGCATAAGCTGCTCTGCGCATGTGTATCACTCAACTAAACAAAGATGTAGATCAGAGACTCCAATTAGAACTATTGATGGTAGAAGTCTTCAAGAGAGGTTTACCTAATACTTATACATCATCCATGACAAACCCGTCACATAAAACATTAGCAGCAGCATTGGAAGTAGCTGTAAATTGCGAAGCAGAATACAGCGAGATTTTAAGACAGAGTCACAATACTTACATCCGACACATACGACCAGTAGAAAATAATATCGCAAGAGGACTCACCTCATCTTATAAATCAACCAGAACCAGATCATTGTCACCAAAAAGAGTATAATACCAGCTCATAATATCATTACCATGGGTACAGTGATCCTAGACATATTTGGAACCGATCACTTGTTCTATGTATTGAGCAAAGCTTCGCAATTATTAGAAGACACAATTCTGGGAACTTTACGAGAGAAAATCTTAATGTCAACTTTAACTGCAAGCCACTGTCACTCACAATAAACCCATAACACCGATACCTTTCCAAGGAAGAACCCCGATGTCTGAAGATTTGGAACTTAGCTTATTTGATGCACCAGGTCGTATAATCGAACCGCTATACAACCGAATAGACACGACAGCCACTGACTATGAGAATCAAATTTCTGAATCAAAAATTTTACACTATGACAATGTGATTGACCCCACACAAAAAGTAATAACATCTAGCAATGAAATGCCGTACTATTCTGAGGACCACCTTCCAGAAAACGAGGAAACCGATACTTCTAACAACATACATTTTAACATTACAGGAATACCATTGGAGAAAAATACTTTATACACTATACCTCCAATGTGTAAAATACCGCTAAAAATACCTATAAATGACGGCAGCCCTGAAGGTGAAGCATATTTACATCGTATTCATACTATATCAGGAGTATTTATGGGAAATGCAGCTGTAAATAATCAACAAGAAGATTGGTATATTTTTGCTATTAACACGCAAGGGTGTGAAGTCCAAATTGAAATCCCACCACAAGAATTACAACCCTTCGATTTTGAATAGTCAGAAGATTTTTTTCCTTTAGATGAAGGTACCCATCCACTTAGCAGAGAACAAGACTAGATCCAAATTATCATTGACAGGCTACGAAGAAAACCTCACTCTCAACAAGCCCTTGAAGAACTGGAAATTGTGACAAAATTTCCATATCTATTCATGTTAGAAGTTGACTCACCTCCACGGGCTAAACATGTACAGCATCGAATCGAAACGACTGACAATGTTCCGATTTACACCAAATAATATGGCTATCCACTTATGCTCCACAAAGAAGTACGAGACCAAGTAAGTAAAGTGTTAGATGATGGAATAATTCAAAATTCCACATTTCCTTGGATAAATCCGCTCTGGATTATACCCAAGAAGAATAGGCCTGACGGTAAAAAGCGATATCGTCTAGTGATAGATTATTAAAATTTAAACACAACCAACATTCCAGTTGCGTATCCATTACCGAATATACAAGAAAATTCTGAATTAATAGGAAAAGCCAAGTTCATTTCGGTCTTTAACCTCATCAGCGGGTTCGACTTGATAGAAGTAGCGAAGGAAGACAGAGAAAAGACAGCTTTAACAGCGCCCTATGGTCACTTTGAATACATTATGATGCTTTTCGGTTTATCTTTGTAACCCTTGGATTATAAGGGATAGAATCGCTTCTATATCTAGATGATATAATCATCTTCACTACTACGTTAAAAGAATATCAGGAGAAAATTTTTAAATTAATCATGCAATTGTCTGAAACAGGATTAAAGTTACAGATAGACAAATGCGAATTACTTACACCTCAAGTGATATATTTAGGACATAAAATTGACAGCAACGGCGTCAGACATGACCCGAACAAAATCTCAGCAGTAAAGGATTTTCATATCCCCAAAATTACCACTAATATCAGTCAATTTCTTGGATTAACTAACTATTACAGACGCTTTATTCAAGATATCGCAGAAAAAGTGAACCCTCTGAATACTTTACTAAAGAAAGGAAATAAATTCGAATGGACAACCAAATAACAAGAAAGTATTGACACCTTGAAAAATGCGTTATGTGAAGTCCCCGTGTTGATTAACGGCGGGGGGGGGGGGGGTACACCCTGGAAGCGTCAAAATCATGCCTATTTATACGATTTTTTTTTTGAGAAAATGAATGAAGATAGAGCAATTTTGTTTTCAGATATTTATTATACAAGCTTTGAAGAAGATTTGATAATTTTTTTATGACATTTTAATACAAAATGGCGGCATGGCGGCTTATCTCCCGAAGCGCCTTAAAAAAAAGATGAAATCGGGTGGAAAATGTGCAAGTAATGCCGGATGACCTAGAACAAAAATTTTTATGAAATTGTACTTATAATTGGTTTATCTCGTAGCTGTCATAGGGGTTTTGCGATTTAAAATTTCTTTTTTAATTATGAGACTTCAAAGTAAAAAATTTTTTTTCGAAAAAAAAATCGCTTTCAAACAAGCATAAAAAATTTTTTGAGCAAGATATCAAAAAACCCCTATGACAACTACGAGATAATTATGTTACAAATCAAATGAACTTGAGCTTAGGCAAATCGGTCAAAAATTGTAGCAGTAGGGCTTTCCACGGTTTTAAAAACGTGGTTTTGAGAAAAACGCGTTTGAAGTTTTTTTTTTACTTTTTGTTAAATCAAAGTAGGAAAAAAATATTTTACCTCTAATCATCTATTCCAGCTCCATACTGTACGCCTTCCTCTTCAACAAATGATGCTTCAGACTTTTTTTGTTCATTTTTTGATCTTCTGCGAGCTTCATCTTTGGCTTCATCGCTTATACTCTTTTCGGCGTACTCGATTCTCTCGCTGTCAATCTCGAAGCAGAAATTGTAACAATTTTCGCCAATTTCAAGTCCCAATGCCTCCATTATGTACATGATACTTTTGAAACCATCATTAAAGGTGCAAACTGCAATACTAATTGCAATATCAATAACAGTTTTGCCGTTGGAGTGATGCTTCGGCGAAAAGTTCCAAACTACGCTGTTGAACGACTCGTCACTGTTCTGCGTGTAGCCGCCCAAGCAGCGCTCGAGTAAATCTCCTTTCAAAAGATCGTCATAAACTTCTTTGACTGCTTGAAAAACTTCATCTTTTATCGGTGGTTTAAGAGTAAAATCTTTTAGTTCTCCAGCTGCTTTAGCCTTTTGCCACTTGCACCACGAATCAGGACCAGGCGGGCAATCTTCGTGCTGTAGTTTATTGTCGATCGACATTTTATGCTTTAGACCAGTCCAAATCTCTTTTTTCATGGCTTTATCTGAGTCGCAATTTCTTCTTATTGCTAAACCAAAATTAATGGCCAGTTCATCAATCAGTTTGTTCGTCATCTTACCTTGTCCTCCAAGTCCTTTCGTTTTTCTTTTCTTGTCGCGTAGTCGTGTGCCTACACGCTTTTGCGCATGATCGACGGATTCCTTTTTTTTTTCACTTCGAGATCTGGGTAAGGATTACTGTCAGCAATAACTTTTTTTTGTTTTTGTGTCACCATCCCCGATGTAAAATTCGTACTTGACTCCATGCAGTTCTTCAGAACGCTCGAACATTTCGACCACAGAATCAACTTCCATTTTGCCGGACGTTCCTTCGTGATTTTGCATGCATTCATCTTCGTGCTCCTCAAGCCAATTGTCATACTCTTCAGTGCCTTTTTTCTTCTCCCAAAATGAGCATGATAAACAAAATTTTGATTTCACTAAAATGTCGATTACTTTACCAGTATACCATCCAATCAAAGAAACGAAACCAAACAAAGATGTGAAGCCTTTTCTCTGCCAACTACCGTCGCCCGATACTGTTAAACCTTTCTTTTCTTTCTTTCATTTCTTCGATCTCTTGTTTTGCTGCTCGACTCATCGATTTATCTGATACCATGTTACATGCATCTGCTATGCCAGTCTGAATTTTTGAATAAAAAGATTGAAACACCGGCCGTGGTAATTCTATTATAGCGCGAAACTTTTTCAGACTGTACATGCCGAGTCCCATCAGTCTAAAGGCAAATATAATTCTTCTACTTATATCATAAGCTCTACTGTCAATCAAAGGACATGAATTTGAGCATTTTATTTGTATTTTGAAACCGAGTCCACGACACGAAATTTCAGTAAACGAAACGTCGCCGTGACACTTTTTGCAACATAAATTCTTCGATAGAAAAGCAAAAATGCCACAAATTTCAATGATGCGATAAGCAAATCCTCCATTGAAAGAGAAATCGGAATCATTCTCGGATAGTTTTAATTTTTTTGCTGATGCACTTACATTAGACATATCACATTCACGAGTATCATCGTAGCGATTTTTCGGAGGCTGTTTTCTTTTCTTATGACTACTCCGATCGTTGATTTCTCGACTGCCTATATGACGTTCTTTTAATTTCGGCACTTCTTCCATGTTTTCACTACTAAATTAACACAAACAAAACAGAATTTAAGTATAAAAACACCAAAACTATTTCTCCGATGGGAGAGTAACTGTGCTCGAGCATGTGCAGCTGTTTACTGAAGTCTAACGGTTTTCTAAATAGCTTGGCGTCCTTAGAACGCCCTCTATAGGTAATAGAGTACGAAAAATACTACTTACCATTAGCCTATTTATACCTGTTAAAGCATATTTATACCTGCTGCACAGAGGGTCGACATAGATAGTTGACGCACTCTGAGGTACTTTTGGAAAATCGCTCATAACTGACAAAAAAGATTTTTCTTTGCTACAAAACCAATTGGACATTATTCTTACGATAATATTAGATCATTTTATGCAAACCCTCCCGCCCCCCCCTTAATGCAGATGTGACTAAAACCTTTTATTTTAACGATCGATTCATCAAACATAGCTTTGGATGCAGAATTAAGCCAAGGAGAACATGACTATAATAGGCACATAGTCTATATGTCCAGATCCTTAAATAAATGCGCGAGGAACTACCACCGACAAGCAATATTTAGCAATAATATCCGATTAAACCGTTGGAGAGCACGACTAAGAGGCTATCAATACATCTTTATTTACAAAGAAGGTCGCTTAACCACTAACTCTGATGCTCTCTGTCGAAATCCCATAGTTCTTCAAACAATAGATAAATAAGACCGCTAAAGTATTCACTATAACAGCCCCTAGATCGATAAAAACGAGAAAAATGGAAAGACACACGTGATTGATGGGATTTAAAAGAACAGAATCTTGAACTGACTTCTATCGTAAAGAACCGCTACCTATTCAGAAGATTTCGAAGGAAGACATTTCAATTGGACAGGCGGTGAAGGCCACACATTATCCATAGAAAGACTCGTGAACTCATGCCCAGTCAGCCCTAAAAAGAAACCAATCTCCTGTCCATATGTTAGCGATTGGATAAAAGAGTATAAATCCTCACTATTAGGCCACCGAACCCAAAATTCAATGTCCGAATCAAACCAAAACGTCACTCTACTCTCCTATAACCTTCCGATAAATCTGTTCAGAATTGGCAACATCTCTCCACTATCCACCATGTAGATAGCGAAGAAGAGACCGATGACGAAGATCCATCTAATAACCCCTATTCACTACCAATCGAACCAAGAACACCTACCACCTGTCACTCTCTCGCTCATAAGCGCTCTCCATCACAAGACACTGGGTGTTCTCTACCTTTAGACACCAAGCGCTATGCACCGTTCCCCTCCATGCGCGCTCCGCAGCTCGCTACCGAGAGCGCCCAACCACTCTGCACGGATACCCCTTCACACGTGTTAAAAGACGATCTTCTGCCTCAGTTCCAAACCTCAACTTTCGATAATAATGACAACCCTAATTCCACGATAGCGTCTACAACCAATATTGGCGAATTATTGGCGAATATAATCGCTATTTACCAAGTCGACTTACCCAGAACGAAGCCAGACGTAGGTAACGTATTAATAACTATAAATCAGATACGTTACGTTTTGAGCTTAATAATCGCACAATAAGAGGAAGACGCCATTCAACCATCTAATCTGACAGAATGCATCGAAAATTTAGCCGATATAATAAAATAAAAATAAATCAACTCGTTCAGAATAGCACGAAAAGGAGAAATAACCGACAGTCTATCCAGAGAAACATTAATAAAATTTTTCAGTAAAGGATTTTAATCCATGAATATATATATATTTTTTTGAGTCGACTTCTAACCGTTGTGCCGACTAGACGTGTTTGTATACAGAGCTGTCGAACGCGAGTGAATTCCCAAGCTTGGAAAATTCCTATCGAGAAGCGGTACTTTGCACCGATCAGTGTAGTGTTTTGAGTGTTTTTGCAGGCGGGGGCGGTGGAGACGCGCCTGCCGCCGCGGGTGCTGTTTCACCAAGGTGAAAACCAAAACTTAACTCAAAAGTCCCTAAGTGCCAACGTACCCCCTAAAATGAATTACGCTACTGTTGCGAAAAGTTACTCGTTCCCAAAGAGAAATCAAGCAATCATATTAAATGCAGTAAATGGAGTCACGATCAAGGAGTACGTAAGAGAAGTGGCCAAATTAACAAACCGAACCGACATAATCTCCGTATCAAGAGTCTCAAATAATCGAATATGTATTTATTTATCATCGAAAAGCATCGTACATGAACTAGTCGAGAACAATAAATTTATTATAGTGTCCGACACTCAAGAAAATATCCAACCTCTTGTATCACGTGCAAAAAGAATAATCTTATCTTATCTATGGGCTGAAATTCCTAATGAAGCCATTGAAAAATATCTTTCAGACCTAAATGTGAAACTGGAGTCACCTATAACATTTTTAAGAGCATGAATCACAGAACCCGGACTAACACACATGATAAGCCATGGGAGACAAATGTATGTAAGTCCGGAAGATGCAAAAAAAAATCCCGAATCGTTTCGCATTGTACATGCAGAGACAATATACTGGACAATATACTATTCACGTCAGGCGAAGTGTTAACATGCTTCATATGCAAAAAAGCTGGACACTTGGCCAGACAATGCCCCAACACGAACTCACACATATAAGTAGTGTTGCGTCCCAAGCGCCTTTACACGCCTGCATTGTGCCGCTCCTCTACGCACGCGCGCGCCGCCACTTTGGCAGCCATCTTGCATCGACGGCGCTGCAGGCGGCTATATAAGAAGCGGCGCGACGGCGCACGAGTCAGTCGGCTTCCAGCTTTCGAACAGTCAACATTGCTCTCACTGCGCGCCCCGCTCCGTCGGAACACTGTTTTGCGCAGGCGCGCGACGCCATCTTGACCACCATTCTGCATCGACAGCGCTGCGAGTGGCTATATAAGAAGCCGCGCGGCGACGCGCAATTCAGTTATCGTTGAACTCTCGAGTGGTCGGCACTGCTCTCACCGATCGTCCATCTCCAATCAACTGCGACGCGGCGACTCCTGGGCCGGTTCATCTCCGGCGTTTCAGCGGTTAACGGCACCACCTACTGCCCGTCTCGAGTGTGGACTGTGACTGCGCGTACGCGCATCGACTTCGCCAGTGTTAGTGAAGTGTCAGTGTTATAGTGTATTGTTTATAGTGCGCGAGTGACAACTGTCACGCAATACGGACCGCGCAAACGCGTGACATAGCACGGGACTGTGTTTCAAGGTGGCACTACGTTCGGTCGGCTGGGCGGGAGGAGCCGAACGTACCACCGAACCCACGAGTGACACGTCAGCAGAGAGAGTCTTTGTCTATTCAGTTATTCAGTCTTTGTTTATTATGCCTTGTTAATGTTCGTTTAAAATAAAGCTTCATTTCGTTCTAAATATGACTCATGGTTTTATCACCTTCCCAATCCGGCGTCTTTGTTCGTGATTGATTATTCAAGTAGATTTTTCGCAACAAACAGTCTACAGTGAGAAAAATGTCTTAATCCACAAAATTACACAATCAGAGCAAGTCAATAAGGACATTGACTCAGAAGACAGCGACAAACGTAATTCTACAACTCTAATTGACTACACAAAACTTAATAATGAATCGACTAGCTGAAAAGTTCTGAAAAGACCCGCTCCTTCGTCTACTTCTGAAGAATCTTCAACAACTATAAAAGAAATAGACAATATGGATATAGAGGAATCATTTGCAACGTCCACTCCAATCAAAACAAAAGAGCTAGAGTTCAAAAAACCAAAATGTGAAAAGGAAAGGCTACAAGAGGAATTAAAAGAAACAAATACAGAACTATACAACTCACTATCAACTACAAAAGAAATTATCGAAATGTCACCAAATAAACACGTCTTGAATTATCATGAACTAAAAGAATTTTTGGAAAAAGTACGAGGGCAACAAAACGTAAAGCAAATCGCCTTTGAATTTACAGATGATACGGCAGGCTTATTCAACATGATTGACGTTGTATATAATAATACTGCAGATAAAAATCTTAAGTCAAGATGTTCCAAAATAAAAAATAAACTAATTCCCCAAGAAGAAAATATCTCCGAATGCGACACAGACCAATCAGTTACATCAGAACTTAAATTTCAACTCTAATGGTTAATTTTTACCAAAAAACTCTAAAAATTGCTTATTGGAACGCTAGGAGTATCAATAGAAAAAAAGAAGAACTATCCAAAATCCTAACCGAAATCGATATATTTATCTGTGATGAATCGTAGCTTCCCCAATGCAAGATAGATGAAGATTTCAACTTTTCGGGTTTCAAAATATTCAGAAAGGATCGAACTCGTTCAAGAGGAAGAGGAATTTTTGTCTTGGCCGGTATAAAATTAACTAATGTCTCGCCAAATTTAGATATTTTTACTTATTATAGAGTTCCAGGTATCAATCTTTCGCAGTTAATGTACGACGAAAAATTTAGTAATATTAATAATAACGCTAACACGATTCTTGTAGTTGATTTTAATGCACACCATAAAAAGTGGAACTGCGAAAAAACGATTTAAATGGTGAAAAACTTTTAAATAGTTACTCTAACTCCAATATGATCCTCCATAACACCTACACTAAAACGTATATAAATTCTCAGACCGGCATAACGTCAAACCTAGACTTAATTTTTTCCTCAACAAATATAGCTCATCAAATAAATCTAAATGTAAACGATGAAACCTGGGGCTCAGATCAATTCCCTGTGTATATTAATGTCAGCGTAGAAAAAAGCATATACCATACAAAATCTTTTAAGCTTCATTCAAAACGAACTAAATGGGATAAAGTTATCGAAAGTTTGGAAAAAGAATTCCCTAAATTTTTAGCAATCGAATTTGAACAATGTATAGCTAGCGAGAACTATATGCTTTTTACTAATATACTGTCCGAATCAATAAAAAAACATACGCCCAAAAGGAAAACAGATAGTAACCAAGTACACAGAAACGCCATAGCTTGGTGGGACTTAGATTGTGAGAATGCAAAAAGGTTAAGAAAAGCTGCATTTAAGAAATGGCGACTTACAAAAAAATTAGAGGATCTAATTGAATATAAAAAAAGTAATGCATTAACAAAACGAACTTTCAAAAAGAAAAAAAAGAATATTCTCTCAATTTCGCAAAATATTTAAATTTCAAAACTAGTCAAAAGTATGTTTGGGATACAAGTAAAATTTGAAAATATAAATGGATTATTATCAAGCCAACTTATGCATCTGAGAATCACCAAACACACGACAAGATAAATATATCCCCCGACAAAATCAGCCCACCTTGGTGTCACACTTTTGAATAGAATAGATCGCCTTGTAGATGAAAGAGCGCTCACATCCTCTCATACCTACACCACCTGAGCGTCGCATAGTGGGCTGAAACAAAACACATTTTTCAAAATAAAATATTTCTTCATGGGAATTGTATTTTGTCATGAAACTTTTTTTGGTACAGGTTTTCATGTATCGATTACAGAAAAACTGTCCCCAAATGCTCGGACCACTATACTAACCTAAGGAAAAATCGGAAAAAACTGAAGAAAACCTGAAAAATATGTTTAAGAAAAAGTAACTCTTGCAGGTTTTTATGTCTAGATTACAGGAAAAATTATAAGCGTTTGCCCAATTGACTTCCCTGACCAGGTATAACTCAGGAAACTTGAGAAAAGCCTGAAGATTAATAAAAAAAATTATAACTCTCGATTAATAAAATTATAACTCTCTCATAATTTGTAATGTTTAAACGAGCATAACTTTTGGTAAGATAGGTTAAAAAGCGTTGAAAATTCATTGGCACTTAGCTTTCTCAAACTAAATTTATTGTTCTAATATGAAAATTTTTGTTATAATAAATTAATTTTAAATTGCTAGATCCCTTTTTAATTCGATTCTCAAAAATGTGTGCTGATTTATCATTGATGGGTTAATTCAGAATATCTAATTAAACTAGCTGTAGCCATATTCTTATTTTTATTTTATATTAATATTTTAATTTACATTTATATATAAATTAAATCTGTTTTAAGCAGTTTTCGGTAACATTATTTCTTTAAATTAATAATTTTCACATTGAGTTTGAATTCAACGACATCTAAAATCACATAATTATATCGTTAATGCGTATGAGTTTTACCTATATTTATAAAAAATAAAACAAAAAATATTGATATATATTATTTTATTTATCTTAAAATACTTTTTCAATCAATATTTCAAAATATCAATGAAAAACTTAAAAAAACAGAAATCCTCCTGCTCGCATCACCCGCCAACCCTCAGTATATAAATTAATAAATAAAATATTACTATTTTCTTAACATTTAACGTTTTTAAATTTTTTTAACTAAATTTTTCAGTTGTAGAAGATAGGTTTTTTTATACTTTTTTAAAAGCATTTACACTAAAATGATCATAAAATTTCTAACATTCCAAAAAACCCGAAAAACTAAAACTCAAAAATCAAAAAATAAAATAATCACTATAAAACAAAAACAAGTCGATGAATCTTGAAATTTCTTTGCAATGTTGAATCTTCGTTTAAAAAGGAAAAAAATAGCCCATTTTGATAAAAAATTACCACGCCGCTCTCGAGATATAAGCTATCAAAAAAAAATTAAAAGAAAACATAACCTCAATATAGTAAAACTACCTTTTTGTAAAGTTTCAGATAAAATGCTGTCGATTACACATAAAAAGTTATCGCATCAGGAAAAAAGCGATTTTTCAAACAAAATTATTTTTTTATGGACAAAAAAATATGAAGCTTCAAAAATGTTATAGAATATTATTCTAAATATTCTTTATCATCTCGATTTTTTTCCAAAATTTTCCATCTTATATTTCACAGATTTAACCGTTTGAAAAAAATGACGTGTTCGTGTATAAAAAAAACAAAGGAAATATTTTTTTCAAAATTTCGGATCGGAAAATATAGGTAATTTTATGCTCTATCAAATGCATCTTCATTGGATCGATGATATTATTTCTAAGGTACTCGAAAAATTATAATGAAACGCTCAATAGATTTCCAAGACCTGGCAAAAACTCTTGATTCAAACTGTGCTTTTTCATTGACATCAACGATATGATAGGTATTGGCATCTTTATTATGAAAAACATTCATACATAAATACATATAAACATATCCTGTATCCGTACAGATCTTAAAAGCTAGAACATATGATCCGGTATCCAGTTGGGCGCTCGCTCGTATAATTTTCAAAGAAAAAAACAAATGGTTTGGTATGCAGCGAAAAATCACACGTAAAATTTAGTTGAGCACCACTGTGTAAGTTGCGCATCACTGCCTATCCCGAGCACGCTACTACTACTGCGAGCTACGAGCAGTCGTCGAGATTGTGCGAATTACACAGTGGATATAGTTTTGCACACGCCGCGCGTCGAGCCGCCGAATGAGCCGCCGAAGGAGCTGCCGAAGCTTAGCGAAGAGCAGAGTCGAGCAACATTCGCGGCAGCAAGCACTCACCGATCAACTACAAGATAAACCACTTGAAAATATTGATTTCTTTCTCACAGGAGCATCAACACATTACAGTAAGATAGATAGATAGATATACGATTTATTTGTCAATTTTGGTTAAATTGATGTAGTCAATTTGCGCGAGCAGATAGGTTTTTAATTCGCCGTATCGCTCATCCTCGTCAATTTGTCTTGTTAAGTTTTCATATTTTACGTGGAGATTGCTACATTTTTCGAGTATTTTGTCGTTTTCTTCCTCGAGCAACATTACGCGGTTTTTCAGCGCGATTATGTCTACATTTTGTTGCGCGATTTTTTCTGCCTCCGTTGCACGGTCATTTTGCAATTTAAGAAGTGAATCCGACAATGCGTTTATGTGCGCATTTAGATCATTATTTACTGCGTCAATGCGCGACGTTTGAAAAGATGGTGATGCGGGTATTTCTGGTTCTTTTAAGAAATTTTCAAGCTTATTATCGAGCTCGTTTTGATGCTCGTCGAGACACTTTAGCTCCTCTGAAACTGCTTTTTCCCAGTCTCTGTGCTTTTTTTGAGTTTTATTCAAAGTGTCCTCGGCGGTCGTCGTCTCGATGTCGATCATGTACGCCCCGGACAAACGCTTGTTTCGCGGCATTTTTTACGCGTGGTTTTAAACATGTAATATTTTATAAAATAGTAAGTTTATAATTTAAATAAGGAATGTCCTTTTCCTATTATTTGTTTAATTTAATTTTCAATAGGTATATTTTCCCTCACTTCTCATATAAACTTTTAAACCATATATTTTTTAGCATCCTTAAATTTTAATTAACTCTAAGCTCTTAAATTGTCTTGAATAATAACCAATTGTTTAGTTGATTTTAAGTTTTTCTAATTTGTTAATTACGAGGGCTAATTTATCATCTTGCTCGTTTTGTTTGATTGAAATCCTTTTAAAACCTTTTAGAGTTGTACTCGTAAGTTCACCCAAATGAGCTCGAATTTGACAACTTTTTCGTGTCAATTGGTTTATGGCATCAATCGCTTCATTTAGGGAACTTGAGAGCACGTTAATCTCTGTAGATAGACGCGAAAAGACTCGACCACGGACCGAACGCATCTCATCGTTTTGTATCATATACTCGAGTAGGGCTTGCAGTTCGTTTATCCGCGAGTGGATGCGACCCTCGTCAAACGATAAATCCCTCTCCGGTATCATGATTTTATTTAGTATTTGATTTAGGAAAAGCTACTATTTTACACGGGTTTGTTTTTAACTACTATCGAGTCCCTGTTCGGGCGCCAAAATGATGTAACGGTCCAGTGTTTTTATCTGCTTTATAATTGCAGGGAAAAAACGCGTTCGCGTTCTGACTCGATTTGTCGTGGTTTGTTTCTTTTAAACCCCTTTTGTTCTCGGGTCTAACGGGGCCCAGGCTAATCTTGTGCCTAAGCCTCGTGATCCGACCCCCCTGTCGCTCCTCGATCCTCTCGAATCGCTAATGCGTACCGCCGAGGAGAGAAGCGTTGTCTTTTCCTAACTCTTTTTGTGGCTGCGCTCGGTGCACTTTGAGCGACAGAGCGAATGCTCTATCAAGCCCAGAGTTTCCTTACGCTGGCCTTTTGGCACAGTACACACGTCGAGAACGCGTGCTGTGATCTTTTTTTTATGTTTTTTCTTTTTTATTTTCTTTAGACGCTGTAGTCGCTCAGCGAGAAGCGAGCGACTAAGGTCTGGATGATTGCTATAAGCAATTTCTTTTGTATTCTCTTTTTTTTTTATTGTTTTTTTATGGACGTATAGAGGGAATAAGAGTTTTCCGAAAATGAGGAATAAATCAATTGTATAGATATATATCAAGTGTGGTTTTTATTTGCAGCTTTCTTAAGTGTAAGGGAGTTTAATCAAATTGACGCTCTACCACGTATATATATATATAGAAGCTCACATATTACAAATTTCGCCTCAGGAAAGCTGACAATGAGAGAGAGGCTTGAGATTATTCTAGCTCTTATTCGGATCTATCGTCCTGGTCTAGCCAAATGGCGTGGGCCTCGTTCGACCTCACCCGCGACAGAGCTGAAGCTCAAGCGAGCGAAGGAACAGAGTGCCCCAGCGACTGTCCGCTTGGGTATTTATATTTTTCGCGTCTCTCTCCATCTCTCTCATTCCCACCTTTCCTTCCTTCCTTCAGCTCTCCCCACCGCAAAAAGCCGAGCTGCGCCGCTCAATTTTCGCGCCGCTCGCGTTCTCGCGCTGCAGGTAATACTGCCCGTCGGTAATACGCCGGCGCGCCCTGCAAACGCGAGCTTACCATCGTGGCTTACGCGCATATAATGCACGTTGGGCTTGGTTTCAATTCTCAAAATGATACTTAGTACGATCGGGGTGTTACAATACATTACATAAAAATTGTTATTTTGTCATTACATTAAGTCTTTGATCACTATCACAGTTCGTCAGTGTATAAATATAAAAAATTGTTGCACAAATTTGTCATTATCTAATATCACAGATTGTTTATATCACAGTTCCATAACAATTTCTGAAAGTTTACTCATTCACACATACACGTACATCCATCACGTCACAATTTAAAAACAATTACAATTCAGTCGATACATACACTCATCACACACGCAGATAAATTTACTCTTTATTAAAATATACTTTTTATATTTTGTACATTACAACATATTTCGCGACTAAAAATACAAAACACGGGAGAACGGATAAATTAAAATAAAAAAATAAAAAGATACAATTAATAAATAAATAAATAATTAAATAATTAAATAATTAAATAAATAAATAAATAAATAAATAAATAAATAAATAAATAAATAAATAAATAAATAAATAAATAAATAAATAAATAAATAAATAAATAAATAAATAAATAAATAAATAAATAAATAAATAAATAAATAAATAAATAAATAAATAAATAAATAAATAAATAAATAAATAAATAAATAAATAAATAAATAAATAAATAAATAAATAAATAAATAAATAAATAAATAAATAAATAAATAAATAAATAAATAAATAAATAAATAAATAAATAAATAAATAAATAAATAAATAAATAAATAAATAAATAAATAAATAAATAAATAAATAAATAAATAAATAAATAAATAAATAAATAAATAAATAAATAAATAAATAAATAAATAAATAAATAAATAAATAAATAAATAAATAAATAAATAAATAAATAAATAAATAAATAAATAAATAAATAAATAAATAAATAAATAAATAAATAAATAAATAAATAAATAAATAAATAAATAAATAAATAAATAAATAAATAAATAAATAAATAAATAATTAAATAATTAAATAAATAAATAAATAAATAAATAAATAAATAATTAAATAAATAAACAAATAAATAAGTTAATAAATAAATAAATAACTACCCATGTATATGAATTCTCCGTCATCATGAGAAAATGTCAACTTAATCACCGTGCAGTTGACTGAGGTACCTGCCTAACGCCGTTTTAAATTTACATAAGGACGGCAGATACCTCACACTGCAGGGGAGGGAGTTCCAGAATCGCGAGCCTTGGGCTCTAAACGAATAGAGACCCTTATCAGTCCGCGATCCCGGAACCGAGAGCTCTTTCACACCGCTCCTACTGGAAGTCCTAGCTGTGTTTTTACCAAAAAGAGCCGCAAGGTACGGAGGTTGTCCCATATTTATTGCCCTAGACAATAATAACCCCGCAAATTACGGTCTTCTTTCCTTTACTGTAAGCCAGCCAAGATATTTCCTGTGAGGAGTGATGTGCTCATCCCTTCTAACACCATATATGTATCTCACACATGAATTTTGAAGTCGTTGCAACTTCGTCTCGAGCTCATCAGACACATCAAGGTGAACCACGGAACAATAATCTAAATGTGGCACTACCAGCGCGCATGCAAGCTGCTTTATCAAATTTTACACAAATAATAATAAAAAAAAAAAAAACAGGAAACATGCATAATATCAGTAAACTATTCTCGAAGATGATACATTGTCAAATGAATTATCTATATATACATATGTATGTTTGTATGTATATACGTATGTTTAAATATAGGTATGTATAAATACGTACGTATGTATGTATGTATGTATGTATGTATGTACGTATGTATGTATGTATGCATGTTGCAAGTTCGATTTTTGTTATTAAATATCTTGTGCTAGAGTATATCCTGGTTTCATATTATTATATACTGATAATCTTTTATTATAATTACTCGCACTATTATTAAGAACTATCGGATCTGAGTTCAATTAGTTTGAGGAAGGTATAAATAAGTACACAAGGATTGTTTATAATTATTAAATAAATAAACACATTATTTAATTGTAAAAGGAAAATAGTGGCAAACCGCCTTTATTTACTTTATTTATTGTTCAAAGAGAAGACATAATCAGTATACATCATGAACATTCTGCTCAATTCATACTTTGTGTAAGCAAAATAATATACAGTATTAAAGTCGGTACAGTAGAAAAGTCGGCTTACCCTCAACTAACAATAAATTATATCAATCTTAAGGACCGGAAAGGAGTGTGAAAGCACCCCATACACACCATGCCTGTGTCTAATCTGTGTGGTTGATCTGATTGATTTTTCGGGCGTGACTCGTATAAATTTCGCGATTTCCTAATATAAAATAATAACACGCGTAGTGTACGCGTAAATCAAATCACGGGCAGGTATATGTATGGTACTAATGTATTAACCACATATATGCTACATATATCCTTAAATGCGGTATTTGAAGGACATCACATGCGACAGACCTCCGCATAGTGCCATACGTGCATTATATTCTTTTATATATTATCGAGTTTTCATATAGAAATAAAATTCTATGAGTATTATATTAACTGAGAGTTAATACGAGTGGCTCATTCGAATCAGTATTCGAATAAATTCATTACTTTTTCTGTTTTATATAGTCTTGATATATAATAAATCTTAGGCCACAAATAAATGGTACAGGCGGGCAATCATCGAAACAGATCAATCAAGAGGTATTCAGTAATAAATACCATTATTAAACCGTTATATTTTGTCTTAGAGATAAAGAAAAGGAATTTATTGATCTATCAATTACTCATATTTACCTGCAAAACAACATGTTCCAAATAATACTGTATATTATTTTGCTTACACAAAGTATGAATTGAGCGGAATGTTCATGATGTATACTGATTATGTCTTCTCTTTGAACAATAAATAAAGTAAATAAAGGCGGTTTGCCACTATTTTCCTTTTACAATTAAATAATGTGTTTATTTATTTAATAATTATAAACAATCCTTGTGTACTTATTTATACCTTCCTCAAACTAATTGAACTCAGATCCGATAGTTATTCATAATAGTGCGAGTAATTATAATAAAAGATTATCAGTATATAATAATATGAAACCAGGATATACTCTAGCACAAGATATTTAATAACAAAAAACGAACTTGCAACATGCATACATGCATACATTCATATATACGAGGGTAGTTCAATAAGTCTTTAGAATAAAGTATAAAAACAATTTTTTTTGGGTAAATTTTTTTTTATTTTTCAACATAATCTCCTTGGAGCTCTATACACTTGGTCAATCGCTTTTTAAGTTTTTTTAATTCTTCAGAAAAGTGCGTTTTCGGAAGTTCCTCAAAATAAGCACTTACAGAAGCAATGACGTCTTCGTTGTCCGTAAATCTCTGTCCACCGAGCCATTTTTTCAAGTTTGGAAATAAGAAAAAGTCACTGGGGGCTAAATCTGGTGAATACGGTGGGTGTTCGACCAATTCGAATTTTAGTTCTTCAATTTTAGCCATTGAAACGAAGCATGTGTGAACTCGGGCGTTGTCGTGATGAAAGAGAATTTTTTTTCTCGCCAAATGTGGTCGTTTTTTTTTAATTTCTTCTTTCAGCTGCTCTAATAATGATGCATAATACGCACCAGTAATTGTTTTACCCTTTTCCAAGTAGTCAATAAGTATAATTCCACGTGCATCCCAAAAAACTGTAGCCATAACCTTACCAGCTGACTTTACGGTCTTTGCCTTCTTTGGAGCTGGTTCGCCTGTGGAAATCCACTGTTTGGGTTGTTCCTTTGTCTCAGGAGTGTAGTGGTGTATCCATGTTTCATCCATAGTCACAAATCGACGAAAAAATTCCTCAGGATTCCGACTTATGCGCGCCAAAAGAGCCTCAGAGGCGACCACTCTATTGCGTTTATTCTCAGCTGAGAGCAAACGCGGCACCCATCTTGCCGATAGCTTTTTCATGCCTAATTTTTCATGTAGAATTGAAACAACTGCACCTATAGATATCCTTGTGGCCTCAGCTAACTCACGCACTTTTAATCTTCTATCCTTCAACACCATATCGTGGATTTTATTGATGATTTCGGGAGTAGTTGCTTCTACGGGCCTTCCTGAACGTGGTTCGTCACTTATTGATGTACGACCACGCTTAAATTCATTTACCCAGTTATAAACCGTTGCTAAGGCAGGGGCAGATGTGCCATGAACTGAGTCCAATTCATTTTTTATCTCATATGGAATTAAACCCTTTAAATGAAAATGTTTAATTACCGCTCTGAACTCGTTTTTTTCCATTTTTCTTAACAAGCAATTTTTTTTTTTCAATTGGTTATAAAAACACGTAAACTCAGAAGATGTGGACTGTGACTGCACCATATATCTAGTCGGGAGTGGTGCTGACTGAAAACAGATGATTTGGAGCGATTCGCGCGCCATCTGTTGGTCATTCTAAAGACTTATTGAACTACCCTCGTACATACATAAATGCATACATACACTCATACATACATACTTACATGCATACATACATACATACATACCTACATACATACATACATACATACATACATACATACATACATACATACATACATACATACATACATCCACGAGGGGGAGGCTGTACCCCCATGTGGCACGTCCTCGGGTGGCGGATTGAGGAGTGCTCGCTGTAGGCACATAATACTACATACGTAGTACTGCCTGCAGAGGGTAGGAGAAAAATAAAATATCTCCCGCGGACCAAAAGCCAAACGAAGATCTGTTTAAAATCACCACAAGAAACGAGGATGGATCTTCAAAGCATGGCTGACCAGACGCTCGCTGGTTGCCGCAGGGCGACTTAACTTCGACTGTTGACGGTGGAGGATGTGAGATAAACTGGGCTCTGACACTCCCAGGCTGCCGGTAAGTACAGGAGCCCGGGGCGGTTTAGCCGACATGCCCTAGCTGCTCTATCAACCGGCGAAAATCCTGATGGCTATGGTGGTGCCGGGTGGCGCCCGGACAGGGCCCCGTCATGGTCAGAAGGGGGGCCCCGCTACCCCCCTCCGGATACTTTACGAGGACGACTTGCGCTGGGGCACGAGGCCAGAATACACGTCTACGAAGCCAGAATTGCGAGTGAAATCTAAGTGGAAAGTAGGTGAGAGAAGAGAGAAGGGGGAAAAAAAAAAAAAAAAAGAAATATGATACGTACACCGGCAAGGACAAACGTAGGGACTTCGGATACCCTAAAAAGTGTCATTGAAACTGGGTTCCCTACCCAGAAACCAGGCAGCAACAACAGCCTGGTAAACGAGCAGGGAGTGAAACTATTCAGTAACAACTGCCTGGAAAGCACTTCAGACGGAGAGTTGATAATACCTCTGTCCCCCATTGTCCATGTGACGGAGTATGGAAGTGGAGGTATAGAGGACAGAATAAGGGAAGATCAAGAAAAGGAGCAGGATAAAGAGACTCGATCGTTCAAGCTCCTGAAAGAGCAAGTCGAAGCTCTGGTGGCGTTTATCTTGGTTAAGAAAAACATACACACAGAGTTGAAGACTATGGCGAAGGCTACTAGCAGAGCGCTACAGGACTTTACGAAGGCCAAAGCAGGTACTCAGTCGAAGGATAGAAGTAGCAAGGATCGAGAGAGTCAAACCTCTCCCTCCTTCGTTCAGAAACAGATGGACCAGACTCCGAACAAGCATCGGAGAACATCACCGCAGCAGGTCACGGCCGCCACGAAGAAGGCACAAAGGACGACAACATCGCAGTCCCCACCACCGCCCTCCACAGTCAGAGAGACACCTTGGCAGGTAAAGGAAACGAGGAAGATAAAGAAAAAGAAGAAAAAAGAAGACGGGATGAGTGACACTGGTGTCTTAAGCCAAAAAGGCACTAAAAAATCTAAAACGACACGGGCAAGACCAACCCGACCGGAGGCCCTTATTATAAAGGCCGCCGAAGGGACCTCTTACGCTGATATCTTGAGAAAGATGAAGGCGGAACCCAAATTGACGGCACTCGGCGAATGCGTAAACAGGGTACGCAGGACTGTGGCTGGGGACCTGCTTTTGGAACTCCAACGCACAGCGGAAGGGAAGGCTACGGAACTCCGGCAAGCGGTGCAAGAAGTGCTAGATGGGGGTACCAAAATAAGGACACTACAAGACGTAGTGGCCTTTGAAATAAAGGATCTCGACGTACTAACTAGCAAGGAGGACATTCTAGAGGCGCTACGCAGGGAGTCCCAAAGTAGCGACGCGTCCACATTGGACGAGATTGTAGTAAAATCATTGCGTAAGGCATACGGTGACACGCAGACCGCGGTCACCCAAATGCCAACAAAAATGGCTCGACAGATGATAGCTAAGCGCAAAATCAAGATAGGCTGGGTAGTCTGCCGAATACGGCAGATGGAAAGGAACATACGTCCACTTAGATGTTATAAGTGTCTAGGATTTGGACATATCGCCAAAAGTTGAAAGGTAGCACAGGACCGAAGTAACCTCTGCTACAAATGTGGAAATATAGACCATAAAGCAAGAGAGTGTAAGAATCAACCAAATTGCGTACTCTGCTGTGAAAGGAGCGCAGGAGGAAAAACTGATCATGCAGCCGGTAGCTACACATGTCCTATCTACAGAGCTGCATTAGAAGAGTTAAAAGAAAAAAAAAAAAGATAATGAAGATAGTGCAGTTAAACCTAAATCACTGCGAGACAGCACAGGACCTACTTAACCAGTACGTTCGAGAGACGAAGGTTGATGTGGCCATTATATGTGAACAATACAGAGATCTGGACCAGCCATCATGGGACACGGACGACACTGGCAAAGCAGCGATCTGGACATGTGGCGACGTAGCTTTCCAGGAAAAAATGATGACTCGTGAGGAAGGATTTGTACGGGCGAAGGTAGCAGGTATATACGTATACAGCTGCTATGCCCCGCCTAATGCGCCAATTGAACAGTTCGAAAGACTGTTAGATCGACTCGTACAGGATATGGCGGGAAGAAAGCCAGTAATAATAACAGGCGATTTTAACGCATGGGCCGTAGAGTGGGGCAGCCAAAGGAGTAATCAAAGAGGACGGGTGCTGCTGGAAACATTCGCACTCCTAGATTTGGTACTAGTTAATCAGGGTTGTACCAACACTTTTAGAAGAGGGGACACAGGATCTATAGTAGATCTGACATATGTTAGCAGCTGTTTAATTGACTCAGTCGACACGTGGATCGTGAGTAAACACTACACCAATAGTGATCACCAGGCCATAATTATGGAGATAGGAAGATCAAAGCAGGGTTCCAGCGCGAGTACAAGGACCAATAGAATCGGTTGGAAAGTGAAAGACTATGATAAGGAGATGTTTCTGTTGGCACTGGAGGAAATACAACTGTTTGGGACAGCGGACAGCAAGGCTAAACAGGTGATGAAAAATATCACCCGAGCCTGCGACGCAGCTATGCCAAGAAGAGTGCCCAACCAAAGACGACCACCAGTATACTGGTGGAATAGTGAGGCGGATAGCGCTCGTAGCGAGTGCCATCGGACTAGGAGACAGGAGCAGCGGGCAAGAAAGAAATACTATAAAACTGGAAGAGGCCAGGAATTAGTAGATGCCTACCACCAGGAAATGAAGGACGCTAAGCGAAAGCTTAAGAAGACAATCCGTACCAATAAGCGACGGTGCCTGAAGGAATTACAGGACGAGGTTAATAAAGACCCCTGGGGTAGACCTTATAAAATAGTAATGAAGAAGATCAAAGGAAGCTACGCACCCCCTCCCAAGTGCCCACAATTATTAGATCGAGTAGTGACTAAACTGTTCCCCACACAACGGGACGAACCGTGTGTTATAGAATCAGAGGCAAACGAAGAAGCTATTCCTCCAGTCACAATGGAGGAACTGCTAAGCGCTTGCAAGAGGGTTGGAAACAACAAGGCTCCAGGCCTGGATGGCATTCCCAATATAGCATTAAAACATGCTATATTCGCCCAACCAGAGATCTTCATAGACTTGTACAACACATGTCTAAAAGAGGGAATATTTCCCGCCGACTGGAAGAGACAACGACTTGTGCTACTACCAAAGGGAAAGAAGCCACCTGAGGACGCTTCATCATACAGACCGCTCTGCATGCTGGACACCTCAGGCAAGATTCTGGAACGCATAATTTGCGTCAGAATGGATCAGGCAATAGAAGAAAAAGGGGGACTTGCGGAACACCAATACGGCTTTCGGAGGAAACGATCAACTCTAGACGTAGTGAACATAGTGGTTGACACTGCGCGCGCAGCGATAGAGAGAAAGAGATGGAAAGGAGGAGCAAAGGAGTATTGCGCTGTCGTCACTCTGGACGTCAAAAATGCATTCAACTCGGCCAAATGGACCAAAATACACGAGGCATTTCGTAAACAAGATGTGCCTTTATATATAAGAAGGATGATGTCCGACTACTTGAAGGACAGAATCTTATTATATGACACTGACAATGGCACCAAGACCTATGAAGTAACAGGAGGAGTACCCCAGGGATCAGTGCTTGGTTCACCGACTTGGAACAGCTTGTACGATGGGGTACTAAGGCTACAGTTACCCAAAGGGGCGACAGTGATAGGATTCGCTGACGACATAGCACTAGTCGTGGTAGCGAAAAGCATAGAAGATATAACAGAGATAGCTGACGAGGCTATTCGTATAATACGCGAATGGCTGAAAGAGACAGGACTGGAATTGGCCAGTCATAAAACCGAAGTTCTTCTTATTTCTAGTAGGAAGAAAATGGAGAAAATAACGCTAATGGTGGATGGACACAAGATTGTTTCTCAACCAACCATTAAGTACCTGGGCATTACCATTGATGCAAGACTTACATTTAAGCAGCATCTTGAAACAGTGAGTGATAAAGCAGCAAAAGTTGGCGCTGCTTTATCTCGATTGATGCCAAATGTAGGAGGGCCAACGCAAGGTAGAAGGTTGCTCTTAGTCAGTGTAATCACATCGATTATGTTGTACGGGGCTCCTATATGGGCAGATGCCATGTTAGTGAAAACGTACGCAAACAAGCTGTCGACTGTATACAGACGAAGTGCACTTAGGGTCGCGTCTGCTTATCGTACGGTATCAGATGAGGCTGCCTGTATTATAGCAGGCATGCCGCCTATTGACCTCCTAGCAATGGAGAGAAAGAATGTCTTCGAGACAAAGCGACAACAAAATGACAACACTCAGAAGGACATCTGGGATTCCGCGAAGAAGCAGACACTGACTGAGTGGCAAAAAAGATGGGACTCATACCAAGGATAGAGGGCTGGACCGAAAGAAGACATGGGGAAGTAAATTACCACCTCACACAGTTTTTGACCGGGCACGGGTGCTTCCGGGCGTACCTGCACCGATTCAAATTAGAAGACCGTCCAAACTGCCCAGTGTGTATGGACGCTGACGAGGATGCGGAGCATGTCTTCTGTGACTGCTCACGATACCAACAGGAAAGAGAAGAACTTGAGAGCTATCTCCAGACCAGAGTAACACCTGAGTCGATTATGGAGGCTATGCTGACTTCGGAGGATGGATGGTGCACAGTAAACAACTATGCAGCAGATATACTTAAGAAGGTCAGAAAAGACGAAGAAGGAAGAAGAAAAAGACGAGAGATGCTGAATGAAGCTGGCGACCGGACGATGCGGTAAGAAGTAGAAGGCACACAACACGGAAGACTACTAATGACGGTAATGGGAGAACCAGTGATGCCGACCACATTCACAGAAGAGGGCAGGAGCCCAATGACCCCCGCGAAGCATTGCTTGGCGGTAGTACCGCGGGGAGGTCAACTCAGAAGAAAGGGCACGGTTCACTTTACTAAGGGTCAAAAAGTGAACGGAGGGGATCCGGTTGCGGTGGGGCGTAAAAACCCTGGCGTATACTGGAAGGTTTAGTGAGTGCGAGTCTCACACACGGTGGTACTTCACTATATCATGTCATGGTCCATAATGGATTTGCCTTAAACCTCTCTCTCTATAAGAAAAAAAAAAAAAAAAAAAAACATACATACATACATACATACATACGTACGTATATTTATACACACGTATTTGGAAATCGTTCCTTAGGAAGGGAGAGAGATTGAACGCAAAGACGAGAAGTCGTGTAGATGGTCTTTATTGTGTCTTTACAGCGGTCGCAGAGCGGGCTTGGTCGTAGCGTGCGAGCGGCACGGGAGCCAAGCTGATACTGCTCTGACTCGCTTATCGCCACCTCGAGGTGGGGGAGAAGCGAGCACGAAGATGGCCGCCTCTGCCGAGCTAGTACAGCTCCCGAGGACAGAGGCGCTGCTTGCGGCGATGAACCGGGGGCGCCACAGCCACTCCCCCTCCAGTGGCTCTGGCGGCTGGAAAGAGCCACGATACCTGCTTCCTGGCTGGGCTCGGATGCGTAGCTTCGGGTACGCCGTGCGGGAAGGGCGGCGTGGACGGAGTCGTGGTCTGCTGGGTTGGAGTCGCTGGAACAGGCGGCGGCGCCGCTGGGCCGGTCGCTGAACTGGGCGGTGGCGTCGCTGGTCTGGGCACTGGGCCGAGCGGCGGTGCCGCTGGAGTTTGGCTGGGCGGGTCAGCCGAGTCTCTGTAGGCTGGCTTCAAGCTGTCGGTGGAGATCGTGCGATGAGAGCCGGCGATGTCGATCACGTAGGCTCGATCACTGACGCGCCGGATGACCTTATGTGGGCCCGTGTAAGGGGCCTGCAGAGGCTTGCGGATCGTCTCGACCCGCTTGAAGACGTGAGTGCATGTCCGGAGATCCTTGTAGACGAAAGGATGGGGCTCCCGGACGTGTCTCGAGGCCGGGACCGCTTTGATAGCCTGCGTCAGGCGGCGAAAGTCCCTGATGAAGGTCGGTGCATCGGCATCTGGATGGCTGGAGGTGGTGAAAAATTCACCTGGAATCCTCAGCGTTGTCCCATAGAGCATCTCGGCCGGAGATGCTTGCAGGTCCTCTTTGAAACACGAGCGGAGGCCGAGAAGCACTGTTGGGAGTGCGTCAGGCCATGGCGTGCGCGGGTCACACATGAGCGCCGCTTTGAGGGTACGATGAAAACGCTCCACCATACCGTTGGACTGCGGGTGGTAGGGAGTGGTACGTTGACGGCTGCAGCCGATGAGCTGGGTGAGGGCGCTGAACAGCTTGCCCTCGAACTGCGGTCCTTGGTCAGAGGTGATCGTCAGTGGCGTGCCGAAATAGCAGATCCAGTGGTCGACCAGGGCCTTGGCTGCAGTGGTGGCCAGCTGATCCGGGACTGGAATGGCGGTGGGCCACCTGGTGAATCGGTCGACGATTGTGAAGCAATATTGCATGCCGTTAACGAGCGGCAGCTTGATAAAATCGATGTGCAGGTGGTCGAACCGGGCGTCCGGAGTGGCGAAATCACCCAACGCTGCACGATTGTGACGGTTGACCTTGGCACGCTGACAAGGCTGGCATTCACGAGCCCATCGTGCGGAGTCCTTCTTCATCCCTGGCCAGAAGAATTTCTGGGACACCAGGCGTGACGTCGCCCTGATGCTAGGATGAGCGAGGTCGTGAATGACGTCGAAAGCCGTCTTTCGGAGCGGGCCCGGTAGGTAAGGCCTGACCACGCTTCTATATCGAGGGCCTGCAATTTTACGTTAGTGGCCAAATTTATGTGAGGCATCTCGGTGTCAGACCGCTGATTTTTGGCGATCGTGGCCGGATCGAGGATCGACGGCATGCCGATCGTCTCGACACGTGAGAATGCGTCGGCGACTATGTTCTCCTCTCCTGGAATGAAGTCCAGCGTGACGTTGTGCTGGAGGAGATAATCGATATGGCGTGCCCGCCTGGGTGACGCCTTGTCTGCGCGCTGGTCCGGTGCGCGCGTTAACGGCTTATGATCTGTCCAAAGCGTGAAAGGACGACCTTCCAGGATCTGCTGGAAGTATTTCACTGTCTCCACGGTGCCCAGGAGTTCCCGGTCGTACGGGCTGTAGCGTGTCTCTGTGGACGTCAGCTTTCTAGAGAAAAAACCTAAGGGTCTCCAGGTTCCCTTGGGATGTTCCTGTTCTAGAGCTGCTCCCAGGGCTGTGTCCGAGGCGTCGGTGTTCAGGCGGAGTGGGGTGTCGGGCCTGAGGAAGGTCGTTCGGGCCGCTGAGGCTATGGCCTCTTTGCTGCGCGCAAACGCCTCGTTTGCTTCCTGTGACCAGACAAGCGGAATGGCCTTTTTCTTAGGCAGAAGGGCCTTTAAAAGGTCGTTCATTGGAGCCAGAATCTCGGCGGCCTTGGGTATGCATCGCCTGTAGTAGTTTACAATGCCCAAGTATCGGCGCAGTGAGGTCGACGTCTGCGGCTTCGTGAAATTCTGAATCGCTCGAACCTTGGTGTCGGGGGGGGGTTGAATCCGTCCTCGGACACTATGTAGCCGAGGTACGTCACCTGGCTTTTTCCAAGGAAGCATTTGGCCGGGTGGATGCGTAAACCGGCGGCTCTCAGTACGTCGAAGATGATGCGGACGTGCTTCGAGTGTTGCTCGTGGTCCTCGGAGGCGATAATTATGTCGTCAAGATAGCACTTCGCGAACGGGTACGGACGTAAGAGATGGTCCATAGCCCGCTGCAATGCTTGAGCCGCACCCTTCAGACCGAGTGAAGAGCTGACAAACTCGAAGAGGCCGAAGGGCGTGGTGATGGCGGTCTTCGCAACGTCCTCAGGTGGTATGGCAAACTGGTAGTACGCCTTCCGCAGGTCGACGACGGTAAAAACCTTACCGTGTAGCTCCTGTAGGAGATCTTCGACAACCGGCAAGGGGTACTGGTCCGGCTTGGTACGAGCGTTCAGGCTCCTGTAGTCCCCAGTGACTCGAAAAGTACCGTCTGCCTTTTCCACTAGGTGCAGTGGGCTCGCCCAATCGCTGGACGAAGGCCGGATTACTCCTTGGGCCAGCAGCCGGTCGAACTCGGCTTTAGCTGCGGCGAGACGCGGCCCTGTGAGTCTCCGGGGGCGCTCGGCGACGGGAGGCCCGGTAGTCTGGATATGCAGAGTCGCTGGCAGGTCAGGCAGTTTGGCGGTGGAACCACCCGGAGACGTCAGGTCGCTGTACTCCAGAAACAGCTCGGCGTAACGGTGTGAGTAGTCTGCTGGGGCGACGAGCGAGACGCTGTGGATCGCCGGGACCGCCAGAGAGCCTGGAGTTGAGAGCAAGGTCGTCGTGTCGATAAGACGCTTGCTCTTGAGGTCGACTGCGAGACCGTGATGGGCCAGGAAATCGGCTCCGAGGATCGGAGTCTGTACGTCGGCGATGGTGAATTCCCAAGAATAGGGGCGTCGCAGGAAAAGGTCCAACGCCAGTTTATGCGTGCCGTATGTCGAGATGGGCGACGCATTAGCTGCATGAAGCGTGAGTTGTTGTCGGTGCCGGAACTGCTTAAAAACAGAACGTGGCAGAAGCGAGATGACCGAACCTGTGTCCGCCAGGAACTTGAGACGAGTGGCCTTCTCGTATAGGTGCAGGCGGTTTTCCGTAAACGCGCAAACCTCCGCCGTCTGCCAGGGGGATCGCGCATCTAGTTTCCCGAGCTGAGAAACGAGCAGGGAGGCCTGCACTTGGTAGCTTGCTGGCCGTGGGTTCGATGGTACCAGCACCACTGTGGATTGCCGGTACGAGTGGCGCTACGGCTCGCGGTCCTGCCTGAGCCGGGGCGCGAGCGTGGGCGGCTTCTGGCCTGCTGCTGAAGTAGCTGGCCGGTTCCCGTACCCGCGTGGTCTCGCTCCGCGAGGAGCTGTTCGACGGCCGCTTGCAGGGTATCGAGTCGCTTCCCGAGGGTAGCGGTGCTGTCCTCCGTCGGTGGCCTGCTCGGCGATGCGGATAAGCGTGGCCGACGGGCGGTTACGGCGGCGACTGTTGGATCGCCCGTGGCGAGCTCGTCTGCTATAGAGGCCAGATCGCCGAGGTCGTCAGTCTTAAGAACCTTCAGCAAACGGCTCACGTTGGGCGGCAGCAAGTCGAACCATTTTACCCGCAGGGCGTTATCCGTGACGGCCGTACCAGCGAGAGACTGCATCTGGCGGAGAAGCTGAGACGGCTTCTTATCGCCAAGCTGGAGCTCTGAAAATAAGCGATGGAGCTGCTGGTCGGAAGAGTCAGTCAGGCGCGACGTGATCGCCTGCTTCGGATGCTCATACCGGCCGGTGTCCGGCGGGTTGGTCAAAACGTCGGCCACCTCTTGGAGGACGTCGTGTGTGAGGTGGGTGACTACCAGGTTATATTTCGAGCGGTCCGAGCGGATCTGGTTGACTTCGAACGCCGACTCGACCTGGAGGAACCAGACCCTTAGGTCGAGCTTCCAGAATAACGGCAGAGAGCACTTGGATGCTACCTCGACGTTCGCGCCGTTGCCGTTCGCGCCGTTGCCGTTCGTGCCAGCATCGCTCGTGTTGTCGGAGTTATCCGGGGGGGCCATGGCTCCTTGTAGCGGTGTATGTAGCTGCGATGTTGTAGGACGCCGTGTAGAGCTCGGCAGTCAGCGAAGCGGCGTTGCGTCGTCAGCGGCGAGCGCTTGACGGTACGTGCGGCGGCTGCTGCTCTGCGATGGTTGGCGGAGGCACTCGGCGACGTCTGCTACTCTGCTCTGGTCCGCGGCGGCGGCGCGCGCGGCGGCTGCTGCTCTGCGCTAGTCAGTGGCGGCGGCGCACGGTGGCGCGCGCGGCTGCTACTGCTCTGCGTTAGTCCGCGACGGCGGCGCTTGGTAGCGCGCGCGGCAGTTGCTGCTCTGCGTTAGTCCGCGACGGCGGCGCTTGGTGGTGCACGCGGCGGTTGCTAATCAGCGTCAAGTGGGGGGGGGGGGGAGAAAACCGCTCACAAGGCAACCGGAACCACGTGGGCCGCACAAAGGCGGCAAAATCAACGAGATGGCGACTTCCAAGAAACCGCCGAAGCCGGACAAATGCCTCAATTCTCGGTAAAGCCGAGAAAGAGAGATCGCGATGCCTGGGCAGGAATAATGCCCAGGGAAAGGATTCGCTTTCGCAGATGTGCGAGGCTGCTGAAATGTCGCGTCGACTGTTGCGAGGCGATTTTCCGCGAACGAAAGCGCGAGAGTTTTACTTCGCGAAAAGACGGAGGAACGCTCGATTGCGAGTTAGTCCGAAAGTACGAAAACTTAGGGCTGCTCGAGGAGACGTCCTGCGAGACAGCGTGCTACGAGGGGCAAATAGCGAGCCCGTGAAAACGCGCACTTCGTTCTCTCACCTTGTTAAAATCACGTCGGGGTCACCACTTTGGAAATCGTTCCTTAGGAAGGGAGAGAGATTGAACGCAAAGACGAGAAGTCGTGTAGATGGTCTTTATTGTGTCTTTACAGCGGTCGCAGAGCGGGCTTGGTCGTAGCGTGCGAGCGGAACGGGAGCCAAGCTGATACTGCTCTGACTCGCTTATCGCCACCTCGAGGTGGGGGAGAAGCGAGCACGAAGATGGCCGCCTCTGCCGAGCTAGTACAGCTCCCGAGGACAGAGGCGCTGCTTGCGGCGATGAACCGGGGGCGCCACACGTATATACATACAAACATACATATGCATATATAGATAATTAATTTGAGAATGTATCATCTTCGAGAATAGTTTACTGATATTAATTTCGTATCATTTTAGCAAATGAATTTAGTAAGTCACAAATATATGTTACTCCTTAAGAACATCTTTCTACCAAATATTTAAATTATAAAACGATTGTACTTAAATATTTAATAGAAAGGATGTTCTAAAGGAGAAACATTTATTTGTTACTTACTAATCTTATTTGCTAAAATGATTTTGATGACGCAATTAATAACAGCAAATATTCTCGAAGATGATACATTGTCAAATCAATTATCTATGCAAAAAATATTACATGCTATATTAATAGGAGATTATTAATTTTTCCGCAAACCTATTTAAGGTTTAAGAATATTTAATTTTTAAGAAATAAATGGAACTTAACTTATTATAAAATTATACCAGTTCTGATTATTATAGAGTTAGTATCCTCTTCTTCTTCCTATATTATATTAATATGCCACCGTCGCCATCGTGTTTGTATGTTGCATGTATGTATGGATGTAAGTGTGCATGTTTGTATGTATATACGAATGTATAAATATATGTATGTATGTTTGTATATATACGTATGTATAAATATACGTATGTATGTTTGTATATATACCTATGTATAAATATAGGTACGTTTGTTTGTATGTATGTATGTACGTATGCATGTAAGTTGTGACATGTAAAATGCCGCAAGGGTATTGTGCGGTTAAATAAATAATACCTGAAAAAAAATAAAAGCTGAAAGAATCATATGCTGTAAAAAAAAGAGAGTAAGTAAGGTTAGGTAGGGTAGATAGGGTTAGGATAGGTTAGGAGTAATATTATAAGGGAGTTATATTATTGATGTTAATTAAAGGAAAACCCGGACGGAATCAGGCACGCACCGATACCACCGAACGCACGCTAAATAATTGTTAATTATTTAACTATTAATCGCGCACGTACAATTTATGCGTTTCACGGGGGAGATCGACGGCATAACACACACACCAGCCTACCACCAGCACACACATTTAGCAGCACAGCAGCCGACTCATCAACCAGACAACAGCCCAGGGAAAGTGGAGCAGCTCAGAAGGCAGCAACGACGAAGAAGTACGGGTATACAGCAACAGGTGTGTTAGAAGAAGAGAGAAAATCGAGTTAAGGAAAATAGAGGGAGCTAGGCCTCGGAGAAGCCCGGAGGAGGAGGACGAGAGTTTCCGTCTTCTTCATTCCGTCCAGAGCTCTCCCCGAGTATAGAAGTCTTTTTGAACAGAGTAGCATTTTCGAGGTTAGCGTAACCGCGTGCATAAGAAGACATAAGCTGCCATTGTTGTTAGGAGATATTCTTTGTAAAGGTCGTGTTATTTTGGATTATAATTCAACTTGAATGGAATTTTATGGTCGGCAAGCCTTTGACCACAAAGCGCCCGGCCATAGGAAATATTTAAGAGAGATTTGTTGTAATTTTTACTTTAAAAATTACTTGGTGAGATCTTTCGTTATTTAATGTCGGTTTCAGCTGAAGTTGCCGCTCATATAAATTCGAGACTTGGTGGAGAGTGAAACTGTTGTGTGTTCGTCGTTAAGTTGTTTTATTTCGTTTGTTTCAGATCAAGGGTTCCAGAGGTAGAGTAAATTTTGTTACAGGTTACTGGTAATTCTGGCAACGCGGTCGGCAAACGGTGCGTGCGAGTAGAGGCAGCGGGCGGACATTTTGGTGATACAGTACGCATTTGAGAATTACCGTTATTTCAGGCGAAATTATTATTATTAGAGTCGGGTTAAAGAAATGTTAATAATCTGGGGGACATTATTAGTGTTGGTGGTGATTATTATATCAAAATAGCTAATTTGAATTAGAGTACCGAATTAATTATTAGGATCACGGGAGTAATAATTAACTAACGATTCTATGTAAATTCTATGTATCTTATACTTATATAACGAGAAATAAATATTAAGTAATTGAAAATCAAATAAATCATTTAAGTAGTTAGAACCTGCATGCATAACAAATAATTAATCAAAGATAACCATAATTAAATTAATCCTATTTGGGTCAAAATACAACATCATAAAGTATGTATGTATGAGTGTACATATGCATTTATGTATGTATGTATGAATGTATGCATGTATGCATGTGTGCATGTATGTATGTCTATATGTATTTATGTATGAATGTTTTCCACAATGCAGATACCAATACCTGTCATATCGCTAAAGTTCAATGAAAAAGTATGGTTTGAATCAAAAGTTTTTGCCAGGTCTTGGAAATCAATTGAGCACTTCATTATAATTTTTTCTGTAATCTAGAGATAAAAACTGTAATGTCGCGAAAGTTTCATAAAAATAGACCTTTTGTATCGAGAGTTATAATTTTTTTAATTAATCTTCAGGTTTTCTGAGTTATGCCAGGCCAGGGAATTCGATTGGACAAACACTTATAATTTTTTCTGTAGTCTAAAGATAAAAAACTTTAATCTCGTGAAAGTTCGATACAAAAAAATCTTTTGTATCAAGAGTTATAATTTTTTAAACATAATTTTCAGGCTTTTCTAAGGGCGCCTGTAAGTTCCCGAAATTTTCGTGAAAATAGACCTTTTGTATCGAGAGTTATAATTTTTTTAAAAAATCTTCTGGCTTTTTGCAGGTTTTCTTATTTTTTCCAGGTCTTAGAAATCAGTTGAGCGTTTCATTATAATTTTTCCTGTAATCTAGAGATAAAAAACTGTAATGTCGCGGAAATTTCAGAAAAAAGACCTTTTGTATCGAGATTTATAATATTTTTTATTAATGTTCAGGCTTTTCTTAAGTTTCCTGAGTTATGCCAGGTCAGGTAAGTCGATTGGGCAATCGCTTATAATTTATCCTGTAACGTAGAGATCAAAACCTGAAAGCTCGCGAAAGTTTGATGAAAAAAGATCTTTCGTATCAAGAGTTACATTTTCTTAAACAAATTTTTCAGCTTTTCTTCAGGTTTTCCCGATTCTTCCTTAGGTTAGTATAGTGATGCCAGCATTTGGGGATAGTTTTTCTGTAATTCATAGATGAAAATCTGTATGCGAAAAAAGTTTCATGACGAAATACAATTCCCATAAAGAGATATTTTATTTTGAAAAAGGTTTTCCGCCGAGACCACTGAATTGATAGTACTTCCCCAATGAGCGCTCACCGAAGAGCCATATATTGAGAGCATCTACTCCCGCGGAATAGAGTGTTTTGTAGACAGGAGCGCTCACATCCGCTAACACCCAAAGATCTTTATCCGCTCCATTTAATCGGCAACCAATATACACGAATAATAGTACTCACCTCTTAACTTAAGTTTACTGTGCGCCACATCTTAAATACTACCTGCACATTAACAATAAACAAGAATAACACAAGAATAGACGACACAGCACCAAAAACTAAAACTTTTTTAGAAAAAAAAATCTTTTATTTAAATTTTATTCGAAAATATCAGCATAGACCTCACATATATATAAAAATTCCCTTGGAGTGTCTCCACCCGAACCAATAACCCGTCCACCACCAACGTATCCACTTCGTGTAAAAACAGAGAATTTAAATCCCACGCATCTGCGTCCCACTCGTGAAACCTCTGTTGATTCCACTCGTTTAAATAATATTAAATACTTATATCCACGCGTTCATACCGCAGGTAACGCTTTCAACCATAGTAATAACAAACCATATCTTACACCGTAAATAGAAAAAAAAAATTTTTTTACTTCAAGAAGTCTCCGAATTACTTGGTAACAAAAATAAAAGTGATTCGACCGAACATACACCTGACTCACGCGGCAAGAAACGGTTAAGTCAAACGAATTTAGATCCTAATCCCTCCCAGCACTCTACAAATGAATTAACACATACACATATCATACTGCATAAGTTACTACAATAAACTGTAAAATCACTAACAGAAAGAAGTAAAGACTGACCATCGAAGAGAAAAGAAGCCAAAACCATATTACAAGATGCTTTCCTTAGCATTTCAATTTTGCTATAAGTCTAACTGAAGCGAGAAACTGCTATATGACCGATTTCATCTCAAATCATGCGGGCCGACAGCACCTATCTCTCCGAATCAGCTCAAATTATAGTATATTATTCTACTCCGAAAATAAGCGTATACGTATTTTTTTATTTTTCGATAGCATCAAAATTGCATGTGTTATGCTTTTTTCAAAAATGACTCCTCAAATTTCGGTTCTCAAAAATCGAAAACTTTTTTCTTTTTAAATCGTTCTAATTCGTCTTTTTATGGATATTTGAAAATAATTCTGTACATATTCGATGCTGTTGGTGATACTCTTTCGATCTGCCAAGTTCAAAAATTTTTTTACAAAAAATCAAGGATGATATGGCATTTTTTATAAACAATGAAAAATGCTTTTTTCTCAAAAAAGCCATCTTTTTTTTTACTCAATTTTTTTTTTATAGATAGCTAGTCTCAATACCTATATGGTCATATACATGACATTTGGAATATTTTTGTTTTTTAAGAGATATAAACGAAATAAGAAAAAAAATTTATGTTCCCCCATAGCACTGTCGCGCAAGAAAAAATCCTATGTATTTTTCCCTTTTTTATGATTTTTAGACATTTTATTGCTTTTTCTAACTTTCCTGCTAACACAATTCTTTGAGTTGATTTTCTTCTTCTTCTGTTTCTCTTTATTTAACAATTTTGTTATAGAATGAAGAGCAGTTCGACCTGTATAAGATTTTTTCTTTTTACCTACATTTACTTTCCATACATGGGTTTTCTGAATGCCGTTATATTTAGGAGCCTTAAGCCACTCTGTTATTTTATTTTGTCTAAAAACTTCAATATCTTCTTTTGGTAGTAAGATTAGTTTAATATTATTAGTATAAGATTGAACTTTTGTTACAAAAGCATTGGCATCTTGTATTGATTTAATATGACTGTTCTGAAGATTATGTCTAGTTGCATAGTGTTCGACTAGTCCGCCAACACCATCACATGCACCTTTCCCGTAACCTGTAGCTGAAAACAACAATTTTTTATTGATGGAAGCATTTTTCATTTCATACAATTGAAATCGATTTTTAAAGTGGCTTGCTGCTCCATTTGTTATAATCGATATTTGATCTATTAAATGGGTTGAATCATTTTTGATCGAATCAATTATTTTTTCCATTGCTAACAAGGCATGGGCAGAATCGTGTTTTCTATCATCACTGATGACAGCAAAAGTTTTTGTTAGTTTTCCTTGATAACAAACTGCTGTGAAAATAGAGACCTGTTGATTAACCCAGTGAGTACCTTGAATAGGGTTACTGTGAATCACTGCCCAATTTTCAGCAAAATCACCATGCAGTACTAGATAACCTGAGTTAGCTGCAGCTATTTCTTTCTCTTCTTTTATAGCTTTGCTTTGTATATTTTTAATATTTAAATGAACGCTTGTTTTGACTGTCCAAGAAGAAAGATCGCTAAATAAATTGGAGATTGTTAATCTTTTCTTCACAAGATGGCCATTTTCCCACATAGCAAAAACAATATCTTCATGTTCATTAGTTGTCTCTAATCCAAACAAACGTAGGTTGATATTTTCAGAACCTGGGCATAAAGTACATTCTTGAAAAAGATACTTATCGGACAAATTGGAGCAAACAATTGCCGATAAAAGTGTAGAACGAATTCTATCCAGGTCTGAATGTTTGCCTCCTAGAAAATTATTTAGACTATTAACGTATAAATCAAAATTTGCACAGTAAATGCACAGACACACTTCCTTCGACGGGCTCAACATAACAAACTTTGGTTTTAATGTATAAAACTTTGTTACACCGATTTTTATGTCTGGGTTTTCTTGTTTGAATAGTTTATACGCCTCTTTTAAACTGAGTGTCAAATAACGTTTTATTTTTTTTTCTTTTTTTCCATTTTGTTGAACAGTCATAACATCACATTTATTAGGGCTTTGACGTGTACAGTTAAAGTCATCGTTTAGAAAATATTCCATGGCAATTTTTGTAGACTTTTCGTCCAATGGATGACCAGTATACGCGTCAGGTTCAGAATATATTCCCTTAGTTGTTACAAGCATTCTTGCTTTGTCAATCATATAAACAGTTACTTCGGGAAATGCTGATAAAATACTAGATCTTGTTAATGACGAAGGAAGCAACGTTAAAATTCTAATTTTCTCATTGATACTGTCACAATTTTCAAGCGCTACTCGCAAGTTATTGAGCCATTCATTGCAGAAGCATTGAGTCAAATCATCATGTGATTCATCAATGAAAACATTGTATGCTTCTGACAATTTTAAGCTAGTTGCAGATGAGAATGCAGATACTAGTTCTGATTTTTTTTAATAATGTATCTTTGTACAGATGAATCATCAATACCTCTCTTCCTTTTAAGTGGCGAAACATTACCAAAAGAACTTGAAATTAAGGTTTCGTTTAAATGTTCAATCCGCTCTGGGGTGCTAGCTCGAAAATCATGGTCTTCAGTATCACTGTCTAAGTCAGTATAATTGTCTGAATGAATCGCATCAATTATTTCCTTTGGTTCAATATTTTTAATGCGTTCATAACAATTGAAGCATACATAATCCGAACTCTGCACTGCTTTGTTAGGAAAACTTTGTCGAAGAAGTTCTGCTAAATTCTCCAATTTTCTAAATTTAACCGTGGCATCATATACGTTTTTTTTGTGTGATCCAAAAAAGTTTGGACACTTGCGCCTCTTTGTTGAATAAATTTCAGCCATAATTCAAGAGAAATCTTAGTATGTATAAGTAATACTATATATATTAAGATAACTAGACCGGGTTCCTTAAATAAGCTAAAATAACTAACATTATCTACGTGATAGCAAAAGATGAGTTTTAGCCACCTTGCGGAGAATTCTAGTACCATGCGTCATACTCCTCTATGGTGTACACACACATATATAAATAATGTTACACGTATTCGCCTAATGCACAGATTCTTGCTCTGCTATATACGTATAATCATTATACTTAGGGGTACATAAAATTTTTTTCTTATTTCGTTTATATCTCTTAAAAATCAAAAATATTCGAAATTTCATGTATATGACCATATAGGTATTGAGACTAGCTATCTATAAAAAAAAAAAATTGAGTAAAAAAAAGATGGCTTTTTTGAGAAAAAAGCATTTTTCATTGTTTATAAAAAATGCCATATCATCCTTGATTTTTTGTAAAAAAATTTTTGAACTTGGCAGATCGAAAGAGTATCACCAACAGCATCGAATATGTACAGAATTATTTTCAAATATCCATAAAAAGACGAATTAGAACGATTTAAAAAGAAAAAAGTTTTCGATTTTTGAGAACCGAAATTTGAGGAGTCATTTTTGAAAAAAGCATAACACATGCAATTTTGATGCTATTGAAAAATAAAAAAATACGTATACGCTTATTTTCCGAGTAGAATAATATACTATAATTTGAGCTGATTCGGAGAGATAGGTGCTGTCGGCCTGCATGATTTGAGATGAAATCGGTCATATATATTTATATAACGGGGAAGCTAAATTTATGTAAATTCTGTTCACGATTGATAGAAAATTACTTTCAACAAACTTCTGTATTAATGGAAAATGAATGTATTACTGAACATCAACAATAGTATTTAACTCACAAACTAGTAGAAGCCTTGTAGTCCTACTTACGAAAAGAATAATGAACGGTTTAATAGTTGATCTACATTAATGAAACCTATCAAACATTCTACTCTTATTTGTACCATGACTAACAAAAATTTATTCGAAAAGCATATATAAATTTCAGCTATTCCGAAATTCTAATAGTACATAACTACTCACGCGCAAATAAGAGGATATATAACTACCCTTACATTGAAATTCTAACTGTACAAATTAGTAACCAATTACCAAAGTTGAATTGGCAAACTTAACAATTAAATCGCTTAAACAATTAACGCGAATGGGAAGTTTTTCAATACTATCACAAAAATATACATTATCACTAAAATTAGTTAGAAAAATATTCCAACATTTATATTTACATAACCGAATAATAATTAATTAATTAATTAATACTTGCAAATACGAAATTTTCAAAATGGCACTTTTAAATCTAATACTCCGACTTACGTAACATTACACTGTAAGAAGAGCAAACATTTAATACATTTTTATAAATAATTTAAATTGTTTAAACAATTACAAACATTTTGCAATTCAAATTATATAACAGGCATCTACAATTTAGTCATAAAAATAACTATAAAACGAATTCTAGAATTTCAATTAATTGTCCGAATTTCGATTAATTATCTAATGCATTATAATTAAGCAAATCACAAAATAACACTTCTATATTAAACGAACTGACAATTGTACCTTCCATTGTAGAAATAGCAAACGCTTTAGAAAAATATTATAAATAAATTAAATTGTTTAAACAATTACGAATATTCATACGAAAAATTTATATCCAATACACCTGTACTTAAGTTGTAAAATTAGACATAAGAATAATTCTACATTTATAATTATTTTTGGTATTATCCTACTTGGTAAATATATCCGATCTTTCGATAAATTGTCACAAATAAATTATATTACTTAAATAATTAATTGTTAAAAATTTTCAAAATTTCTGCAGAAAGTCCTTGCAGCCTAATGGTATAATTACAAGAAATAACAAAACGTCTCCAATGCATACCATAAGAAATATAAGAAAAGAAACAATAAATTTTATTAAAACTAATTTTTGTTTTTAAAATCATGTAGAGCCACCCTATTTAAAAAATTAGACATCAGAATAATATTTTTTAGACTGTAAGTTTTTAAGTTGTTAAGTTATAAACAATGGATTGTTACTAATCAGATTCGAACATTTTACCCTCCTAAGAATTAACCCTAAGGTCCAGAAAACAAATGTTTTGAAAATTTACCAATGTTTACACAAATTGTTAATAAATTAATTACTAGCTAAAAATATATAACCAATGTCATAAAACAATTCAGTAAAAATTATGCTTTTTATACACACCAATCATTATTAGAAATTCAAAATTCGCGCGACGTAGCTTAGTTACTTTTAATTACCGTGCTATAGAGATCTAATGAAGAAGATTGAATGCCAGAAGTCACCACCCGATAGGCAACAATCAACCATAAGAAGGAAAAATTACCGACGCGCAACAAGTAGTCGAGAGGTGCTGTCCGACTCACGCCAACGTTCTTTTTGTACGTTAATTAGCCAGTGCATTGTTAAAATCTCAGTGGCTACACATGCCGACTTAGCCTTTGCGAAGGAAACGGTAATTGCGGTTAGCGACTCGGTAACTACAGTCAATTTATATTTATCGGAGGCCGAAAAAGTCAAGAAGTTTGCGTTAAAAAAGTATTAGGAAGCGATAGGACCCCACGAGCACACCCTACGAACCACGAACACGAGCCATCGGTCTAAAACACAATGCAGCGAGAATACATCGCACCAGTGTATTAGGCTCGTTCATATGCGCTCACTTTTTAAAACCATAAAAGAGACAAGCACTCGAAGAATTAAGAAATCCTACTCTATCTCTCTTGTGACTTTAAGGGCTCGCTTTAAGAGGAGGCCGTATCTACTGTCCTTGTCTAATCACAGTATTGCTATTTACTCAAAAAGTAGTGTGTTAATTGAAAAACTAACAGTTGACCCCGATTCGTCTTAAAATAAGAGGTATCTTGAGACCTAAAACATTACCTAACACTACTTCATTTTTGAGAAAACTTCGGAACGCGAAACCTGACCTCAATTTTCGAGTTCCGAAGTTCTCTCGAAAAGGAAATAAAGTTAGATACTTTTGTAGGTCTCAAAATATTCCTTATTTTAAGACAAATCAGGGTCAACTTATAGTTTCCCAATTAACAAACTACTTTGTGAGTAAATAGCAAAAATGTGATTAGACAAGGACAGTACATACGGCATCCTCTTAAGAAGATACGGTGATACCATCCGTACGAGAGCGCTCGCTCCTAGCATCGCTAACAGCTTCGCTCAAGCAGCTAAGTACACACACCGATCGAGGGATGCTCAGAGAACACAAGCACAGAGCGCACGTCTAACGACAACAACACACGTCAATCAGGCGAGCACAGGTGTCGAGTCAGCGGCGCCATTCGTACGAGAGCGCTCACTCTTAGCATCGCCAACAGCTTCGCTCGAGCAGCCAAGTACACACGTCGAGCAGACGAGTACAGGCACCGAACCATCGACGACATCCGTACGAGAACGCTCGCTCTCAGCATCGCCAGCAGCTTCGTTCGAGCATCTTTTGAAGTACACACTATATGTAATTTACAGGACTGTATGTAATTTATATGCATTTTTATTTATAAGCGTAAACTGATTTTGTACTTCGAACTTAGTCTGAAGTATTTGGACTTTTGCATATACTGTATTTTACTTTATGTTATTTTATGTATGTATATATACTACTGTTTTTTGATCATTCGAAAATAAAGCTTAACATAATCTATCTAACCTACATACATACACATACCGACGCTATTACAATTCGGTTCTGTCTCGATATTTCAATACGGCAAATGAGCCAATTATTGTACATTGCACTAGTTATTGTGCACTTGAGTATTTCTATTGAAAAAATTATTAAATCATATAGTTATAGACTAAAATAGTACATTTTAATATAAAGTTCTAGGGTGACTTAGCCAATTACTGTGTACTGAACCAATTGCCATGTCCATATATATTTTTAATTAAAAAATATAAGATTGAGCGATAACATTACGCGTACACACACGCACACACACGCAAGCATACATACACGCAAGGGGTCTCAAATGTGGTAACTTCTGCCATATGAAATACATGTATTTCCATAGTAACGGATGCCACATTTGAGTTCCCTGCATACAAAATCGCATGCCTATGCACATACGCACACGCACACACACACATATATATACACTCACATACGCGCTCACACACAACTAGGGTATCAAGCCATATTAGTATACCATAAAGCTAACTTTCGCGTTAAAGATACAATTATAGAATAATTAAACTTGAATTTCCCGTTCTTAAAATTTATATTTGTTCTTTAACTTTCCCATGTTTAAGAAAATTTTTGTTGAAAGTAAAAAATATTTATATTTTATAGTGATTTAATTAAAATAAGAAAATTATTTTATGCCTATCTCAACGACAGAGCCCACTTTTTTTCTCGAGATCAAAATTACACTTTTTGCCCGCAAAAATGATTAACGGGAAAAAAGTGACTTCACTAGAAACTAGTCCAAATTCCTTTATTTTATCAAGTTCTACCAATAACCCTGATTTTCGATTGTCATTTAACAATATTGACTTTTAATAGTCCATTAGTCCCGCTTTCCAAGTCAAACAGTGGCCACAGTCGATATAGACATAAAGTACTATATGTAACTCGAGAAGAGAGTCGATTTTTCCCCCGGGTGATACTGCCCGAGCTCGCTTCGCTCGCTCCGGCAGTAAATTCACCCGCGGGAAAACTATTCGACTTTTTTCCTTTGTTACATAATGAACTATTTATCACCATTAGTGTACCCTTCCAATAAACCGTGAACGTATTAATGTGCCCACTGTTGATGTGCCCTCTATAAAAACAGATTTACTCATTTTAAAGTAATCACTGACGTTGGTGCTACATCTTGACTAATAATTTCAATGAATATTGATATATTTTAATTTACATTACACTGCTGAATTCATATTCAAAGATATTTTCAGAAATAGAGACAAAGTCAATACAGGTTAGGTATACTGACGTGTCTGCTGTCGCAAGAAATCTATCGAAATCGTGAAGTGAATTTTTGTAACAAACTTAATGATACCTAAATTAAGCCTTCGAAAGACAACATTTACTTTTGTAATCTGTAAAGTGATTGGTTAAGGGGTAACACCACGGTAAAAATTTCAAAAAATTAATTTTTTATTGGCTTAAAACATGCTTTGAACCTTCTAGAATATGGTACAAAAGGTCCCATCCCGAAAAAAAAATTTATTTGAAATTTCGAGACATATACCGTCTGTCTTTGGCCGCTCCGAAACGGCCGATCGCTTACCTGCGAGCGGTACGTACCTGATGAGAAGGACCGCCTTATGGCTTGCCAATTGTTCGCAAACTTCCCTAATGCTCCTATAGATGTCGATCTTAAGCTATTATAGTCAGTTAGGCTAGTTTCAATACAAAGTACGTTAGTGTAGCGTCTGTATATCGTAAGAAAACGACGCTCTCATTTTCGCTTTCAAAACTATATTTTTGTGAAAGTTTTAATTATTTATTTTTATGTTGAGCAAAATGGAAAAAGAAAAAGTGTACGTAGGAAGAAAAGGCAGGAAACGATGGTATTCGTTGCTTTTTGGAATTGTATCTTTGATTGGATAGCTTACTGGAAAAATCATCGATGTGACTGTAAAATCTAAATATTGTAAGTCTTGCGAGCACTGGAAAAATAAAACAGAAACATCTGAATACGAAAAATGGTATGCATCACACGCCGATTTATGTCAAGCAAATCATGAAGGTTCACCTGGTAAAATTGAGGTAGATGCTGTTATTAAAATGTTTTCTCGTTCCGACAGTTTCTACGGCCTAAAGTATGTGAATTATATTGGTGATGGTGACAGCGAGACTTTCAAAGGCATACTAGATTCTAAACCGTACACTAATTTTGAACTACAAAAAAAAGAGTGCATCGATTATGTACAGAAAAGAATGGGAACGTGTTTTCGAAATCTAAAAAAAGACGAAAGGCCTTGGAGGACAAGGAAAATTAACAAATAAGTTGATTGATAAATTAACAATTTATTATGGTTTGGCAATACGGAGGAATCCAAATTGCATAGAGAAAATGAGGAATGAAATCTGGGCAACTCTGTATCGTAAAATATCGACCGACGACAATCCTCAGCATGATAATTGTTCAGATTCCTGGTGTGCTTGGAAAATCGCACAAGCTGAAGGCTCGTTGGACATGTTTCATCATGATCCGCCACTTCCTGAAGAAGTTTGCGAAGCCATTGAGCCTGTTTATACAGAGTTGAGTCGAGATAAGTTGCTGCACCGTTGCTTAGGAGGCTATACTCAGAATTGCAACGAAAGTTTCAATGCCACCGTTTGGAACTTGGCTCCGAAATCGTACTCGAGTGGCAAGAAAGTTCTGGATATTGCCACTGAATTATGAAAGCTCTGGAGATGGACGTAGGTCTGCAGGCTTACAATTTTTGTTGTGAAGCCAACGATAAGCGCATCAGATACGCTGAGCGCTCTCGTTCCGACGCAGCGAAAGAGGCGCGATCGAACATAAAAGCGATAAGAAAAGAAGACGAGGAGGAGAATTTGTATTTGAAAGGGCAGCTTTATGGTCCTGGCATTGCAGACTAACGGTAAAAAGTTTTTTTAAATGATTTCCTCATTTTTTTACTTCCGAAACTGATTGTGAAACTTTAAGTTGATTTTTCTCGAAACTAGTTTTTCTGAACGGGCACGCAGCATAACTTGAACAGTTTTCATCCGATCCATTTGAAATTTTAACCATATTATAATTATTATATTTTGAAGTGAATCACGTAGGGGATTTTTAATAAATTGATTTAAACGATTTTTATAAACAAAAACGTGCATTTTTTCATGAAAATTTTGAATTTATTTTTAATTCACTGCCAAATTTGCAAAAATCAATATTTTTAAAATCCTCTACGTGATTCACTAGCTATTAATATCAAGGATACGTGGATTTTTTTGTTCCAGGTTCCGATGCAAGAGGCCTCAAGAGATCGTCTATAAATCAGCCATTTTGTATTTTTTTACTCAATTTTTTTTTAAATATACTATAATATTAGACTATTGATATATCCAAATATCATTTTTTTATAAAAACGTTTTTGTTGGCTATTGCAGTGGTGTTAACCCTTAATATGATTTGAAAAGATAGTTTTTCTATTTATCTGTAAGTTTTTTAATATGCTGTTTGTTTAAATAGATACACTGAACCTCACATTAACTCATCTTAGCTAATACCATTTTCATTACATTGTAATATTTAATATTTTTACCGAACATTCTAACATTACTAGAATAATATAGTACAAAGTACCACAGTATTTCCTTTAGAGTAGAGAATGTAAAATAATATGTTTTAGATTATTACTTATATCGACACTCCCTACGAAAAGTAACACCGGTCCGATTTGCTGCGAAGACTAACACGATAAAATTTTCCGACGAAAAGTAGCACGACTCGGATTTTTTCAACGAAAATTAACACTAACTACAATGTTTCAATGAAGAATAACGCGACTCAGCTTTATTCGACGAAAACCGTAGAATGTATTTGTGGCAAAAACCAAAATTTTTTATAACATTGCGAAGTTGTAAAGTTATAAAGTTGTAAAAATGGTAATTCTGATTATTATAGTACAAAGAAAGCGTTACTTTTCTCACAAAATAATTCATGTATCAGTCTTCGTCGTACAAATTTTAAAAGTGTTAGTCTTCGCCGCATAAATAAATGTAGGCGGTACTTTTCGTAGGAAGCATCGATATATTCAATACATTCTGGATAAAAAATTTCCATTTATTTAAGGTAGATCTCGTAAATAATATACTTACTTGGATCAAAGAAAACAATAGCCTTTAAACAAGCAAATTCAGAGTCATCGATTCTAACGTCGTTTAATGGTATTACTATTTCGTCCATTATCCTAGCGCCAACTTTACTAATGTCATGATCCAGATTTTGACCATCTGTAAAAGTTTATATACTATTAGATGGTGAAATATTTTAATGGGGGAGTAAGAGGATATTTTGATGGAGGATTTTTAAATAAAAATTCCTTACAAGATTATTTTAGGAGATTTTTTTTAAGAATAACGTATAATTGCTCCAAAAATTGAAGAATGGTTGTTTAAAAGGGAAAGGCAGATTTTAAAGTAGTTTTGTTATACTCGGGCATGATATTTGTAGTACAAATCGAAGGCGAGTAGTAAAGGTGAGAACTACAGTAGTGAGAATTAAGCATGTCTGGCTTACGCATTTCTTATACCTATAGAGCGGCACTACATACGGTCGTTTTGAACACGGTACTAACATGCGCAAATTAGAATAAATCGCAAATAGAAAGAAAAGAGGTATTTATACTCTAGGTATACCTATATCTTCCTATATAATATAGTTGTAATAGTGAATTGGGATCTTAGCAACTCCAGCGGGTTCCCCGCCTCCACTCCACCTTGCCTGTCCACCAAATCACATAAAATTCATTTAAAAATTACATTTATTAGAATATGCGAATTAGTATAAAGGTTCATTTAAAGTGCAATTGCAAATTTTTTATTCGAATGATAACTATAATTAAATAATTAAACCTTGCTCGCCTCATTGGAGAAAGATAAGGTGAATTTATAATAAAAGAATATATGGTCCGTTAATCTATTAAAAGCGATATTTATATATAGTATACCCTACACCTAAAAAGTTACAAACACAATTAAATAAAAAATCTGTGGATTTTGTATGTGCAAGGTAATTACTCAGTTACGTGGTTTTTAGGAACTAGCTCCTCTATCCTCGTAAAGAGGCTCTATATAGGATATAGAGGTTATAAATACCTTATACTCTATGATATTCAGCTATAGCTATAGTGGGCGAATCCCTTATGCATTTGACCAAAAATTCATTTCCGTAGAGTTTGATATGTTATTCCACATCACATAGTAGTTTTCCTTCAAAAGTACATTCGTGCCCACAAGCTAAATTCTATGAAATTTCCACAAAATACTGTTCCATCTGGCATAATCCATGGTAGGACGGATCAAAACATGTCTAAAAAAAATTCACAAGTACTCATAATACGATTCTCCGAACCTTTACTACAGCTTTCACCAAATCGATTTGATTAGCGCAAATGAAAAATAAAATACTGATATTTAACAAAATATCAAATATTAATTAAAGGCCGATCCTACTGGCATAACAGATGGTATGATGGGTTAAAACATGTACGAAAAATTGTCGCGAATGAAAAATCAAAGTCAGATATTTGACAATATTAGAAATCTTAATAAAACATCGTTCTTTCAGGTATACCCCATGGTAGGATTGGCCAAGATATGTCCAAAAAATTCAAAGGCACTTATCATACCATTCTTCCGACATTTCCTCGAGTTTCTAACAAATCGATTTGACTAGCGGAAATGAATAAGCAAACACATATATTTGACAAAATTTGAAATATTAATAACACGCCGTTCCTTCTAGCATAACAGATGGTATGATGGGTCAAAACATGCACGCAAAATTCGCAAGTACTTATCATAACATTCTCGCAACCGTTCTGTTATGTCGTACCACCTTGCATCCTACCATTAATTCTAAATTAAATGAATTTTGAATTTTGCGTCTGCGCGCGCCAGTATGTATATGTATATGTCTGCGTGGACACTAGCCCTAATCGTCGGGCCGACCGCCATCTTTCGGGCTACGAGTGCCTAATGGCGCGAGCGATCAGTCATCGACGACACCTACCAGCGTGCGGAGCTCCCTCGCGACCTTCGGTCTTCTCGAAATCCAAAATCGTTCGCTAACGCGCGAATCTCGCCTCTTAGGCTGATCAATCGATTCTAACGAAAATCACCTTCCCATATACGGACGGTGATTATCGATACTGTGTGAACTGCGTTATCAATGTAAATTGCGATCGAAGAGACAATAAACCTCGTGGTTATTGTCTGTTTCTTTGTGTTAACAGCCACTCGGCCACGTGCGAATCCTGCCCGTTCGACCTTGTGCGTGTCGGTCGTTCGTTGTAAATTATATTTGTGCAACATTTCATTCTTCATTTTTCATTTTGTATATTGTAAATAAAATCTGGGTTTTTTGTACCGCAAGCTTTTTTCCATAATTCAGCTATTTCTTTGATCGTTTTACCTCGTCTTTATAAATTAATTAATTTACAAATCATTCTAAATTCTCAACAATAGAACGAAGTCAAAATAGCGTAAAATAATTAAATTCGTCAAACAGTGTAACGTTAACGTAAAGATTTAAATAGAGAGAATAAATCAAAATTGCATAACTTTCATCTAACAGTGATTGCCATACCAAAAAGGGGTATTCAGTCAAAACAATTCACCTTCCTCGAGTCTTATCCAACTCGACTTAATTATCATGAATGAAAAGTCAAAATCAGATATTTGACAATATTAGAAAAATTAATAAAACGCCGTTCTTTCTGGCATAACCCATGGTATGATGAGATAACATTCTCGCGACCGTTCCTCGAGTTTCACCAAATCTAGTTGATTAGCGTGAATGAGAAATCAAACACTGATATTTTAAAAAATATAAATATTACTAAAATGCAGTTCTTTCAGGCATACACCATAGTAGGATTGACCAAGACATGTCCTAAAAATTCACAGGTACGTATCATAACATTCTCGCAACCCATCCTCGAGTTATTTCCGAATGGACTTAAGTAGCGCAAATGAAAAATGAACCTCTGATGTTTGACTATATTAGAAATATTAATAAAACGCCGTTCTTTCTGGCATAACTAGTTCAACAAATCGACTTGATTAGTGCGAATGAAAAATTAAATTTTGATATTTGACTATATTAGAAATATTAATAAAACGCCGTTATTTCTGTCTTAAACCATGGTAGGTTTGGCCAACATATGTTTAAAAGATTCACAAGTACTAATCATAAGATTCTACCGACTCTTTCTTAAGTCTTCACAAAATCGACTTGATTAGCGAAAATGAAAAATCACACGCTGATATTTGACATAATTTTAAATAATAATAAGACGCCATTCCTCTGCTATAATCATGGTATGTTGGGTTAAAACAGGTACGCAAAATTCGCAAGTACTCACAATAACGTTCTCCGAATTCATCCTCGAGTTTTTACTAAATCGACTAGATTATTGCGAATGAAATTCAAAAACTGATATTTAACAATATTAGAAGTATTAATAAAATATCGTTAATTCAGGCATACCCCACGGTAGGATTGGCCAAGACATGCTCAAAACATTATTAGGTCTTTTCATAACATTCTGCCCACAATACCTCGAGTTTTCACCAAATCGATTTGATTAACGTGTATGAAAAATCAAACACTGATATTTAGCAAAATTTGGAATATTAAAAAAACTCCGTTCCTTCTGGCACAACACATGGTATGGTGGGTTAAAACATGTACGCAAAATTCGCAAATACTTATCATAACATTCTCGCAACCCTTCCTCGAGTCTTTTCCAAATCGACTTTATTAACGCGAATGAATGATTAACGTGATCAAAATCTCATATTTTACAATATTTGAAATATTCATAAAATGTCGTTCTTTCTGGCAGAATCCATGGTAGGATTGACCAAGACAAGCCTAAGGATTCACAAGTACTTAAATATTAGAAACATTAATAAAACGCCGTTCTTTCTGGCATAACCCATAGTATTATGAGTCAAAACATGTACGAAAAATTCACAAGTACTTATCATAACATCCTCGCGACCGTTCCTCGAGTTTCACCAAATCTACTTGATTTAGCGTGAATGAGAAATCAAACACTAATATTTAAAAAAAATTGAAATATTACTAAAATGCAGTTCTTTCAGACATACACCATGGTTGGATTGGCCTAGACATGTCCTAAAAATTCACAGGTACTTATCATAACATTTTCCCGATACTTCCTCGAATTTTCAGCAAATAAATTTAATTAGAGCAAATGAAAAATCAAAGACTGGTATTTGACAAAATTTGAATTATTAATAAAACGCCGATCTTACTGTTATTACCCCTGGTATGATGGGTCAAAATATGCTAAAAGAATTTATATGTACTTATCATAACATTCTCCCGATCCTCCCTCGAGTGGTTGGCGAATCGACTTGGGTAGTTATGGCAACGCTGTAAGCTATCAAAACAAAGGCTTTTGACCTAGTTTGGACGGCTCATAATGTTACAACAGATTAGTATTTTTGCAATAAGCTGTGTCATCGAACATAACTGCAATGTAATCAAAACAAACTCCAATTCAATTAAAATAACTCCAATAGTCATAGTTTGATAACCCTAATCACTGTGATTTTAAAAATTTGTTTGAAAATGTACTTGAAGTTGATGCGTATACCTCGACGCCCTCTACGAAAAGTAACGCCTGTCAAATTTGAGGCAAAGACTAACACGATCAAATTTTCCGACGAAAAGTAGCACGACTTGAATTTTTCCAACGTAAGGTAGCACCATCTACAATTTTCCTAGGAAGAATAACGCGATTCAGTCAAAGTTGCCAAAATGGTAATTCTGATTATTATACAACAAAGAAAGTGATACTTATTCTCGCAAAATCATTCTATGTATAAGTTTTTGTCGCAAACATTTGGAAAGCATCAGTCATCATCGGATAAGCATAGAAGATTTTACTTTTCGCCGCAAAATCATTTTACGCGATACTCTTCGTCGCAAAAATGTGAAAATGTTAGTCTTCACCGCAAAAGTAATTATCGGCGTTATTTTTCGTACGGAGCATCGACATAATCACATCGTGCTCCTATATACTTACTCGTCACAGCACCAATTCACAAATTGTTTTCCCTCCTTCTCTCTCTCTCTCTCTCTCTCTCTCTGCGTCTCCATAAGTACACCTGCTCTTACTAAGTGGTTCCTGCTGTCTAAACCTCTCTCTGCCGCCCTTGTGCCTGCGGGCCTATTTGTTTCTGGTCCTTGCAAGCGCCTATATGCAAGTCGCCCGTGCAAATATTATCTGCAACCGCACCGGTTAACTTGTATGGTATTTTCTCCATGAAACGGCAACATCATCGCAGCCAGGTTTGAGCTTAGGAGCTGGGAGCACGGAAGAGTGGCAGGAGCTGAGCATGGGTCATCGAGAAAACAGAGGTTCCACGCAGTTGGAGCAGTGCGTGCAGATCGCCCTCTTTCCCTGCAAGCGATCTGCTGACTCGACGAGCGACCAACATCGCACTGAGGTGACATCTGCTGTATCCAGGTAACAACATCGCCATTTTCATCTGTAGAGCGTCTCTACTCAGTCACCACTACCATCATGTTCGACAAATACGCCAACTGCAGTGAGATTTCCAGGAGTAGCAACGCACTGCGTAAGTATTGCGTATGAAACATTAATTGTCACCCGGAATGCAAACTTTTCGTTGCACTCACCCGCGCACAGCGAATCGCGCTTCAGCTCCAAGCTAAAGCTGTAGTGTACTAGGATTGCATAGAGGCGAGAAAGTGTTGGCGCGAGTCGGCAACCTCACGCGCGAAGAGCAGCAATGGTGCGAATGGGAAAGAGAAGAAGCTAGCTTCGTCCACTTCAGACAATATGAGACAGATGGCTATACAGTAAGCCAATAAAATACGCAAGGCCGCGCTTACCAACTCCCCGCTATCTTCGTTACCATAGCATCGCCCCGCCCCCGTCAACAGTAATCTCCGATCGGTCTCGTCGTTTCCCATGACGTCAAAGTTCGCCCAATTCCAGCATGGTAGCCGGGCACAGTGGGGGATCTCCGATCGAAGCGATGGCCAAGATGGCGGAGACTTCAACGCGAGAACAGGATGCATCGTAGTCGTTCGAGACATAGCACAGGATCGTGAACGCAGTACACATGTCGGCATTACGAGTGTTGGGTGTATCCTCTATTAAAAAAGGAACAACGGTCTCGTTTCTAGTGTGGTATGCCAACTCAACATCTAAAAACATTGGCAGTGCGCTTGCTAGGCATAAGGCTTCTCTTGAAGGTTAATTGGATGCAATTGTGAACGCGTTAAGCCCATTGCCAACAATACACAGTGTAACGCTGTCAATTGAATCCAAGTTATAGAAAAATGTTATTTTACTAGATAGCTATCTTAATTGCTACTAACTTTTTATCGGTGGTGTTGCGGTGAGAGACTGGTGCATTCTCAAGATAGCCTTTGTCTCACGGATTCTGACGCTACATACTCCGTTAAAATACTTCAGGCTAATTTGTTTTTTCAATACTTAAAGATCAACCCAAATATATTGTTGGTTCATGAAAAGATGCTATCGAAAGTTACAGCAAAATATCCACTTACACGTGTACAGGTAAAATCTCTAACTCTACGCAATGGTGTGTACGGCGATACAATAAATTACAAAAAAGTAATTATTACCAATTTTCGAGCCGTTTCACCTCATCCCCTTGCTTTTATACCATAATTAGTATTAATTTTCACCAATATGAATGATACTTCAAAATGCAGTACGCGCAAATAACATTACAATCATTTTTATATCAATACCGGAAACTATTTGATATCTTCTGTTTTTCAATTGTTATACTGTGTGATTGCCATTTTTTTTATATTTTTCTAAATAGATAATTATATTCTATAAGTCATCAAATTTTTATCGAATATAAGTTTCATATAGAACTATATTCTTGTAAATCTTAAAGTCATAAGATTTACTGCTTCTTAAAAAGATTACAGGGAGATGAGTTTTGTTTGTACAAACATAACTCGAGTAATCCTCCCTTTCATGACTCCTCGATAATGCTAGCGTTACGCGCGCAATTCTTCTTTATGTTATTATCATTCTTTTACTTTCTCAAACAGAAAGCTTTGTAACGATGCAAATTATCGGAACAGAGATTTTTATAATTCTCGATGTTTTTGAGGTTCATAAGTGAAAAATATATGTTTTCAAAAAATGTTTATCTTTACATATGTACGTATGTATGTATGTATGTATGTATGTATGTATGTATGTATGTATGTGTGTACGTACGTATGTATGCGTGACACCAAAATTCGTGTCCACCATACAAAACATATTCTTCCATAACTCTTGCAGAGAAGCATGTTACAAGCTGAATTTTTGCAAACATATTAGGTACCTTTGAACTTAGAACTGATCAGTTTCTGGAGCTAAATGGATAATATTCAGGATGCTTTTTAATAAAATAATCATGCTTTAAAAAAAATGTTAAAATAAATAAAAAAATTTTGGCAGTTTATATTGAGGAAATGTAAAAGATAGAAATAAATTCTCAAAAGGCGCGTGATTTTCTTTCTATTTATGTATTTTGAAACTATTCTTATGCTATTTTAAAAACGGCTACCAACTGATTTAGCAGATTGCTCTCTCAGAGAGCTTTAAATGTTATGTGAAAAAATAATTATTAAGGTGGATCTCTGTCTTTGAATCTTAAATTTGTATACTTTATTTAATGTATTTTTTAATTTTGGATTATGTTTGTTATGATATTTATATATCATGAAAGTAAGTTTTATTAAAAAAGTTGCTCATTTGGGACATTGATTATAATGACACCCCTTATTATCTTACATATTTGTTTGATTTTAAGAATAATATAATAATACATTGTGCAACTAGGGGGGGAAAGTAGATTTATCTAGCGAGTATAATGTTTGAGCACCAGTCGGAGTCGAGGGGACCGTAGATGCCCGAGACCTACACGAGTGCTCAAATCATAATCCGAGTCTCTAAAAGCCACTTTCCCTCCTACACACCGTGCTATTTTTAATAAGGGCATGAATAGGCCATTTTTAATGCAAGGAAAAGCGGATGGGAGATTGGGCATTTCGAGTCGTCAACTACACAAACAAAAATGAAAATATTAATTATTTTTTTATTAACTCTTAAGTTTTATATTTTGTTATAAAAATACAAAAATTTAACATCAATTAATTTTTGTTACTAATTTCCAGAATTATTCAAAATTTTAAAAATGTTATGACGTCTTGAAAAGTTTTACTTCGAAAAAACCACTCCTTAGGGAGGAAAAGACTTTTCCCCCGCTGCTGAACTTTTCCTCCCACTGTTGAATTTTTTTCTCTCTTCTCAAAAGACTCTCAAAAAGTACAATTTTCCATTCGCTTTTTTAAAAAAGAGCCTTTTTCATGCACATATTCCAAAAATTTATTTTATACGAACAAGCTAATATACATCTTAAACGTCAGACAATAAAACGTACATATTTTTGATAAATCCGATGTATAAAAAAACAAAAAAAAATTTCCGATTTTTGAAATGAGTATTCAAATGAGTATTATTCATTCAACTCCAAAATCTAATCGCTTCTAAATTCAAACATGCATAATATGCGTCGAAATTTTCAAGACGTAATATGTTTTCCTTGAAAAGAAATGAATTTTTTTTTAAACTAATATTTTGTTACTAATTTACAATAATAACTTTAAAGTGATCATTAGATATATTAACTGAAATGGAATTACGCCTACCTTCAACGTATAAAAAGACAAACATTTTTGTTTTCGATTTTTACAATTCTTTAAAACTAATAATTTTTTATTATTTCACAAAAATAATTTCAAAATTATTGTTACATTTATCAATTTAAAAGAAATTACGTCTACCTTATGAAAATTTACATAATTTTGACAAGTTCGATGTAGAAAAGGATAAAGAAAATGTTTTTCAATTTTTATAATTTTTAAAAACTAATAATTTGTTATAATTTAAAAAAGAAACTTCAAGATTATTGTTAGATATATAATTGAGATTTTTAAAAATTTGTCAAAGTTAATATTATTACTAATCAATAAATTTAGTATCATCGATTCAGTTTAAAAATCTAACCAGTTATAAATTGAAACATATGTACCATGTCTGCAAAATTTTGGCACGTAACATGCTTCCATTCGGAGAGTTATGGTCGACACAAATTTTGGTTTCATACATACGTACATATGCACATACACAGACACACACGCACACGCGCACGCATACACAGCCGCACACGCACACATGCACACACACATACACACCCATAAGAACATTAGTAGTATAGATGGATGATATAGTGCAACCATGGATGATATAGCACACTGGGATGATATAGCGCACCAGGACGATCCTAGCCCATTCTGGTGGACCTCGCTGAGGTGAGTAGTAGGAGGAGAAGGAAAAGGGTGCTATGTATAAAAGGAATTTTTTAATGGTTAAATGAAAAGGTTAAATATAATAAATACTATATATGTTTAAAAATATTTATTGCATAATTATAATTTTGTTATACATAAAAATAATTTATACTAGATACAATTATATTAAGATTTACAAGATTGAACACACAATTTGAAATGAGCCCTACGTCCATTGCCAATATACAAATTTTTGTATACTTATTACAACGTCGTTTTCTATAGATACCTTTAATACAGTTATAATGTCGTTTAACTATTCTATCATTATTGATATAATTTGTAGAGAATATTTTACAAAAATTTTCGAGAGATTAACCACGATTCATATAATCTAAGAACATAATACAAAACTGCCGATACACTGTAGACTTTAAGCTTTGTACTTGACGAGTGTTACAAGTATACGCAGAGGTATTTTTCCGTAGCCTATGAAGATGGTGTGGGGTGAAAGGTACTGAACCATAACTGTCGAAAAAAATACGTCTACCTCTTCTGAGGAAATTATGAAATTCTAACTTTTTCCAGATTTAAAAAGAAAAGTGCTTCTCGAAAAAAAAATCACTTGAACTTACTATAAAAGTCGTTTACAAATATTTTTTCAACAATCTTGTTAGTTCCAATAGAAGAACATACAATACTCAAGATAACAAACATTGAATCGTTCCAATAGGTTTTTTAGTTTTTTTGCAATCACGCCCTCCAATTTAGAGAATGCATAAAAATGAAAACTGGACAAAACGCGCTTCAAAGCTTTCGATAAGAAAAAATATCAATTTTCGATTACTTACACTAATATTCCACCAGTCAGCTATTTCTGGTCCATATAATGGACCTTCAGCTTCCTCAAAAAACTCATTTTGGTGCATTTTCTCAAGCCTACGAGCCTTACGAGCTTCCTTGCTGGAAAATGAGTGACGCCTGTTTTCCCTCTCGAGCCGTTGCGCGTCATCGTTATTAGCAAATATTTTACACTGCTGGCCGATACTCAAATTCAGTAACTGCATGGTACTCAAAACCGCAGAATACCCTTGATTAAACATACCTGGAGCCATAAAGGCGGCAATTTTAATGACTTTTTCACCAGAATACAGATGTTTCGGATTCATGCGCCAGACTGTCGAGTTGAACGACTCGTTGGAATTTTGCGTGCGACCGCCTAAGTATCGCGTTAAAAGTCCATCATTTGAAAGTTCGTCATAGATTAGGCTAATGTGTTCCTTAACTTTTTCGTCAATCAGTCGAGTAGGATGCCTAAAAAATTCCATTTGATTGATGAATTCAGACTTCCGACATCGACACCAGCTGTCGGTGCCTGCCCGACAATTCTCGTCCCGACGATATTTATCTGTGGAACGATAATGATCCAACGATGCTATTACAGCTTTCTTCATCTCTTGGTTAGGATTAATATTCCTTTTAATTGCCATGACACAATAGATCGTTAGCTTTTTAATGGTACTTTCCGTCAGGCACTTCTTATCTTCGAGGTTCTCTTGCTGCTTTTTTGTATTTCGGAGTCGCGTACCCATACTATTTTGTACGTGTCCCACGCACTCAATTTTTATAACAGGGTAATCGTTACCATATGGATTTATCTTCAGAATACCCACAAAAGTTTTAGAATTGTCATCGCCGATGTAGTTTGTATATTTCACGCAAAATTCTTCTTTGGATCTCGAAGAAATTTCCACGATACCATCCACCTCCATCTTCCATACTAAACCTTCGTGATTTGAGCAGCATGATTCTTTGTGTTCTTCACACCATTGTTCAAAATCGTCGTCGTCTAATGTTTTCTATTTTAGGATACAAGAGTGACAGTATGCACTTTTCACGATCAGGTCGACTACTTTGCTACAGTAGTGCGCAATAAGAGTTGCTACACTGTACAATGAAGTAAAGCCACATTTTTCCAGGATCCATCGCCGGACACTTTCAAATGACTTTCGGTTCTTCAATTTTCTACATTCTTTTCTCGCTCCTCTTTGACAGCTTTCTTACTAACAATTTTGAACAATGATTCCGACTCCGAGTGAAGATACTGCACTATCTTATCGTACGATGATGTTGGCAAACCTTGACACAGATCCATGAAACCACAAAACATATTAATGCCTTTTCGTTCAATGCCAAGAAGCTTCATAATGAACACGAACCGTCTATTTATTTCGCAACCGGTATTTATCAACGGTCCTGAAATTGTTTCTCTTCAACCGCACATACACGATAGAACAATTTTAAAACCTAACCCTCAATGTCCACTCTCTGCCAATGTTACGTTTTGTTTGCATGATCTGCAAATTAAAATATCAGTAATCACATGAAGAACTGTGAAAAATTCAATAATTCTATAACAATGAAGTGGATTCACAATTATATCTTTGGTGTTCGCAGTTGACAATTTTGTCGCACTATTGCTTGTATCCAACTCTTTATCGTCTGATTGAGTTGTGAATCGATTATCGTGAAATTTACATTTATGTGGCTTCGAAGCACGTTCGGAGGTCGATTTTTTACCTTTCGGATAACTTGCCACGATATTCTTACGATGTGTACTCGCCAAGAATCAGAACACAACTAACCGTTGATGCTAGAAGCAGCTAAGTAGAAACACGCACACATAGACGTAATATACACCTTTATACTTCAATAAACCGTATTATGGCTTAACACTTTGAGGAACGAACCTTTTGAGGTATGATATTCGGAGTAGAAGATCGAGGGGCGGAACGCGCGCTCGAGTCTGGCCGTTCGCTTGCACACCTGCTCGACGCCCCTCGGCTTTCGGCTATGTACCTTCGAAAATATTTAGAATTGGATTCTGTAACTTTGTATTCATATTCTTAATAAAAAAATAACAATTAAAAAAAAACAATTTTTGGACCTCCTAAACAGGATCCTCCCTTAAACAAATAATTACTTAAATAAATAGCGAACAACTGGATTAGGCAAGGTCAGAGAATCCGGCATCCTCTTAACCCAGCTCTTTAAGTTCATTGCGTTATTTAGTGTACAAGTATACATCTCTTTGTGAATAACACCATGATGAGAGCAAAAAGTGTCACATCTTCCAAAATTTACAAGTGGGGGGCAGTTATATTGTTCCAAGTTTTCAACGGCGTAGTTACGCTTTGAATAATATTTGATTTTTCGTTTCCATGCACTAAAATGTATCCAACAGTTCTAGTTAAATAGAGTAAATTAGCATGGAGTTGGCGAAGATGTATATCACTATCGAAGCACTCAATACCATGAAGGTTATTTGTAAGTAAGTTGTATAGTACTTGTATACTGATACGTAGATCTGCAAAGGAGTATAGGGCCGATGCTATCCAATGTGCGATGTAGTCCTTATTTAGCGACACTACGGCTACTTCTTTCAAAATAAATTTATCGTGACTATCGCAGAGACCGTGCATCTATAACAAAATCAATTTTTAAGTTTCACACGGGGGCTTCTCTCGAGACAGTAGAAAAACGCTAACCGAAGCCTAGTAGAGTACGACATGAATTTAGATCCCCTCATAACGAAAATAGGTAGGATGTCCTAGTAAGAGAGTTGATCATTTCCTTTCTAGCATTCTTTTGTGTAGCTCCCCACCAGTCTTGCCTCTCTTTCGTCCTTTGTATTGATACACAAAAGAATAAAGTCAATGATAATCTGTCTAGCTGAATCTATCTCGAAAACATTGTCGTATTCTAAATAAACTATACAATTTACAGATTCTTCCATTATACTATCGAATATAAGCTCGAGCCTTACAGATCCTTGTTTTACCAAATTCCAATGAGTATTACAGTTTGCTAAAAGGTCAGGCGTGAAATCGAATCCATAAAAAGAGTGTCCTTGAGCATAAAGCTCTCGTGAAATACAGGTTTCTTCATTTGAGAAATGAATACCAGCACCACTAAATATTGTACTCGTATGATAGGCATCTGCATATATGCTACTGTAGTTAGGTTGAAGAGTTCTTCCTGGTACCTGCATTCCATCTATTTACAGAGCAAAGTACGGAAGGGCAACATTTTTAAAATTAATAGTACATTATGTAACAAGGGCCAAAAGTCGAATATTTTACCTTCCGGGGAGTTTACTGCCCGAGCGAGTGAAGTGAAGCGAGGGCAGTATCATCCGAGGGAAAAATCGACTTTTTTCTAGAGTTACTTATAGTACTTTATGCCCATCTCTACTGTGGCCCCTTTTTGACTTGGAAAGCGGGACTAATAGACTTTTAAAAGATAATCGAAAATCAGGGTTATTGGAAGAACTTAATGAAATAAAGGAATTTGGACTAGTTTCTAGTGAAGTCACTTTTTTCCCGCTAATCATTTTTGCGGGTAAAAATGTAATTTTAGTCTCACTTTTCAGGGCAAAAAGTGGCCATTTACGTTGAGATGGGCATAAAAGGATTTTCTTTTCTATTTCCGTTAAATCCTTTGTTGATAACGAATCTTATAATTATGCGTTTTGGAATTTGGCCTAGAATAATATTGTCTAAAGTTTCGCCTGAAACACATGTATGTAATGTGAGAGATTTTACCTCCACACGAATTAACGGATACTTTGCTGTACCCTTCGAAAATGATTTTGAATGTGCTAGTAAAACCCCTGGATTAATTTTTGCTTTCCGTACATGTAGTGATGCTTCCAAAATATGAATTTTGCATCCAGTAGTTCATAATATCAATGACAGAAGCTATCCGTCGAACGCACAAGACGTACTCGTACTTCGACACCATTAAGTCAAAATTTTTTTTTATTGAAGATGTCAACATGTAATGCACCGAGAAAATCTAACTGTTTGCTGCCTTGAATAATCTTTCTACGTTGTTCGGCACTATCATTGTTAGTAATTATGGTTTTATCAGTATTCTTCTCTAAAATACCATTCATTTTCCCTGGAGTATCGTCATACCATAATGATGCTGTTAAGTGAGAACTTTTAGCTTCTTCTAAATAGTTAAGTAAAGTTTCTATTTAGGCACGATACGGGTAAGCATTATTTGGTGGTGAAACGAGTTTTTGGTTAAAGAAAACTTCCACTTGGCTAAATAGATATGTAAAAAGTTATTAATTGGGGCAAACAAGCGGTCTGCAGCTAAATCATATTGAGTTTTCTCAACTTTTAAATGAATATTTAACATCGTATGAGCCAGATATACAGGGTGTCAATTAAGTCCCGGGACGGCTGAATATTTTCTAAAGTACTGCTTTTCTGGAAGAGGTCAAGGTCATTCATTAAGTAACTTTGAACAAGGAACCCAACGGTGACCTTGGATTTGACCTTGAACCTCATTTTCAAGGTTAATTTGAGGTCAACCTCATTTTTTCAAACGGGAACCCCTATTTTTTATAGCGGAATCGGAAAGAGCGGAAAATTTTACATCCGGTTATGTATTGAGGTATGGGATTGAGGTAACCCCTAGAGGTCAAATAGAGGTCAAATAAATAATACAGAACAAACAAAGGTCATACCCTAGGTAAATCTTTACGGAGTACCCGACGGTGACCTTGGATTTGACCTTGAACCTCATTTTCAAGGTTGTTTCGAGGTCAACCTCATATTTTCAAATGGAAACCCTTATTTTTGATACCCGATTCGAAAGGAGCGAGAAATTTCAAGTATGGATGTGTTGAACAAGGGATGTAATTGTGACCTTCAATTTGATTTTGGACTTGACCTTGAAGGTCATTTGAAGGTCAACTGGTTTTTTTAATCGGAAATCCCAGTAATAATACCGGAAACCGATAGAGCGAGAAATTTTACATTCAGTCCTTATTCTCACTTTTAGCGTTACCCAGAAACAACGACATGGACGTAGTAAGATCTGTTTCCTTTGGGGTGCTTGATTAACGTGAGTCCCCTTGCCTCTCACTCAAAGGTTCAAAGTTTAACGGAGATGCTCAAACTGAAAACCTTCAACTTCTTGACAGAAAGCTAGACGATTGTAAAAATGAGTAACAGCATCGCGAATCATTGCTCTATCAATTCTAGCAGCCTCTTGCATAATCCGATTGCGCAGATCCTCTAAATTGTTTGGTTTAGTGGCATAAACTTTACTCTTGAGGTAACCCCAGAGAAAGTAATCGAGTGGTGTCAGATCCGGAGATCTAGCCGGCCACTCGATTTCACCCCTCCTTCCAATCCATCTACGAGGAAACTGAACATCCAAATATGCTCGAACGTCTCGACCAAAATGAGCGGCTGCTCCATCCTGCTGAAACCAAGTTACATCGTAATCATCACCTGTTATCTCTCTAATTCGTGGTATTATTTGATCCCTTAGTAACTGTTCGTATAAAGCTGCAGTGAGATTACCGTCGATAAAGAAAGGGCCTACGAGAGTATCGTTAAAGATACCAGCCCACACATTCACCATTTGTGGATATTGTGTGTGGTTTTCCAACATCCATGCAGGATTTGAGTCAGACCAATATCTGCAATTTTGTCTATTAACCTCACCATTTAAAGTGAAAGTAGCCTCATCCGAAAAAACTATATTGTATAAAAAATTAGGCTCTGCGTCTATTCTATTCATCATCGTTTCGCAAAACTCGAGCCGACGATCCGGATCATCTTCATTAAGCTCCTGTACCAAATGGATTTTATAAGGATGAAAATGAATGCTTTTCAGAATTTTTCGTACGCATTCATGAGAAACGTCATGCTCATGCCCAGCTCTATGTAGACTGAGATGCGGATTTTCAATAAACGCTTGAGCAATTTCAATCTGCTTCTCCTCAGTTGCAACAGATGTTGAGCGACCAGTTCTCTGAAGATCACTAATAGTCCCAAATTCTGCGAAGCGCCGTACAGTCCTTTCGACTGTAGATTTTGAAATAGGCGTTTGTCCATCTTGATTACGGAAATTGTTATTGAACAGTGTGCGCACTTCAAGGTAAGATCGAACTCGATCTCCCCAACCACGCATCATCAACAAACTTATCCGTTCTCGCTCCGAAAGTTTAGCATACGCCATTTTTTTAATTAGATAAGAATAGTACACAAATTGAAACCAAAAGAAAAACTTATCAGTTGCAAAGGAAAACGAGTTTTTCCAAAAGGAATTTTTAGATAAAATAAAATGTGAGTACTTAAATACCTACGAATTTGAACTACCAATTTGAACTCTGAAACTTATTTTGTTCGAAAACTATCAGCCGGAAGTACAATCCAGGAACAACGCAAAATATCTAATAAATTCTGTTTTTTTTAAATGCTTAATTAGCAAGAGTCCTTAAATTCAGGAACCGCTAACTCATAAACTGTAATGAGAAATTCCTGACATCAATCTTTGTCTTTACCTATTTACAAACTTGAAATGAGTTTGGAAACAATTTTAACAAACGTTTATTTTATCTAACAATCATTTTCTTTTGTAAACATTCCTTTTAAGTGATTATTCTGTCTTGAAATATTTTACTTGGGGGTTTTTGGGGTCGCTGAATTAGAATCTACTACTAAAATTTCGATTTTTCCGAATCCAAAATGGCGAATTCAAGATGGTGGATGAAAATCTTGGGAACAGCACATTTTTGTCTGGAAATGAGTACTCGGGGATTTTTGGGGTCGCTGAGTTAGGATCTACTACCGAAATTTCATTTTCTTCAAATCCAAGATGTTATTGCCATTAAACTTTGGACCTCTAAGGGAGAGGCAAGGGGACTCACGTTAATCAGGCACCCCAAAGGAAACAGATCTTACTACGTCCACGTCGTTGTTTCTGGGTAACGCTAAAAGTGAGAATAAGGACTGAATGTAAAATTTCTCGCTCTATCGGTTCCCGGTATTATTACTGGGATTTCCGATTAAAAAAACCAGTTGACCTTCAAATGACCTTCAAGGTCAAGTCCAAAGTCAAATTGAAGGTCACAATTACATCCCTTATTCAACACATCCATACTTGAAATTTCTCGCTCCTTCCGAATCGGGTATCAAAAATAAGGGTTTCCATTTGAAAATATGAGGTCGACCTCGAAACAACGTTGAAAATGAGGTTCAAGGTCAAATCCAAAGTCACCGTCGGGTACCCCGTAAAGATTTACCTAGGGTATGACCTTTATTTGTTTTGTTTTACCACTGAACTGGCGAGATTTTTAAGAAGTGATTATTTGACCTCTATTTGACCTCTAGGGGTTACCTCAACCCCATACCTCAATACATATCCGGATGTAAAATTTTCCGCTCTTTCCGATTCCGCTATAAAAAATAGGGGTTCCCGTTTGAAAAAATGAGGTTGACCTCAAAATAACCTTGAAAATGAGGTTCAAGGTCAAATCCAAGGTCACCGTTGAGTTCCTTGTTCAAAGTTACTTAAGGAATGACCTTGACCTCTTCCAGAAAAGCAGTACTTTAGAAAATATTCAGCCGTCCCGGGACTTAATTGACACCCTGTATGTATTCGTCCCCCTTACCTGGTATAACAAATTATATCAGTGAGTCATTTGACAAAGATTTTACTGGTTCTATTCTATTCTCTGTGAAGATTGAACAGCTGTCTGTGGTAGAAAAAATAAATCAAGCTCCGTCTGCATACAGTTACAGGATTGAGTATGTAAGAAAGACATTTTGTTTATGCCGGACCGAAAATATCAATTATTGAGCGTTTTTTCTTTCCATTATTACATTTTCTCTTTTCGTTATTACAGTTTTTCTTACTTGGTAGCGAAAGCTTTTTTTAGAGTTTGTTTTAGAAGATATGCGTTTGTCATTGCGACTCCGCTTCAACTCAGGACTCCGTCTTGACCGAGCTCTTTTATAACCAGAACTAGCCATAAGACTTTCTATTTTTTCATCAGCTTTTCTTTTCAGACTATTACGTGACTTGCGTGCTCTTATTTGTAAAGCTTGTTCAAAAAGAACATCGAGGGTACTGATGTTATCATTAATATTCATGCCTGCACGTAGAGCCTTTTTACCTACAGCTCGAGGTCCCTGCTTGAGAAGTGATAAAGCTCTTTGGAAGGGCCCGTCAAGATAACTACCAATAACATGTCCGCGCTGGTACGGTTAGCCAACAAAAACGTGTTCAATACCCCCACCATCTACTTGGGCATCATAATATGTTACGTGATATCTCACCTTGTATTTAAGATTTTTACTCAACTAGAATAAAATGTAGTGTTACAGTCGACGTCCCGTATCGAAATGGCATAATTCGACCAAGATGATCTCTTATATCTATTACGATAGTACGAAAATTATTTCTTAAAAGAGCAATATACTTGATAGGTGCAAAAGTCTGATAATCAGTTGAGGCAAAAGATTAATCCTTATAATTAACGGGCACGATTCGTAGAAAAGCTATTGTACGTCATCAACAATGCATGGTTCACATATATCTGTAAATACATAACTGTTTTGGTAGTTCATTTAGAATATTTGCAGGACAGGATCCTACCTGTCTATTATATACAGCAATGCTTTCTTTAACATTCACAAATCCTAAAATATCTAGAGTAGTGCGACTCATGGAGATTGTATAATCATTAAAGAATTTTTGTGGGTTACATAGATGTTCTATAAATACGTAAGTCGTTAATCCCCCAGATGCCTATCAGCCGGGAACTGTTCGTTTCCCGTATCTCTCGGCTCCGCATCGAAAGGTACATAGATCATTATTTTTCTATTATTCAAAGCAACGATTTGTAGTTTTATGGTTCTGTTTACTAGAAAAATAGACCGACCAAAATCTGAGAGATTTTTAATCGGGAAACGTCGCATGTGTGAGAGATAATCTCATGGAGGAAAAGGAAAAAAATTTCTGAGTAACTTAAAATGTTACACCTCCCATCCCAAAGGGTTCGTCGTCCTTGATGAATCAGAGGGATGTTCCCTTTTAGAAATCTCGATTCCCTTTTGTCGGCTCATTGCGTTCGAAATCCCCCCTGATTTGCGTTTAGAGACGTAGTTCGGTCAAATAACTCGTGAGAGAAGAAATTTATTTGTGGTGCCAATGACCTTGGATTATTTTCTTCTTATTATTATAATAATAAAAACTAAGAGAATATGGAATTTAAGCTTTTAATCCTACAAGTTGAGTTTTACATTGCGTGCCGTTAGATTTATTCGCGGTGGTACAATTTCAAGAAAGAATGTATTATTAAACTAATTCTAGGTAGAATTTTTCAATTTTTAGTTGTAATTTTGATGTTTATCTCCTGCAGTAGTCACAGGTATTACAGTGATGGCGTTCACGTCTGTGGCAATAAACTTGCTCAGCTGTGAATCCGATCAGACTGAGTAATTAAGTTTTCCAATTGAAGGTGAAGGTGAATTGGTTTACCATTTTTTTTGTTAGAGCTGTAACAATAAGCATAGTAACATAGGTAGGGATATATATATATATATATATATATATATATATATATATATATATATATATATATATATATATATTAGGGTGTCCCTTAATTCCAAAATTGCCGCTAGGTCGGCTCCCACCCCCCAGATGCATATATATATATATATAAGGTAGTTCGTTCAAATAACTCGTGAGAGAATATATATATATATATTCTCTCACGAGTTATTTGAACGAACTACCTTTAGAGACGTAGTTCGTTCAAATAACTCGTGAGAGAAGAAATTTATTTGTGGTGCCAATGACCTTGGATTATTTTCTTCTTATTAGTATAATAATATATATATATATATATATATATATATATATATATATATATATATATATATATATATATATATATATATATATATATATATATATATATATATATATATATATATATATATATATATATATATATATATATATATATATATATATATATATATATATATATATATATATATATATATATATATATATATATATATATATATATATATATAGGATTAAAAGCTTAAATTCCATATTCTCTTATTTTTTATTATTATACTAATAAGAAGAAAATAATCCAAGGTCATTGGCACCACAAATAAATTTCTTCTCTCACGAGTTATTTGAACGAACTACGTCTCTAAAGGTAGTTCGTTCAAATAACTCGTGAGAGAATATATATATATATATATATATATATATATATATATATATATATATATATATATATATATATATATATATATATATATATATATTAGGGTGTCCCTTAATTCCAAAATTGCCGCTAGGTCGGCTCCCACCCCCCAGATGTATTGGTTATGACCGAAAACTAGGAAATACACCGAGAAAGCTCCCAAAAAAGGGTCTTGACCCTGCCACTTTTCAAAAAACGGTTTTTCCGCATTTATACGCGTTTTTGCTATGTAAAAATTTTTTTCGGGCTCCTAAATATATTAAATGTGCATAAATATCATGTAACATATTTGTAAAATGTATAAAGTATGTTCAGTAATTTTCTAGAGCCGGGAAAATAAAATTTGAGCCAAATATAGCGTCCAAAACCTAAAAAAATATCGATAAAAGCAGATTTTTTTTTCACCTTTATGCGTTTTTAATCATAATTGGCTTTACATTGAGTTATCAGACTAGTATATTCTGAAAGTAGAGTTCAAAACCGACAATTTCGTTTTGAAATTGGCCAAAAAATCAAAGTATCAAATCTGTGAATGGGTGCATGAAGACTTTTATGGATCACAACTTCGTTAGCTCTCATTTAGGTATCTGAGGTCCAGTCGACTTTTGCAAAAAAACAAATCGAAGGTTTTGATTTTAGCTTCTGTGCACTCTTTAGAGCCCGACTATGCCTGGTGCATCTCCAGAAATAAGCATGATTAAAACTTTGACAATTTAAGACATACAAAAGTTTTTCATATTCTAGAGCAATTTTTCCATAAATTTTGTACTATAAGTACTTAGTTATATATTTAATTTCAACAGTGTAAAATCTTAAAATCTCAAATTTACACGTCACAATTAATCAATATTGTCAATACCATAGTTATTAGCAGGACTGCATCGTGCATGATTCTATTGACAAAATAAACGAAATTTTATTTTTTATTCTCTATTGACTACTCTTGACATGCTCTAATAATTAAGACAAATACTTTTCGTTAAAATTAATTTTTATAAATTTGTTAAACCAAGTTAAAAGAAATTATTAATACAAATTTTCTTAGAATTTACTCGGATCTCTGAAAAAAAAAATCAATGAAATGCCGCAATGATCTCTTTGTTCGTAAATTCTTTATTCAAAGATTTATACAAAATAATTAAACGTCGTTTTAGTGTTTTGTCAATGAAATTTATTGTATACAATTTAACGTTGATTTTCACAGAATATACAGAACAATATTTAATTGCTCGGTTTCAGTTTTTTAATTATTGTCTTCTTGTTCGCATCAGGGAATTCTTTTCTGAATTCTTCAACGACTTGGATTAAATGATTTTTTTGAACTTCATCGTTTGTTAAAACATTGATGTACTCTTGAGTTAAGTGCACAGCTCTCTCAGCGCAATCATTGACTACTCTAATATTTACAACTTTCTTTCGGCTTTCAATAAAAGATTTATTCGTACTCCACGTACTGCAGTCTTGAGCTAAAAATGATATGTTTAACACAAACCTCTCAAAGAAATAAGAACTTTGACTATTAATAAAATAATCAAGTTCTTTGTTCAGCAATCCCTTCATGCCAATTGCAGAAACATTAAATTTTTTTGGAGTATCAATGTCATTTTCAATGTGCTTAGTTTGCAATGCTTCAACCATTTTTTGTTTTACGCTAACTGGTACTCTTTCATCGAAAAATGAAAGAGCACATATTTCAGGAGATAAATACCATAGATGATTTTCAAGTTTATTTAAAGCAGCTTTTTAAATATTATCATCAATTGACTCATACTCAATTAAATTTTTTAATAATTCTAATTTACCCAGTCCGTTTTCACAGTTTGCCGATTTAATGGTAGACCATTCCTTTTTAAATTTTTGGAAAATTGGTACATTTGGTCCATTCATACCAGGCACTTTTACTCCAAAAGCTGCAGCTAATAAAATTTCGAGCATATGATGACAGCACGCGAAATATAACAAATCTCTATCAATCAATTGCTCTAAAATTACTGCTGCACCAGATCTGCGCCCAAAATTCACCGGGGTTGTATCGCAGCACACACCTTGCGTTAAATGTGTCAGCCCCCAGTCATCCAATGCTTGATAAACAGCGTTACCTATCGTTGATCCTTTTTGGTCTTCTAATCCAGGCACATTAATAATTTTCTCAATGTTTCCATTGCACATCAGGATGGGTAAACGATCAATTTGTTTACATGTTATCGTGCCTGGAATAAGTTTCCCGTCCCCGTGCACGATCAAATGTGGTATAGATTTATCCATCAGCAATTCTTTTACTTTTTCAGCTTTCTTTTTTCGAATTTCAGCCCGCGATCTATTGAAGGATGATTTGTTGAGTATTAAAGTTTCTATATCGACACCTAATGCATTTGCAACTGTGCCTATTATAAAGACTGAATTTCTGTAAGAAATCTTGCATTTATCAAAAGCTGCTACTACTTCTGGTGTCATCACATCTATGGACCCTCTATCAGATTGGTTTACATATGATCGCCCATGCGGTACAGAATATACAGACCCAGAACTAGGCAGATGAGGTGAAGAATCTGTTACTTCACTTGACTGTGATTGAGATCCTATACTCAATGATTCTTGAGTTGATTTCTGATGTTCCCCTGAAAAAATGGATAAACCATATTTTCAATCCCTGGTGGAAGTATTTTTAAATTCCTGGAAATAATAAAAAATGACAACAAATAATGAAAGATATTAATAAACAGCAAACGATAATGAATAATAAAATCAAATAAAAATAAATAACGATAAATAATAGCAAATAATAAAAAATAATAGCAAGTAGTGGTAGTTACTGGTAGTCCAGATTGGGACATATTTATTTGTCATTATTTATCATAATTTGATTTTTTTCAATATTCTTTAAATAATTTTTTTTTGTTATAATTTATCAAATATTATTCAACATTATTCATTTATATCTTTGTAGGCTCTAGCAGCACCATGTAGACGAAAATTTTTTTTTATTTTATATCATGAAAAACAACGTTTCGGGTGTCTCAGACACCCTTCTTCAGGTACAAAAAAAAATAAAAACCAAGTTTACTTATAACTAGGTACTTATCGATAGAAGGCTCGCTATCCCATGTGCCACACTGTTAAAAAACCCTTCTAGATAGAATTCAGATCTCTCTAGACGGATTCTCGGTGTCATGATGTTGGGACACAATTTTGCGGAGCACTTATTTATAATATTATTTTTATACACTAACACTTATATATATTAATCTCAATATAACACACACTTTTTAAACACTACTATTTTTGCACTTATTTGGGAGCATTCACTATCTACAGCAATACAGTTTGTTAGATAAAAAGCAAAGCCAAGTATTATGGTAATGTAGGATAATTAGTTAGAGAGATCTGAATTCTATTTAGAAGGGTTTTTTAACGATGTGGCACATGGGAAAGCGAGCCTTCTATCGATAAGTATCTAGTTATCAGTAAACGTGGTTTTTATTTTTTTTTGTACCTGAAGAAGGGTGTATGAGACACGCGAAACGTTGTTTTTCATGATATAAAATAAAAAAAATTTTTCGTCTACATGGTGCTGCTAGAGCCTATAAAGATATATTTATATAGTAGACGCTCGAGCCATTTTTCTTCATGAATATATTTATATTGTAACGAAATGTGCGGCAGATACGAGCGTTCGCACTATAGGCAACACGCGCGTGCCAAGGGTAGTTACCCAAAGAGAACGCGCCTGGGGGCGCGGCGCTGGCCGCGCTGACGCCGAGAGAAAGAGACAGAATCGATCGAGTGTTCGACCCGCACGCGTCAATTACGAGAGTTTTTCCGCCAACATCTTTTCCTATAGCACGCGGAGTGACCTGTTGCCACGACGAAGAAGCACGAGGAGAAAGCGACGGCGGTATCTCGTTGTGCCGATAGTGTGAAGGCGCGCCTGAGAATAAAGGAAGGAAAGAAGGCGGAGAAGGAGACTGAGAGAGAGCTAGAGCGAACGAGAGAGTGAGCGAGACGAAAGACGAGCGTTCTACACCGCCGGACTCGAGGTAAAGGCTAGCCCGCGCGGGTACATACAATACGAGCCGCGAACGGCGTACAGGGCTGCCCATCGCGGGCACCGCGCCCTAGAGTACGCCGAGGTGCCGTGACACCGGACGCGCGTGCGGCCCCTCGCGAGGGCAACGCGTCCAGCAGCGAACGAGCTGGGCACGCACCGTCGCTTGGCCTGCGCGACTTTCATAATCCTGTTAATATTAATTGTTCAATTCACCGTATTTATTCCGTTGTACAAATTCAGTGTAATATTATTACTAATTTATTAATTGTTAAATATATCCTGTTTTGTTATCAAAAGATTGACCCGCGTAAATCAATTTCCCCACGACCCGTCTGCTCCCCGACGGAGTTAGGCAAACGCGGAAAGTAAGCACATTGGCGCGTTGCGACAAATAACTTCCCGCGCTTTCGCGCTCCTTATAGGTCGCGAAAATCCGTGCGTTGAGGCGACTCCGCACGGAGCTGAATCCACTGGGATTCAGCGAATTTTGCAGCAGGACAGCCAGAGCAGCGACAGCCGGGCAGAAGCTCAGCGGCGTTGCGCCGCTGGCTCACTCCAGGTAGGGGCAAAGGTGTACACCAGCACGCGTTGCGTGTTGTGCTAACTTTGCACGCCAGCAGCTCGGTCGAAGGCTTATTAGCCAGGGGCAATTGTTATAAACAATTGTCCCACCTGTTACAATATATTCATAAAAAAATTATTCATTTATATTTGAAATTTTTTTTTCGGAAATTAATAGTAATAAGTGACATTATTTTTCATTTTTTTGTTACGTGTGGACCGTCACGGGTGTCTAATTACTATAAGAGAGTGATTGGAAATGTGCATTGTCGGTGGCGGCCGTGGCTCAAGCGGTAGAGTGTCAGACTTGCAAGTCGGAGATTCGAGGTTCAAGCCCGGGTCTCGCCACTTTTTAGAAGAATGAAAACCGTGACAATTTGTAAATATATTTTAAAATTTTTTTCTAACAAACTCATTTTTTTTATTTTTGTGTATTTAAAAAAAATTGTTGAGCCCTGGGCTTGAACCCAAGACCTTCACATTGGTAGACTTACGATCTGACCACTTAGCCATTCATTACATTTGTATATATGTGAATCTAATGTAACATATGTGGTACAGCATATAATATTAATCGATATTTGATAATATAGATAAATAATGATAAATATTAAAAAATAATGACAAATAATGACAAATAATAATGAATAATAACTAATAAAAATTTCCGAATTCCAACAGCTAACATCCCATATTATTTGTCATTATTTGTCATTATTTATCAGTATTTATCAATATTCGTAAGTATTTTTTAATATTTTTTTTTACTTTTGCTAGAAATACGTTTACCACAAGGAGTGATGAAAGTGATATATTCATTTAAAAAGTTGATAAGTAGTACAATCAATAGAGTCATCAAAATCCAGTCAAGCTGTACTTGCAAGTTATCAAAAATAGAATAATCCCCTTGAACAATTTATAAAAAAATATTAAAATGTTAACATTCATTTTATATGTATTACTTTATACTACATATCTGTTCCGTTGTTTATTATTATAACTCTTTTTGTTATTAAATTTACTTGGTCCCAGCGCAATCACATTAAGCGAGGTGGGGGAGGGGAGGAGTACTGTACCTGTTATTACTGTGACCTTATTGATAGATGAACTAGGTTGGGATACATCCGATTCTGGTTCGCCAAGTTCCAGAGATTCAGTTCTATCAAGTATTTCAGCATCCTCCTCAGTAGTGAATATATCTTTGTGTACGTCTAAATAGGTAACAGCACAAAATTATTAGTATATTGTCGAACTAGTGGGAGAAAGTGGACTATTTCAAGCAAGGGTAAAGTGATTTTTCATGAGATGGAGTTGGACTGCCAAATCACCATCCGAGCTTGGAATTGCCCGCCCCCTTTGTTTCACTCTGTACATTTTTTAATCAGTGCATGTATAGGCCCTTTTTTATGCATGTACAGTGGATGTAGGTTGCAAATTTTGCTGCAATGTGGTTTGAGAGATTGTATAAATATATTATTTCGAGGTAATTGAGAATTATTTTTCTTATTTCATGGTCTTATTTTGTTGGTTAACGGATATCAACTATATGACTAGAACAATGACCATGTTATATGATAAAATGTATAATGATAATAGCAATCGCATGTTTAAATCAATTATAAAACTTCCATAAAATACCTTTCTAAAAGATAAAACGTTGGCGAGTAAAGGTTCTTAAACAAAAGTAGTGAAATCCCCAAAATATAACAGTCAAGTAATTGTATTTCATCTTTTGGGTACACGCATGTGGATATATTATTTTAGAAAATATAACTTTTCACTTGAATCTTAGTTGATACAACAGATTCGATATATTTAACAATAATAAACTCATTTTGCACCAGTCAGACCATTACAATTGACTTGCGAATTACTTTATATCAAAATATAAAAATTTCCCTTTTGTCGGTCCCAGGTGAAATATGATCTTAGCTAATTCTAATTATGCAAGGATGATTCTAATTCTGAATTGCTCATCAACTTTTGTCATTTCCAAAAACATATTATATCATATACTTTTAATGCATAGTCCAGAATTTATTGAAAAAATTCAAACTAAAAAATATTGGAAAATGCGGTTCAAAACTTAATGTGTTTTTCAAGTTGTCAAATAGCTTCTGGATTATGCATTAAAAATATATGATATAATATGTTTTTGGAAATGCCAAAAGTTGATGAGCAATTTAGAATTATACTCATTCTTTCATAATTAGAATTAGCTGAGATCATTTTTTACCTGGGACCGACAAAAGGAAAATTTTGAAATTTTGATATAATGTTATTGGCAAGTCAATTTTAATGGTCTGACTGGTGTATAGTGAGTTTATTATTGTTAAATATATAGAAACTGTTGTATCAACTAAGATTCGAGTAGAAAGTTTTATTTTCTGAAATAATATATCCACTGCGTGTACCCAAAAGATGAAATACAATTACTTGACTGTAATATTTTGGGGATTTCACTACTTTTGTAAAAAATGCTAAATTTTTCATTCACTTAACAGTCATGGAACAGGGCATATTACATACACTTATTAAAAAAAAGAATATTATCAAATTATTTGCAAATATTATTAATTGTTATTTATTACCTGGTAATTCATGATGCTTAATGCGTATTAGGCTACGCTTTATGTCATCGACTGGTTGAGAAAGTAACGTTTTTTTTCTGACTCACTTATTGATTCACATAAACTATTATGAGAGATGTCAAAAACATCATTCAATTGATGAACAAACGTATCTTTATTTTTATTTGTTCTACCTTTCAATTTTTGGAAAGAACGAAACTCTTGTTGCATTTTCTTTAATTTTTCAAAGCAATGGTCATCTCTCCTAGTATTAACTAAAGCTTTATCCCAAAAAGTTTTGACTTCTCTGATAACTAATTTAACAGCATCATTCACTTCAACATTTTCATTTTTAGTTTTATTTAATAAAAGTCGAAGAACTTGCGATTTGCTTGGTAGCTTATCTCCTGTTATTTCAGAGATTATTTTATTTGACATATCTGAGAATACTGAATCATGTGTTTGCAAACTCATTTTATCGTTTCATTGTTTGTTGTCCAAAAAATATTTCCCTTTAAAATCCTTGAAAAAATACCATTAAATTTTATATAAAGTTTATATATATATATTAAAGTTTATATAAACTGAGTTTTTATAAAAAATTATTAATTATTCTGACTAAATAAGTATTGCTACAATATAATATTCACTAAAGTAATTAAATTTTATTAAAAAGTGTAGATACTTATAACTTTCAGAAAATTTAATTTTTGAGATAATAATAATTCAATGTTACTTTAAGCCAACAAAATTAGCTTCTTATCTTAATATCTTCTAAATATTCTTTCTTAAAGTATCACACTTTGGTAAATTTTACACTGTTAAATATTTTTTAATATATTTTTATTTTACAGCAGCCGCAAACTTTAATAAAATACGTACTAACCTCTAATGTAGGAAGAAAATAGTCTGTTGTATGATTATTCGTCGTAGAATCTGTTATGCTAGCTTTGCTTGTATTTATTGTATGATCAAAAAGTAAATGAGAATAAAAGAAGTATCCTTAAGTATAAACATTTAAAGAGAAAATATTGTGTTTTCTTTTCTTAAGGATTATCAGCGCCAGCCTATGTACGTACCCAAAATATTGTGGTTTTGTACAAAAACCTTCGTAGTTCGTAGGTTAAACAGAGAATATATAAATAGTGCCTCCCCAGATAGAAGGCCAACCAGAGCCATAAGCCTGAACTCGGAGCAAGCAAGTTAGTTCTGTTCCCCATAAAGCAGGTGACGCTTTGAACAACTTATTTAAGGTGCGTTCCACGCACTACCTGCCTTATGAGGGGTAGAACTATCGTTCTTACTTCTCGCGTTTTTGGCTTCCCGAAACTCTGGGATCTGGCCTTCTATCTAAGGGTCTGTATTCGCGGTGCTATGTGCATCGTGCGACGAGCATCGTGCAACGGCAGTCCGCCTATTCCATCGCGTTCCGATTTTTTCTTATGGTATAAGTGAACTGAAAAAAAGACTTGGCAACCGCGCATTTCCACTATATTACTGTACAAGTATTTTAAAGCGATAGACCAACTGAATGGTGCAGATGCGCGGTTGCCAAGTCTTCTTTTCAGTTCAATTATACCATAAGAATGAATGGGAACGCGATGGAATAGGCGGACTGCCGTTGCACGATGATCGTCGCACGATGCACATAGCACCGTGAAGACAGACCCTAAGGCATTATTTTTATATAGTATAATATGAAATAATAACAAAAAATGAAATAAAATAAAATAAATTACTCAATATTATGTATTTATTGCAATTTAAAATTCGATTTCACTTATATTAGTTGTTATATACTATTTTTAGTATACGTCTCATTAAAAAAATTGTGCATTTCACTTACGTTAGTGCTCATGGCATTTTTGTTTAGAGAGGTGTTTACCTACAAGAATTATTTACTGAAAACCGTTAGATCACATAAAGCATTAATTGCAAACTTCATAGTTAATACGCAACGTATAATAATTATCTTTTTGCGCGAGACACTTGCGTTATCTTACGGATTCTTTTGTAATTAAGGAATATCATGGGTAGAATTTCACCGTATACCCAGCGGAAAGTCATGATTTTCGAAAGTTACAGGGTCGCTGGAAGCTAGCTACAAAGGGTCGCATATAAGCGAGGTTTTTGATCGAAATTGATCAAAATTCATTAAATAAACATTAAAGGTTATGTGACATTGGGGAGGGGGCGCTTCCTTCCGACCAGGAGCAATCGAAGATCATCACCTTCTGCTGGGTGTACGTACGTAAATAAATGAGAAATGTGTATTTTAATACGTTTTTAAATTGTCTAGTAGGGTTACTTTCACGAAAAAAAAACATTTTCATTGTGTATGTCTTAAATTGTCAAAGTTTTATTCATGCTTATTTTTGGAGATGCCCCAGGCATAGTCGGACTCTAAAGGGTGCACAGAAGCTAAAATCAAAACCTTCAATTTGTTTTTTTTGCAAAAGTCGCTGGACCTCAGATACCTAAATAAGAGCTAACGAAGTTGTGATCCATAAAAGTCTTCATGCACCCATTCACAGATTTGATACTTTGATTTTTTGGCCAATTTCAAACGGCCATATCTTCGGTTCTAGAGGGGATAGAATATCGTCCAAAAAACATAATTGTCGGTTTTGAACTCTACTTTCAGAATATACTAGTCTGATAACTCAATGTAAAGCCGATTATGATTAAAAACGCATAAAGGTGAAAAAAAATCTGCTTTTATCGGTATTTTTTTAGGTTTTGGACGCTATATTTGGCTCAAATTTTATTTTCCCGGCTCTAGAAAATTACTGAACATACTTTATACATTTTGCAAACATGTTACATGATATTTATGCACATTTAATATATTTAGGAGCCCGAAAAAAATTTTTACTTAGCAAAAACGCGTATAAATGCGGAAAACCCGTTTTTTGAAAAGTGGCAGGGTCTAGACCCTTTTTTGTGGGGCTTTCTCGGTGTATTTCCTAGTTTTCGGTCATAACCAATACATCTGGGGGGTGGGAGCCGACCTAGCGGCAATTTGGGAACTAAATTTGGGAAATAATATATATATATATTAGGGTGTCCCTTAGTTCCCAAATTGCCGCTAGGTCGGCTCCCACCCCCCAGATGTAATTGGTTATTATATATATATATATATATATATATATATATATATATATATATATATATATATATATATATATATATGTATGTATATATACAATATATGTATGTATATATATATATATATATATATATATATATATATATATATATATATATATATATATATATATATATATATATATATATATATATATATATAAATATATATACATACATATATTGTAACGGGGTGATTAATTAGTTAATTACAATTAACTGAATTACTCGGATTGCCTGAGGCGTACTCCGCGCGCTGCGCGCGCGTGCGACTTACTCTTTGCTTCCCTTCAGGCCGGCCGGCTCCTTTTTGTGATAAGGAAGCGGTCAAACGATATTTTGCGAACATTGACTGATTGTGATGTCTTAAATTATTTAAATTATTTTCGTTAAGTTCTATGTTCGACATGTATGTTTGTAATTTATAGTAGTGCGTGGATGAATGAGTGATTGGAACAGAATGAACGAAATAATGTAAATAGTATATGTAAGTTTTAATTATTGACGTGATAGATTCTTATAATGACTGGAGTGCAATGCTTGAAGATACCTGACGAACATATGAGATATTTATATTATGGTGACGAGCATTATGTGATATTATTGTTCTTAAGAAAATCCTTGTATGACATTACTGTTTTTGATTTTGCATATGCATATGCAAATAAACTTTCTATCTATCTATCTATCTATCTATCTGTCTCGCATATTCGCTGTCTCTGCCTCTCCGTTTGCCGCTACCCCACGCTGTTTCTCTCGTCGCTTATCTTTGGACTCTCTGCCCCTCGTGCTGTCTCTTCCCGACTTGCTTCTCGTGGTGGGACGCTAACTTCGACCAAATGCACGGAACGCGCGAATCCCAGAGAAAGCGACGGTGGGTGGAAGGCACGGCACAAAAACATGCGGAGTAGCGAGCAGGAAAAACGCAGGAGCCAGTCAAGATGGCGTGTACCGAGTACCTCGCGTGGCTGGTAGATGGCGTCCCGTGTACCTTTTCTACCTCGGATTTTAACTTGAACAGCTGGATAAATCGAAACCTTGCACTCAAATTCAAAAAATGTTTCAGACTAAAGTTGTTGGGTTTCGAAGGGCCTACCCAACCATGACCTTGAAAAAGTCCTTGACCTTAATTTTTAAGGTCATTTGGAGGTCCACTTTGTTTTTTCAATGGAAACCCCTATTTTTTATTCCGGATTCTGAAAGAACGCAAAATTTTACGCCTAGATGACCTATCATGTCCAGGGTGAAAGTGCACCCCAGAGGTCATTACAAGGACAAGTTCCTGGCCAGGGCCGAAAACTGGTGAAATATGATTATCACCAGTTAGGATAGCAACAGGATTATAGTACAGGGCTAATAGGATTTTCTGGAAGAGTTCTTTAGACGGAAATTGACGGAAATCATTCTCGAGGAATTCCAAATACATAGGACCATTAATTGGTCCTTCAAAAAAAGTGACCCAATCACTGGGTCATAACAAATACCAATCCATACATACAAGCTCCAACGATGTTGATTGAGCACTTGAAGATACCAATGAGGATTCACTGGGGACCAATAATGGCTATTATGTCTGTTGCGACTGCCATTACTGATAAACGTTGCTTCATGACTGAAACGAACTCTCCAGAAAAAGCCTGGATCCTCATTTAACATGTCAAGAGCCCATCTACAAAATTGCACTCAAAGTGCGTGATCTGCAGGGCTCAATTCCTGCACAAGAGTAATATGATATGGATGATAACGGACTGATCACAATAATCTAAAAGCCATAGATCGGGGGACGCCTAATTCCCGTTCAATTAGACGCGTACTCAAGTATGGGTCCAAATGGACCATAGCCAAAACTTCCAGAAGTCTGGGACCGTTGTTATTCTGGAGCCTATTCCTTTGTCTCTGGCGATGCAGTGGGTTATTCAAAGACCTCCTTTCAATGTTAACCACTTGTGGAGAGAGATGGCGACGATTTGGGAATCGCTGCGCGTAGAAACGGGCAGTATGCCGATAATTCCTACCGCATTCACCAAGAGTGATGAGAATGTCCACCACTTCATTAGGGGTATAATTAGCAATTGTTTTTGGGAAGAAATTTATTTGATCAGTTCGATGATAAGTAATGCCAGTTAAAAAAATCTACTATGATAATGACAAACTTGTAGTACCAAAATATAATGAGCAAAATATCAGCAACACTCAGTGATACTACAACGAGAATTCTGTATTGACGTGGAGTAAGTAATTAATTGTAATAATACGACGAAAATGAACTTGTTTTAATTGTAGTTTTAATGACTTCTAATAAAAGTTTTAGCCTGTAGAAGATAGCAATGCATTATCGAAACGTCGCTGATGAAAATAAATCAGAGTCTCTTATAATTGACCATTTCCCATCCAAAAAATAAAAAAATGTACATTAATGCCGATAGAAAGCTCAATACTCTTCCGAATGAATTGAAAGTACTCAAAGTACTCAAAGTATGAATCAATATTCACAACCCACGTTCCCTAGGAGCTCATTCAAAAGGTCTTCAGAGCGTAAAATTTCTCACTTTTTTAGAATCCAAAACGGGGGTTTTTGTTTGAAATGCCTATTCGACCTTCAAATGACCTTGGGAATATGGTTGGAGGACATTGTTGAGATCATGGTTGGGTCAGTTTCTCGATACAGAACAAGTTCCGTCTGAAGATCTCTTCCAGAAAATCATATTTCACCAGTTTTCGGCCCTGGCCAGGAACTTGTCCTTGTAATGACCTCTGGGGTTCACTTTGACCCTAGACATGATAGATGATCTAGGTGTAAAATTTTGCGTTCTTTCAGAATCCGGAATAAAAAATAGGAGTTCCATTGAAAAAAACAAAGTTGACTTCCAAATGACCTTGAAAATGAAGGTCAAGGACTTTTTCAAGGTCATGGTTGGGTAGGCCCTTCAAAACCAAACAACTTTTGTCTGAAACATTTTTGGATTTGGGTCCAAGGTTTCGAGTTATCCAGCTGTCCACGTTAAAGTGGGACACCCTGTATATATAAATAATTATAAAAAAATCCTTAAAAATAATTATATATATATAGAAATATTACATTGTAACGAAATGTGAGCCCTGCATTATCATGGGCCCGCGAAATGGGTAATGCGCGCTCAGTGACTGGCACAGCCTGGCACAGGTACCGATCCGCGCGCGTCTATAGATTTTCGGTCTCCTCCGCCGCCATTGAATTGTTCCGCAGCGTTCTCCACGTGCAACCTTTTGTTGCGATATCGCGTGCGTGTGTGTGTGAGCGAACGATTGGAAGCGCACGCAACCGTACTCTCCACGATTAGAAGGAGAGAGAGGAGAGAGACAAAGCGAGTCTCGGCATCATAGCAGCGGAGGAAACGAGACGGAGCGAGGGAGTCCACGGCAACGCGCTGGCGCAGCGAGAAGGACAGGAGAACCAAGAGAGAGTGAGAGGGGGAGAGGGAGAGAGAGAGAGAGAGAGAGAGAGAGAGTGAACGAGAAACAGAGAGAGAGAGAGAGAGAGAGTGAACGAGAAACAGAGAGAGAGAGACATCGAAAAGCCGGGACGAGTCACCGACTACGAGGTAAATGGCTTGCCCGGGGTGGGAGATACGCGTGCGTCTGGGGGAGCATTCCGAGTGCACCGTACCCCGTGTTCACTGCAGTGAATATCGACGTTGGGAAGAGACGTCCGCTATACTCATCTCTCGCGAATCAAGTCGCGCGCTCAGCAGCGATCAAGCTGAGCGCACTTGGCCTGTACGTTCTTAAATTCGTTATTGTTACCATGGTTATTTATTACTATTGTTTCTCAAATGTTTATTATTGTTTGTTATCCATTTCTATCATTATCGGTTTTTCAATATAGTTTATTCAATATGTTAATGTTAAAAGTCGCGTTGACTTATTTCCCCCACAGACCCGCCGCTCTACGATCGAGTGAGGCCGGCCGCGAAAAGCTGTAATCTACGCGCGTTGCGGTGTTCAGCTTTTCGCGCACCTTTCAGGTCGCGAAATTCCGTGCGTCGAGGTAACTCCGCACGAAGCCGAATCCGCCGAGATTCGGCAACTTTGTAGCAGAGTGTGTGCTTGTGTTCGTGTATGTGTGTGTGTGTGTGCGTGGATGTATGTCTGTACGTGTGCATGCAGGTGCACACGTGCGTATGTGTGCGTTTGTGTGTACTTGTGTGTGAACTTGTATGTGTGTGTGTGTGTGTGTGTGAGTGTGTATGTGCGTATATGTGTGCGTATGTATTTATCCGGAAGCCTTCTCAGGACGTACGCAATACATGCGACTCATTAAAATTGTATACATACATTGCATGTACGACAACAGCGCTGCTTAAGTCTGGATCTGGAAGTTCGGTAATGGGGTTAACTGCTGATAAAGACACAGGTAAATGTAGAGAGCAATACGTTTTTTATTTATTTAACCGATATTATAAATTTTTCGCTTTCTTTAATCGATTTTATATGTACCACTATAGCTTATTACACCGGTAAAATTAAAAACGTATTGCTATGTATGTTTATCTGTGTATTTATCAGCTGTTATCTCTATTAGCGTATTTAAGGTGGTCCTATAGTAATATTAGATGAAAAACTCGACTTTCTTCTATTTCATTTTCTGATACTTTGTATATTTTTAGAACAGAAAATGATTTTCCATTGGCAATATTGTCCATAAAAATAATTTTAATAAGCTTAATAGTTATTTATATGTATTATTCTTCCGACTTTTATTGCACATAATCCAGCATGTTCCTACACTAACGGAATCTAAACCCGTATCCAAATATACTCTATACTATGCCGACAAACGTCAGAAAACGTTTGAAATTATTAAAAAAATATTTTGATCGATAATCTTTGACAGAGAAATTGTTCTAAAATTATCAGAAAATAATTTATTTTTTGTTACAACAGTGCGGTTTTTTCCATTTATGGTTTTCCTACGTTCAGCAAGCTTTATGCGCATACGATTACAATTAATTAATCTGAAACTTTAAGGATATTTTATTCAACTTATTTACATTACAACCATGAACTCCGATTTTCAAAACAAAATTTATTAAAATAGTGTCGCCCATGAATACAGATAAAAATGTCGTTTGATTAGGTTATTTTTACAATGAAATGTAATATATTTTTGTTTTTCTTTATATTTGTGTTTTTAAAAATTTGGGGTTTTCAGTTCGGTGTGGTACAGGTGTTACAAATTACAATTTTTTTTTCAAATACTATACTTGCATTCCTATGCGCAAGGACTCTTTTGAAAAAACATAAATTTTTATTGAAAATTGTTAGTTTTTCCTACATATTTATGGGTAAACTGTCTAAAAAATTATAAAAATTTACAAAAAAATTTCTTTTTGGCAACAAATATAATCACCAATTTAAAAGAATGTTATCATGTAACTAGCAAGTTTTTCAATATTTACTATAGGACCACCTTAATAATTAGGCTAATTTATTTGTATGCCATTGTAGTTTAAAAACTCAAAATAGGTATACTTTAGATTGATAAATAAATTATATACGTGGTATTAAAAATACTGAAATATAATGTGAAATATTCTTAATATACTAAACGATCGTATTGTCGTAGTTTCGAATCAATGCGTTAAACGATAAAGACTCCATTAAATAATTCCGTTGTAGTTACACGAAAAATGCGAGTAATTTGGTTGTATTATAAATCGAATATCCTGAGAAGCAAATATAACATTGTAAAAATACATAAGGTACGTTGTTCACTATTCTAATATCAATTTTATATTAGAACACTATAATAATTGACTATATTACTGTATTTTTAGGTTAGCAATCATTTTGTTATTCAAACACACATAGGAGGAAACGTTGCCGAAACGTTTCTCCAACGTATTTTTGGAAACTTAGGTACGTTCCTAAATCACACGACCTTTCAGATTAACCTACCAGTCTGATTGTGCCATCCAGATTATATAACCAAAATAGTAGATTAGTTCAAGTGGTTTTGTCGATTTTTATTACTTTTTACAAATTTTTTTAATGTTTCTGTTGAAACCTTGAGGAATCTTCTGGAATGCATGTGTGTTTGTGTGAGTACGTGTATGTGCGTGAGTTTGTATGTGCTTGTGCATGTGTGAGTGTATGTACGTATGTGTGAGTGTGTGTGATTTCGTGTATATGTCTGAGTATCTATGTGTACGCGTGTGAATATGTGTGTGTGTGTGTGTGTGTGAATCTGTGTGTATCTGTGTGTGCCAGTCTGTGTGTGTGCGTGCGTGCGTGCGCTTGTGTTTGTGCTTGCGTACTTACGTGAGTGTGTGCGCATGTGTATCTGTGTATATGTGTGCGCGTGTAACAGGGATTCGATTCAACGCAGGATATGTATATATATTTGTATTCGTGTATGTGTATATCGTATCACCGGTAAACCTGCGTGAAGTTGCCTCCAAAGTTCAAAGAGTGCAGCCGGCTGCTCGCTACTCAGAGCGATATGATATACGCATATACATATACAATAAAAAAATCAACCTACTTAGAAAATGTAACGCTCTAAAAAGTAAGATATTATACTTTCTGTAATAACGGGATTGAGAAAAATAATAACAACAACATTTTGGAGTCGGCGCTAGAATAGTGTAGTATAGTAATTTGCTGAAATGTTTGGCGCCAACTCCAAAAAGTTTGTATTCATTTGATCGAGCCTATTCCTTGTGTCAATCCCGTTATTACAGGAAGTATCATTTTGTTACTTTTTAGAGCGATATATTTTTAAAGTTAGTTCATTTTTTATTTTAATTTTTATTTCATTCTTATTACTGTTCTGAATATAACGTATATACTATATACATCTATCCATGTATACATATATTTGTTACAAGAAAATGATAACAACATATTTTTATTTGACCAGTACTGGTATTATTGGCCTAATTCCGACTCAAAAGTTATATAAGACCATTAGTAGAACATACTCTAACAAACAAAAAATACAATTATCGAAATTGGTACGTTTGGAAAAAAGTTGAACATCAAAATTCACGAAATAATAACTGAAACGTTGATATCAGAAACTGTTTAATTGGCCAGTACTGGTAGTATTTGCACAGAATGGACTTGAAATTTTTACGAGACCAGCAGTGGAACTTGCTCTATCAGGTAAAAAAGAGAATGAACGAAATCGATACATCTGTTGGGGAATTATGCGGGAACAGATATACAAAAAACATACGGATCGAATTGATAACCTTCTTCTGTTTGAAGTACAATCATATATTTTGTAAGCAAATGGCGAATTATTAAAAACATTTAGTCAAAAACGTGATTTGATTTTTTCGATCGCAAAAGTTGTGTTACAAATTTTTGAATTATTAACTTTTGCCTTTACTTAAATCTTCATTATAAGCGATAGAAATTTTTTGAAAGGTTTCAAAATCCAAGTCATTATCGTTAAAAATTGAAGAAGAACGAGTGAAAGAATCGAATCTGGTGGATATGAAATCAATCGTAGATTCATTTTCGCAATGCGTGTGTTAGGTTTAGGCTTAGCCGGCTGTGAAAAATTCTGCGGGCTTATGGATTTAGCCAGTTCGTTTTTGAAAAAATCAAACTATAACACGTACATCAATAAAATGTGTGAAAGCGTAAAGAAAGTGGCAAGTACCTTATTTGCTTCTGCTGTAAAAGAAGAAAAACAAGCAACGTGCAAAGAAAATAATATTGCAGAAACATCCGCACTAACTATATCAGGAGACGGTACATGAAAAAAGCGAGGATTTTGTTCACTGCATGGCGTTGCGTCATTGATTGGACACTACACTGGAAAAGTTCTTGACATTTTTGTTAAAAGTTCGTATTGTCACTGTCGAAATATGAGTAATTTATATGCTACGCCAAACTATACGTATGCAGTATAGACACTATACAGTATGTAAGCAGGCATACGCGCGCAAGTGGAAAAAAAGAAACTCGACCAAAAAGAGCGCGAATTGCAACGTAGATAGCCCGAGCACATGTTGTGCGTATCCGACGATAGAATTGTAATCTCCAACGATGTTCAATAAATAAGTATAAGAATAATAACCCGAAGGGTCTAAATAAATATTGTGTTATATTATTTATTAAACAAAACCTCACATTTCTTAACATGGTAGCAGTCCGTGGTTGAATAGTTTGTGAGGTTATGTATCCACGTGTTGCTAGTAATGAAAAAAGTAGAAGATATTGAGAAGCTGGAAATAAAAACAGAGAAGTTACAGAAGCTACTAAAAATACAGATTAAGAAAATCTGGATTTTAAAAAAGTGATTTTTGAAAATAAAAGTGAAAATACAAGAGATATTAAAATGTTGAAAAATGAAGAATTAAAATGTCACATATTTGACGGTAAAGATTATAGCATTTGGAAAAAGCGAATCTTGCTATATTTAAAATGGAAAAAGTGCTACGAACCAGCAACACGAGAAAAGGCGAATGATGATACACAATCCGAATAGAACGAGAAGAATCTAAAGGCAATGAATTACATATATTGTAGCATTACAAACGAACAGTTAGAATTCGTTGGAGACGAGGATACAGCTTTAAAAATAATGAAAAAGTTTGACCAAATGTATTTGAAAGAGTCGACCGCTTTACAGATTTGTGTAAGAAATAAATTGGATAGAATGAAATTAAAAGATTACGAAGAATCAAGCATATGTTTCACAGAATTTGAAAAAGTTATACACGAATTAAAAAGTGCCGGGGCAAAAGTAACCGAGCGAGAAAAATTAGATTACATGCTGAAAACTCTACCAGAATCATTAAGCTATGTTGGAGATTTTATTGATTCAATGTAAGAAAGTGATCGTACATGTGAATTTCTAAAAAATAAAATTACAATGTGGGAAACAAGAAGCCCGAATGACAACGGCAATAAAAAGCCGAACGTATTTAAGGCTGAAAGAAGAGACATAAAATGTTTTGACTGCGGAAAGAAAGGACATCTAAAGAAAGATTGTCGAAATCCATGGAAAGAAGGAGCCAATGGAGAGATGCAGTGGACAGGAGGTGAATACCAACAACAACAGCAGTACAGAGGCCGCGGCGGACGAGGTAATGGCCAACGCGGACGAGGTTACGGTCAACGCGGACGAGGCAGATGCTGGCAACCGCGTGCCGACGGAATGAGTCAACACGATGCGAGATACACATATAACGATGGATATGAAGAAGACGAAACAAGAACATTTTTAACACAGGTAGAACAGAGAAACGACGGTGTAAGCAAAGCCGTAGTGTATAATTGCGATAGGGGAAAACTTGAGTGGATATTAGATAGTGGCTGTTCAGACCACATTATAAATAATGATTCATATTTTTCTGAAAGTATTATTTTGAAAAAGCCTATAAATATTAAAGTGGGAGACGGTAGAATTTGGAAAAGCACTAAAATTGGTAAAATTATAACTTATTTTATGATAAATAATAAGAAAATTAAAATAATGATAAAAAATGTATTTTTTGTAAAAGAGATGGATAAAAATCTGATTAGTTATGCGAAAGTAACAGATGAGAATAAAATTATATATATATTGGGAATATGTCAAAGATTTATAACAAAAATAATAATCTGATTGGAATTGCATATAACGAAAATGGTTTATATAAAATAAATAGTTATTTTGAAAAATTAGAGACTTGTGCAAATAAAGTTGAAAAAATGACACAAAAGGAAAAATTCCATAGAAAATTTTAATTATTTAAATACAATGTACAAAGAAAAATTAGTTGAAGGAATGCCAGAAAATTTCGAAAATGTAATTTTAAAATGTGGAACATGCATACAAAATTAGATGCATAATTTGCCATTCCAAAATAACCGTAGTGGTGCAAAGGAAATATTAGAGATAGTTCATACAAATTTAAATGGGCCATATAAAAATGAATGTGTTGATGGATCAAAATATTTTTTAATTTTTATAGATGATTATAGTAAATGCGCTTTGATCTATACGATAAAATCGAAAGACGAAGTATATAATTGTTTTTTTGGATTATATAAATAAAGTCGAAAATTTAACTGGTAAGAAAATAAAGAGATTAAGGTGTGACAATGGCAAAGAATATATGAATAAAAACATGTATATTTTAGTTAGAGAAAAGGAAATTGTAGTAGAACCATGTCCACCATATATACACGAGCTGAACGGAACAGCTGAGCGATATAACAGAACGATAATGAACTCGGCTAGATGTTTATTATCCGATTCAAAAATGAATATTAATTACTGGCCAGAAGTTGTAAGAACCGCAGAATATTTAAAGAATAGAACTATAATTAATACTAGTGAGAATAAAACTCCGTTCGAGATATTTTTTGTGAAAAAACCAAACATTAGTAATTTAAAATTATACGGGAGTAAAGTATTTGTTAGAGTTCCTGAAATAAAAAGACTGTCGAAATGGAATAGAAAAGCTGACATTGGCATACTCGTAGGCTATGAAAGCGTGGGATACAGAGTTTTAGTAAATAATAAAATTATAGTCACAAGATATGTAGACTTTATAGAAAATGAAAATTTAATTGGATTTAAAGGTGATGATGAAAGTGACGATGAATCTGTAAAAAGCATTGATGAAAACTCTGAATCAAACGAAGTTATTGAAAATGTAGTCAATGATGAAAGAAATAAACAAGAAAATAAGAAAATTAGAAATTTAAGTAACAGATCAGATACAAATTTAGACGATCAAGAAAATGAATGCGAAGGTCAGAACGCGAGAGAAAGAAACCTGAAAGATATGGTCAATCCGATTCGTATTATATTTATGTAAATATTGTAAGCGCAGATAGTCCGAAAACTTACGAAGAAGCTTTACAAGGAAATGATTGTGATTTATGGAAAGAGGCTATGAATAGAGAAATAAACTGTTTAAATAAAAATAAGACTTGGCAATTAGTAGAAAAGCCGAAAGATTAGAAAATATTAGACTTGAAATGGGTATTTACAAATAAATCTGATAATCATAAAAAAGCGAGATTAGTTGTTCGAGGTTTTCAACAAAGAGAAGTACTAGAAGATTTATATTCTCCAGTAGCTAAAGTTCAAACATTAAAATTATTGTTATCATATTGTTGCGAAAACGGTTTAATGATTATACAGATGGATGTCGAAACTGCATTCCTGAATGGAAAAATAAAATCAGAAGTATTTGTAAAACAACCTTTAGGTTACAGTGATAAATCCGAAATAGTATATAAACTTGAAAAAACGTTGTACGGATTGAGAGAAAGCCCGAGAGCTTGCTACGAATGTTTCGACGACTATATACAAAAACTAGGATTTAATAGAAGTGTAAGTGATTATTGCTTGTACACAAAATGTGAAAATAGCGAAACAATTTACTTAATTCTACACGTAGATGATTTATTGATTTGCGGAAAAACAATGCGAAAAATTAATGAGTTACTCAGGAATAAATATTAATTATGATTATAAAAATTGTAAGATGACAATGAACCAAAGTAATTATATCGAGTCATTAGGTAGACAATATAATATTGAAAATAGTAAATTATATCGTACACCAATGGAACAGAATTTAAGTCTTGAATCCGCACAAACAGCATCAAATGACATAAAATATAGAAATCTCATAGGAGCATTATTATATATAAGTTCTGGAACAAGATTAGATGTTAGTTACAGTGTAAACTATTTAAGTCGATTTCAAAATAGTTACAGTGAGACCCATTACAAATATGCGTTGAGAGTTCTAAAATATTTGTATTTAACCAAAGATTTAAAGTTAACTTATAAAAAGAATGTAAATGCTGAAGTCATGGACTGTTTTGTTGATGCTGATTGGGCAGGAGATAAATCCGATAGGAAATCCTCGACAGGATTTATAATAAGATTATTTGAAAATGTGATATACTGGAAAGTCCGAAACCAAGGCAGTGTGACAAAATCGTCAACAGCTGCTGAATACGTTGCTTTATCAGGAGCAGTAAGTGAAATTAAAGTTATTAAAAATTTGTTAAAAGACTTTAGTATAAATTTAGAAAAACCAATAAAAATATACGAGGACAACTCAGGAGCCCTAGCAATAGCAAAGTTTGGTAACATGACAAAAAACTCAAAATACATTGAAGTACACTACGATTTTGTAAATGAGTGCTACGAAAAGAAAGAAATTGAAATTGTAAAAGTAGACTCAGAAAATAATATTGCTGATATCTTAACAAAGGCTCTAGGTAGAATTAAATTTGAAAAATTTAGAATACTTCTGAAAATTGTTTAATGTTTAAGTAGCATAAAAATTAAGGAGGTGTGTTGAAATATGAGTAATTTATATGCTACGCCAAACTACACGTATGTAGTATAGACACTATACAGTATGTAAGCAGGCATGCGCGCGCAACTATATCAAGTGGAAAAAAAGGAGCTCGACCAAAAAGAGCGCGAATGGCAACGTAGATAGCCCGAGCACATGTTGTGCGTATCCGACGATAGAATTGTAATCTCCAACGATGTTCAATAAATAAGTATAAGAATAATAACCCGAAGGGTCTAAATAAATATTGTGTTATATTAGTTATTAAACAAAACCTCACATTTCTTAACAGTCACAATCGCGAACTATCGAAGAGCAAGTTAGGCAGTGCTGAGTATGAAGAGTGGTATGAAGAGCATACAAACAGTGGACAATGCAAAGCTAACCACATCGGAGCAGCTGGCAATATGGAGGTTGATGCTATTGTATCTATGTTCAAACGTTCAGTTACCAATTTGGGTGTACGTTTTCGAAACTATATCGGGATGATGGTAACTCAAAAACGTTAACCGGCGTCATCAAAACTAAACCTTACGGTGAAAATTTTTCTATCAACAAGAAGGAGTGCATTGGACACGTCGAAAAACGGATGGGTACACGTTTGCGAGATGTCGTAAAGACGAGTAGAAACAGAAACAAAGGCTGGAAAAAAGGTTAAACGCAAAAGTTTGTCCGCTAAAGAAAAGCTCACGGTCAAAATTATCCATAAACTAACCGTATATTATGGCTTAGCTATTCGTCGCAACCATGATTCTACGGAGAAAATGAAGAACGCAATCTGGTCAACGTACTACCACTACTTATCGACGGACGACAATCGGCAGCATCATAAGTGCCCGAGCGGCTACGACTCTTGGTGCGAATGTCACAAAGTTGCAGCAGCAAATGAATTGAGGACATTAAAACACAGTTATACTGTATTTTCTAGTGATGTTCTCAGTGCTGTCAAACCTATCTACGAGGACTTAAGTAAGAATGTTCTTCTGCAGCGATGTCTCGGCGGATTTACCCAGAATAACAATGAAAGCTTGAACCAACTAATCTGGAAAATTCCGCCGAAATCAGTGAGTGGTACCGCGGTTTTGGTCGAAATTGCAAAGAATGTGGCAGCTTGAACATTTAATGAAGGATGTTTTGCTTTGCTAATTATGAGTAGTGTATAAAAATAGCTTCCTTTGTTGTTCAATTATTTATTTCTTTATTAACTCTGTGTATCGGTATGTTTGTATTTATAAGTATGAATGAACGCGTGACTGTACGAAAGTATGCACGATTTTATTGTAAACCTGACGAGCAACGTGTTATTATCTTCTTTTATATACTTGACAATGTTATCCACTTCTTATTTTATAATGTATGTGTGTATTTATAAGCTTGAATGATCCTGTGTATGTATGGATGTATGAATAAAAGTGATATATTTTATAATTGACGTGATAGATGAATATTATGCAAAAATTTGTTATTATAATACTGACAAACATTATGTGATATTTTATATAATAATACTGACTGAAATGAAACTATAATGTAAATTGAAATGTATATATGTATACTATTTTTTTGTTTTAAAGCAAAATAAAGTGTTATCTACATACTCATAGTCTGTCTCTTACGCATGACGCTCTCCTACCCTGTGTACCACCCGCACACTAGACGAGTACGGACACTAGCCAAGTCTAGTCGTCCTTCTGTAAACACTGTGCCTAAGTAAATATAGAATTATACCTTAACACAGATTCTGTTCATTTCACATAAACTTTCTTATAGATAAGCTTATGCGTAGTTAGCAATCGCTACATTGGTGACCCCGACTAGTAATTACGAATATCTGTCTGTTTTCTAAAAAAAAAGACTTTTATTTAGCACACAAACTGACGGTGATTCTGGTGCAATTAAGTGACTATGTAAATACACTCGCGCTACTCATTCTTACATACGCTTGCGAGAATAAGTGGAAAGGAAGGTTTCGAAAAACGTAAAATAGCAGTGTTCAATATGGCTATCGTGCTAGTGCATCGAGCGAAACATGAGCGTCCAGCACTCGCCCAGAACGACTCGGGAGCATCGTTTGCTGCTTTTCAAAAATCAGGACACACAATGCACCAGCAACAGTTTTTCGATGCTCGAACTCGTGAAAGCTTTTAATTAGATTCCCGTCGCGCCGGAGGATGTGCAGATAACGGCGATAATCACTACGTTTGGACTTTTTGAATTTCCATACATGACGTTTGGACTTCGAAATGCTTTGCAAACTTTTCAACATAAAATCAACGAAGCATTGCGCGATCTCGACTTCATTTATGCTTTTATCGACGACATCCTGATTGCTTCTAACTCCCTCGAGGAACATCTGGAGCATCTCGCAATCATCTTCCAGCGCCTGATCGACCAGGGACTATGCATAAATGTTGATAAATGCACCTTTGCACCTGAAAGTGTCGAATTTCTTGGTTATCAGATCTCTGCTAGTGGATCCAAACCCCTCATATGAAAACTCGACGCAATTATTAACTACAAAAAACCTAAAATGTTACAAACACTGCGACGTTTTCTTGAAGTTATGAACTTCTATCGCATATTTTTAAGCAAAACTGTTGTCATTCAAGCTCCTTTTCACGAACTCCTGCGCGAAGCCAAAAAGAAGGACAACAGGCCTGTCCCCTGGGATCCAATCATGGAAGAAGCTTTTGAAGCTTGCAGGCGCAGTCTCACGGAAGCGACGCTCTTAGCTCATCCTGTAGCCGGTGCGCAGATCAGAATCACGTCTGATGCCTCAAACACATTGCGCACTTCACTAGAACAGTTTGTAGGAGAGAACTGGCAGCCACTTGGATTGTTCTCCAAAATGTTCTCACTAGTCTTGCTTAATTACAGTGCGTACAACAGAAAGCTTACAGCGCGTTACAATTGCATCAAGTTCTCCAAGGGAATAATCGAAGGCAATCCTCTCTCTCCGCGCACGCATCAGAAGCCGCTCACCAAAGCTTTCAAGAAGAAAATTGAGAGAGCGTTTCCAAAGGAAAGAAGACAGCTAAGCTTCATCAGTGAATACAGCACGGATCTTGACTTTTTGAAAGGACAGATGAATGCCGTCGCCGATGCTCTCTCGCGCATCGATGCAATTCATATGCCATCTACGATTGACTTCAACTTGCTTTCTGAAGTACAATCTAGTGATGAAGAGCTTGCAAATATTCTCAAGAGCGAAAGCTCTGTCCTCAAGCGCCAAAATTTCAACTATGGCTCAGATCAGCATAAAATCTACTGCGACGTATCTAGAAATGTATACATGTATACTATTTTTTTGTTTTAAAGCAAAATAAAGTGTTATCTATCTACATACTCATAGTCTGTCTCTTTCAGGCATGATGCTAGCCGAGTCTAGTCGTCCTTCTGCAAACGCTGTGCCTAAGTAAATATTCAGTTATACCTTAACATAGACTATGTTTATTTCCCATAACCTTTCTTACAGATAAGCTTATGTGTAGTTAGCAATCGCTACAGTGTGATGTAAAGAAGCGCTATCTACGGATAATATACCGCGTATATCCCATGTAATATTACCAGTACCTCGGAAACGCTGAATTAAATTCTCTTCATTTTGCCGAAATTTTTTAGGCACGCCGTCGATAACAAGTTGGTAAGCTTCATCAGCATTATTGCTCACTTCATTTTCTTCTTCACCTACTATCAGTAATGGTATTAAATACATCATTGCTGAGATCATTGAGCATATTTCTTGTTCATTTGTTTGTCTTAAATTTAAAATATTACTCATTTCTTCGTCGAGACGCGATGTTTCCGTATCTAGACTTTGAACTGTGCGAGGGTTACACTGCTTCTCCTCATCACTCTCGAGGGATCAACATTATTTTTCATGCATGCTTCGTGCTAATAAAAGACGTTTCACTATTACCGGCACAACGTGTTCCGTTTTAATTACCAACTTTTTTTTGGCGAGTTTTTTTAGCGCTTGCTGAACGGTACTTTTCCATTAAAAATATTCAACACACATTCGCAAATATACGTAATGAGTTTAGGATCTGCTTTGCGAAGTAGAACGATGCATTGAACACTGTTGAGGTGATACAAGACTTTTAATACATGAAGATGTTTACGCCTGATCAGACAACGTGATGTTATCCGACCCATTCCAACCGAACGACTGGCACGTCATCCGATAGAGAAACACTTTTTATCTACTTATGCGGCACGTAGACGTACTGATAGTGATCGAATGGGAACAAACATATGCGAAATCGACAATTTTCAGGTGTGTCTTGTTTCAAATCTACGAGTAAATAGTGAAACGGTCGAGAGACAGCGTCGCAATAAGCTTCCTGTAGAAACTTTGGATCTTCCGAACAGAGTTGTCGGGCCAAATGTTGTATCTGTGCAAGATCGCGAGAATTTTTAAAAATAACTATGTAATTTGAGTTCAAGGAGATTTCACACTGCCCACGGTGGAAGAAATTCTGAGAGATAAAAATAACGCTTGTATTCTTATGATGGCTTCCATTGACCAATAGATTGACGTTTTGAAGGGAATGCTATAGGTGGGCAAGTTGTCTGGGGCCATACAGACCCCTGTTCGGATTCTAGGGTTAACGTTACTTGAAAATAAATTGGTTGTCTTCGTTTTCTATAAAAAGGTTGTGTGGTTGTGGGTTGTTGAACGTTGGCTGTTCTGTAGTATTTAAAATTACTTTTTGAGCAATAAATGGGATGGGATACATCACTTTCTATCATTAATGCTTTATTATACTAAGAAATGATGGCTTCTTCTTCCTTGAAATATGGTACAGTAGGTGGTTCCTAATATCTCAATCCTGGTTTCCATAATACCTGTTACTTACGTGGCATTCCATTTGTTTATTTCTGTTTTCGGTCCTAAAGCAGTTAATTTGATGATATTTACAGCGGCACCGTTATCTAACTTAATGGTTAGGCATTTGTTTCGTCCTTCGGCTATTTCTAATCTTATTACGGTTGGATATTCATCTTCTGTATCTCAGTCTCCAGATCCTCGAAACACGGTGATCTGCTTGCTTCTAATCTGGTTTTGGTTAAAATGTGCATTATTTGAGTTCTTGATAATGGGGCAGATGTTTGTAGTTGAGTCGGTCTAGCTGTTGCATTTCAGAGGTCCACCATGTTTTCGTTGTTGCCTGCGTTAGCGGCTTTTTGTTGGGCTAGTTCTCTTTCCTGCTATTGCTCTTGAGCTATTTCGACTGCTCTCCGTTGAGCGTCGTCTGCCACTACTTGTTGTCGATCTAATTCATCTTGTCCATCGGGTAGATCCATAATAAAATGGTTCACATTTTGAGGAAGGTTGGCAATGGTAGCGGTTTAAGTATTTCAATTTCGGATGTTGAATTGTTTTGTTATTCGTAGTATTTGACTGGATCTAGCGTCTCACTTCGGTCGGTGGGGTCGCTCAGTGAAATATTTCGCATTCTTACCAATTTGGTAATAAATTATAATTCTTCTGTAGTAAGGTATCTTTTCCAGGCAGCCGCTAGGTCTAATCCTTTTATATGTATCAGATTTCTAAGGCGTTTATTTGCTTCTTGAACGATAAAAGTGTTCCAATCGTCACTAGTCTACATGGGGATGTTAATTTTCTTTCCTCTGATGGTTTCTATTCAGAGAGCTATGGGTTGTTTAGGATTCGTGGGTATTTGAGTATTTCTTGTTATCGAAACTGGGTTAATGTAGTTATAATTGTTTATAATTATATTTTATTATATTGCAGGTTGCAATAGAGTTACCTGGAATTTTCTTTGGGGTAGGGTTATAATAACAATAGCTGACAATAATTATTATCGTCTTGTGTATATATACATACAATCGTGTATACTTAAATATAATTATTAGTCTATTTATGCATTAATAACCTCATTGGTGTACAGATAAAATTTATAAAAATTTATAATCTAAAGTTATAGAACGAGGACTTATAAATATACTATTCGTAGTAATACTAACATCTATGAGTATTTTCTTTATTAATCTAATAAGAATCCTTGAATTAATTAACTTTGAATTTCCCTTTCAAATAGCTAATTGTTATTTAGAAAAGTAACCAAGTTGTCTCTTGAAAACAAAATATAGTCACTTGCGGCGATATGATTATAATTCCTCTTTTCTACTAAATTGCAGGGATGATAGGTATTATACTCAAAATAACTAGTCGCTTAATGACTCTTTAATCATAAGGAATATATTAACTGTTTAATAGATCGAATAAGGAAGCGTACCTTTATGTCCGAAGAAGTAATCTCGTATGGCTTGGAGTATACTACTGGGTCTACGTTATGATATGGAGATTTAATGTGGAATCCTATTATCAAAATATATCGCTTATAATGTTAGATTCAATACTTGATCGATTGTTACCTTGATATAGACATTAACTAATGTATACTTATATTTTAGAGGGATTTTTTTTTAATATTGAAATTTGCTATATTCCTATATTTTGATGGAATTACAATTGAATTCCTTGTGTTATTTGGAATATTCCAGTGAATATAAATGTTCATTAGAAGAATATCTCTAGCCTTAAATCTGCACTAATATTATTATCAATTTGTATTGTAATGATGGTTTATTGTGACTTAATCGAACGTTCTATCAATATACAGCTTTTTCTAAGATAAACATTAATATTCATGAAAAATTTTACTTAAATTTCTTTAGGTTTAACTACATAATGTTATTAAAAAAAAAATTTAATAATCTGTTTAGATTAATGTAATGTCTCGTTATGCTTTTCCAATATATAGTAAGACGATGATCTGTTAAATTTAAACTTAGGTTAGATATAATAATATGAATAATTTATTACGTTGATATTACGGGTTTTCTTGAACCTCTTGTAATTAAGAAAGATAAGATAAGAAAAAGTTGTATTCTTTGAGCAAGCGAAGAAATTACAAATTATATTAGTGGGTACAAAGTACCTCACATTATCATACATATATAGAAATTAAATAGTTAAAATTCAGTCTCGTAAATCAGTCTCCTTCCATTAAGTTCTACAAGACACTAAGTGTTTGATAGTACAATAAATAAATTAAAATAAAATAAAATACAATATAATAAAAACGACTAACTACACTTATATCACAGTCGGAAATAAGAAGACTAGACATAGTCGCTCATGGTACGGTATCCCGAGCTTGAAGTGGACTTACACCGTGGATTTGAATCAGATGCAGTTTTATGTATCTTTTAAACAAACTAAGTGAATGGACGCACCTTATGTTGCGGGAGATCGAGTTCTAGAGTCGTGCACCCTGCGCTCTGAGGAAATGTAGACCCATGTTTGTGTTCAACCCTAGAACTTAAAGCTCTCTCACATCCTCCCAATGGGATGACGAACTAGCTTTGCCTTTTCGTAAAAAGGCCGCAAGGTACAGTGGCTGCTCCGTGCGTACTGCTTTATACAGTAGGACTCGACATTTCGTGCTTTTTATATGACAAAATATTGCAACGAAAAAAATTTAATTTTGGCCAATAATAGTTACATGCGAAAAATATCCTTTAGTTCGTGTTTATATAAAATTGGGTTGATTTCTCTAACTTTATACCTATTTAAATGTTATTTTAATTTTAGAGAATCGAACAAACGGGTAAGCTCGGCTATTTTTTCATCCCTCTGCTGAAACGCTCTATGGACTTTTCTAAAATTTACCATTATCGTTTTGGTTACTGCGCTCAAATGTCCGCGTACATTGCTTGATTTTAATATTAATCTATGTATACCATCAATTCCCTCATTTGCGGTTTTTTGTAAGCTTTGTAAATTCTGACGCTGAAGTGCGACTATTTGTTTTAATTTTTAATTTTCTTTTCTTAATGTACGCACTTCATCGTCGAGGATTGCAAGTCTTGCTTCGCCCTTCTCACTGATTACGCTCATTCGTTTTATGACTTTTTGTACATCGTTAATTCGCGTATGAATGTGTATCTCCGCAAACGACCCGTCTATTTTCGGTATCATTGATTATTCGTTCTTTAAGTCTCTTTCTTTAAGTCTCTTTCTCGAGTCCCTGTTTTTCGACCGCCAATGTGACGGTCTTAGCCGTTCTTAAATAGAAAAGAGTGATTTTATCATTCGCGGTTCGCGTGCTGACTCGAGAAAACGGACTCCAAGAATTTGATTGCCCTCCCAAGAGTCTTTTCAAAACTAAACATTCCCCGCTGCATTCCCGGAGCCGCCTAATTAGGTGCTCCGTAAATGCAGTTTTATTATTTTTTGATTGTGAAATCTCGGTCCGGCAAAAGCGCTAGTTAACACTTCTACGAGGCGAGTAGACAAAACCTCGATAAAACATATTTGTGTTTTATCGAGAAAAACCCCGAAGAGCCACCGCTAGAGCGATGCGATGACCACTCAAGAGCGCGCCCTTCATCAGAAAATAACTTGGGTCGCACGTTGGCCTCGTCAATATGCTACCAACGAGGGCTCGGCGCTTACCAGTGGACGTAGGGAACAGGTTGCTTTCAATTAACAATAATCGTGTTTGTAGGGAATGTTAGTTTTATTGTAAATTTCCATGTTAATATTATTACTGGGAGAGAGGTAGAGCAGTTAAGGAATTATCCCCGTATGCGCGCCTAAGCTTGATGACTCTGAGAATACATTCGGGCGAGGCTGAGCTTCTCTTTATACGAGCAACGGAGGCACTAGGTAGACCACCGTTGCTGAAGGTCCCGAGAATACTACCCCCGAACCCGCGGTTCACCTGCGTATATGTACCCGCGCCGCGCCGAGCGCCTTTCTCTTTTTCTTATCTCCCATTACTTTTTCTCGCTACTTATTCTTCTGTTTGATAAAACTAACTTCACACCAGCCGGTATAATCATCGATAAAAGTGCAGAAATATAGATACTTGCCGTGTAAATGTTCTCGCATCTAGCCGCATACATCAGAGTGTATCAGATCGCTTATGCTTGTCTCTCTCATTGAGGATTTTGGGAAAGGAGGACAGCATATCTTCCCCTGCAAACAGACTATACATTCACATTCTTCACGAATATTCTCAACGTCGAGTCCTCTCAACGATCCAGTTTTCATAGCCTCACGTAAATACTGAACGTTTAGATGACCTAAACGAGCATGCCAATTCACGAGGGAATACGCAAGTCGCATTCTTCTTTAAGTTCACCTCGACCATGACATTGTTACATTGATTTTCATTTTGACTTCCAAAATAATATAAACCGTTCTCTTCCTTAGCGGTAAGAAGTATTTTTCCTGTGTGAGTGACAACTTTTGCAGTATCACGTTCGATAATCAGACGGTGTCCCCTCTTTGTTATTTTGCTGATGGAAAGGAGACTCGTGCGCAGATCTATTATATATAAGGTATCTAGGAAATCGACCATTCTAACCTCATTATTCGTGCCTGCAACAGTCTTGATGCATCCTGTAGATCTTACCTCAATACGAGCGCTGCTAGCGAGATTCACATTTCCGCAGCCTATCCTGTTGATTTTGGTGAGCGCTTCATTTATCAACGGGGCTTTCGAGATATAGAGGGAAACGTTGCTATGTTTGCTAATAGTAAAAAAAAACTAGTAACACTAGAAATTGTACGTTATTGTTAAGGGCTTTGCTAAGATTAGCAGAGACTATACCTTATTAGGACTATAGTTAGAATTGGCATTAAAATGATCGTGTCCAATAAGATTCAACCAATATAATTGATAATGAGTTTAACAATTGTTTTTGTTAATAATAATTATAGTATTATTTTTGATTTTATTATATTTTTAATTAGTTTCTAGACGTTTTGTGAATTAATTTGCAAATCATACATATATTTTTATATATTAAGATGAAAATATACATATTTATACAGTGTAACAGGTGGGACAATTGTTAATAACAATTGTCCGTGGCTAATAAGCCGTCGGCCGAGCTGCTATTGTGCATTAGCTAGCACAGCACGCAACGCGTACTGGCGTACACTATTGCTCCTACCTGGAGTAAGCCAGCGGCGTAGCGCCGCTGAGCTTCTGCCTGGCTGCCGCTGCTATGGCCGTCCTGCTGCAAAGTTCACTGAACCCCGGTGGATTCAGCTCTGTGCGGAGTCACCTCGACGCACGGGTTTTCGCGATCTGTAAGGAGCGCGAAAGCGCGGAAAGCTAATTGTCGCAACGCGCCAATGTAACGGCTTTTCGCGCTTGCCTAACTCGGTCGAGGAGCAGGCGGGTCGTGGGGAAAATTTATTCACGCGAGTTTAACTTTTAATAATAAAATAGACTATATTCAGCAACAAATAAATTAACAAAAATAGATCAATAAATAATGATAACAAAATTAACAACGATAGATTAATAATAATAACAATTACAATTTAATAACCGCGCAGACCAAGCGATGGTGCGCATCCAGCTCGTTCGCTGCTGAACGCGTTGCCCTCACGATGGGCCGTACGCGCGCCTGGTGTCACGGCACCTTGGTGTACTCTAGAGCGCGGTGCCCACGGTGGGCAGCCCTGTACACCGCTCGCGGTTTGTATAATATCTATACGCGCGGGCTAGCCTTTACCTCGATTATGCGTTCCTCGAGGACGATCGCTCGATCTCTGTCTCTGTCTCTCTCGCTCTCTCTCTCTCTCTCTATCTCCTTCTCCGCTTCGCTTCTCTCTCCTCCACTCTCTTCTGGCTACTCGTGGGACGCGCCTCCACACTAGTGGCACAGTGGGGAGATATCTCCGTAAACACTTCACTCCGATTACGGCGTCGCGGCAACAGGTCGCTCCGCGTACGCTATCTTCTACGCGGGAAAATGCCGGTGAGAGTTTTACGGCGTTCAACTCGGATCGAACTCTGAATCGATAGTGACGCGCTCCTGGCGTCAGCGCGGCCAGCGCCGCGCCCCCAGTCGCGTTCTCTTTGGGTAACTACCCTCGATGCGCGCGCGTCGCCTATAGTGCGAACGCCGGTACCTGGCACTCATTTCGTTACAACAGATATATGTATATATATATATATTTTTTTTTTTTTAAGTTTTTCATAATATAATATAACAAGATATATTGTTAATTTAAAACAAAAATTAAAGTAATGTAAATTCTTATTACATTCAAAAGAATTATTTTTTTAAATTATATTCATTAATATTAAATTTACATATATAGTTTATTACATACGAATTAAAAAGAGCTTTACAATATTACATTCAAATAAAAAACAAAATTAAAATAAATATATATGTTCAAAAATACAATACTTAAAACTAAATATAAATAAATGTAAGTATGACTTACATATATTTGTTTTACAATACTTTAATTTCTGTTTTAAATTAACAATATATCTTGTTATATTATATTATGAAAAACTTAAAAATTTCACTCATATAAATCTAAATTAATTTGCATGTATTTTATTTATGTGTTATACTTTTTACAATATTTTTTTAGATTTATAATAGTAATAATGCAGATGAATCCAAAAATGTATTTTATAAAATTTACGTCTTATAAATCTAAATATGATAGCATGTATTTTATTTGTAATAATGTGCATACTTTTTGCATATTATTTAGATTTATAAGAATAATTTATATTATATTAATCAAAAATATAACATTTAAAACATAATTCTTATAAATCTAAACAAATTGCATGTACTTTAGTTACGCATACTTTTTGCAAATTATTTAGATCTGTAAGAGTATCTAATAAAATGGAAAAGATTATAATAATTCAATTTCATTAATATCATTAATATAATTTTATATAATATATTATAAATATGAATTATATTTTTGTGTATATTTTTAAAATTGATTTTAAAAATATGATAAATTGTTAAAGTATGTAGATTATTTAAATTGATTTTATACATAAAATTGAAACTGCACTGATATGTATAATGAATAAAACACTTTATAACTTTATAAACATTCACAATTATTATTATAAACAATTTTTATATGTATAATATGTATATAGAAAAAAAAACAAAAATAAAAAATGATAATTAATAAAAATAAGTAATTGAGGTGGGCATGAGGAGGGCTATGAGGAGGATACAAAGAGGAGGGCAAAACATAAGATCAAAATAACGTATTTTTTGAAACGATATTACCTTGTTTTGAGGAGGAGAATGAGGAGGGCAAAATGAGGGGCGAGGAGGGGCGAGGAGGGCGTAAATCTTATAAGATTTACAAATAACTATATAATATAGGAAGATATATATATATATATATATATATATATATATATATATATATATATATATATATATATTGTTTCCCATTTTGTATCGCAAAAGCCTATACAGCCGCTATATTCGATCCACCGTCTTGAATTTTGCAATTTTGACATCAGAATTGTGATTGTCGACTCCAAGAATCCCTGAGTATCAAATTTAAAGCTAGTCGAACGTTTTTTCTCATTTTTTATTGCAAGGGCCTATACGACTGCCATATTGGATTGGCCATTTTGAATTTCGCAATTATTACGTTGGATTCATATTTTATGACCTTTAATACCCTTGTGCAACATTTTTAGCCTGATGTGCTCATTTATGTGGACTAATTTCTGTGATAAAGCAAAAATCCTACACGGAGCCATTGTATTCAGTCGCCATATTGTATCACCTATGTTGAGAATCGAATAACGCCACTTGCTCCAGAAACTAAATGTAGGAACACAAATTCTGAGCCCTTACTGGACTCTTAAAAGTTAAAACAATTCTGGAAAGCAGGGGGTGTCCAGTTGACAAATTAGGCCGCATATATATATATATATATATATATATATATATATATATATATATAGCTTCTGGCTATGGTGGTAGGCGATATGACTTCTCGTGCTCCAACTATATATATATATATATATATATATATATAGCGACGTTTCTTCCTTATTCACGGCGGAGATCGCCGTTTTCTGCTTCTTTTGCCCCTTGCTTGGCTTGTAAGCCAGCTCAGGCAACAGTGAAGCTTCTGGATATTGTGGTAGGCGATATGACTGCTCGTGCTCCAACGTTTGCTCAGCGTCAGCCGACGGGTCGAGCAGTGTTTCTACATTTGTAACGTCGGACTTCCTGACCATTTATATATATATATGGAGGTGTTTCAACTTGTCGGATTAGTCGGGCAGTCGAGTTCCACCCCCTCAGAAGAAGGGGAGGAATCTACGCAGTCACAGAGATCGACGAATCATCCAGAAGGATGTACCATCTCTGCAGTGCCCGCCCCCACCAGTACTGAAATATCAAGGGGGGAAGTGGATGTTAAGACATGTCCAGATGATCCCTCTCCCGAAGGCGAGGCCGACCGGAATAGGCAACTGAATTCGACTCTCTCAGAAGAGAGAGGAGAAACCGAACAGCAGCGGAGATCGACGTATAATCCAGAAGGACGTACGACTTCATCGATGCCACCCCCAGTTGAAGCTGAAGAAACAAGGAGGGAAACGAATACGTTTCTGCAAATGGGCACGTCCTCTCACGAAGGGAAGTACACCTTGAACGAGAGTATGAAGGGAAACATCACCTCAGTGGCAGCCCAATTCGTCGGAACTGATGCGATGACGATAGATTCTAACGCCCATTCACGATCGAAGAGGTGTCCTCCCGAAGGAGAGACCAACGTGATTTAACCGCCACATGCAGGCTCGACATTCACTGAAGAGGATGCAGAGTCAATGCAACCATGAAAGCGAGTATACCAGGAAGTCCAGCCGCAATTAGGCGAGCCATATACTGAAAAAGAGTCCGTATTGGTAGCACAATTGAGCTCAATCTTCTCAGAAGAGAGAGAACAGCTCATATGACCGCAGTGAACAGTGGATGAACCAGATGGAAATTTGATGTATTTCGAAGGCACGCAAGTTAGAGTGCAGACGGAAATCGCTAGCTTGGCAGCAGGCGACGCCGCGATATCGTCAGCAGGAATCACCGATGTCACAAATTCAGAACAGCAAGAGTTAGAAAGCCTTCTGAAGGAATCACCGAAAGACCGAGGAGATAGGTGCGGGCTCATGTTCGATATCGAACAGCACATCGATGTTGGGTTGACGAGGCACATTAAACAGAGGTACTCTATTTCTGAAAGAATCAAGCGGGAAATGCACCAGCAAGTGAATGAAATGCTGAAGAAGAGGTTCACCGAGTCATCTATAGCGGCTGGTCGAGCTCAGTGGGCATGATGAAGAAGAAAAGCAGCACCGATAAGTTCTGCATTGACCACTTAAAGGTTAAAGCGCAAACGAAACCGGAACAGTATCCATTGCCACATGTGCAGGATATGCTGCGGAAATTCAGAAGGGCAAAGTATATATCGACGATTAACATCAGTAGTTCCTACCATCACATACCGCTGAGCAAATCTTCTTGACCAATCACAACCTTCACGGTGCCGAGACAAATTATGTACCACTTGCATCATATGCACTTCGGTTTATCATACTTGGGCGCAACGTTTCAGAGATTGATCGACATGCTGATCGGCCCATATTTTGAGCCATACGTGCTCGCATATCTGGATGATATCATCGTAATCTCCGAAACATACGAATAACATGGACACCTATTGAAACTAGTTAAATAGAAAAATCCATATTTTGCATGCCCGAGGCCCGATATCTGGGAGTCCTCGTGAACCGGGACAGGATCAGGCTAGATCGGAAAAAGATCGAGCCTGTGATGAAATACCCCGCACCCAAAAATCTGAAACAGTTACGACGTTTTCTGGGTATGTCTTCATGGTACAGGACGTTGATGAAACACTACACAACATTGGCCGAGCTTCTGACTCGTCTTCTAAAGAAAAACCAGAAGGACGATTGCCTGGAAGACCAACAAAACCTATTCGATAGGTTGAAGGTACTCATCGCCTCAGCACCTGTTGTACGGAGTTCTCTGACGGATGAACAGTTCGTCGTAAACACGGAAGCTAGCGACACCGGATTGGTGCAGTACTCCTGCAGGGAACAGTGGAGGGGGAGAGAATGCTAGAATTCGCCAGCTGGACATTAAATTCGGCAGAGAGGAATTACAGCGTACCCGAGTGTAAATGCCTGGCAGTAGTATGGGCTATAGATAAGTTCCGCCCTTATATTAAGGTGTATCACTTTAGGGTGATAACGAATCACTTGAGCCTAGCATGGCTGTGTAATCTGAAAACCCCCACCGTCCGCTTGGTAAGGTGGGCATTATGCCTGCAAGGTCATGGTTACGAAGAGATCCACAAAAAGAGTGCATTGAACTATGTTCCAGATGCATTATCCATGATGTACGAAGAGGAGGAGGCCTGTATAGGTTCCTTAAGTTCGTCGGCAGGCATTGGCGATCAGTAGTACCTAGCAACCCTCAACAAAACGGAAATGAATCCTCGATAGAACCCGAACTCAAAGACTGTAGGAGGAAACCTGTACCATTATAAGCCCGACGAAGAGCTCGAGGACATCATAGTCGATGATGATGCCTGGAAGTTGGTGGTACAAGTCGTATGGCGGAAAAACAGGGTCCTGTCCATTCATTGTAATTGCCGTACACGGGCCAAACTCATACAAGCTCTTCGGCCCCACGGGACAAATAGAAAATCTAGTTCAGGTTGAAGACCTGAAAGCATTCAAATCCGATGAAGATCCAGCGCAAGAGCCGCCAAACACCACTGAACGAGAAGATGTGGAAACGTATCGACCACCGAGGAAGGCGATGGAGCTGAGCGACCCCCCTATATCTGACGAAAGAGCGTGTAACGCGATGCCAATGTGGGTAACATCATCCAAAGTCGCCGTGCTAGTTGCACCGAAAACGACACGAGACGACCTTGCAAGACAGCATACGTAGTCAAGAATGTAGGATCAGGCCCATGGTCACACGGCCCGCCAAGCTAGGCAGAAACGTCGAAGAAACGATCATGCGGTCGTCTAATATGAACCAGCAAATACGGAGAACCAAGCTCGCCGGCGCGTCTATCTCTGCCTCGAATGCGACGAAATTCACTTCCGTAAAAACGGTTCCCCCGTACCCGAATTTCTCATTGTTTCAGAAATTTTCTGGAGACCTCGTTGAAGAAGTAGTGTCGGCACTCCTCCGGCTTCGGCTGAGGAATCTGGCGGATGGTGTGGTAGCGGCCGCCCTATAGTCCTCTGTGAGCGTCGGCGATTAGAATAAGAAGAGAGAACCCGAGAAATGCGTGCCAGCAACTCCATCGTCATCGCGGAGTAGGAGAATGTCGCGACCGACGACCGATCCGCCTCACCCGGGGTCCCGAGGGCCGGTGACTCATCCCAGTCAATGACGAACCCGTCAAAGGGAGGGTCCATACCGATGAGGGCTCCCACCTGCGAGAAGGCGACGCATACAGAGAGAGCCGAATTCCACGTCTCACTCGAGCGGATATGCCCCGAAGCCCCAGAAATACTCGAGGAACCACCTTTGTCGCCAATATAAAGGGAATGGGCCAAGACCAAGAGGGTCCTCGAAGTATCCCGTAATTCGTAGACGATGTACCGCTTTGTCATCAAGGAGGCGATTGAGACATTGGATGACTTCCACCGTAACTTCCGTAACGCTTCTAACTACATGGGGACCGAGGTCGCAACATTTCAGAAACACAGCTCTCAGACGATATCTTCGTGTGTCTGAACGAAATGAAGGACAGGTTACGGCGGGAGGAGGCCGAAGCAGCAGGTGCCGCAGCGAACGCCACACAGTTGGCGGACGCCAAGCATGAACTCGCGTCCCGCAACAGAGCCGCAGCAGAATCCGCAGCTGATCTGCGACGGCTTTAACAGGAGATAGGGGGAGCCGAGGCCCGCCAGATACCGGACGAATGGCAGGCTCAACCCAATACCTCAACCGGCGCCACCGTGGGATCTGGACCTCCGAGACGTCACTGTTCGAGCTCAGACGAGGAGAAGAAGGGAACGCCTCCGCAGAAACTGATTTCCCCAGGTACCGAGAAGATCCGGTACTGTAGTGTATGCCACGGGGTTCGCCACCCGTGTAAGTACCCTAATGTGAGAAAGGTGCATAACGTTCTGGTAAGGGTATGTAACATCCCGAAGATAAACGAGAAAACGAAATAGCCTGTGTCTAATAACATCCTTTAATCCACACCTCTCACACCCGATTTCTCGTTCGGTTTCTAGATCATTTACCGACTGACAGAAGTTTCTTGCTGTGGTAAGCATCGTCTGGGAGAGGGATGTAACGAGTCGCGAATATCTCGCCAATAATACAGCGCGGAGAAATGGCCAAATGTCGCCATCTTACAGCCGCGCGCTGCAAGAGGTAGGCAAGCAAGAGCAGGCGGCGAGACACCGCTGAAGCCGGGGAGAAAGGCCATTGTACCTGTTGCTATCGTGCCGCGCACCACGCTTTTCGTTCGCTCGCCGCCATTTTTAAGTTGTCTCGCGCTCCGTGTCTGGACGTGTTCGGGATCGCACTTCTTTCTCGTGAGTGGTTGACGAGGATCTGGTGGAGGCAATAGTTCCCTCACCATCACCAGTGAAAAGGGAAGTGAGACGTGAGGCAAGAAGCCTCCAGCAGCAAGCGGCGGAGGTAGCGGCCAGGAGAAAGAGAGAGAGAGAGAGAGAGAGAGAGAGAGAGAGAGAGAGAGAGAGAGAGAAAAGCTTTGTCGGCTGCGACTCGTGTCCGATCCACTCACTCTATTTGATAGAAGTAAGGGCTAGCTCGGGGGTAAACATGAGCGTACGTAAGGGCCACACTACGAATATTGTCCCTTGCTCTCAGAATATAAGGGCTGCGAATAGCCCGTGATAGGAGTGGCCCGTTCGTGTTCAAAGCCCTCTCTGATTGCGACGGCGCGCTCAGCAACGGTCGTGCCGAAAACACAAGCGACGCTCGACCTGCGCGCGTTCATTTATTGGTTTAAATTCATCGTTTTCATCCATATCATCTAGTTATCTTCATTTGTAACGTGTTATCTATTATTGCAGAATATAGTTTATTTATTTTTGTTGTTAAATCAGTATGTCATTAATAAACCCGGATGCGGCTGCTCCCCATATCCAGTTAGGCCGACAAGCGGAGCTAAATTGCTATTTGCGTTGCGAGAGAATTAACCTTCGCATTTCCACGCTCCCTTTAGGTCGAGAAAAATTGTGCGTCGGGGGAACTCCACACAAAGTCATAATCCTCGTGGATTCGATGTGTATGTGAGAGAAACCTTAGCAGCTGCACCGGAGTAAGGTTACAGCGGCGAGTCGACGAGGACTGAGCCAAAGGTAAGCACAACGGTAAGCCGCACACACGCGTCACGTGTGGCGCACGCCACTAGGTCTCTTGCTCGCTAGTTAATTGCTATTAACAAATTGAACACCCCGTTACAGTATATATATATATATATATATATATATATATATATATATATATATATATATATATATATATATATAGATTATTTTTAGGCTATCACTGCCTGTACTTACAAGGAGAGTATCATACCTCCAGGTCACGGATTTTGTTAAAATTTTGGGAGGTCTTTCTGATACCTAGTCATGAAGTCTAGCATCCATAGTTTCATCCCATAGGCCCTTGGGAACAAGATATAACCGTTTATATTCAAAATACGCATTATGTCAGTAAAATATTCATGAAAATTTAAGTATTTTCAGCCCTTTAAATTCAGTAGTTTTGCATGCATTTTTGTCATCATTTTTTATTGCTCATAGCTTTGGAACAGAATAATATTTTTATTCGAAACAAAGCTTAAACTAAAGCTCTTTTAGTCAACATTGTTATCTTATTACATCAATTCTCGAGCAAAATAACTTACACAGATATAATATGAAGTATAGGTGCCACTTTTTACTGAAATAACACGTATTTTAAACACAAACAAACATATCTTGTCTCCAAGGGCCTATGGGACGAAACTACGGACGCTAGGTTTCATTTTTAGGTACCACAAAACCCAAAGTTTCACCAAAATCCGTGACCCCGTGGTGTGATACTCTCCTTGTTAGGTATAATAGCTTTACATTAACTTTTGGACTGATTAACACCTTTTAATATTATATTGTCAATGTATCTATTTTATTTAAATCGACATATTTCTTACACGAAACTTTATGAATATAGTATCTTTCCTTTATTTTATTAGCAAAATGTGGTTAAATGCTAATCTTACTTATAAGGATACTATCAGGTATGTGGGTCCGGAAATTTTCTAAAACTTTCAGGAGCATTCACTGGTAGCTAGAAAGGAAGCGTAGCACCGGTAGTTTTTGTGAATCGGCCCTTTTTCGTAATATATTAGCTATTCTGCTCCGAATATGCATTATTTTATTAAAAAATAGTACCTCTAGCTATGATGACAACTCCGCATATTTTTGCATTAAACAAAATTGCCTCAAAGTACCTCAAAGTAGTCAAGAACAGTTTGAATTTGAGACCTGGAATGTTAAAAAATATTAATCACAGCCAAAGTTATTAACAATGGCAGATATCGACAAAAACATCAAAACTCAACGGGTTTAAAATACTTCAATTTCCACGAATATTCCTGTATTTTTAGATAACGTAATAACGTTTACTCATAACGTGCACCGGCTTTTATTAATTTAGAATATTTGTCAAGATTTTCCCACGTGCCTTTATAATAATTTGTAGTTAGTTAATTAATTTAAATGAATATGAATATTTTTCTCTTATTAACAAGTAGTTAACACATAGTAATATTTTGATAAACGAGCTCTTAAGTAAACAATCTTTCCTCCAGTTTCATAGTTAAATAAGTTGTTCGCGAATTAGGTTTTAAATATGTTTGGCATGGATGCGGTCGTTTCCTAGTCAATAGACGAGATGGTGAAACATCATATGTTGTATTCTCGGCAGCAGACCTGCACGCGATCACTGTTTCTCAGGGCCGCGTCGTTAACTCCGATGTAGTACCGCAGACGGAATAAAACACCGATAAGGCCGATGAGAGACCAAAATCATCCGTGGAATCTCAGGCCATCACAGTGCAAGATTAACTACCTGGGATTAGTGGAGGAGAGACGGAAAGAGAGGTTTTAAAGCAGGTTTTGTGAACGCGACATCGTTAAATAAATCATCTCTTCGGCATGTCTGAGATGTGCTTTGGGAAGAGTTTTGATGATGTTCGCGTTGAAATCGATGGCTACTCGATACTTAGGCAAGACGGGAACACGCAGGAGGGAGGTGTCAAGCTTTATATGTACAATTCATATAACGCGACTCACATAACTACCTTACGTGTAGGGTTTAAAAGGGAAAAGGGCCTCATCTTTGTCACTGTCATATATAGACCGCCAGGTATCTCCTTTACCGAAAACTCCGACCTCATGGATAATTTAAGATCTTTTCCGGTAGGGTATAACCATAGATTGATTATGGGGGATTTCAACGCAAATATGCTATCGGTGTCTCGGGAGACAAAATCTTTCAGAGAATTAGCATATGAGTTAAATCTTAAATTAGTAGAATATGGCGCGACTCACCACGTCGAGGAGTCTCACTCGCAGTATCCCATGGGCGTCTAAGAATGGCCTTCACCTTAATGTCGGAAATACTAAGTCTACTATTTTTGGGTCTTAGTATAATGTTAATAAAATACAGAGTCTGAATCTTCCAGGCATAGAGATTATGGATAACGTTTTCATTCCCTGTGTCGACACTGTAACAAACCTTGGTGTTGTTATGGATTCAAAATTAACGTAGAAACCGTATGTATATGCAATTAATCAAAAGGTTAATACAGTCTTTTATGGACTAAGAACTTTCAGATCCTGCAGCACTGAGGCCTTGCGCGTGCAGCTGGCGGGTGCTCTTGTCATTCCCCACTTGGACTGCTGCTCTCTTATGGGTCTTGATGTATCAGGTGAACTGCAAACCCGGCTTCAGAGATTGCAAAATTCTTGTGCTAGATAAATATGTGGTGATAGAAGGAACGAGACCATCAGTCACTACAGGGGTAAGCTAGGTTGGTTAATCTTGGAGACAAGAAGGGTATATTTTGCGGCGGTACTGCTTTACAAAAAAGTCGTCATGGGACAGTCTCCGTACCTTGCGGACCTCTTTAAGAAAAACCAGTCTAGGACATCATGTAGAAACCCAATGAAAATTGAGATTCCAGAGTTGTGTACTGACACCGGCCTCAAGTCGTTTAATGCTCAAGGTTCATATCTCTGGCATTCTCTACCGCAGAACATGCGACATCTGCCGTCACTAAGTGCGTTCAAAACTGCGGTGGGCAGACAAATTCACGAGCAATACGATAGAGTGCCTTGTGACCATGGCTGATAACAATGTGATAATGCGATTATTTTAATGTGATTTATGTAATGTTATGTATTATGTATAATGTATTTATGTTATGTAACTTGACGTTTCCTTTAACTGTAAATTTCGTAATTGATTAAGATATAAGGGATGGGTGCAATACGGAAAAAGCCACAATGGGCTCCCGGGTCTTGAGCTTTCGAGCCAAGTTGAGTTTTTTAGCCTCAAACTTCAGAACCTACACGAGTTCCAGAGCCTCCAGCTTCAGAGCTCCAGAGCTCCCGAGCTTCGCGAACCGGCTCAGCTCGATGCAAGATCGCCGGCATATAGAAGCTCGGTCAAGCGAGCTCGAGCCAAGCCGGGACTGAGCCGAGCCTGACAATTCGAGCTTCTGCACATCCGTGCTTTAAAAACGAGCCTCAGGACGAACTTATGTCCTTTACAGACTCGCCCGTCGATACAAAATCCAACCATGAGTGTTCGTTGATCCGCCCGAGCAAACATCACGGATATTCGATGATCACCCATAGATAGAAAAATTGCGCCTTATGGATATAATACATACTTATGGAAGATGGGAAAGGCTGGGGGAGAGGAAACCCGCCGGTGTCGATCCTGGTCACCCCTCATCCTAATTACGATCTACCGAGCGCATATATTCCTCGATCGACAGTGGAAATTTCAGTCAAGCGACACAGACCGAGGGATATCGGCGACATCGTGCAGAAGTGGCGCTTAAAATTCTCACGTGCAAAAGACGACAGCATAGAGGAGTTCCTGACGCGCGTCGAGGAGTGCTGCCAGCTGACATACCCCAGTGACGCAGATGTACTGAACTGTGTGTCGGAGCTGCTTACCGGCGTGGTTCTACAGGGAGTTCGCCTTAGCAGAGAGTACTTGCACAACTGGGACGATTTCCGTACATCTGCTAGTTGCTGCTACAGCGAAAACCAGCAACAAAATGTGAAACTGCTATCTGGGGCCGTAAGGAGCGTACAGGGGCCTCAATAGCTGGTACGAGATTACGTCGTCTACTCGATCTTACACAAGTTACTCAAGCCAATGGATCTCGACGAACATGTCGACTTAATGTACGAGAATATGGCCGAGGAACTTAAGGGGTCAAACCTGAGTTAAATTCTGTAAAAAATCATTGTCCATTTCATAGACAGCAAAAATATTTTGAAACAATCTAAGTTCATGTAAATTTTTATATCTTATACACATGATATCTTACATTATCTTACATTTATATGTTATTATACGTGATTTTTCCATAAATTAGACTCCTCTAAGTAGACTTTATAGACCCTTTAAAATTGGCTAATCTACATCATTGAATTTTAGCCTTTTTAACCACTTACCACGTTTTGTTGAATCAGGTGGTGCATTTTTCACGGTCACCGAGGTTTTAAAGTATTCTTAAAAAGTGTACTCATGGACTTATTGAGCTATGTTTTTAAGAAAACATTATTGTCAATTGTTAGACACACATGTATCAATAACAGTAGTATTTTTAGAGTATTTTCGTAGTATTCTTATTGATATATGTTTCTCCAATTATTGTAAATAATCTTTTCTTAAAAATATAGCTCATTAAGTCCGTGAGTATACTTTTTAAGACTACTTTAAAACCTCGGTGACCGTGAGAAATGCACCACCTGATTCAACAAAACGTGGTAAGTGGTTAAAATTCAATGATATACATTAGCGAATTTTTAAGGGACTATAAAGTCTACTTAGAGGGGTCTAATTTAAGTGTGATGTATAGTGCATTGAAAATATAGTGACAAAGTGTGTATTTAAACAATTAGTGCGTGCACCTAATAATTAATAAATAAAGACATAAAATCAGTGAACAAGGTAAGGAAGCAACGAGAAAAGTGCCGGATAAAAGAAAAAATTTCATTATGCAACTTATTTTTATATAGAACTCCTTGCCCACCTCGGGGTGAAGCCGACACTTACATACACTTACTTACTTACTACTTACTTACACTTTATTGATTCTTTTACAATTAAACAACTTTTTGCCGCTGTTAATGGAGATAATCGCCTGTGCAACTATGTAATTTATACCTCTGAACACCGTTATTATTAATTTTATCGTGTAAACTCGCACACTGCCACTACACTGAGGTACACTGCTTATATAAAAGAAACATTCTCACTTTTTTCGGTAGTTTATTAATTTATTGTAACACATTCACTGTCACGGCACTGTATTTCTAACCAGCGCCGTCACGTGGTCGTCGCTTGCCAAACGTAATGCCGTATTTATAACACCTTTTTAAAACTGATTTATTTTTATTTTGCACTTTTACACTCGCGATTTATTTAACGCTTACTTGTATTACTTGCGCCAACTACCGCCCATTATTATAATGTTTATTAATTATATTTTTCATCAATTTTGGTTAATTTGAATTGTTATCACTCGGTTTACGTGTATTCGAACTTTTATTCACGATTTCATACGTGTTTAATCACTTTAATTTTTTACTATATTTTTCACTATCGTCTAAATTGCGTTAAGTACAATTCATTAATTTAGCACAGCAAATTATATTAAAATATTTGTTACTTTATTTTGACAAAATCTCCGATTATTTTTTAACATCAGATATTGCAATTATTTTAGACGTTTCAATTATATTAAGATATTTGAATCTTTATTTTGACAAAATTATTCGAAATTTTATTTTGATAAAACCTTAACATTTTTAAACATCAGATATTGCAATCACTTTCAGACTTGAATTATATTAAAATATTTGAAACTTTATTCAGGGGCAGAACCGCTGAATTTTTAGCCTGGTGACATTTAAATGGTCAACGAAAGAATACCATTTATGAAACCTAATTTTTTTATGAGAAATCCGATAGCACACTCAGCAGAAACACAAAAAAAATATTTACCTCAATATTGAAATTTTTTTTTGTTATTGATTTTTAATTTTTGATATACAGTATGTCCAGCTAAATCCATACTTAAAGTTGTTCGAAATGATCTCGGAAACCCGCAGACAAAATGTCAGTTCAAAATGTAAAAATCTGTGGAGGTAGTTTAATTTTTAGTGCGTCGCGGTTGGTCGCGCCAGAAAATGCATTATATTGCAATAAAACCGTCACAACTTCCCTCCGTCAGACGCTCGGTAGCCGACAAGCACAAGGCGGTCTAGCTCTCCGCATGCTCTGGATATACAGGCGAGTCATGAGTCATTTTGTAAAATAAAATGTAACGAAAGAAAACAATTCAAAAAGGAAATTAAATTAAGTATGATGAAAAAACAAAACAAAAATAATTTTCAAAACCATTGTTTTTCAAGATAAATATAATTGTTTGTTAGAAATATAGGAAATAGTTATTTATTATCAATACCTCCTAGACTCTTTGGCGCGGTCGATGATAAATGACCTGATTGATCCGTACGTAATTTTGTACTTAATGTATTAATAAAGAAAACATAAGTTTTGCGCGTAACTTAGGGGCTAGAGAACTAAATGAAAAATGAAAATAGAAATTAAAATATGATCTATATTTTATGTGGGATGATTATGAATTAGAGGATGATTTATGCAAGGAATGAGTAAAAATTAAATATTGAATGAGTAGTAACAATTAAGCGAGAAAAAGATGAGAAAAAAATTATATGCAAGCGAGTGAGATATGAAGAGTGAAATGGTAGTGCCTATTACTCGACGGTCGTATCTAGCTGAGTGACTGTTTGGTGCATACGCGTTTTTTTCGGTGACAGATTGACTGGTTCATTTAAATTTTTGATCTTTGGGCCTTTCGGTCGCCCGTATGTGCGCTTTTGGCAGTTGTAGCTCGCTGACGGTTGTACATTTTGCGCTCGAGTGTCGATTGTCGCCATACCTTCCGTGCTTCGAGCGCGTGCAGGTTTTGTGTTTTTATTTACAATCATGCCCGTCTTTCTCGGCATATCTATAGTTTTATTTACATTTAACGTCATCGCTGGCATGCTGGTCGTGCGCTCTTCGCTCTCGCTTGCAATTTCCCGTGGTTCTCGTGGTAGCTCTTCGGACGCCGGGGCCTGGAGCTCTTCTTCTCCTACCGATTCTTGAGACTCCTCGCTGTTGTCCGCATAACACAGCGCGAGATCTGCTGCAATGGTTTCCGGTCACAGTGAACTGCTCGGTGAATCTCGGTGCAAACGTTTTCGTTATTTCTTCTGCTGCCAATGATTGCACTTGGTCGTACTGCACGTCACCGTGCTTAGCTTTATAGTACTTTTGCGTTCTCACACGCTTCTTTGTGCAGCTTGCCAAGCTGTTCCACCCGTACATGCCACTCAGCAACGGCTTGATGTTCGGCGCTTTTGGCCGCTTGAGTATCATCCCTGCGGCGTAGTGACTGTAGGTTGTTTGTCTGCCGGCCATAATTTAGCATAGACAGTGTAGTTCTCAGGCCGGATGCTTTCTTGAATCCTTGGGGCTGACTCTGCGTTCTGTGTTCATTGCCAGTTATAAAAATTTGTCAATATGCCTCACTTTATACCGACCGAAAGATTCCTTAAATGTCATTGTCCCTTCTATAAATGGCAAAAATATTTTGACACAATCTAAGTTGATGTAAGTTTTTAAATCTCAAATATGTATATTATATGTGATTTTTCCATGAATTGTACCCCTTTAAGTAGACTTTATAGACCGTTTGAAATTGGCTAATCTACATCATTGAATTTTAGCATTTTTAACTATTTACCACGTTTTGTTGAATCAGGTAGTGCATTTCTCACGGTCACCGAGGTTTTAAAGTAGTCTTAAAAAGTATACTCACGGACTTAATGAGCTATATTTTTAAGAAAAGATTATTTACAATAATTGGAGAAACATATATCAATAAGAATACTACGAACATACTCTAAAAATACTACTGTTATTGATACATGTGTGTCTAACAATTGACAATAATGTTTTCTTAAAAACATAGCTCAATAAGTCCGTGAGTACACTTTTTAAGAATACTTTAAAACCTCGGTGACCGTGAAAAATGCACCACCTGATTCAACAAAACGTGGTAAGTGGTTAAAAAGGCTAAAATTCAATGATGTAGATTAGCCAATTTTAAAGGGTCTATAAAGTCTACTTAGAGGAGTCTAATTTATGGAAAAATCACGTATAATAACATATAAATATAAGATAATGTAAGATATCATGTGTATAAGATATAAAAATTTACATGAACTTAGATTGTTTCAAAATATTTTTGTTGTCTATGAAATGGACAATGATTTTTTACAGAATTTAACTCAGGTTTGACCCCTTAAGTTCCTCGGCCATATTCTCGTACATTAAGTCGACCTGTTCGTCGAGATCCATTGGCTTGAGTAACTTGTGTAAGATCAAGTAGACGACGTAATCTCGTACCAGCTATTGAGGCCCCTGTACGCTCCTTACGGCCCCAGATAGCAGTTTCACATTTTGTTGCTGGTTTTCGCTGTAGCAGCAACTAGCAGATGTACGGAAATCGTCCCAGTTGTGCAAGTACTCTCTGCTGAGGCGAGCTCCCTGTAGAGCTACGCCTGTAAGCAGCTCCGACAGACAGTTCAGTACATCTGCGTCACTGGGGTATGTCAGCTGGCGGCACTCCTGGACGCGCGTGAGGAACTCCTCTATGCTGTCGTCTTTTGCACGTGAGAATTTTAAGCGCCACTTCTGCACGATGCCGCCGTTATCCCTCGGTCTGTGTCGCTCGACTGAAATGTCCACTGTCGATAGAGGAATGTATGCGCTTGGTAGATCGTAGTTAGGATGAGGGGTGGCCAAGATCGACACCGGTGGGTCATCCCTCCCCCAGCCTTTCCCATCTTCCATAAGTATGTCATAGTTTGTTAACATGGGTCCATTATTCTGTGCTCCAAGTTTATCCTGAGATGGATGAGACGGGAATTTTGATTGGCGCAATTTTTCTATCTATGGGTAATCATCGAATATCCGTGATGTTTGCTCGGGCGGATCAACGAACACTCGCGGTCGTGTAGGATTGTCTCTGAGCGGTCGCTCTGTACGAGCAGACGGTATTCCGTTGTTCGATTTTGTATAGACGGGCGAGTCTGTAAATGACATAAGTTCGTCCTGAGGCTCGATTTCAAAGTACGGATGTGCAGAAGCTCGAATTTTCAGGCTCGGATCAGTCTCGGCTTGGCTCGAGCCCGCTTGTTCGGCTCGAGCTGAGCCCGAGCTTCTATGTGCCGGCGATCATACATCGAGCTGAGTCGGGAGCTATGGAGCTCTGAAGCTGGAGGCTCTGGAACTCGTGTAGGTTCTGAAGTTTGAGGCTAAAAAGCTCAACTTGGCTCGAAAGCTCAAGACCCGGGAGCCCATTAAGGCTCATGAGCTTATCCAGGCTCGAAAGCTCGAGAGATCTACACTTACCAGTTCGGAGTTTGCTAGTTCATCAAATTCGAGGATTTATCTAAACTTGCGAGATTGTATGAATATGCAAGATTGAGAAAACGATATGCAAGAAACTAAATGTATTATAAGTCGGTCTGTCCGACTCTTTCAAACTGCCCAACTTTTTGGGGCAGCTTGCAAAATCCGCACATCCATACATCACACATTTATTTGGAGAAGGTTATTCGTACTTTTTAAGCCATACAGTATGTTCTTACGTTATAAATAGCAAATTTTTTTTTCTTTTTGAGTAAGCAAAAATATTTATAATTAGGTGCCTGAGAGACTACTATGCTGCAGGCCATCTTCATGTCTAGAGAAGCAGCCGCTCCGCCCAAGGTGGATCTATTACTGCCTTTCAAGGCATAAAATCAGGTGGGTATCATTCTAATGCCATTTTACTTATATTCTCGATTTCTATCTCTTCTGTATTTCCTTAGGTTGGCTGGAAGGGACAGGAGTAAGGAGAGGAGACGCCAGGACATGCTCAGCGCACCTCATCCGAGACCAGTCAGCTCCCACCTATGCGAGGCTTTCTGGGATGGCAGCTGTGCGTCCTCTTCAGCTGCTTTAGGGCATTGGAGAGCTCGCTTGCTCTGTGTCGTCCAGGGGAATAGTGTATGTGTGTGTTTACGTGTATAGTGAGTGATATGGGTAGGTAATGTGCTATTATTCACATAGGCCAGTTCTGTCGAGCATCGGACTCGCACTGAGCAGTTCGATCGACAGACTGGAAGTTGTGTAACGAACACAAAATGTGGTGTTACAAACTCCTCCCTACTAAACCGAAGCAAGACTACGCGGTTCGCGGTTTACTTGGGACGTGCTCACTCGGTACGCAACTAACTAACTTATATGCTAACCTAATCTATGCTAATCGCTTACTACAGTTTTACTTAAATACTTCATTTAATTGTCATTTCTTCTTGTTCTCTTGATAAACTATGAATATTTATTTGGCGCTACTAGGCATCTATAAGTACTAATGACTACTTACATTGTAGCTGTACAATTGATCAGTCATGATTAGTACGGTTGTATCTATAAAAAAGAAGCTAAAAACATTTTTATATACAACGTTATTCTTACAGACTAAATTCTTAAATTTAAATTTTTCCTCATTTAGTAAAGGACACTTCATAGTATTGTGCTTAATGTGCGACATTCTAAGGAAACAGAGTCCTATATAAAGTGTTGATACAGTAATTTGTGCATGTAGCTGGCACTTGGTTACATGCTGATTTTACTACAAGTGATTTTACCAATGAGTGGATGCTATGTGAGTTCACGTAACGAACCCACGCCCAAATATACGATTTAAATATTTTAGCGAGGTAGTTGAAATCTGTCTTTGCTATCAAACATGTCAGTCTTTTTCTTTCTTAAATAACTTACTTAGTTTATACTACTCTATTTTATGTGTGCACAATTTCTCGCGTTTACAAATTGTTATTGGTCTACGGAAGTCGTATGGGGTTGTCGTGATGGGTATGTAACCCTCTGATTTCTAATATCAACAAGTGAAAGAAACTATCGAACGGAGTACTCCTTACGGTAGGAGGAGGAGAAATAATATTTACAATAAGGGAAATTACGGGATACTGCTATGAGTTTTCGGTAATCGAGGTGGAAGCTTACGCATTCGGTAGGAATGGACTGGAATTTCCATTAGGAGGGTATTAGGCATTGACGATAGGAGGGACGGGATGGATTTCGATAGGAAATTTACGGTACCGTCGGGAGGCGGAGAGGGGTACGGAATTGGCGGTAGGGGAATGGTGCGTCCACAATAGGAGATTGGGTATCGGTAGGTGGGGAGTAGGGAAAGGGTGTTTGCAGAGCACTGGCTGATTAGCAGAGCCGTAAATACCCGATGCTACGGTCGCTGGAGTTGATACGGGCGCCGGTGCAGGGGGTAAGGTCGAGATTGTGGCTGTCATTGATCCCGATACGGCCTGAGGGGCGGGGGGGGGGGGGGGGGGAGCCGGCGGCGTGCGTGGTTGGTCCGACGACCTCCGATAGTCCGACGGTGGTGGTCCTGTGCACCGTGGGCAAGTGTTCACGTCGTACAATGCGTATATGTTTGATCTTCCTTCTTACAATTCCAGCAGGTCCCTTGCGAAGAGACGGAGGCAGTATCATCCGATCGGTATGGAGCTGGAGGCTGGATCTTTAAGTCCATCAATTTGGGAATGGTCTTCCCCCCGACGAACGAGGTCGGTGCGAGTGGTATTGGGCTGGGTCGCTCTTCCCTCACGAAATCAATCGGGCCCATCGCATATATAGGGTGTACCGACTCTACCCCGACTCGTTCTCTGAGGCTCCGCCCTCTCTCAATTAGCACTTCCCTTTCCGACTTCGTCTGGGTAGTAGCCGTCTTAGTGAAGGTAATTGAGTCCCCCGTAGTAATGCGTACTTATCCCCCGTTCGGGTTATTTACCACATTAATGATGGGGTGAGTTTTGAACTTTTTTGGTTTTGCCGGTCTACGGTAGGAGGGGTGGTTAATTATTACCATTTACGGTAGGGAAATTTGTGGCATATGCGGTAGAATTATTTTTGTAAACCGTAGGGGGATTAACGTTATTTCCGGTAAGGTAATAGCGGTACTGGCAAAAGGAGGGTATTTGGTATGGACAAGATGAGGGTATGCGATAATGGAAGGGGTAAGCGATATCGGTATTTTACATACCTCTAACGTATGCGTCAATGTTCGGAAAAATTACGATAACTGATTGCCGTGATGCTGCTAGTAGTTTCGATGCGGGGTCTACTAATGCGGCTGAGACAATAATTTGCGAGTTATCGGTTGCAAGACGAGATTTTGCGAAGTTTGTAGCGACATCTTCGAATCTTTAAAAGAATGGCGAATCTTACAAAAAGAACACGTATTAACGTCCGCGTCTTTCTTCCCACAACGATAACAAAATCGCTTATTATGTGGTTCTTTGCAATCACGATAACAATGTCCCGAACATTTACAATTCCAACATACTTGGTCGCGGGCTCTGATTTCCGCGACGACTCTGCAGAGCTTTCACGATCGCTTGTCTTCGAATTTCTCCGTTTAGCGGTGTTGTTTTTAGGCTTCGAAGGCGGTAAACGTTGAACCGACACCCGCTCAGGCTTCCGAGGCGAAGGCTGAGTTCCCGACAGTGTACTCATGTTTACCGGTACCGCAATGGTCTTTCTTACCGGGGAGTGTCCTATCTTTTTATTTCGAGGTGGGTTGCAGTTAGGACAGTTGGGAATTATGATTCCTAGGTGGCCACATTTGTAGCATAAAATTCCAGATTTATTAGGGCAGAACTTTTCCTGGTGTCCGGTAAGGTGACAGGCCCAGCAAGCATATAAAGATTTGCTATACGCTGGTTTGCCTATATACGATGAGTTCGACGAATTCGAAATATTCTTACGATTTTGGTAAGAAATTAATTTTTCTGCTGGTGATTTCCAGGAAAAGGATTTGACTTCCCGAGTTTTCCAAGTTCTATTCGATTGACTCCATGTCAATCGATCTAACATTCGCGGTTCATTCGGGATTTTACGAGTTCTGTTCGACGATTTACGATTGGAGGTTTCGAGTGATTCATTCGTCAATAAATGAACAATACGATGATTTTTCGGTCTACGAACCCGCTGTGCCGAAAGTGAACAGTTGGTTGTGTTGCTATTTCGATTTTCGTATCTTTCAGCTAATTTCAATTCTACTATGTTCGAGTTTTTATTATTCGAAGACCGATATGATTGTTCTGACGATGAACAATCCGACCTGCGGGCACGATTCAAAGTTTTCGATAAATTTTTCAAACGGTTAGTCCGATTCGAGTTACGATCACTCCTTATAGGTTCTTTCGAACGATTTGTTGCAGATTTACTCGCGGTAGCTACGATTGGGAAATTTTCCGTAACTTCGTCTGCGATTCCGTAACCTGAGGGTGTAGAAAGGTGATTCGACTGAGATTCGTTTAACGCAGTTGTATTTTGAGCTTCGAAGTTGTTCACAGCCGATGAACAATGCTCTACTGCAGTTTCCTCCGAAGTGAGAACCGACGATTTCTCTTCACTCTTTCCTAATGAATTCGAATTTTCGGGGGTAAATACCGATACAATTGTTGCCGCTAATTCTACAGAAGTATCAACTGCAAAAGTCGCGCGAGATACCGACAAATTTTCATTCTCCATCTTATCAACTGTGTTAAGAGATACCGTTAGATCCGGCGGAGGTGGTTCGATGACTACCGACGACAATGGTCCTTGTAAGGGATACGATTCGAGACGTTTTTGCAATTCGATGGGGTTCTGGTGTCCGGTCATTTGCGATATGGGGGAATAATACTGGTATGGGTGGAGATTAAGAAATGGTATAGCGGTGGTGTAGGTATTTGATGCGATACTGTATGTTGGAATTTCGGGTATTGTGTTGTATTGTGGCGTATAATAGTTATATTGTTGTGGGCAAGGAGGGGCTTGTATGTTAGGGTTTTGTGTATGAAGATTTTGTGTAGTAGTGTAGGATTGTATTGATATAGGGTGTGTGGGTTGTGCGATAGGGGCGTGTTGTACTTGTAAAGGTTGTGAGGTTTGTTCGGTAGGGTAAGTTGGTGTTTGGGAAAGTTGCGAAATTTGTACTGTAGGGTAGGTTGGTATTTGTGGGGTAAGTGTAGGTTGTGGGGCGAAACCTCTATACGGTTCCATTAGGTGGATCGGTATTTGCGAGACATTATTAGATTGTACAGCAGGATTTTGTTCAACTGACTCTCCGATATGATTTTCAATTGCTTTAATCTCTCAACTCGTATCAACAACGTAATTTTGAGCTTTTGTCGAGATTTTAACTAATCGATTAAGTATCTCGTCGTAAGTCCCCTCTGTACTAATCTGAAAATATTTCGCGCTATTTGAAAGAGTATTTATATCATATATTGCGAATACAGATCGTACAATCTCTTGTTCGTTCGCGACATTGGACAAATATCCTTGCATCGAGTTAGAATTAATATATAAACAAGGTTTTTCTTTACATGCGATTTGATCATCATTGCACGGAACCCATGGCACAACATCAGATCCAAAAATCAATTTAAGCTGATATCTAACTACTCGATCCAGTATCTCGTTTTTATTTCCTAATGTACTAATTTTGCTTATATTGGCATGATGCAATATATAATCTAATCCACGAGTTGAGTAAAGGAGTTCGAGATCTGATTTTCTCGCAACTATCGTTTCCTCGACAAGTTTTAATTGGTCAGCCATCGACATTTTAAGGTAAAGGGACGTTACGTTTCTGTAATTCGAAGTTAGCATGACTGAGTTTAGCTCACTTTTGCTTGCTCACTAGAAAGTGCGATTTGTTATTACGAAAGGTATATAAGAGAAAAAGAAACAATAGAATATTAAAAAAACTTAATTTATATCAAGAAAAAAAGAAAATGAAAAACAATGAAGTTCCCGAAAAAAAATCACAGATGAAGTATTGCATAGAGTATAAAAAAGATGAATAAGCGAAAGCAAGCAACAATAGGAAAAATAAATTTTTAATATTCAGTGTTTAAAGCAAACAAAGTTGAAGCGAAATATTACGATTGTCTAAGCGTAAGCGGGTATGAGGTATGCAAGCAGGAATATATTGGGTAAAAAGGTAGACGGTGGGTTCCGATCAAATATGATATTGGGTGAAGGGGTTCGAAAAACTAATACTAAGAAGAAAATTCGAGTTGTTTTCCTAAAAAAAATTTCTTTTACGGGGAAAAATAAAATTTTTACTTTCTTTTGATTTCGATATAAATAAAAAACAATAAATATTACTAGGAGTATTTCTTTAAATAGACAAATGTATATCCGGACGAACTTTATTAATTTAAGATATTTAACAACAAACACGATGATAATCTTTTTGTTCGTACAAATTCTCAGATTACTATTAATTAAGAAAACTGGGAAATTTTGTTAAGTGGGATTGAAGATGCGAACAAAGAAAAAAAATAATATAATTAACAAGCAAAAGCAAGATCACTAAACGGAAATTCCATACAAGTATTTCTGCGTGCATGCGATAGGGATACACAAGGTAAAACTCAACTACTGGCAATTTGTAGTCGGGTGAGGATCGATAGAGTTATGGTATTGTTTAAGTTCGATATGGGCTGAGGGATGTGTTCGAAAGGTGGAATATTAGTAATTCAAAATAATATGGTACATTTATTTTAAAAAGTAAAAGAAAACGAACAAAATTTATAGAAGGGGAACAAACTATTCACTTATTTTTGATAAATCCACTTTGCAACGATTAAATCACTATAGTGATTATAGGATTCATGGGGAGTAGGTGTAAAATGTTATTGATCGGAAGGTGGGACTTTATAGTAGCGATTGGCGGAGAAAATAAATAATATATATTACGAAATTGTGCATAAAATACATAAAATAGGGTAAATGTGCTTAAAATATAAAATTATGAACATATAATAGTAATAAAAATGTTGCCTTTTATTTTCGAGTGAGTGAGGTTTCTAAACTTATGCTTTTATTCCAGTTCCAGAAAAATTTTCATAAAGTCGTGGCAATTTACGAATATACTATTATTATACGAATATACTAATATTATGTGAATATACTATTATTATATGAATATACTATTATTATACGAATATACTAGTATTATGTGAATATACTATTATTATGTGAATATACTATTATTATGTGAATATACTATTATTATAGTAATGATGATTAATATTAATTTATTAATTTTATGTTGTGAATATTCTGATTTAAAATAAAAATAAAAATAAAAGTATCTATTCAACGTCTATTTAATTGAAAATAATTTCCACTGCGTGTGTTTATAAGAAAAATGTATTTAAATCTGAATATAATTGCTCCAGTTATGTACCATTGCTAATCACATTTACTAATTTCTGTAAATATTTTTAATCAAAACAAAATTTTATTTGTTATACTATTATTTAAAATCGTTAAACAAATGGAATAACAATTAAGTCAAAAAGATTTTAATTAAACTGATTTTAAAACAAATGTTGAAGTAGATTGTAGAGTCTATACTGTATCTAATGAACACGTGTTGCCAAAAATTATTTTTCAACTACCTTTAAAATTATCGTTTTGATATTACACAGAAATTTTCGAAATTGTTGATAGTTATCACGAATTTTATTTAAATAATTTTTACAATTAATACTCGAAAAAAAAAATGTTGTTGAAACTTCACCACGCACTTACTGACTGTTTATTACACTAAATTTGTATTTATACAATCCTAATTATTTAGAACATACGTATAAATTTCGGGATATATTTTATTGTGTTTATGCCAATGTGCAAAATGCAATATAATCAGCATAAATTATTCATGCCAAGTAATGCTAGCGTGGCCTACCGCCTGATGCCAACGAAAAAAAATGGCTTCCTGCGAGACTATCTCGCGGCGGACATGCAAAAATGGCCAGCTAGAAGCCGTCGCGGCGTTGTCGAGCGTCTCGTCGCGGCCGCGTGTATATCACTCGCGAAAATTCCAACTATATATTACAGGTGCCACTTTATGTTTAAATTCACCTGCACTGTCGTATTCTACGAATTATTAATCACGAATTGATGTTATTTAAATTTAAATTTAATTTAGTAATTTAATGTTAATTTTTAATTTTAATTCAAATTTCACCGGAATTTTTGTCGGCCTCACATTGCTGCGTCAATTTTATAACACGTTGGGTGCCAATTTTATATATATATATATATATATATATATATATGGATATGCACTAAGCACAATAATAGTCTGTGCAACTTACTCTTTTATTCGAATCTGGTGTGGTCTCCTTCGACGATACAAGTTGGTCGGCAGACATGGTAAACGGTTTATATATATATATATATATATATATATATATATATATATATATATATATATATATATATATATATATATATATATACACACACACGCATATATAGCTATATTCGCGAGCGGAACGAGCGGTTTGGTATTCGCACGGAGGTGATACACGGAAATGAAGCGTCTGTGTACGTGGCTCAGTACGAAGTGGACTCGTTGTTCCTTCGTCCCGCGAAGCTACACTCGGGTTTCGGTAGTGCGGACCGAGCCCGCCTGAGGGCGCAGCGCATGCTTTGGCGAGGAAGAAAGAGAAGTGAGAAGGAGGAAAGGGGAGCGTCTGCTCGTGGTGACGTCATGCTGTGTGGCATGCAGTCGACGGCTTGCAGACGGTGTTGGAGAGGACGAGGAAGGACGAGTGGCCAGGACGAGGAAGTGCGACGAGGGATGCAGCAGGAGGGATATCTGGGCAAGGGTGCCGATGAAGGGGCACGAAGGCGAGAGCTGCAAGGCCCAGGACGGCGTACTTGCAGCAGGAGCAGTTGGCACGGTTAACCTCAAAGAGGTTATGTTTACATACAGCTTCCTACTGCATTCATCCACTGCCGCTATTATCAGGTGAGATTAGTGTTTAGTTTATCACTGTAATCTCCCCTTACTAATGCTATATTGTTTCTAGGTGTCGGGCGAGTGCTTCGGAGGCTGTTGCTGCTGCTCTTATGGGGGAGTAGGCTACGAGTTGAGTTACGTTGCGGTACCTGATAGACTACCCTGACTCTGCAAACCCTTCAAACCAGGTAAGAGAGTTCCAATTTGATGTGCATGTCTGCTGTAGACTAACTCATCTTTATGTTTTCTAGGGAGTATGCTGCAGACCTCCTTCATGTCTAGAGAAGCAGCCGCTCCGCCCGAGGTGGATCTATTCATGCCTTTCAAGGCATACAATCAGGTGGGTATCATTCTAATACCATTTTACTTATATTCTCGATTTCTAATCTCTTTTGTGTTTCCTTAGGTTGGTTCGAAGGGACAGGAGTAAGGAGAGGAGACGCCAGGACATGCTCAGCGCACCCCAACCGAGACCAGCCAGCTCCCACCTATGCGAGGCTTTCTGGGATGGCAGCTGTGCGTCCTCTTCAGCTGCTTCAGGGCATTGTAGAGCTCGCTTGCTCTGTGTCCAGGAGAATAGTGTATGTGTGTGTGTGTACGTGTATAGCGAGTGAGATGGGTAAGTAGTGTACTATCGTTCACATAATGTGGTGTTACTATATATATATATATATATATATATATATATATATATATATATATATATATATATATATATATATATATATATATATATACTTGTTATATATATATATATACTTGTTATATATACAAGTTTCCCTAGCTATACTCGTCTACTTTCTACCGACGTGTAAAATTTACAGCGAACCTAACTCCCGAGTTAAATCAGCGACTTTTAATCGCGTTTATCACACGTTGTTGAGGAAGGTCAGGGCTAATCAGAGCCCTCATCTCAACAGCCGGCCTTGAACCATTGGCCTTTTGACTCTATGATGCGTGCGACGTATTGTTCTCTGCGCCCATATGTATATATGTATATATCCAGAGCCGTGGAAGGGGAAAGCCAGCAGCTTGTCTTTACTGCCAGACTTGGTATACACGGCGTTACACGTACACAGGTATATCTATATACCTATAATGACATATACAATGATACACCGGCTCGCATGTATTATCTCTCCGTCGATATTTATACATTTAAATCCTACGCATACAGGCGGCGCAGAGAACAATACGTCGCACGCATCATAGAGTCAAAAGGCCAATGGTTCAAGGCCGGCTGTTGAGATGAGGGCTCTGATTAGCCCTGACCTTCCTCAACAACGTGTGATAAACGCGATTAAAAGTCGCTGATTTAGCTCGGGAGTTAGGTTCGCTGTAAATTTTACACGTCGGTAGAAAGTAGACGAGTATAGCTAGGGAAACTTGTATATATAGAGTAGGAGAATTGAAATAAATCGTAGCTTCAATCTCACATAAATGAGCGTGTCATTATTCATAGAATTCCTAATTTTCCCCTTTGAATATTTCGCGTTTACAGCACGTTATTTCGCCGTGGGTTGCGCCTTTACAAAGGTGTTACGTCGACCGGAACCTCCTCGGAGAAGGTACTTATCAACGGCCGTGGCAGAAGTGGGCATAAGCTGGCGACCCTTCATTAAATTTGCTTATGCTCTTAGAAAGATCGTAATATTAATATTGATAATAATTAGAACATCGTTATAGACTAACATTAGATAAACTACAATAAAATATGTTTGCGAATTTTTTTTTTATATTCTCTTGACCTTTCTCAGGCACTCGCCCTATATCCATACAGAGGCTTTATATGTAATATGGAGCCTCTGTATGCCATATACTCCATATTTACCTAAAAATGCCTATAGTGAGCGAATGCCTTATGGGTTTGATAAAAAATTTGTTTTCCGTATAACTTGATATGTTACTTTTTACATCACTCAAAATAAATTTTTGTCTAAGTTATCAACCCCAAAACCCCCCTCTACCTAATTTTCTGTTTGTATCACCTTTAAATTGAAATCCCATAAAATTCGCTAGCGACAGAAATGGCCGGTTCTCCCAATATATCGCACCATATAATAGATCCAACTGGTCTGAATTTTGTTTAAAAATTCCAATTTATACTCCCTCACTCTCTCTAGCCTTATATCGTAGGAGTTTAACTTGACTGAATAAAAATTCAAACACTGACCTTAGATAAAACACGATAAAATTCGATAAATAATGAAATAACCGTTTCTCCCAGCATATCACACCGTAGTATCAATCGAAATGCTCTAAAAAATGTCTACTAATTCGTTTATATATTCCCTACGCTCTAAATAAGCCTCGTACCTTAATAATTTATTTCGATTGAATGAAAATTCAAACACTAACCGTAAATATGTAACATGGCATTCTTGTTGGAAATCCAGAAACCACTACATTTGTGATGCTTACCATTGTCTCGACACTTTACCAAAATTTCTCAATTAATGGGCGCCAGGTAAAGCGCGGCTAACTCGGCACGAGCCCCCTCCCAGAGGAAGTTCCGTGAAGAGGAAAAATCAGGAATTTATATCTTTATAATAATTACCCATAAATTTCACTTTAAATATATATAACTTTATCTCTCCTCGTCGGGTAACATTAACGGTCGCCAGTTACAATATCGCTTAAATCTACGTTGTCGCTATACACAAAAAATGGCTACGCTAGCCGTATCACGCGTCCCTCGCGACGATCAAACTCACCACGTCTCCCGTCTTCCCGAGTCGCGGAAATTTCCCCACACTAATGCGTAACTTTACTACTGGTCCGACCGCACTGATTTTATATATCGGTGTCACACCACCACGGCTTTAATTTTCTATGTGCCCCGAGCACATGGCGGCGAAGTACAACAATGATATAATTCGCTTGCAAGTGGCGAGGGAAGCTCGGCAATTACAGCCCACTCACCGTGGTTAATCGGGCGCGTCCGCGATGTTCGTCCTCGCAGGTCACAGGTCGCCAGTTAAAACTCTCCAATCTATCGCTCGCCGGGATTTTCTACTCTGCAGGTCTCCCCACGCGGTCTCACTTCTCGGACGGCAATCACAAATTTTCGCTCAACTATCTCCCTTGAAGGCCGGGCAGTCAATGCTCAAAACCGGAGAGGGCGGAAATCTCTTCCAAAATTTTGGCTTTTCTTCTCGCGCAACTTCAGCTCAAACTCCTGTTGCTTCCGCCCTTTCCTTTACGGTGATTGGCCTTGATTTTCCCTAGATGCAAAAATCAAGGCCAAGTCCGCGGTGATTTGAGTCGCTACTCCTCATTGGCTCGCCTCGCTAATACCGCCCTGCTTACGCAGCGCGGGCAATTATGAATTGCTAGATATACACGCGCGGGCAACCCGGCGTGTATATCTATATCGGGCGCTTTCGGTTTTAACGCCGCCGGACCAACACAGTTGGCAGCGGCGACGTGCGCGCGTCGGCCTACGCTAGGAGAGGCCGGCAGCTTCATGCGGCTCGCGGCGCGGCGGCTGCTAGCTCTCCCCTCTACCGACAGCCGAGTCGGTATATCTCTCTCTCTCTCTCTCTTGGCTACAGCCGAGATGGTGTGCCTCGAGGAAGCCGCCGCTGCCGCTGTGAATCCTCTCTCCTCCCGCGTCTGCGTGCATCGGGAGAGAGGGCGGCCGCGCGCGCGTGTGTGTATGTGTGTGCGCGGGCAGCGGCTCATCATCCTCGAGAGGCGAGGAAGAAAGAGCAATCGAGAGAGAGAGAGAGTCGCGCGTACAGTGTGCAGTGATGTTGGTGCTGTGCCTGTGTGTGTATACTCGTCGCCGTTGCTCGCTCCGAGCAGTCGTCGCTGCGGCGATCAGCTGGTGCCGCTGGTATGGGTGTGTGCGTGTATGTGCCGGTCTGCGGCCTTCCTCGGTCGCGACTCCTTATCCTCATTCCCTCAACAAATAATAACAAAACCCCATTAATAACAATACTAATTAAATTTGAGAAATGCTCGGCTCTGGTGACGGGCGACTGGGTCGCGATTGACTGCCCGTATTTAATATTATTGGGACGTGAAATACACGTCACAAACTCTCCCCCCCTAAACGGGACACACCGCCAGGAGTGGACTGGTTATTCCAATAATCAAACGAGACTCTAATTGGGCCATTGTATCCCATCAACGCGATTCCCGAACAACCCTCGGCACCAGAGCTTTTGCAAAAAAAAACAATATATATATACATCTATACACTTAAACTAATCAAGCTGAAAACAACAAAAAAACTGTATTAAAACCTCCACCTTACTACTCCCAATCCGACCACAGAGCAACCGCGCTCATAGATCGCGCGACCCTAGGGGAAATCATAAAAATAAAAAAAAATCCAAATAAATAAATAACAAGCCTTTTAACAACTTACTGGGCATGGGTATGCCTCCGTCACTCCAGGTTTCGGTCGCTAGTAGTTCTCAGGTTATGCCCTTTTTGGTCGCCGATGCGTAGGGTCTCGGATGGTCGCTATTATCATGGTGGTCGCTAGATCGTCAGGTTGCCCTCCTTCTATGGGTCGCTTCTATGGCTCTTCTCGAGGCGATGGGCCTCCAAGGTGGCTCGTAGCAGGGCAGCTCGATCGTGTGGCGGAATATGCCCCTTCTGCCAACAATTGTTGCAAGCCCCCTCAGGAGGGTCAAGCGTCGGGTCAGAGGGTATGGGGATTAGTCCGTGGCTAAACATAATGCCCGTGAGCTTCACCCGGCGGGTCTCCACCGGCTCGACGGACACCTGCCGCCGACTGCTGAGAAGCGCCGGTCCCGGGGGTGGTGACTGCGCGCGCATGGCTGCCACCCTCTCCGCCACCGGCGACTCGTAATCATCTAACTGGAGCTGCCGGCGCGGGTTATACCGATGCCTCCGAGCTGAGATAGGGGGAGGGTAGGGAACTTCCCTCAACCCGGCAACCTCTCCACTCACGGTCAATTCCTCGTCCAGGTCCCAGGCCAATGAGGTCCTTGACGGCCCTGTTTCCAGGGGAATCGATGGAGGAGTCGGGTGCGTCGGGGGTATGTCGGGTTCCGGACAAGGTTCCCTCGATTCCTCCCCTTCTGGAATCTCTCGTTGACTAGCGGCACTATGATGTTCTTCTGGAGGTGGCTCCTCCGTTTGCTCCACCTCTTGGGCCAGACGACGAGATATCGCTCCCGTAGCCCGAGCAGCCATCAGGCGCGCTGCCAAACTCCTCACGGATGGAGGAGGGTGTTCAACTTCCACTTGCTGAGGGACGGGTTGGAGTCGGCGGTTCCTCATCCGCTCCCGGATGGCTTTCTCTTCCTCCTGCTCATCCGCCCAGGTGACTCGTCTCGGGTCGCTCGGGGCGATCGACGCCATCTGGTCTCTCGATGGTTCTGCTCCGGTGGGGTCGCTGATCCGGGTCGCTACGAACGACATACCCCGTGGCTCGGAGTGAGGGGCGAACCCGTGTACCGCCATTCCTTTCCCAGCTTCCTGGACCCTCCAATCCTCTCCGGGTTGCTGGGTATCGTCGTGTCCCGATGGAGTGTGGGTTCCAACCTCGATGTCCGCGGGGCCCATGGGTTCCACTCCAGCAGGATATGAGGGGTATTCAAACTCGGGATAAGGGTGGTGGTCTCCTCGGCTCGTTCGGCCTCTGCGTACTCCCCTAGCTCTGAACATTATGGTCGCTGGTTCTCTTCTTTAATCTGTGAACATAACGACAAAAAAATAATATAACAACTTCGAGGTCGCTTGTAAAGAGGAGGTCGCTACTACGGGGCTCTCCCCCTTGGGGGAATATATCTTTTCAATTCGCTCACGTGCACCTCGGGTATTCTTTTATCCTCACCCATATTTAGCACGTATACCAGCGGAGACTTAACTTCTTTGATGGCAAACGGGCCGTCAAACCGGCCAGCTAACTTAGCCGAAAAACGCTTGTCTTTGTTTGACAAGTGGTGGTTTGCCCTCATTACTAAGTCTCCTACCTGGAATGTCGCCTCCTTCCTGCCACGATTGTAGTATTTGGCTTGTCGCTCCTTTGCAGAATCGATATGCCTGATTACTAGGTCGCGTAGGGCATCCAGTCTTCTTACTCTCTCTAACCAATCTTCAGGGTCGCTACTAATAATTGGTCGCTTTGGCTCTACTTCTCTTCGTAAACTCTTCACCGGCCTTGGGTGTCGTCCATAATTCAAGAAGGCTGGTGATACCTTGGTGGTCGCTTGCATGGCAGTGTTGACTGCATGCCTAAACTCATGAAGATGGGCATCCCAATTCCGATGGTCTTGTTTTACGAAGGTCGCTATCATGGTCTTTAGGGTTCGATTGCTTCTCTCCACTGGATTGGCTTGCGGATGGTACGGTGGCGTGGTCACATGGGTCACTCCATACTCCTTCAGCGTGGCGGTCAGGTGCTTATTGATAAACTCTTTCCCGTTATCTGTGAGTACGTAGTTCGGCGTCTCCCACCGAAACAAGATGAGCTCCTCTAGGGCGCGAGCCACCGACTTGCCATCCGCCTTCCTCAGCGGCTTCAGCTCGATCCACCGCGGGAAGAGATCTTGGAATACCACCAAGTATTTGAATTGGCTCTTACTTGGTGGAAATTCCATAAGATCTGCTGCCACTACGGCCCATGGTCGCTCTACAATTCTTTTTCCTAGTAGCCCTAGGGGTCCCGTCTGAGAGGACTTGTGCTTCTGGCATTCGAGACAAGCCTGGACGAAGTGGCGCACGTCATAGTACATGCCTTGCCAGTAGTACTCGCGGGCCACTCGGTCATAGGTCTTCTCAAGTCCCAGGTGTCCCGCGGAGGTGATGGAGTGGCTCTCCGTCATCACTCTCTCACGGTACTCTACTGGGACGACCAGTCTCCATCCTTCTTCTCGAGATGTCACTGGCTCTAATAGGGGGTCGCTACGAAATTTGTACAACATGCCATCTTCAATTCGCCAGTCTGGGAATCGGTGTGGGTGTCTTTGTACTGCTTCCATCCTCGTTACGTATCGCTCGTCCTGTATCTCTTCAAATCCAGCTATTTCCCCTCCATCTTCATACATCCTGGACAACGCATCAGGCACTTTCAGCAGAGTGCCCTTCCGATGGATTACTTCGAAGTCCCACTGCTGCATTTCAAGTGCCCAACGGGCTAGTCGTCCAGTAGGGTCCTTCAGATTACGAAGCCATTGGAGGGCGCTATGGTCGGTGATGGCCTTGAATTCGTACCCTTCAAGGTATGGTCGCAGCTTCTTAATGGCCCATAATAACGCCAAGCATTCTCTTTCGGACGTGGTATAATTTCGTTCAGCCGCCGTGAGTACTCTACTCACATATACGATGGGGTGCTCTCCATCATCCCCTTCCTGTGTCAAAACCGCCCCAATCGCCACTCCGCTTGCATCACTCTGGACCGTGAAGGTTTTGCCAAAATCTGGTCTTGCCAGGACCGGAGCCACCGTTAGCGCCTTCTTTAGACCTTCAAAGGCCTCTTGTTGGTCGCTATCCCATTTCCACTCTTGCCCCTTTCTTAGTAACTTCACTAACGGAATTTTCATCTCTGAGTCGTTCTCAATGAATCGCGAGTACCATCCTACCATACCCAGAAATCGTCTCAGCTGCTTAACGGTCTTCGGCGCTGGATATTCTGTCACTGGCGATACCTTTTCTGGATCTGGTCGCAATCCATATTTATCAAGCATGAAGCCTAAGTACGTCACTCTCGAGCAGCAGAATTCGCACTTTTTCCGATTTACTACCAATCCTGCTTCGACCAGCTTCTTGAGAACCAGCTCCAACCATTGGAGATGTTCCTCAAAGGTCTCGGTCGCTATAATGATGTCGTCCAAGTATCCAAACACATATGGTTCATACTGGACGCCAAACAAAGCATCGATCAGGCGTTGGAAGGTCATGGGCGCATTCGTTAGTCCGAAGGGCATTTTTACAAATTGCCAGAGCCCTGACCCCGGCACTGCAAATGCTGTAAATTTCTTGCTGCTTTGCTCCATCGGTACTTGAAAATAGGCTTGCTTGAGGTCAATTTTGGTCAAATATTTGGCTTTACGCAATTTGTCCAATATGGAATCCATGCTCCTGATAGGATATGCATCCTTCCGGGTCACTTTGTTGAGGTCGCGATAATCTATACAAAATCTATAGCTCCCGTCTGGCTTCTTGATGATTACCGGGGCGCTACTCCATTCACTTGCCGATCGCTCTATTACTCCACTCCTAAACATCTTCTCTATCTCTTCGTGTACTACTTGCAGAAGTTTGGGTGACATTCTCCTTGGCCGATGTTTGATGGCGGCTGCGGAGAGTACATCTATGTGATGTTCGGTCAGTGTGGTCGTTCCTAAATTTTCCGATGGCGGAGGTAATATCTTGGTCACTAGGTCTTCTATGGCTTTCCGCTGCTCGTCGTCTGCCTCGGTAATTCCGGCGCATTCGTCGTATGCTGGGGTCGCTTCGATTTCCTCGTCGTCCCAAGATTGCTTCCACGGGCCCTCGTTAGTCCTCCACATCCGTCTGCCGTATCTTACATCAACGTCCCATGGGTTGGTAAAGTCCTGTCCAAGTAAAATGTCGTGGTCGCAAGGATCTACGGCTCTTACCGTCAGCTTCCTGGACCTGCCATCCAATTCCATGTTGATGTCCAGATACCCCAATACTTTCTTTGTTCCACCTAACACACTTCTTATAACAGAGTTCGCTGGTCGCAATCGGTCCTTGAACTTAGCCGCTATCTCTGGTCCTACTAGGGAGACCGTGGCTCCTCCATCAATTAGGGCTCTGTACGGTCTACCACCTAGTATTACCTTCGTGAAGATGCGGTTCTCTGCGCTCATACCTGCGACTTCGACTTCGCCTGGTTCCGGAACCTCAAGTTGGTCGGCCTCCGGCGTACGTAGTACGCTGCTCTCCCCCCCTAGACTAGATGTGGGCACCCCAACATCTAGGTCTGTAACAAAGGTGGAGGGGCCCTCCAACGAGGGAGTGGACACCTGTGACCCTTCCAGAAGGTCGACCGCCTCTCGTACGAGGGCTAGGTGCTCGAAATCCTTCTGCTCGTCAGCTGTTGGATTGAGCGCCGTTACGTCGGACCCTTCGAGGATCGGTAAGGTTGTCACTCTTTCGGTCACCCTGTTGCTCTCACGACTCTCTCTATTCTCTACTTTTTTTTTCTCTTCTCGAATTTTGTTGCTCTCACTACTCTCTCTACTCTCTACTTTTTCTCTCTCTTCTCGAATTTTGTTGCTCTCACTACTCTCTCTACTCTCTACTATTTCTCTCTCTTCTCGAATTTTGTTGCTCTCTCTACTCTTTCTACTCTCTGCTTTTTCTCTCTCTTCTCGAATTTTGTTGCTCTCACTACTCTCTTTAATTAATGGTTTTGTGGTCGCTATTGGTGAGGTACTATTTAATCCTCCGCCGTTTGAAGTATTGCTCCATACTGGGTTGGTCTCCCCATCTGACAATGTGGAATTAATACTTTTATCTGCCTCGACTCTCATCGATCCACTTCTCTCTTGGTCGCTGCTAATTTTCGCGTTCTCTGGGGTCGCTATTCTCTTCTCCTGTATGGTCGGTTGGGCGCTATGCTTGCTTCCCTTTATTGTTGCCAGTTGCGTCCCGTTTGCGGTTGCTGAGGAGGTGTGGGACTCTTCTGCCTCCCCTGCATCCCGTTTCCCATGGCCTGATTATTTGGAGAAGACTGCCATGCCGGCTGTCTATTGGGACATTCGCTTGCATAGTGTCCCATAGCCCTACACAAGTAGCATGTCCTTTGTGGACATTCTCTTGCTCGGTGCCCTACCGTCTGGCATGTATAGCCTGCACCATATCCTGGTATATTTTGGGCAGAAGGCCCATTTTGGTCTCTATTTCCTCTCATATTATAGGTGCCTTGGCCGGTGAATCCTTGGGCTTGACCACCTCTACCCTGAAACGAGTTAACATTCTGGGGAGGAGACCATTGCCAAGCGGGCACAAAACTCGGTCGCAGTTGATTCAGCGGTGTGCTGTGCGTCATCGTTGCGGTCGCGTTGTGTGAGGCTGGCTGTACTGGGGTCGCTTGTACGTTGGCCTCAGGCCTTTGATTCTCCTTGGCAGCGGCTACCGCATTTATTTGTTTTTGTTTTTTCTTCGCTTTTCTATTCCAATTTCTCTTTCTCGCCGGTTTGGTTGTCGCTGATGTGCTGTCGCTAGCGTCGCTTTCTGGGTTCGTTTTCTCGTAGGCTGCCGCTACCTTACGGACTGAGGGTGTCCCAGAGTATGCTGCACCTGGTATGCTCATCTTCTCCTTTGGTGGAGGCTCTTCAAACCGGTCATCTAGTTCTTTCTCCTTTTCCCAAATTCTTCCTAGTTTCTCTATATCCTTGAGCGTCTTGATTTCTTTCCCCGCCATGAAGTGTCGATAGTCTTTCCTCAAGCCCTTGTAGGCCTGTTTTACTATTGTTTTCCTGGAAGGGGGTCGCTTAAAGTGGTCGACAATGTATTCTACGCAGGATATATAATTGGCAATCTTTTCTCCTTTTGCCATCGATCTGTTCCGTAAGTCCGTCATCGTGTCTTCTTCATCTCTGTGACCCAAATACTGCCTTCTGAATGCTTTTTTAAAGTCTTTCCATGATTTTAAGTCTGGTCGCTTGGATCGATACCATCTGCTAGCATTTTTCGAAAAGATCGATGGTAAAGCATTCAACAGCTCCCTGTCGCTCATGGCTAGGCTTGCTTTGCAATCCTGCAGCCGGTCTTTTCCTATATTTTTGTTTCATTTTCTTATCTTCATATTCCGAATCGCTAGTCGATCTCGACCGGTTCCGTTTGTGGCCTCTCCTGTGTTTTGTACTGCTTTTATTGTGGTCGCTATCTGAGACTGATGACGTTGTATTACCGTCGCTACTTGTGGTACTATTACTCGAACTCCTATGTCTACGGTTTTTCATTTTACGGCTATCTCTCTTCTTTACTAATCTTCGGTCTAGTACGCTACTTTCCGAGCTACTCGATGACAGTCGCTTTCGTTCTCCTCTTCTCTGTTTTGATGCTTCGGTTTGCTGGTCTGTTGGCCTACGAACGGTGTTCACCTTAGGCCTCCGAATCTCTGCCACTTCGTGATTTCTGGGTCGCTCTCTTCTCTCTTGAGATCCCCTCGGTGGTCTCGGAGTGTCTACGTAATCCTGTGGGTGTGCTACCGGAGGTGGGACTACTGGAGGTTGTGGCGCGTATACCGGTTCTCGGAGGAGAATTGGTCTATGTTGTGCCATTTTCAGATGTTCAAACTCCTGCAGTAGCCGTTCGTATGGTCCTGCCCCTCGTTGACTGGCATCTTCTTCTCGATTCTTATCTTCTTCTTTGTTGCTTACGTCGCTACTATCTGTTGAGTTTCCATTTCTTGGGTTACTGGTTATGGGGTCTCTATGTTTTACTTGTCCAATATATTGAATACTGTCGTTCGGGTTTATCCCCTGCAGTGGCGTTTGGCTTTGTGATGTTCCTGTCGGATTGTCACTTCTTGCTAGGGGTTGTCCCCTCTGACTAGTCCCCGGACCGGCCCCGGCGTTCGTTGCTTGTGCCCTTGCAGAAGGTCGTGTGACCGACGGCGCTGCGGTGGTTGGCATCGAAGGTAACGTTGGTTCCGAAGCCGTTGACGCTGATGTAATCAATTGTATTGGTCTCTGGATCATTGGTACCGCGGGAGTTCCCGTACTGGAATCCGGTGATGGATGATTTCCTGTATAATGGAAAAGTGGCTCTGGTAGCCTCCATTGGTAGCCGGTTGGTATCATCTTCATTAGTCCCCGAGTATATGCCAACTGTGTATGACTGCTCATCGCTAAGAGTTGCGGTGGAAACCCTGTTTGCACTCTTGGTCGTGTGTTTGCAGACACCATCTGCATCGCGAAGCTATCCGTTGGTCCCCGAGTACGAACTGGTGTCGTCGTAGTAATAGTGGTGGTCGCTTTGCTTATCGTTTCTAGCGTAACTACTGGTACATCGGTCGTTTGTTGTTGTGTTGTGACTTCTTGAATCTGCTCCGTGATTGCCTGTCCCTCTTCTTGGCTATACTCCGTTTCCGTGCTTTGCAACTCTACTTCTTTGGTCCTTCTCTTAGGCTTCCTACCTCTTTTCTTCTTCTGAGGTATTTGTTCAAAAGATTCCTCTCGCATTATGGCCGCCGATGTTGCTGGTACTTGATCCCATGGTCTTTCGTCCCATACTGTATTCCAATTTACTGCTGCCTCTGCTTCCACTGTCCTAATACTTGCCCGCAAGAGTCTGTCTCTAAGTTGGGCTGTTGTCCCAGATATGCTAAGTCCCATCTGATCTAGAATTATTATAAGTTCGCTCGGGTCCATCCCATTTATTCTACTTGATACTGCCATTCGCTGGCGTATGCGCGGATCCTTCTTTGCTGCTTGTCTTGTGTTCATTTTGTACTCTACTCGTACACTAAGGGACGAAAACAAAAGCAGCGGTTTGGTCGCTAGTTACACTCTACAGTTACTGCAGTATTCGCTATGTTGGGAGGGCCCGCCCAAGTCTTTGGAATCTTTTCAAAGACGGGGATTTAACTGGCAATACCTGGTGCACGTGAATGGAGAGGTCGCTAATAAAGGAATCAGTCTTAACTCTTTTACGGGACAATTTTCCTGCCTAACTACTGTGTCACTAATTTTCAATTTTTATAATGATTTATAATAATAATATGTATATTTATATATGTATGTTACTCTGGAGATTACCGTATGTACTTTTGCTAAAGGGACAAAAGGAGATAAACAAAGAAAATTGCTTCTTTTCTTGAGGTCTTCTTTATCGGTTCCTTTAGCTGAAAATGCCTACTCGAAATTTGTTTGCCTAGCTCTTGAGTAGCTGCTGAAATACCCTGACGCGAATCTAATAAAGTCGCTATTCAGTCTTCAGTAGTTCTTGGTCTTCTCTTCTTGTTTATATCTGGAGTAATAATCTGAGGTTTCTTCTTGGTCGCAATCAATTTTCAGTAAATAATTTCCAATACAATTAAATAAATATAAATATATGTAATAATCAATTTTTCCTTTGACACAGTAGTTATACTATAAATACAATAACTTTAGTTGTTGTATTTTTATACCCAATTTCCAGTAGTTGTTTTAAAAATTTTACTCTTAACTAATTATAAATCGTTCTTACTAATCGATTTGGGGGTAGTAGCACAGCAATAATATTTTGTGGAGGTGTTCGCAAAATGAATTTTCCCTATACGGTGGTGTGACTCCTACTCTACTACTTTAAGTCGTTGAGGAGACTTGAAAAATAGGACAGAATTCAGAAAATTACACCCAATTAATTTATCTATCACTCTAGCTCATTACTCAAATTTCACCAAATCTCCAACAAAGATTTTCTGAATTTGTCTCCTATTTTCCCCACCTTCTCTATTTATCGCTATTATATTCAGTGCGTCGCCGCAGCCTTCCGCTTACACTGGTAATTCGCTATTTTCTTTATATATCGCTACAAGCTTCCTCCAATAACCGAAAATTTTCAATACTCAAAAGAATCCTACGAAAGGTCTCAATTGAACGAAAATTTTCTTCACTACACACCCAACCTGTGAAAGCCTTCAATAGATCGCTCAGAAATTTTCGAAAAAATTTTTAAGCATCTCAAAAAAAAAACTCTCAAATCCAAAAAAAAATTTTCAACAACCCTTCAAAAAAAAAATCTTTGAAAATTCTCAAAATCTAAAAAAAAACTCTTCCTTTCTTTGGAACATTCCTCACATAAAAATTTTTTTTTTTTTTTTTCGGAAAATTCTCAAAATCAAAAAAACTTTCAAAAAATAATTTCGGAAAATTCACAAAAATATCCAAAAAAATTTTCCGGAAAATTCTCAAAATCGAAAAATTTTCAAAAAATAATTATGGGAAATTCTCAAAAATATCCAAAAATTTTTCCGGAAAATTCTCGAAATCGAAAAATTTTCAAAAAATAATTTCGGAAAATTCTCAAAAATATCCAAAAATCTTTCCGGAAAATTCTCGAAATCGAAAAATTTTCAAAAAATAATTTCGGAAAATTCTCAAAAATATCCAAAAATCTTTCCGGAAAATTCAAGTGAAAATTTTCTAAGTCCAATTTAGAACCCAATAGCTCAAGTGAAAAAAATTTTAAAGTCCCATTTATAACCCAATAGCTCAAGTGAAAAATTTTCTAAGTTCTACTTATAAATTCCTTAAACACACAAAAATTAATTTTTCCACTTTACCGAAATTTCCATACGGCACAAAAAAAAAACGTTTTAGTCGCTGCACTTTCGCTGGCTCGACACTGTGTAAAAAAAAAATTTTCTGATATTTCCCGAACTTTCTTAATTAATTTATTTTGCTATTTTTCCTGAGTCACTAAGCCCCCGTTGGTACGTCATTTGTAACATGGCATTCTTGTTGGAAATCCAGAAACCACTACATTTGTGATGCTTACCATTGTCTCGACACTTTACCAAAATTTCTCAATTAATGGGCGCCAGGTAAAGCGCGGCTAACTCGGCACGAGCCCCCTCCCAGAGGAAGTTCCGTGAAGAGGAAAAATCAGGAATTTATATCTTTATAATAATTACCCACAAATTTCACTTTAAATATATATAACTTTATTTCTCCTCGTCGGGTAACATTAACGGTCGCCAGTTACAATATCGCTTAAATCTACGTTGTCGCTATACACAAAAAATGGCTACGCTAGCCGTATCACGCGTCCCTCGCGACGATCAAACTCACCACGTCTCCCGTCTTCCCGAGTCGCGGAAATTTCCCCACACTAATGCGTAACTTTACTACTGGTCCGACCGCACTGATTTTATATATCGGTGTCACACCACCACGGCTTTAATTTTCTATGTGCCCCGAGCACATGGCGGCGAAGTACAACAATGATATAATTCGCTTGCAAGTGGCGAGGGAAGCTCGGCAATTACAGCCCACTCACCGTGGTTAATCGGGCGCGTCCGCGATGTTCGTCCTCGCAGGTCACAGGTCGCCAGTTAAAACTCTCCAATCTATCGCTCGCCGGGATTTTCTACTCTGCAGGTCTCCCCACGCGGTCTCACTTCTCGGACGGCAATCACAAATTTTCGCTCAACTATCTCCCTTGAAGGCCGGGCAGTCAATGCTCAAAACCGGAGAGGGCGGAAATCTCTTCCAAAATTTTGGCTTTTCTTCTCGCGCAACTTCAGCTCAAACTCCTGTTGCTTCCGCCCTTTCCTTTACGGTGATTGGCCTTGATTTTCCCTAGATGCAAAAATCAAGGCCAAGTCCGCGGTGATTTGAGTCGCTACTCCTCATTGGCTCGCCTCGCTAATACCGCCCTGCTTACGCAGCGCGGGCAATTATGAATTGCTAGATATACACGCGCGGGCAATTATGAATTGCTAGATATACACGCGCGGGCAACCCGGCGTGTATATCTATATCGGGCGCTTTCGGTTTTAACGCCGCCGGACCAACACAGTTGGCAGCGGCGACGTGCGCGCGTCGGCCTACGCTAGGAGAGGCCGGCAGCTTCATGCGGCTCGCGGCGCGGCGGCTGCTAGCTCTCCCCTCTACCGACAGACGAGTCGGTATATCTCTCTCTCTCTCTCTCTCTTGGCTACAGCCGAGATGGTGTGCCTCGAGGAAGCCGCCGCTGCCGCTGTGAATCCTCTCTCCTCCCGCGTCTGCGTGCATCGGGAGAGAGGGCGGCCGCGCGCGCGTGTGTGTATGTGTGTGCGCGGGCAGCGGCTCATCATCCTCGAGAGGCGAGGAAGAAAGAGCAATCGAGAGAGAGAGAGAGAGTCGCGCGTACAGTGTGCAGTGATGTTGGTGCTGTGCCTGTGTGTGTATACTCGTCGCCGTTGATCGCTCCGAGCAGTCGTCGCTGCGGCGATCAGCTGGTGCCGCTGGTATGGGTGTGTGCGTGTATGTGCCGGTCTGCGGCCTTCCTCGGTCGCGACTCCTTATCCTCATTCCCTCAACAAATAATAACAAAACCCCATTAATAACAATACTAATTAAATTTGAGAAATGCTCGGCTCTGGTGACGGGCGACTGGGTCGCGATTGACTGCCCGTATTTAATATTATTGGAACGTGAAATACACGTCACAAATAAAATACGAGAAAATTCGATAATGACGAAAATGGCCATTTCTCTCAGTATATGAAACCATAGAATAGATCCAAATGGTCTGAAAAATGTCTACGAATTCATTTTTATATTCCACTATTTCTACCAATATACCACTTGCTACAACTTTTCTAGATGAATAGAGAACAATAATACAATATTTATCAAGGGGCGCGGTAGCGCCCGCTTGCACGTATAAGTACCCACGATACGATACGAAGCCGAAGAGCGCACCGTCGCCTTTTATACGTCTAATTGTGCCTTTTTAACCTCTTCAAAATCTTTAAATATCAATATCTAAACACTGATTGACTTATGTGAAGTCTATTGACACTGTTTTAAGAGATAATAATTTAGTATATCACGTAATAAAAGTTTCTGTTAACAAAGATTCATCTAATTAAAAATATAAAGCATAATATATTTGCTCAAATTTTTTCTTTTCATTTTGTTCTCCGCATTTCCGTTTTCTCTAATCATATGTATATTTGTATATATATATATATATATATATATATATATATATATATATATATATATATGACTTCCGTTTTCTCTACTCATATGTACGAGGGTAGTTCAATAAGTCTTTAGAATAAAGTATAAAAACAATTTTTTTTGGGTAAATTTTTTTTTATTTTTCAACATAATCTCCTTGGAGCTCTATACACTTGGTCAATCGCTTTTTAAGTTTTTTTAATCCTTCAGAAAAGTACGTTTTCGGAAGTTCCTCAAAATAAGCACTTACAGGGGCAATGACGTCTTCGTTGTCCGTAAATCTCTGTCCACCGAGCCATTTTTTCAAGTTTGGAAATAAGAAAAAGTCACTGGGGGCTAAATCTGGTGAATACGGTGGTTGTTCGACCAATTCGAATTTTAGTTCTTCAATTTTAGCCATTGAAACGAAGCATGTGTGAACTCGGGCGTTGTCGTGATGAAAGAGAATTTTTTTTCTCGCCAAATGTGGTCGTTTTTTTGTTAATTTCTTCTTTCAGCTGCTCTAATAATGATGCATAATACTCACCAGTAATTGTTTTACCCTTTTCCAAGTAGTCAATAAGTATAATTCCACGTGCATCCCAAAAAACTGTAGCCATAACCTTACCAGCTGACTTTACGGTCTTTGCCTTCTTTGGAGCTGGTTCGCCTGTGGAAATCCACTGTTTGGATTGTTCCTTTGCCTCAGGAGTGTAGTGGTGTATCCATGTTTCATCCACAGTCACAAATCGACGAAAAAATTCCTCAGGATTCCGACTTATGCGCGCCAAAAGAGCCTCAGAGGCGACCACTCTATTGCGTTTATTCTCAGCTGAGAGCAAACGCGGCACCCATCTTGCCGATAGCTTTTTCATGCCTAATTTTTCATGTAGAATTGAAACAACTGCACCTATAGATATCCTTGTGGCCTCAGCTAACTCACGCACTTTTAATCTTCTATCCTTCAACAACATATCGTGGATTTTATTGATGATTTCGGGAGTAGTTGCTTCTACGGGCCTTCTTGAACGTGGTTCGTCACTTATTGATGTACGACCACGCTTAAATTCATTTACCCAGTTATAAACCATTGCTAAGGCAGGGGCAGATGTGCCATAAACTGAGTCCAATTCATTTTTTATCTCATATGGAGTTAAACCCTTTAAATGAAAATGTTTAATTACCGCTCTGAACTCGTTTTTTTCCATTTTTCTTAACAAGCAATTTTTTTTTTTTCAATTGGTTATAAAAACACGTAAACTTAGAAGATGTGGACTGTGACTGCACCATATATCTAGTCGGGAGTGGTGCTGACTGAAAACAGATGATTTGGAGCGATTCGCGCGCCATCTGTTGGTCATTCTAAAGACTTATTGAACTACCCTCGTATAATACACATATACGCAAATACAGACTATATATATATATATATATATATATATATATATATATATATATATATATATATATATATATATATATATATATATATATATATATAGTGCCTGCAGACAGTGCAGACGACAACCACAAAATCTAACCTATTATTTAAATCAAATGTTGAAGGATGAAGGATGCGTTTGTGTCATTTGTATTATTAAAATAAAACGGGTTGTTTTTGCGTGATTTGTTTTTATTACGTGATGAAATCTCTGTACGACGATTTCGAAAAATATCGTACGTCCGAAAAAGTGGCAAGACGTTCATCTGCAATAAAATTATTGCAATCCCAAGTGTAGTTGAAAAAAGCTGCTGTTTTACATTGTAAGAGAAATAAAGAAAAAGACTAACAATGAATTCTGTCGAAAGAGATGAAGAACGCACAACATTCAGGAGTACTGGACAAGGTGTTACCATCGCTTCATTGCCTTTCTGTCGGAGGCTACACCAGAAGTTGTACCGAGACCAATTCTTTGACAGAATCTAAATCATCAAGGATACACAACGTCTTCTGTTGTAGCAAAAATCGTGACAAAGTATGGATTTAAAGAGGGTCAGGAACTTGGAAAGAAAGGGCAGGGAATGTCTAGCATTGTAAGTAAAGAAGACTAGTAAAAGAAGAGGTAGAATAGAATAGTACACAAAAAGGAACAATTAAGGACGTCTTCTCTGCCTTTGAGTATGTTGTCCCCTTGAAACTCGCAAGGAATAAACAAGATGAAACGAGCATTAATGAAATCATGAAGTCATCAAGTAAAGTTGTTTTGCTCAGAAATATGGTTGGAATTTCTTTGGTGCCACGCTTATAGGTAAAGTCATTGTTAAAATGCATATACAGCAATTAGCTGTGATAATTGCATTCAACGAAGATTTATTAGATAAAACAATAATGCAATTAGTTTTTTTGTAGGTATATAGACAACGATTTCTTGGTTGTTTAATAAATTTGTTATACTTGTGGTGTGCTACTTCTTAGTAACAAGTATTTATGTACTCGTGCGTAATCATCATCGGGGATATACAAAGTCATCTGCTGATTGACCATAAGCATACAGGGCATAAGCCACTATGCACCAGAAAAATACCACACAATCATGGGGATGGAGTAATTGAATATCCGCTCTGATGTTGTCATGATGTAAATATAATACAAATCAAGTTCTCCAATCAGCAGAAGCATCTGTTAAATATTTAATACTTCAAAAGATGTACTGTTTTTTAACCCAAATTTTTGTTATTGACGAGGGTCTTTGTGAATCTTTGTACTCGTGTAAGTGCTTCTTGTGTTTACAAGATTATTTGAAAGTAACATATAATATACTCATGTTCTATCCAGATATAAAGTCAACGCTGGCTCAGAAGGGTCATTTTAATGAAATTACAGAACTACAATTAATCAAATGTTTGCAAGCTCAGGTTTATAATTACATTAAAAAGACTTTTTTCACCCAGCATTAACTTGATATCTGAATAAAACATGAGAATACTATATTGTTCTTTCGAAGGAATTTAATTTAAATTTATTTTAAGTGAATTTTCATAATCAAATAGGGCTACGTAATGGTTTAGGTAAAATTGCTAAAGATTACTTCAAGTAGTTTAAAAGAAAATGGAGTCAATGAAACTATCAAGTTACCCATACACAAACATTTATTTATTCGAAAGTAGCACATAATATACTCGTGTTCTATCCAGATATAAAGTCAACGCTGGCTCAGAAGGGTCATTTTGATGAAATTATAAAACTATAATTAATACAATGTTTGCAAGCTCATGTTTATAATTACATTGAAAAGACTCTTTTCACCCAGCGTTGACTTGATATCTGAATAAAACATGAGAATATTATAAGGTACTATCGAAGAAATTTTTTTAAAATTTATTTCAAGTGAAATTTCATAATCAAATAGGGCTACATAATGGTTTAGGTAAAATTGCAAAAGATTACTTCAAGTAGTTTAAAAGAAAATGGAGTCAATGAAACTATCGAGTTACCGATACACAAACATTTATTTATTTGAAAGTAACACATAACATACTCAAGTTCTATCCAGATATAAAGTCAACGCTGGCTCAGAAGGGTCATTTTAATGTAGTTATAAAACTATAATTAATACAATGTTTGCAAGCTCATGTTTATAATTACATTAAAAAGACTCTTTTCACCCAGCGTTGACTTGATATCTGAATAAAACATGAGAATATTATAAGGTACTATCGAAGAAATTTTTTTTAAATTTATTTTAAGTGAATTTTCATAATCAAATAGGGCTACATAATGGTTTAGGTAAAATTGCTAAAGATTACTTCAAGTAGTTTAAAAGAAAATGGAGTCAATGAAACTATCAAGTTACCCATACACAAACATTTATTTATTCGAAAGTAGCACATAATATACTCGTGTTCTATCCAGATATAAAGTCAACGCTGGCTCAGAAGGGTCATTTTGATGAAATTATAAAACTATAATTAATACAATGTTTGCAAGCTCATGTTTATAATTACATTGAAAAGACTCTTTTCACCCAGCGTTGACTTGATATCTGAATAAAACATGAGAATATTATAAGGTACTATCGAAGAAATTTTTTTTAAATTTATTTTGAGTGAATTTTCATAATCAAATTGGGCTACATAATGGTTTAGGTAAAATTGCAAAAGATTACTTCAAGTAGTGTAAAAGAAAATGGAGTCAATGAAACTATCGAGTTACCGATACACAAACATTTATTTATTTGAAAGTAACACATAACATACTCAAGTTCTATCCAGATATAAAGTCAACGCTGGCTCAGAAGGGTCATTTTAATGTAGTTATAAAACTATAATTAATACAATGTTTGCAAGCTCATGTTTATAATTACATTAAAAAGACTCTTTTCACCCAGCGTTGACTTGATATCTGAATAAAACATGAGAATATTATAAGGTACTATCGAAGAAATTTTTTTAAAATTTATTTTAAGTGAATTTTCATAATCAAATAGGGCTACATAATGGTTTAGGTAAAATTGCAAAAGATTACTTCAAGTAGTTTAAAAGAAAATGGAGTCAATGAAACTATCAAGTTACCCATACACAAACATTTATTTATTCGAAAGTAGCACATAATATACTCGTGTTCTATCCAGATATAAAGTCAACGCTGGCTCAGAAGGGTCATTTTGATGAAATTATAAAACTATAATTAATACAATGTTTGCAAGCTCATGTTTATAATTACATTGAAAAGACTCTTTTCACCCAGCGTTGACTTGATATCTGAATAAAACATGAGAATATTATAAGGTACTATCGAAGAAATTTTTTTAAAATTTATTTTAAGTGAATTTTCATAATCAAATTGGGCTACATAATGGTTTAGGTAAAATTGCAAAAGATTACTTCAAGTAGTGTAAAAGAAAATGGAGTCAATGAAACTATCGAGTTACCGATACACAAACATTTATTTATTTGAAAGTAACACATAACATACTCAAGTTCTATCCAGATATAAAGTCAACGCTGGCTCAGAAGGGTCATTTTAATGTAGTTATAAAACTATAATTAATACAATGTTTGCAAGCTCATGTTTATAATTACATTAAAAAGACTCTTTTCACCCAGCGTTGACTTGATATCTGAATAAAACATGAGAATATTATAAGGTACTATCGAAGAAATTTTTTTAAAATTTATTTTAAGTGAATTTTCATAATCAAATAGGGCTACATAATGGTTTAGGTAAAATTGCAAAAGATTACTTCAAGTAGTTTAAAAGAAAATGGAGTCAATGAAACTATCAAGTTACCCATACACAAACATTTATTTATTTGAAAGTAGCACATAATATACTCGCGTTCTATCCAGATATAAAGTCAACGCTGGCTCAGAAGGGTCATTTTGATGAAATTATAAAACTATAATTAATCAAATGTTTGCAAGCTCAGGTGTATAATTACATTAAAAAGACTCTTTTCACTCAGCATTGACTTGATATCTGAATAAAACATGAGAATATTATAAGGTTCTTTCGAAGGAATTTTTTTTAAATTTATTTTAAGTGAATTTTCATAATCAAATAAGGCTACGTAATGGTTTAGGTAAAACTGCAAAAGATTACTTCAAGTAGTTTAAAAGAAAATAGAGTCAATCAAACTTTCAAATTACCCATACACAAATATTTATTTATTTGAAAGTAACACATAATATACTCATGTTTTATCCAGATCTAAAGTCAACGCTGTCCCAGAAGGGTCATTTTAATGAAATTATAAAACTATAATGAATCAAATGTTTGCAAGCTGAGGTTTATAATTACATTAAAAAGACTCTTTTCACCCAGCGCTAACTTGATATCTGATTAAAACATGAGAATACTATAAGGTTCTTTCAAAGGAATTTAATTTAAATTTATTTTAAGTGAATTTTCATAATCAAATAGGGCTACGTAATGTTTTAGGTAAAATTGCAAAAGATTACTTCTAGTAGTTTAAAAGAAAATGGAGTCAATGAAACTTTCAAGTTACCCCTACACAAACTTTTATTTATTTGAAAGTAACACATAACTTTCTAAAAAGTAAAATATTGGCAAGTATAAGTTTCGTTATTACCCATAATATAAATTAAAAGAAATATGCTACAATTAAAATAGTAAACATAAACTAATATTCTATTTTTAAAATATTTCTATTTTTTCGAGAATAGTAAGAATAAATTTCCGTCTCTGGAAAAGTTGTGAAATCTATAAAAAATACCTTTCTAAAAAGTAAAATCTTGGCAAGTATAAGTTTCGTTATTACCCATAATATAAATTAAAAGAAATATGCTACAATTAAAATAGTAAACATAAACTAATATTCTATTTTTAAAATATTTCTATTTTTTCGAGAATAGTAAGAATAAATTTCCGTCTCTGGAAAAGTTGTGAAATCTATAAAAAATACGTTTCTAAAAAGTAAAATCTTGGCAAGTATATGTTTCATTATTACCCACAATATAAATTAAAAGAAATATATTATTACCAAAATAAGACGTTCAATTATGAATTTTATTCATAAACTCAAATTAAAATAGTAAAATTAAACTAATATTATATTTAAAAAATAATATAGTTAAAAATATTTCCATTTTTTACTAATTCTTATAATCTCAAATGAACGCTAAAGAAATTAATGAATTCGATTAATATATTGGCAAGTATTTTATTTTTATTTGTATATCAATTTTCTTTCTTTTATTAATTAGTATGAAGTATACAAACTATTTAAAAAATATTATAGTTTAAAATATTTCTATTTTTTACTAATTCAGATAATCTGAAATAAACGCTAAAGAAATTAATTAAATCGATTAATAAATTGGCAAGTATTATATTTTTATTTGTAAATCAATGTCATTTTTTTATGAATTAGTATGCAGTATAAAAATTAATAATACCTTTTAAATTTAATATTATAAGACATTAAATTTGACATAAATACATGTTCATAAGAAATAGGTCAAAAAGTCGAACCTCAAACACTGATCTATAATACTCTCGCTACCATTACACTCGCGTTATATGTAATGCTCATATAGCAATTCATGTCTATTATAGGTAAGCTAACTGATACTTTTTGAAAACAAGCCAATATAATATTACGTACAAACAGTTATACGGACATAGTTATACGTCGAAATTAAAGAGGCTGTCAATGCACTATATTGTATATTGAACTACAGTTAATCCTGGAACATTGCTCGAGTTTGGGAAAAATAACCGCGAACAGTGCCCGAGTTACCTAAGGTTCGTAGCAATTAACGAAGACAGCTAGTCAGAGCCCTAGATAAGGTATAAACTGTTTGTCCGTAATATTATATTGGCTTGTTTTCAAAAAGTATCAGTTAGCTTACCTATAATAGACATGAATTGCTATATGAGCATTACATATAACGCGAGTGTAATGGTAGCGAGAGTATTATAGATCAGTGTTTGAGGTTCGACTTTTTGACCTATTTCTTATGAACATGTATTTATGTCAAATTTAATGTCTTATAATATTAAATTTGAAAGGTATTATTAATTTTTATACTGCATACTAATTCATAAAAAATGACATTGATTTACAAATAAAAATATGATACTTGCCAATTTATTAATCGATTTAATTAATTTCTTTAGCGTTTATTTCAGATTATCTGAATTAGTAAAAAATAGAAATATTTTAAACTATAATATTTTTTAAATAGTTTGTATACTTCATACTAATTAATAAAAGAAAGAAAATTGATATACAAATAAAAATAAAATACTTGCCAATATATTAATCGAATTCATTAATTTCTTTAGCGTTCATTTGAGATTATAAGAATTAGTAAAAAATGGAAATATTTTGAACTATATTATTTTTTAAATATAATATTAGTTTAATTTTACTATTTTAATTTGAGTTTATGAATAAAATTCATAATTGAACGTCTTATTTTGGTAATAATATATTTCTTTTAATTTATATTGTGGGTAATAATGAAACATATACTTGCCAAGATTTTACTTTTTAGAAAGGTATTTTTTATAGATTTCACAACTTTTCCAGAGACGGAAATTTATTCTTACTATTCTCGAAAAAATAGAAATATTTTAAAAATAGAATATTAGTTTATGTTTACTATTTTAATTGTAGCATATTTCTTTTAATTTATATTATGGGTAATAACGAAACTTACTCACTTAATTTAAACCAGTGAAAATTCACTAATTTGTAGTGAATAATCACTTATTGAATCAGTGAAGAGTATGTCACTGCAAAATAGTGACTATTCACGTTTTGAAACAGTGAAATAGATTCACTAATTGAAACCGTGAAATAGATTCACTAATTGAAACAGTGAATATTCCCTGATAAATTAGTGAAAATCCACGGAATGAAACAGTGAATATTCGCTGATAAATCAATGAAAATCCATGGAATGAAACAGTGAAAAAGTATACTGCGAAGCAGTGAACTGTAATGCCACTATTTTAATCAGTAACGTTAAGATATCCTACTATCAGTAATTACAGGAATTCACTGTTTGTTTAATTTTTAATTGCGCACAGTTACTTTCTGGAACATCGTTGCTTCTTGTTAATATTCCAGAAAGATATTTTTTCACAATTGAAAATTAAATGGAAAACGAGGTTACGTTGTTGCAGTTTATCGAGTACACGTATGTGAGCTGTGTACTTAGTAAATGCACGCACACTCCGAACTATCTATATAATATCTCGTAGATCACTTTAATACTATTGTAGAATGCTTTGCGAAAAATGAACAAGAGCCTCCTATAATCCTCCTTGCACAAGAAACGCACGAGCAGCCATCTTTGTCCACAATTTTACGACGCGATGTGCTGGCGCGGACGAACGCGCGCGTATGCGCGCTGCACGTATAATATAGATAACCGAAAACACCGATCACCGAATTACTGCTAAATTTATTCGTTCGAGATACATACTGTCGTTCACACAGCACTCGTTTTTAAACGATATAGGTGAAACACCTCACACGAGGCCTTATGAACGAGAAAAGCAGTACACAATTTCCTGCCTCGTACGAACGACTGTCTTTCGTCGTCTAACACGAGAGTGGCGCTGCGGGCGGCAAGCATTTCACTGTTCTAACAGTGACTATTATTCACTAATTGAGCAGTGAAAACTGTGTTTCACTATAACAAACAGTGACAATCTACTGTTCTTATAGTGAATTAAGTAGTTCACTGATAAAACAGTGAAATTTCCACTGTTTCATAAGTGGAAATAATAATCACTGCATAAATTAGTGAAAATTTCACTGGTTTAAATTTAGAGAGTATACTTGCCAAGATTTTACTTTTTAGAAAGGTATTTTTTATAGATTTCACAACTTTTCCAGAGACGGAAATTTATTCTTACTATTCGCGAAAAAATAGAAATATTTTAAAAATAGAATATTAGTTTATGTTTACTATTTTAATTGTAGCATATTTCTTTTAATTTATATTGTGGGTAATAACGAAACTTATACTTGCCAAGATTTTACTTTTTAGAAAGTTATGTGTTACTTTCAAATAAATAAATGTTTGTGTATGGGTAACTTGAAAGTTTCATTGACTCCATTTTCTTTTAAACTACTTGAAGTAATCTTTTGCAATTTTACCTAAAACATTACGTAGCCCTATTTGATTATGAAAACTCAAATTAAAATAGTAAAATTAAACTAATATTATATTTAAAAAATAATATAGTTCAAAATATTTCCATTTTTAACTAATTCTTATAATCTCAAATGAACGCTAAAGAAATTAATGAATTCGATTAATATATTGGCAAGTATTTTATTTTTATTTGTATATCAATTTTCTTTCTTTTATTAATTAGTATGAAGTGTACAAACTATTTAAAAAATATTATAGTTTAAAATATTTCTATTTTTTACTAATTCAGATAATCTGAAATAAACGCTAAAGAAATTAATATTACGGACAAACAGTTTATACCTTATCTAGGGCTCTGACTAGCTGTCGTCGTTAATTGCTACGAACCTTAGGTAACTCGGGCACTGTTCGCGGTTATTTTTCCCAAACTCGAGCAATGTTCCAGGTTTAACTGTAGTTCAATATAAAATATAGTGCATTGACGGCCTCTTTAATTTCGACGTATAACTATGTCCGTATAACTGTTTGTCCGTAATATTATATTGGCTTGTTTTCAAAAAGTATCAGTTAGCTTACCTATAATAGACATGAATTGCTATATGAGCATTACATATAACGCGAGTGTAATGGTAGCGAGAGTATTATAGATCAGTGTTTGAGGTTCGACTTTTTGACCTATTTCTTATGAACATGTATTTATGTCAAATTTAATGTCTTATAATATTAAATTTGAAAAGTATTATTAATTTTTATACTTCATACTAATTCATAAAAAAATGACATTGATTTACAAATAATAATATAATACTTGCCAATTTATTGATCGATTTAATTAATTTCCTTAGCGTTTATTTCAGATTATCTGAATTAGTAAAAAATAGAAATATTTTAAACTATAATATTTTTTAAATAGTTTGTATACTTCATACTAATTAATAAAAGAAAGAAAATTGATATACAAATAAAAATAAAATACTTGCCAATATATTAATCGAATTCATTAATTTCTTTAGCGTTCATTATAGATTATAAGAATTAGTATAGAATGGAAATATTTTGAACTATATTATTTTTTAAATATAATATTAGTTTAATTTTACTATTTTAATTTGAGTTTATGAATAAAATTCATAATTGAACGTCTTATTTTGGTAATAATATATTTCTTTTAATTTATATTGTGGGTAATAATGAAACTCATACTTGCCAATATTTTACTTTTTTGAAAGGTATTTTTTAGATTTTAATATTACTGAAACCCTGATTTGGAGTCTAAACAAAGAAATTTAAATTAAAAAAAACAGACAAAGTAAACATCTTAAGAAATTTAATGAAATTTATGGTTAAGTTTATTCTTAAAAATCTGGCGATTATAGGAAAATATATAGGAAAATATAGGAAAATAGGAAAATAGGAAAATATTATAGGAAAATCACAGCATTTCGCTTTTAGCGATGTTTATATTTAATTTTTTTTTCAAAAACTATTGATCGCTTTTTCTATGGTATCACGCGGTCATTTTCGGCCAATTACAGAGGATCTTTCGCTAGATATTGGGTATAAAACCAAACATTATATTAGTGTTTATAGAAGTCCTAGGATAAAACTAATGAAATGTACTTAATAATCGTTCATAACTACACGGAAAAAAAATTGTTCCAAAAATATCGTGCCGTCATAAATGATAATATAGTCAATTTAAAAAATATTTAGTTGACCCCCATCTTTTTTTTTTATTTTTTAACCAATTTTAATGTTTTGGGGCTTATTTTGTTCTTTAAACATTTCTCTACAAAGTTAACGGAATAAATTTATAAAGTTTTATACCTTGGGGAGTCCGAATACGCTAGTCTTAACAATGTGTGTGTGTGTGTGTATGTGTGCATATGCCTGTGTGTGTATGTATCTGTGTGAGTGTGTGTGCGTGTGTATGTGTGCATATGCCTGTGTGTGTATGTATCTGTGTGAGTGTGTGTGCGTGTGTATATATGTGTGTATATGTGTGTGTGTGCGACATGTCACCATTCGTTCAATCTGTGACGTAACTTTCCTAAACTTTGCGCAGATGTTTGCTATCAATACCCGGTATGCACTTGAAACCTTCAGCAAAAATGATCTAATAAATTTTTTTTATGGCCATTTTTCAATATTTAAAAATTTTCATATTTTGGTGTTTTAATTTCATTCAATGGTGAAATGGTTATTGTGAAGCTAATTTTTTACGCAATAAAATTACTCATAAAATCCTTCATTTTATGAACGGAAACGGTCTTAGAGAATGTCTGTATGTATATGTGTGTGTGTGTGTGCGTGTGTGTATGTGTGTGTGCGTGTGTGTATTTGCGCATGTATGTATGTATATGTGTGTGTGTGTGTGAGTGTTTGTGTGTATGTGTGAGTGTGTGTATGTGTGCATGTGTGTGTGTGAGTGTGTGTATGGGCGCATGTGTGTGTTAGTATGTGACAAATCACCATTCGTTCAATTTGCGGTGTAACTTTCCCAAACTTTCCTCATATGTTGGCTATCAATACCCGATTGGCGCTTGAAAGCTTCAGCGAAAATGGTCGAATAAATTCTTTATATGGCCATTTATCAAAGTTTAAGAATTTTCAAATTTCGGTTTGTTAAATTCTTTTTAATGCAGGAATGGTTTTCAGGAAGTAAATTTGTTATGGAATAAAGTACTCATCGAATCCTTTATCTTAGGACCATAAACGAATTTATATGAGTTTTTTTTCAGTTGTTGTACTGTGTGACAAAATTTTTATTTAAACATCTATTATTCGCGAACTATACAATTAAAGTCAGTGAAATTTTTATTGAACACTTGTTTCATATACAAATATATTCCTGTAAATTTTTAGGTAATAAGATGGTTCGTTGTTTGTAAAAAAAAAAAATATAATGTAAAAAAAAAATTTTTATTTAGATAACTTGAGTAATGCTTGATGTAATACCTTAAAAATTTCAGAGAATATTTGTTATGTATCACGTAATTGGCTGAATATTTTTGAGTCGATTTGGTTGATACATTTAAGCAATACCTTCTCACCCAGAATATCACAATATCTCTAAGCTTTATCGTTATCCATTTTCTGGTAGATATTCAGTATTATTAAGTATTAAATTAGCTTGACTATTTTAGACAACACAAATCCGAAAATTGGAAAGATAATGTTATATCAAAAATATTATTTTGTGATTTTTTAAAATTGATTTAATAATATCATATTTATTTTTGCAATATTGAATTATAATTTTTATAGTATTTTAATGATGGAATTTGTAAACTGGCATATGTTAAATAAAAGCAAAATTTTTAAATGAGTGACTTTGGTCTTTGACTTTTTTAAATGGTGCATTTTTGTCTTATGCATTTTTTTTGCAATGAAAGAAAAGAACAATAATTCAAACTTTTATAGGTTTGATTTGATTTGATTGATTTTATATATTATTTGATTTGATTTTATAAATAAAAATTGATTTTAGAATCAATGACACCTCGCTGACCAAAGACATGCTGGTATATGATAATATGTTTACAGAAACACATTCATTTTTCAGTGGAGTGCAAATCACTAGATGCAAATAGTTAGGCAGAAAAATAACCTTATAAATATAGAAGTAATAAGGACTGATGACAATGACATAGTGCTTTGCATTAGTAATCAGGCGGCGCCATTTCCCAGTCACCACAACATCATAGAGGTTCAGATTGGAGTTGAAACTTCTGTACCCCCTGTAGCTAACTCGTTTAGCTATCGGGATTTCAAATCGATACAGCAAGACGACAGTGATTGGTCGCCGCTTGATGGCTCAGATACAGAAATCGACTACCAACTTGAATGCCTCAGCGTCAATCTCATGGCTGTGATTGGTGAAGTAACACCGCTCAAGGAATTCTCACCGAAAAAGAAAGCAAATGCCCCATGGGTTGAGGCTGAACTCGCGTATCTGTATAAGAAATGAGACGATGTACAAACACGATACGCACGGACGAAGGACGACGAACTAGGAGTGTCAATCTCTCGCGTCTGATGCCGAACAACGCTCAAAAATCGCGTTGGAGATTTTTATACGAAACCGTATCTTTGAAGCTCTTGACACAAAGAAATACATATGGAAAGAACCCAAGAGCTTGGAACTCCTGCCTAATTTTTCACCGGATGAGCATAATGCCTACTTTGCTGGGATATCGGTCTCCCAAAGTGAAAGTGACGAAGATCTTGACGGCGTCCTGGCCTCAGCCAGTGATGACGGCTTTGTTTTCAGAGAAATCACCTTCTCTGACGTAGTCTTGGCTGTTGTCCACTTTTCATCACAGGCCAAAGGTGAGGACGGAATCCCACAAAGTGTGGTGCAAGCCTTGGTGGTCAAGGTTCTTCCGTTAGTGGGTTACCATGTTGTGAAGACCTTTAACTCCTTCCTCTCAAATGGCATTTTCCCGGAGACTTAGAAAGGAGCTCACCTTGTGCCTTTGAAGAAGAATCCAGTTCCATCTTCGGTTTCTGATTTTCGCCCAATTGCGCTGTTAAGTTTCCTTTTCAAGGACTTGGTTACAGTTACAGTTGACCATCTTATTATTATTTTATTTCAGCAAAGCATTCGACACTATTTCACATTCAAAGCTACCGCATAAGCTGTTGCACATGAGTTTCTTCGGTAGCGTTCTTCGGTGGCTTAATTCATACATTACAGGTCGTAGACAAAATGTCATTACTAATATAAATGGGGAATCAGATTGGCTAACCACCAATATCGGCGTGCCACAGGGCTCGGTCTGGAGGTCCTTGCTCTTCAGCTTATTCATTAACGACTTAAAAGCCGCGCTTAACTTACATAACGTCGAACATATACTCTACGCTGACGATCAATGTCAGCAATACACAGGCAATCATCTTTGGTTCTGATCATAACATCAAGCAGATCCAGAACTTTGATTTGCAGGGCATTGAGGTACACGACGGCGTTTTCGTGCCCGTCAATAACCTCGGTGTGGTAATGTATGGAGGACGTACGTGAAAGCCGCAAATAGATGCGGTTAGCAGGAAGGTAAACAGGACTCTCTATAGCCTGAAATTCTTCCGTTCATGCACTACTGAGGCACTTCGTAAGCAGTTGGCATGTGCACTGGCATTACCTTACCTAGATTACTGCTCAGTAGTTTATCTTGATGTGTCAGGTGAGCTTCAGACACGACTGCAACGTTTACAAAATTCTTGTGTGAGGTATATATGTGGTGTTAGGTGGGACGAGCATATCACTCCATACAGGAAGAACCTGGGCAGGTTAGATATGAAGGCGAAGAGAGAGTATTTTATGGGGTTGATGCTTTATAAAGTGGTTGTTATGCGGGAGTCAATATATCTTACTGCTCTTCTCGAAAAAAATGAGGCCAGTACTTCATGTAGGGGCGGGAGGGGGGGGGAGGGTATGACAGAGCTCTCAGTTCCGGGGCCGCGCAGTGATAAGGGCCCATATGCTTTTAATGCTTTTAGGGCCCAGGGTGCACGCCTCTGGAACTTGTTCCCCTGCAGTGTAAGGTATCTGCAATGACTATGTAAATTTAAAACGGCGTTAGGTGGGCACCTCAAAGAATTACACGGCGACAAGACTCCATAAAGTGATGAGTCATAGAGTTGCGGCTCACGTCAAACCGCTTGTAATTGTATTTCGTTCATTTCTGTGTAGTCTTAATTTATTTTCAGTGTTAAGTGTGAAGTGTGAGTGTATTTAATTGCGTGGATGATTGTAAGAATGATAAGATTGAAGGATGAATGAAAGTTTGTTTTATTCTTGACGCGATAGATGTACTTTCACAATAAATATGTGTGTGTATATATTACCTGTTCTCTATTTATTTTAATATTACTAAGTTGACGAAACGTTATGTAATAAAATTGATTACATCGTGTTATGTTAGATATTATTAATTGACCACCTGTGATAGCGAACCGAAACTTTTTAAAAAACGCAATATAATGACTAATAATGTGATAACGGATTTTTTGTATTTTAAGAAAATATACGTATAGTTGTAAATTTTTGCCATATTGATGAATAAAAAGTATCTCTCTCTCACACACTCTGTGTCTCTCTCTTTCTCTCTCTCTCTCTCTCTCTCTCTGAGCTCTCTCTCTCTCTCTCTCTGAGCTCTCTCTCTCTCTCTCTCTCTCTCTCTCTCTCTCTCTCTCTCTCTCTCTCTCTCTCTCTCTCTCTCTCTGAGCTCTCTCAGGGAGCCTCAGTCGCTGTTCCTCCTACTCCGGTTTTTCCAGTGCTATTTTTGAGGAAGTTCGCCTCCGGACATCGTGCTGTGCTGTTGTCTGGCTAGAGTTGAATACGAGCCACCGAATAGAACAATTACATTTGCTGTTTGTGCAATTGGGCTTCGTAAATCATTTATCTATTTTGAAGTTGCTGGAATTTCGAGGTTAGTTCATACGATTTCCTGGTATCCATCGCCGGCACCGGAGTTCGCTGCGCATGCGTTGGTTCCCCGATTCTCCGAATAGCCGTTGATTTTCCTGGAAACAGCCGCTGGACAATTTTTCGATTGAGGCCTTCATCATCGATTGACACATGTGATTAGCGCCATCTTTTGCACCTTTCTGGTACCATGGCCTCGGACGACGACGATAAAGAGGATGACTTCTCTCCCCCTTTGGCGGCGTTATCAGCTGACAAGGTAAATCAAATGCGCACCCAAATTTCGGAGCATGGAGCACGCTACTTTCTTGGTCCGTGGGTGAGATGAATACGGCTGAGCGAATCGAAATACGCAACGAAATTAACGGGTTTTCTGATGTTTGTGAGTGCGTTATAAGTGCGTACTTAAGTAAATTGACTTTAGATAATGCGACTATATCTTACGCAGAAATGTTAACTAAAGTATGTAATAATATTGAAAAAGCAAGCGCCTCTCTTCGTGAAACTACCTCTGCAGCTGCAACATGTAGTAAAGCTGCAGCTTCGTCGTACGACGACATAGCTCGTTCTGTCGCTTTTTCAAATGTAACAGCTACTTGTAAAATAACGTTAGATCGCGGGAAACCTATCGCGATTGAAAATGCACAGCGTGTTATTGTTGCCCCCAGCGCCGAAACCAAAAGTAAATACTCGTCTTCTCTTCTCATAAAAAAGCTCTGCTTGAAGCAGTAGACCCTGCTCAACTGCAATTAAAAGTAAAGCGTGTAATTTTGTGATAACTCGGTTGTGGTTGAGGATGACTCTGGATCCCCTTTTTACTTGTGAATCTCTCGAAAAGGCAGGCTTACAGGTCAAGGACGATGCCAAACTTGATCCTCGTATACTTATTCATGGTGTTCCTGTTAAGTATTCGAAAGAGGACATAGCAACATTTTTAGTTAGTCAAAATTTTCCGGAACTCTCGGTTAACAATTTTCGAATTGTGTATTTATACCCAGCGCATAATAAAAAGCATAGTTCTTGTGTCGTTCAAATGAAACCCAATTGTCGCAATCTTCTTGCTCAGAAAGGCAGAGTTAGTATCGGCTGGCTTCTTTGCCATTTCACAGATCATGTATCGATTCTACAGTGTTTTAAGTGCCTCAAATTCGGTCATAAGGGGGAAAAATGCGAAGTAACACACGAATTTTGTGGGCACTGTACAGGCCGACACTCGTCATTGAGTTGTAAATCTAAAACTAGATGCTGCATTAATTGTAACGAAAGTAAACTCAATTCCAGTCACTCAGCCTTTGATGGAGCAAAATGCCCGATATTGCGAGCGAGAATAGAGCGCAAATCTGCCAGAATTGACTATGGCGCGTAACGACGTATCTCATTCATAGCGTCAAACTATCTTAGGGCATATAAATGCGCAATCTCTTATTCGGCACTTCCATGATGTAGAGGCCTCTGTTATTTGTCATAAACCTTTAGTTTTGGGGATTAGTGAATCGTTCTTAATACCTGATAAGTCTTCTGAGCACGTACTCATTCAAGATTACGCATTATTCAGACATGATCACTTAAATAAGAACGGAGGAGGGGTTGCTCTGTACGTACACGAATCCGCTCGTAGCAAAGAAGTGAGAGCGTCGGACCGGAAGCCCATATACCGAAAACGACCCGAATTTCTCCTTGCTGAAATCTCCCTTAGCAGATTAAAATTACTTTGCGTTCTAGTATACAATCCACCAAAATCGGGATTCTGAGGCGATGTTGAGGACACCGTTCATCAGCTTGTCCTTGTGGGCGATTTTAATATCGGATGGCATGCTAATTCCACTAGCCGCAATATTTTCTCTCAATCCCTGCAGACGTTCGGATTAACACCGGTCCATTTTGGCACTACACATCATCTTGAGAACTCGGCATCCACGATTGACTACATATGCATTCCAAGCATAGCCTCGACAGTATCTCACTGGCAGCTTCGGCAACCTTGGATCATGACGTTATTTTTGTAGCTATGCCCCTAGACACTCCCGTATTCAGACCCAAAACTGTGACTCGTCGATCCTTTAAGAATTTCGACTCGCAGGATTTTCATTGCGACCTTCAAAATACTGACTGGTCTATCGTAGAGCCTATACCGGATGTAGATAAAAAAGTGGAAGTGTTTACCTCTTCTTTGCTTAATCTGTATGATACGCATGCCCCTGTACGTACTTTTATTATCAAGAAAAAGCCATCTCCTTGGATGACTGCTTCTCTCCGATCTCTCATTTCTGATCGTAATAAAGCTTGGCGAGTTTTTAAGCGCACTAAATGTCTAATTAAACAGGCAAACTATAAACAGCTGCGTAACAGAGTTAAGACAGAAGTCAGAAATACTATTAATTAGATTTCTTCCTTTTTATCTGGCCGCACACAGTATATTAAGCAGATTCAGGTGAGACTTCTTCGTTGCTTCCCAGACTGACAGGAGTCCCTCAAGGATCCCTTCCAGGTCTGCTCTTTTTCTCGCTTTTTATCGACGATCTACCCGATGTACGAGTATGTATGGGCAGTAAGTATTATTTGTATGCCGATGACTTCTGTGACTACATTCGTGGAAAAATTCGTGTTGCAGACAGTATTGTTCTGAGAATGAACACCATTTTAAATAACATCGAAAACTGGGCTGCGCTAAACGGCCTCCATATTAATAGCAGTAAAACAAAAGCCATTTGGTTTGGGTTTTGTGGATTCCACAGTAAAATTACCGAGCAAAACCCTCGTGATATTTTCATCAATGGTCAAGTTATACCTACGTGTGATTCTCTGAAACTCTTAGGAGTTATTCTTGACAGCACACTTACTTGGAAGCAGCAGTGTGCTGCCACCTCTAATAAATGCTTCGCTGCGCTCTCGAGACTGAGATAAGGTGGTTATTTTCTATCGCAAAATACGAAATTAATGCTTGTAAAGTCCTTGATTTTCCCGTATTTCGACTAGGTGCTTCACTCTTCATCGACCTCTCCGATGAGCTCATCACCAAACTCGAACGATGTAAGAATGCTGTGCTCCGTTTTGTTGAAGGTATTAATCGTTTTCAACATATTACACCAGTCTACAGAAAACAGATCGTGCTCTCCTATAAGACTAGAGTTCAGTACATTCTTCTGTGTCTATTGGCCTCCGTCCTCCGCTCGGGTTCGCCCATGTACTGGAACATAAAGTTTGAATTTCGACCGACAAAACTGGTTCTAAGAGAGCGAGTGAATATTACCTGTTATACAAGCGTACTAATACAGATTGGTTCGCGTATTCTTTTAAGCTTGGTGCGGCTAAATTATGAAACGAATTACCCGACGAAAACCGGTCCCTCTATAAGCAGTCATATTTTAAGTCTCACCTATTAAAGTATTGAATTTCGCTAAATCTGAGGCTCAAATAAATATCGGTACTCTACGATCATTAATATCGGTTTGCGTTGAATTTATCTAAGCTGTACATTCCTTAGATTTAGTCTTAGTTGTAGTTTTAGTCTTAAATAACTCTATTTCTTGTATATAAAAATGTTAAGTTTTGATTGTTAAAGTTATGTGTAGAGATTTTTTCTTTTCTTTTTTTAAATATTATTTTTTTAACATTCTTGTTATTTTAAATATTATTCATATTAATGATATTTAACAAGTCATGCGATTATTGTAAACGGCATGCGATACCGCACACATACTGCGTTTATAATGTATATCGAATGTATTTTTATGGCTCTGACTATCCAGGACCTTGAATCCTTAGTCAATCAATAAACAAATCAATCAATCAATCAATCAATTTCTCTCTCTCTCCCCTGCTCGCTCTTCTTTTGCGCAGCTGTAGTCAGCTGGCGCTGCTGCTGCTTGAAGCTGCCCGCCCCCTTTCTTGTGCGCTCGTTCGGATTTTTCCGCCGCGCAGCTGGTCCACGCCGTGCTCGAGTGACCGCTGTCTCTTTTCGATATTTAAAATTATGAAAACGTATATATTTGTTTATTGAATTGCTAAAAATATATTTTGGAGCATGCCGGTCTGTGATACGAAGCTTGTCACAAAGATGAATGCAATTCAAAGATTTGCAAAAATAATTTTAACATTAGTCAAGTACGTAAAGAAAACTTTATTTTTATTCCTTTATTTATCTTTTATTCCAATTTCAGGTGAAAAATGGTTTTTAGCGATTAAAAAAATGGGCTAAGGGGATTTTTTCTTTTTCCACTTTTTTCTGGCTCTATGTTGCCTATAAAATAGTAATGTGAAACTTTTTTCAAAGGAGCGATCAGTGTCATTTAAATGTGGTTTAGTTTCACCGTGGATCTCAGCGGAAAAACAAGCTCATGATGTATCATCTCAGGTATTGGGTGGTATAATTTTCTGTACTATGCCATCCAGCATGCTCGATCTGTTTAGCAAGCAGTTTCTAATTCTTTCAACAGCAATAGACAATCTCAAATCGCTTGTAGTGAGAACACTTTATGCTATCAGTGACACTGCTACTTCGACTACTGTCCCAGCAACGGAGTCTTTGTCTGACAAACTGACTGCTCAGGTTTTGTCACTTGAGCAAAAGATTGATAAACAGTCATCCACGCTGGAGGGTCTGCATAACGATCGTCTGTTGTTGTTGCAAGAAAACAAAGTTTTAAAAGAAAAAATTAACAATTTAATCAAAGGTCGGAAATATGCTTGGTGGCAACAATAATAATCATCACTTTAGTGATGAATATGCAAATGAGTCGCAGATACTGATGTCCCTAAGTGATTCCTCGAAACATGTAACCCTGAGTACGTCAATTGTAAAAACGTTTCAAACGCAGGACCGTTGGTCAAGTACACTTATCTCGCGTCATAAAGGCCACGTTGCATAGAATTGTGTTCCAGTGCCTGCTCATGGAGGAAGCAGATTCAGCCATGATAAGAGAGAAGACAGTAGTGGTGACGTAAATCCGGAGCTGACTGTCACAGGCGTAGTAGATTGTTCTCGAACTAAGACTGATCCTGTTGAGATCACTCATGTGATCCTCAGCGCTGTTCTGCCTTCTCTCAGTAAGAATGATATCGTTAGAGTAAGGCAATACTCTCCCGTTACGATGAAGGGCCGAACCCCCAGGGTAGACACTGAGGGCACAGCTAGACCGCCACCTATGATAGTCCGTCTCACAAGTGCAGCTAAAAGAGAAGAGGTGATGCAGGCAAAAGTAACCCTCACTCGCTTTAAGACAAGTAATATAGAGCCCTCGCGGCTAAGTGAGGGGCTTACCGAAAGCCTTTGTCATACGAATATTTTTATTAATGAGGTTCTAGAATCAAGTTCTTACTCTGAATTTAAAAGCTTAAAATTAACGGCTAAAAATCTTAGATTTAAATTCGTATGTCATAGACGGGGCAAGTTCCTCGCTCGACTGCGAGAAGGCACGCGAGTATACGTGTCTAAAACAATATCAGACCTGAATACCATTGTAAATTTATATAATTGTGCCTGTAACAATATCAATAAAACAACAATAGTAAGAACAACAATAGCAATAGTAATAGGGACAGCACCATTAATAAGGGCAATAATGAATCAGTATCACCACTACACACTATAAATAATTGTAGCACGGGCAATAATAAACACAAAGTCAATAGCAGTAAATCACTAACTACAGGAATTGTACAATCAGAATCAGTGTGACTAGATGTAGAGAAAACTCGTGAGACCGACTAGGGAGTGAATATCAGAGCGAGTTTTATTAATGCAAATTCTATTAGACATTGCATCAAGCAAAAACGTCAACTTATTAGCAAAGGCCAATCCTATCATCTATTCGGAGTAGCAGAAACGTGGCTAGGTGACGAGAAGGACGACAATTTCATTCAAGTCAATGGTTACTCGCTTGTGCGGCAGGATATAAATGTACATGGAGGGGGCGTCGCACTTTACATTCGAGACAAGTATAGGGTCAGAGTTCTGGTTGAGTCAAACACTGATGGACCGGATAAACCTAAAAAGTCTGAGTACATCATGTGCGAGATACAGTATGGTGCACAAGAACCCGTATTTGTCGCAGTCTTCTATAGAGCCCCTGTCATTGCATTTATTAAATATTCGAATATTATCGAGAAGTTGAGAGAATATTATGATGCATACAGTCACAAAATTATTATGGGAGATTTTAATGCAGATATGTTGACCAACAGTGATAATGCGAAGTTTCTTCCTAAACTTACTGATGAACTGTCACTTCAAATTGTCCAACACGGGGCTACACATCATACCGAAACGTCGCACACATGGATTGACGTGTTACTTGTAGACAGTAATAGCATAGTGACGGAACTTACAAACCGCGACGCAACTTGGCCTAGCAAATATAACATCATTGATGTCGCCATAAATGTACATGCGCCCACTCTGTGCGAGGAACCTTTCTCGTACAGAGATTATAGGAGCATCAATCAGTCAGAGTTGCAGTCTTTCTTATCGAGTTGTGACTGGTCTATTTTGAACGAGCGTGATGTCGACATTGATTCAGCATTAGACTGCTCTTAATAATAACGTATTAAACGCAATAAGAAACCTAGCGCCTATAAACCGAGTCAAGCCTCGTAAAAGCAGTCCACCCTGGGTTGACGTCGACATTGCACAACTTAATATAATATGAGACGCGACTTACAGACGATACAAGAGAAGAGTGATGTGCTATTTTATGAGGAGTTCCTAAAGTTGCGTAACGAATCTTTGTTTAAGACGGAACAAGCGCGTATTGCTTATTATCGAGGTAGACTGCTGGGAAAACAGCAGAGCGATATATGGAAAGAATTGCGCAACTTGGAACTTCTCCCTAAATCCGAGCAAGGGTTGCATGGGTTTACATCGGAGGAACTTAATACTCACTTCGCGAGAATCTCCATTACTGCTGATAAAAATAACGAAGCTATGGATGATATACTGAAATCGACCAGTGATGACGGCTTTAAATTTCAGCCAGTCGGCATCGCAGATGTCGTACTTGCGATTTTGCATTTCTCCTCGCAAGCGAGAGGTGAGGATCAGATCCCGCAGAGTGTAGTTGCAAAGGCAGTGCCAGTAATCGGGCAACACATGGTGAACCTATTCAACTGCTCCCTGGAAAAGGGAATATTTCCGAACCTATGGAAGGGGGCACGAGTAGTGCCACTTGGCAAGTGCACTACACCAGCGTCAGTGTTGGACTTTCGGCCGATTGTACTGCAGTGTTTTCTTTCTAAGATTTTGGAAAAAATCGTACACGATCAGATAGTGGAACATATGAAAGACACAAAACAACTTGATCCCATTCAGGCCGGGTACAAACAGAATAACTCAACGCAAACAGCTATACGTTGACTAACTGAAAACATATGAACGGGGATTGACAAAAGACTGTTTACTCTTTTGTTACTGTTTGACTGCAGCAAGGCTTTCGACACGATCTCGCCGGCTAAGCTTTTAGCAAAGCTGCGAGTCCTGGGGTTCTACAGGCATGCGTTGGCGTGGATAAAATTCTATATATTAGGTAGAACGCAAGCCATTGTAACATGCTCCGATATCAAGTCATCTTGGCTATCCACAAATCTTGGAGTACGTCAGGGGTCAGTGTCGGGACCCTTGCTGTTTTGTTTTTATATAAATAACATGAAAGAGCTATTCGACGACTTAAACAAACATCTAAAAAGGATGACCCGAGGCGCGTCAAGTATCTACTCTATGCTGACGTACTACAAACTTATGAACAGATCAGTCTGGAAAACTTTGTTGAAGGTGTTGAGATTCTGTCCAAGGTTGCGTAGGCGGTGGCTGATTGGGCCGGAGGTGTCACTCTCAAGCTAAATAAGACGAAGACTAAAGCTATTGATATCAGCTCTTGTACATATATAAATACTCTTGAGTCGTAAGGTATGCCGGAAATAAGTTTGGGAGACGGCGCGCGGCGTTTCCGTACTATTCTCGCAGACTGTCACGAGCCTGTGTGTTATACTCGATTGTAAACTCACGGCGCAGCCTCACATAGACATGATGTGCTATTTTACACAGAAAATTAATAGAGTAGTGTATAATTTGAGGTTGTTTAGAAAGTATACTACTTAGGATCTGCGCAAACATCTGGCCATGGCTCTAGTTTTTCTTCACCTTGACTATTGTTCTGTAGTGTATCTCGATGCATCACTAGAACAACGTAACCGGCTGCAAAGACTGCAAAATTGATGTGTGTGATATGTTCCAGATGCTAGGAAGGATGAGCACATCACCCCTTACAAGGAAAAATTATGGTGGATACGAATCGACTCCTGAAACGCGGTTTTTTATGGCGATCACTGCCTATAAAATAATTAACATTAAAGAACCTGTTTACCGAAGATCGCTATTCAAAAATAATGAATCTAAGTGCCCTGTAAGAGGTGAAGCAAAAAAACTCTCGATTACATACGTGCGCACTGAAATAGGGCGAAGATCTTTCCAAGTACAAGGTGTGCAATTGTGTAAGTCACTCCCTTTCGGCATTCGTACTCTACCATCATTAATTGACTCTACGGTGGCGGTTAAAAAATGTTTCGCAGGCTTGGATTGAATGTTGTTGTCAGCTAGTCTTATTTATTTAAGTTATTTATATTAATTTATTTATTTATTTTACTCATTTTTTCTTTCTCTTTTTTTACATTTTACGTTTTACTAACTGACAGACAGTATTTAAAAGTATGCGAGTATTTATTAGTATGAATGGAAATGAGAAATTGTTTTAATTATGTTTTAATTAGTATGTATGTAATTTAAATTGTATGACTGATTGATATAGCGACATGATTGGGAATTTATGTTTACATTTCTGACAACGAAGTGCAATACTTTATGTAAATTAACGGTGTGATATTTTTTTTTTTATTTTTTTTTTAGAAACATATGTAAACCATATTTTTTGTAACAATTACAAATAAATATTATACTCGTAACTCTCTCTCTCTCTCTCTCTCTCTCTCTCTCTATATATATATATATATATATATATATATATATATCGAATTTAATACTAATACTAATACTACAACTACTACTACAACTACTACTAATACTATTAATAATAATAATAATAATAATAATAATAATAATACTAATTTTTTTTTTCGAGGGTATGTAGGAAATGCCACCTAAGGCACACCCGACTGGGTCCGCACAGTTGCATAGTATGGGGCTGGTTGGGGATGCATCCGCCGTGTGTATAATATAGGACGAAACATAAAATAATCAAAAACACTTTTGTAAAAGTCCTGTGGAGTGTATATTTACGCACATGCGAGCGCAGAAACCCTTTATATTTAACTGTTTTCAATGATATTTTATTGAAATTGTTGCACAATCTTATTTGTTAAAACAAAGAGTTAAAAAATGTAATTTATTTTTGCAAAGCAGGCTTATGAAAGATAATTTATTTATTTATTTATTTATTTATTTATTTATTTAACCAGAGTAATACATCGTAATACATGTTGTAGTTAATCTCCAGATATATTAATTATATCTGGAGTAACCCACATCCTATAGAGGTAGTCAGAGCTACCTGTACATAGGTCCGGTGTGTATAATAACTTAATAAATAACTTACAATCTAAGTAAAACTAAAAACTAACTTAAAACCTAAGTGTCCAAGTACATATTTGTCTTGGATAAAGTAACAGTGACTTGTTGATGTTTATAATATATTCGTACTTATCCATTTTTTTAATTTTTTCTTATTATAAATCTTTGATATGTCTAGTATTTTAAGATTTATATTAATTGTTGGTAAGCAGTTATAAACTTGTATTGCTCTAATGTGATTACTCTTATCACTTACAGCTTTTGAACATTTTGGTGGTATAATAAGTTTATTTCTGGTTTTGTTTTTAGACGTTAAGTATAAATTCTTGAGTTCATTATAATGATACGATACGCATTCATAAGCAAAAATTTGTTTTAAATTTAATGGGTTGTCCTGATTGAAACTATTTTTATTAATAATTTTTAGGATTCTATTCTGAGTCTTTTGAAGTAACTCCAGATTGTTTCTGTATGCACCACCCCAAGCTATATTTCCATAAGTAATTATACTATGAAAAAATGCATAGTATATTATCTTAAGTGTATCAGATTGCATGTATTTTGACATTTTGTAAAGTATAAATAATATATATTTTGTTTTCTTTATTATATATTCAATATGTCTGTCCCATTTTAGATTGTAATCAAATACAATACCTAGATATTTACAATATTCTACCCTACAAATTTTAGTACCCTGTATTTTTATGTTCATATCTTTAGGAACACTATCACAGTAATTGCCAAATGTTATGTAGGTTGTTTTATTTATATTTAAAGATAGTTTGTTCAGAGCTAACCAATTAGCTATATCATCCAAGTACTTATTCATTTTATTTTCAACTTTTTCCCAGGTATCATCAGATGCTATAATTGCTGTATCATCAGCATATGAGATAGTGCTGTCAGTTCTATTTATTAATAAATCATTAACGTAAATTATGAATAGAAGTGGTCCTAGTATAGTAGAAGTGGTCCTCCTATAATATTGCAAAACAATATTTTAAGGGATACGATTACAAACAGACTATATTATAAAAGCTTTCACAGGACAGTTTACAAAAGAAAATCTCAATACTTTGATGATTCGAGATATTCCGTTTTACCGCGCAGCCCCTTTTATTATATATTAATAGTATCATAAATATACATACATACGTACAAATTAAAGTTTTATTTTATTCGATATAGAGGTTTTAATTTGATTTTAAATCAGCAAAAAAAGCTTGAACTTGGCCAAAAATATCCGTGTATTATACAAGAAATAAACGATCAAAACTTTTTTGATAAAATGAATAGTATAAAAATATAAAGAAAATATATATAAAAAAAATTTTACAGAACAAAAACGAATCGATAAATCTTAAAAATTCTTTCTCATTTGAAATCATTATCAAGAATTGGAAAACAGGAACTTTAATTACGGAAAAAATAATTACGTCAAATATTTCGAAAAATAAAAGTCCGTATCATCTGAGCCAATAACTTAGCCACAAGCTAGTAAAAAACTACATTTCTGGAAATTCTTAGAAGGAATGTTGCCGGTTTACTTCAGTTATCGTGGGCCACACACATCACTTTCTATACAAAATAAGTTTTTTCTCGGCAAGAGAAAAATGAAATTTCTCATAAATTTTACTGAATATTGTGTTACATGTTACTGATTCTTAATATTTTAAAATGAGTTTCTATCATACGCTTCCAGAACATAATTTATAAAGAACGACACGTTGTTTATAACAAAGGAATTTTTCTTATAAAAACTTTCGACTTGGAAAAGATAGGTAATTTTATGCTGTTTCAAATGCACTTTACTACATTAATGATAATATTTTTAATATACCTAAAAATCCGAAAAACTAAACCCAATAATCGAAAAACTGCTAAAAAACGAATCCGAACAAATAACAAAATTTTATTGTGATCCATCCTATAAAAAAAAGCGAGCCCTAAAGCATTAAATTTGAATTTGGATTACTCGAGATATCGTTGCCGACATACATACCCATACATACTCATACGGAAATTTTCCAAAAAAATAGTGTATTTAGATTACAAATTTTCCAAAACATATATCTAACATGTTTTCGAACCTGTCATTTTTTAACAATCTAATATATAAAAATAAATTGTTTTTAATTACTATTTCTTTTTATTTTTTATTTTAAAACGTTACAAACTATTACATAAAGTTCATGTGCTTTTAGTAATTATTGTGGTATTAGACACATCCTCGTCCCTCGCAATGATTCTAAAAACAAAAAGTTTATGTAAATATTTAACGTATAAATAATCAGAAATAGTGAATAAGACTATTTACGTTTTGAGAACGTGATTCCCCATTTTGTTGCGGTTAAGTTTGATGCTGCAGCTGCCGCATTTAATATAGTTTCCAATCTGTTGATGTAAAATTCGCGCTGCTGCATCTTACTGCACAGCTCTCGATTATTGCTCTGTGACTCTCTTAGAAAAAAATATATTTTATGAACATGCTACATTTTTGAAGCATCAAATAATGTACCCTTTCTCTACGCGTATTAGGTACAATTTCGCTTTAGAAATGGTACGTTACATGCATAGAAAAAGGGTTCATTTTTTACACATAAGTATACATTTAGATTAAATTTTTTTTTTCAAGCACTAAAAATATGAATTATTATTTTAGGAGTAAGAAGAACAATATTTTAAACTTACTCTTTTTAGATTTCTTAGTTGGTGTTCCGGATCCCTGTGATCAGCATTCTCTAGCCAGGCATTACATTCTGGTGCCTCGGAGGCAGCTGCTGCGCGTGCTGCCCAGGTTCGAGCTAGCTATGGCGCTCTCGGGTAGTCAACAGCAGCAGCTGGGGGGCTCAAAGGACCATATGTTCTATAACGATGGGTTCAGAAATGAATAAGACTCGGTGAATTTTGAGACGTATGTTGTAGAACGATAAAGATCCACTGCCCTGTATGTAGAGCGTTTCGAGGCTGTGTAGGCGTCGGCGATCAGAGCAATACTAGTAGCAGCGCCAAAGAAAGAGAGAGCGGCGTTTCGCGTATCGCTGGAGTTTCTTCTTCGTTAGAGACGCGGCTCATGATTAGCTCATAAGAAGCAGCGTGACCGGGCTATATATTTGAATAAAATCGACTCTTTTACGAATACTCTTATTCGTAAAAAATAAAATGAGTAGGAAGAGTAAACGTAATTAAACGTCAATACTGAGTATATTAATTTTTCGCCCTTATGCCCCTATCCAAATCCCAGTGTGCAAAAGAAAAAGTTGTTTAATTTTAACTGTGAAAATATAATAATTGTTCATTATTTTATAAATTATTTAATTAAAAATATAATAATTGTTCATTATTTTATTTATTTATTTATTTATTTAAACCAGAAAGATTTACAGGGTAGTTGAATGACCTGTAAAAGTCCTGTAGAGATAAACACGTTATCTGTACACAGGCCTGGCAATACAAAAAAAGAGATACAAAAGAAGAAAATATTTTAAAATTATATACTAAAACTTAGATCTAAACTTAAAACTACTTTAACTACAAACTACATAAAAAATTTTTGGTTTTAGCATATAATATGTATTATAACTAATAATTTTTTCTTCAATTCATAACAGTAAAAATAAAAAAAAAAATTGCGAAAGAAAACAGTAACCTCAACAATTTAATTTAATCCAATTTTTTATCATGTTCTTATGTGACAAATTATCTATATTTAAAATTTTTAATTCATTGGGAAAACTGTTGAAAGTTACTATAGCCTTTTTATAACAATTTTTATCACCAACTTTCTTCTTATAACTCGGTAAAATTAAATTCTTTTTCCTTGTTACACTCGTAGATTTGATATATTGCATTTTGAGATCTGCATAATGATATTTTATAGCTTCTAAAATATATATTTGTTCTATGCTTAAAGGATTATTTTGTACAATAAAGTTTCGTTTATTAATGATATTTAAAATTTTTTTTGTAGATTTTGAACTAAAACTTGATTATTTTTATAAACTCCACCCCAAGCTAGTATTCCATAGCTTATCAGACTATGGAAAAATGCATAATAAATCATTCTTAATGTCTCTGTAGACATTATTTTCGCAATTTTGTAAAATATAAATACAAGATACTTTGTTTTATTTACAATGTACTGAATGTGTTTATCCCATCTTAAATTAAAATCTGTAACTATACCCAAATATTTATAATATTCTATCTACTCTTGTTATATTTTTATTATTAATTTTAACTTTTAATTTATTTGGGACACTGTCACTATAATTGCCAAAAGTAATAAAAACAGTCTTGTCTACATTTAGTGATAATTTATTTAAAGCTAACCAAAAATTAATTCTATTTAAATACTTGTTCATCTTGTCTTGTGCTTCTATCCAATTATTACCAGTAGCAATTATAGCAGTATCATCTGCGTATGACAAAATTTCTTCCAGTGGGATTTCCTTTAGGATATCATTTATATACAGAATAAAAAGCAGTGGACCGAGGATTGTACCTTGAGGTACACCCGTATTTATTAACAATTTATCACTTTCAGTATCATCAATAACCACTGCTTGGTATCTATCATTGAGATAACTTGAAAGCAAATCCAGTGCCTGTCCTCTAATACCAATACAATAGAGTTTGTTTAGTAAAATTTCATGATCTACGGTGTCAAACGCCTTTGCCAAATCTAGGAATGTTACAATTATCGGTTTACTTTTATCTAAATTAGTGTACAAGGTATTAGTTAAATAATTTAAAGCATTTCTAGTACCCATTTTCTTCCTAAAACCAAATTGATGTTCAGATATAATATTATGCTTTTCCACAAAATTATAAATTCTATTGTAGATAATTCTTTCAAAGATTTTTGCTACATTAGAAATTAGAGAAATAGGTCTATAATTAGACATATTATGCTTTTCACCTGATTTAAATAATGGTACTACCTCAGCCCTTTTCAGAGCATCGGGCCAAACGGCTTTATCAATACATGCATTAAAAATATTTGTTAGAGGTTCAACAATATAGTTGCACATCATTTTCAAGACTTTAGCATGAATTTTGTCAACACCACCCTTTTTTAATTTTAAATTATTGATTATATCTGTTACTTCATTTTCATTTGTAGGATTGAGAAAAATAGAATTTACATTCATTTCAGGTAGTTTGATTTCTTCATTGGTGGGTTTAACAATTTTATCACTTAATTTTTGTCCTATTTCACAGAAATATTTATTTATATTTTTAGTAATTTGAACTTTGTCGGTGATCTTATTTTTATCAACTTTTATATAACTTATAGCTTCCTTAGATTGCGTCTTTTTAGCTATTTTTGAATTTATAATTTCCCATAACATTTTTGGGTTATTAGAATTATTTTGGATTAGTCTTTAATCATATTTCATTTTGGCATCTATAATTACTTTATCCAATATTTTAGCATAATTCTTATATTGCAAGCGAAGCTGTTCATTTTTGAGATCCAATTGTAATAAGTTATATAAAAATTCTTTGGTTTCGCATGATTGTATTATGGCATTTGTAATATATTTTTTCCTTTCTTTTTGTTTAGATTTACTATAATTTTTTTTCTTTTCCAATTCAATGCATTGTTTTATTTTGCATATCAAAATATTAGTAGCTAAATTAGGATCATGTAGAGCCAAATTTTCATTCCAATTTTTTGTACTAGCAATGTTTATTAACTTTTTATAGTCTAAAGTTACTATTGGTTTATTTAATTCTGTTTTAATCTTATCTATAGCAATGAAAATAGGATAATGATCTGTTAAAGAATGTTTGAGTATGTATGTATTAGTATTTAGTCCACTAGTTTTAATGAATATATTGTCTATACATGAACCTTTACATATCGTAGTAGGCGGCTTCGTAATACTAGTAAATCCTGGCAAATATCCTTTATCACAGAAATTACATAGGAATTCTTGGCTTATGTTATCACATTGTAATATGTCTATATTAAAATCATCTATTACTAAATGATTTTTAATATTTTTCTTTTTGACTAGGTATTTTTTTTAGTTCTAGAATGAATTCAGCCTTAGGTATACCATGAGATCTGTACATAGCAGAAATCTCTAGTTTACTATCATTGTTAAGTGTAACTCGTGTATTTATGATTTTAATCCTACCACATTTAACAATTTCAGTTTTTTGTACCAAGCTTTTATCAATAAAAACAATAACTCCATCATTTCTATTTATCCTACTATCATTATAGTAACTCTGATATTCATATTTAGATCCTTTTAATTCGTATAAATTGTAATTGACTTGTTCAAAAGCTTCAGTGCATATTCACTGGTGGTAAGGAAGGTTTCATCGGGTAATCAGTCGAGTCAATATATCTTGTAATTTTTTTTTTCAGAATATTACATATATTATGGTCATTGGCATAATGATTAGTTGAATAATTAGTATTATAATTTTCATTACTATATTCACAGTTTAAGCACTTTATAATATTATTAATACATTCACTAGTTTTAACACATCCTCTTCGTAAATTGTTGTATTATTTGATTCCTGAGTTTTATTTCAAAGGTTTTCTTCGGGGTTTTGTTTCCAGGTTTTCTTCTTCAATTTTGGAGGTTGTGTTGAGCTGCTTATGTTCTGGACATATTATTAATTTATCGCTAATGAATTTGTAGCCGTTGCACCTCTGTGTCAAACAACTGTAATGATATAATTCTTCGCAGATAATACAAGTAACTGTAGACGATTTTTTTTTGCAACAAGAGAAATAAAATTCACACTTGTCAGGAGGCTTCTTACCTCCCGACGCCATCTTGGTAGTTTTTTAAATATAATAATTGTTCATTATTTTATAAATTATTTAATTAAAAATATAATAATATTGTCAAAATTTATAAATTGCTCAAGTACAAGAATAGTAAACTGTGTACCTAGGGTAAAAAGTAGTATTCTTTTGCCCGCGTGTGGTTTACAATACGAGACGAGGGGAGCATACACGAGCGGAAGGCTAGTGTATATTGCGAGTCGAAGACGAGTACTGCAATCACACAAGGGCAACAAACACTTTTCACCTAAGACACACATCGTACATTTTGTCATATACGTCTTGACTTTGAGTTTATTTTTATGCCTCTAGAGCAAATGTTATTGCGGCTGTTTTTCGAATCGGTATAAACATGTACAGATTAAGTCGGATAATGTAGTGAAGAATAGTGATTATTTTATAAAGAAACTTGTGAAACGTTGACACACACACACACACACACACACATATATATATATATATATATATATATATATATATATATATATATATATATAATAAATTCAAACATATATATATGTTTGAATTTATTTTCTCTATTTATATTATTAAAAGTAAAAAATATTGGCGGCGAGCAGCGCTCACAATATTTAGTTTATGACAACTATAAAAAATGTTCAAAAACTTTTTTCAAAATCCATCTCTCCCCATTTTATACACTTCACGTGACCCTACATGCCTATATATCTCATGTACCTAAGCCACTAGTACCTCTTAACTTCCTTCGGGTACATATATTTTCATACGGTCCGGCATAATTTTACATAGTGTATTTTTTCGCATTTAAAATTTCTTTTTAATTTATCGTCACCGGACCTTAATTTTTCCATGATTTTCCATGCATAAGGTTCCCTTCTTTGCGTTTTTTTTATATTTTTACAAAATTCAATTAATGCGGGGCTTGGTTTTTGTTGCGCTATCGCGGCTATAATGATTTCTGATTTTTCCGCGTGGTTAAGCTCTACATCTGTGATTCGACTGAGATAATCTGCGACGGCATTTTCTTTACCCGGTACATATTTCGGATCCGTGTTAAAATCTTGTATTGCAAGATTCCATCTTTGTAATCTCACATTACTGTATTGGCACGTTTTTAAAGATGAGAGGGCTTCATGGTCTGTTCTCACGAAAATATTGACTGCCCCCCGTAAAAACGTATTTTATCTTTTTAATGCCCATATTAAAGCGACCATTTCTTTTTCTGTCGTAAAGTATGAGCACTCGCTCCCTTTTAGCGTTCTGCTCATGAAGCACACGACTTCCTCCTCCCCCTCGTCATTTAATTCGGAAAATGCCGCGGCGTATGCAAAATCCAACTAGTCGGTTGAAAGTATGTACGGCCGTTTCGGGTCAGCGTATATTAAGATTTTTATCGAAAATTTCCTTTATATTTTTCGAAGCTATTTATTGCTCTGTTGTCAAATGAAATATAGACCCCTTTTTAAGTAATTCAATCAAAGGTTTGGTGTGATACGAGTAGTTTTTTACAAATTTTGTATAAAAATTTATAAAGCCCAAGAAACGCTGTAAATCCTTTACGTTTCTGGGCCTTTTAAAATTTTTTACATTTTGATTTTCTCAGGATCCGGCCTGATTTTGCGAGCAGATATAAAATGGCCCAGAAATTATACTTCTTCGCACATGAAATTTGATTTTTATTAATTTAATCTTAAATTATGGGTAAGAGCCTTTCATAAAGCAAAGCTAGGTGTGACAAGTATTCTTCAAATTTTTTTGATTTTATCACCATATCATCCACAAATAAGACGAGAAATTCGTTAAAATCTGACGTTGTTTGGTCTAAACCTCTGATTAAGACTGAACCGCTTGTCTTAACCCCAAAAGAAACAACATTATGCTAAAAATTTGATTATCGCACTTAAAAGCCGTATATTTTTGTCACCATTCTGCGAGCTTTACCTGTCAATAACTGCAAGTAAAACCTAATGTACTTGTTATTGGCTTTCCCGCACATCTTTGCAATACCTCCTCTACGCCCGACGATCCCTCGTAATCGTCAATCAGCCGCGCATTTAATTTTCGTGCGACTAAACATAATCGAAAGGAACCATCTTTTTTTCACAACCGCGACAGGGTTAATATACTGGCTTGTAGAGCGCCTAATGATTCCTAACTCTAACAATCGGTCTGTTTCCTTTTTTACCTGTTCTCGGTATGCCAGCGGTATCGGATAGGGCTTTCTATAATAGGGCGTATCGTCCTTCCAAATTAATTCGTGCTCATATGTCGTTAACAAACCGGGTTTTTATTCAAACACTTTTTTATATTTTACAAGCAACTTTTTTAAATTTATTTTTTGTGATTCACTTAGATTTTCACATAAATTTACTTTATCGTTGATTTCTTCTATTCAGATATCGTACGAGTCTTCGCGGGATTCCTTTTTTGTTTACTTGAAATAATACGTGTTGATTTACCGTATCAATTAAGGGGTCACTCTACGATCTCAGCAATAATTTTCAATAATTTTTTATTCATAGAAAAATTTATTTAAAATATTCAAACTTTTTACACATAAAAGAAGAGGTTTCACACTTGTAAAATATATTTTTTATTTTCGGTTTTATGTAAAATCTGGCTGGTCTGGCTGCCTGAAGTTGACCCTACTACAATCTGGTTGACGTGATATCTCCATTTTGAAGAGCCTGAAAGCAAAAAAGTGGACGGGTTATTAAAAAATAAGCTTTTCGCTATAGCGGGTAGCTCAATAATCAAAATTTAATGAAAAATAACAAAATGGCAATTGCAAAAAAGGTCGAAATTTCAAATGTCCGTCATTTTGTTATTTTTCATCAAATTTTGTTTATTGAGCTACCGGCTATAGCGAAAAGATTATTTTTTAATAACCCGTCAACTTTTTTGCTTTCAGGCTCTTCAAAGTGGAGATATCACGTCAACCAGATTGTAGTAGGGTCAACTTCAGGCAGCCAAACTGGCCAGATTTTACATAAAAACGAAAATAAAAAATATATTTTATAGGTGTGAAACCTCTTCTTTTATGTGTAAAAAGTATGAATATTTTAAATAAATTTTTCTATGAATAAAAAATTATTGCTGAGATCGTAGAGTAATCCCTTAACATTTTTAACGCTTTTATTGAGTCGTATCCTATTTTACAGGGCTTTATCAATTTTGGCACTACTAAAATTATCAATTTCGCTTCTAACCCTCCGATAGTTATCGGTATCAGTATTTGGAATTTTACTCTTGCCGATTTGCCCCCCGTCCCGCCTTTAATAATTTTTCCGTTTATGGGTAGCGTATGGCATTTTTTAAGTTTATCGATATTTTCGTAGTAAAATTCCTCTGAAATCGCCGTAACCTCACTACCTGTGTCGATTAACGCTTTTATCTCGAACCCGTAAATGTTTACGCTAATCTCCGGACAACACGTGGTCCCAACATTTTCTCCCTCGGGCTTTACATCGTATAATAAAGTTTCCCGTCGATCTTCGAATATAGATGCTATATTAATATGATCAGTTGCGCTTCGCCTATTTTTTTCTCCTTCTAGATCCGAGTTACAAGGCGCAACTAGTCCCCGTTTCCCAGAGATTGATTATTGTCTATATCTATATCTAATACATTTATATCCTGTGGACCATTTTTATTTTTCCACATATCGGTTTTATGATTTTCCCATTTTTTTGGGTTTTTAAAAGTATTACTCCCGGTTTTTTGATTTTCCGCGAATTTTACACCTTGCATGGCATTCATATTTTTTGTTTGCCACAGTTTTTTATTTTCCGGGCTTCCGGTACGATTATTTTGAGAATTCGGTGCCTTACTTGTGAAATTTTTATTTTCTACAGTATTATCTGCCGTGCGGCCTTTTACACGCTGATGATCGAATTTTTATCTTTAACTTGTTGTCCGGTTATAGCTAATCTGATACCTCTTTCGAAATGCTCTCCGATTTTTAACACTAAGTCTTCCTCCGATAGCTCAAGCTCGAGCTCCTTAGCTAATCCCGAGATATAGATTGCATAATTCACGCGATTCATAGTGGCCGACGTGTACCACTGCCCGAACTCGACTTTTCTTTTCGCAGCTCGCTGCATATTGGAATTCCAATATCTCTCTTTAAATTTACTTAGAAAATCGTTATAGCCCTCTATCTCTGTATATATTTGCTTAATAATCATTTATGTTGACCTTGATGCTCATTGCACTTTAAATAAGTGCTTATTAGGCATGACCACTCCAAGGGAGAGCCTGATATTTTCGCCAATCGCAAAAAGTGTAAAATCATAAAAACTAACAAATGATTGCATAAATACATATTTTAACACTATAGGAACACATTTAAAACATGTCATTAGATGTATGTATGTATCGATTTATGTATGTAATTAAGTTTATACAATAACTCAGCGAAACTGCTATCAAACTCAAAGAGGAGGAGGGTCATTTTGACTATCTTAAGGTGCCGTTTCATATTTTTGTAGATTTCCCACGGTAAAGTTGTAGATCTAAAAAAAATGCAACTTTCTATATTCAATATTTTTACGAAAAAGTGATTTAAATAAAGTTTTTCGAGAAAAACGAAAAAAAAGCGTAAAGAATGTATGAAGAATCGATTTTTAGTCAACAATTAGCTTAAACACATTGTGTGCAAAAATTTCTGAATTAAATCCAAAGTAAAACTGTAGACCTCAAAAAAACACAACTTTTTGTATTAAACATTTTTTCCTAAAACGTGATTTGAACCAAGTTTATTGAGAAAAACAAAAAGTAAAGCTCAAAATGGTATATAAATCGATTTATGGGCCACAGTTCAAATTGAATAGGTTATGCACAAAAAATTTGCCTAGTAAAGTTGTAGATCTCGAAAAAATCCAACTATTTTTACAAAAATTTTACAACGTCAATACACTTTTTACATCCCTGACATCGCTTGCTATGCTAGACGCGGAGGCGTTTCACAGCCAGCTCGATCGCACTGAAGTACAGGAGCAGCAAATCCCGTGGTTTTGCAGGCCTTAGGCCGCTAACCGCGTGGTGATCTAGTTTTATTAAGAATAATTATGATAGTATATTCATTATTTAGAATAGTTAGCACTTCCCTTATAATTATCTCTCTCTCTCTCTCACTCTCTCTCTCTCTCTCGCTCTTTGTATCTCTCACCCTCTCTCTCTCCCTCTCTCTCTTTCTCTTTCTCTCTCTCTCTCTTCCCACACCCATTTCTCTTAGTGCATAGTATGAGCGAAGGGAAGGAGTAGAAGTGACGGCTGACTGCCCATAGTAGGCTCACTACTATGTCTACTATCTAAATAAAAAACGCCATACAGAAACTATAGACAAAGCTGTGATTTTCAAGATAAAATTGAAATATTTGATGTAAAGAATTGAATTATTTTTAAAATTTAAAAGATTTGTTCTGTTACTTATAACTTACCAGGTGTCTTTTTAATAATTATGCAATTGTTTCCGAGTAAAAGTATTTCTTTTAAGTGCATACTTCGTCTGGCAACACCCAAAAGAAGGTGCTCACCTGCATGTGCTCTTAATAAAGCCACTTGATCATCTAACGTTAAATCCCCAAATGCCGGGATATATTTTGCCCATTCTACAAGAATAAGTAATTGCTGCTTCATACTATCACATACATCATCTATATTAGCTACTTTTTTTGAACCTAGATCAATATCATCTTTCATGCTGCTACACTGTGAATAAAAATGACATATAAACAAGAGTACTTTGAGTATTATTATCCTTACTGATATATAAATGTGAAAATTTATTTGTTTATTCGTTTGTTTGTTACTCAATTACGCGTAAACTACTGCACTGGTATCAATGAAATTAAAACAATTATTTTTGTTTTGATCCCGAGAAACGCAGAGACCACGTAGGAATTATACATATACATTTACTAATTGCTACACATATACATGTACATATACACATGAACGTACAATTACATATAAGCATACAATTACATTTATAAATGTATACACATGTACATACTTACGCCTCCATATATTGGCTTCCCAAAAATTTGAAAAAATGAATAGTTACTTACAGATATTTCTTTTTCATCCCAATATATTACTAAGTTTTTTAGAAATAGGGATCTTTCTTCCATATAAAATCATTAATATGTATTACTATGATATAAAGATAACGATTGTTAAGGCCCGGACACATAAAAAAGAAACAGAAAGAAACAAGAAGACGTTGTTCTTTATGTTTTTTGCTATATAGATATAGTAGCTATTGTTATTCTTGTGTTTTTTCTCTGTTTCTTTTTTAAGTGTCTGGGCCTTACAGGTATATAGTTGTTACTTAAGTATTAAACGATAGCAGTAGAGTATGGAGTCCTAGCGCGCGCCACCGTCACAACATGTGATAAGGGGTTCCGTAGTATAGGTCCTCATAGCGCGCTGTCGTGCGACGTCACAGCATGCGATAATGAGATCCATAGTTCTAGAATACGCCTAGCGCGCGTGATAAGGATATCCATCCTGACAGTCTGCGTTCTCTCTCGCGCACATGGGGATGGATAGGGGCTGCCGCGACAGAGTTTTTTATGCGTGTGTGTATTTTATCTCTCGCTCGCACGGGAGGGGTGTCATCGTGTAGTGCGCGTGCATGAGCGCGTGACACAAACTCTCTCTCTCTCTCTCTCATGCAGACGCGCTCAAGGGTGGTGTGGAAGGCGTACTTGTTTGCTCTCTGTTTCTTTTATTGTACGTGTACAGTAAAGTCATGCGCCTGATAAAATGTGCGTGCGTAAATAATGTATTAATAATAATTTTTTATTTTATCATCAGAATGAATATTTATCTAATTATTTATATGTTTATTTATCTATCTATCAATGTATTTGTCTATCTAAGAATTAGGAAAAAGTATTATAGTAAATAGAAACATTTCAATTTAAAATTTGAGTATATATTCTCATAAAACTTAAATATTATACTAATTTATAATTCGTTATATTATTAGTTTATTACGTTATTAATCGAAATGTTTATTGCATCAAACGTTTTAAATTTGATGCGGCCCTGAAAAAGACCGTTGTGGTTACAATCAAAATAAATTAAAATTTTTTACCCGTTTTCTTCGGGTAAAGAGTTCGTATTAGTGGAATACTTTTCTGTATATTGTTTCCATTGTGATTTTGTAACACCTTTCATGTTTCTATTTATCCTGCTTAACAGGGATATACCCGTTTTTGTTACCTCTGTTGCAGTTGTTGTAGATGCACTAAATAGTTGTGTGTGTCCGTTATATATATACTACGTGATCAAACACTATTAAGATATAAGATGACTGTAGGATAGATGATTATTGTCAAATATCATTCTCTCTTAAAATATATTATAAGAATTATAATACAAATATTATAATACTACAATTATTTAATCTGACAAATCGGTGTCGGTATCATCGTTGATCGATTGCACATGCTTTGTTAATTCTATTAGGAATCCGTATATTTCTCTATCCCACATGGATTCGTACAAGAAGTCGGGGGTGTTCATTAGTTGCCTCGTCTGTTCCAGGCACTCGATCATGTTGAACATTTTGTAATTCTGCAAAATAAAAATTAAAAATAAATAATATATTTTTAATATAATAATAATAAATGTATAATTTTGAAATCGTATCCATTTTACGACTGAATAAGCCTTTAGAACTGACAGAGCCTCGGCAATCATTATTTCTTCATGTACCTTGTTATTGTATATATAAATTCATTTTTCCAGCCTATTGTTAAGCTCCTGAAATAAAATTAAAATTACAAATTAAAAAATATGTCACAGAAGTAAGGTGAGAAAATAGTGTAAACACATTTACCAATTTTGTCAAAAATTATTTGTTGGCTATTTTCGTAATTTAATCGAATGCCCTTAATTTTACAACATTTAAAAGTATTGCAGTGTGAACTGTTTCCGTGATAACCATAAAATTTTGGTCCGCTCGATATGAAATGTGTGATGTGTGCATCGTCGCCATATGTCGCTGATTCGTTTGTCATTTGACCTAAAGAATTACTTAACTCAAGTTCGTAGTTATCCGACGAATTATCTCTACGTTACTTCATCAGATACCCACGTACCTGAGAGCATGCGTAGTTCAATATTTTCATGAAAACATAGAAACATTAGTTTCCGCCGCATTTTAACGGGTAATATTGGTATGTTTAGGTCTCTCTCAATTATTCGTACTATGAACCTGTTAATTTGAAACAGACCTCTTTTATGAATATTTCAGGGTATCAGAGGGGGAACTTTCCGTTTTTATATACATAAGGATATAATGATCATATATCAGTATATCTAATTTTTTCCCCATCGCGGACTTTGTACGTTGTGACAAAAGTTTCAGTGTGCCCACCGAAAAATACGCCACAAGGATCTAGTTTCATGTCGAATAAACGAGGGTGATTAGGTAAGTATTCGGAAATTTAAGGTCGCGATTTTTTGAGACCATCAAAATCACGCTTCCAAATTTTCTCTACTTTGTATCCTACATCCCGAAAGTCTTTTTTTAGTGGATTCTCGTAACACTCGCGCATCGATCGATCAAATGGGTCAGCCATGAATGTAACATCCGTGAAATTCAAAGATGATTCCTTTGTGCAAAAAACGATCGACTTAAAACACTTTGAGTAACACATACTCGCGGGTTCTTGCTACATGTATAATTTTTTTATTATACAAGTGTTCTTGTCAGAAAAGCCATTACAATGCTTTTTATGACTGTTTGTCAGAAAAACGATAACCCTTTGTAGGAATAAGACCAATGGTTTTTTCATTGAGAAACTGTTATAACGGCCCAAAATATAGCTTTTTAAAATTTTAAATATTCTTAATATACTCGAAATTCGCACAGGCTGGTCAGCGAAAAGCGAATATCCACACAAAGAAGAATCGCAGAGAGTAGGGATGTGTGCCTACATCTATGTGAGTTGAGAATGATAGAGGGAGTGAGAAGAGTGGGAACGGGGTTGCTTAGCGACGCTTATCAAGTAAATAAAAAACATGATAATTCGAACATTGGTAAATCTACTGACGTTTATGCACTAGATAGACAAATTTGAAGATGATTTAGCAGGAGCGTGTGGGTTGATTCCGGAAAACTCCAAGGAGTTGCAACATGCGCCTTAGATAACTCTCAAAAATCAGAGAGTCATGATGCAACTCCGGAAGGGTAAAAAATAAATACAATTTTTGAAGATCTTCGGAGTGCATTATTGTCTGAATTAGACGACGAGCACGAAAAACAGCAGTAAAATGTAGAGTGCCCAGAAATAGAGATTTTAATTCTGAATATTGCAGTAAGAACTCTAGTAGATACAGGGAGCCTAATTACCTGTATTTCTGAAGAATTTTATAAAAGTTATTTAAATAAACTTGAAAAATGTCCAACTTTGCCAATAAGTGGGCATGTAATAAAAAGAGCAATTGGGGCATAAACAACGCGTTTGAAAATCCCGATTTTGGCTGACACACGAGTAGGAAAAAAAGGAAAGAAAATTAATTTTATTGTGGTTCCTAGATTGTCTAGGGACTGTATTTTGGGTATAGATGCGCAAAAGGAGCTCGGATTTATAATTTATGTAAAAAGGGAGAAAATTTATATAAAAGAAAAAATCACATAATTGAAACGCTTTAATATAAAAAAGGAATTTTGAATCTAAATGAACTGAAATATCAATATATAGAATCCATATAGGATGAGTATATCGAAAATTTTGTTGATTGGAGCGAGGTGGAGGGGGAATGTGTACTGAAAGACGACACAGACCCTCTCGAACCGCTACCAAATATATTCATGAATCTACCCAAGAAGGGACTAATTCGATGAATGAAAATTTTCAAGGTAAAAATGACCCTTATGATATAACTTGGCAGGAAATTGAGGAGAATTTCCTAAACTACACGAGTAAAAATAAAAATACAATTAATAGGCTCATAAACCTAATATGGAAGTATAAAAAAGTTTTTTATAATAAGTTTTTATATAAAGATTTTAAAGAACAAGATGAATCTCCCTTTTATGTCAAACCTTATCCGATCTCTATAAATCACAGAGAAAAGTGAGGGCGGCAATACACAAAATGTTAGATTGGGATATAATTAGAAAATCTAACAGTGAATATATCAGTCCACTTGTGGCAGTATAAAGAAGGATGGATTAGTGCGTTTGTGTCTCGATGCTCAAGAATTAAACAAAAGATTGTATACAGACCATGAATCTCCTCAAAATATAGAGGAATTGAATTACTGCAAATTTGTGATGAAATTAAAGTCATGACTAGTCTAGATTTGACCAGCTGTTTTTAGCAGATCCCTCTTTCAGAAAAAAGCAAAAAATTGACTGCATTTATGTATGAAGGCAAAGTGTATGAATTTGAACTTTGCCCAATTGGTACAAGTGTTAGTACGACAGGACTAGTACGAGGACTAGACCAGGCTATAAGGAGCACTAGAAAAAACATAAAAAATTTTGTTGATGATTTATTGTGCATATCGAAGGATGAAGTCACGCCCCTCGAGCCCATTGAAAATCTTTCTAGAGTTTTAACGGTGCATAATTTTACATTAAGATTTAAAAAGGCAATTTTTTTTCGCTAAGAAGTAGAAGTCTTACGTTATATTTTAACTATTGAAGGTATAAAACTTCAGAGTAATAAATTGGAATTGATACAGGATTATCCCGATCCAAAAAATGTACGGCAATTAAAAGGATTTCTTGGATTAGTGAATTTTTATGCAAAATTTGTAAATAATTTTCCGGAAGCAACTCACCGCTCTTGAAGTTGCTGAGGAAAAATAAGAAATGGGAGTGAGAGGACAGAGAAAACCAGGCTTTTAAAAATATAAAAGACTTGTTTATAAAAAATCGAAACAATAATTTTTTATTGAATCCAAAATAGGAGATGAAGTACTCGTAAAAGCCAATAATGTGTCTGATACAGAGCAAATAGAAATTGCAAAGTGTTTTGCAATATATGAAGGCCCGTATCACGTACAGCGGAATATATATATATATATATATATATATATATATATATATATATATATATATAAGTATGGTCTGTAAATAAATAATTGTAAATAAGAAAAAATAAATATGTGAAAAAACGATTTGGACAGTGTATTTTAGATATTTCCATTTTACTTATTACTATTGGAAATATCTGAGTTAAGCGCAAGTTGTTTTTAACATGTGAAAAAAAAACGATTAGCGAGCACTGGAAATTGAAGACTAGAGAGAAGAAAATAAAGCCCAATTTTTTAAGGCTAATACTTTTGGTAAACAAAATCATATGTGTAGAGTATATATACGTACATATGTATGTATATACAGGTAGAAAGAGACAGAACAACAACACAACTCTCAGCCGAAAGTGCGAGGATCGCAGATGAGCAAGGAAAATAAGCAGGACCCTAGCTCGAATATTTGCACTCGGCACAGCGACGGTAATAACCTGGCTCGTAGGCTTAACTTTGATTGGAAAAACAGGGGACCAATTAAAATTGAGTAGGACAATGCTATACGAAGAAGAGAAAATTCGAGGAGCAGGGGTGTCAGTCTGTTAGTATCTCGCGAGAAAGCTAGGTATTCTTTAAAATGGATAGTTACGATGATATTTTGATCTTGTGCGTGGAAGAGCACAATCTACTTGAAGATAGAAGAGAAGAAAGAAAAGGAGATTATTTCTTCGAACTAGTTAAAGAAGTGGAAAGTCTAGTGGAGGAATAGATTGTGGAAAAGGAGTTTCACAATGATTATGTGGTACTGAGGCCTGTCAACTTAGAGAAGTTTAAATACCAATCAGGAGAGATGGTGCATGTTGCGGTGCAGGCAACTCCTCGGGTGGTAGTCGAGACCGGGGGAGGTCAGAAGATAATTACGCCGAACGCCACCTTCAAGAGGAGAAAGAGGAATAGCTGTGCGGTGAGAGGTCGTGCCACCGATGTAACTCAAGATGAAAAAAGAGGTGTGTTTATCCGAACTGCAGAAAAAAAATATAAATACCTTGTCCACGCAGACGGACGAGTGTGAGCAGGTCGATGAAAATAATAATACATCTTCAGATTTTAAGAAATGGTATCTGTTAAATAGGAAGACGATCAAAGAGAGAAATGCAAAGGAGGCAAAGAAGAGGAGAGTAATCGTAGAGAACGATATATATGATGAACGTACGTAGAAGGGTTACGCAGAAGATTACTTAAAAAAACAAATAAAGGAATTTAATCGATCATGGGAGCCGCACAAAATGGCTCAATGGCCGGGTACTCCAGGATTCGATAATATTACCCTGCCTAAAAGATTCTATTATGAATCGGGTATTTCCCCAAACAAATTCCCAATTAAAACCGATTAATTTTATATTAAATATTTATCGTCACAAGATATATTCTTGCGAAAATGGTTGTTTTTGAAAAAGTTTATGTGTTCTCTAGATATCATTCGTTGTTCTCATATAAGCAACTTTTTTCATACTTTTAACTTATTTTTAATAATTAATAATGTGTTTTACCTTGTACGTTTAATTGGTTTAACATTTACTTTTAATGGAACATTATCCTATTGAAAGAATAATCAAACTCATTCAACATATATTGTAAAAAATGTTATTAATCATTAAAACTGAGTTAAAAATATGAAAAAAGTGGTTCATATATGAACAACGAATGATATCTGGAGAAAACATAAACTATTGCCAAAATTACCTTTTTCGCAAGAATATGTCTCAATAAATATTTAATATAAGATTAATCGATTTTATTTGGGAATTTGTATTGGAAAGTACCCGATTCCCAATAGAATCTTTTGAGCAGGGTACTCCACCACCGACAATCCGGAAACCGGTGGACAGATACGAGCAAATAAAGACTCATGAACGGTGGCGGCAGGAGGAGAAGTTGAAGCATCGTCGCTGGTGAGTTGACCTTGAAGAAGAAGTGCGCGTTCGTGAAAACTTTAAAATTCCTACGTTGACAGCGACAGTGCGCGGTACTATCGAATATAGAAAGTTCGGAAATAAATTTCAATTTGCTTGTAAAATATAAATTTATTTCCGGGGATTCATGAAAATAGATCCCGCTATTAACTGTTTAAATAATTTTTTTTTTATTTTCTTAGATCGGTGGCATAATAAAACTGTGCAGAGACAATGGTCATAAAAATAACAATAAGTTTTTTTTTATCTAATTTTGGAAATCATGATTTAAAATATTTATATTTTATATTTTTTTATATACAGTTATCGAGAGATTTATAGTTTTCTAAATTTTTGTAAATAGAATTACATCGATAGTGAGTAAAAACAAGTGAATCATTGATAATTATTTGTTAAATGAAAAGACACTGAATATATTATAATTATTAAATGAGTAAAAAGACACTGAATATACTAATGTGTATAAATTAAAAATGAAATGATTAGTTTGTGCGAAAGAAACGGGAGTTCATATGAATTTATTTTTACTAAAAAAAAAAAAATTTATATGAGGAAACTATGTAACGGCCCAAACTATAGCTTTTTTAAATTTTAAATATTCTTAATATACTCGAAATTCGCACAGGCTGATCGGCGAAAAGCGAATATCCGCACAAAGAAGAATCATGGAGAGTAGGGATGTGTGCCTACATCTATGTGAGTTGAAAATGATAGAGGGAGTGAGAATAGTAGGAACAGAGTTGCTTAGCGACGCCGGCGGCGCGGTTCGTACCGCAGTCGAATTTGCGGGCTGGATGCGATGTAAAAATCGTCAGTCAGCGCACAGTCGCCTAGCAAGCAGGTCCTCACTCCTCCTGCTCTTGTAAAATGAGTTAGACCCATGCTGAAAATAGGTTTTTAAAATTCATTAAAATTTTTTAAAGTCCAATCATTTTTAATTAACTTCTGTTCCGTCGAAGACATAAGTGGTGCGCGTGGCGCCACCTTTTTCTCGAACGCAACGGCGACGTGAGCAGCGAGCCACGATTACCAGCGACCGATAGAGGCGCGATAGATCATACAGTACATGATAAACGGTCTTTTTAAAAGCAGATTATTAATACATGAAAAAAAAAATTAACTATTGAAAGAGATAAATTTTGAATTAAAAGACAAGAATAAAGAAATACAAGAAAAAAATCAAATCCTACAGGTAATGCTGAAAGGCAAAGAAAATATAGTGTGAACCATAACAAGGGAACTTATGCAGAAATAACTACTGGAAATACACAAAAGACAACAAAACCTCCAAGAATTATGATAAAAAAACTAAGAAAAATGGAACTTTAAATGAACTTACAAACAAAGTAAGTCATTATTTAATTGAAAATAAAACCATCCAAATAAACAAGATAACTGAAAGAGAAAAAACCAATGAAATATTTATAACGTGCAGTGATAAAAAAAGTGTTGACGAAGTATTAGATGTATTGAAAACTAAAATAGATGCAAACATAGCTATTGAAGAGAAAAATAAATCGAAAATGAAGATAGTAGGAATACACAATCTTGGAAAATTGAGTAACACTAAACTTCAAGAAGATATAAATGAAAGTAATTTCTCCATTTTTGAGGATCGAAAATGTGAAATACTACACACGTATACAAAAAACAGTAAGGGAACCCAATCTATTTTAGTAGAACTAACAGCTGATTTATACAAATACGTAAGAGTGAATAGCAATAGAATATATGTGGGACATGAAGAATGCAGGGCATATGATGTTATAGACGTCAAGCCGTGTCATAAGTGCGGCAGATTTGGACATAAAGAAAAAAAATGCAGAAACAGTGCCACGTGCATTAAATGCGCAGGCGAGCACGAAACAAGGAAGTGTGAAGAATAAGACATAAAGTGTGCAAACTGTATATATAGCAATAGCAAATACAAAACAACTTTCGACGTACGCCATGAAGCAACCGAATATGACAGACGTGAAATCTACAAAGCCAGGATAAAGAAGTACATAGAATCAACTGAATACAGCGTCAGACCTGTAATATCCGAAGGTTTAGGTAAAGTCGGGAGCTACATTAACAATCCAATGTCACAATTGAATGAAGTAATAACAAATAAAAAATAAATAAAAAAAAAATAAAACCATGATAGATAGCAATAGTACTGAATTTGATGAATTAATACGTAAGGAATATGAATTCAAAGACACTGTAGAATTAAATAAAAAAAATAGGAAAGACAAATTTTATAATTTTACACGTAAATATTAGAAGTTTAACTGAAAATTTTAATAAACTAGAAGTCTTTGTAAAGAGTCTAAATAATAAACCATCAATAATCGTATGTTCCGAAACATGGACAATACAACATGCGGAATTTTATCAGTTATCGGGATATAAAATTTATTATAATAATAGTAAAATAAATAGAGCAGATGGAGTAGTTATATAAATAAGAAATGATTTTGAACATGATGCTAAAATTATAGAAATTGATAGAATAAAATTCCTAGTGGTAGACTTAAATATTAATAATAATGAAAAACTACGAATATCAGCAATTTATAGATCCCATGATATAGCAAAGACTGAATTTGTGCTCTCAACAAAAAAATTTCTATTAGAAAATAAAAAAATAAAAAATCATTGCATAATCGGAGATTTTAACATTGATATAACGTGTAACGATATATATAAACACGAAAACGTTATCAATCAAGAATTTCTAAATAACTTATTGAAACACGAATATATTCCAGGTTTTCTAAATGTAACAAGACCATCTCCAACTGGGCAAGGTGGCACCTGTATTGATAACTTTTATATAAAAACAAAGTCAATAAGTACAAAGGCATACAAAATTACAAACCCATTTCCCTCTTTTTGTGCAACTTAATAATATAAAATTTATTCGCGAAAATAAGAAATTAAATAGAATAGTTAATTATAAAAAACTGAAAAATATTGCACAAAATGATGATTGGAATACAATATTATCACTGCAGGAGCCAAATTGTGCAACAGACGAAATAATAATACGAATAAATTATTGCGTAGAAAGAGCAACTACAGAAAGAAAACATAAAAAATGTGATAGAGACAAAATACCTAGGAAAAAATGGATAACCAAAGCAATAATGGTCTCATGCAAAAAGAAATAATTTCTGTATAACTTATGGCAAAAACCTAAAGAGTCTTTTAGCTTAAAAAAAGAATACATGGACTATTGTAAGGTACTTAATGGGATAATTAAGGATGCAAAAATTATGTATGAAAGAGACAGAATTAATGAGAATGTAATTGATCAACAAAAACTATGGAAAATAATAAATGAAAAAATGGGAAAAAGCAAAAAGGCAGAAAATGGGATAAAGCATATATGCAACAATCGAAACAATGTAGAGAACAAAACTGAAATAGCGAACATTATGAATAACATCTACTGCAAAATTGGAAAAAACTTATGTAAACAAATAAAGAAACCAAATATTTTACCTAAGGAAATTGAAAGCAACTCAAAATCAATATTCTTAAGCCCAACAAATGCAGAAGAGGTCATAAAAATAATTAAACAACTTAAAAATAAAGCAGGAGGGGAAGATAAAATAAATGCGAAAACGCTAAAAACAATAGACATAGACATTGCACGCCCATTAGCTCATCTCTTTAATCTTTCAATAGAGCAATCTGTGTGGCCTGATGCGCTTAAGAATGCAGAAGTAATTCGAATATATAAATCAGGAGATAAAACAAACATAACAAACTACAGACCAATCTCACTTATATCAAATATAGCTAAAAATTATGAAAAAATTATTTATAATCGGTTATACAATTTTTTACAAGAATGTAAAATACTATCAGAGTATCAATATGGTTTTATTAAAAATATTGGGACCAAGGATGCACTTTATAAAATAACCGATATAATATATCAAAAATTAGATAAAACGCATAATAGTTTCATTTTTAGACCTTGCAAAAGCTTTCGACACAGTCAATCATGCTATATTGTTAGAGAAATTGGAGAGATATGGGATAAGAGGGTGTGCACATAAACTAATAAATAGCTTCCTGACTGGTAGAAAACAAAAAGTAAAAATTAATGACAAAACTAGCACAGAGAGAACTCTAGATACAGGAGTACCTCAAGGGACTATCCTTGGCCCTCTTTTCTTTATCATATACATAAACGGTCAGATATGCCAAAGAACTCCATATTGTCTTATGCCGATGACACTGTTATCATTGCTGATGACGATACGTGGACACAGGCACAGGACAGAATGAATCTACTATTAGATAAAGTAGCGAATTGGCTAGCTTTCAATAAATTATCACTAAATATAACAAAAACTAAGTATATAACGTTGGAAATTACTGTGCTAGCGTACCTATTGAAATCAATATTAAAATAAAAAATCAAAAAATAGAAAGAACTGAATCCTACAAATATCTGGGAGTATATTTTGACTACAATATGAAGTGGTATAAACATGTAGAACATATTATAAGTAGGACTAAATATTTCATTTTTATTTTTGCAAAAATAAGAAAGTTCATGGATATGAATACACTTATGAAAATAACTTTCCTCTTACCACCAACTTTCTTAACAGCTTGACGTGCACCTTTCAAGGCGGATTGAATAACCTTGCGGGAACATTTACTTGGTGACATTGATTTTTTAACAGCCGTCACTAACGTACTACATTTTAGACCCATTCCAGTTATTCCTTTAAATTTCATAGCATTTGTAACAGCAAAAGCCTATGCTTTTTCACCAAGACTGGCATCCATGGCTTTAACACGTTGCCAAGCTTTATCAGCGAGCTTCATGTCTGCTGTTTTACGATCTCCATTTTTATCAGAGTACACTATGTCATGTTCTTTGCATGCCTGATCAAGCAAATTAATTCCAGGATCACCTCTTTTCAATCGTTTTTTCAATTTAGTTCCGGGACCACAGTATTGATATTCAGGAAGATGCATTTCAATCGGCAAGTTATTGATCACTTTATCAAGCAATCCATAACCTTTTGGTTATTTCCGAGATTTATGTACGATCATCTCTCTTCGAGTGTTGTTTTATAACTAAAGATCAAAATATAAAACATGCGTTCATATTTCCACAGTTCAATATCAAACTAGACTTTGTCACGTGAACATGGATTTTAGCGAGCAGAACGTCAAACTCTCCGTCACAAACTTTGATTTCGGAAAACAGAAGAGAAGGAAGCGTCATGGAGATTTACTACCAGATACTATACGAGCAGTATTCTGCGGGCCATCTAACTATGGAAAAACAAATAGTTTATTGGCTCTAAGTACACATCCCAATGGTCTTAGATTTGAAAATTTGTATGTATACTCTAAATCCTTGAATCAGCCAAAGTATCAATTTCTCGAAAAAGTTTTGGAACCGATAAAAGGTGTATCATATCTACCTTTTAGTGAGCATGAATCTGTAGTATCTCCAGATGAAGCCCGACCACATTCAATTATGATTTTTGATGATGTGGCTTGTAAGAAGCAGGACAACGTCAGAGCATTTTTCTGTATGGGAAGACATAAAAGTGTAGACAGCTTTTATCTATGTCAGTCGTATGCTAATATACCGAAACACCTCGTAAGGGACAATATTAATATGTTAGTAATTTATCGTCAAGACGATGTTGATCTAAAACATATCTATGAAGATCATGTCAATACTTATTTAACTTTCAATGAATGTCGAAATCTTTGTTCTGAATGCTGGAAGAATGATAAGTATGGATTTGTTGTTATCGACAAAGATAGAGTGATGGATGATGGTAGATACAGAAAAGGATTTGACTGTTTTGCAATAAAAAAGAAGTTATGAATCCGAAACTTACAGTTCAATTGTAGACAGCATCGCGTGGGCATGTCAGACTTGAAGAAAGAAAAGAATATTCTCAGCGAGCTCTTGCGAGCACGTGAGGCTATTAAACAAAAATACTCTTTATTGAAAAAGGAGAGAGAAGATTTTGAAAAAGTTATTGGTGATACATTGAAACCAGTCATTACACCACTCGAGAAGCTCGTCGATTCGAAAGTCGATAGCTTGCCACCTTCTAATCACATTTTGAATATAGACAGCAACAGGAAACCGAGGAAGAGATTGAGATTCGATCGATCAAGTTATATAGTAAACGATATAAATGAGTCGGGTTCCGCATATGATGATGATGATGATGCAGATTTTTCTTCGATCGATGGCACAATGATGAATTCAACATTCAAATCTGCGCTTGAAGGAAATGAATCAAGTGACTTTTTATCATTGTTAAATGAAAGCCGCAGCAAAATCGATAACATATACGGAGTGCGGAACGTCAATGGAGTGTATATGATTGGCGATTCAGAAATTCAATTTCATGATAAAATGGTAAAAGTGAGAGATAAAAGTTATCCTAAAAGTGGGGGTCTAATGGAATTACTCTTCAAGAAACAACCAGATGACAATCTTATAAGTTCAACAGATCGAAAAAATGATCGCAGCATCCTGGAAGCATCAAATGCTCATCGGAAAAGATACAGCAAAGATGAGAGTATACGCACTTCGAAGAGTAGAAAATATATGAATATCATAGGACCCATGTTCCGCAGCGATCATAAAAATAAATCCACCACCGGAAGAGGCCTCATATCTAAATATAAAATAGCAAAGAATAATTCTTCTATAGATCTAGTCTACTGGGATGATCCAAGCGAGCTTATCGAGCGACTGCGATTATTAGTTGCGGAACGATCTGCTGGAAATAACAATCACGACAATGAAATACAATCGATCATTGAGGAACTACGTGAAGCAGGACATATATATTGAAATGAATCTTTTCTTATAAGATCAGTAGCATCATGAGTCTCGACGTGTTCGGCAGAAAACTTGAGGGCACGCAAGAAGTGAGTCGCGGTCCACCAGGCATTGGTTATAATTTTACATTAGATGGTAATTTTGATTTACAAAATAAAAGGTTATGTAACTTTGCTTATCCAAGTCAGCCTAATGATGCAGTCACCTTGGAAGTGCTTCTGACAACAATAAATAAAGAAGTTTGAAATCGAACTAACATAATGGCTGTAACGAAAGTTGACTTAGAGATTCCCATAAACACTGAATTGAATAAAATCAATAATGATCTTTCCCATCTTAAAATTCGATTAGATAATCTTGAGACAAAATTGAAAGAATGCTTTGAAAAAAAAAAATTCTGACTCAATAAAAGTTTTATAATATGTCACAGTTATCTATGTATTTCGTGAACGAAATATATTTCTCCTTATTATGAGGTATTAGACTAACTCGTCCTTTCATCAATGTAGAAGTAGCGATCTCTTTCAAAATGAAGTGAGTATCATAATTGAGGTTATGAAAAACAACGGGAATGAATCTTGAGTTCTTATAATTCAAATTACATGAATTGTGAGCTGCACCTCTGAAACTGAAGAGAAAAAAGAATTAATTTTTTTTTTCTTTGGGAATCATCAAAAATTAATTTTAAATATAACTAAACTAATAACATACCGTCCTGTAAAATGACAATGGTCTCGCACTGCAAGTTCTTCATCACGGATTGATTTTCGACATATATGATAAGCGGTTGACCTCTGCAAAGATAATTCTTCTAGAGCTGAGAGTTTCATTGGTTTAGGATTCTTGTAGAGATAATCTATCTTCTCACTTATTGATTTTAGTTCTCGAACAAACCATTCTGCAGGTGTCTTTTGATCTCCAAATTTTTGTCTGTAAGATTTATAGTCAGATAATCTGTCATCAAAGCTGCATTTTGTGTAGTAACCTATGCTGTATGCTTCATGAAGTTGAAAATCATTCTCATTCTCAGTAGGCTTTAATAAACATTCAAAATCAGCATAAATAACGAAAGGAACGTTTTCTCTCTTTTTGTAATCTTCGAATTTGAGAATGTTGTTCTTTGAGTCTGGCAGATTGATTCGGCATTTATTCATATTTTTACAATGATTTTCATGAATTTCCAATCTTTTTTCATTATAGAAAACTTGTAAACACCTTTCACAGTGGTATGATTTTTTATTAGCTTTAGACAGTTGAGAACTCAGAAGACGAGACATGCTTTTGATCCAAACGTAATGGTATTTAGGCATGCTTTCATCGCCATCAGCAAAAATATTTACTTCATGCTCATCAATGTAAAAATCGTGAATGATAAGTAGATTTACATGTCTACCCTTCTTTTCTGGTTGATTATTATTTTCTGGTAGATTTACATGTTGATCTTCCTCTTCTGGTAGATTTACATGTTGATCTTCCTCTTCTGGTAGATTTACTTGTTGAGCCTTCTTTTCTGACGTAACGTGACAAGGCGATACTTCTAACTTTGAACGATACTTTCTGAACATGTAGACATTTACTGAAATATTATTCAATTTTTCGAATTTTGAAATATCTTTCAATTTTACTGGAAACTGTATATCACTAAAGTTCAACTTGGTCTCATATAAACGATATTGATTAACTCTGTTGGAATTATTTTTGCTGGGATATAATGCTGAAAGAATAGCATACTTGAAACACTGATTCTCATTGTTATGAACATTAATTATTGTTATTAACACATGCTTTTTTATTTTCTATAAACTTTGGGAGAGGAATGTAAGAACTGCCCTTGAATGGAGAATATTTTTTCATATTTATACACAAATTTTTAATACTTTTCATTGTCCAGCCGGAATCTTTTTCCTGAAATTCTTCTAGTTGTATAAGAATGGGCACTTTGATATAGTCTTTAAATCATTCCTCTAAATCTGTTGACATGTATACTTTAGCACTTTCACTCGTGAAATAATTAATATCTGTCGTTTCCTCTCCATTTTTCTGCATAGGAAATTCCCAGATAAAATCTGAATATATTAATAGCACTAGAATAGCACTAGAATAGCACTTCACAAATGTGCACGATAGTCAAGACTAAAACTCGTTGACCGCGATAGATGAACTGTGCTTGTCCGAGAAATTGCTTCCCTTTTTGTAGGCAATGTCGACGTAAGTAGAGGTAGAAAATTCAAACAACTAACCAAGGATAAAATGAAGTTGAGGGAGATTTTCTAAGGGAGGGATGAATTCATCCCTCCAATCAAGAATAAACTTTCTTTTTTGAACGACTAATCCTAAAAGAGCATGAGGCGGAGTTTCCAGTTATAAAATCAGGATGAGAGAATTTTCCTATTCATTCTCCGAGTTCACTTTGTACTGAAATATCAACTACAGAGCTGTAAGATGGCTAGAACACGTGACTACGACTTGATGTTCAGAAATGCCATACTGCAATTTCAAGAAGAGAATGTTTATATTCGTGATATTGAAGGATTCCAAAGAATAGCAGAGGATTCTTTCATTTTCAAAGAAATATGTTTTCTCAATTCAAAGAAAATGTTTTACCGACTGCATACCTCTTTAATCCTCCTATGACATTGGAAGAACTGACTGCAGAAGAAAAATGTATGACTCTCTGGGTGGAAATCTCATACCAAATGTGTAAGTGATATATAATATGACTATACTTTCATACTTTTTTCATACTTTTTCATACTATTTTTATACTTTTTTCATACTATTTCATACTTTTTCATACTTTTATCATATTTTTTCATACTTTTTGATACTTTTTGATACTTTTTCATACTTTTTCATACTTTTTCATACTTTTTCATACTTTTTCATACTTTTTCATACTTCTTTTCATACCTTTTCATACTTTTTTCATACCTTTTCGTACTTTTTCATACTTTTTCATACTTTTTCATTACTTTTTCATACTTTTTCATACTTTTTCATACTTTTTCATACTTTTCCTTTTACTTTTTCATGCTTTGCCTTTTCCTTTTCTATGCTCTTATTTCTTACGTTTTTGTTTTTATTTACAGATTAATTTCAAACGTTGAAGACTTTGGATGTCCATCACTAGAAAAGATATCGAGCGATAAGCATTACGTATGTATTAATCACATTCTGTGCATTAGAAGGAAACCTATATGCGCTGTACATAACGTTATCTCAATTCGAGCATGGCTACTGGATTATTTGGATGCTAAATTTGGCCAAGATGAAGTAGATATCATTTCTAAAAAGAATACATACTCATGTGTATATTGGAAATAAATTTTTATTAAATATTCTGTAAAAAAAGAGAAGCTAATGATTGAATAAAAAAATTTAAAAAAAAATCATTGTACGATATTATTCTTTCACAAATATAAAATTAAAATATAATAGATAAAATCTATAGCAAACATAGGGTACATGTGGGTGTTACCGCGGATATTTTTGCACAATATCAATGTGCAAAACACTATTTTTCTTAGACTATTCTATTTAACTTTTTAAAGGGTTTTTGCATTAAATATATCAGCCGTATTTCATTTAAAAAAAGAAAAAAAAAACATTTGTTGTACTTACAAAGATTTACATTGCTTTGAAATTTACTTACAAGGAAAATTTACCTTATAAGGAAAACGAAGGAAAATGGAGGAAATGACAAGGGGAATAAACGAAAACAAGTTGAAAAAATATTTTTTCATTATATTCAAAAAAACACTTATTACATTAAAATTAATATATAATAAAATAATTATTTTTTACATATATATCTATATATATATATATGAGGCATTCTTTGTGAGCGAATGGCCCCCCCCTTGCCCAAAATTTGAAGAGGCGTAGGAGAACCATCAATAGCTTAAAATATTCGTATTGACAAGAGCTACAAAAAGTCGAGTGGCGTTTTTGTCCATTTTGAAAATGGCGGCTTCAAAATGGCGTTAAGCCCCCCCTAAAACGTGAAGAGTACAGATAAAAATGCCCGTAAAAACTAAAAAAAATAATCACGTTGGACTTTTTTGACTAAAATTTTAGCTACCACTCATACTTCAAAAAATCACGTGGTAGGTTACCGAAATCCAACATGGCGGATCCAATATGGCGGCTAATATGTCGATATTTTTAAAAATCAACCGAATTGGCCCAAATTTGGTATATGGGGGTTTTTCTGGTTGCTGATGATGAATTTAAGGTCAAATCTGCAGAATTTAAAATGGCGGTTCCAATATAGTGACTAATATGCCGATAAGATATGGTTTTTACTCCCGCCGTTTATTTATGTATCCATGATTTCTTCACGATGACATTATTCATTTTCTTTAAATTTGTATTCCTTATCGGCATATTAGTTGTTACTTTTAGTGGCATTTTTAGTTTTAATATGGCCGCTAGAAACTCGTGACTCATACTTTTTTTACCATAACGATTATAAAACCAGCTACATGAAACCGATTGAGGTCCATGGTGCCTTAAATAAAAGGTCTTGGAATCTACTTTCAGAAGACGTATAAAAAAATTTTTTTGTTATCATAAAATCCAATATGGCGGCCAAAATCACGTGACATAGGTAGTAATTCACCAAAATCGATTACAAATAACTTTTTTAGATACGCTCACGTGTCGAAAACGCTTGAATCAATGATTTCGAAATGCTGTTCGTAAGTATATTATTTTTTTAAACATATTAGTGCCCTTGGTCACGTGACAAAACTGATTTTTCATCAAAATATCCAAAAAAAGCAATTTTTCGAATTCTACAGCTCTCTCAAAGAGCTTGAATGGTAAATGTTGAATGTTTTTATAAGCATCGTATAGTATCTTTGATTTAGCTACTCCCAAGTTCCCATATGTCGGTGTAAACTATATGATGTAGGCCTTTTGGTACTAAAATGTATGAAAACAAATTGAAAATGTGAAGAAGTCTACAAGACACCAGGCGGGAGTGGAAGTTTGCGTATTTTGCTCATGAGTACTAACAAGGAGATGGTCAGGGATCCGGATCACCGATTTCGCTCAATTTTGGAGGAAAGTTTCCAAATACAGAAATATGAAGAAACCCAAAATTTTAGACGCCAACGAAAAAACTACAAGAAGTTAGAGCTCCATAAAAATCCTATTTTAATGTATAACTGTATATCTATATATATGGAATACGTATATATAGATATACAGTTATACGTTAAATATGATTCTTAAGGAGCTCTAACTTCTTGTGGTTTTTTCGTTGGCGTCTAAAGTTTTGGGTTTCTTGATATTTCTGCATTTGGAAACTTTCCTCCAAATTTGAGCGAAATCGGTGATCCGGATCCCTGATCATCTCCTTGTAAGTATTTAAATCTTTTTTTAACAAAATGGCGGCCAATATCAAACAATACGGGTGATACATGTCTCGTCAGACCCAATAATTATTTTTATTTTCGGATATACTTCATCTTTATGTGTCAGTTTGATAAAATATTAAAAAAAAAAAACGTCATGTTTAATATTAGTAAATAAGTAAGAATTGATAAATTAATTAGTAATTAAGTAAAGAAGTAAGAATATTATATTTTATTGATACAATAGTTCGGTATGTTTATTCGCATTCGAATACTTTTTAATTATCAACTTTTTATTTTCAACAAGAAAGCAATGATTTTTTGATATCACAGGTACAGCTACAGCATTTTCAAATCTTCTATTTAAATGCCTAACCATCTTCTGATAATCTTTGATACTGAAATAGAATGTAGTAATTGTATCGGCAAATTTATTTTTAGACCATTCATAGAGTTTTTCGCAGGTTAAAATGGCATCTTTTGGACTGCAAATCAGGCTATATCGTGCTGCTTCTCTCTTGAATACAGCTCCAAGACCGTCCGATGGACCTTTACCATGTGCCGTTGGAAAATTATGGCATTCAGCTGATATACCAAAATCCGCCACATGCTGCATTAGATTTAAATAAATTGATTTGCGCTATGAGGATAAAATTTGTATTTTACCGGTTTTGGATTAAAAACAATATAACTTTGTTTATTTACAAATCAAACCTTAAGCCTTAGAAGCATAGTGATCCCTTATAGGGACTACCAAAATAGCTTTCTATTTTTATTTATAAAAAACGTATTTACGTATATTTATTCAAGGTGATGGTCTTTACTGATAGGTAAGACGATTCTCTACAATTCTACCGAATGTAATTTGTTATTTTATTTGTTATTAAATTGTTATAAATAAACAAATTGCAAAAAGTGTCTTTTTTTAGAAATAAATCATTTTTGAGCTTATTTGCTGTTCGATTTTTATGAAAGTTAGTTCCTAGAGGTTTTTGGGGTCGCTGATAAAGAATATGCTATAAAAATTTTGATTTTCTAAATCCAAGATGGCAATTTCAAGATGGCGGACACAAATTTTTGAAATGAAGTATATTTTTATCTAAAAACGTTATTTGGGGGTTTTTGAGGTCGCTGATTAAGAATATGCCATCAGAATCTTGATTTTACAAATCCAAAATGGCGGATTCCAACCCCTGAGTAATAACGAAGATACTATACGGCGCTTGTAGAAACATTCAATATTTACCATTCAGGATCTTTGAGAGAGCTGTAGAACTCGAAAAAGTGCCTTTTTTGGCTATTTTATTGAAAAATCAGTTTCGTCACGCGACCAAGGGCACCAATATTTTTAAAAAAATAATAAGCTTAGGAAGAGCATCTCGAAATCATTGATTCCAGCGTTTTCGAGACGTGAGCATGTCTAAAAAAGATATTTGTAATCGATTTTGGTGAATTACTACCTATGTCACGTGATTTTGGCCATCATATTGAATTTTATGGTAACAAAAAATTTTTTTTATACGTCTTCTGAAAGTATATTCCAAAACCTTTTATTTAAGGCACCATGGACCTCAATCGGTTTCATGTAGCTGGTTTTATAATCGTTATGGTAAAAAAAGTATGAGTCACGAGTTTCTAGCGGCCATATTGGAACTAAAAATGCCACTAAAAATCGCAACTAATATGCTGATAAGGTATACAAATTTAAAAAAATGAAGAATGTCATCGTGAAGAAATCATGGATACATAAATAAACGGCGGGAGTAAAAACCATATCTTATCGGCATATTAGTCGCCATATTGGATCCGCCTTTTTAAATTCTGCAGATTTGACCTTAAATTCATCATCAGCAACCAGAAAAACCCCTATATACCAAATTTGGGCCAATTCGGTTGATTTTTAAAAATATCGACATATTAGCCGCCATATTGGATCCGCCATGTTGGATTTCGGTAACCTACCACGTGATTTTTTGAAGTATGAGTGGTAGCTAAAATTTGAGTCAAAAAAGTCCAACGTGATTATTTTTTTTAATTTTTACGGGCATTTTTATCTGTACTCTTCACGTTTTAGGGGTGCTTAACGCCATTTTGAAGCCGCCATTTTCAAAATGGACAAAAACGCCACTCGACTTTTTGTAGCTCTTGTCAATACGAACATTTTAAGCTATTGATCCTACGCCTCTTCAAATGTTGGGCAAGGGGGGGCCATTCGTTCATGAAGAATGCCTCATATATATATATATATATATATATATTATTACATAATAACTAATAGATGAATGTCACATCTTCTACGATGCGAGGTTTTACTATTGATGGTCGCGGTGGTGGTGGTGGAGGTGATGGTAGTGATGGTGGTGGTGGTGCTACTGCTGCTGCTATCTTCGGTTGAGTTTTATCCTGCACTCGGCTGTGCATTCGCAACCAATCTCGTTTCGCTTGCTTACTTTGAAGCGAAGCTTTGTCGTCTTTCACTTGATCTGAAAAAATAAAAATTGCAAAAAAATAGTTTTATAATATAATATAGTTAGCGTCCCGCGTCGCGGCTTCGCCCGCGAGAATAGTGTATAGAAATCATAATATATTGTAAGAATATTTCCCGTTTCGGTTTCACCCCGGAAATTTCTAGTAGTCTTCAAAAAGGTCCAGATTCTCAAAATATTTCAGGGTAGATAACGTTTCTCGTTATGTTACTGTTTGGAACTAAAATAAATTGATTATCAGGATTTCCGGTGCGCGAAAGGGCTACGTACAGTTGACCGTGTGAAAAACATTCTGAACGCAGATCTACTCCAACGTATTTAAAAGTTTGCCCTTGTGATTTATTTATAGTTATTGCGAATGATACCTTATAGGAAACTGTAAACGCTTGAATTGAAATGGTAAATCCGTCGGTATCATGGGGAATCGAGGAATAAAAGCTATTTCTCCTGCTGCTGGCCCAGTGAGAATAGTAGCTTCGATAATATGATTACGCATGATTTTTATTTGTAATCTAGTTCCATTACAAAGTATTGGCGGGTTCAGATTTCGCAACAACATAATTGGAGCACCAACTTTCAATGCCAAGTTATATGGCGGGAATCCAGCTGGAGTGAGAGAGTTCAAAAATTCTTGAGGGTAATGGACAGCATCTTCCGTATTAACCACTGTATCAATCGCCCTATATTCTCGAGTTTCACCATCAAATTTCTTCAAGACGTTATCATTCATTTCCTGCGCAGTTATATTTCTTGGAGAAATTATTGCTCTTTCACATAGCCAAACGTAAGGCTTTTGATGTAAATTTTCAATATCAGGATAAACATTAGAAATCATATCTTCTATTGTATGGACAATCTTACCAACCTTATCATCAATTGATATATAATTATCATCATTAGCTATCTCCCCATTCCCAATTTTCAAAATATGAATAGGGAATTCAGAGTTACCACCACCAAGATGTGCCCTCATGTTTGTTCTTAAATGTAAGGTTGTAACATCATTCCATATTCTTGATGATTTCAAACATGCCCTTACGATATCCGCTCTTGTCCCTTTCGGAATAACTGGCAGAGTCTGCCGAAAATTTCCGGAAAACACAAATGTTACACCTCCCATTAATTTTCCACTTGATCGCAAGTCCTTTAGAGTCCGATCAATAGCTTCGATATGAGCTTTGTGACTCATAGTGCACTCATCCCATACAATGAGAGTTGTTTCTTGCATGATTTTTCCAAGGCGGCTGTTTTTACGAATGTGGCATACAAAATCTTGTTCGCAAGTTACATTTAGTGGCAGCTTGAAAGTTGAATGTGTAGTTCTACCTCCTGTGAGAAGAGTAGCAGCTATACCTGACGATGCCACTGCTAAGGCCATACCTCCTGTTGATCTAACCTTAGCCAGAAACAAATTCATCAGGAAAGTTTTGCCAGTTCCACCAGGTGCATCTAGAAAAAAAATATCACCCTTGTTATCACTGACGCTTTTAATAACAATATCGAATGTTACTCTCTGATCAGGTACTAACCTTGGCAAGTTAGCATCAACGAAATTCCGCAGTTCATTTGCATCATACGTATGTCTGTATACATCATCGAGTGGATCATTTAAAATATTTTGGTCTCGAACAGGTGAAGGTAGACTGAAATCTGTCAGATATTTCTCTTTTGTGTTTGACACTGCCTGTAGAGAATATCCTCACAGAAATGAGTTTGAAATTCTTGCCATAACAGTAAAGGTTGAGAAGGCTGACAGAAGACTAATATTATAGCAAATAAATCTCTCAATTTAGATGGCATCTGCGAAATTGCAGCGTCAGTTAAAGTATCTTTCCATTGATCATCACTTTTCAATAGTCCTAACAATTGGCAAGCAGCTTTATAAGTGGGTTGGAGAACTCCATTTATAGTCCTCAAGCTCTCAAAAGAAGTCGGACCTTGTACATGATGTAATAGCATTCTCAAATGAAAACATTCAGTTTGATTACGGTGAATAGTATAAACTCTACCCAGTGCCGCATCTCGTTTTACTCCAGGATAACCTTCAACATCTTGTCCTCGTTGCCTTCTCGAGAATGTGTTATTACTCCATGTATAGTAATGTGGAACTTCGTAATACAATAGTGTTCGTGCAAATTCATCTGACTGACATAGGTCGAAAAATGCCGTAAGAGTAGTTCTTCGTGGAGTTTCTGCCACTTGCTGTATATTGACCTCTGAGAAATACACGCGTTGATGATTTTGTAGGTGAACAGCAAGGTGTACAACTGTAGGGTACCGTTCATGAATGGGAAACTCTAAAAATCTCCAAACAGCTACAGAAGTGCATATATAACGGCCATTGATGTAATTATTTATTTCATCAGAATTCTTGTTGATAGAAAATGTCGCCTGATCCGATCCCTTGTTGATGTATTTGCATATATACTTTATAGCTTGCACGGAATGGCAGTACTCTATATTTATATGAGCAACAAAACACCGTGATAACATAGAGCAATATGAAACCACCCAACGGTTATCTACTTCGAAGGTGGTATTACGCAATGTCAAAATAGCAGTGGCTCCTCCATTTTCGGGAGATCTCCTTTGATATGTTGGGTATCCATCATCTCCAGTTTGTGTTTCTGTGATGAATTGTCGTGGATATCTTTTTGAACATCTCCCATTGACCATACAAGGTGATGTTGGATTAAGCGCACCACAGGGACCATGAATCATATTTTTACATACGATGTCGTAGAGCTGAGGATCAGACTGTCTATCTGGTAATTCAGCAGAAATTATTTTGTCAATTTCATCTGGTTGAATTTTAGAACGCAACCATAAAAGTATATGAGCATGCGGCAAGCCTCGTTTTTGCCGCTCAACAGAATACATGTGACATTCAACGATGCCGAAAATATTTTTCTTTGTCAAGAGATTCATTAGTTTTTTCAATTTCAAATGAAAAACTCGCGATGTAATATCGTGCCTATGTGAAGAAACCTGTCCTACGAATAATTCTTTCTTTATCTCGGGCCAGTCGGGGTTGCATGTGAAAGTCACGAACAAATCAGGACGTCCAAAGTTGCGTACGTACACCATGGCATCCTGAGTTTTTTCATGCATGAACCGAGGCCCTCCTGTAAAAAAAGAGAGAAGAATAATGGATTGTCCAACGTTTCTGAGGTTCACATCAGCATCTTGATTTAATGCATCTCGCAAGTGAATGTACTCGTCAGCACGTAACTTCATTTGGTTATGTCGGATGTAGCTTAATCTTTCCGATATCATTTTTGCCATCATATCAACCAGGTATTGATTAAATAGGTTTCTAAAATGGTGAAGATAGTTATCTTCAACCTCTTCTCTAATCATAAGTCTATATGCATAAAACTGCATACAGGGAACTGTTTTGAAACGATTAGAATTGTTTTGTTGCGGAATGGTTACATAGCATCCATCCTCTTCTCTGATGAACAGAAGAGGATACTGAAGAGAATCATAGGCTCTATGAATTTCAGAAAGTCGCTGCAGATCTCCACTTCGACTTTGCAAAACAATGTCTCTTGCACCTTTATCTTCATCGACCAGCAATACTGCAACTTTATTGGTTGTAGGAGCGTTATATCGTCCTCGGTGTTCATTAGATGGAACACGATCAGCGTGTATGATTAATTTCAAATTTTCATCAGTGTTCATTACCCTATTTTCCAAGTTATATTTGAAGCTCCGAATCAGATGATTATGCTCTTGTAATGATTGCTGTAATGATTCTATGAGTTCTCTTTTCAACGATGGATTAATATTCGATCGAGTTGATATTTGATCTGCATCAGAAAGAAAATAAATTTGCAGGAATTGGTGACTTTCATTAGAATGAGGAAGTAAACTACCTATCAAATCGTAGACTTGTCCTTGAATTTTAAAAGTAGGCATGTAATTTCCTTCCCTTACTTCCTTACAACCAAAAGATGTCATTTGAAACAAAGCGTTATACTGTCTCACATTATTGAAAAAGTGATTGGAAAGTCGATGGTCAGTGATTAAACTACTAAAACGTTCAGGAGGATCCTGAATGAGTGGAAGAGATACTTTTCCACCAGCACAGCAAAGGCCAGAAGCTTCATCTTTCCATCTCTTGGCTCCACATTTTGAACAGATTTTATCCATAGCACCTATTCGAATGAACTTTATTTCGAGATAATTTACTAATGGATTATATGAGAATGCTGACTTAAACACCAAAAGTACCTCGAGAACTTACAACTAAGGGTTGAATTTGAGATTGGTGGACTACATTATTCATAGGAAGAACCTCAGCATTCTCAATTTCTTGATCATGGAGGGGTAACTGAGGGCCAACTATAGATATTTCTTCATGGACATTGTCTACTGATGGATGAGAATCATCTCAAGACGTCGAAGGTCCAGATATTTCATCAACCGCTTTGTTTCGTCGCAAGTTATATGCTGTTCTCGCTCTAGCAGTTTTCCTCGATAAATTGGACTTAGCTTTAAGCATTTCGCCGATTATGATATATTTTGAACGAAAGTGGAAGGTTATTGACAATGAGAAAGGGAAGTGTAATCGTTATGGATTGGAAAGTGTATATGTTAACAGATAATACTATTTTTTCGAGATAGAAAAAAATACGAAAATGGTAACTTGGTTATAGCAAATATACCAAAAAAATTTTCAGTAGAAGATTGCACAGGACACTAATTGCTAATATTAGAAAGAGTTCATATATAAAAGCAAATATTGTTAACGGATCACTTTGTTCTTGCAAAAGTAGACAGCAAAATTTAATTGTCCGAATTACTCAGCTCTCGCCGAAGATTGGTTTCGAAACTGAATTCGAAATCAGGATAAATTTCAAGCAAAACACTCCTGTATATATCCCCGTGGGGAGTCTACTTCAGTTGTGGGAATCGATAGCGCGACGCCACCTACTCGTGAAATGTTGGAACTAATGGCAGAGCGTGCGCGCAGAGGAACTACTTCCGCGGGCATAACACGCATTCATACGCGCAAAGAATGTAGGTCTGATATGGATTATTATCGATTTCAATAGATAAAATGATCATTTATATAGCCTATGACATTCGCAATATCGACATTATTCTACTGACAAAATTTCAAATCGATTCATCAAATAGTTTCCGAGATCCTAAGTAACAAAGGAAAAAGTGCTGTCTCTTTATAAATAGTATAGATATAAATATTAAAATATAATGAAATTTACAATTTTTGTATTTCTTACCAATCTTTGTGGACCTGGAAGGTGACTTCATCGTTTGTAAATGGGGTGGCGTGTAAGGCGTTTTCGGCCTCGGCTGGTTTTCTGCTTCATCTATAAAAGAAAAGAAAAAAAAAAGCAAATTATTAGATTATTATTTATTATTTAATTTTAACATAAAAAAATGAATAAAAAAATAGTTACCTTCAGCTTTCCTCTTTCGCTCGTTGTTGCTGTTACTGCTGCTGCTGCTCGGCGATTAAATTTTTGGTATACGACCAACATCGTGTATACTTTTTCCTTTCGCCGCCTTTAAGCTGCCCCTTGAGCTCGAGCTAGAGCTGGAACTAGAGCTCGAGCTGGAACTCGAGCTGAATCTCGAGCTCGACCTTGATCTCGGCGAGCGAGCAACCGGTGCACTCTCTTGAGGTATTATTTCCTCGTACAACTGTTGCATAGCAGAATTTCTTGCGCTCATTCGACTTATCAGTTCGTGTACACCACATTCCGACCTTGCTTTTACCATGACAGTGACCACGAATGTATCTAAGAGTCGCCTTCCTTTAAAACATAGAAAATAGTGGGCAGCATCTGCTCATCACGATTTTCCATTCAACGGAAAAAGTGTCCACGACTTTATCTAACGAACGCATTTCTTGCGCTCATTCGACTTATCAGTTCGTGTACACCACTTCCCGACCTTCCTTTTACCATGACAGTGACCACGAATATATCTAAGAGTCGCCTTCCTTTATAATATAAAAGATAGTAGGCAGCATTCGTATACTTTATACCATCATGCATTTCATCTCTTTTCAAAAATAAGAGAGGGTGGCATTCCTTTCCTTCTTTTCTCAAAACAAAAACAACCTTGAGTAGGGATAAAACACAAAACGGTTACTGAATCACTTTGAGAGGGGGTAAATCCAGGGGAGGGGCTTAAAACATACAATACGGGTGCTGAAAAATTGGAGAAGGGACCAGGCATAGGCCTTATACACACTACTGATTCTGGATCACTTTGAGAGGGGGTAAATTCAGGGGAGGGGCTTAAAACATACAATACGAATGCTGAAAAATTGGAGAAGGGGACAAACAGGGATAGGGCTTATACACACTATGAATACTGGATCACTTTGGCAGGGGACGGGGTGATACAGAACCTGCATGAGTCAGTATGCCTACAGCCTATCTACTGTCCGGTAGCGTGCTTAATTTCATATTGAAATAATTAAGACTATCTATAAATTTACAATTGTGAATGGTCATAAGAATTATGTTACGTACATTTAGAATTATTTTCGGTGTGACATTCATACTGTTATTTAAAACTTCCTTCAATATAAATTGCACCGAATCGTTCGATCGATCGATCCACCAAATAATTTGATAAAACCTTCAATAACGGGGACCCGATTAAATATTGGCCTAAGATTTTATTTGGTCGCTACTAAACATGGTAAAATATTAATTTTGATGGTACCTTTAAACTGGCTTATCGATAATTCCCATTACACGTTCCTACTACAAGACATTTACTTCGTTCACCCGGGTCTCTTCTACTGGTTGGCTACGTTTTATTTTTAACTTATATTAAACAATTATAAAAAAGAAAGTGGTTTAAATACAATTGTTGTTCAAAAGATGGCAAAGAAATATAGAAAAACGTCGATTATTACACTAATTTTAAGATTATATATTATTGATATTACTGGATTTAAACGGTTTATGCATTTTTATTTACGTAACTTAATTAGTACTCGTGCGCACATAAAATACAGACACACATACACACACATACACATACGCATGCACAATGACGCATGCACGCATGCACCCACACGCACACGAACTGATACATACATATATACACACGCATACACAACACGCACGCACACTCACAAACACACACACACATACGCACGCACGCAAATAAACACATACAGGACGCACACGCACACACAGACACATGCTCATACGCACTCACATACACACGCACACGCATCCACACATACGCACAGATGCACTTACCCACGCACGCACACATATATACACGCACATATGCACACGCACGCACACGTACAGCCCCCCCCCCCCCCACACATACAGACATGTATACACAAAGAGAAAATCTTACAAACTGCAATATATTGCAGCAAATATTTAAAAAATCTTTCAAAAGTATATTGCAATATTTAAAGAATATTATGTGCGTAGTTCAAATAAAATCACAGAATCGCAGATGTTTGGAGATATTCCAGAATTATTTCAGCAATTTTTATGAAGTATTTCTAGGATATAGTTTCAACAGGTATATTATCTGAATATTTCTTGAAATGTTCTGGAAGTATTTCAGTAACCTTATTATGTAATGTTTTAAAAATGATTCCTGCAGTCCGAGAAATATTTATAAAATATTATTTTTTTTTGTAAAAAAATAATGAGCAAATATTGACACTTCTTTTCGTGATAGAAGACTATTCAGGGAACGAATTTTTTATTTGGGATTTCAATATTTATCGAGTCAATTAAAAGTTATACCCAAAATAGCTATGAGTTGTCACACTGTGCGACTCTCCCCTATTATCTGAATATTTCTCGAAATATTCTGGAAATATTTCAGTAACATTTTTATGTAATGTTTTACAAATTATTCTAGGTATCCGTGCAATATTTCGGAAATATTACCAGAATGTTTCATAAAATATTTCAAGCAAAGACGTATAAAATATTTGCGCTGCTTAAAATATTTCCAGTAATCTTTTGAAAATCTTTTACAATTAATTGTCGTGTATTTCAAAAAATATCGTAGAATATTTTTGGAAATGCTGCAGGAACATTTAAGTAAACTTTCATAATACATTTCACGATAATATGTATGAAATGTTTTTGCAATATTCCTATAAATCTTCCAGAAATCATTTATATATCGACGGCTGAGTGAATGAAACGATCAACTCGGCGCGCAATCAAAGAAGAGGTTAACTCGGATCGCGCCACAAGAGTAGGCCAACTCAGATATCGCGTGAAGGACGGCTTCTTTAACCAATTATTCCTCATTTTACGTTGTGTTTTGGCAACTCTAGAATGACCGCATAATAAGTAATTTTGCTATTTTTTTAGAGTTGCAAAAACTAAACGTAAAGCGAAAAATAATTGGCTAAAGAAGCCGTCCTTTAGGCGATATCTTCTTCGATTAAGCGCCGAGTTGATCGGTTCTTCTGCTCAGCCATCGATATATAATTGATTTCTGGAAGATTTCTAGGAATATTGCAAAAACATTTGATACATATTATCGTAAAATGTATTACGAAAGTTCACTTAAATGTTCCTGCAGTATTTCCAAAAGCATTCTACGATATTATTTGAAATACATGAGAATTAATTGTAAAAGATTTTCAAAAGATTACTAGAAATATATTAAGCAGCGCAAATATTTTATACGTGTTTGCTTGAAATATTTTATGGAACATTCTGGTAATATTTTCGAAATATTTCTCGGACAGCTAGAATAATTTGTAAAACATTACATAAAAATGTTACTGAAATATTTCCGGAACATTTCAAGAAATATTCAGATAATAGGGGAGAGTCGTACAGTGTGACAACTCATAACTATTTTGGGAATAACTTTTAATCGACTCGATAAATATTATAATCCCAAAAAAAGGATTTGTTCCCTGAATAGTCCTCTATCACGAAAAAAATTGTCTGAGGTCAAATTCAGGCATAGATATTAATTATCAATATAAATGTAAAAGTTACGATTTCGCGAGTTCTGAAAAGTGTCGTACAGTATGACAAATTATCATTTTTATTCAATTTTGACGTCTAAATTATTTATAAGGGTACTCACAACATTTTTATAAGTAATAATGTAGTATATTTAATAATAATATAGCTTTATAGACATTTATAAATTGCTTTTTAAACAAATAATACTTACTAAATATTTGGAGACTATGTTCAACACATATGACAAATCCTGGTAAACATTTTTCTTCTGAAAGAAAATAAAAGTAAATTTTTATAATATTTTACAATTCAATTAACATATGTATATTGTACGACACGTACATTATAGCGTATTAGGTTATACTGCGCGGATAATGAAAATTAGAAGTCCACCGACTTCTCAATGGACTTATGAAGGACTAATCTTCATATAAATATTGTTGGAACATAATAAACTTACCTAGTAAAAAAGAGGTTAGCCTCATAATATAACTTTTGTTACTCGTAGAATTGAATAAATCGTTGGTTATAACAGAAGTTTTGGAGCAATAAACTTTATCTACCGGCCGCGAACTATGTTTGATACAACACCAAAATGCATCAAATCCCCATGCTAAAGCTGCACCAACTGTTGATGAAAGCTAACAATGCATAATTTGTCATATTGTATGCTTTGTCATACTGTATGACTCTCCCCTATATCTTTCGATATGATGTCTTAGAAATACTTTATAAAATATTGCTGTAATATTTCTGAAATATCTCCAAACACCTGCGATTCTCTGATTTTATTTGAACTACACAGATAATATTCTTGAAATATTGCTGCAATGTTTTAGTCATTACAAGCAATATTCTTTTGAAAGATTTTTGAAATATTTGCTGCGATATATTGCAGTTTGGAAGATTTTCTCTTTGTGTGTATCTGGCTGTATGTGAGTGGGCGTGTACGTATGCGTGCGTACGTGTGTGTGCAAGTATATGTCCGTGGCGTATATGTGTGTGCGTGCGTGCGTGAGTACAGCTATGCGCATATGTGGATGCACGCGCATGTGTATGTGAGTGCATTTGAGCATGTGTCTGTGTGTGCGTGTGCGTATGCGCGCGTGTGTATATGATGAAATCCCTCCAAAAAATGCACTTTTTTGGGTCCGGAAATCGCAAAAAGAAATTTGAATGCTCGGGTTTCTAAATCTTTTTTATCTTGTTTTAGGGGCCAAATTATGAAGAAAAGCATGTTTGAATAATAAAAAATGACAATGAGACTATGTTTTTCAGTCAAATTTGGCATTTAATACGGATTTTTATATATAGAAAAAAAATAGAGTTTTACTGAGCAGTTAATATCTGTCCACACCAAGGTGGAACTTTTTCTTCCATAAAGTATATAAAAATAGAAGGAAGACCGTTAAACTAAATTTTTGATCGATGAAAATGGATGTTCTAGTGCAAAGTTATGATCAATGGAAAATAAGGTAATAATTCGTCGAAAATCTCAGAGTCTGCAAAAAATGGATATTCGTACGTTTTTACCCTATTTTCAACAAATTATTACCCTATTTTCAATTGGTCATAACTTTGTACCGGAACATCCATTTGCAACGATCAAAAATTCAAATTAAAGATCGTTCCTTTTACTTTTATATACTTTATGGAAAATTTTTCTTTCACCTGTCTGTGTACAGTTATTAACTGCTCAGTAAAATCCTTTTTTTGCGATATATAAAAATTCGTAAAGATGGCCTAATTTGCCAGAAAAACATAATCACGTGACCAATTTTCATTGTTCAAACGCGTTTTTCTTCATAATTTGGCCTCGAAAACAAGATAGGAAATGTTTGGAAAACAAAACATTCAACATTTTTTTGCAGTTTCTGGGCCTAAAAATGTGAATTTTTTGGTGGATTTCGTCATCTGCGTGTGAGTACGTGCGTGCATGTGCGTGCTTGCGTATGTATGCGTGCGTGCGTATGTGTGTGTGCGTATGTGTGCGTGTATGTGAGTGAGCGAGCATGTGTGTGTATATATGTATGTGTGAGTTCGTGTGCGTGTGAGTGCCGGCGTGCATGTCTCTGTGTGCGTGTGCACGTGCATTTATGTGTATACTAATTAAGTTACGTGAATAAAAATACATGATCCGTTTAAATACAATAATGACAATAATATGTAACCTTAAAATTAGTGTAAAAATTTACGTTTTTCTGTGTTTCTCGCCATTTCTTAGACAAATATTGTATTTATACTACTTTTTGATAAATGCTTAATATAAGTAAAAAGAAACAGTAGCTAACCAGTATATCCCATATTTTCCTATAAATAAATGTCACAAATAGCCAAATAAGGAGTATTTTATTTTTCCTGGCTAGGCCATCAATAGTTCGAAATTTTCGACATGCGTTTCGAAAGAAAACAAAATTTGCTACAAGAAATCTGTTTTTTCAAATTAACACCTTTTTATTACAGGGTTGAAAAATTGATTTTTAAATTTTGCTGATTTCTCTAGGCTCACAATTAAGGGGTAACATCGCTGAGAAATATAAAAAAATCGATGTTTTTTATTGGCTTAAAACATGCTTTGAACCTTCTAGAATATGGTACAAAAGGTCCCATCCCGAAAAAACAATGATTCTTTCAATGATTTCTTCATTTTTTTACGTCCGAAACTGATTTTTAAACTTTAAGTTGATGTTTCTCGAAACGAGTTTTTCTCAACGGGCACGCAGCATAACTTGAACAGTTTTCATCCGATCCATTTGAAATTGTAACCATATCTTAATTATTATATTCCGAAGTGAATTAAGTAGGGGATTTTTAATAAATTGATTTAAACAATTTTTATAAACAAAAACGTGCCTTTTTTTCATGAAATTTTTAATTTATTTTAAATTTACTGTCAAATTTGCAAAAATCATTATTTTCAAAATCCCCTACGTGATGCATTAGCTATTAACATCAAGAAAAAGTGGATTTTTTTTGTTCCAGGTTGAAATGTGCGATTGGTACACTGCGTGCCGCGGAGCGCTTCCGATGTAAGAGGCATGAAGAGATCGGCTGTAAATCAGCCATTTTGTATTTTTTTTACTCAATTTTTTTTAAATATACTATAATATCAGACTAATAATATATCCAAATATCATTTCTTTATAACCTTTCTTTGCATTAAAAAAAATACCCAAAAAACGCTTCTTTTTCGCTATTACAGTAGTGTTACCCCTGAAACGGTTAGGATCTGAAAAAAAAAATTTCGCTTTAATGCTAAAAGATGAGCTACCATGATTTTTTCGAAAGGAAACAAATTATTAATAGAGAAGAAAAAAAATAAAGTCTAAAAAACACTGTTTTTGGTATACCTAACCTATAAATAGGTCTTGGTGGCTGAAATTTAGCATTAAGCCATATTTAGTCCATTTCGGATGGTATAGGTTATAGATACGCCTAGGTTATAAAGGCATTTTTCAGCTGCTAATTCGGCTAGAGCCTTTAAAAAAAGACAATCTTTAGATTATTATTGGTGTGTACACTAATCATGTCGTTCGCTCGTTTACGGTAAGATGAAACTAATATATAGTTAAGATGATGGAACGCATTGGTCCACTGCCCAGACCCCTTCTGCAGCAAAAATAATTGTGAATTTTTTTGTTTATAAAATAAGTCTATTTCTAATATTCATAAAAACTTAAATATATGTACACACGTTGATTGTTATAGTCATATTCGAGATCAGGTACTTGTTGATCACTCTTATCAGAGGGTTGCGAGTACAGTTGTTACAGTTATTCTTCCGGTTCAGGCATTGGTTTGTCCGTACTGTTGTTGTACTGGATGTCGTCGCTGCCTCCGTCAAAAAACTAGGCCAGACGACCTCTGCAATTCGTAACTCTATCAATATAGTAGCTGTAGAGCTGATCGAACGACGTTTGAAAACACTTTCATCTTCATTCTGGGTGTCGCCATTTCCACTATTTATGAACGTCGATGAGACAACACTCCTAAACGATAATTGTCGTCGGTATTTGGTGGTATCGAGCCCGAACAACCTGTGATAGCAGCAGACTGGTGTGTCCTTGCTTGTTCTTCGTTGTTTGAATGCCCTTGAAAAGGGCGACTAGCCGATAAAGTACTGATATCCATACCCTCATCTTGTTCTTCTTCATCATCGGCGAGTGCACCGTCAGTATACTATTACCATCGTAAAACCGTGCATTCTAAAGAGCTGAAATCATATTTTTATTAATGAAACAATAACTATAACTTTCACTTGACACTTCACAATAAAACACTACGTGCCGATATCTCGTTCATAAGCCGCTATAAGCGGCCACTGCACGTCGAAAGGTCGTTCACGACACCGTCGCGATACAAATTCACCGATCACTAGAATTTCAATAGCTGATTTATAAAATTGTCGTCGGTAGAGATGCGCAAAGTGATTCGGTTCGGTGAATTGCCGAAACAGTACTATCAACTTGCGCTCAAATTCATCACAATTCAGCCGACGAATCGCTTCTAGGCCCACTGTTATTCGTGCGCCACTCAATGATGTATCCGAATTCGCGTTTAAGTAATCACGCGTAAATAAAACACATTTACGTAACGCGTCAAGTTTACAACGATCCATTGCCATTTTTAGAGTGCAAAAAAGCTTTAAAAAATACGAGACGAAAATTCGAGCAGCAGGCAGTGTTTGTAGTGAAAAGTTTTTACACGGAATGAACACTCCGTGAAAAAAACTATCCGATTTAAAATCTCGACTTTTCAAAGAGTAACAGGTGTAGGCCAACAGGTTTCATTATATTAGTAGTGATGGGGGTGGTGGTGATTGTTTGTAGCGGTAGTGGACGTTTTTCTGATTTTGAGTAACGATATGTATAGCCATCGGCATCTAAAACTGTTTCTGTTGATGTGGTGGGCATGGCTGTATACTGTGCAGATAATAAATGCTGAGAAAGAGAGAGAGAGAGAGAGAGAGAGAGAGAGAGAGAGAGAGAGAGAGAGAGAGAGAGTGAGAAAGAGAGAGAGAGAGAGAGAGAGTGAGAAAGAGAGAGATAGAGAAAAAGAGAGAGAGAGAGAGAGTGAGAGAGAGAGAGAGAGGTAAAGAGGGAGAGAGAGAAATAGAAAGAGAAAGAGAGAGAAAGAGATAGATGGATAGATAGATATACTGTTTATTCATCAAAGACGAAAGTTCTTACAATTGCATGTACATGTATAGTTATAATAATTAAAATATCAGTCAGTATTATATATTTGTTATCTTACATTTAACATTCAATTATTGCATTTCTTATGTATTAAATAACATTATTCGCTGTAACAGTTCGTCAGTTTATAAAATCTAAATATAATGAACTAGTCATAGTCAGATGGCACATCACAGAACACGCTTCGTCAAATACGTAAAATAAAATAAATAAAATAAAGATAACATAATACGATAAAAATAAAAAGAATACATACACACACTTTACTAAATTTTTACGTATAACTATCACGTCGAAAAATTAAAAACACACTCATTCATATGACACTCTTACAATTCATGCTAATAAATACATTCACACTTAACACTTAACATATTTAATAAATAAATTAATAAATAACTAAGTCAAATAAATAAATAAGTTAGATAAATAATTAAATTAAATAAATAAATAAATTTAAATAAATAAATAAATAAATTTAAATAAATAAATAAATAAATTTAAATAAATAAATAAATAAATTTAAATAAATAAATAAATAAATTTAAATAAATAAATAAATAAATTTAAATAAATAAATAAATAAATATAAATAAATAAATAAATAAATATAAATAAATAAATAAATAAATTTAAATAAATAAATAAATAAATTTAAATAAATAAATAAATAAATTTAAATAAATAAATAAATAAATTTAAATAAATAAATAAATAAATTTAAATAAATAAATAAATAAATTTAAATAAATAAATAAATAAATTTAAATAAATAAATAAATAAATTTAAATAAATAAATAAATAAATTTAAATAAATAAATAAATAAATTTAAATAAATAAATAAATAAATTTAAATAAATAAATAAATAAATTTAAATAAATAAATAAATAAATTTAAATAAATAAATAAATAAATTTAAATAAATAAATTTAAATAAATAAATAAATAAATTTAAATAAATAAATAAATAAATTTAAATAAATAAATGAATTAAATTAATAATTAATTCAAATAAATAAATAACCCAAATAAATATCCGAGTCAGATTGGGAATACATAGAGATGAACAAAATAATGTATAAACCGATTCTCGAAAAGTTCACCTCTGTGTATTCGTCACCATGTAATTGTTTAAGGTGCCTGCCTAAGAGCCGTTTAAAATTTACAAAAAGGTGGCAGGCACCTCACACTATTTGGGAGCGAATTCCAGAGGTGCGCACCTTGAACTCTAAATGAGAATAGGCCCTTATCGGTGCGCGACCCCGGAACCGAGAGCTCTTTCGTACTACCCCTACTTGAAGTCCTGGCCTGGCTTTTTTCTAAGAGGGCAGTAAGATATGGTGGCTGCCGCATGACAACCGGTTTGTAAAGCAGCAGCCCCATAAAATACTCCCTCCTCACCTTCAGATCCAACCAGTACAGTTTTTCCTTGTAGGAGGTGATATGCTCATCACGCCTAACACCACAGATGTATCTCACACATGAATTCTGTAAACGTTGTAGTCGTGTCTGAAGCTCCCCTGACACGTCAAGAAGAACCACTGAGCAATAGTCTAAGTGAGGTAGTACCAGTGCACATGCCAGCTGCTTCCACAGTATCTCTGTGGTGCATGAACGGAATCATTTTCAACTATACAGAGCTCTATTTACTTTCCTACTGACCGCATTCAGTTGCGGCTTTCATGTTAACCTTCCGTCCATCACCACGCCGAGGTTGGTGACTGTATCGACAAAGGGAACGTGTACGCCGGTCTGTATCTCAATGCTTTGCAAGTCAAGGTTCTGAACCTGTTTGATGTTTTGATCAGATCCGAAAATAATAGCTTTTGTCTTGCCGACATTGAAGTGCAGGCCAGCTGACGATGCCCAATTCGACACTGCTCGTGCTACAGCCGACATGCGACCGATACCATCACAAAGACCTTTCACGGTCACTAGAGTGAAGGTTTGCAGGTCGCCAGCGTAAAGTATATGTTCTACACCATCTAAGTCTAGTGCGTCTTGTAAGTCGTTTATGTGCAGGCTGAAATGCAGGGGTCCCAGGACTGAGCCCTGTGGAACGCCAAGATTGGTGGTTAGCCAACCTGAATCCTCTTTTGTGTTTGTGATTTTTATATATGACTTAAGCCACAGGAGAACACTCCTGGAGAATCCCATGCGCATCAGCTTACGCAGCAGTTTAGTGTGTGAGATGGTGTTAAATGCGCTGCTAAAATCAAACATCAACAAAATAGTCAATAGTTTTTTGTTGTTGTTAATACCTGATCTTATGTCTTCCGTCAGTTTTAGTAGTGCTGTCTGTGTACTGTGATGCTGTCGAAAACCAATCTGCATCGGGTCCAAAGTGTTATTTTCTCGTAAAAAGTCAGTTATTTGGTCGTGTATTATTTTTTCCAGGACCTTAGAAAGGAAACTCAGTAGGGAAATTGGTCGGAAATCTGACACCGTATATGGGACAGGCTTCTTCTTCAAAGGCACCAATTGAGCTCCCTTCTTAGTTCCCGGAAAAATGCCACTGGACAGAGAGGAGTTAAAGATCTTAACAATATGATCTCCCACAAACGGAAGAGCCTTAGCCACTATATTTTGGGGGATGCCGTCTTCTCCTCTGGCCTGCGATGAGAAATGGGCAACAGCCAGGACCACGTCCGAGAAGCTGACTTCTCGGAAAATAAAGCCGTCATCACTCGCAGTGGTCAAGACGTTGTCAAGTTCTTCATCACTTTCACTTTGGGAGATTGACACCCCTGCAAAGTGGGCATTAAGCTCTTCCGTCGAGAAACCATGAAGCTCCTCTCTTGTCTTTGGCAGAAGGCCCAGACCCTTGAGCTCTTTCCCGATATCTTTCTTATTATCAATAGCTTAAAAAATTCTATTTTGTAAAAATCTTTCCCTCGTTTCCTTCGTTCGTAATTCAGCTTCTGCTGCAAGGCTCTGATACTCCCGCCCCGTTTTTTGTAAAGATGTATTAGTTCAGCATCAACCCATGGTGGATTTGTTTTCTTTTTCGGCGTGAATTCTTTTAACGGTGCAATTTTATCTATCACAGCCATGAGGTTGATACTGAGGCACTCTAATTGACTGTCAACACCCGCCGCGGGACCATCGATCCGCGACCAATCACAGTCAGCTAGGTGAGACAGGAGGTCGTCTTGCTGGATCGATTTAAAATCCCAGTAACTGAAAGATTCAACCACAGGGGATGCAGCAGTTTCGACCCTAATCTCGACCTCTATGGTGTTATGATGACTGGGAAAAGGCGCCGGCCGATTGTCCCTGCTCAGTACAACGTCATTATTATCTGTCAAAATCACATCAATCCATGTGTGAGAATCTGTGAGATGATGAGTCGCACCATGATCAACTATTTGAAGGTTGAGATCATCAGCTATCTGCCTAACAAATCTTGCATCGGCTGACGTTCCGAGTAGGTTCGCATTCAGATCTCCCATAATAATTTTATGACTAAAGTCTTGCGTATGTGTTGTTAGTTTCTCTGTTAAGTCAGAGCCCTGTAAAAACGGTACGTGTGGTGGTCTGTATACCAAAGCAACAAAGACGGGGGGAAGGCTACCCTGCTGAACACTGCACATTAAGTATTCAGGTATAAATGGTCTGCCCTCCTGTGTTGTTGGAGAGCTGCATAGTAAATTGGCCTTGAAAGTGTTATGAATATACAGGACCAGCCAGCGCCCTAGTTCGTTGCGATCAAGTCTAATTAGTGAATAGTCGTCGATCTGAATCAGATCACTCCCAACATCAGGGTCAAGGTGCGACTAAGCAACTCCAAAGAGATGGTAGTCAGGACGAGCTGAAAGGTGTTGTTTAATCATGCCAATGTGCCTACAGTGAACCCCCCCAGCAGTGTCTGCAGATAGTCAATTTTTTGCAACAGTTTCTTTTTGACCTGTTGACGGAATAACAGTCTTGTCAATTGCGCTTTCTTTTTCGACGTTTGTTGTTATCTTATCTACGGTTGGTGATGGTTGTACAGTGGCATATGATGCCACTATTGTTTGAAGATCTGCCGCAGATGAAAATTCATGAGAGACGTCGCCATCACGCCTCTTCACCAGGAAACGTCCCCCTCTATGCCAAACGTATTTAAAATTGAGTCTCATCGCAAGGGCCTTGAGACTTCTATATTTAATAAAACATTCCTTTGTTAATAATTCATTTATAAAAATTTTCCCATTAATAATCCCATCCCTTGTGTCCTGGTCAAGAGCTGCAGTGTTGACGTCTCTAGCATGAAAGCCAGTGATTAGCTTTTTGGCTCGCATAATTTTCTCGCCTAACGCACTGCTGGAAAGGGTAACAACCCATGGTGACCGTCTGCGTTCGCCATTTACATCTGCTGATGCCGCAGCTGTCGGTTCCTCTGACCGAAGCAGGCATGTGCTTATTATTTCTGATTTTCGTGTTGATGGAAGGACGCGGCACAGTATTGCGTGTGCAACGTCCACACGCTTGGAGACATCACCGTCAAATATGTTAGAAATAATTAGCTACTTGTTACCATTTTTAATGTTTTTACTGTGCATTGTCCCTCCATCAATCGTTTGCACCCGCGTGCTTCGTGCAGGTGATGCTGCAGCATCATCATTGTCAATATTGTTATTATTCAATTGACTAGATAATTTTTTTCTGTTATTTACAACTTGGATGAACCCGTCATTATTGTTATTACAATTGTCATTTGTATCGCTTATATTTCTATAGTTGTCGAGTAAATTACTAATTGTAATAGACGCAATTATTATTTTTACATTTGTTTGTACTTGTCAGAGAAACGGTATTGTTTTCTGTACTGGGGAGCACTGCAATTTGTTGGTATTCAATTTTGTTAAGTATGAGTTGGTTATTTTTTTGGGTGTTTTCTACATTACTCTCAATTTTATTAATACTAGTTGTATATGTAGAGGTAAAGTTTTCTTTTGTTATTATTTTTCCTATATGCTTTATTATTTCTTTGTTGTCACTTTCCACTCTATTAATTTTATTGGTTAGGTTTTGGAAATCAGTTTCAAAAGTATTTATTATAAAATTATCAATTATAGTTTGTGACTCAAAATTAGTCTGCTCTAAATTATCAATTTTTTCTAGTAACGTATTATAATTTACCTGTTTTGTTCAACAAATTGTTTGTGTCGACGTTACTATCATGTATTATTTTATTTTTGATTTTTAAATTGTCTATTTCTTGGCAAAGCACTTGCTTCTCTTTTTTCAAATCCTCCAGCTGGGAGTGTTGTTTCGACAGTTTTTCCTCAATTTTTTGCAGCTTGGATTCAATTGAAAGTGCCAAAGTATGTACTGCTGGTAATGTATTTAACCTATTTACAATTGCTTCCAATCTGCCTTCAATAGAGGTGCAATGTCTAGCAAGTGCATTGTTAATGTTTTTTGAAAGTGAATTCGCGTACTCCACCAGGCAGGATATCGTTGTTCCCTTTTTTAAAGCAGTGTTGTCTAACATTCGAATGACGGACGCATTCACGTCATTAACGCTGCTGTTGTTCTTGGAAATGAAAGACTGCGATGTATCATAAGCACGGTTTGAATCTGTACTCTTAGCCGTGACGTCACTCGGGGATTCCCCGCTGTGATCTGCTCCCGTGCTAGAAGTGGGCGGGTTTAGTGACGTCACAGGAGACTGTGCGGCCAACCGGAGTAGGCTGTTGGTGGGGGCTGGGCGTAGCCCCTGCAACGGAGAGAGTGAGGAGTTGGTGGGCGCGGCCTTGTTCGCCTGATTGGTACGCGCAACTATTGCAGGCTTTTTATTGGCCAGAGTGGACGCGGCTAGCTCTTTCTCGCGGCTACCTCTTCGAGTCGATGCATGCCTGACACGCTACAGCTTTGGTTTGAAGCTGTAGCGCACTTCGTTGCACGCGGGTAAGCACTGCAAGAGACTTTCACGCCGGATGACAGGTTATATTGCATATGCAGCACCTACGTAGCGAGTTGCTGCTCCTAGAAACCTCCCCGCAGATGGCGCAGTTGTCGACCATGATGTTGGTGGCGACAAAGATGAGTCGTGGAAAGTAATGGTGTTGTGTCTAGGATGCAGCAGGTGTCGCCTCAGTAGTCGCGTAGTTGAAGTTCAAGTCGGCAGGTGGCGCCTTCGTAGTATAGGCACTGCGTGCTGTATGTCCAGATATAAGTAGCACCTCTCAGTTTATTATGCTTCGTGCTTGGCTTCCGCCACTGAGCCGTATTCACCTCACTTAACCTCAAAACACCTGGCCGGGTGTTGTTACTTGGATGTTGAAAAGCCGTGCCGATGGACCAGTGGAAGCTGTGATTTATTATCACAGCTATAGTTTGTATGCTCCACTGTGCAGGCACCACAACAGACCGGCTGACAGACACAGGAGGCAGCAGAGTGGGGCGCAAATGCAGGAGCCTAAACATGAGCAGGTGCACCTAGCAGACGCGGAGAGAGATCACCACAAAAACGAGAGAGAGAGAGAGAGAGAGAGAGAGAGAGAGAGAGAGAGAGAGAGAGAGAGAGAGAGAGAGAGAGTGATACCGTTTTAATAACGTATTTAACTCTTATTATTAGTATTTATAAACTAGAAAATTATAACGGTTGTTTCTGAATATATTCTTCTAAACATCACCCACCCCTCTACATATTTCATGATATTTTATGAAATGGAAGGGGCATAAATCTGCCTGTAAAATTTTACCCGTTTTCTACTTAACTTTCATATAATATTTGCGTGTAGATTAGTGAAACTTTTTAAAAGAAGGGGTTTGATGGATACGGATAGACCTTTCAAAATGTGATGTCGATTAGCAAGTCTTTAGTTAGTTTACGCTTGAAAGACCTAGAGCACGCAGGCATAAGCTAATAGTCTCCATATATCAGTGCTAGTATTTGAAAATTCTCTCTCTCTCTCTCTCTCTCTCTCTCTCTCTCTCTCTCTCTCTCTCTCTCTCTATTTAATCAAATTTTACGAATAACTCTGATTGTCTTTTAACAGTCCATTAGTCCCGCTTTCCAAGTCAAAAAGTTGACACAGTTGAGATGGGCATAAAGTTCCATTATTTTAAATTTCTGTAAAAATTTAAACACGCTTTTCAAAATTTTAATGTAATTTATAAACTGTACATTTTGATTCACACAAAAACGAATTTTGTAAATCGCATTTTGCTGTACTTTGAAATATATGAAAACAAAAAATAAAATATTATTAAATGTGTCATTTTTGCTGGAAAATAAAATAGCAACATTTTATATGAATTCTAATCTTTTTATTTAAATGTAACACTAGCTCGAAATATCCCCATTCGCTCGTCCTTCATGTTCGCAATATATCTTTTAAAAATAGAAATTGTGTAACTATTAAAAAAATAAAAAAATCGGCGTCAATCCAGCTGATTGGGGGTTGTGGTAACGATCTGGCAAGGTGGCGCATCAGTTTTTAAGCGCGCCCACCTTCCGCGCGTGCAGGCGAGCGTCACGCTGCTAAACAGCGACAATCCTTAACGCGCTCACGAAAAGCGAGCGACCGTCGTGACTCACGTGAAAACAGCTTATTCATCGCGTGTGTCAACCACGCAGCGTCCGGAGGCCCACCCGCGATGATTAGCTTTTACAAAACTAATTTTTTTTCTTTTCGTGTATGTCTCTTGAATCTATAGAAATGTATTAAATTTAAAACTTTTACTATCGATGAGTGTGTAACTTGTATCGTTAGTACATCAAGTTTTAGAAAGAGAGAAAAAGACAGAGAGACAGAGAGAAAGAGCGCGCGAACGAAGCAATAAAACATGGGCACGAGACTTTTATTTACGATGTTGCCAGTGTGCTACTTCTTGTAGTAAGACTTTTTTCGTCAGTTGATTTTCAATACATCTCGATCGCATCTGCGATGTACACTTTAACAGAATACTCGTTTTTTACGCCGAGTAGCAAGATACTTATGAGCATGGGTTCGAACCGACCTACGGTAAAATTGGATTTTGCGAAGGTTTACCCGATCCCAACGATTACTTGTGCAACAATTTTAACAAAAAGCTCATCATAATCGACGATTTGATGCATGAATCTTCGAGTAATATTGTTGAAGATTTCTTTGTACTTAGCCCACATCACAAATCTCTCTCCGTGGTGTACTTAAATCAAAATTTATTTCATATAGGACAGCGACACATATTGCTGAACGAAAATTATGTAGTTCTTTTTAAAAACCCTCATGATCGAGCACAGATTTTTTATCTCGCTCGACACAGATCCGGAAGACCCGAAACTCATTCGCAAGATATATTTTGACGCGAGAAAGCGCAGTTTTTTCTACTTGTTTATTGACTTGAAACAGCGCACGCCTGACAAGCTATGTTTTCGTGCCTGTATTTTTCCCGATGACGAACGACATTATGCATACCTACCCAAGAAAAAGTGACGTTAATCATAGTACCTTTTCAGTATATAAATCGCGATGGAGCAAACAACATCGGCGGAGCACACAAGTGTCGTCGCCAGACAATCGATCGAACGGTTGTGATTGAGAAGAAAGCGTATCGCTTTGCTGCACGCCCTCTGTCATGCTGATGCACGACAGCTCAACGTTCTCCTACGTTTGCCTGTAAAAATCTTGTTCGTTACATATGTGAGTGTGCTCTTAATACTTTGAAAAGTAGCATTATTTTGAAGAGCAAAGAGAAAAGAAAACTTTCAAAACACAAGAAAATCTCGAGAACACTTGCTGATAAGTTTCGTCAGAATGGTGGATCGTCGACAGGAATTTTAGATATTCCGAAAAAAGAAATTCGGCATCTAGATGAAAAAAGAAATGACGCATTCTGCTCCAGAGCGGTAGTGGCTTTCTTCCCCTTCTGATAGCCCCGGTTATCGGTTCATTCTTATCGAAAATTCTAGATTCACCTTTGTGATTTACACATGTTAGATAAATTAACAAATAATGGAGCATGCTCTCAAGAGGATTAATTATCGTCCTGAAGAGTTGCTGAGCGTGTTTACACAAATCGGGAAGGAGACAGCGGCCGCGACGCCGTTACGTAAACAGATCATAAGCGGATTTCCGTATTTACCCCCGACGAACCTATAAAAAGCGTTGCACTAGATAGAGTCAAGACACCTGGCGATGAATTTTCCCGACTCGACGAGGAAATGAGAAGAATTTTAAGCTCTCAATACACAAATCACGTGTATAAAACTTGGATTTTCCAAATACCATTTTCTCATACAATAATAGCTCGACAGATAGTAACGAGTCATTATCAGACCAAAATATAATAACTAGTGTGCCGAACAAATGCATCGACAAAACAACGCTAGTGGTCAATTGAGTTGGAATAAAAGCGGTGTAGTTACGATCAACGGTACACTCATTAGTCAGGCGAGTATTATCGATCTCGTCAATGACGCATTACGAAAGAGAAAAAAACTTGATGCTGTTTGTAAGAATCAGTTTGCATCGCTACTCCATACACTAAACGTGCCACGCACATTTGTTGGTAACAAAGATTTTTGATTAGACAAGACTGCTGGTACTACTGCTATTGCCGCTGCTGCCACCCCGGCCGTCTCCTTATCCTCGAAAAATTTCATGACACCTGTCGCAACGATAGTGAGCGCATGAGCCTCGAATATTTATAACACCGATAGCGATATCACTGCCTCGAGTTCTAAAGAACAAAGTAATTAGAAAAAACGAAGAATTTCATCGAGCAAAACAGATGCCACTAAAGCCAGATCTAAAAATTTTCAAATTTAAACGCCCAAACATCTCTAATGATGAAATATAAAGCCCAAAAAGGACTTGGTTATTAGTTGTCTTTAAATATATAACATGAGTAAAAAATACGAGACACAGTACTATGACGATGCGCACGAGGCAAGTTTTATAGAGGCGAGAAAACTTTTACGAATAAATAAAAAAGATCCTCCACGACAAATATATAACTGGTTAAGTGAATATGACACGTATACTCTGCATTGTCCTGTACTAAAAAAACGTCCTACACTACATTACAATGTGCCCATGATCGACACCGTATGAGAAATTGATTTAGTCCATGTGCAAGCGTTAAAATAGCATAACAATGGTTACTGCTATTTACTCGTAACCATCAACATATTTTCAAAATTTTCGTAGGTTAAACCTATAAACAGCAAGAGCGATTCAAGTATTGTTAACACATTTAATACCGTCCTATCTCGAGAAAACGGTTGTGCGCCATTACACCTGCAATGTGACAGAAGCAAGGAAATTGTCACAGCTTTTCGAAACGATTTACAGAAGAAGGAAATCATACATTATACATACAGGTAAGGGGACTAACTACAAGTTCTACACCAGTCAAGATATATTGGAAAAAACTCGTGATATTGATAATTTTTTTAAAATACCTTATGGAATATACCTAGATATTGGTCACTTTGTCGAGTGTGTAAACAAATCGAGCATGCTTCTAAGTAGAATTTGTACTTACGATGTGTGCGAGCTTTATGCTGTTGGTGATATACAAGCCTTACTTCTACGAATCGTATCGCTCGATAATGTTAATTATAAATTTGGCGCTGCAGTAGTGAAACATTTGGCTCCTTTAAAATTCATACCTCTCATGAAAAATAGTTTTCAAAATATTATAATCGATATAAAAGATGCCATAGGTCAACCGGTAGCATTGGCGTACGGAACTCTGACTCTAACACTTCATTTTAAACGTGTGTTGTAATCGCTCAACGCAAAAATGACTTAGTGCGAAACGTTTTAACGGGATTTCGTTGGCAGCGCGGCTCAGGTATATGAAGCTTCTTTGCGTGTTTGGGAAGATCCATATTGCCATCTGTCACGAAAGATCTCAGAGCAGTCGGCAAAGAAACTTTGCGCGGAGTTATCAACGTTCTCAACGATTTTGGCAAAAATATTAGTTTCAAAGTCTCGGTCAAAAGCCGTTTCACAGAGTCACGCAATAATTTAAAGGATTAGGCTAAAAATAAATAAACGAAATGGTGATGAGCGGATCGGGCTATAAAACATTAGCATTTAGTAATGCTCTACAGTCTCTGAAATGCTATTTGACCCACAGCATAGCAACAGCAGCGCTGCTACCTCTGAAAAGAAGAAAAAAATCAAGAAGACGGAAGAGGACTAGTAAAGCAGCAGGTGGAAGAAAAAAGCCGCGCTCCGCAAGTAAGAAAAAAAAAGGCATCGTAAAGATGGTGTCATCAAGAGAGAAACCACACCCCTTCGATAACAAAAGAAAATTTTGTGTAAGAAAAAGAATAATTCGAATGACATTTTCGGATAATAGCAAAGCCGCCGTCATGTCGTTTTTACACAATTATAGTAACGAGTGCTTGAAATCTGACTTACCATTATTCTTGCTGTCTCAAACTCAAACATCTATCGAGGCGAGCGAAGTTGTACATTATAAGCCTATGTCATCGCTTAACGACAGTGCACGACTAGAGTTCATTGTATCGAGTAATGACAAATATTATTTAGATCTTACACGTACTTTTCTAAGTGTGCGTGTTCAAATACTAACACACGATACTCCAAATACCGGTAAAGTCGGCCTTGTGAACAACTTATTACACAGCATGTTTACTCAAATAGATGTATTTTTCAATCAAAAACTGGCGTCGCCGCCAAATCACACCTATCCGTACAGAGCGTATATCGAGTCTCTTCTTCGTTAGGGGCAAGGTACAACATAAACGCAGCAGTAGATGCTTAGAAGGCTATCTGAAACTTAGAGCTCGTTCAATGCATCAAGCGTAACTATGCGGCAAAAATTGTTGATCTTCTCAGACCATTACGTATCGATGTTTGCCATCAAGATAGACTTCCGTTAAACGGTGAACTAAGGCTGAGACTCATTAGGTCAAAAGACTCCTTTTGTCTTATGGATACGTCTACCGAAGGGAAATTTTCTTTACATATACTGGAAGCTTCGCTGATCGTTCATCGTGTAAAATTTACCCAAAATATTTTACTTGCGCACGCTAGCGCCCATGTCAAGGCTTACAGCTAAATATCCGCCTACATACGTAGAGATTAATTAGATAACTTTACCTAGTTGTATATTAGGCGATACACTTGATAATGTTATACAGTGCGTCTCATAACTATAGAAACACCAAAAATTTTTACATTTAAAGCTGTGTATTATACCTTTTCTTAAAAAACCTGTAACTTTCGAAGCAAAAAACCAAGGATAATTTTAAAAATAGCAAATAAAAGGCAATTTTATTCTCTTTAAGACGTTACCAAAATATCGTGTCTACATTAAATTATGAAAAATTCACGGACGATTTAAACAAAACTTGAATACTAGATAAAAAATTTACATTGATTTAAATGGGTCTAAAAATTTAAAGTGTTTCTATAGTTATGAAACAACGATAACTTCTTTAATGTTGATGCGAAAGAAATATTCTAGTAATGTTTTAAAGAGAATATATTTTCCATTCATTGGCTTTTTGCAAAATTATCCTAGGATTTTTGCTTCCAAAGTTACAGGTTCTTTAAAAAAAGGTATAATATACACATTTAAACGTGAAAATTTGTGGTGTTTCTATAGTTATGAGACGCACTGTATTAGGGCAATTGCCAAAAAGAATCGTTCTAGGCTTTGTAGATAATAGAGCCTTCAACGGCGATCGCACTATAAACCCTATCAATTTCGAACATTTTTCAATCAACTTTTTAGCTCTGTACGTGGATGGTATATCGGTATACAGCAGATCTCTACAGCCTAATTTTACAGATAAACACAAAAACGTTGACGCATATCATACACTTTCTTCCCGTTCAAGGATACACTTTGGCAACGAATGCATCGAGATAAGTCGTACCGACTACCCCGACGGGGTTTTAAATTACTCAAATCACTGGAGTTTAGTACGCCATGGGTTTATACATATAGAAGTACGCTTCGAGATAGTCCTTACTAAAACTCTAAACTGAAAGATTTATGCCGAGTACGACAACATGTTGGAAATCGACTCTTCTCGCCAGAATATTGTAGACAATAACTCATAATAATAAAGTGGGGTTAAAAAGTGTGGGGGAAAAAGTTAAACAAAAGGCCGGGGCTTTTTCTACAAAAGTCCTAGTAGCTCTAATGACGCAATTAAAAGTTGTTGTCTCTTGCTCGCTAAGACACACATCGTGAGTGGATAAATAAAATTGCTAAAATTAAGAGCTGCTTATTCTAAACTGTAAACATAGAAATAGTCATTGATATTCAACCTTTTTACACAAGAATTACATATTTACTCCTAAAGACGTGGAGATATTCTCTTTAAACGATGAGGCTTGCGCTAATTGGATAGTGAAACCCCTGCACGATTTTTCGCTATTGAGTTCGTACTTAGAAAGAACGAATCACACATTGATAAGATTTGTTCACGTTCTCAAGCAGTTTGAAGGTGATTTATCTGTGAAATACGTGCACGATATTTTCAAAGAAATTGTGAAAAGTGCTTAAAAAATGTACACACTCAGACGGTCAAAAATAGATATTGAACCGAACTGTTTAAATACAGAATTATTAATAACACAGAATTTTATATATATATATATATATATATATATATATATATATATATATATATATATATATATATATATATATATATATATATATATCTTCTGTTTCGTAACGGATGATACGGTCCTTTAGGTAGTCCCGTATCACTCGCATGAGGTACTCTGGGACTCTAAACTCCTTCAACGAGTCCAAGATGTCTGGCCACCTGGCCGAGTTGAAGGCGCTCTTAATGTCCAGCGTAACGCGAAGTTCTTAGAAAAATTATTTTTTGTCCATGCTCTTCTTTCCAGCCGAACTACCTCTCGTATAGCGTCCACCGTACATTGCTATTGTCTCAAGCCGTACTGGTTGTCGGCAAAATCGCCAACAGCCTGCACAGCTCCCTGTAGCCGTGGTTTGAACAACCTCTCATAGAGCATCCCTACGTGGTCCAACATGCACAGTTAGACGACGGAAGCCGGGGATCACCTCCCTTACCTTTGCTGATCAGCACGAGATGCGTAACCATTCGTACATGTTGAGCAATAAAGAAGGTGCTCGCACTGCGATGATCTTCAATATCTCAGCTGGTATTCCGTCGGGCCCAAGCGTCTTTCTACTCCGCATCATTTTGGAGGCGATCCGCAACTCCTCTCTGATGTGGTTTGCTTCCGCCCTTAATTGCGCGATTTCGTCAGACCAACAATAAGCTGGGATTTTCCATGTCGCGATCCCTTGCGCGGCATGGATGCGTCGCAGGCTCGATGAATGAAACCCATAGTCTCCCTCAGGAGAGCCTCCTCTGCGTCCCTACTTTGTGGTGGCGTTCGTAAATTTTGCTGTCATTCTACATCACCTCGACTAGTTTGTCGGTGTTTAACTTGGCCAGGTTCCATCGGGGTAGGTTTCCCGCAACTCGTGCATGCGATTGAGATTTATCGCTTAGCTGAAAGGTGATGTATTGGTGGTCGCTTCCGTTGTAATCCTCCATTTCCCTCCAATACAACGCTCAACGCGCTAAATTTTCGGATGCAAAAGACACGTCCAGAATCGTCCCAATAAAGTTACCCTTCTGAATGTCGACGTGTTCCCTACGTTCAGAACTATCAGACCGAGTCTAGATACCATCTCCATGATGGACTTTCCTCTGCTGTCCGGCACTGGCATGTTCCACTCCAATGCTCGCGCATTGAAGTCGCCGGCGACTACGACCTCGCCTTATATCTCGCGGATCGCGTCTTTCAGCTCGTCCAGATTCCGCCTGAATTGCTTAATATAGACGTTCGGGTTAAAGTAGCAGCTCACGTAAGTTACGTCTCTGCTTCTCACCCACACAATGTAGCTTTCGGCCCCGTGTTCGTCAACTCCGATGGTGGGTCCATGTAGATTGCTGCTATGCCAAGTGTGACTTTGTACCAGGTAGGTACCCACCAGTCAGAGTACTGTTCGTTGATTAGCAATACGTCAGCCTTCATCACATATATTCTCTGAGTCAGAATGCTGTTGGCTAATGCAGCTCTTTGAAGGTTCGCTTGAAGGACCGTTATACGGTCCATCATTAACGCTTGGCCTTGGTCTGCCTAAGCGTTTTGCGAAACGCTCTACACTGTCCTGATACCGGCGTGTGGCCCAGCTGTGCTTGGTCTACTCCAAGGTCAGTACATAAGGCGTATCTCGCCTCGGCAGCCTTACAGACTGCTCCTTTATGACCGTCCGCGCCACATTTGTAGCAGGCCTTGCTTCTGTCTGGGCCACGACAGTCGCGCGCCTGATGTCCATAACCCAGACATATGAAGCACCACTGGAGACGCTGCCACCTTCTCAGTCAGCAGTTCATGCAGCCGATTTTCAGGCGGTTCTTCTCGAGGACGAACTCTGCCTTTTCCTATTCCATCTACGAAGGCCAGTCGCTGCTTCCTACTATTGTGCTTGGTCAGCGAAACGCTGATCTCACCCGTTGAGACTCCTGCTTCGTCAAAGATCTTCTTGATCGCCGTCTCAACTTCTTTTTTGGTGGTGAAGCTGTCAAGGTTTCTGACTTCCACGTTTGTCTTAGGTATCAGGGTTTTTATGGCCCACGACATGCCCATTACCTTCCTGATGTATTCTCCTATAATCCTTAGTTCCTCGTTGTTGCTTTTTGTGCTCAACTTTACCAGGACGTCGCTAATCCTGGTTTTCCTGATACACTTAATATCAGTCGTTGGACACTCTGCTGTGACCTTTCCGTGGACATTTGAAAGATCGTCCACATAGATGACCCCATCACCCGGAAGGTTAAGGGCAGCCTTGGGTCGCTTCCTAGGCGTTCTCCTCCTCTTCTTCTTCCTTTGAGCAGCCTCATTCCTCTTGTTCGCCGATGTCTTGGCTGTTGGGGTCTTCTTTTTTGCGGCTGCTGCTGCCGTTGTTGTTCTTGATTTCGCTGTAGCTGTTATTGTTGTGTCAGCTGCTCAGGTTGTTTCTGTTGCTGCTGCTAATTTTGAGGCCGCTGGCTTGAGATAGCCGCGGCTCCTAGAGTATCTGTCGCGCTGTGCTCTTCGGTGTTAGTGAGCAGCCGGACCCTCCAAGAGTCGAGAAGTTCGATGAGGGTGGGTAAGCTGTACTTGATGTTGGTATTGACACCTGGCTGCCTCTCCAACCATTTTCAAATTCCTTTACAGTTCTTATCTGCGGGCGGCTGGGCTGTTGTTTGCCACCCAGCAATATGTGTGAAGGAAGCTGCTCCACTACCACCATTGCTTCCTCGCAGGTTTGGGATTTACCTGCCTCCTGGTGCATCTCTTTGTTCTATTGGGACATTTTCTTTCTTTATTGTTTAATTGTAATACTTTTACTCGTCACTATTAACGATTGTTGAAATCTATTTAACAAATAAGAAGAGTTATACTTAACTCTAATGCCCAGGGCCCTTTTTAATAAAAAAAAAGTAAATATAACTGTCTGTCCCCGTAAGTGAACCTACTATTTATTCAGTTAAATTTTAGAAAGGAACATTTATTGCTATTGTTGAAATAATTTGATTTGGAGAGGTCCAATAAATAAATAGTTATGACTCTTGAGTGATATAAGCTAATATATTTAATTATTTAATTTAACTACATTACTGTTCATAGAGAGTGTATTAGCTTATGTCAGCAGGCGAGCTACAGGACGACGACTATACATCGTACTTTACCTAGCTGCTTGCCTATTGGTTACTCGCGTTTTACCAGAGATGGCGCCAGCGGTACTGAGACCTCATCAATATCACTTTGTCATGTTGAAATATTCATATATTCCGAGACGCCTCCTTGAATTTTCAACATCAAGAATTTAATATTCAACTTTCATTTCTCTTATACAAGATTATTACAAAATTTTAGATACATTATTTTCTTATAGGCTAACTTAAATTCTTAACATTTTTATTATTCAATGAATTTAGATTAAATTTAGCGTTTTTCTATTAACCATAAATTTTTGCTTATCTAAACTTTTTGTTAATATATCTGCTAAATTAGAGCTTGAATCAATTTTCACATTCTTGATTAATCCTTTTTCATAATTTTCGTTTACATAATGGTTTTGCACTTCGATGTGCTTTGAGTTTTTTGGGAAATTTCTGAACTTTGCAATTGCAATTGCACCTGAATTATCTTCATACATATTTATTGGTTATTCAATTTTTAAGTTAAAAGATTCGTTTAGTAAATTTTTAATAAATAAAACTTCAGTTACTGCTTTGGACATTGCAGTGTATTCAGCGAAAGTTGAACATTTTGTAACAGTGCTTTGCTTTTGTGTTTTCCAGAAAACTACATTTCCATAGAGTCCACCATACAATCTAACGTTTCATTTTCTAAATTATCAAAATAGGTCAATTTTAGGTGTTTAGTTTTATATAGGTATTTTAGTATTCTTAAAGCATATTTAAAATGCGTCTCATTATAACAGCTTTGAAATCTACTTAGATAATTTAACCTATAAGCAATATCTAGCCTCGTGCCTGCGCTGATATACAATAATTCACCTATTAAATTTCTATATTTTATTCTTTCATCTGTCTCACTGGCTTGTTCCAGTTTCAATTTAGTATCCATAGGAGTATCATATAACTTCGCATTTTCTAAATTATATTTCACAGCCAAAGGTTAAATATAGTTGGTTTGACTTAGAGTTATTTTGCTTCGGTCTTCACTATAATCAATATCTAAACCTATGTAATTACCAATTTTACCCATATCTTTCATTGAAAAATTTTGCATTAAACTTTCTTTCACATTCTTGTTTTTATTTTTATCTCTGGAACAAATCAGAATATCATCAACAAAAACCAAAATGTATATCGGATCTTTTCTTGTATTATTAACATATAAACAATAGTCATAATTACTTCTTACAAAATTTAATTTTTGGAGACAGTCGTTAAAACAGTCATACCAATCCCCTGAACTTTCACTTAGACCATAAAGTGCCTTTTGCAATGTACGTACATTATTTTTGCCTGTGACGAAAGCTTTTGGCTCACAAATACACACCTCGTTTTTTAAGGTTCCATTGAGAAATGCCATCTCAACGTCCATTTGCCCAATATAAAAATTATTAGTACAATAGTAACTTAACAAGATTTTTAAAGTTTATATTTTACTTACAGGCGAATAATTATTTTCATTATATTTCTTTAATAAAATTTTAATAAATAAATAAATTAAAATATATTATTAATTTTCCCTTTAAAAATCCATTTCACATCTATTATTTGTTTGTTTTGAGGCTTATCAACAACTATCCAAGTATTATTTTTGTTTAAACTTGCTATTTCAGAATTCATACCATTTTGCCATTCTTTATTTTCTTTACGATTTAACGCTTCCTCAAATTTATTTGGTTCATTGACATTAACATTATTTATATACATAAAATGTGATACAGGGCTTCCATATCTAGTTACAAGAAGTTTTTTTATTTTTGAAACTCTTTGTACTCTCAGGTTCTGTTCATTTTCATTTTGCAAATTATTTTGTGCTTCTCTATTTTCTGGATCAATGGCATCATCAAAATTATTATTCTCTTCATCTACAATATTTTCTTGTATTTCATTACTATAGACTTTATCGATTTCAGTTTTTAAATTCAAATTTAAGTAATTTTCATTTTCAAAATCTTAGTTTTCATTGTCTTTATTATTTTCTAAACAAATTAGTTCAGTGTCATTCTCAATTACCTTAACATGTATGGCATTTAGTACTCTGTTGTTCACAAGAACTCTATAACTGACATTATTGTAACCTACCAATATGCCTAATATTGCTTTATCATCCCATTTACCTTTTCTCATAACTTCGGGTATTCTTACAAAAACTTTACTGCCGTCAATTTTTAAGTGTTTTATGTTAGGCTTATTTCCTAAAAGTATTTCATAAGGTGTTTTATTTTCTAGAGAATTTGCTATTGTACGGTTTTTGAAATAAGCGACCGTTGTTACAATTTCAGGCCAATACCTGTGATCTGTTTTAACTTATCTAGCTAGACATCTACCTAAGTCCATTGCAGATCTGTTATAACGTTCCGCGACTCCGTTTAATTCGTGTACATATGGTGGCCATGACAATAATGCAATCCCTTTATGTTTTATAAAATTATGGATTTCATTGTTTAGATATTCTTTGCCGTTATCGCACCTAAGTTTTTTAATACCTTTTTGAAATTGATTCTCAAATAAGTTTACAAACTCTATGAAATAATTTGCTGTTTCAGCTTTACTTTTAATGCAGTAAATCTTAGCACATTTACTATAGACTATAGTAATCTATATAGTGTATGCATGAGCATATGAGTACAAGTAAGGCACAGCCGTGCGCGCACAGCGGCACATAGATGCGTGTGTGTGTGTGTGTGTGTGTGTGTGTGTGTGTGTGTGTAAGACGTGCGTATGTGTAGAGCGAAAAGGCAAGTTAGTTGGGCCTAAGGCGACATAAGGAGCAGCACGAGCTCTCAAGCTTTGTAGTCATAGTTTGAATAAATTCATATTATCTAAACGATTACAACCAGTCTTACTACCTCTTCCCACAACATCACAATCTATAAAAGCTAACAAATATTTCTCTCCACAATAACCAGTGGTTCTATGTGGTTGGTTCAAACGGTATATTAGCCATTTTACTTTGTATACAATTCGCACATTCCATAATATTATTTTCTAATATGTCTGGTAAAACTTCAGCTAATTTACCATTCACCAATTTGTTTAAATATTGAAAATTTACGTAACCTAGTGCTCTATGCCATTTTTCTTTATTGGTTAATTTAACTGAATTTGTGTAAATATTATTATCAATCTTTTCATAAAAGAGACTTTTTATTTCACACAAATCATTTATTTTTGTTGTGACAGCTGTTAGTTTTCTAAATTTTTTATATATTTTTGCAGTATTATTCCTAGCTACTATAGTATTATTCTCAGTTATTTTAGAAAAACTTAACAAATTTCTTTTGATTCCTTTTACAAAATAAACCTTTTTTAAATTTACTTCTACCTCACTGTAATAGGTTTTGAAATAACTTTTGACTTCACCGAACTTTGTCGCTTTTAAAATTGTGTCATTCGGCAATTTAACATCAATTAGATTTTTTAAATCAATATAATTACAAAAATACTTTTCATTATTAATAATATAGCCTGTACAACCACTATCTAACAACCATTCAATTTATTTTTAAATTCGCTATCTCCTAATTGGTTTACATTTATTTTAATTATTTGTGTTGACCATGACTCGTGTGAAGTATCTTTATGTTGCTCGCTGTTTGCTGTGTAGTTGATTCTGCTCGCTAATTCCGTATTGACGATCGCACGCTGGCGGTCCAATGGCAGCGCCCTGCCTCTACTCGCATGCACCATGTGCCGACTGCTTTGCCGGTATTACCAGTAACCTGTAATACAAATTCACTACCTCTGGAACCCTCGATCTAAAACAAATAATATTCGACGGCGAACACACACAGCAGCTCCGACTCTCCAGCAAGCCTTAAATCTCGATCTGAAACAAATTTAACGCAAAAAGAAAGCTCTCACCAAGTAATTTTTCTAGTCAAAATTACAAAACTCTCTTGAATACTCCTAGGCCGGGCGCTTTGTGAGCAAAGACTCGCCGACCGAAATATATTCACTCACGTTGAATATAGTCCAAACTATCAATTATCTCTCTCTCGGCCAAACAATGACTCCTCTGCAAAATCTCCACGCGGTGCCGCTAACCCTTAAAACAGTAATACGATGGCTACTAGGCTACTTGACTGTCGTAGGTGAAGGCTCCGGACGGAATGGGTAGGGCGGAATGACTCCAGTCCTCTCCTCGTGGCGTCCCTGCACCCTAGCTCCCTCTATTTTACCTTACTCGATCTTCTCTCCTTTTCTAACACTTGTTGGCATAGACACTCAACTCTATTTTCACTAGAGTCACAACCGGAGGTTAGTTACTGCTGTAGTTTTACCCATAATGCATTTCACTCCTCTGACGCGTGTAATTTAAAATATTAAACAGCGCCCTCTATACTGCAACGATTCTCCGATAAACGAATATCCCATTACTCGATAAATAATGCATAAAAATTGCTAGAGAGCGACGCGCTCGTTGTAAACGCGCATTGCTTCCTCCTCCTGCCGCGCGTCTATCTTCGCATCTTTTTAGATGCCTATCTCGTCATTTTCCATTTGTCGACAGTCTTCCGCATCTCTCGCCGCTTGACTCTCCCTCTACTCTCCATATCGGCTAAAGCCGCATGGCCCGCGCCCGCCTAGTCATCAGCTGCTCTCGTCGTTGTCCTTAAGGAGGACGCCGCTGAAGCTCCTCGTACTCCGATCGCGCTCTCGGGTGTCCGCGTACGCGAGTGTGTATATATATCTCTCTCTCTCTCTCTTTCAGGCCGCCGCTACCTGTAACATAAAAGGACTCGACCTCTTCTCCGTCGTTGCCGCTTCCTCGTGCTGCTCAGCTTTCCTGGACTATGTCTGCTGAGTCGGCTGCTGCTGCTATAGTGTGTTTGTGCTGGTGGCGTGTGTATGGGTGGACGCCATCGATCTCCCACGTGACACATAGTATAATTACGTTCGCGATTAATACGCTTTAAAATTAATAATAATTCTAATTGCGTGCATTCGGTGGTTTAGTGCGTGCGTGATTCCGTCCGTCTATTTGTTTATCCCCCCAAGTAATCATAATAATAGTGCTTAATATCCCTACTACCTAACCCTACCTACCTACTCTAATCTAATTTCTCTGTCTGACTCTTTTCTTGTGGTATTTTATATGTCACAAATACCCCCCTCGTAAACCGTAGATCACTCCAACGGAGTGGATTTCTGGTTTAAATACGTTTAAACGTCTAGTTGACATCTACCCCAAAGGAATCACGCCCACAAAGCCTCCGACACCGAACGGTCCCACCATTCCCAATAATCGTCTTAGTTGCTTCTTATTTTTGGGAGCTGGATACTCGATTACTGGCGCTATTCTTTCCGGGTCTGGTCGGAGTCCCTCTTGGTCCTATAGATAGCCCAGATATCTTACTCTCGAACATCGAAATTCGAACATATCTCGATTCACCGTCAGTCCTGCTTCCTGTAACTTCCTTAACACGATCTCAACCTACTTCAAGTGTTCCTCCAACGTTTCTGACACAATGATTATATCGCCCAGGTACCCAAAAATAAACGGCTCAAACTCAGGGCCAAATAACGCATCGATTAACCTTTGAAGGTCATTGGAGCGTTCGTCAAATCAGAGGGCATTCTAGTGAATTGCAAGAGGCTCAATCCTGGCACTTCAAAGGCCGTATACCTTCTACTCGCCGCCATGGGAATCTGGAAATATGCTTGTCTTAAGTCAATTTTAGAGATGACCTTAGCTTTCTTCAACTTGTCCAGGATGGCATCTATACTTGGTATTGGGTAGGTATCCTTCCTGGTACGCTTATTCAGATCCGGATAGTCAATGCAGAACCTATTACTGCCATCGGGTTTCTTGACGATCACGGAAGCGCTGCACCAATTACTCGCCGATCTCTCGATGATTCCATGTTTGTACATTTTAAGTACCTCCTCCTTGGCAACGTGCCACATCTTCGATGACATTCTGCGGGGGCTGTGCTTCACTGGCGACGTGCCTTCTACTTCTATACTGTGCTCCGTTAGGTTGATACTCCCGAACGATTCAGGGGTGTTCTCTGGGAGCCATCTTCTTACCACTATCTCGAGTCGGTACTGTTCGCTCAGCGATATGCCTGTGCATTCTGCATATAACTCGACTGCCTCGCCACCATCTTCATTATGGAACGGGTGCCACTCTCCCTCTGGAATCCTCCATAATGTTTATTTCTTCATTAGCTCGATATCGAAGTCTCTACAGAAATCTATCCCTTATACCATCTCGTAAACTGGGTTCTGGATGATTCTGAACGACAGATCTCCGACTTTGCCGTCCACCTCGAGCTTGACTTTAACGCAACCCAGGACTTTAGACAAGTCTCCTGTAATACTACGTACGTACGTATTATTGTATTTTCATCTATCTCGATGTGTTTCTGCTATCTTTCATCCTATCAACAATATCGTAGAACCAGAACCACCTCCGATGGTCTTGATTTTTCCTCTCTCCTCATCCATCTATTTCTCTGCTCCTCCGTCAACTCGACCATCGGTATTGTTTTCGAGATTCGACAGTTGAGTTCCTAGCGTTATGCAGGGGGCAGAGAACTGGACTGCGCCCCCGCTCCACCATTTCCCACCTCTCTGCGGTAAGTTACGCAGAATTCGTTGGTGCTCGATGTGAGTGTTACCCCCAATCTACCGCATATAACGCAAGTTAATGTGTTCTGACCCGTGGTCCCTGGTGTATCTTGTACTGTGCATTCCGACTTGCGGTGACCTAGTTGATTGCATTTGAAACACCTCCTTTGTGGACATTTTGCCGCTCTGTGTCCCACTCGACTGCACTCAAAACAAGGCCCATAGTAAACTTGGGTGCTCTGGTTTCCCTGAGTGAAATTACCTGTAGCTAGACCTCCCCTAACACCCTCTGCTCTAGTAACGCCTAAACTCGATTGAAATCCTTCTGTTTGTCTGGATTGACATCCGCCCTGGTTTCTTTAATTCCAGTTTGAATTGTTCTTTGGCCAATTCTGATTATTGTTTCTAATATTGTTTTGTTTTAACCAATTTTGTTGACGGTTATTACCTCCTTGCATTGCTTGAGCATAACTCGTGAGCCTTAGATCTTACATTGCTACCTGTATTGCTGCGGACACCGGCGTCTCTCTTACGGCTGCCACTTCTAAGTTTTCTCGCCTGCTCCTTTACCCCTGGTTTCCGATGTCACGATCTATCTTCCTCTACTGCTGCCACCTTGCTTGACTTAGCCTCATTTGATGCTGACACATACACTGCTCCATGAATCTTCATTTTCTCTTTGGGTGGTGTGGGTTCCCACCGCTCGTTTAATTCCTTGTACCGTTCCCATTCTCGACCGTAATGCTCGATGTCCTCCAGAGTTCTTAATCGTCTATCTTTCATATAATTTCTGTACCCCGACCTTATTTTTGATACGCTGTAGACACCTGTTCTCGCATCAAAGGTGGTCGTGTCAAATGGCTAATTATCAATTTAAAACATGATATGAAGTTCGTAATTTTCTCTCCTGGCCTCTGTGTTCGTTTGCGTAAGTCACTCTCTACATCTTTTTCATCAATTCTTCCCTGATACTGGTTTTTAAATGCTCTCCTAAAGTCTCCCCACGACTCAATATCTCGACGGATCGTTCTATACGATGTACTTGCTGATTTAGTCAGCACGCATGGTAATGCTGCCAATAGTTGTCTGTCAGACGTCACTGCACTCGTTCTGTAGTCATTGATCTGTTCAGTGAACTCTTCTGCGCCCTATTTTTATTTTCGCCCGAGAATTTCGTGCACCATGCCTGTAACGTTTTAATGAACTGACCGTTGGCTTGGCCCGCTCCATGACGTTGGTCTCTTTCTCTTCCCTGACCCCTTCGGCTCCCTTGATTGTCACCCTTGCCTGACTCACTGCTAGTGCTTCTTCCTCGGCGATGGTCCCGTCGACGACCATTTCGATTCCCTCGCCTGACATAGTTTTCCTCCGAACTACTACCGCTAGCTCGCCTAGCGTTCCTACGATTACCTCTCGATGTGCTTCTCGGTCGTCTGCTCCGATGACTATCTCTCGAGGTGCTTCTACGATGTCTGCTACGCTGACTTTTTCTCGAGGTGCTTCTACGATGTCTGCTACGGTTGCTATCTCTCGAGGTGCTTCTACGATGACTGCTATGGTGGCTATCTCTCGAGGTGCTTCTACTACATCTGCTATGGTGGCTATCGCTCGAGGTGCTTCTCTGTTGCCTACTCCGGTGGCTATTAACTACTTGCCTCCGCTCTCGAGAAGTAATACTGTCCCTAGGTGGACTCCTACTTCTCTGGTGTTGGTTTGTAATAGGCTATCTTTTATTCCTCCTCACTCCCCCTCTCGAGTCCATTTCCTTATTTAGAGCCATATTTATGTTATCTTTTTCCATTATTTTTTTATTCATAATTGTTTCTTGTGGTCCTCACGGTTCTCTCTATGATGCTCTCAACTCCCACCTTGAGTTGGTTCTCCTTTCTCTCGACCTATTGTCCTCCTCCTCGTCCCAGAGCTAGAACTGGGAAGGTGGGGATAATCTGCATCTCGGCATTACTCGATTCCCTGCTTCTTGTAGGTTAAGATTCCCATGCGCCGTCTCTAATTGTTCCAACAATTTGTTAGTTATCTGGTACTTGGATGGTATCTCTTTTCTCCTTGTTCCCGTTAAATTGTTTAGGGTTAGCTTTCCCTCTATCCTTACTTCATTTGAAGTTCTGGTGCAAGTGATATTTGTTGTGGAAGTGATCGATCGTGGCGCCGTTATGGTTGCTGAATTAGTTGCCGGGGTAGATGATGCCGTCGTTACTATCGCCGGTACTGTTACCGTACGTCTATTCACTTGACTACTTCGTTGCTCTTCTACTCTCTGTATGGGCGGCGGGATTTCCATCCCGTCCCCTAGTCCGTCATTCTCCTCCTCTGAAAATTCTACCACCGGCGGTGGCAGCATTGTGCTTTCTGCCGCCGCTTCCTCTTCATCGACATCTGAATACAACGATACATCGTTAAGTTTTCTCATACAGATCAGCCCTATTCTGAATAATCTCTCTTGCCTTACTTGTGCACTGCCCCCTATGTTCAACTGTAATTCCTGAAGTCGAACCGTTAAATCCTGCTCTGACATTCTGCGTATGTTCCGCAATATTCCCCTGAACTCCCTTGACGTATGTATGATGTCTCTCATCTTCGCTGCGTACCCTTCCATTTTCTTCTATCTCAGTTAGCCTTACTCCCAAACACGAAATGGGGAAAAACAAATTCTCGGGTCGCCAACGATACGCGCTATTAGTTTAGACCCTATGTGTTTGGGTTACGGTCTACGCGCGATTTGGACAAAGGTCCTACTATTCGCAATTGGGACGGGTCTACTACACACACAGATTGTATACAACAACTACATAGGGTCGCTATTTTACGATAATAAATATCCTCATCTCCCGTATTACTCGATTTTATTTCCTTCGTACCCACTGTACGTTCTCGATCTGGAACAAAGAAAATTCCTGTGAAACCTGTAACAGAAAATTCTTGACGAACGTGAAACAGAAAATTTCTGGAGAACCTGTTACAGAAAATGCCTTCTTGTTTTCTTGCACGCCCAACTCGAGAATCAGAATTCAACTCTTATCTTGAATCTGTGAACTTTAAATCAAAGCAACCCAGATAGTAACATCCAATAATTCGAATTGTTCGTAACAATCTGTATGTGTTTTATATCTATTTCCGAATAGCCAATCGGCTTGTTATAGGCTATATAAATTGTAATAGGGCTGGTACGATTACCACATAAATGTTTTACCACCAATCAACGAAACACGATTATTACCGTTGATATATCACCACAACCACATAAAAATAACCACAAAAAAAATAATAATCAATATCGTTATGTAATATTGTTACAATATTTACATGAAATAATAAATAATTCTCACTAGTCGCAATGAGAATAACCAAAAAACACTTGATGAGCTATTAGACTTGTTGGAGAGTGTGTGTTCGCTGCTCGCTAATTTCCTAAAAAAAAATAATTTAGTACTAAATGATAGTACTCGCACTACTACTTACAACCAATAACCTAAAAAAAATTAATGCCCGTATCTCTGCCACCCACTTGCTTAAAAAAAAACTAAACGCAAAAAAACTTTAGAGTTCCAAAAACAACAAAATCCCTACACGTCGACTACCGGCTAAGATGTAATCCCCACTAAAAAAATTTAAAGTTTACCAATCCACAATGTAACTAATGCCCATCCGCAAAAATTTTCAAATTTCAACAATTTACAAAAAATAATAAAATTCAAAACCGGTAATCCTGAAAATTTCCTAAAAAGTCCAACTTAAAACCAATTTTTTCTCAAGTTGAAACCTTGCTAAATTTTCCTAAGTTATTAGGAATTTTTATTCTTTTATCTAACGTGGTGGTGTTAAAAAATTTTTCCCTACTTTTTCCCTACTGTTTCCCTATCACTCGAGATTAGGTCGCGTTTTCAGCATTGCCCTACGTTGGACGCCATTTATGATGTTGTATTTTACCGATATGGATTCTGTCCATACAACTCATTATTATTTTATTGTTAGGCCAATAATGTAACTTTATTACTCGAAACTTTCCCTCTAGTCGACTCCTCGTATCTCGAGAGGAGGTTCGTTGAACGAATGCCTGGACAGACGGCGCAACCCACGGATATCCAATCTCGAGTTATTTAATATGACTAATTATATTCCAATTAATGATTACCATACATGCGGGTTCTATCTACGTAAATGATTTTTCTTAGCATATATATATATATATATATATATATATATATATATATATATATATATATATATATATGAGCGTTTACTTCTCAATTCAACACATAAATATATACATAAAATTCCACATATAAATAGCAATTGTAATTGATTCTATGAAGATTCTTTAAAAGTTAATGTTCCACAGTAAATTTATTCAATTCAAATTAATCTGGATAAATATCTATATCTATAACGGCGATCCTTATTATAATTTAAATACCACGAAATTTAACTAAATTAATTTAATTAACCACGTCAACACTAAGTATTTCTCGACTCTACCGATTTAATTCCGCATTGACGATCGCACGCTGGCGGTCCAATGGCAGCGCCCTGCCTCTACTTGCATGCACCATGTGCCGACCGCTTTGCCGGTATTACCAGTAACCTGTAATACAAATTCACTACCTCTGGAACCCTCGATCTAAAACAAATAATATTCGACGGCGAACACACACAGCAGCTCCGACTCTCCAGCAAGCCTTAAACCTCGATCTGAAACAAATTTAACGCAAAAAGAAAGCTCTCACCAAGTAATTTTTCTAGTCAAAATTACAAAACTCTCTTGAATACTCCTAGGCCGGGCGCTTTGTGAGCAAAGACTCGCCGACCGAAATATATTCACTCACGTTGAATATAGTCCAAACTATCAATTATCTCTCTCTCGGCCAAACAATGACTCCTCTGCAAAATCTCCACGCGGTGCGGCTAACCCTTAAAACAGTAATGCGCAGTACTCAACTGTCCTCGGTGAAGGCTCCGGATGGAATGGGCAAGGCGGAAGGACTACAGTCCTCTCCTCGTGGCGTCCCTGCACCCTAGTTCCCTCTATTTTACCTTGCTCGATCTTGTCTCCTTTTCTAACACCTATTGGCGTAGACACTCAACTCGATTTTCACTAGAGTACGAGTAGTAACTGGAGGTTAGTTACTGCTGTAGTTTTACCCATAATGCATTTCACTCCTCTGACGCGTGTAATTTAAAATATTAAACAGCGCCCTCTATACTGCATTGATTCTCCGATAAACGTATATCCCATTACTCGATAAATAATGCATAAGAATTGCTAGAGACCGACGCGCTCGTTGTAAACGCGCCTTGCTTCCTTCTCCTGCCGAGTGTCTATCTTCTCATCTTTTTGATGCCTATCTCATCATCTTCCGTTTGCCGACAGTCTTCTGCCTCTCTCGCCGCTTGACTCTCCCTCTACTCTTCATATCGGCTAAAGCCGCATGGCCCGCGCCCGCCTAGTCATCAGCTGCTCTCGTCGTAGTCCTTAAGGATGACGCTGCTGAAGCTCCTCGCGCTCCGATTACGCTATCGGGTGTCCGTGTACGCGAGTGTGTATGTGTGTGTGAGTGTATCATCGTCTGCTGCTGCTGTGCTGCTGCTGCTCCGGCCCCGCGGCTCCCAGCCGCTTTTATCGTCTCTCGCTTCTCTCTCTCTCTCTCTCTCTCTCTCTCTCTCGCTCTCTCTCTCTCTCTTTCTCTCTCTCTCTCTCTCTTTCTCTCTCTCTCTCTCTAGTGCTTGCTTTCTTTACGTGCACACGCACATCTACATCGCTCTCGTTTTAACGTATGTTATGCCGCCGCCGTACCTTCGGTTGTGCTATAGTGGGACCCATAAGTAGGGCCACAGTGCAAAACTCCTCCACCACAGTCATTTACCATCAGGTGTGCTGTATTTATACTGCAATTTCTTGTTTGCACTGGTGCCTCAGGTTTGAGGTTAGCTACACTACAATTCTGCTGCCTCACCTAGAGTCCTAAAGTCTTGCGCATGCCCGAGTCTCAACATCGATATGTACGTGCGGATTATATTATCACGGCGTGTCTCTGAGATTGTACGCGTGTGCGTCATGGCATTGAGGCCAGCATTAAAAGTTGTGCCGAATGTGGTCTGCCTTCTAGCAGGGACAAGACCTATAAGTACTGCTGCATTAAATGTAATAAAGCAGGTCATGTTAGATGCATGATCCTGCAAACTAATGCGGCAGTAGAGCAGTATATCTGCAAAACATGCACAAAAGGTGTTGCTAATACATCACGCTGCATTAATAAGTCAGCGGCTGGACATAACGTGACGTCACACCTAACAGCAAGTGTGCTTTCTGGTATAGTACGTTCGAGCATACATACAAAGCCGCAGCGCTCGCTGCCTACTGGGAAGGCTGCCCCCACCACGCCTAGAAGTTCTTCGCCGCTGTTCGCTGCCGGCAAACCTCTACCATCGTAGACGACGCTGATGCGGCAGCCGCAGACCAGCGTTCTTTCTGCCCGACTAGTCCGCGCTTGCCTCTGTCTCTCTCTAGCGCGTTGAGTGGCAGTGTTTTTGCTCATACTTCGACGCCAGCTAAAGCCGACATCACTCTCCTCGGGGTAGATTCGACGCTCTCGACGCTTGCGACGCTTACTATGAGTGACGCGCCGACCACCAGCAGAGAGGCTGGGAATTCGTCTCCGCTCCAAGACGTATCGCATACACTAAGTACGGAAATTAGTATTAATAACGCTGCGAACAACCCCGTGTTACAATAACTTGACGAATCCGTATTAAGAAAAGGAACCACGATTTCTTTCATGACTGATTTTGCCAATAATACGTCGAAAAATGTTTACAATGCTCTGGACAGGCATAACGCTTCGCTTGAGTCTAGGTTGGATGATATTACTAACAGACTAAAGTCTTTATCAGCAATACAGGGATTAGTCCGCAGAATAGAATCTAAGGTAGAGAAAATCGATTCGCGATTGTCTGAGCAAAACTCCCAGCTGATGAATCTTTGGCAAAAAAATACGGAGCACTGTAAGCATTTAGAAGACATTAGTAATGAAAAGTTATCGTTAAAAAGAAAATTGATTGAGTTAGAAAAAAAAAACTAACAGATAAAATTGAAAATCGGTGTAGTAATATTACGGCGAACTCAATAATATTAAAAATAAGATAACAGACACCGCTGATACTATACTAAATGAAATTAACACAGTAAATATTGGCACCCTCAGAAATGAAGAAACTCATCATACTAGTTAAGTTATAATAATAATGACGGGAACAATGACGAAAGTGCTACAACTGCGAATATTGATGACGATCTAAATGATCATGCTATTAATATTATAAACAATTGTGCTACCTCTCCGTCAGAGGCAACTTCCAAGAACAACAAGCGGGAAAAATCAACTTGTCCGACACCTAGTAAGCGGGTTCCCTTATAAAATGAGAAAGTATCCAATATAATTAAAAATGACAAACTAATAATCTCTAGTGTATTTGAGGCAGACGTGAGCAAACGTGATGCCATTGCACATGCAATATTAGTTAAGGGACTACCATCATTAAAACAAGAGGGTATAGTAGGCACCCGCTTGCTCCGGTCAGACAACATGCGACCCACTACACCGGCAGCAGACAAGATAATGCGTGCTAAGCGCTCTATCACTAGTTTTCACATGAGGGATATTCACGTCACGTATCTTGACCAGGAGACTAAAGACCAACTATTAACCGGAAAAATGTTCATTAATGAAATACTAGACAGATTCACCTTTCTTAGCTATCGGGGCCTAAGAATACAAACAAAAACTCTCGGTTTCAAGTACGTTTGGCACAGGGGAGGTCGTTTCCTTGTCAAGATGTGGGACGGGGGTATCTCTCATGTTTTCATGAATGCTGCTGAACTACAAGCTATCTGTTTACTATATACTAATAAACCCACTCCCTCAGACAATCAACGGGATTGTAGCATAGCATTATAGGAGCAGAATATTGCTCCACCGGAAACAGATAATCAACCAAAATATATCGGCGCAGACAAGGCATGACTAAGTG